>CM066033.1:293879495-295169885 GCA_033557465.1 Ichthyophis bannanicus | reverse complement strand
GCACATGTACGTACAGCAGGTGCGTGTACCTGACGGGGTGCGAGGTGTCCTCTCACACTGGTGGAGCTGTGTCACATTTGCTGTTATGTTTGGGGGGATGGGGTGGTGCCTGCCGGCCCACTATATGCAGCACTAGGTATGCACTGTGCTCGTGACTTGGATGTGGGCTCAGCACTACATGTGGTCAGGTGCGTTTGGGAGCCCTGAGTGGATTGTTGCCTGTCATAGTGTGTGTGAGCGATGTGTATGCATTGGGCCTGGGTGGTATGGACAGTAGGTGTTGCAGCATTCATCCAGGTCAGCCAGACATGTGTGGGGACTGGTGCCTTGGTAGCCACTGTGCGGTGTGTGTGGACAGCTATCTCATACTCAGTGTTTGTGGTGGGTTTGTTTCGGGGAATGGGTGGAGCGATGCTGGGCATGTGTTTGCACCATGGGTGGGGGTCATGGGAATGTGTCTGTGGCACTGCAGTACCTGTATAGATGCTGAGCCCAGGTGGTGTGGGGTTTTGGCTAGGTGCAGTTGGTATGGCTGTGGCAATGTGCACCCAATGTCTTGTGAGGGTGGGTGGGGGATCCCCACTGTATGTTGGCCAATGACAGAGTGTGATGTGTCTGACATCTGTGTGATGTGGTCGTTGGGGTTTGTTTCCATCTACCTCTCCATCAGTGTGATAGGCCTTCCTTTGTCACTGGTCTGGGATATGTCCCTGATAGGTAATCTCATACACACGTCATAGCTGTTATAGATGGTGTGTGTGGGTCCCCCCCAGGTCATGTTTTCTGGCCTAGTTGTATGTTTCCTCCTGATGTGTCCCCCTGTCATATTGTGGTGCATGCCTGTCTGCAAATGTATGCTGTTCTGTGTGACCCATATGCCAAGTACGAATAGCTGCTGCTTGTGCTTGATTCATGGGATGGAGGGTGTTGAGCCCTCCCTGTATGTATGGTCATCCTCCCCACTCATGCACAGTGAAGGGGAGGTGGCACTCCACCTGGATGAGGGAATTCCCCCCCCCTGGTTCTGTACACCTGTGCAGTGCTCTACGATGTCCAGGACTGTGGCTGTCATGCACACAGCCCCAGGTACCTGTCACACCCACCCTGTACCTACCCAGCCATATTTTGCTGGATATGTGGCCCCCAGTTTGCCTGTGTTAGGGCACATGTTGTTCTCAGGACATAGGCCCCCACCTTCCCATCCATGGCCGGCATGTGCTAGCCTGTGAGCTGTACGTGCGCTGCATATCTCTGACCTACCTGCCTGTGGATGGGCGGTGTCCAGCGCTTCAGGCAGTCCATGCAGGTAGATGGGGCCAAGACGGTCTGTGAGTTCCTGCTACAGGGGTGTCAGGGTTGGGGCAAAGGGGCCACCCCGTCCATTGCCCATGGCATGTCACCTCTCCGCCACCATGTGTGCACGGATACCACGCTTAATGTCATTAAATCTTTTCCTCAGGCTATCCAGGTCCCTGGATGGCCCCCCCTGCCTGGGCTACGGCCTCCCTGGATCTCCTCCCACACGTGTATCCGTGTACCCACAGTGGTGCTGGTGCTCAGCTGGCCGTAGAGCACCTCATACCATTCCAACACACTGGTCAATAGGATGTTGTTTTCCTGCTGGCTGAATCTAACAGCCCTCCTCTGTTCCTCGGCTGGCACCGGTATATGCCTACGTTTGGTACTGGGTGGCCCCTGGGTGGGCTGTGACACACCCAATGGGCCTGCAGTCACCACTACAGGCCCACCTCTCCCTGCCGGCTCTTGGTCCCACTGAACATGTGTCCCCCCCCTCCTCCTTTCCTGCCATGTCCTGTTGCTCCATCTCCCTGTCCTCTGTGCCCTCTCCCTCCCTGTAACACATCTTCACCCCTCCTGTTCCTCATCTAAGCTCCCCTTCCCTGCCCCTCAGCTCCTCTGCTCCACTTCACGCCTGCTCCTCACCTCCCCTCCCCTCCTCTCCCTGCCGCCTGCTCCTCAGACCACTTCCTGTTTCTCTTACCTGCTCCTTGCCTCCCCTCCTCTCTCTCTCTCGCCTGCTCCGCAACACACCTCTCCTCACCTGCCATAGTCCTGATCTCACCCTCGCCTGCTCTACAACTTGCCTTCTGTCTCCGTCGCCTACACAAAACCCTCAACGTGTACCACGTGTGCATGTGTATTTATGTGTTTTTTATGTCTGTATGTCCTTGTGCGCATTGTGCATGCGCAGTGGCACGATCGTGGGGGCTGCACGTGTTGTGCATGTACAGGGGAGATACGGAAGGTGTGTACATGGGGACACCACGTTGTGCATGTGCTGTGCGTGTGTGTGAGCATGAGATGTGCGCATGTGCTGCATTCTGTTACGCGCATGCAGCTGGCCTCGTGTGATATGCACGGAGTGGCACTCATCACACGGGTCCCGCGCGCATTCACCTTCCGCATCTCCCCTGTGCATGCGCAATGCACGCAGCCCCCATGCTCACACCGCTGCACATACACAATGCGCGCAAGGATGCACAGACATAAAAAAACCATAACTACACACACGCACACATGGTACACACTAAGGGGTTTGTGTAGGAGAGGGAGACGAGGCATGCAGTGTTGGGTGTTAGTGAAGCAAGGGAGGTGTCAGAGGCAGGTTTGGTGTGGAGAGTGGCTGTGTTGGTGAGTGCTGGTGGAGTTGTGTGGCTGGGTTGGTGAGTGGTGGGGAGGTGAGTGGCTGGGTTTATGTGAGTTAGAGGAGGTTGGAGGGGAATTGAGTGTATGGCGGGCTTTGTGGTTGCTGCATGTGCAACGGGAGGTGTGGCAGGGGCTGCGGTTGCCTGACGGGGGAGATGGTGTCCATGGGGCTGAGGTACAGGGCATGGGTGCAGTCCCACTGCAACACAGACCTGCAGCTGTGGGGGCGGGCCAGGCAGGGGCTGTGCCGGCACGGTGCAGGAGGCGTGCGGAATTGCAGGCTTGCCAGCCTCGCCTCTACAGGCCCAGCTCCAGGACATTCGTGAGGACCAGGTCATCTCCCTCTACCGCCTGAGCACAGGGGCTATTAGGGAGCTCTATAAGGATCTAAGACCTGACCTCGAGCCCCTGACTGGTCAGTTACATGCCATACCGGGTTTGGTCAAGCTCCTTGGTGCCCTACATTGCTTTGCCTCTGGCTGTTTCCAGTCATCTGTGGTCGCAGTGGGTGCCATGAGCCGCCCCACCTTCTCCCGCTGTCTCCACCAGGTACTGTATGCCATGATCAGCCGAGTGGGAAATTACATTTATTTATTTATTTGGTTACATTTGTATACCGCTTCTTCCAGCGATCAGTAGCGGTTTACATCACATTAAAATTTTGGCACAGCAAACATTTTCTTACAATGATTAAAGAATCTACATCTGGATTTTGGTGATTAGAAATTAAACAGTTTAAGGTATTTACAGTTGCATTTATGCGTTTGGTTTGTACAGCTTGAGTCATTTACAGATTCATTTATACATTGTGCGCTAGTTACAGTATGGATTATTTACATCGTGCACTATTTACAGTATGGTTTATTTACAGTTTTATTTGGATAAACACTTCTTGGTCTATTTACAGTTTCATTTAAACTAATTACTGTTTGTTTACAGTCATAAGTTCTTTCTGGCATTTTTGTGGTGCGCTGAGCAAATGGTTTCTTTCTGTTTTAAGTTACGTTGTAGTATTCTTGGAAAAGGTAGGTTTTTAGTTTTTTTTCTGAAATCTTGTAGGTCGTTGTTTGCTCTTAGTGTGGCCGGTAGGTTATTCCATTGCGTGGGCGCTATGTAGATGAAAGCTCTGTTACTCATGGAGGTCTTAGCTGTGCGGATGGAGGGTGGAACATGAAGGGTGTTTAGGTTGTGCATTCTTCTGCTTCTGTTATGCGGTTGCGTTGTGATAAGCATGGAGAGGAAGGATGGTACTATGTTGTGTATCAGCTTGAAAGTGGTTACTATTATTTTGTATCTTATACGGGCAGCAATAGGAAGCCAGTGTAATTCTATTAGTATTGGTGTGATGTGGTCAGATAGTTGTTTCTTCACTTTGCCATTCCCACACTAGGCAACAGTGCGGGACCCTTAACCAGGCCTTTGAGGCATTTGCCGGTATACCACATGTTTATGCTTATGTTTATGCAATTTCTTGATACACCGCCCAGGCTGAAGGGCATCAGAGTGGTTTACAATCACTATAAGCAGATACTGGATACATTCCCCTCGTCCCCAAAGGGCTCACAATCTATGTGTACCTGAGGCAACGGAGGGTTAAGTGGCTTGCCCAAGGCCACAAGGAGTGCCTATAGGACTAGAAACCCCAGTCCCTCCGGCCTGAGATTGCTGTCCCCAGGTGGGAATTGAACCCCTGGCCCTCTGGCCTGAGGTACCTTCTCCTAACCACTAGGCCACTCCTCCCTCCTGTGATGGGAGCTATTGACTGCACACATGTTGCCCTGGTCCCGCCCAGAGACAGGGAGGCAGTGTTCCGCAACTGCAAACACTATCCATTCCCTGAATGTTCAGGTTGTATGTGATGCAGATATGCATATTCTGAATGTGGTCCCTAGGGTTTGCAGGGTCCACCCATGACTCCTATATCCTGCATCAGTCGGCACTATTCAGACAGTTTGAAGCAGGACAGTATGAGGACTGTATACTGCTGGGTGGGTATTTCGCATCTCTGACATGCACATGGTGATCCTCTGACTAACCGTATATGCACATGTCTGTCTTTGGAGTGTATCCCTAGTTGTGTGTGTGTCTCATTTGTGATATAACGTTGGGGGGGGGGGGAGTGCCCTCCAGCTCTCCCTTGCTACGGTGCTGTGTGTTGATGGTAGGATGCACGCTAGCATTTTGTCGTGGTTACAGATTATGTTGATTGCAATCCTTACACCTACCCCTTGTTTTGTGTGTCAGACCTTCAAATGCTGCTGCATAGTTGTGGTGTCCCATCATGTGATGTCATATGTTTGTGTCAGAGTTGTCTGTGCTTTTGGTTCGCACGTACATGCTTTTCGCCATGTGCGTGGACATCAGCTCCTGCTTTAACGTTCCACATTTCTTTCTGCAGGTGATGCCGGATATGGGTGTTGCCCCTGGTTTCTAACCCCTGTGCATAAACCATGGACATGTGCAGAGATGAGGTACAATGAGGCCCATGCCTCCAGCCGCTCTGTCATAGAGTGCACCTTTGGCGTTTTGAAAAGTCGTTTCAGGAATCTGGATAGGACCGGTGGTGCCTTACAATACACAACCTAGACTGTGGCAGAGATCATTATAGCCTGTTGCATCCTGCACAACATTGCTCTCAGGCACGGTCTCCATGTCCAAATTAATGAGGATCTGGAAGATGATCCTACGTGCCCTCCTGTATGTGGCTGTGGTGACACACGTGAAGACACAGCAGTCAGGCGGCAGGTGATTGAGGAGATCTTCTCATGTAAATACTGCATATGTTGGAACATACATTTCTTTACATATGTGTTTACTACTACTACTGGTGAACATTTGTATCGCAATAGCAGTAAGACTCAACACTGCACTGACATATGTGAGACAATACCTGGCCATCAGATCTTACAATCTAGTCATGACTCAGACACAGAAGATGTGAGCAGGGCATCACAGCGGGTGGCGGTGGATTATGTGTGTTAGGATTAGTAGGCTTGGGGGAGGTGGTAAGCTGTCACACATGATTTGTAGCTGATTTGGAAAGGGGCTGCTGTACAGCCACAGGTGGTTATTTCCAGCCTTTGGGTGCAGCAAGCTGAAAGGCATGTAGTCTGGGGTCAGCAGTAGGTGATCGGCCCATAGATGGGACCAGTTGCCTAGACGTGTGTGGTTCACATTTTGTAATATGAGGTGATTGATTGGATTGTATGCTCTGCTGAGCAGGGACTGTGTGTTACTTGTTTCGGTATAGCGCTACATATGACAGGTAGCACCATATACATGCTCAGTAGTAGTTGTATTAGTGGTAGTTGAGATAATCAAGGAAAGGTACTGCAAAGCCACAGTGTGACTGCATGTATAGGTCAGCAGACGAGCCTTGACATGGATGCGGAAATGGATAGGGAGCCTGTGAGGTGCCATGACAGGGGGAGTATTATTGCCATTAGGCATCTGGCGGTAGATTGGCCATGCAGTGCAGTGTTGCATATTTCCACGCAGACCCAGATGATTCAAAGGCAGGTCAGCAAGATGTAGATTACAGTAGACAAGCCGGGAGCTGATTAAGGAGTGAGTTTGCGTTTTAGTTGTGTGTTCAGGGAAGACTGGGGAAATATAGCTGATGTCATCTAGAAAGAAACCCAAAGCCTCAGCTACAAGCTGGGTATGTGTGGAGAGGAGGAAAGTGGAGTCCAAGACAACCCCTACATTGAGGATGCTGGAGAAAGGAAGGTGTGGCCACCCACACACAGACACTGTAATGGGAGGGTAGGTTTTAGGTGGAAATCTGGGATGTCCATTCTTTGCCATTATAAATTTCACGCAGTGGGGTGACACGCAGCCAGCAATGTCAGGTGGCAAGCAGACATCGGTGTGTGTTTTGGCAGACATAGCTCAGGCGTGGAGAGATATATTTGCAACTCATCAGCACACAGCTGGTAATGTAAGTCAAGGGATGAGATAGCCACACCAAGGAACTGGATATCGAGAGAGGGAAAGGACGAAGCCCCTGAATATATCCCTGTGGTACAGGAACTGGCAGCAGGGTAGAAGAGGACATGGAGCCACCAGAACACACACTTAAGGGGCAGTGGGAGAGATATGGGGGGCCACAGGATAGTACTTTGCACACAGTAGGGAGGAGACGGTTGTGTTCAACAGTTTTAGAGGCAGCAGAGAGGTCAGGGTGGGGACGGACAGAGTATGGGCCCTTGTATTTTGCCATACATGCTTCAGTGAGAACTTTAGCATGAAGCGAGTCGGTACAGTGTGATGGAGAACTGCCAGTATGTAAAGGATCTTGGGGGGTATGAGAGCTGAGAACGTGAAGGTGCTGTGTGTGTTGCACAGCTCCAATATGACATATGTATGTTTCTCTTGTGTTTCTCAATCCACGGGACATCCTTGGTGACCCTCCTGGTGCTGTGGTGCAGTGCCAGCTGACTGTACGTCATTCAACATGCAGTAGCTGGGGTAGGTGGACCTACAGGTAATTTGTCTGTGAGGACAATTAGGGGGAGCACATGTCTGAGGTAATCTGTCATAGTGCACATATGTTGTTGTTCACCTCTTTGCCCTGCCCCCAAACCCCATATGTTGCTGTTGGCACACATATCCACCTGTGTGCTTGGCCGGTTTGTCATCTCCAGCACTGTCTCTGGGACACATCCAACAGAGCTGCGTGTGTCTGCAGGTCCTAGATGTTCTGGTGGTGGACTGCACTTACACCCTTCCCTGACATTGTAGCATCAGCTAACAGCAGTGTATCATTGCATTTGACAAGCCTTTATCTCCACTAATCTCCAATTGTACACATACAGGCCGTATGCTACTGGTGGCACACTCACCTTAGCATACTGTGTTTTTGGGTTGACTGTGTGATTATACAGTCTGCAGGCATTTTGCATTATCATGTGGTGTGAGGGGTCTGTATACTTGTGGAGTGGTGGTGACTGTGCTATCTCTACCTTACTGCTGTTGACCTTGTGAACATTGTGGGCATGTGTTGTGTGTTGTGAGTTGACCTATCTCTTGTGTGCTGACAGAACACTGTGCAACAGCATTTATGTATCACAGATATCGCCATAATTTGGATATGCATCAACAGTGGCTGGACATGGGGACATGGTAATTCTACACATTTTGATGACATCTTCTCCCTCCACTGTGACGTGTTGTGGCCTTTGCCAGCCTCAGAGGATCCCGAGCAGACACTTGTTGCAGACACACGGTAGGTTGCATCTTGGGTCTTTTGGGAATGACATCACCCTTTACATGTTCGTGATTTGCTGTTTGTTTCATGGACCTTTCCTGTTGAGTCTCTTTACACCAGCGCTGATGCACATGGGGTGTAGCTGTGCAACGTCTGTGTGACATGGAAATGGACATGACCACATCCATGTGACACCCTCATCTGCGGTTCCATTTCCAAATGTCCACAATATGCAGTGTGTTCTGTGTTGTGATCATGTTATGTTTGCCTGTGTGACGCTTCATTACATACATATTTATGTTTGACTCCCTGAAATTTGGCCTGATGTTGTGAGCAGCATACAGTACCAATACATTGTTTCTCCTTCATCTGCACAAGGCAGAGAACACACACAGCGCATCTACTACAGTGCATCCGTGGTCACATCACCCACCTGTTGGTGGACACAACAACACCATGCAACTATCCCTGGGAGAAGGTGCCATAGGATGTTTGACCTCTGCGAGTGCGACACATGCTTCGGATGGACATTATTGTTGGACTGCTACTTTGAGCATAACAGGCCTGTCCAACACACCGTTGCTACCGTGCTCTGGCTGGGTGTTGTGTTCATCGCAGGAGACACACATGACCTTTCCAGTACTGTGGCATATTGGGATGTCACACTTGACTATGCATGCCCATGGTTTCAAGGACAGTCTTAATGGACTTGTTGGGTTGCAGACACCCTTTGCACTGTGGACATTGTGTACTGGTCCCTACGTATGCAGCAGGGACTGACATTGTTGCTGTATGATGTACATGCATCTGACATTGTGTTGGTGTGTTTTGCCCATGTGTGTGACCTGAACCGCAAGTTACCCTCATCTGTTTAGTTCAACAGGGGCATACAGCCATGTGTGTGGCAGAGGGGGCACATTGGAAAGGTCCTCTTGTCCATGTCGGCCTACCCTCCACTTGGACATGAGACAGTATTTGCCACCACACCGCTTTACAGCACACCAACATCTTGGATTGATGTTTGCCTCACCAAGGGTATTACAGTGCATGTGTAGCATCACTGTATCATGTTTCCACGTACACGGTGCATGTGCATGTGACTGAATATGTTGGTGCAACACAGCATGTGACAATATGGCTTCTGTGTGGTTTACTGGAACATGTTTGACCTTTCTTTCAATCTCTATAGATAGACAGGTTATTGTGTTTGTTTACTGTACAGACGTGTCGCTCTACATTGATTTACAAACCTAGCATTGCATGTCTGTACAGTCCTATTTCTCCCCTGAGGTTCCGGCACTCACATTGCCCCGCTATATTTGGAGTGTGGCAGTGTGGGTGTCCATTTTCTTCCTCATTTGTGCATTTCATGTACCGTGATATATGTGTACAGACACTGTATCCACACCACCCATTGCAGGGGACCTTCTGCATAGGGCTATCTCTGCATGTGTCTGTGGTTCATTTTATTTGAATTCTCTGTGTTCATGTGCCTCTTGTACCTGTTACCATATCCTCATTTTGCATTTGGCATTGTTTTGGGTTACATTGTTGCCGCTTTGATTCCTATATCAGGCATTATGTGACAGCTGTAACATATATTTTGATATCTGTGTTTACACTTGCTTACTTTTAACAACATATGCTGTTTCATTTTTGTGCCTCCTGTATTTGCACACAGATATGTTTTTGGGGAAGAAGCATGACTGATGTGTGTTGGGCCCTCATCATGCAATGCCTACTGTCTACATGCACACATATGTGACTGAGGCATTTGGGGCATGCGGCAGCATGTGGGGGGTGGGGAGCTGATGCATAGTGCACACCATGCACCTACTGCACATTGTCTCTCCAGCCTATCATCTGTAGATGACCCAGTGACTTTTCTGTGACATGCGGGTTGCTGCCCTGACAAATGTGTTTTCACTTTTTTCACTGTTATCCATACACCTTGATATTATGTAAGGCATTATCTACGCCATGTCTCATTGTTAACCAAAATAAAAATATGTGTTGGATGTACATTTGTCTCTGCTGCTGCTTGACCACACTAACACACGTATTTAGTGATTTCCTGGTCAGGTACATGGCCCACCTGTGCTCACATCCTTGTATGGTGCCAGCTGTCTATCTGCCAGCCGTCTGCCACATCACTGGGTGTTATGGGTTCCCCTACACACATTTCCCTTGAGGTAATATCTTTGCATTGCACTTGCAGTAGTTGTTTGGGATAGTGGTTACGGACATGTGTTGGAACACCATAAGTTGCAGGTTTGATTCCCAGATGGTTTTTTTGGGGGGGGGTTGTGCTAACCTGACCATGAGCTGCCTGCAGGTTTGTCACCTCTCCACACACCCTTCCATCTCTTCACTGTACACCACAGTGTGCCCTCTGTGCTGCCTATCCATCACATATTAGCTGTTACATATGTCTCTTTCTTTGTACTGTCTATATAGGCTGTCCACTTGGGGGATTGGCATTGTTGTTGTTCAGCTGATCTGGGCCACACCTGTTTGCAGGTTCAATTCTCACCTGCTCCGCTTCTGTTCTGTTCCCTATTTTGCCCTGCTCCACAGAGCATCCCCTGCAACCCTTTGGGTTTAGGTTCTTTCCTCTTTTGCATGCTGTATCCACTGCATAACATTTCATTGTGTGTGTGCATGTAGTTATATGTGGCTCTCGTCCCAATTACAGACTGTGATCTGAGCTGTACACACCAGTTCTGCATGTATTTTCCATCATGGTTACTGTTGGGGGTTGCCCTATCCTGGCAGACAGCAGGCTTGTTGTGTGGTGCCCTGCAGTGTTTTTGTATGCAGCCTTTGCTAAAGCACTCACATGGTGGTGTAGCCTACCGGTTTATGCATTGACATTTGTGCTGATGGTCATGGGTTTGATTCCTCTCCGTTCTCTTTCATTTGTATGCCTGTCCTACACAGCTACTTTTCATTCTTGTAACAGTCATATCTGTGCAGATCTGTGCTGTTGGCACATTATATCCTTGTCACAGTTGCCAAACATACTTCTGTCCATCTATGTGTGTCTGCCAGCTGTTTGACGTCCTGCTCTGATGTGCAGGCTGCTACCCCATGTCCTGCACTGGTGCATGTTTCTGCATTGCGGCTCTACCTGCTTGCCTCTCCTGTGTCTGCGCTGCATGGCACTGCTGCTCCTCTATCCTCTTGTCATTGCACCTATCCTGCCACCTCTACCTCCTCTGCTGGACATGTCTTCCCATCCTCTGCCACACACTGTCATTGTTGCACGGTAAATTACCATCACCCTGTGCATCGGTACAGCTGCCCCCGATATGTTTGTACACTTTACCAGCTGCCACATGGCCTGGACACAGATTTGCCTGGTCCATCAGCTTTGATCTACTTCCTTCCATCACTTGTGCATTGCCTTTCCTTGTTGCTCTAGGCAGTGTTAGGGTTACATCTGTGTTTGGGCCATAATTTCTGGCTTGTCAACTTGGTGCACCTTACAGCTCTTGGCCACCATTTCTGGAGTCACCTATATATCCTTGGGGCATCTTTAGTGGCACGATAGATTCTGACAGCTTATGGGGCACCTTATATGGTGCCTTGGGGGTTGCCAACCTTTCGTGCCGCCCTCTGGGGCACATTATGACCCACCTTGGCTGACGTGGTGGTTTATGATGTGCCTTCTGGTGCGCCCTAAAAGGTGCATTTGGTTAGGGCACTGGGGTGCGGGTATTTTTAGCTGGCAGCACAGATTGTTGGAATGTGTTTGACTGTTACAAGCAGGAAAAGGATTTGCTTTGGGCACCCTTATTCATTGAGCCCACTGAGGAATCAAACTCATGACCACCATCTCAGCAGTCATTGCATTAACCAGTGTGCGACACCTCTGCTGCTGCAATTGTAGGTCAGTGCACAAAGTTAAGGTTAACGCACGGTAACATGCCACGGCTCCCTCTATCGCGTGATAATGGAAATTCACCCTCTATCGCACGATAACCCACCATTGCTACCTTAAGACCGGAACGCCCACTACCTTATATGGCATTTGTCATAGTAACGTTGCAACTAGCGCCGGTAACATTAAGGGGTATGTTTACTAAACCATCTTAATGTTACTGGCGCTAGTTGCAGCGATAATGTGAAGAATGGCATATAAGGAGTGGGCGTTCCGACGGCAAGGTAGCAAGAATCTGTATCGCACGATAGTGGGCGCCTTGGCACGTTAACGCGTGTTAACCCTAAGTTCATTCCAGCACAGTGTCAGAAGCAATGAAGATGTAGCCCACTGGTTACTGCAGTGACTGTGGAGGCAGAGATCATAGGTTCAGTTCTACAGTGGTGTTATATAAGAAGGCTGTCTAAGGCATTTCTTTTTAATTTAAATCAGTGCTGTCTGAGGCATTTCCTTTTTTAAATTTAAATCAGTGCTGCCAGCAAAAACACCCTCACAGTGCCGTAACTTAAGGTGTCGCATAAGGCTCTCTATAAGGCACTCCATAGGGTACATTATAAAGTACCCTGTCCACCAAGGCACCTTATAATCTGCCCTATAGGGCGCTTTATAGGGCGCCTTATGAGGCACCTTAGGCTACGGCACTGTGAGGGTGTTTTTGCTGGCAGCACTGATTTAAATTTAAAAAAAGGAAATGCCTCAGACAGCCTTATTAAATGACACCACTGGGGGGATCAAACCCATGACCTCTGCTGCTGTAGTCATTGAAGTAACCAGTGGGCTACATCTCTATGACGTCTAGCACATGACTGGCTGGCTACAGAAAGACTGCAGGTCACCACACAAACTGTCTGCTGTGCTTACCAGGATAGGGTAAACCCACCCGTACCCATGATGCACTGCACATGCAGATCAGCAGCCTACAGCTGCTCAAAAGATGAGGTATGCACCTCTATAGCACCCTGGCCTGGTAGGGGGAAATGACCGTGTGTGTTACAGGCACAGAGTAGCTACAGACCGTGACATTGTGCGGTTCCTGTGCTCACCCTGAGGGTGAGGTGGGGCACCCAGCACCAGGTCCACAGCACCTGGCTTTGCTGAGATAGGCTGTGTTGTAGGTTCCCATCAGTGTCAGTGTGTGATAGGTAGTCCTTGCAGACACACTTAGGATATACCTGTGTCCATCTGTATTTCCCAGTCACATCTAGCCCTTGTGGATTATGATGCACCCAGAAGAGTGCATATCCTGTGTGGTTGCCATGGTCACATATTATAAGAGAAGGGGGGTGGTTGGATCCAAAAGTGGATTATGTAGCACCACCCAACCCACCCTCTGTGGGTCAGGGTGGGGGACAGGATCTCCCACCACCAGGTCTACATCTCTGCAATGGTGGCAGTAGAGGGGACCATCAGCCCACAGTCCTGCTGGGGAAGAGGCACTCTACAGGGCAGTCAATGCAGATCTGTATGCATCACATAGGGCACCTAGAAAAGCTCAGCTGCACCCCCCACCCCACCCCACCCCACCCCACCCCACCATTTCATTCACCAGCAGAGGACACAGTCAGTCTCCCCTCCGCAAGGTGTTCTAGCCATACACATGCTAACTGCAGACAGTCTACTAGCTAGCACATAGTACATGTTCCTGGAGGAACTGTGTGCACCCAAAAATGGGATGTGAGCACATACACCAAGCTGGTATGTCAGTGATTGGGCCCCAGAAAAGGGAAGTCATAGACATCACTTGAGAGAAATACTGTATAGCACTATGGGGGAACCTAGCCATGCTATGGTCACTGCTCAGTCAGGGTGAGAGTGACCCCCCCCCCCCCAAGCAGGACATGCTGTGACCACCCTGTCCATGCAGGTGGTGGTCGGGCACTACAATGTCCCAGCCATTGCCCTATGCCCTGTGCAGATGCATCCTGCCCAGGCCACCCAGTCCGGGCCATACGCACAGTACCTTGCTCCTCATTATGCACATTGGCAGGCTAACACTGGAAACAGTGCAAGCAGTGTGGGCTCAGTAAGGTGTAGGCAGCCACAAAACACTGGATAGACATACACACGCTCACACACCTGTGCCAGCATTGTGCACATATAGAGGTTTTTGGCAGCCCTGGCTGCCACACCAGTCCTGGGCACAGTATGGGCATTGCTATGGTACGCAATACTGTTGGGGTCACTCCATGGGGTGGTAAACACTGTCAGAAGCAAAAACTGAAACACACTCCACAGATATCAGAAAGGTTGCTATGATGAATCTCTGTCAACAAATTGTGTTTAACTTAGGATTTGTTATCTGACATTAATCATAGCAACCTTTTGATATCTGTGGAACGTGTTCCCAAGTTTAGGATGGCATTGCTAAGGTATGCAGGTGCTAGTATTGGGAGATGCTGCTTCGCGCAGGGCCCAACAGCCTGACTGTCCATGAGGCTTTGGATAGTGGAGCCTGTGGGTGTGGGTGTTTGTGCCCCTGTTGGCCGCTGCTCTAGGGAAGAGGTTCCCAACTCAGGTCCCGGTGGGCCAAACATAGTTCAGTTTTCATGCTGTCCCTAATGAATATGCATGAGATACATTTGCATACAATGGGGGGCGGTGCATACAAATGCAGCACAGGCATATTTTTTAGGGACAGCATGACACCTGAATGGTGTTTGGCCCTCCAGGACTGCAGTTAGGAAACTCTGCTCTAGGGATTGCACATGTTTATGGTGTCTGTGCTCAGTAGGGTAAAATATAGGCGTTTGCAAAATGCAGTGTGTGCCTTTGAATCAGTCCTGACTCCTGGGTTTTCTTGTAGTGTCACTGGAAGTAGATTGCCAGGCCTTTCTTCTGAGGCAATGGAAGGTTAAGTGACTTGCCCAAGGCCACAAGGAGTGCTAGTGAGAATTGAACCCTGGTTGCTTGGTTACCAAGCTAGTGTTCTAACCACTAGGCTACTCCTCCACTCCACAGGTGTTTTTGGCATGTTTATTTTATCTACAATAAAGGTTCCATCTTTATTACCATGGTTTACTACTGGGTAAAATATAGGGACATGGTTTGCAGGAGCCACAGCTGGGTCTTGAACTTGTGACCTTCTGCCCCTAAACACACTGGCTGTGTGTACTGCAACAAACTTTTGCTACGGGGGGAGATCATTCCCTGGGGCTACCATGACTTCATCAGACAGACCTTGTCTGTTGCAGTGCACGGCACCCACCTAAACGGGGCTTGGCTGTGGTCTGCTGTGGGCAGATGCCACTGCCCCCTCTGCCATCAGCACCCCTCCGCCACTATGCTGACATGCCCTTGTGCCAGTGGTGCTGGTGGTGTGCAGTCCCAGGCCATCCAGTGTGCCAGTAGGCGGCTGCCTATGGTTCATGATATGGGGTAGGGGTGCCTGCATAGACATCCACACTTCCCCACTGCACCGCCTGCCAATGTTATGTGCCCTTTGGGGTACTTGCTGGGTACTGTCCCCTGGGACACTGTGGGACACACACTCGTGGCCATGTTTGCCCTTGGTCAGTTGCTGTCTTGCTGGTTTTCCGCTTCTACATTCCTATGTGTCACCTAGGCATCTGCCTAGCCCACCCTGTGCTCCATCTGCCACACCGCATGTCCCACCTGCAGCCCCCTGTACCCAATTTGCAGCCTCACCGTAGTGCCCTCTCATACTTGGGCACTTTGATGTTGCTGCACATATATCACTACTATCACTGGTCTTGGTTTCCCTGCCTTTGCTGCACATTGCTGACTGAAAGGTTCTCTCTCCCCTGCAATGCGCCTCTAGCGTGAGGTTTTCACTGGCGCTAATTTTCAGACCTTCATTTCACGGCATTAGTGTGCATGGGGCCTCTCCCCCGCCCACTCTCCGCCCATTGACCCCTTGTCTCCGCCCCTGGGGAGCCTTACTGCACCCTCTGTGCACCTTAACGCCTCCAGAGATGTTATCGCGTGATACGTGATGTTCTCGCATGGTAATGCACCATTATCGCACGATAACATCACATATCATGCGATAACATTGCAGCTGCGCTGTTAGCGCCGTTTAGTAAACATACCCCTTAATGTGTTTCCTTTTTATTTATATGTATTTTTATTGATGTATCATTTTAACTTTACTTTTAGAGTTATATATTTCAAATATTTATTATGATTCTATACATATATTCACCTAGTTCTGAATATTTTATGATTTTATGATTTACATGTTAATATTGATGTTTTTATCTGTTTGTTGGAGATTGACTCCGTGAGGAAGGCACTAAGCTGAAATGCGTCTGTATCGGGGTTGTGTTGAATAAAGGACGGTTCTTTCAGCTCGCTCCTGCCTGTTGTCTGTGAGTTCGAGTGCTCTTTTGAGGACCTCTAATGGAGAAGGATTATCCAGAGAAGGCTGATGCAGAAATCCAAGGATGGGCAGTTGCCCAGGAGGAACCAAGGCATCTAATGGAAAAGTACTCAGACAAGGGGGCCGTGTCTGCCTTACCCACTCATAAACCTTATGTCTGCCTGATAGATCTACAACCTGGAGCAGAGGCTCCATTCAGCAGAATTTACTCCCTCAGAGCCAGAACTCATGGTGCTAAGGGAGTGCCTGGAGGAAAACCTGAAAAGGGGGTTTATCAGTGGGAGCCCCAATCTTCTTTGTGTCTAAGAAGGATGGCTCCTTCTGACCATGTATCATTTACCAAGCATTCCTTACCATGATCATCAAGAATTGGTAACCACTCCTACTCATCAATGAATTGCTGGAATGTCTCCAAGCAGCTCAAATTTTCAACAAGCTCAGCCATCAAGGAGCCTACAACTTTATTCACAAATGAAAGGTTATAATATAGGCCCTATCTTGGCAAATGTAAGTCTCTAAATGGAGCACCTGATATAGAAGACTCACTCCCCTCCACATGGCTCCTTCCTTGCTGTTGTGCCACCAGTACCCTTGTGGCTCTATTTTGGGCTTTCAGTAAGTCCAAAAGAGGCTGTTGCTGTAACTGCTGAAATGCTTTTTGAATCATTTTCTGTGTCATTTCATACTGGGTCTTCATCTACTCAGCTAGCCACTGCAACATCTCATCAGCAGGGGCGGCCCAAGGGGGGTGCGGGGCCATGTGCGGAGACTCGGTGCGGGGCCTCATTTGCATAAGTAGCCTTATTTGCATAAATATTTGCATAATGTTACCATACACTAACTTTTAGTAAACATGTCTCTTAATGAGGGTATGGATAAAGAAAGACTAAAAGATTTCTACACTACTATAATCCAGTGCCAACCGCCAGGCACATTAGGAACTACTACAAACGCTGCCCATTTAGAACCCATAGCAAACCCGCCATATCCTGACAGCATTACCAGGACTCACAAAGCACCATACCCTACCTATCAAAAGGCAACACTGCAAATATTAAACCAATATATTTCAGAGAATACTGGGGAAAGAGAACAAGTAGCAATGTCAAATAGGAATTACATAAACAGAATACCTCAGCTCAGTTACACATGCAGAACATAGACCATCATCAAACAAGGAATCACAATTTAGAAACAGGAAGGCAATAATTAAACTGGGAACCCCAAAAGCCAAACTTGGAATGTACAACACCACTGTAGAAATAAAACTATAAATTAATTTCCTCTTGTACCAAACAAAGCGCAGACGTTAATGATGCACATTTCCCAGAGCTTTCATATTCCAGTTAATAAATTCAAAATAAAGAGATATCTTTCTACCTTTTGTGCATTTTTTTTTCAGTTGCAATTGCTCGAGCCACTTTCTTCTGGTTTCTTCATGTTTTCTGCTAACTCTCCATCGTCTGCTGTCCATTTGTTCTTTCTTCTCTCTTCTAGGTTTTTTTTTCCATTCTCTCTCTCTACATCTGCTTTAACATACTAATCTTTCTCCTTTTGCTCTTTCCTCATTCCTATTTCATCCACACAAATTTTACTCCTCCATCCTCAATCCCCACTTACTCTCCCAATAACCGGCCAATTGTAGATTTTTCATCCCTCCCACACAAAATATTTTTCCCCTCTCCATTTTACTCTCCCAGCCCCAGCCCATTCTAATCCTCCCCCAACATCAGCTCCCTTCTAGTTCCAGTCTCACCCAGCATCCATTCCCTTCTAGTCCCTGCATCAGCCCATTTCCAGTCCTACCCCCCATCAACCCATTTCCGGTCCTAGCTCCCCCATCCATTTTCAGTCTGAGTCCCTTCATCAGCTCATTTCCAATCCTAGCCCCCCATCAGCCCATTTCTAGTCATTTCCTAGCCCCACCATCAGCCCATGTCAAATCCTAGCTCCCCTCCACTCAGCCCAATTCCAGTCCAAGCCCCCCCATGAGCCTACTTCCAGTTCTAGCCCCTCCATGAGTCCATTTCAATTCAAGCCCCCCCAACAGCCCATTTCCAGTACCAGTCCTAGCCCCCCGTCAACCCACTTCCAGTCCTAACCCCCCATCACCCATTTTCAGTTTAAGCCCCCCCTATAACCCATTACCAGTCCTAACCCCCCATCAGCCCACTTCCAGTCTTAACCCTATCAGCCCATTTCCAGTCAGCCCCCCATAGCCCACTGCCAGTCCTTACCCCCCATCAGCCCACAGCCCATTACCAGTCCTAACCACATCAGCCCACCTCAAGTCCTAACCCCTCCCCATCAGCCCATGTCCTGTCCTAGCCCCCCCCATAGCCCATTATCAGTCCTAACCCCCCCATAGCCCATTACCAGTCCTAACCCCCCCTCACCCCATTTCCAGACAGCCCCCATCAGCCCACAGCCCATTACCAGTCTTAACCCCCCCAGCCCATTACCAGTCCTAACCCCCCCATCACCCCATTTCCAGACAGCCCCATCAGCCCACAGCCCATTACCAGTCTTAACCCCCCCATCCATTACCAGTCTTAACCCCCCCGCCCATTACCAGTCTTAACCACCCCCCCATTACCAGTCTTAACCCCCCCCCCGCAGCCCATTACCAGTCTTAACACCCCCCAGCCCAGCCCAGCCCATTACCAGTCTTAACACCCCTCCCAGCCCAGCCCAGCCCAGCCCATTACCAGTCTTAACACCCCCCCAACCCAGCCCAGCACCAGTCTTAACACTCCCCCAGCCCAGCCCAGCCCAGCCCAGCCCAGCACCAGTCTTAACACCCCCCCCAGCCCAGCACCAGTCTTAACACCCCCCCCCCCCAGCCCCAGCCCCAGCCCAGCCCAGCCCAGCCTTAACCGCCCCCCCCCCATATCGGCTTATGGCAAATTTAAAATTAAAAAAAAAACCTGGCTCTGGCTGCTGCTGCTGCTGCCGCCGCGGCAGCGGCAGAATGGAGTGTCCCGCGGGGCCCCCTCTCCTCGCTGAGCCTCTCTGCAAGGGCTTTCAGATTCGCGAAGGGAGAGTGTCTCCCTCGCGTCTCTGTTAAGCCCGCAGGGGCTAATGGGAAATTTCCCATCAGCCCCTCGCGTCTAAAGGGGCAGATGGGAAATTTCCCATTAGCCCCTGCGGGCTTAACAGAGACGCGAGGGAGACACTCTACCTTCGCGAATCTGAAAGCCCTTGCAGAGAGGCTCAGCGAGGAGAGGGGGCCCCGCGGGACACTCCATTTTGCCACGGAGGCCGCAGCAGCAGCCAGAGCCAGCTTTTTTTTTTTTAAATATAATTTTAAAAAAAAAAGCAGAATGTTCTTTGCGCGGGGCCCCCTGAAACGCGGGGCCCTGTGCAAAGAACATTCTTGCTCAATGGACGGGCCGGCCCTGCTCATCAGCTAACATGGTGAATCCTGAAAGTGAAACACACAGAAAAAGAAAACTAAGTGTGGATCAAATCCTCAGTATCTTTTCCCTAACTACTAGCTGTGGGATTGTTAATTCCTCAGACTGCAGAACTCCAGTCACCAGTGATTCCCCTAGTACTTGAGGCCCAAGCTAGGTAATATAGGGCCCGCTATTCAAAGGCATTTACCTGGTTTACAGACCTGTAAACTGTGTAAATGCCCCTAAGAGGGATATTCAGCGGTACTAATATGGTTAGTGCCGCTGGATATCGGTGGGTGCCTCTGCTACATGCCCTGATGCTATGCAGTTAGCATTGGGGCATGTCGTGGGTTTTTCAGAGTGGATTGGAGGTGGCACCCATTGCTAACCAGGTAACGGCGATATTGAACAACTGCCTGGTTAGCGACCTGTGGGCAAAGCTGGCATGGAAAAGGC
Organism: Ichthyophis bannanicus; assembly: GCA_033557465.1. Lineage (NCBI taxonomy): Eukaryota > Metazoa > Chordata > Amphibia > Gymnophiona > Ichthyophiidae > Ichthyophis > Ichthyophis bannanicus. Next base: position 295,149,873 of record CM066033.1, on the reverse strand, counting down.
TGGCCTAACTTTGCCCATGGGAGCTAACCAGGCAGCAGCTCAATATTGCCATTGCCCAGCTCGCTTCTGGGCTATGCAGCGATCTGGATATTTAATGCCAGTGAATATCGGGCCCATACGTTTTACCTTCCATGTTCTTAGGATTCTGCCTTTCCAGGGGCCTACATCTTATAATCCTGCAGCTGCAGCATTGCCATAGTTCTAGAAGCTTCTCCATTCTCTTTAGCTCCTCCCTAGGGCCGGTGCTTTTACATTGCTGCTGCTGCCACCATATGTAAAGGGATCCATGGCGCCTGCACTCCAAAATCCTCTTCAATAGAATGCTGTTCAACAATGTCCTATTATGTTTAGAACAAAAATCAGTCCCAAAGAAACAAAACGGTATGCTGCAGACTAGGCTTACCCTTCCAGGTTAACATCGCAGGACTCCGTCCTCTGGTTAATCAGTAGTTTTCCTTTTCCTTTGTGCACTCATCATTGACTTCTTATGCTGGCAACTTTAAATCTCAACTGGAACAAGTTTCAGTAAAGACAGCGGACCTCTCTGCACAGCATGCTACTTGATTGGAACAAGTGGAAGCTGCAATGGATAATCTCCAGTCTGTGAGTAATGCCAGGATGAGGGAAAAAGAAATCTTAAATAGACAACTGTTGTTCCTGGAAAATTGGGTTTGTAAGAACAATTTACAATTTCTTAACTTCCCAAAGTGTCCTGTGATACCACCTATGGACATGTTAAGAAAATATATGGGAGAAGTTCTGAAAATCTCCAGGGAAGCTGTTTCGCCAATTGTTTGGGCCCAGTATCTGTTCCTTAGCCCTCGTATGGGGAAAGTGGGGAGCAGTCCTGAGCTAAATCAAAGCCCTGAGGCTGGGAATTTGACTGCCTTTCTGGAATCTTCATTAGAAGTCATCACAGAAAGGATTACCCTAATAGCATGTTTTATATTTGAATCGGACAGGAACGCTCTCCTTTGATTATTCTTTCATAATATGTCTGCATGATTGTTTGGATCTAAGATTTATGTATTTCCTGATGCATCTAGGGACACACAAAAGAAGCGCTGTGAGTTCTTGGCTCTGAGCTCCAGGGCTTTGAAACTTGGTGCTTCTACGAAATTATTGTTTCCTTGTAAATATTTGATTTTGTGGCAATCTAAACAATTTGTTTTCTTTGATTCAGATCAGTTGCATCAATTTCTTGTAGCCAGAGAGGGTCCTAGGGACAAGGTGGCTACCTCAGATGACATCACTAGTTAAGGCTGGCTGGAGCTACTATATTTTGGGTAGCCGCCGCTAGATGTACTTTAAATTTCTTTAGGTATATCACCTTTTCTATGTTTCTTGTTCTTTCCTCATTTTTGGTATAGTTGAGGTCTATATTTCGTTGGTATACTTGATTTATGTTTATTTCCTTTGCATTTTTTGCAATATTACTGGATCATTCACTGTGAGGGAAGTAGAAATTCATAAATAATGGAAATAATGCTGCTACAGATATTATTAAGAAAGTAGTGTTTTGGAAGCTGATGGGAGGGCAGATTAAAGTACAAGGGCTCAAATTTAGACGTTTGGAAGTTGTAACTTTATTGCCTGTACCCTTAATTAAGGTTGCAGGGGAGTTGTGTGTTGGTAAAATATCTGTCTAGTAAGATTAAAATACCTGGGCAGGAAATCTATACTAGGCAAAATCAGGTATTTATTTATTTATTTATCCATTTAACAGACCACTTTATCTTAAAGTCGAAGTGGTTTACAAGAAACATTGTTGTTGTTAAGTGCGTCGAATCAGTGTTGACTCATGGTGACCCTCTAGATAGTTGTCCTAAGCTTTGTTCGGTCTTCAGTTAGGTGGCTCATTGTTGATAGTGTGGCACCCCTAGCTGTATCGATCCATTGCTTTGCTGGTCTTCCTCTTTGCATTGACCTTCTACCTTGCCAAACATTATTTCTTTCTCTAAAGATCTCTTTCTTCGCATGATGTGTCCAAAGTATGAAAGTTGAAGTCTTGTCATCTGAGCTTCTAAGGAAAACTTATGTTTGATCTCTTCTAGTACTGACTGGTTTGTTCTATGGGCAGTCCATGACAAACACAATATTCATCGCCAGCACCATAACTCAAAGGCATCAAGTTTCTTCCTGTCTATCTTTTCCACTGTCCAGCTTTCATATCCATATGTGTTAATGAAAGTACAATGGCTTGGACAAGTCAAATCTTTGTATGGAGAGAGACATCTCTGCTCTTGAGAATCTTGTCTAGGTCCTTCATATCCATTCTGCCAAGAGCAATGTGTCCTTGAATTTCTTGACGGCTTGTCCTTTCTTCTTCTCCATCAATGATGAACTTATTGATTTTGCCATTTGTCAGGATCTTTGTCTTTTTAACGTTAAGGTGCAGGCCCATTTTAAGACTATTTTCCTTAATCATGAGAAGCAAAAGATTCAGATCGTCTTCACTTTTAGCTAGTAATGTGGTATCATCAATATAGCGAAGGTTGTTGATGAGTCTTCTACTAGTCTTAACATCTCGGTTGTCTTCATACAGTCTTGCTTCTCTGATGATTTATTCTACATATAAATTAAAGAGGTAGGGGGAAAATATGCAGCCTTGTCGTACACCTTTGCTGATTCCTAGTTCCGTTTGGATTGTTGCTTCTTGATCAGTGTAAAGGTTGTGCAAGAAAACTATCAGGTGTTCTGGTATACCCATGCTTCTTAATGTAGCCCATAGTTTCTTACGATTTATACAGTCAAAAGCCTTGCTGTAGTCAATAAAACACATATGGATATCCTTTTGTCTTTTCAAGAATCCATCTCACATCCGCGATGCTGTCTCTCATTCCTTGCCCTTTCCTGAACTCTTCTTGCACTTCAGGTAGTTCTTGTTCCAGTATGGTTGTAGTCTCTGTTGAATAATCTTCAGTAGAATCTTGCTGGCATGTGGAATCAGAGCGATTGTGTAATAATTTCCACAGTCAGTTGGATCACCTTTCTTTAGTATTGGTATAAACACAGATCTTTTCCAGTCAGTTGGCCATGATGTTGTCTTCGAAATTTCCTGGTAGAGCCTTGATAAGGCTTTCAATCCTGCTTCAACGTTTTTCATCACCAATGGTTCTGAATCATAAGGTACAGGTTGAAATGGCTGTTGGTCCACTTCCTCTTTATGGTATAATGATTCTGTATATTCTTTCCACCTTTTCTTGATCTTCTCAGCATCATTCAACATGAATCCTTGAGCATCTTGTAGCATTCTAATTTGAAGCTGGAATTTTTTCTTTAACTCTTATAGCTTTAGGAAAGATAATTTTGTTTTTCCTCTAATCATTTCTGATTCTATTTCCTTGCATGTGTCATTGTAGTACTTCTCCTTGTCTTGTCTTGCTGCAAGTTGGAAATCTTGAGTTCTGTTATAGCCTCTCTTTCTCCTCTGACTTCAGCTTCTCTGTGTTTCTGGGCAATTTTCAGAGTTTCTTCAGTCATCCATTTGGGCTGTTTTTGCTTTTTCACCTTTTGTAGAGACTTCTCGCTTTCTTCCAACACAACCTTCTTGATGTCATCCCATAACTGTTGTGGAGCTCTATCATTTGTATCAAAAGCAGCAAATTGATTTTGCAGGCAGTCTTTAAATTCCAGTGGTATATTCTCATGGTCATATTTTGCTAGATTCATGAGTGGCTTGCTTTTTTTTCAACTTTAGCTTGAGTTTGCAAACTACTAGTTGGTGATCTCTACTACAGTCGGATCCAGGTTTTGTCTTTATTGGTTATTAAGCTTTTCCATTGTTGACTTCCAGAGATGTAGTCAATTTGCTTTTGTACAATTCATTGGGTGAAGTCCACGTATACAGTTGGTGCTTGTGTTGCTGGAAGAAGGTGTTTGAGATGAATAGATTATTGGTCTTGCAGAATTCTATCAGTCTTTCTCCAGCTTCATTTCTGCTGCCAAGTCCATATTTTCGAACCACTTTACCTTCTTCTTTGTTGCCAACTTTTGCGTTCCAGTCACCCATGACTATCAGGATATCCTGTTTGCATGTTCTGCCATTTTCAGCTTGTACTTGTTCATATAACTTATCAACTTCTTCCTCTTCTGCAGCTATTGTTGAGGCATATACCTGAACTATAGTTGTGATGATGGGCATTCTTTGTAGATGAATAGAAATTAAGTGTTCACTGACTGCACTGTATTTCATTACAGTTCTTGCAAGTTTCTTCTTAATTATAAATGCAACACCATTTCTTCTTTCTCTTTCATTTCCAGCACAGTAGACCATGTGATCATCTGATGCAAGTGCCCAATGCCAGTCCATTTCAGTTTGCTGACACCCAAAAGATTGAGTTGTACACGTTCCATTTCATTCTTGACCATCTCCATCTTCTCTTGGTTCATGCTTTGTATGTTTCATGTCCCAATATGTAAGACATCTTTGCAACTTCTGACTCTTATTTCATGCATAGCTACATCAGTAGTCAGATGTCTCGAGGGCTTTGATCCATCCACCTCATAAATGCTGGCTTTACTCTGAGAAGTCTTCAGCTGTCTGAGCTGAAGTCAAGAAAAATGGCAGTGCCTGGCTCCATGCAGTGCATCCTGGGATGCACTGAGTGGAGTCATTCTGCCATATAAGGCAAAAAGTGACTTATATGGCAGAGTGACCCTCTTGTGTTGTTCTATATGGCAGTCTAACCCCACTAGGTGCATTCCAGGATGTGCTGTTTGGGGCCAGGTGCAGCCATTTTTCAAGATGGTGGCATAGGGGTGGGAGCATGTGGTTAATGCTCCTGTCCCAGATTAAAGGTACTGGCAGGGAGTGGAGGGGTTTGGGGACCACTGGACCACCAGGGATTTTTTTTTACTTTGGGGGTTTTGGAGCTGCTAGGCTACCAAGAATTTTTTTTTGTTTGGGTGGGTATGGGGGGGGGGGGGGAGGGATTGGGGTCACTGAGAATTTTGATTCTTTTGGGGATTCAGGGCCACTGGACCATTGGATATTTTTGTGATTGGGTGAGTGGAAGGATGGAGACAGCTAGGCTACTGGGGATTTTGTTTCTGTTGGAGATCTTGTCCAGGGGGCACTGGCCCTCCGACAGTGGGCCAATGGCACTGGGGACTTTTTCCAGTGCTTAGGTCATCTGAGGTGAAGGTACTATGCTGTTGCTGCACATGTATAACTACTATCACTTTTCTTGGTCTCCCTGCCTTTGCTGTACATTGCTGACTGAAATGGTTTCTCTCTCCTGCAAATGTGTCTCTAATGCGAGGTTTTCACTGGCGTTAATTTTCAGACCTTCATTTCACAGCGTTAGTGTACCTGGAGCCTCTCCCCGCCCACTGTCCATCCATTGACACCTTCTCTCCGCCCTCTGGAGAGACTTACTCCACCCTCTGTGTGCCTTAACGCCGCCGGAGACGTTATCGCGTGATAAGCAATGTTATCACGTGGTAATTGCATGATAATTGTGATAAGGAGAGTGCAGCCCAGCCAGGGAAAAGTGAAAAAAGGAAGAATTTTTCCTCTTTGCAGGGGATGGGTACACAGGATCACATAGTCCACAGCAGAAGCCAGGAGAGAAACCTAGGGGGCAGACCTAGCTGTAAGTCACGCCCACACTTCAGGTCAGCCACAGACAGGAGTGGGAGGTACAGAAGGGCGGAGCCAGGAAGGGAGTTGCCCTGCTCAGTGTTTGAAAGGGAGCAAACAAACACTAGAGATAGAGTCGGTTGGAGAGTTGGTTGGAGGGCTGGTTCAAGAGGTGGTTCAGAGTGCGGTTGGAAGCATGGTTGGAGAGCTGATTCAGGAGTTGGTTCAAGTGCTGGTTGGAAGCATGGTGAGAAGCATGATTGGAGATACAGTTCCAGTTGCAGTGGCAGTTGTTGTCGGAGTTGCAATCCAGGCCTAAGTGGGAGTTGCAGCTCAGGTTCCAGTCCTGGTTCCAGAAGGTACAGAGGGAACAGCCCTGTAGCCAAAAGGAGCAGCAGAAAAAGGAACCGCTATAAAGACAGCCAGAGAAGGTACAAAGAAAGCCACCATACTCAGCGCAGTAGCCACCGAGGATATAGGGAAGGTTCCAGGGGGAGAACCACCTACCCTAGCAAGAGAGTGGGAAAGTGTTACCACAGGTCTCTGCCCTACGCTGAGGCAGAGGGAGTCCTGACTGGCCAAAGCTCTAACCAGGAGAATACTGCAAAAGAAGCCCAAGGTAGGAGAAGGGAGGCAACAAGGCCTCCTAAGTATGTTTATTCTTCTGACTCTGATGAAACTGTTATGCCACAGATAACACAGCACAAAAAGAAATGTTGTACCAGAAAGGTTAAGCAAGAGCAACCCATAGGAGACCTGCCTAGAGCAGGGAAGGCAAGAAAGTGGGAGAGGTTGTTTAACCTGTTAAAAAGTCTAAAGCAGAAAGTTCCTGAGCGGTACCTAGCAGAACCCTGCTACAGCTCAGCAGAGAGTATGGACATTGAAGCCAAGGAGGCTGAGGTAAATTCAAATGTCTCAGAGATGGAATGCGATGCCTGAACTAAGGTCAATTAGTGTGAGCCAGAAAACACTTGATATTTGAATTCACTGTTGTTTTGTTTTGGACATTTGTTACTGGAGAAGTATCCACTATTTTCTTTTGTCTGGAGAGTACATGTGTCTGGGAGAAATTGTATCCACTTACCTGCAAGGAAGCTGAATAAATTCCTGTGCGCTTTATAAACCACTCGGCCTCATCATTCCTTACACAACTACAACCCTAGGAAAAAGAAGAGGTGATCACCCGTCCCTACTAGGCGGCCGCCTGGTAGGGGCGCGAGCGTCACATAATATTTCCACTGCAACATTAGCGCTGTTTAGTAAACATACCCCTTAGTGTATAGTTTAACAGGCAAACCTTCAGTTAGTGTTTATTTCCTCCTACCTACCCCAAGCGCGATCTTTGATTTATAAGCTCTTAAGCCAGTTAAGGGAAAAGGAGGCAAATTTTCACTTTCAATTTTAATTGATTAAATTCATCAACAAGTTATTAGGTCTTAGGAATAGATTCTTGGTAATTACAGTTCAACTTGAGGTGAACATTAAAGATAGTCCCTGAAACTTATTAGGTATATTTGAATAGGTTCAGGTATCCCCATTCCCCTAGCAACTTCAAGTAACTGAACAACTTTGGATGGCTAAACAAATCATAATAACTAAGGGGTATGTTTACTAAATGGTGCTAATGTAGCATCTGTAACGTTAATGCGTGTTAACGTTACCAGTAGTGGTAAATGTCCCAGAGGGCGGGGAGAGGGCAGAGAGTAGGGGTCAATGGGCGGGGAGTGGGTGGGAAAAAGCTTCTGCTACACTAACGCTGTAACATTAGCATCAGGATTTTACCGCCAGTGAAAACCTATCGGTAAATGCAATTTTGCAGGACAGAGAGACCATTTCAGTGTCAGCAATGTACAGCACAACCAGGGAGCCCAAGAAAAGTGATAGTAGTGCTCCATTTGCAGCAACAAGAGGGAGGAGTGGCCTAGTGGTTAGGACAAGGTACTTCAGGCCGGAGGGCCAGGGGTTCAAGTCCCACCTGGGGACAGGAATCTCAGGCCGGAGGGACTGGGATTTCTAGTCCTATAAGTACTCCTTGTGGTCTTGGGCAAGCCACTTAACCCTCCATTGCCCATGTTCCCTGTAAGTATTAGCGTATGTGTGTCATATCCCCTCGTGTTAAATGTATCTCCCAATTGACCGCTTTGACCCAGGGAAAAGCGGGATATAAATACAGCTAAATAAATAAATAAAAAACAACATAGTGCCCAGGTAGGAAAGGGCACTATGGTGATGATGCAAATGGGGAAAAGAGGGATGCAGATAGGTCATGCAGTGGAGGCAACTGGGCACAGGGAAGACTAGGCAGGCACCTAGATGGCATATAGGAACACAGAAACTGAAAAACAGCAAGATAGCATCTGACCAAGGTCAAACATGCCCAGTATTCTGTGTTCCACAGTATCCCATCCAGGGGACACATACCTAGCAGATACCCCAAACATCACACAGGAACCACTATGCCTCTAATGGGGCAAGCAGTGCAAATCTGGGGACCACTCTAACAAGGGTCTACGGACCTTTCCCAGGAAACATCCCAAACTGTTTTTAAACCCAGATAAACGAACACCCTTTATTACATTCCCTGGTAAGGCAGTGCAGGGTTACACCACACATCATCTGAAACATATTTATACCCAGTAGTCCAAACTGAGTACACTATAGCCACATTGCCAGTCCACAGTCTGCTGTCATAAAACACTCTACCTACGTTTACCTGGTCCAGTCTAGCGAATAGTCTCTAGAACCCCAACCTGACACCCTCCAGCCATCTCTCCCCAGGTGGAAGGGACATAACATTGGCAGGCAGTGATGGAGGGGATGTGCAGATGTCCATGTATGCCCCCCTTCCCAGACCCCGCGCCTTAGGCCCCCACCTATCTGCACATTGGATGGCCTGGGACTGCGCACTGCCAGCAAAGACAGCACATGGGTATGTCAGCATGACAGGGGGAGGGGTTGGTGGTGGTGGTGGAGAGGGCAGTGGCACCTTCCTGCAGCAGACCAAGGCCATGCTCTGTTCCAGTGCACATGTCAAGGTCTGTCTGATGGGAAACATGTTGGCTCCAAGGATGGAGCTGTTTATGTGACAGCACTGTGGTACAAGCACAGTTGGTGTACTGCAGAGCAGAGGGTCATTGGTTTGGGTCCTGGCTGCAGATCCTTTAGTGCATCTCCACTCTGAACGAGCAGTGACCATGGCATGGCTATCTATCCACATAATACTATATGGGATCTCCACTTAGAGATATGGGCGTGCTTCATTTTCTGGGGGTCCAATCACTGATTTGCTTCTTGTGTGTCTGTGCTGTATATCCCAAGCCTGTGTGCACATGGCCCCTCTGCATACATGCAATGCATACTGGCCAACAGACTGTCTGTGGTTTGTATGTGCATGGTGGGGGCAGCAGGTGCAGTATGAATGTGCTTGCTGCAGCTGAATGTTAGACCTAGCCAGGTAGAAAGTGTGGTCTCCTAGGCTTTCTGGTAGGGTTGACAGAGCCTTGGTAACAGGTGTGCCCTATTGGTTGGGGTATGTTAGCTTGGACTGAGGGGTTGAGTCCAACTGGAGCACAGCAATCTCAGGTCAGAGGGACCCCGTGTGGTTTTGGGAAAACTCCATACCCCTCCATTGCTAGGCCTTCTGGGACATTTATAATGTATCTGACTATACACCAACAGTATGTAAGCATTGTTACATAAAATATATAAACCTCATGCAAGTCTAAACACCCCTCCCATGTGGTAGTAAGCAATCACAGCATCAGCATTATAATACTGTTCTACATGGGTGCCAATCCAACAGGGCCAGATAAGACTGGCACATACAGTAGGACACAAGGTAACTAGCATATCACACAGCAGAGAATACATACTACCAACTGGTAGAGATGGGGATCTGCAGTATGGCAGGTACTGGGGACCTGTTGCTGGGCACACATCCTCACCCTCAGGGTGAGCACAGACGCTGCTCAGTAGCATGGTTTGGAGCTGCTCTATGCTTGTATCACCTTAAGTTAAGGTGCCTTAAGGGATTTAAGATGCCTTAACCTAAGGTGCTTTAACTTAAGGTGCCTTAAGGGCTTTAAGGTGCCTTAACATAAGGCGCCTTAAGTTAAGGTGCCTCACATCAAGGTGCCCTAAGGATGCTAAGGTGCCTTAACCTAAGGCACCTTAACTTGAGGTGCCTTAAGTTAAAGTACCTTAGAGCCCTTAGGGCACCTTAACTTAAGGCGCCTTAACGTGCTTGTCACCTTAACGTGCGATGTCCTGTTAACGTGCTTTAAATGGCCAAGGCACCCTATTAATGCACGTTAAATGGCCCATTGCTCCCTTTGCGCCAGAATGCCCCCTACCTGCCCACTGCCTTATATGGCTTCAGGTACTTTAACACTGCCCTTACCGCTGGTAACTTTACCACGGTTTAGTAAACATACCCCTAAGTTTAAGGACAGTAGAATATTTTTAGATTGGAGGTGCCAATCAAACCAATCTCCAACCCCCACCCCCAAGTTCTGTAGATACTGATAAGAACATAAGATATACCATACTGGGTCAGACCAAAGGTCCATTAAGATCAGTATCCTGTTTCAAACAGTAACCAATCCAGATAACAAGTACCTGTCAGGTTCCCAAAAAGTAGACAGATTCTATGCTGCTTATCCCAGGGTTAAGCAGGGGATATTCCCACTCTGCTTTTAATAATGGATTATGGATTTTTCCTCCAGGAACTTGTCCAAACCTCTTTTAAATCCTGCTACACTAACAGCTTTTACTGCATCCTCCAGCAAAACATTCCAGAATTTGATTACATGTTGAGTGAATATTTTCTTTGATTAGTCTTAAATATGCTATATAGTAGCTTCATTGCATGTCCCCTAGTCTTTCTACCTCCTGTAGAAGTAAACAACCAATCTACTCCAACCAATCTACTCCACTCCATCCATTATATTATAGACCTCTATCATATCTCCCCTCAGTCATCTCTTTTCCAAGCTGAAGAGCCCTAGCCTTGTAAGCCTTTTCTCATACGGGTATCCTTCAATCGGCTTTATAATTTAGGTCACCCTTTATCTGTACCTTTTCTAATTCTGCTATATGCTTTTTAAGAAATGGCGACCAGAATTGCACACAATATTCAAAGTGCAGTCACACCAGGGAATGATAAAAAGGCATTATAATATCCTTGGTTTTATTCTCTATTCCTTTCCTTATGATTCCTAGCATTCTATTTGCTTTCTTGGCTGCCACTGCATACCGGGCAGAGGGTATCAACGTATTATCCATGATGACACCCAGATTCTTTTCCTGGATGGTGATTCCTAATATGGAACTTTGTTGTGTTGGGCAAAATATTGGTGAGGCTCTGGCCCCTGTGGCCCTTTTCATTCCAGTGCTTATGACTAAGGGGCATGTTTACTAAAAACCGCTAATTAGCGCGCCGCAAAATAGCGCACTAAAAGCGGTACTTAAGAGCGCTTAAATGCCCCGCAAACGTGCGATGAAGCCCCGCACACTTGCGCGTCACAGTAACGGGTGCCGCACAAGTACGTGCCCGCAAATGTCCGATAGAGGCGTGGAAAGGCTAACGGAGGGCGGAGGAAGGCCCCGGAGGGGCGGAGAGAAGGGGTTAATGGGCGGGGAAAGAGGAGGGGAGAGGCGCCCCGCACATTATCGGGGCTGAATTTCCAAAAAAAAATAGCGCGAGTGAATCACTCGCGTTAGAATGCATTTAAAGGGAAGAGAAACCATTTACGTCAGCAATGTACAGCAAAACCGGGGAAACCTGAAAAACGTGAGCAGTGTGATACATGTGCACAGCACAAAAGTGCAATTATAAATAGAAAATGACCACCACAAAAATATGAAAAATAGTAATTCAGTTGGGGAACAGTTATAGTGATGGGCAAAACTAGATAACACACCCAGGAAAGCTCCAAAAAAAAGGAAATGATTTATGGAAAGGTGTATGGAACGGAGACTCGTCCAAAAAACATTTCCCTTTTTCTGGAGCTGTCCTGGGAGTGTTATCTAGGGTTGCCCATTAATATCACTGTTGCCCAGCTTGGGTATATGTTTTCCCCCTTTGTTCCGTGGTCATTCCCGGGTTTTATTTGCACGTTTGTCACCACACAGGGTGAAGGAGCCCACAGTAAAAATGCATACAGCAGGGTTTGTGACTCCATCCTGCCAGGTTTACTACCTCCAGGGGCTGCACTGTCTCTGTGGCCATAGTGTGGTGCATAGCCATGACCTCTAGGACTAGAAGGCCAGAGGTTCAAATCCCAGCTGGGGCACTTGCCAGCCCCGTCCATATATTTTACCCACCACTAAACAGATAGAGCAGACACCCCTGTATTGCAGGGAACATAAGCATGGGGGAAACACCCATATGTTACCCAACACCGCACACACACCACAACAATGGGCATACCTACAGCCAAGTCCCCCAAATGCAGTCCCGTACTGCCACATTGCAATCAGGTCATCTGCTTTTTCTGAGAGAAGTTCATGCCAGCATGTTGGCGCACGAGTACATGTGGTGCAGGGGGCAGTGGCAGCTAGCCACAGAGGACAGAGGCCAAGCCATGTGCAGGCTGGCACAGTCCACTGCAACACACAGGCCCTGCCAGATCCACAGGCATGGACGTTCCAGGGAATCCAGCCAATCTGTGGCTACAAGGTGGTGCAGTGCACACAGACAGTGCATACAAGAACAGAAGGTCACAGGTTCAAAGCACAGCTGGGGCTACTGCCAATCCTTCCCACATATTTTTCCCACAGCTACACAGTGATAGTAAGGACAAACCTTTCGTGGCGAGGACATATGCAATGGTACTACGTCTATCTTTTACCCCACTGAGCACAGACACCATGTACAGGGGCAGTACCTAGAGCAGAATCTCCCAAATGCAGTCCTGGTGGGCCACACACCAGTCAGGGTCCATACTGCCACTCATACAAATGCCTGTGCTGTATATCTATGCACCACCCCCATGGCATGTAGATGTAGCTCATGCATATTCATGAGGAACAGCAGGTAAACCCGATCAGTGTGATGCACACCTGGACTGGAATTGGGAATCTCTGCCGTAAAGCAGCAGCCAACAGGGGCAGACACACCTACACCCACATCCACAGGCCCCATTGGCCAATGTCTCCTGGAGAGGCAGAACATTGGACCCTGCGTGCATCTCCCAATACTAGCACCTGCATACCCTAGCAATGGAACCCTACACCTGAGGTATACGGTACACAGCTCTGAGACGCTTGCTAGGAGTACTGGCAGATAGATATCCATACGATACGCACATACTGCTAGTTGACCCCATCCGAACAATCTGTTTGGTGTTTGCGGTGCGTGCTCCAGCCCTTGCCTCTGACGGTGTTTACCAGCCTGGGGAGTGACCCCCAGCAGTACTGCGTAGCATATCCATGCCTTGCCGTGCCCAGCACCGGTTTGGTGGGCAAGGCTAATTACCTCCTCAATAGTAGCACCATGATGGCATAGGTGTGGAATTGTGTGTCTGTCTATACAGTGGGTGTTGGCTGCATGCCCCTTCCACAGCCCACACTGCCAACACTGTTGCCAGTATTGGCCTGCCAATGTGCATAATGAGTAGCAAGGGACCATGGGTATATCTCAGACAGAGTGGACTGACCAGGATGCAGCTGCACAGGGCATAGGGCACTGGCAGGGGCATGGTAGTGCCCGGCCACCACCTACACAGACAGGGTGACCTCTGTATGTGCTGCTGGGGGATCACTCTCACCCTGAGTGTGCAGTGATGGCAGCATGGCTAGGCACCCCCATAGTGCTATATTGTGATTCTCCCATGTGATATGTATGGGTGTTCTGTGGGGGCCTCTTCATGGACTTATCTGTCTGTGTGTGCTGCCACCCCAGTTGTGGGTGCATGCATGTCCATCAGGACCAGCCAGCAGACTGTTCACAGCTGATATGTGTTGTGATGGAGTGCCTTGCAGGGTGCAGTGGCTGATGGCTTGCTGCAGGTGAATATTAGATGGTGGTGGGGTGCATCTTTGAATATCCAGGCCTAATGTCTGTCTGATATTGTGTTATGGATGTGTGTGGAGCTGCTTGGACTGCCCTGTAGGGTGTCTGTTCCCTAGCAGGACTGGGGTTGATGGTCCACTCTACTGCCATTGGGGTGGGGGATCTGTTGAGGGGAAGCCCTGTTTTATCCACATGGGGGTGGGGGTCCCCACTAACTGAGCCAGACAGAGATCTCCAAAATGTTTATGCAGCACCTACCTATTCCACAGGTTATTGCTGCTTTGGAGCTCTGACATGGCCACATTCGGCCATGCCTGGTGTTGTGGACCTGGCCCTGGGCGCAACATCTCACACTCAGGGTGAGCACAGTAACCGCACAATGTGATGGTGTTTAGCTACTCTTTGCCGTTTGTCCACCCACTCAGGACACCCTACCAGGCCGAGGTGCTGTGTGGGTGCACACGGACACTTCCCCCTACCAGGCCGGGGAGCTTTAGGGGTACATTTCCCATCCTGTGTTCAATCGTGGACAGATGATTTGCATGTGCAGTGCATCATGGGTATGGGTGGTTCACAACAGCAGACTGTCAGTGAGGTGACGTACCGGCTATCTGCAGCCAGCCAGGGGCTACTTACAGCTGTAGCCCAATGGTTACATCACTGCCTGTGCAACCAGATGTCATGGGTTCAAACCCACAGTGGGGTTATGTGATAGGGGTGTCCACAGATTTATTTTAATTTACTGTACATATGTTGCTGCCAGCAATACCACCCTCAGCGTACTGTACCCATAAGGTGCCTCTGAGGGTGCTTTATGGGGCGCCCTATAGGGCACGTTACGGTTGCCAGCCATATAGGGTGCACTATACATTATCCTGTGTTGCAACATACATGCTGCCCTATAGGGGACATTCTAGGGTGCCTTGGCGGACGGTGCACTGTAACATGTGCCTTATGGGCCGCCTTATATTAATATGCTGTGAGAGTGCGTTTGCTAGTAGTTATCACAAAATAAAATTAGAAAGCCTCCTACAGCACTCCACAACATATAACATACTGCCTCAGCTAGCCTTTTTCACTGGGCATTGTGAGGGATCGAACCCCTGGTCCCTGCACCCTTGGTCAGTGTCTTAACCATTGTGCTGTGGCTGTGTTCCTTTGCTTTGGCATCAGCGCGCCGCCTTATGCCCATCAGCGCGCCACCTCCTGCTGCCCACAATTAGTGTGCCGCCTTGTGCCGCCCAAAATGAACAGTGCGCTGCCTTGTGCCACCCAGATAGTACAGTGCGCCGCCTTATGCCGTACAAAACGAACAGTGTGCCGCCTTATGCCGTCCAAAAGTACTTTGCCTCCTGAACCACTTTTACACATTCAAGGTGTTGCCTCAGCTGACCTTTTTGTTGCACACAATGGGGGATTGAACCTGTGGCCCCTGCACCATTGGTTAGTGTGTTCACCATTGTGCTACAGCTCTGTTTTGATATGTGCTCAGCAGCGCCCCACTTAGCCTTCCCACGCGCTAATGTGGGCCCCGCAAATTAGCGCGACGCGCACACGTACGGTCGGGTTTTTTTCTTCTTTCTGCCTGAACCGCCCACTCCTTATATGGTACACGCACACTAACGGGGCCACGCACAATTTCGGAGTTTAGTAAACATGCCCCTAAGTTGCAGAGTCCAGTAGTGAAATGAGGGCTATCCAGTATTTGCAGTGGGTGTTCCATGTATGATAATCTCCCAGCTGGTTTAGATTATTTGCTACTCTATAGTTTATAAAATTGCTCTATTATATTTTCCAAGTTTATCAAAGGCTTTCTGAAAATACAGATACATTATATCAACCAACTCATCTTTATCTACCTGTTTATTCACACCTTCAAAAAATATAGTAGATTGATGAAACAGGACTTCCCTTAGCTAAATCCATGTTGGCTTTGTCACATTAAATCATAATTATCTATATGTTCAGTAATTTGCTTCTTTATAATGGTTTCTGCTACTTTGCCCAACACTGACGGCAGGCTCACTGGTCTGTTTTTTCCTGGATCACCCTTGGAATCCTTTATAAGAAATGGCGTTATGTTGGCTACTCTCCAGTATTCAGGTACTATAAATGATTTTTAATGATAGTTTATGAATTACTTATAGTAGGTCTGCAATCTCATATTTAAGTCCTTCTAGCGTGCTGGGATATACAACAGCTAGTTCAAGCCATTTGCTACTCTTTAGTTTATCAAATTACTCTATTATATCTTCCAGGTTTATCAAAGGCTTTCTGAAAATGCAGATACATTGAGAGGCTCCTGAGGAAATTAAAAAGTTATGGGACAGGGGGCGGAGCCCGATGTCCAGCGGGATGGTCGCATAACGCTGAGGCTCCCGAGAGGCCTACTCAGAATCCTGAATTAACACCGGACATACTTGAATTTCTGCTCTGATCTTGCCGGGGCACATTGGTGAGATGGCGGGGACCAAACCTACGCGCCTGGAATTTGGATCTCCAGCGGCTTCTCACGGCAAACGCTCCAAAACTGAACCCCCGTCCCCGCAGAAGGGGCTGGCTTTGCGCGAGGGCCCCGAAATGCAGCAGGAAATCCTCGCAGAGATTAGAGGGGTTAAGGACCTCGTGCAGTCAAACGGTGAAGCATTCCGAGCGCTGCGGGAAGATCTTGGTGTGTTACAAGGCAGGCTAGAGGGGCTCTCTTCGCGTCAGGACAAAATGGAGAGCGTATTAGACTCCCATGCGGTCCGGTTGTCCAAACTCGACAAAGTTGAACGTCAGGTGCGGGCCTTGCAGAAAGAAGTGGAAGATGGCAATAATAGAGCGCGCCGCAACAACCTACGACTCGTGGGCATACCGGAGGGAGCGGAATTGGGAGACATGAAGGAGTTTTTATATAAAATCCTCCCTTCCTTGCTCCAAATCACCTTTACCAAAGAATTGGAGATCGATCGCGCTCATCGTGTACCCACAAACATAACGCTCAACAGGAAGACCCCGCGGCCTATCATCTTTCGACTTTTGAGATATCAACATGTGGAGCAAATTCTCAGTGCCTCTCGGGCAAAGGGCCATATGGAGTTTGAGAGCCATAAGATCTCCTTCTATCCTGACTTGGCTAAACCCACGGTCGACCGCCGAAAGCGCTTTCTGGAATTCCGACCGAGGCTTCAACAACTACAAGCACGCTATGGCCTGATGTACCCGGCCAAGCTCCGAGTCACGCTTCACAATCAGACAAGAACATTTGAGGACCCTGATCTACTAGCGGAGTTTTTGGATGCTAAAGAAGCCGACTTGATGCGTTGACTTTCAGAATATTCCTGCCAGTATTCTCATATCCGCTGTGCCTGCCATATTGGATTTGCCGCGACTCAGCAAAAGTCTGCCGAGGGTGGTTTGTTGCCTTATCTTGATGATATCTGTGACCCGACTCCATCTACCCATCGTAGCCTCGATGAGTATCAGAGACAGTGTTAATTATGGACTCTGGTGTTTTTTTTTTTTCTTTTTTATGTCTCTATCTTCCTCTCTAGGGCCTCCTCCCGCAGACATATGGTCGCCATTTTCATTGGGGGTTTTGCTTCTTCTCTAAGTTACTTTGGTACATACTTTTCAATATGGGGTGTATTAGTCAGCAGACTCGGTGATTATATCATTTTTGTACAGTTTCTGATTATGTTGTATGTTTTCCAGTGCCCTTATCTAAAATGTCTATTACTGATCGATGGCACCATGTAAGATTTTATCATTGAACGTAAAAGGAATCAATAATCCGATAAAACGGAAGAAAATCCTAAGCTATCTAAGTCATGAAGCTGCGGATCTGATTTTCCTCCAAGAAACGCATTTAAATTCGAAGGAAACCCTTAAACTCAATGTTAAACCTTACATGGTGGCCGCCTATTCTCCAGCCGTTTCTAAGAAATGTGGGGTTGCCATACTGGTTAGGAAATCTCTGCATGCTACCATTATTGCGACTAGCTCAGATACAGCAGGTAGATGGTCCAGAGCTCACCTCAAGATAGGTAACCTTGAAGTTACATGTATATGCCTTTATGCTCCTAATGTGGATGACCCTGCCTTTTTTGCTACCATTGCTCAGGTTGCGCAGGCCTCTGCTAATACTTCATTGATAATAGGGGGGGATTTCAATTTAGTTCTTGATCCCCTGATTGACAAACAGCCGCCTAGGACAAGTGGTCCCCCCCAAGAGTCATACCACGCTTACCTCTGTGATCAAAGATCTTGCTTTAGTCGATCTATGGAGGTTACTACACCCCAATGAGCTTGACTTTACTTTCTTTTCTTCCCCTCATAAATCCCAGTCTCGTATAGATTTCTTTCTCATATCAAAACTGTTAGTCCCTCAGGTGGACACTGCAAAGATTCACTCCCAACATATTTCAGATCATGCTGCTATTTCTTTTCAATTACACACTACTGCACCCCAAGGGAATTCGGGGGCCTGGTTCTTTGATAGAGCCCTACTAACTCAGCCAGAGTTCCAGTTAGAAATTCGAGCAGCCATACAGGATTACTTCCATTTTAATTTACCCCAGGATACTGCAAATTGGGCTTGGTGGGAGGGTTTCAAAGCGGCCATTCGTGCAACGATCACTAGTTATCAAATTCGCCTGCGGAAACAACGCAAACAGCAGCTACTTATACTAGACCAACAAATCAAAGCAGGCGAACGAGTTCTAACTTCCCGTACTGATCCATGCGTCTTAGTTCGCTTACAGCATCTCCGTTTTCAATATAATGCAATCCTCTCAACTGCAGCTTCTAAGAGTATTGAGCTTCAACGAGGGACATACTACCGTGAAAGCAACCGAGCCGGTCGACTTTTAGCCAACGCCTTGAAAGGTCAAAAAGAAGCCAAACGCGTAGCGGCCCTTCGAGCCCCACAGGGAGGGGGCATACTGACCACAGACTCCGATATCGTAGAACTCTTTCGGGATTTCTATACCCGTCTCTATCAATCTGAATGTGATTTCTCATCAGAGACCTTCGAGCGATTGTTTTCTGATATTCAGCGGCCGACCCTTTCTGAAGCTGATAGGGATGCGCTAGATGAACCTTTCTCTACCTCAGAGATCCAATTTGCCCTAAAACGCACAGCCTCGGGTCGAGCCGCCGTGCCTGATGGTCTCCCGACCGAATTCTACAAAATGTTCAGTGCAGATTTAGTACCCTACTTAAAACTCTATTTTACTGCCCTTGCGGTAGATACATCCTCTTTGGGATCCTTTTCTGCAGCTAATGTGGTAGTATTTGAGAAAGAAGGCAGAGACCCGCTGCTAACCGCCAACTATCGTCCAATCTCCCTACTTAATGCCGATTATAAGATCTTCTCAACGATCTTGGCCTCCCGGCTATCTGACAGGATGGCCACCTTAATCCATCCCGACCAATGCGGTTTTATACCCGGCCGATCCACCGCTGACAATGCTCGGACCTTGTGCCATGTACTATCCAGTGCTGCCAACTTGGACCACCCCTGGGTGGGTCTTTCCCTAGATGCTGAAAAAGCCTTTGATCGCCTAGAATGGCCCTTTTTATTTGCTGTTCTCCGATGGTATGGCTTTGGGGAGGGCTTCCTCCGATACATCCAAGTCATGTACACTCAACCCGTTGCCAGTATTTGTGTAAATGCTATTAAGTCTCAGCCTTTTAATCTCCAAAGAGGCACGCGTCAAGGTTGCCCCCTATCACCAATGCTCTTTGATCTTGCTCTTGAACCCCTCGCCCTCCTTATTAGACAGTCTGCACGTATTCGTGGTGTCCCCTTCAGTCACAGAGAGATTAAACTCTCTGCATATGCAGATGACCTTATGCTCTTCGTATCCCTTGATTCGGTTCCAGCTGTCTTGGATCTGATTGATGGATACTCGCAATTATCGGGCTATAAAAAAACTGGACCAAATCCGTAGCATTCCCACTGAACCGCTGGGTACATGAGGCTGACATGCAGGCCTTTCCTTTCCTTTGGCAATCCCGCATGGTGAAATATCTTGGGGTCCATTACTGTTCTCCTTTAGAAGACACTATTAGTTTTAATGCCAAAGAGGGTAGTCTCCAAAGTCCGTGAGCTCACAAATCGTTGGTCTCCCTTATCCCTTACATGGTGGGGCCGCCTAGAAACTGTGAAAATGATGATAGTCCCCAAGGTGAACTATATTTTAGAAATGCTGCCATGCTTACTCCCGCTACACACCTACAAAGATATTGAGGGCCTTCTCGTCCGCTATCTCTGGCAGGGCAAATCACCAAGGATAGCTAAGCAAAAACTACAGTCTGCGAAGGAACTAGGGGGTACCCGCTTTCCTGATTTTCTTAAATATCATCAAGCCTTCTTACTTAAACAAGGTGCCCGATGGCTAGCTACCTCGACAGACAGCAGACCAGTTTGGCTTGACATAGAAGAGGAGCTTAGTAACCCAATTCCGTTGATCCATCTCCCCGGTATGTCCCATCAAGTAGACACCCGCCATCCCCCAATGATTGTTGATACTCTTGCGGCCTTTAATACTCTCATTCTATCACTGGGCCCAAACGTATGTCCTCAGGACGGACTCCCGCTGTGGAATAACCCCAGAATTCAAGTCCTAAATAGAACGATAGCATGGAAACCCTGGTACTCTAGGGGGATCTGGACACCCCAAGAGCTCTTCTCTGCAGCTCGTTGGAAGACCTTTTCTGATTTACAAAAGGAATTTGCGTTACCAGCGAAACATTACTTTCAATTGATGCAGCTTCAACACTGCCTCAAAAGTGCTCGAATCCTGCCGCCCTCTGTCTCTACTGAGGACGGGCTATTAGACCTAATTCACTCTATTAGTAGTACACATGGGGTAGCCTCTAACTTTTATAAACTATTATGTCAGGGTACAGATACTGCTACTTGTAGAGCCCAACAAGCCTGGGAGCGCGAACTGCAAACCACTTTAACCCCTGTGCAATGGAGCGTTTTCTGGAGCAAAGTAGTGCGGGTTTCCCGATCTGCCTCAGTTACCCAAACTCTCTTCTTTTTTGCACATAGATGCTTTTATACTCCAGAAAAAATAGCCAAATGGAACACAACTGCTAGGGACCAGTGTTGGTCTTGTCATACTGCTGTGGGAACCCTCGCTCATGTTATTTATGAATGTCCTCAACTACAGGTTTACTGGGGGCGGGTCTGGGGTCGTATTCAACTTATCTTACACCTCCACGAGCCTCTTTCTTGGAAGATTGTGGGACTCCGCTCAGTGGCGGAGGTCCCCTCTCTTCCCAAGAAGGGTCGCTTTCTCCTTGATTTCATGCTGGGTATAGCTATATGTTTAATCACGAGGAATTGGAAGGATAGCTCTCGACTTACTGTCAATGAATGGTGGAACCTTGTCTGCCTATATAGTAAATATGAGCAGATATCTCGGAGAGCTATTCCCCATACCCAAACTCACTCTCGCTTGTCTAAATGGCAGATGCTCAATGATTATGTACAATCTGCTCATTGCTCCGACATGTCTGTTTAATGTACACTCATCATGTTTCAGATCACCGTTTGGTTTTGTAACACAATAATGTCAGTACACACGCCCGTTTCGGGAATGATTAGTTTTCTAGAGAAGAAGCAGGGGGGAGGGGGGTGGTAGGGGTTTACTTTGGTGTATGTATCTTATTCTATGTATGTATCTGTCTTTTAGCTGTATGTCTTCCTTTCCTTTGTTGTTATAAAACGAAAATAAAGAATTAAAAAAAAAAAAAGTTATGGGACAGAAGTAGTATATGGTTGTTGGTTGGGAACTGGTTAAAAGATAGAAAACAGAGAGTAGGGTTAAATGGCCAATTTTCTCAGTGGAGAAAGATGAATAGTAGAGTACATCAAGGATCTGTGCTGGGCCTGCTGCTTTTTTTTCTTTTTCTTTTTCCATATTTAAATTTTTATTAACATGCATCTGTAATACAGAATACTTCAACCGGGTGGGTGCAACTACCGTTCAAAATATCAGTTCCAGATCTTACATAGAAACATACACATCCTGGCACCTTTAATCCTGGACGGGCATATACCCCTCCCCTCCCATGGGCCCAGCTATTCAGTGTACGGAGAGGCACAGAGGTAACCCCCCGCTCTCCGCTCAAAAACCCCCTCTACCTCCCTAGGACCCCTTCAAACCTCCCTACCCAGCTGTAGCAATATATCCCCCCCTAACCCCCCCCCCCAGCCACCTCCCCTCCCCTCCCCCCCTTTCCCACCTCCCCCCCCCCCAGTCGAGGCCTATCATTTTTTCAAATAATCCAGCATTGGGAGCCACTGTTCAGTAAATAGATATTGCTTCCGGCGTCGCACCGCCGTTAGCTGCTCCATCAGGACAATCCTACGTACCCTGCTCTTCCATTGCTCCCCTCCCGGGAGCTGGGCCTGTTTCCACGCTCGCGCTATTTCGCTCCGAGCAGCCTGGATACCCGCCCTGATAGGCCGAGCCCTCTTCTTAGGCCAGTGGGCTGGCCAGATTCCAAGTAACCCCACACCCATGTCCACCCCCATCTGCTCACCAAATATCTCCTGCAGTCGGTGCCCCACCATCTCCCAGTACAAGTGCACCTGAGGGCACTCCCACCAAATGTGTATAAAGGATCCTTTAGCCCCACACCCCCGCCAACACCGATCGGATACCTCTGGAAACATCCTATGCAACCTCTCCGGTGTATAGTACCACCGGTACAGCAGCTTATAGGAGGTCTCCCGCACCGCTACCGATATGGCTTGGCGGCTGATATTAACATAGATCTTCCTCCATTCTTGAACCCCCATTTCTGTCCCTAGATCCCTCTCCCATTCCAGCTGGTAAGTGAACTTCTCCCCTTCTCCCCCACCCAAACCCGGTACAATTGGGTAATCAGCCCTCTAGACGATTCCCACCCTTGCCATAGTGCCACCCTACCATCACTATTCCCCATCCAACCCTCCCTTATCCGCTGCTGAGTCAGAAAATGCATCACCTGCAGATATAGAAAAACGTCCCCCCCACGCAAGTGGAACTTCACCCTAAGGTCCGAAAAGGGAATTAACCGACCTTGCTCGATAAACTCAGCAAAGGTAGCCACTCCCGCCCCCTCCTACCTCCGAAACACCCCCTCCCTGCCAGGGTCAAACCCCGGTGTCCCCCTCACTGGATCCAACGGCGAAAAACATGCCCCTGGAGCAAAATGACTGTTGGCCTTGCGCCACTGCATAAGCAAATGCCACATATAGGGATTATCCCGCCATCTCCCCTCTGGGAGCTTTCCAAAAATCCACGGCAAATACTTTAATTCCGCTTCTCCTGCCCAGTATTGCTCGATATCTCGAAAGCGTTTTGAGCCCGTCTCCACTACCCACCACTCAAACACCTGGCGCAATTGCGCTGCCGTATAATACCTCGTTACGTCCGGGACCCCTAGCCCCCCCCCTTCCCTAGGCTTGTAGAGGACCCTTCTGCTAACCCGCGGTCGACTATTACCCCACACAAAGGCAAAGATCCGGTTCTGTATTATGCGCAACTCCCGCCTTGGGACCTGTATTGGCAATGATTGAAACAGGTACAGCAGACGCGGCACGATGTTCATCTTTACGGCTGCCACCCTTCCCATCCATGATATCTCCTCCCCCTTCCATCCCTGCATATCCTTCTGCACCTGGGCAAACAACGGGGGATAGTTGGCCCCATACATCCCCATGGGATCTGCAGTAACTTGTACCCCCAAGTATTTGATAGATCTACTCGCCCATCTAAAGGGGAAGGCTCCTTTCAAACTATCAAGCACGGATGTCGGTAACGAAATCAACAGCGCCTCCGTTTTATCCCAATTAACTTTGAATCCCGAGAGAGCCACATAGGCCCTAAGCTCCTGCATAAGCACCGGAAGTGAGACCACCGGGGACGTCAAGGTAAATAAGACATCATCAGCAAATAACACCATCTTATGCTGGTCTCCCCTCACCCCTATTCCCTTGATATCTGCCACCGACCGAATCCTGGCGGCCAGCGATTCCATGACTAAAGCGAAAAGGAGCGGCGACAAGGGGCAACCCTGCCGGGTGCCCCGCCCCAGTGGGAAAAACTCGGAGTACCCCCCATTCACACACACCGTCGCTGCCGGCGAGGTATACAAAGCCTGAATCCACGCCCGAAATTTCGGGTCCAACCCTATATGTTCCAATACTGCCTGAAGGAAGGCAAAGCTCACTCTATCAAACGCCTTCTCCGCGTCGATAGATAAGAACATGGCCTGTTGTGCCTCCTTCCGAGCCAACCACCCCAGCTGCAATACCCGACATATCCCATCAGCCGCTTGCCGACCCATAATAAACCCTGATTGGTCCGGATGAACAAGACCCGGCATAAGAGGCCCCAGTCGCGTAGCCAAAATCTTTGCCATTATCTTAACATCTATATTCAACAGCGATATAGGGCGGTAAGAACTACACACCGCTGGGTCCTTACCTGGTTTAGGTAACACCACTATGGCCGCCTGGTGCATAGTCTTCGGCAACTCCTCCCCCTGCAAGACCGCATTAAAGACCCTAGACAAGATGGGGCCCACCTCCTCCACCAGCTTCTTGTAAAACAGACCCGTGAACCCGTCAATGCCCGGAGCCTTCCCCGGGACCAGCCGCCGAATTGCCTCCTTCACCTCATCAAGCCCGATATCGGCCTTCAAGTCCTCCCTTTCCAAGGCCCCCACCCGAGTGCTCCCCTCCCCTCCATTCCCTAGATATTCCCTAAGGGCCTCCCCCTCTGAGGGAGGGTCCACGGAATACAAGCCACGGTAGTACTCCCGAAACCTTTCCCTGATTTCCGCACTTTTATACAGCATCTTGTCCCGCTCCCCCTTAATTTTTACCACGGCTTGCCGCTGCCTTCGTGCCTTTAATTTGTGGCACAGAAGCCTACCTGCCTTATTATCAAACTCATAATATCTCTGACCCACTCTCTCTAATTGAAAGGATATCCGCTCCAGCTGAAGAGCATTTAATTGCCTTTGAGTCTCCTCCACCTTCCCTCGCAATTTCGCTCCCCCGTGTTCTTTGTGGGCCTTCTCCAGCCCATCGAGAAGCCCCTGTAATTCGACCCTCCTCCTGTTCCCTACTCCTCTTCCTTTGCGCCCCTATCTGGACCAGGTGCCCCCTTACCACCGCCTTCAGACCATCCCACAGCCCCCTGTTGAAACCTCCCCATTATCATTCAATGCCATGTACTCCGTCACAACCCCCTTTAACCTCTGCACCACCCCCTGACCCTGCAATAAAAATTCATTCAATCTCCAAAATGTCCGTTTCCCCTTTTCCCCTGGCTGCCCAAACCTCGCTCCTACCGGGGCATGATCAGACCAAGTGACCACCCCTATGTCCACCCGGTCCAACGCCTCCCTCCAATATTCATCGCCCATCAAATAATCAATTCTGCTATACGAATCATGCACTGGGGAATAAAAGGTGTAATCTCGATCCATAGGGCGTGCTAGTCTCCATAGATCCTCCAACCCCCAAGCCTTCATCCAAGTCTGCAATGGTCTCCTCTCTCTCCCCTGCCCCAGCCTCTCCCCATCCCTCCTGTCGAGGACTATATTGCAGTCCCCTCCCACCAAGAGCTTCTCCTGCGCCTCTCCCTCTAGCCAGCTACCCAAACCCTCCCAGAACCCCCTTTGCAGCACATTCGGCCCATACACAGACAGGAAAGTTACCAGCTCCCCTCCCAGTTCCCCCACTACCCCCACCGCCCTGCCATCCGGTTTACGCAACACCTTGCTAGATACAAATGGGACATCATTTCTAATAAAGACTGCTACCCCCGGCTTCCTCCTACCCCCTTCCTCCGCCGCGAAGAATCCCCGATAGTGCCCTGATCCCATCAACCTCTCATCCCTCACTCGCAGATGGGTTTCTTGAATAAAAGCCACCTGCCATTTTTGCCTCCGCAACTCCCCCCACAACAATTTTCTCTTCTGGGGTGTGTTCAAACCCCGCACATTCAGGCTACCTACTTTCAAACCAGAAGCCATACTGACCCATAATTCTCCCCCCGCCCCTACGGTATACTGCCCAGGCCTCTTCCCCCCCTCCCCCTCCCCCCATCCCTCTCCCCCCTCCCCCCTCCCTCTTCCCACCCACCTCCCCCCTCCCCACCATGCGGAACTCCCTTCCGCAAGCCTCTGAGAATGTGACCCCCCTTGGGCGCTCCATCTCCCCCCCTCCCGGATTTCCTGCACCTTTCCCCCTACCACTTTCGCCCGTGGGCCCCCTGCAATGCCAAACCCCTGGGTTCGCATGCTTAATTTCACGCCCCGGGGCTGCTACAGATGAGCAAGTGCACTCTCCTAACCATAGAACATTTGCCACAATAAGGACTCATGAAACAAAATCACCAAATCAAAACCCCTGAAAAATTAAATCAAAATTACCATCTTTTTGTCGGATGTTTACAGGAAAGGAACATTGTATCGAAACTATGTCCACCACACAGTCACATCCGGCAGGGGACAGTGACAGCTCCGATAGTTGAACATTGTTTAACAACTGGCCTCATTTTTCAGGATTTACGATGGTCGGTCATTGACCACATACCTCCGGATCCACGTGGTGGGAACCGTATAAACAAATTACAGAGTTGTGAACAACGTTGGATTTTTCAATTACGGACGGTATCTCCTGAGGGTCTTAACAAAGAGATTGATTGGCTCAGTGTTTATTGACGCCACCGGTGATCCCAGGGCTTCCCCTGGTTGGTGGGGAGATCCTGGTGTTTCATTGGTGAGCTGAAATAATTGACAGTGAAATACAGCCATTCTGAGAAGTATCAGCCCCTTTTTAAGGAAACAGCTGATTTTGGCGTTTCAAAGATGGTTGAAGTTGATAATGGCAGCACTTGAAACAGGGTTCCTGACCCGAAACGTGCACGTCGTGCCTGAGCGTGCCTGAAAAGTCTGCGATCTTAAAAATTTTCCAGCTAAGTAAAGTTTTTTCATAATTTTATAATAAAATGGATGTGACTGTGTGGTGGACATAGTTTCGATACAATGTTCCTTTCCTGTAAACATCCGACAAAAAGATGGTAATTTTGATTTAATTTTTCAGGGGTTTTGATTTGGTGATTTTGTTTCATCAGTATAATTTATCACTGAATCTTTGGGGGTTTTTTGTTTACAATAAGGACTCAGCATCATATATAAAACAGTTTTGCATGCTTTTAACAAGAACAAACATAACATTAAAACAGCCTAACATAAACTGGGAAGGCTACCTTAGTCTTCCCCTAACCTCCTGGGGCGCCCTCCTAACCCATACCAGAGGGCCTGGGAAAACTCGTAGGCCTCAGTTACTATGCCCGGGGGGGGGTACAGACCCTATGCCCCACCAATACCGACAGATATATCATACCATGCCGTGGAGGGGATAACCCCCCGTATAGGGTATGCCCCCCTCAATTTACCCCAAGTTAGGGGCCCGAGAATGTACCCCGCATGGGTAGGACCTCTCCTGGGTGCTGGTCCGGTCCGCCCCCAACAGCAATCTACAGCCGGGGCGGCCCTTCCCAAACCAGAACAGACTATTTATTTCAAGCACCCTCACCCCCCCCCTTTACTTTTGCTCCGGCCCCTTATCAGTTATACTCCCCTGTGCCCATTCACCGGCCCGGGCCTCTCTGCACCCACTGGGCCCTCATCTCTCCCCCTGCCCCAGGTCCTTATAAACAAAACAAAACAAAGCTGCCCCAAAGTTCCCAAATGTCCTGTGATCCCGGCTGCTATCACAGCCGCCCTCTGCCCCGAATCTCGTGCCTCTCGGGCCTAGGGTTGCCAACTTTTTCACCGAGAAAAACCCGACACCTGTGGCTCGCCATGCTCCACCCATTCTCCTCCCCCAGTCCCGCCCCTGCCCCGCCCCCAGCCCCACCCACAAAAATTACCGAGGATTCACTCACACACCCCCCTCAGTGCTGGTTCACTCACCCCCCTCCCCTCAGTGCTGGTTCACTCACTCGCCCCCCCTCCCTGCTGGTTCACTCACTCACCCCCTCCCCTGCTGGTTCACTCACACCACCCCTCCCCTCCCCTCCCTGCTGGTTCACTTACCCACCCCCGTGTCACTCACTCACCCCCCCCTTGCTGGTTCACTCACACCATCACCCCCCCCTCCCCTGCTGGTTCACTCACACCAACCCCGCTCCCCTGCTGGTTCACACCAACCCCCCTCCCATGCTGATTCACTCACACCCCCCCCTCCACTGCTGGTTCACTCACACCACCCCCCTTTCCACTGCTGGTTCACTCACCCACCCCCCTGTCACTCACTCACCCCCTCCTGCTGGGTCACTCACACCAACCCCCCCCCTCCCTCCCTCCCTCCTGCTGGTTTAATCATACCATCAACCCCCCCCCCCCCTTGCTGGTTCACTCACACCCCTGCCCTGCCCTGCCCAAGCCGCTGCTTCTGCTTTGTACAGAGCAGCGGCTGCAATACACTTACTTTGAAAAGTAAAGAAACTGTATGAGGAGCACTCCGGTCATGGCAGAGCCCGAGGAAGTGATGTCATGGGGGCGGGCTCCTCACGGGCTGTCTTTCCTTTTCAAATTAACTTTAGCTGCAATAAAGTTAATTTGAAAAGGAAAGACAGCCTGTGAGGAACCCGCCCCCATGACATCACTTCCTCGGGCTCTGCCATGACCGGAGGGCTCCTCATACAGTTTCTTTACTTTTCAAAGTAAGTGTAGTGCAGCCGCTGCTCTGTACAAAGCAGAAGCAGCGGCTGCACTATTATGGGGAATCGCGTTCGCGTTCGCATTCGCGCCGCGGACTTCGGGAGGAAAGCCGTTTTTTTGCTCTGGCCGCTCCCGATCTTGCGGCCAGAGCAAAAAACCGGCTTTTCAACGGCCGGTTTGACATCTGTGCCGGCAGCCGGCCTGGCCATGGAAAAACCGGCCAGGCCGGCTGAAAACCGGCCGGTTGGCAA
Source organism: Ichthyophis bannanicus (assembly GCA_033557465.1). NCBI lineage: Eukaryota > Metazoa > Chordata > Amphibia > Gymnophiona > Ichthyophiidae > Ichthyophis > Ichthyophis bannanicus. Next base: position 295,121,294 of record CM066033.1, on the reverse strand, counting down.
CCCTACTCGGGCCCCTCGTGGGCTTCAGCCTGTCCCCGAGGCAGCCGCAGTCGTCCCCTCACTTCGTGGCTCCACGTTGTTCTTCCGCTGAAGTCTCTGCCCCTTCACGGGGACCCGCTCCCATCCAGGGTGCCCCCCACGGGGGCTCTCCTTCTCCATCTCTCCCACCTCAGCTGGCAGATGCGGAGCACCCTCTTGTTTCAAAATCTTCCAGGCCTCAATCTCAGTACGGGCCCGCCGCCCCCGTCCATTTATATCCATCAATATGGCGAAGGGGAACAGCCAGCGATACTTATAGTTCTCAGTGCGCAAGTACTGAGTAAGCTTTTTCAAGTCGCGACGCCTCTGCAGCATACCCGCAGACAAGTCCTGGTATATTTCAACTTTATGGCCTGACCATGTGAAGTTCTTCTGCACCATGGCTGCTCGTACCACCTTTTCCTTGACTGCGAAAGAGGATAAACATGCCACTATGTCCCGCGGCTGTCCCCCTCTCGCCGGGCCCAAGGCCCGATGCGCCCTCTCAACTCCAATGTCCGTCGGTTCGTCTCCCATATCTCCGCTCTGCAGCAGGGCCGCACATACCTTGCGAACCATTGCTGGGGCATCCCCGAATTCCTCTGTCTCGGGAAGGCCCCGCAGGCACAAGTTGTTGCGCCGGGACCTGTTCTCGAGGTCCTCCACTTTATCTTTCAAAAGCAGATGATCGTCCTGTAGGCTCTGCAGCCAGGCCTCCGCCGCCGAATCCTTCTCCGCCTGCTGATCCGCACGCTCTTCCAGCGCCTCAACCCTATGGCCGAGGTCTCAGATGTCTTCGCGGATGCTCGCCATAGCTTCCTTCATATCTCCCCTCATGGCTGCCAGCTCTCTCTTTAATGAGCGCATCCAGCCTCACATGTCGCCTCTAGTGCAGCCTTCGTCCGCTCTTTCGATTTCATCCTTGGACTCATCACCCGATGCCATGTGCTCTGGTGGCTCCCCGGCTTTCGACCCTCGGTTCTCCGTGTAGGGGGATTTAAATTTGGCCAGCTTTTTCCTTACGGACATCCTTGCACTAACCGCTCTCGACCAACACCCCTTAGGTTACCGAGATGGGGTAAAATAAGCACTTTTTCGCCTAACTTTTCAGCGCCACGATGGGAGCTCAAGCTTTAAGCTGCCATCACCCGGGTGACGTCACTTCCTCCCTCGGCCTGCTGCTTTTTAACATATTTATAAATGACTTGGAAATGAGAACAACGAGTGAGGTGATCAAATTTGCAGAGGATCTTGAGAAATTCGGATACTGGAAATCCAAATGGCAGAGGAAATTTAATGTGGACAAGTCCCAAAATCATTTCTCAAGAAAGTTATCAGGAGAGAAGTAAATAATTTGATATATATATACACTTTTTGAAGAAACACAAAAAGTCTGGCAACTTACTCTACCACCAACCGACTGGTAGCATGCACCATTTGGAACTGAGTACTCTCATTAGGGGTATACGGGCAAAAACATTTCATTTCGTTTGGTTTTCTGTCTCATTTGCAGTTTGTTTCATTTTATTTTAAGAAATTCTTGTTTTATTGCATTTCTTTTTTATAACAATTCATTTTATGGCAATGTGTATCTACTGCTGGTCTCAAACCAACAACGCTCTATTTACAAGGCAGGTATTTTGATAAAGGGCTGTGACTCCATGCCTAAAGCTAGCAAGCCTTGATGTATTGCTGATGGTTTTCCTGTTTCCTCACAGCTACACAAACTCAAAGGAAACTCCAGTGCTTCAAAACTGCTTCATCTACCACCTGTAAAAATAAACAACTGCATCAGCACTGCTTTTCATGAAGGCCTTATTTTTTAGTTTTACATTGATATTTATTTGTGTAGATCATTTGAATGAATTTGTGTCTACGCCTCTGACCTGGGGTATGGAAATTTCTCCAGAAGCTCCTCACTTTTCAAGTGCTTAAAGATTAGAGAGTAGGTTGAAATGCCTCCTAGAAAGGGAATGTGTTGAGAAGTTATAACTATTAATTTAAATCCACAGAGGGGAGGACTGTGGTTGAGAGAGCTACAAACAAAGATTGCCAGGCTGACAAGTGTTTGTGTCAGAGAGGTGACTAAGGTAAAGAAGTAAACATTTATTTTGACTTTGACTTTTGGATATTTTATTTGCATGTTTAATCCTGTAATATTTTAGATATTATAACTGATACCAGTTTGTTGCTGGGAAACTACAGACCGGTGAGCCTGACGTCAATACCGGGAAAAATGTCAGAAACCATCATAAAGAACAAAATTGCTGAGTATGTAGATAGTCATGGCTTAATGGGAGACAGCCAACATGGCTTTAGACAAGGAAGATCTTGTCTCACTAATCTGTTATGTTTTTTTGAAGGTGTGAATAAACAGGTGGACAAAGGTGAGTCGGTTGATATAGTGTATTTGGACTTTCAGAAAGCCTTTGACTAGGTCCTTCATCAGAGACTTTTGGCAAAACTAAAGAGTCATGGGAAAGGACGCAGTGTACTATTGTGCATCAGAAACTGGTTAAAAGATAGAAAGCAGAGGGTAGGGCTAAATGGCCAATTTTCCCAATGGAGAAAGGTAAATAGTGGTGTACCCCAGGGATCTGTGCTGGATCTGCTGCTTTTGACATATTCATAAATGACCTGGAAAAGGGAATAACGAGTGAGGTTTTCAGATTTACAGATGACACCAAACTATTTAAAGTTGTTAAAACCCAAGAGGATTGTGGAAAATTGTAAGAGGATCTTGATAAATTGGAAGACTGGGCATCAAAATGGCAGATGACATTTAATGTGGGCAAGTGCAAAGTTATGCACCTAGGGAAGAACAACCCAAACTATGGTTACACGATGCAAGGTTCCACATTAGGAACCACCACCCAGGAAAAAGATTTAGGCATCATTGTGGATAACATGTTAAAACCCTCGGCCCAGTGTGCAGCGGCGGCCAAAAGAGCAAATAAAACGCTAGGTATCATAAGGAAAGGAATGGAAAATAAAACAAAGGATATTATAATGCCTCTATATTGTTCCATGGTGAGACCGCACCTTGAATATTGTGTGCAATTCTGGTCGCCGTATCTTAAAAAGGATATAGCGTTATTAGAAAAGATACAGAGAAGAGCCACCAAAATGGTAAAGGGGATGGAAGGATAACCCTATGAAGAAAGGTTAAAAAGGTTAGGGCTCTTTAACCTGGAAAAGAGACGGCCGAGGGGAGATATGATAGAAGTCTATAAATTAATGAATGGAGTGGAACAGGTAAACGTAGATTGATTGTTTACATTATCAGAATATAGAAAGACTAGGGGACATGCAATGAAGCTACAGGGTAAAATATTTAAGACTAATAAAAGAAAATATTTTTTCACTCAGCGTGTAATCAAATTCTGGAATTTGTTACCGGAGGATGTAGTGAAGGCTGTTAGTGTAGCTGGGTTTAAAAAAGGTTTGGACAATTTCCTGGAGGAAAGGTCCATAAACTATTATTATGTGTGCTGTGCTTTCCTGTCTAATCAATGTGTTTATACCTCAAAAATTTCCTGTCATGATTTGACAATTTCCAATCTGTAATCAAACCGCTGCTGATCGCTGGAAGTAGCGGTATACAAATGTATACTAAATAAATAAAATAAATAAAAATAAAAAGGGACCCAGGATATCAATGCTCGACCCAATATAAGCATTGTGGAGCCTGTATCTTTTGGGGAAACTGCTAGGTGCGTATGACCTAGATTGGCTACGGTTAGAAACAGGATACTTGGCTTGATGGACCTTGGTCTGACCCAGTATGGCATATCTTATGTTCTTATGTTGCAGTTCTCTATGAATGTTTATTCCATTTTTTACAATATTTAGCAAATGTTTTTTAAATTTTATACTTCAAAAAATATAGATGGGTAGTCTGAACATAGCCTCCTCACTGGGCCAACTAAATGGACCATGCTGGTCTTTATCTGCCATCATTTATTTATGTTAAATGATTTTTGCCTCAAAGTATCACCTCATGTCTGTATGCAGGACCGTACCTAGCCCTGTGTGAATGGTGCAGCCGCACAGGGCGCAAAGGCTTAAGGGCACATTTCAGCTGTCTGCCATTGCCTGCCCGTGCTGAGAGAAGAAAAAGTGGTGGTGACAGGCAACGGCAGACAGCTGAAATGCGCCCCTTAAGCCTTTGCGCCCTGGGCTAGGTACGGTTCTGCATACAGACATGAGGTGATACCTGAAGTTGGCTATCCAAGGGGTAGGATGCATGTGTATGTACTGCACAGATGTGATGGAGCCAAAGCTACACAGTCACAGTCATTATGGCATACATGACTCCCACCTGGAGAAAGGCGGGATATAAATACAGTTAAATAAAATAAATAAATAAATGACTCATGTTGCACAAGCAGGTTCAACTGTATGCATGTAACTGTCTTTTAGTATACTGCTGCATCAGTGCAGTCTCATTGGGATAGCTTGTACCGAAAAAGTTGTAATGTCTGATAAAGAAACAGTGACTGTAAGAACCTGCAGTCAGCTGAGACAATGGAGGATTAGGTGACCTGCCCATGGTCAGAAGGAGGTGTGGGCAATCCATGAAAGGTGTTGCATACATTAAACTGCACAGTAAAATCTTCCAAATTGTCACAAAGAGAGTGCTGGTGGGCCTCAAACCCAGACATCCTGGGCTGCAAGCCTGGGCTATGACCATTAGATCACATCTCCAAGCAAGTTCCAAACATCTGAAGGGCAAACATGTATGACCCCCTGCAAGGTGCTATAGCACAGCCAATAAAGCCATGCTCACAGAAGGGCATGATGGTGAATAGTCTGCTGGCTTAAATTGTAGCAGAATGCATAACAAATTATAAGGTTGTGTGTCTGCCAGTCATAGCAGAGCCCTGACTGTTACAGGGATGAAAATGATCTGAGGAGCACACAGGCACAAAAAGAAGGAATCAAACCCCTGTGGCCTGTTTATGGAGACATTGTACTAACCAGCAGGTTACACCTCCATACCTTTCTGTAAAGCAATGGCTGGATACAAAGAGACTGCAGGTCACTGCCTAAAATGTCTGCTGTGTGTGCCAGTATAGGTTAGCCCCTCCATTACCCATGATGCAGTGCACATGCATTACAGCAGTCTGCAGCTGATCACCAAATGGAGAATGCACTGATCCATCACCTCAGCTCAGTAAGATGCACTGATAGTGTGTGATACAAGCACAGATCAACTACAAACTATGCTACTGAGCAGTTCACTTGAGATTGGGGATGAGCGCTGTGATAAGGAAGCTTATCATAGCTCAGGAAGGAGCTATAGGAAAGGTGAAGTGACTCTGAACAAGCAACCTGTCAGTTCTGGTAGAAATAAGAAAACAGAATTTTCCCATAAAAGACTACCAGTTCCAGAATGCACCAGGTTTCCAGCAGCCATTAGAGGAGCTGAAGTGGGGAAACGTGTGTTCAATCAGGAGGGCTAGAGGTAATCCCTAAGCACTCATCTCAAAGGGCAGGGCCTGATCCAGAACAGCTGCGCTGTGTTAGGGAGGAGCACTCATCTAAGCAGAATAAAGGTTGAGTTTATTCTACAGAGAATGAGCTTGAGCTTGATCATCTTCATCATCAAGAGGATCATCAGAAGCAGAAGCCAAACCGGACGGACAGAGAGGGAAAGAAACCCTTTGGAAGAAGGAAGAGAAAAACCTTTGGGAGGTCTAGAGGAGTGTGGAGCAGTACGTATACTGGAAGGCATTCCAAGGACCAGCATACACCATTGGACTGGGGAAAGCCAGAGGAATGGTGCTGCAGAGCTAGGAATCTCCAGATGGTACCTGTGAGGGAGACGGCTGCACGAGGAAGGGACACTAAGACCCGTGCCAGAAGGTATGTGAAGAGAGATCCAGTGTCCAGGGATCTGGATTGGAAGGCTGGACATAAGAACTGGACTACATACTGGCCAGGCTATATAGAGAGGAACTCTAACAGCAATGGAAGCTCAGGTATGAACACTGATCTATGCCCTAGCTATAACCTTGAAAGACAGCAGGGAAACAAGTATTCTCCTGAAAGTGCTCCATTGGGAGATTCATCTGTGCCAATCCATGATATTGAACCCATGCTTGTTGAAGAAGAGGGGGTGATAGCAGATGAAGAATCTGTTTACATGGACTGCTCTCTGTCTAAACTCCTTTGGTGATTTTCTGTTATAAAGTACAGCAACCATCACAAAGAAATACAAACTTGTTCTTTAATCTACTCAGAAAAGCTCCTGTGTAGGATTTCTAGCCACGCAGTAGAAAGCAAGCCAGCTAAGGGGTTTCAGCTGGATAACTGCTAGCAATTGAGCCTTACCTAATTGCTTGTGAGCTAGGAGAGAATCACTTCTGAATCTATGTGGGAAGATATAAGAAGTTAACCTGAAAAGAACAGTTTTTTTCTTTCTTTGTAGCTTTTGGTTTGTTGTTTGATACATGCTAAGAAAATATTAGCTAAGCCTACAGAAAAGACCAGTTTGTTATCAACCAGGTCTTATTTCTTTTGCTTTGATTGCCTGACAAGTTCAAATGTTGTTTTCCTGGTTTTGTTTTTTTCAAGTTTAACACTGAAAGCAAGTAACCTGATTTATGTGCTACCAAGCATATCTGTGTTGGGAGAAATAACCCCATAAATAAATATCTTATTGGCTTTACCCAAAAGCACAACTAATTATTGTGAGCAGCTGTGTCTGGTGTGAATGAACTGCATTGCCCACAATCCCTTGCAAATCATATAGAGATATGCACTTGCCAAGACTGTGAAGATTCTCACCCAGGCAGCCGTCTGACAGCGCCCAGCCCCTGATTCCCAGAGCTTGCACTGCTAGTGATAGTCTCTGCAGACTCACATCACTGCTATTGTGTGGCAGCAATTGTCTGTAGTGTGCTATGCTGGTCACCTTGTTTACTGCAGAATTGCAGCATGCTGTAGGTGGCTGTCACATCTGGACTCTGTGTCCTGCTCCTGTCGGACAGGGGCCCTCTTAGAATAGTGCATGTCAGTGCTGCAACAGCAGGTGGCATGCATGCCAACTGCAGTGGGGGCTGATGTGACCATCCTGCTAGGCCTAGCATAACCACGTGAGCATGGAACATATATGGTGCCTGTCCCAACTATCTTGAACTACCAACATATTACAGCAAGCACAGTTAGACTGCATGTACGGCCCACCACAGGACTGTCTCTGCCATGCACATACTAAATGGGACCAGTCTGCTAGCCAAAATGCTGCATATATACAGGGCAAGGGAGCATGAACACCCAGCACAGGGCACAGTGATCACCCTTCCAAGACAGAGAGCACACCCATATTAGTAGAGCAGCGCACTATGTGGATACATAGCCATTGCATGCTCACTTCTCGGTCAGAGTGAGAGTGTCCTCACAACCTGAACTGCTGTGGCCATCTAGGCCATGCATGTGGCAGACAGGCACTACGAAGTCTCAACCATTGACCCTACCTCCAATGCAGATTTATCTCGAGCAAACCACTCTGTTTATGGCCATACCCACAATCCTCTGCTCCTCATCATGCACATTTGCAGACTAACGCTGGGATCAGCTTAGGCAATGCGAGGCACAGTGCAGTGCAGAAGGCCACAGAACTCTGGAGAGACATACATACACACAGTCACAACGCTGCGCTCTACAAAAGTGGAGATGGTTGGCATTCCTGCCTGCCACTTTGGTCCCCATATCAGCTCAAGCATTGTTAAAGTGCATTCATTGTGCAGGCGCTAGTAGTGCCTTCTGACATTAATGCCTGTTCAGTGTGCTGGTACTATCAGGCTGGCTTTCCATGCAGCTGTGGATAGTGCAGTCTGTCTGTGTGGCTGATGGGTGTCTGTACCCTTACTGGCCAATTCATTAGGGGTTGCACATGCTGGTGCTGTACCTGCACTATAGGCTAATGTTTATCCACAGGGACGTGCAATACATGATCCACAGCAGGCTCTTGAGCCATTGACCCTCCACTCAGATATACAATGGCTTTGTGTATTGAGCCACAGAGCTGTCATACGGATACACCAGTCCCTGGGGCTGACATGTTACCCATTAGGCAGACCTGGGCATATGTTGCAATGTAGTTGGCACACAGGACCATGACATGGGTCTTGTCTGCTGCAGGCAGGTGCCGCTGCACCTGCCACCAACATCCCCACACTATGCTGCTATGCCAGCATGCTGTTGGTAGGGGTGGTGCACAGTACCGACCTGTCCACCATGTGGCTTTGGTAGATGCCTAGGGCACCAGGTCCAGATGGGTGGAGCAGAGGCTCACATTGACAGACATGCTGTCCCCCCAAACAACTGCTGTTGCCAGAACCCCATCACCACCTGCTTCTGATGCATCTTGGGGGAAGGCAGGCAGCCGCTGCTATGGTATTTCACTGGGCTCCTGCATTTTGCAGCTCCCTGTAGCGCTACAGCAGCTGGCACTATCGTCCTCTTCCTCCAGAGTGGGCTTCAGCAGCAGAGGGGGGGGGGGGTCTGGCGGGGGTCACTGTCAAGGGTGCCAGGAAACCTTGGCCCACCCCATGTGGTGCATCGCCTTTCCAAAGAAGCAGTATGATTGTGTGCTGCCAATGTCAATGTGGGATCATGATGGACATCACAGATGTGTCACCTGGGCAGATGCCTGGTCTGCCTTGCGCTCCAGAAACCCCCACTGCATGACTGACATGCCACCTCCTTTGCCCTAATTTACACCATCAACATGGTGCCCTTTCATGCTTGGGCACTATACTGTTGCTGCTAATGAAGCACTACTATCAGTATCTTGGGCTCCCCTCTCTGTGCATCACATTGTAGACATTTAAATAGGTTCTCTCCCCTCAAAATACACATTTTCCATGAGGTTTTACTTGACATTAGGGTTCCCAGCATTAAAGGGCTTTAACACACATTAGCGCAATGGGTGTTAAGGTAATACCCGTTGTTAATGCCTACTCTCCGCCTACTGTGCCCTTTGACACTTCACCTCAGATGTGGTGAGGCTGCAAATGGGGTAGAGGGGGCTGAAGGCGGGACGTGCAGTGGGACAGCTGGGGCACAGGGTGGACTAGGCATATGCCTAGGTGGCACATAGGAATGCAGAAACTGAAAATCAGCAAGCCAGCAACTGACCAAGGTGAAACATGCCAACGAGTGTGTGTCCCACAGTGTCCCAGGGGACAGTATCCAGCAGATACCCCAAAGGCCACATAACGATGACAGGTGGTGCTGGGGGGAAGCACAGATGTCTATGTATGCACCCCTACCCCAGATCCCACCCCATAGGCAGCCGCCTACAGGCACACTGGATTGCCTGGGACTGCGCAATCCCAGCACCACTGGCATAAGGGCATGTCAGCATGGTGGGGAAGGGGTGCTGGTGGGGGAGGGGGCAGTGGCACCTGCCCACAGCACACCAAGGCCAAGCCCTGTTCAGGTGGGTGGCGTGCAGTGCAACAGACAAGACTGATGAACAGTAATGGTATCCCCAGGGTATGACCTGCCTCTGTGGCAACAGTTTGGTGCAGTACACACAGCCAGTGTGTTCAGCAGCAGAAGGTCACAGGTTCCCCTATATTTTATTCTACAGCACATATACACCATAAACATGTGCAGTCCCTAGAGCAGAGGTTCCCAACCTCAATCCTGGAGGGCCAAACACCATTCAGGAGTTCATGCTGTCCCTAATAAATATGCATGAGATGCACTGCTATGCAGTGCCCCCATTGAATGCAAATGTATCTCATGCATATTCATTAGGGACAGCCTGAAAACCTGAATGGTGTTTGGCCTCCAGGACAGAGTTGGGAACCACTGCCCTAGAGTATCGACCAACAGGGGCACAAACACCCACACCCACAGGCTCCACTATCCAAAGCCTCATGGAGAGTCAGGCTGTTGGGCCCTGCGCGGAGAAGCAGCTACCAATACTAGCACCTGCATACCTTAGCAATGCTTGCACTGTGCCCAGGACTGGTGTAGCGGCCAGGGCTGCCAACCACCGCTATCTTTGCACAATGCTAAAATAGGTGTGGGAGTGTGTGCATGTCTATCCAGTGTTTTGTGGCTGCCTACACCTTACTGAGCCCCCAATGCTTGCACTGTTTCCAGTGTTAGCCTGCCAATGTGCATAATGAGGAGCAAGGTATTGTGGGTATGGCCCGGACACGGCGGTCTGGGCAGAATGCATCTGTACAGGGCAAAGGGCAATGGCTGGGACATTGTATAGCCCGACAACCACCTGCACGGACAGGACAGGGTGGCCACAGCATGTGATACTGGGAGGTCACTCTCACCCTGAATGAGCAGTGACCATGGCATGGCTAGGTTCCCCCATAATACTATACAATGTTTCTTTCAAATGATATCTATGAGTCTCCATTTTTTGGGGCTCAAGCACTGACATACTTGCTTGGTGTGTGTGCTTATACCCTACTTTTGGGAACACACAGTTCCTCCAGGAACATGTACTAGCTAGCAGAATGTCTGCAGTTAGCAGGTGTATGGCTGGAATGCCGTGCAGTGGTTGGGGACAGACTGTGACCTCTGCTGGTGAATGTCAGGTTGTGTGGTGGAGAGCAGCTGAGCTTTTCCACACCTACCGCCTGTTTGCCAGTGCCCTATGAAATACAGATCTGTATTGACTGCCCTGGAGGGTGCCTATTCCCCAGCATGACTGGGGTGGTGGGCCTCTCTACTGCCTCTGATGTAGAGTGTGAATCGGTTGGTGGGAGATCCTGTCCCCCACCCTGACCCAGAGAGGGCAGGTTGGGTGGTGCTATATAATCTGCTTTTGTGGCCACACAACACCCTTCTCCTATAACATGTGACCATGGCAAACACACAGGCTATGCACTATTCTGGGTGCATCATAGTTCACAAGAGCTAGATGTGACTGTGAAATACAGACAAACACATGTGTATTAGAGGTGTGCCTGCAAGGACTACCTGTCACACACTGGCACTGATAGGGACCTACAGCACAGCCTATCTCAGCCAAGCCAGGTGCTGTGGACCTGGTGCTGGGCACCCCACCTCACCCTCAGGGTGAGCACAGGAACCACACAATGTCACGGTCTGTAGCTACTCTGTGCCAGTAACACACATGGTCAGTTCCCCCTATCAGGCCGAGGTGCTATGGAGGCGCATACCTCATCTTGTGATCAGATGTAGACTGCTGATCTGCATGTGCAGTGCATCATGGGTACGGGTGAGTATACCCTATCCTGGTAACCAGAGCAGACAGTTTGTGCAGTGACATGCAGTCTTTCTGTAGTCAGAGCACTGTGTTAAAAGCTGTAGCCCACTGGTTGCTACAATGACTGTGAAGGCAGCGGTCATGGGTTCAATTCCACAGTAGTGTTCTTTATTAAGTCTCTCTGAGCGGTTTTCTTTTAATTTACATCAGTGCTGCCAGCAAAACCACCCTCACAGTGCCGTAACCTTAAGGTGCCTCATAAGGCGCCCTATAAATTGCCCTATAGTGCACATTATAAGTTGCCTTGGTGGACAGGCATTATAAGTTGCCTTGGCAGTACCTAGAGTGGAGGAGTAGCCTAGTGGTTAGAGCAACTGCCTAGTACACAGAAGATCAAGGGTTCAATTCCCACTGACACTCCTTGTGACTTTGGGCAAGTCACTTTACCCTCCATTGCTTTGGAAGAAAAGGCTGGCAATCTACTTCTGGTGATACATTGCCAAAAAAACCCCCAGAGGGTTGCTATGAGTCCACACTGACTTGATGGCACTAAAAAAAAATAAATCAGGCACCCTAGGTTATAGCACTGTGAGGGTGTTTTTGCTGGCAGCACTAATTAAAAGGAAATCCCTCAGACATCCGTATTAAGTAAGGCCACTAGGGGATTGAACTCTTGACCTCTGCCTCCACAGTCATTGTCATAACCAGTATGCTACATCTCTATAGCTTCTAGCACAGCGCTGACATGGACTTAAGGTTACCGCACATTAATGAGTCAAGGCGCCCTCTATCGCACGATACAGATTCTTGCTACCTTGCCGCTGGAACGCCCACTACCTTATATGGCATTCTTCATGTTAACGCTGCAACTAGCACTGGTAACATTAAGATGGTTTACTAAACATACCCCTCTAAGAGACCCATTCTGAACGTGCATGTCCAAGCTGACTGGATGTCAAGAAATCTTGACAGCTCGGAGATGCACCCGATTCTGCTCCCGTGGGGGCGCTTAGTGGCTGGATGTCTGGAGGGTGCCTCGATTCTGGCACCTCAGATGTCCAGCCACTTGCCCGACTAACTCAGTCAGGCTTTTGAATGGAGCTGTGGTGCCATGGCGTCATGTTGCCATGGCACCATGGCTCCATTAAGGAGTCACGATTCCCAGCCACCGCAACAAAGTTCTTGCCCCGCAGCCTGATGTGACCTTCAAAGGTGGGGTTGGGTTGCCAGGAAATGCTTCCACTCCCTCTCCCCACTGACCTGGCCATGTGTCACCATCACCTGACATCCAGGGGGACTTATTCCACCTTCAAGGTGGAATAAGTTCCCCATTGATGTTGGTGTTCCTGGACATACAGGGCTGACTTCAGGATTGGCCCTGTATGTCTGAGGGGCCACATCCCTGCCCACCGCCCACCCTTGCTCCTCCCTCAGACCGCTCCCTCCTGCCCCCATCCATGTGGGGAGTTTTGGACATCCATCCCCATAAAATGCCACTCGGAATGACCCCCTAACTGACTTAATGAACAGAATTTTAAATAGACAGATTTTATTGGCTCAACCCAAGGGTTTCCAACTCCAGTCCTAGAGGGCAACAATACAGCCTGGTTTTAAGATGTTCCTAATGAATATTTAAAAGATATACTTGCATGTGCTTCCCCATTGTATGCAAATATATCATACGAATAATAATTATGGACATCCTGAAAACCAGGAAGGATTATGGCCGTCCCGGACTGGAGTTGGACGCCCCTGGCTTAACCCAATAAAATTCCGTTCCCCAAGATTTTGAATATTTCCCATCAGGTAAATACCTGCCAGTGCAGATTCCTTCCCAGCAGTAGCAACTCCTCTCTCAGCAGTCCTAACTGTGTTTGATCTTCAGTCAGATAATTGTTGATAGAGTTGCATCCACATTTGTCACTGAATACATTAATATGTAAGACCTCTTTCTGAGCAGGAACACCCTTTTATGACAGTGATAATGTAACTTATGATCCATTTTGACAGAATATTTTTCCATTTTCTTATTGCTGTCACTGAGTTTCTTTCCTCCCCACTATCACTAATGGGGGAGTGATGTTTAGCTAGAGTGACTAAAGGGATTCATGTCCTAGAGGAAAAGCCAAAGCAATCCTGGTTTTACCCCATTACATATATTTTTTTGTGAACGTTGATCATTTTGTAGCACATTTTGGTAATTAGTAATGCACCTTAAACCCATTGCATGCATGAGGATGTAGTGCTGCTTTTTCTTTTGTGAAAATATAAATGTTACTGGATTTTCAAAAATAATCATATAAAAAAAACCCCAGAACAAATATTATTTAATCATCCTGCCTTTTGTTATGGATCTCAATAGGGAAATCACAAGTACATCTCCTTGCATGCAATGGTATAAAAGCACAAGTGGCTAAAATCATTCCCCTTCCTTTCTTTTTCTTGAAATAATCTCTATTCATCCTCTTTTCAATAGATTTCCATGACTTCCCAAAGGTCCATTTTCAAAAGCACTCATGTAGTCAGCAGAGACTAGAGAAATTGTGCCCTTATTTATTTAACATCTTTTTCATACCGTCTTTCTACAAGTCAAGGTTTCCTGAGAACTCAGTGCAGTAAGAAGAGCGTTTGAACAATAAGGTGCACATTACAAGGAACATATAATTTAACATTTCTTCAACATCAAATGGTTATAGTAAAACTATTTACAATGTATTATGTATTAGGGTAACTATTAATGTATTTGTATCTAAAGCAGCAAATTGATTTTGCAGGCAGTCTTTAAATTCTAGTGGTATATTCTCAAGGTCATATTTTGCTGCATTCATGGGTGATTTGCTCTTTTTCAACTTTAGCTTGAGTCTGCATATTAGTAGTTGATGAGCTGTACCACAGTCAGCTCCATGTTTTCTCTTTGTTGATGTTATAGAGCTTTTCCAAAGCCAGAGGAGAAAGAAAGACAATCGCAGAACTCAACAGAGATTTCCAACGTGCAGCAAGATAGGACAAGGAAAGGTTCTACAATAACACATGCAAGGAAATAGAAGCAGAAACTATTAGAGGAAGAACAAGATTGGCTTTCCTAAAGCTACGAGAGTTAAAGAAAAAATTCCAGCCTCAAATTGGAATGTTACAAGATGTTCAAGGTTCTATGTTGAATGATGCTGAGAAGATCAAGAAAAGGTGGAAAGAATATATGGAATTTTTATATGATAAAGATCAAGTGGACCAACAGTCATTTCAACCTGTACCTTATGATCCGGAACCATTGGTGATGAAAGTTGAAACAACATTGAAAGCCTTATCAAAAGAACAAAGCACCAGGCATTGATGACATTCCCTTAGAAGTACTGTATTACAGCAATCTGATGCAGCTGTTACCATACTTACAAGGTTCTGCCAAGAAATTTGAAAGGCAACATCATGGCCAACTGACTGGAAAAGATCTGTGTTTATACCAATACTAAAGAAAGGTGATCCAACTGACATTGGAAACTATCGCACAATCACTCTGATCCCACATGCCGGCAAGATTCTACTGAAGATTATTCAATAGTGACTACAACCATACCGGGAGCAAGAACTACCTGAAGTGCAAGCAGGGTTCAGGAAAGGGCGAGGAACGAGAGATATCATCGCAGATGTGAGATGGATCCTTGAAAAGACTAAAGAATACCAAAAGGATATCTAGTTGTGCTTTATCAACTACAGCAAGGCTTTTGACTGTAAACCATGAGAAACTGTGGGCCACATTAAGAAGCATGGGTATACCACAACACCTGATTGTTCTCTTGCACAATCTGTACATTGATCAAGAAGCAACAACTTGAACGGAACAAGGAGAAACAGAATGGTTTAAAATAAGCAAAGGTGTAAGACAAGGCTGCATACTTTCCCCCTACCTGTTTAATTTTTATGCAGAACAAATCATCAGATAAGCAGGATTGTATGAAGACAACAGAGGTGTGAAGATTGGTGGAAGACTCATCAACAACTTTCGCTATGCTGATGATACCATATTACTGGCTGAAAGTGAAGATGATCTGAAACATTTGATTCTCACAATCAAAGAACATAGTCTCAAAATGGGCCTTCACCTTAATGTAAAGAAGACAAAGATCATGACAACTGGCAAAATCAACAAGTTCACTGTTGAAGAAGAAATTGAAATCATGGATAACTTTAACCAGCAAGAGCAACAAGCAGTCAAGAAATCTGACGATGCATTGCTCTTGGCAGAATGGCTATGAAAGACCTAGACAGGATTCTCAAGAGCAGAGACGTCTCTCTCCATACAAAGATTCGACTTGTTCAAGCCATGGTATTTTCAATAACATCATATGGATGTGAAAGCTGGACAGTGAAAAAGATAGAGAGGAAGAAAATTGATGCCTTTGAATTATGGTGCTGGCGGCGAATACTGTGTATACCATGGTCTGACCGAAGAACAAACCAGTCATTACTAGAGGAGATCAAACCTAAGCTTTCTTTAGAAGCTCAGATGACAAGACTTCAACTTTCATACTTTGGACACATCATACGAAGAGAGAGATCATTAGAGAAAGACATCATGCTTGCAAGATTAAAGGTCAATGCAAAAGAGAAATGCCAGCAATGAGATGGATAGGTACAATAACAGCAGCTACGGGTACCAGTCTGTCAACAATGAGCCGCCTGACTGAAGACTGAACACAATTTAGGACAACTATCCAGAGGGTCACCATGAGTCGACACCGACTCGACGGCACTTAACAACAAATCTATGATTTACCTGCATACATGTTGCTCTTGTCCTGTGCTGCATTCACAGAGTACAGGCAAGGGGATTCTTTGTTCCATGCAGGTTATGCACATACTGTACAGGAAGGCACTTATCATGCAAATCTGCACACAAGAAACACAACCTCAGCACTATCTACTGATCACTGGGCAAAACATCCAGCAGTACATTACCTATTAACCCAAATGAGAGTGCAAATGCACCTATGTGCCTGATTGGGACAGCGGGACAATGACCTCTGAATGGCACTTGCACACTTTCAGCTGCCAAAATGTGGCACAGGATGTCATGTTGGTCTCCTCATTGCCTGCCACCATTCACCTGGAGGTGAATGTTGGAGTGCGGAGAATGGTACCATACATGTTTAATATGTGACCTTTGTAGGAGGCATTGCTGGCTAAAGCCTATGTTCACATGGCCAGAACTATGTTGACCTACTCACTGTCTGCATGTGTTACATAGAGGGCCTGCATGACAGCCTCACTGGCTCCCCATCGATACTGAGTGTGACAGTCACAAGGATGGTGATAGAGTCCAAAGAGGCAGGGTATGTTTCGCCATCAACTGTTCCAACATTCAACCCCATGTCCAACCTGCCATGATTCTACACGCTCTTGGGGGGAGGCATTGCATCTGCAGCATGGGAGAGTGCATGTGCTGCTCTGGCCAGATTTGGAGCATCCATGGCTAGGGACATGACATTATATGCAAGTAGAGGAATGGAACTAGGTTCAATGCTCACTGCCAAACGCTGCGTGGGGGGCATCATATTTGCGTATATGACAGAATTAGCCCACTGTGGGCTAGCATGCACCCTTAGCCTGTCTCTGGTCCACTTTCTACTGTTCCTTGCATTGCATAAGCTGTCCCCAAGTTCAAGATAAAAGGGTACACCATGAGGAGCAGAGGATTCTGTGTATTGCCAAAAACAGGGCAGTTTGCACATGATGTATATGTGTCAGAGGGTAGGTCAATGGCTGAGCCATCTTAGCATGGGTCTGCCATGGGCATGGCCTGGACGCATTAATCTGTTCATGCTGAGAGGTCACTCTCACTCTGACCAAGGTGTGACCATGTCACGGCTATGTATGCACATGGTGCTATATAGGGTTAAGTTGTAGCAGTATGTGGGTTGTTTCTTTTATGGAAGTCCAGTCACTACACAGGCCGTTGGTTGTTCATGCTGTTTGTATAAGGCTAATGGTAGCTGTGTGTGGTGTCTAGCAGACTGAGCACAGATGATATGAGTGGCTGACACAGGACGGTGTTGTCCAACATATGCAGACTCCCAGGGGTTGATCTGATTGATTGGAATTCCAAGGAAGTAAGATTAGCAGCTGTTCTTGGGCTATTGGTAACCTGCTGGTAACTATGGTCCTGGCAGGCCTTTCTGCTTTGTGTCAGCACCCCCCTCCTCCTGCCTAGACAACACTGACTTCATTTGGGGTCTTTGTTAACAGCTATCACAATCTTCCAGACCAACATAGTAACATAGTAAATGACAGCAGATAAAGACCAGTATGGTCCATCTAGTCTGCCCAGTAAGATGGCAAGAGTAGGTGCACCTGCCGCTCTGTTAAGGCCACCCCTCCCCATGTTTTTGTTTAGGGGTAAACCCATCACTCCATGTAGGACACCCCTATTTGTTGAGAAATTAGATAGCTAAGTTTATTTTGATATTATCCTGTTGCTGTAAAGGTGAAATGTTATAGAAGACTCCCTGGCCAACAGAAACAAAGCACAATGCTAACCTAAGACAGACCAGTCTAGTATGCTACAACAGTGCAGCATACCAAGTTACTAGCACCACACTCCGGCCATGACAGAGATCTTCTCCAGAAACTGGCAAGCCCATCTAGTGTAGGGTTTGCTCTGGGGACCAGGTGATGTGTGCCCTCCCTCACAATCAGGGTGACTGCAGAAACAGGTCATTTACACATATGACAGCTGTCATGTGCATTAGACACACATTGTCCCTGCATAGTACAGTGCTGATGTGATGGATCACTGCATTCTCCATATGGCCATCAGTTGCATATATGTGCTTATTGTGCAGTGCATCATGGGTAATAGAGGGGCTTACCAATATTGGCAACCAGGACCCCAATTGCAGCTATAGCAGTGACTGTGATCATTGCAGCATTGCTCAGTACCTGCGTGTTTTCTATGATGGTGGGAGACATGTGCATGACCCCCGAGGAGGGCAGGATGGTCAACAATGGACAACAGGGGTCTTGAATGTGGTTTGAGTTAGGTGTATGTGCAAGTGTATATATCTTGCAGTGTACAGCAGATGACAAGGCACTGAATTCCATGCACATGTGCTGCCTCAGTGTTAGTGCCATACTGCGGCTCAGCAGACCTCTGCGTGCAACTGTTGTTTGGTGTTGGATTTACAATGGAGGGATGGATATCTTGACCTCACATGTGGCTTGGCCTTAGGACATGGAATGTATTCTGCAGCTGTGTGTCTGTTAAGCAGCTAGTGTACTGAGTGTCAGTGCAGTGTGTACTGCATGTGCGCCACTGTAGGAAGGACCTAAGTGTGGGGTATCATTATCTTAGACTGTGCCAGCCACATTGCTCATGTCCTGGGTTTTACCCATTGCAGGCAGGGACCTGCAGTCTCTTTGATTCTAGCTCACACTAGGCATGGAGGTGTTGCCTAATGGTTAGAGCACTGGCTCAGTAAAAACAGACCAGGGTTTGAATACCACTTGTTCTCTTTGCAACTGTGGAAAACTCACTTCAATATACTGCCAGAAACAATCCAGGGTCTGCATTGACTGGAGGATGCACATTCTTATACTTTTTTATGTGTTATGATAGCACATTCGGTCTGCAAACATGCAGATTGCAATCATGCCCATCTGACATAATGACTTTATTGGTTCTTCTGTAGCTCATTGCAAAGGGTCGGACATGTTCACTCTGCAGATATATGACACATGAGTTGTACATGATTGGAATATTTCATCATAACTGTGACTGAACATCTTTGGCTCCATCAGATGTATGCAGTACATGCAGGCACATCCCACTCCTGGGATGGTCATATGCAGGGATCATCACACATCTCTACTTGCTCCATATGGCCAATATGAGAGACACTTTTCCAGTTGTTATATGCACATATGTCAGGAAGATTATATGGTGGTTAGAAAAGCTGAGACAGCTGTCATACCCAAATAACTGGTATTGGAACTTCCCCATGGCACAGCTACTAGTTTTTCACACACACTGCAACTGCATTTGTGCGGACACACCAAGTACATCGTGGCAGCAAGGCCATCCCATACTCTCATCTACTGCCATCCATCCTTCAGCCCATCCATCAGCATATGCCCGTTATGTACAGTCATGTATTCTCCTGCCAGCTGCTACACCATGGCCCACACAGGAACAGTTAAATCCTTTAGATATATCACTAATACCTCTCCTGTGAATGATCCACATGTCGCCACTCCTGCTCGGTCATCCTTTTGATGCCAACATTGTGGCGATGCTGGCTCCACCAGGGGACACTTCTTCCTAATCCTATGCCATAAACAGACATTACAACAAATTACATGGGCACCCCTCATTGAGACAGTACAGCTGCCTCCCACATGTTCATCCTACTTACTAACACATAGGATACATATGGATCTGATAGGTCCATCAGTTCGTACCATTTCTTTCATCCATCACCTGAAATGTGACTTTCACAGGGGCTCCCTTATCCTGCGTTAAGGTGATTGCCATTTTCGGGCATTAAGTTGACAGCTTGACACCTTAATGCCCGATGTCCTGTTAGTGCCAATAGGTAGAGCCAAGCGCTCTTATTGCTGGAATGCTTACTGCTCATCCTGGCCTTTACCACACAATGACATCCTTACCACTGCCGTTACCACTTGCTAACTGGTATACTCTTAATGCTCTTTAGCAAACATCGTTTCGTTGATTTGGTTGAAGTTATGATTTTAGCACTGTTCTCTCTATCTGGTCATTCATCTTGTAAAACAGATAGCCACAAATTATTGCAAACATTCATGGCGAGATTTATTGGTGTTTTAGAGTTCCAGTGCTATAGTATGGTGAGGCTCTTCTTTGATTTCTAATTGTCTTAAACCCAGCAAAATGACATTTAGAAAGTACCACATTCAAATGATCAATGAACTGAGGCAAAAAAATATAGAGAACCAGTCAGGAAAATGGTAACGTGCAAGCTAATTACAAAAATTCAAGTCGAGCTACCTCCTTGAAGCTAGAGTTTTCAAGGCCTTATCAGCCAACTCTGGGAAGAAAGAAGACATATATGTGAATATGAATTGTTTCTATGTACTGTTCTAAGACCGATGCAGAATTCTGATGAAGAATCTAGTAGGAAAATAAGAATCAGATGTATTGACAGATTTTCCTATTTTATGTCTATGGGAAAAAAATCTTACTACATCTTGCTCTTGCAGTCTTATTTCGTAAAGCTTTTTTTCATAGACTTGAAGCGAGGGAAAGCCTTCTATATAATGGCCCTTAGAAGATGAGCTCAGCAAAGTTCACCTTTTCTTTACTCTGTCTTTGGCAAGGAGGACTTTTTCTGTGGGAGTCGAACTGTATTACCTGTTCCAAAATTACTTCTATACTATTACAGAGAAAGGTGGCATGCAAATTATTTTATTTATTTGAAACTTTTTTTCTATACCGCCCCTTCCAAAGATCAAGGGCAGTTTACATTGGAACAAAGAAACAAGTTACATGGAACGTTGTTGAAGTTGTAAAAACATATAATTATTTACATGATAACTATAAACATATATTTTGTTCATGGGAGGACTGAGTCTGGTTTTAGTGTAGGAGGATGGGGTTATGGGGGTTGGTGTGTTTGTGTGATGGTTGTATGTAGATTGTTGTTGTAATTTTGACTACTGTAATGTTCAGTGAAGAGGAGTGTTTTTAGTTCCTTTCTGAAGGTTTGGAGGTCTTTTACTGATCGCAGTGTGTCTGGGAGAGAATTCCATAACATGGGGGCTATATATGAGAATGCTCTGTTACTAGTTGTTTGTTGGTCTTGCGGATGGATGTTGGGACTATGAGGGTGTTCTGGTTATTTCCTCTTCTGGTTCTGGAGTCTGTTTGGGTGTTGATTAAAGATGTAAAGTAAGAGTGTGCAATGTTGTTAATTATCTTAAATGTAATCATTAAGGAATTATATTTTTTTCTACTAGGAATTGGGAGCCAGTGTAGATTATGCAGGATGGGTGTGATGTGATGTGATAAGCGTGCTTTGCATATAATTCTGGCCCTGACATTCTGTGCCATCTGAAGAATGTTAAGGTTCTTTTTGGTTGTTCCTTGTAACAGGCTGTTACAGTAATCAAAGTGGGGCGTGATGAGGGCTTGTACCACCGATCTGAAATCTTGGATGCCTATGAGGGGTCTGAGATGTTGTATGACTCTTAACTTGAAAAATATGGTTCTGGCTGTTTGCTTTATGTGGGATATCATACTGAGGGATTTATGAAGAATTACTCCTAGGTAGTTTACTTCCTGTTTTACTGGGAGTGTGGTGTTATGTATGCAGATTGTCTGGGGGAGGGGCAGTTAAAGTTTTGGTTTCTTGAGGTGAATAATACTTCGGTTTCTTTGAAACTGATGCTCAGGTTGTTTGTGTTTAGCCAGTTTTCTGCTTCCCTGATACAGGTTGAAAGGTTGTGGTAGGTGGGGTTCATTATGTCCATATGAGATCATAACATCATATCATCTGCATAGATATGATATCTTATTTTGTGTTTTCTGAATATGGCACAGATTGGCTGAAGTTATAGATTGAATAAAAGAGCTGATAAAGCAGAGCCTTGGGGCATTTCCTGGTCTTGTGGGAAGGTTGCAGATGATTCCAGATCTATTTTCATGTATTGGGACTGGTTAGATATGTAAGATTTGAACCATTGGAGGGTTGTTCCCTTTATATCTATATGTGCTAGTCTTGAGAGAAGAATATTGTGATTCACATTGTCAAATGCTGATGCTATGTCTAAAAAGGCAAAGATAAATGCCTGTTTTGCATTGTCCATTCCACGAATGAGGGTATCGAAAAGAGCTAACATAAGTGTTTCGACCCCGTGGAAAGGGTGGAAACCATACTGTTGTTCGTCTAGGGGTGCGTTTAAATCAATAAAGTATTGAAGTTGTAATTGGACCGGTTGTAATTAACCTCTGTAAGGTGTGTCTTAGATAAACTAGTATAGTTGCTGTGTTAGTTCACTCAGATATGTAGAAATAAAGATCCACCGAAAACTGTACATGTCATCTAAAATTTATTTACAGATCTTTATTTCTCGGACATTTCTTGAGCAAGGAATTGTGGTTTCCATGTTAATCCACTTGGAGATTTACCTTAAATATTTCATCAAGCAGTTGCACATTTGAATGGGAAACATATCTGCTACAAAGAGAAAACTACTAATAAAACAAATATTTATTTCTTTAATATTTGCATCAGTGCATTTAAGTCAGTTTGAGATGTCCGAATTAGAAAGTGTGAATGGCTTTCAGGCAAAACCGTCAACACAAAGGGGCATGTTTACCAAAATAAACTATCATAGTGTCCATTAGGTTGTGGGGGGCATGTCTGGCATGTGGGGAAATGCACCAGAATGTATTAACCGGTAAGCTTGCTTAGCTGCCACTCACTGAAGAGGCAGTAAGTGGACCCACACTAATGGCAATATTTGTGGTTGGTGCACACCGATGATGCCTGCATTAGCTGTGATCTGCTGTTACCTTCCACGCTCTGCCCCTACCCACCCAGTCACTTCTCCTTTGTGCACTTAGTGCAGGTTTTTTGCCAAACTGTGCCATGCTAACAGTGCAGTGGGATTAGTGTGTGGTGAACCCCATGCTAACCATTAGCACATGTTAGTAAACATGTCTCATAATGCATGTGGGTGTCAGTATTCAAATGATTTTTATGGGCAACTTTAGTAATTACCTAGATAAAAATCTTTCAGTTTGAAAATTCCTTACCACAGACAGAGATAGGTACAGTAGCATGCAAATTAATCTTTGGCTGATCAACTGATTGGTTGGACCAGATTTATATGGTTGTCTGGATGGAGATAAAGGTTTGCTGGGGTGCAGTTAAATTTTAAGGGGCTGATTTTATAAGGAGTTTCCAAAAGATACGTACCATCGATGCCTGTAAATCACCTATTTTCCGTGACTTACATGCATGAACGGGCTTTACATGCAGACTTTAGCTGGTTGCTTTTTTGTAAGTATGCATATCAAGCATATGGCATATACTTTCACTGTGGGCATGCACGTAGACAGAGCATGGGAATTAAAATGCCATAATTTATGTACGTTCTTGAGAAATCTAGGCTCAGGCATTTACAACAGCCTTAAGGTTGGTAAACGTGAGCACACCTAGATTCACCATGCGTATTCCACCATTTACACCCTTGTTTTATAAGGTCCAGTATGTGCGTACTTGATTTTATAAAACAGGCACGATTGATGGATGTTAAATTGAACTTTAACTAGGCTTGACTTTATAAAATTGCCTTTAACGAATGCCATTTTATAACAAGATGCACTGTGTGATGACGGAGAAGGCGCCTATTTTTAGCCTATCTTACAAAGCCACATGGGCGCTTCTGTGTCTTTTTAAAATATTAGTGTAAATCCTGCAGAGATTTCATCTACGTTGCAGTTGTGGATATTATGTGTGCATAGATTATTGAAGGACCTGCATAAATTTAGGTATTTTATAATCTATGCATGTACTTTGTGACATCACCCATGCTCCACCCAGACCATACCCCTCACCAATACCTAGAGTAAAAGAACCCACGTACATCATTGCATGTACTTTTATACCTGATGCAATTTTATAAGAGCTATTTTACTTACATATATTTCCACATATATATGAAAATAATTCTATAAAATTACCCCTTAGAGGTACATGGATCCTTGGACCCCTTCCTGACTTGTGCTCTTGACCAGCCAATTTTCCAAGTAGAAAAACACATACACATCCAGGCTGTGTAGACACACTGTGATGATAGCGAGACACTTGTAAATACATGAAGTGCGGACACAAGAACAAACAGCAGTATGCGATACTAGTAGTGCTGTCTCCCTAACATGAATCAAAAGATTTAATTTCCTGTGATGTATCTGAATGTGGGTGTAGGTATTCTTCAGAGAAAGAGAACATAGCCATTCCACTTTTTGAAGAAAGGGGAGCAGGGTGCCAAGGGAAACCATTCTTTTCAATATATTTATGATTATGCTAGGGCGTGCTTTTGAGCGGGTGAACCTCAAACTTTATACATATGCTGACGACATCTCAGTGCTGCTGACTTTTTCTCCATCCTCTAAGGATTTTTTTTTCAATGATTTGCATCGTTATAGCAAAATTGGAAGACTGGATGCAAATGATGCATTTATAATTTAATACATCTAAAACAAAGGTTTTATACCTTGGCAACTCCAATGCTTCATGCATTGATACAGTTAAATCTGAAGGTTATTTCCTTATTTTTGGCATGTCTTGGTATACCGCAGTAACTCCTTTACTTTACAAATTACACTGGCTTAAAGTCTCCAACCGGATTTCAAGTTCTTTATTTTTCAGTACAAATTCTTTAAAGATTTTGCTCCAGAACAATTGTCGCCATTGTTATTTCCTCTTATAATATACAACTTTAAACGTTTACAGTCTGCTGGGACTCTTTTATATCCACCATGTAGACACATTCATTCAAAATCATGTTTTATGCACACTATGGGATATATTTACTAAACCGCGGTAAAGTTACCAGTGGTAAGTGCAGTATTAATGTACCTGAAGCCATATAAGGCAGTGGGCAGGTAGGAGGCATTCCAGCGTAAAGAGAGCAATGGGCTGTTTAACGTACATTAACGTGACATTGCACATTAAGGTGACAAACAGGGCATGTTAAGGCTGACAAGGCGCCCTAAGGGCTTTAAGGCGCCCTAACTTAAGGCGCCCTAAGGGCTATAAGGTGTCACAATCTAAGGTGCCTTAAGTTAGGGTGCCTTAAAGCCCTTAGGGCGCCTTGAATTAAGGCACCTTAGGATAAGGTGCCTTGGGTTAAGACACCTTAGGTTAAGGTGCCCTAAGGACTTTAAGGTGCCCTAACATAAGGTGCCTTAAGGGCTGTAAGGTGCGTTAAGTTGACAAGCATGAACTGTAAGGTATAACAACAGCTGCAACCGTAACACTGGATAGAGCACCAAGGAAAGGCAATGAACAAGTGATGGAAGGAAGGAGAGGTGGGAGCTGATGGACCTGCCATATCTGCGGGCATCCTATGTGGCAGCCGGTAAAGCGGACAAACATGTTGGAGGCAGCTGTACCAATGCACAGGGTGTTGGCAATGTAAAGTGCTGCAATGACAGTGGGTTGCAGAGGATGGGAATACGTGTCCCCCAGTGGAGGCAGAGGTAGCAGGATATTTGCAATGATAGGAGGACAGAGGAGTAGTGGTGCCATGCAGATCAGGCACAGGAGAGGCAAGCATGAAGAGCCACAATGCAGACAAGGGTACCAGTGCAGGACATGGGGTAGCAGCCTGCACAAGAAGACAGGACTGTACACAGGTGACAGAGGCAGATAAATGGGCTGAAGGATGTTTGGCAACTGAGGTGAGGGTGTTATGGGCTGGCAGCACAGATCTGCAGAGATGCGACTGTTACAGGCATGAAAATTATTTGAGTAGGACAGGCATAAAAAAAGAGAACAAAGAGGAATTGAACCCCTGACCCCTGCCTAGAGAGTCATTGTACTAACCAGTAGGCTACACCTCCATAGCTCTCTGTATACCACTGGTTGGATACAGAAAGACTGCAGGTCACCACACAAA
Source organism: Ichthyophis bannanicus (assembly GCA_033557465.1). Lineage (NCBI taxonomy): Eukaryota > Metazoa > Chordata > Amphibia > Gymnophiona > Ichthyophiidae > Ichthyophis > Ichthyophis bannanicus. The sequence continues at coordinate 295,095,409 of CM066033.1, read as the reverse complement.
ATGTCTGCTGTGTGCGCCAGGATAGGGTAGCCCCACCAGTACACATGATGCAATGCATATGCAGAACAGCAGTCTACAGCTGATCACCGAATGGAGAATGCACCTCTCCAGCACCTCAGCTTGGTAAGTAGAACTGACAGTGTGTGATACTGGCACAGAGCAGGTACAGACCATGCCACTGTGCAGGTTCTGTGGTCACACTGAGGGTGAGGATGGGTGCCCAACACCAGGTATGCAGTACCTGTGGTGTTAGAGATGGGCTCTGCTGCAGATCCACATCACTACCAGTGTATGGCAAGTGTTCCCTGCAATGGAACCTAACATCACCCTGTTTCCATCTGTATGCCCCGGTCACATCTAGCCCTTGTGAACCAGGACCCACCCAGAATAGTGCATACCCAGTGTTATAATGAGGCTGACATGGCCACCTATTACCAGGGCAGAGGGGTGTCTAAACTCACGTGAGGTTGATGTAGCAATGCCTATATACTGCCCTCTCTGGGTCAAAGTGGTGTACAGTATATGCCCCTTGTCCCCAAAGGGCCCATACTCTACATTCTGTAACTGAGGCAGTGGAGGGAGATGTGGCACGGCCATGAAGAGTGGCTATGGGACTAGCAACCCCAGTCCCACTGGCCTAAGCTGTACTCCAGGGGGGTTGGACCAATAGGCCACATCAGTACCTGTTACTAGGGCACTGACAGACCACCAGTAATGCTGGGAGTAGGCCTGGAAGACCTCAGCTGCCACCCACCAAGGTCTGACATTCACCAGCAGAAGTCACAGTCAGACTGCACCTGCTGCACCCCACCAGGTGTTTCAGCCATGCACATACTAACTGCAGACTATCATCTAGCCAGTCCATATTGCATGTTCACAGAGGAACTTTGTGCACCCAGAGTTGGGATATACAGCACAGACACCCAGTGGTTGCCTCAGTGATTGGGCCCCAAAACAGAGAGCACACAGATATCATTAGAGACAGATACTACTGTATATAGCACTGTGTGGGAACATAGCCATGCCATGGTCACTGCTCAGTGAGAGTGTCCTCCCAGCATGGCATGCTGTGGCCATCCTGTCCATGCAGGTGGTGGTCGGGTACAATGATGTCCCAGCCATTGCCCTACCCCCGATGCAGATGCAACCTGCCCAATCCGCCCTGTCCAGGCCATACCCACAATACCTTGCTCCTCAGTATGCACATTTGCAGGCTAACGCTGGAAACAGTGTAAGCATTGTGAAGCCACAAAACAATGGATAGACATACACACACTCCTATTGCAGCACTGTGTAAAGATAGGGATAGTTGGCAACTCTGCACCCCACACTGGTCCCAATAACAGTGCATGCATTGCTAAGGTGTGCTAATTGTACAGGTGCTAGTAGTAGTGTTCTGGTGATAACTGCTGATTCCTATGCCAGAGCCAACAGCTTGACTCTCTATGAAGCTTTGGATTGTGGAGCCTGTGTGTGTGAGTGTTTGTATACCCCTGTTGGCTGATGCTTTGGTGATTGCACTTGTTGTATCCATAATGTAGGGACATACTCTGCAAGATCCACAGCTGTGACCTGAACCTGTGACCCTCTGCCCCAAAGCACACTGGCTGTGTGTACTGCACCACACTGTTGCTACATAGGCACAGCATTCCCTGGGGCTACCTTTGTTCATCACACAGACATTTGTTGCACTGCGCACCACACACTGGAATAGGGCATGGCCTTGGTCCACTGCAGGCAGGTGCCACTGCCCCTTCCACCACCAACACTCCCCCCCCCCCCGCCATGCTGACATGCCAAGATGCTGTCAGTGCTGGTAGTGCGCAGTCCCAGACCATCCAATATGCAGGTAGGCGGGTGCCTAGGGTGCAGGGTCTGGGGTGGGGAGGCATACATGGACATCCACACATCACCCCCATCACTGCCTGCCAATGTTATGTCCCTTCCACATGGGGGAGAGATGGCTGGGGGTATCAGGTTGGTGATCTAGCAACTATTGGCTAGGGTGGACCTGGTAAATATAGGTAGATTGTGTTATGCCAGCAGACTGTGGACAGACTAGGGCATGCAATGCGGGTACAGTGTACCCATGCAATGCAAGTACAGTGTACCCAGTTTGGATTACTGGGTGTATACATGTTTCAGACAACTCATGGTCACACCCTGCACTGCCTTACCAGGGGCTGTAGTAAAGGGTGTTTGTTTAGCTGGGTTTATGAACATTTTTGGACTAGGGTTGCCAACTGGCTCCAGATGCGCCCGGCAGGTTTTTTCCAAACCTATGTTTACCCCATTGCATGCAGGGACTTGTAGTCTTGCTTTTCTTATGGAGTGTAATGGAGAAATCACAACTACATATCCCTGCATGTAATGGAGTAAACCCAGGAATGGATCAAGCCTGTCAGGCGCATCTGGAGCCAGTTGGTAACTCTATTTTGGACGTATCCTAGGGAAGGTACATAGACCCTTGTTAGAGTGGTCCCCAGATGTGCACTGCTTGCCCCATTACAAGCAATGTGGTTCCTGTGTGATGTTTGGGGTACCTGCTGGGTACGTGTCCCCTTGATGGGACACTGTGGAACACAGACTACTGGGCATGCTTGACCTTGGTCAGGTGCTGTCTTGCTGATTTCCAGTTTCTGTATTCCTATGTGCCACCTAGGCGACAGCCTAGTCCACCCTGTGCCTCCACTGCATGTTCCATGTGCAGCCCCCTTTGCCCCATTTGCACCATCACCATAGTGGCCTTTCATACTTGGGCACTATGCTGTTGCTGCAAATGGAGCACTTCTATCACTTTCCTTGGGCTCCCTGTCGGTGCTGTACATTGCTGACACTGAAATGGTCTCTCTCTCCTGCAAATGTGCATTTACCGACAGGTTTTCACTGGTGGTAAATTCCTGGCGTTACTGTTCCAGTGTTAGTCTAGCAGGGGCTTCTCCCCACCCACTCCCCGCCCATTGACCCCTTCTCTCCGCCTTCTCTCCACACTCTGGGACATTTACCGCTGCCGGTAACATTACTGCGCATTAACGTTACATTAGGTAACGTTACCATGTGTTAACGTTACCAATGCTGCATTACCGCAGTTTATTAAACATACCCCTATATCCTATATGGTGGCGCAGTACTGGTCTCAATTGTCTAGGCAATTGAAAAATTCTTTTTCACTTTCTCAGTTTCGTAAAAGCTGACAACTTGGTTGCTTAAATCTAATTAGTTAGCTTTATTCACTTATTTTTTGTTTATTCTTCTTGCTGTAAAACCACACAGAACCACTGGTTGATTGGGATCATTGCAGTATACAACTCCGGGTTAGATTAGATTAGATTCTGAACTTTTCATGAACAAGATATTCATTCAGATTCCTAAGATCCAGGATAGGAGGGAATCCCCCCATTTTTTTTGTGACCAGGAAAAACTTTGGGGTATGTTTACTAAAGGGCAGTAAGGGAGCCAGTGTGCTATTAATGCCCATTATCGGCACCCTTGCACCCTTAACGCAGTGAAAAAGCTGCTTTAATGGGTATTAAAGGCTCCAGCAGCATAAAGGGCGCAGTAGGTGGAGAGTGAGCTTTAATGGGGCGGAGAGAGGGTGTTAACAACGGTATTCCCTTAACACCTGTTGCTCTAATGTGTGTTAAAGCCCTTTAACGCTGGGAACTCTAACGCAAAGTAAAACCTCATGGAAAGGGTGTATCTTGAGGAGAGAGAGCCTATTTTCATGTCTGCAATGTGATGCTCAGAGAGGGAAGCCCAAGATAGTGATAGTAGTATGAAAGAGCTCTATGTTGATGGTGTAAATGGGGCAAAGGAGGTGGCACATGGGTCATGCAGTGGGGGTTGCTGGTGCACAAGGCAGACCAGGCAGCTGCTCAGGTGGCACATAAGAACATAAGATCATAAAATATACCATGCTGTGTCAGACCAAGGTCCATCATACCCAGTATCCTATGTCCAACAGTGGCCAATCTAGATCACAAGTACATAGCAGTTTCCCTAAAAGACACCCAGGATCCACAATGCTTGTATTAGGGCAAGCAGTGGATATCTCGGGTCCTCTTTAATAATGGTTTATGGATCTTTCCCCAGGAACCTGTCCAAACCCTTTTTAAACCCACCTACACTAAGAGTTTTTGCTACATACTTTGATAATGAATTCCAAAGTTTGATTGTGTGTTGACTGAAAAAATATTTTCTCTTAGTAGTCTTAAATGGGTTTCACTGTAGCCTCATTGCATGTTCTCTAGTCTTTCCACATTTTGATGGCGTAAACAATCGATCTACATTTACCCATTCCACTCCATTCATTAATTTATAGACATCTATCATATCTCCCCTCAGCCGTCTCTTCCTTAGGTTGAAGAGCCCCAACCTTTTTAGCCTTTCCTCATAGGGTATCCTACCATCCGCATTACCATCTCTAAAGTCTATCATGATCCCACAGTGATAGTGACGGCACACAGACATGCTACTGCTGAGGAAAGGAGATGTGCCACATGGGGCGGTCCAAGGATCCTGGCACCACAGGCAGAGATCCTTGCTAGCCCCTGCTCCCCCCCGCACTGCTGCTGAGCCCAGCTGTGGGGAAAGAGGCTGATAGTGCCAGCAGCTGTAGCTTTCCAGGTAGCTGCAACATGCAGGCACCCAGGGGACTACCACAGCAGTGGCTGTCATCCTCCCCCTGAAACGTATTGTTGGCAGGCAGTGATGGGGTCCCTGCAGAAGCAGATGGTTGGGGGGGGCTGTGTGGCCATGCATGTATGCCTCTGCCCCCCCGCCCCATCTGGTCCTTGCACCCTAGGCACCCATCAACCCACAGTTGGATGGGCAGAGACTGTGCACCACCAACACTGACAGCACACGGGCATGTCAGCATAGTGTGGGGGTGTTGGCAGAGGGGGCAGTGGCTCCCGCCTGCAGCAGACCAAAGGCATGTCCTGGTCCTGTGCACCATGCACATTGCAACATGTACCAAGGTCTGTCTGATGGGAAGCATGTCAGCCCCAGGGACTATTGTAGCCCAATGGAAGCACTGTGGCTCAATGCACACATTTGGTGTGTCTATGAGCGAAGAGTCATAGGTTCAGGTCCTGGATCCTGCATTGTACGTCCCTGTGGCTAAACTTTAGCCTATAGTGCAGGTACAACACCAGTATGTGCAACCCCAATGAATCGGCCAGCAAGAGTACAAACACCCATCAGCCACATAGACAGGCTCCACCATTCTAGATGGAGAGTTAGGCTGAAAGCACCAGCACACTGAACAGGCGTTAACTTCAGAGCGTGCTACTAGCCCTGCATAATGAGCACATGTTAACAATGCTTGAGCTGATATCGAGACCAAAGTGGCAGGCAGGAATGAGAACCATCCCCATTTTTGCACAGTGCAGTGATATGAATGTGTGTGTGTGTGTATGTCTCTCCATTGTTTTGTCGCTTTCTACACCTCACTGAGCTTCGCATTGCCTAAGCTGTTCCCAGTGTTAGTCTGCAAATGTGCATGATGAGGAGCATAGTATTGTGGATATGGCCTGAAACAGGGTGGATTGGCCAGGATGTGTCTGCATTGGAGGTAGGGTCAATGACTGAGACATCGTAGTGCCCTTCTGCCATGTGCATGGACTGGGTGGCCACAACATGTCATGCTGGGAGAGCATTCTCACTCTGATCAAGCAGTGACCATGGCATGGCTATGTATCCACATAGTGCTGTACAGTGTCTGGCTTCAGTAATGCGGGTGCCTGATTATTGAACCAAATTATGGATGTCCATGGTCACTCTGTGCACATGCAATGTCTGCTGACCAGCAAACTGTTTGCAGTTGTTATGTGCATGGCTGGAAAACCCAATGGTGGGTAGCATGAGCAGTCTGACTGTCCTTGCTGTGGGTGATTGTTAGTCTTAGGTGTTTGGGACAGAAGATGTTCCAGGCCCACTCTCTGTGGTAATGGTAGGACTAGCAGGACTCTAGTAACAACCCCATGCAGGTCTAGACGCCATCACAGCAGATGTTAACACTGGGTATTGACATGCACTGTTCTAGGAGCATCCCTATCCAACAGGGGCAGGACCCAGGGCCAGATGTGACTGGCACATGCTGCAAGTGTGCAGGAAACAAGGTGATTAGCATAATACACTGGCAGTGATGGGGATCTGCAGTAGAGACTATCTTTAGCACTGCAAGTTCTGGGGACCAGGTGCTGGGCGCCCATCATCACCTTCAGGGTGACCACTGAAACTGCGCAGTAGCACGGTTTGTAGCTGTTATGTGATTGAAGCACACACTGTCAGTGCATCGTACTGAGCTGATTTGATGGATCAGTCTATTCTCCAGTCTATTCTATCAGTCTATTCTGGGTACTGGAGGGGTTAACCTATACCAGAACACACAACAGACAGTTTAGGCAGAGACCTGCAGGCTCTTTGACTCCAGACATTGCAGGCTAGCGAGGTGTGAAGGTGTAGCATACTGGTTAGTACAATGTCCCCATAAGCAGGGGGGGGGGCATAGGTTTGCTTCTCACTTGTTCATTTTGCCCCTGTAACAGTCCAGGCTCTGCTGTGACTTGCAGACACTCATCCTTCTGCTTTGTTATGCATTCTGGCCACACTTTGGGTCAGCAAACATGCTATTCCCCATCATGGCCTTCTGAGAGCATGGCTTTATTGACTCTGCTGCAGCTCATTGCAGGGGGTCAGACATGTTCACCCTGCAGATGGCAGGACCCTGCTTCAAGGCATGGTGTGATGGTCACGGCAATGGCTTGTGGGCCAAGCTACCAGGGTTTGAAGCCCATTGCCACTCCTTACGAGACATTTCAGAATGTGTTTCTGTCACATTTTATGTCTGCCACAACCTTCATGGACTGACAACACCTTCTTGTGATCTTGAGCTGATCACTTAACCCATCTATGGCTCAGCTGACTGCAGGTCCGTACAATCCCTATTTATTATCAGACATTACCAGTTGATGGTAAGATGTACCCCAGTGTGACTGCACTGCTACAGCAGTATACTAACAAGCAGTTACATGCATACAGTTGTAACCTACTTGGGCAACATGAGTCATGTATGATATCATTACTGTTACTGTACAGCTTTGACTCCATTACATCTCTACAGTACATGAGGACACATCCTACCCCTCAGATAGCCACCTGCAGGTATCACCTCATGTCCGTATGTGCCCCATTTTCCCAGTTTGGATGACACCTGTTCAGTTGTTATCTGCACATTTGTCTGAGCTGTTGTATGGTGGTTGTGTGGCTGGGACAGGTATGAGTCCCACATGTCTGGTATCAGACCTTCCAAGTGGAACTGGAGAACATTTTCACGCACAGTACAAATATGTTGGGGATGGCACCTATGGCCATCAGTGCTGCCAGCCCATGCCACCCTCTCCCCATCTACCATACTTCCTTCAGCCTATTCATCTGCCTTTTTCAGCTGTGTGCAGTCATGTCTTCTTGTGCAAGCTGTGCAGGACACAAAAGTCCATCGTGGAGGCACAGTTTATTTCAACAGAGAATTATCCAACAGAGAGGTGAGCCCAAATCAGTCTTCTGCTTAGATGTACATATCAAGAGTATCATTATGTCCAGTGAACATTTATTCAATATGGCATTCCAATTATTGATAAAAGTTTAATCATCTAAATACATCCCCTGGGCCTTGTACATTCTGAGGTCTCTTGGTATCACCCTAGCCCTGCAATAATCAAGGACAGATTCAAGAAGCATCTCTTCCCTAACGTTCGTTTGGGTGAGGCGGACTACCTCTACCCAAAGGTCATCCTTGTTAGCAACATCATCTTCTTTCCTATCGCTGCACACATCCTGTCGCTTCTGGCTCTGCTGGGAGACATGTCTTCCCCATCCTATGCCACACACTGACATTGCACCATTTTACATTGGCACCTCCCTGTGCATCAGTACCGCTGCCTCCCACATGCTCGTCTACTTTACTGGCTGCCATGTAGGGTGCCCACGAATATGGCAAGTCCATCAGCTTCCACCTGCCCTTCCTTCCATCACCTTTACATTGACTTTCCTTGGTGCTCCTTTATCTGGCGTTAGGGTTACAGCCATTTTCAGATGTTAAGGTGCATGTCCTGTTAATGCATGTTAAATGACCCATAGCATCCTTTACGCAGAAATGCCTCCTACCTGCCCAGCACTCTTTATGCATGTAACACCCCTTATCACTGCCGTTAACGCCTGTTACCTTAACACCCTTTAGTAAACATACCCTTTTGAGTAAAATCCATCGCCTTCCTGCCCTGGTGGAACAGGCTTGACTACATTGGCTGCCTCAAGAGCAGGGATTTCCTGCAGCGGGAGCACTTTTTAAACTCACTGGCGAGTTTGTGAGACATTACAAATGACTTGATGCTGAAATAAATAAAAATACAGTAAACTTGACCGGAATGCCTGGCACCTAAATGTAGCCTATTTTGGTGCTGCAAAGTACAAGTGAAAAAACATATAAAATAAAGGAAAATATTAAAGAAATGACTCATGCGTGTATCAAAAGGAACATTTTCTCAGGGTTCCATGGAGAAACGAAGACCAAGGAGTAGGCATGCTGCATTGCAGGCATGAACTTGCATACATGTGCAGGGCAACCTCTCAAAATGTTTCTAGAAGGACATATATATGCGAGCACTTATCCTGCCTGTCCACTGAGAAATTGTATTAAATTCAGAATACGGTAAACTGGAGTGAGCTGCTTATATTTGCTGTGTCTGGAAAATGATCTGTTTGTAACTTACTATAAGTGATTAAATTGGTATGTTCTTGTTATGTAATGCAGAAGGCACTAATGATAAAACCATTTGTACACTGAGCAAGCTGCAGTAGAGGGCGAGGTTGAAAGTTGAAGAATTGGATGTGGGGTAGCAGCTCACTTCTAATGATGTCAACCCAGGGGATTCATGCCCTGAAGATCAAGCTTAAACTCCAGTAAGGTGAATAACAGATAGCCTGGATAGGATTCTCCATTCTGAAGTCTGAAACACAGTAGCCTGAAAATATGTGTATTGTGGAACTTGCAGTGAACCAGTGGGTGATGGATAACCCAGCAGTAAGAGAAGAACAATGAAGTGACAATTGAAGTAGTAGAGTTGAATATCACCTGCAATATATGGGTGTAAATTGAATATTTTTTTGTTTTGTTTCTTTAATTTTAATTTCATTTGTTGTTTGTTTCAGCTCTTTAAAAAAGAAACAAAGGAAACCAGTGAGAAAGAACTCCAAAAAAGAAAAGTAAAACGACCTGCTCTCTCACCCCAAACTGCTTCTGCTGCCACTTTAGTTTTTGACAAATTCCCCAGGACCTCCCTCCTACAGTATTTCATTTGAAACAGTTTTTTTGTTTGAAAAGTCAATATTAAATTACTCTTGCTGCCATCCTATGTAGTGAGATATCAGTGGATGTCAAGTTTGTAAAATAAAATGAGACAGTTTGGACTTGTGTATGAACTGCAAAGCATAAGCATATAATACAATGATAGAGAGTTTCCTAAGCAATGAAAAGATCCCTTTCTCCACGTGAAAGACTAAGGGGTATGTTTACTAAACCGTCTTAATGTTCCCGGCGCTAGTTGCAGCGATAATGTGAAGGATGCCATATAAGGAGTGAGCGTTCTGGTCTTAAGGTAGCAAACGCAGGTTATCGCGTGATAAAGTACACCGTGTCCATTATCTCGCGATAGAGGGAGACGTGCACATTACCACACGTTAACCTTAACTTCACGTGCTGACCTACAGTCACAGCAATAAAGGTGTAGCACACTGGTTAATAAAATGACTGCTAAAACAGGGGTCATGAGTTCAATCCCCCAGTGGGCTTAATGAGTAAGGCTGTCTGAGGCATTACCCTTTACTTTAAATCAGTGCTGTCTGAGGCATTTTCTTTTTTAATATAAATTAGTGCTGCTAGCAAACACACCCTCACAGTGCTGTAACCTAAGGTGCCGCTTAAGGCGCCCTATAAGGCACTCAAGAGGGCACATTATAAAGTGCACTGTCCGCCAAGGCACCTTATAATGTTCCTTATAGGGCGCTTTATGAGGCACCTTAAGGTTACAGCACTGTGAGGGTGTTTTTGATGGCAGCACTAATTTAAATTAAAAAAGGAAATGCCTCAGACAGACCTATCAAATAACATCACTGTGGGATCAAACCCATGACCTCTGCCTCTACAGTCAGGGGAAGTAACCAGTGGGCTATATCTCTATAACTACTAGTAGGACCCTGGCTGGCTACAGAAAGACTGCAGGTCACCACACAAACTGTCTGCTGTGATTACCAGGATAGGGTTAACCCACCCGTACCCATGATGCACTGCACATGCAGATCAGCAGTCTACAGATGATCACAAGATGGGGTATGCACCCCCACAGCACCTCGGCCTGGTAGGGGGAACTGACCATGTGTGTTACTGGCACAGAGTAGCTACAGACCGTCACATTGTGCGGGTACGGTGCTCACCCTGAGGGCGAGGTGGGGAGCCCAGCACCAGGTCCGCAGCATCTAGGTTAGCTGAGATAGGCTATGCTGCAGGTTGCCATCAGTGCCAGTGTGTGATAGGTAGTCCTTGCAGATACACCTGTGTCCATCTGTATTTCCCAGTTACGTCTAGCCCTTGTGGACTATGATGCACCCAGGATAGTGCATATTCTGTGTGGGTGCCATGGTCACATGACTTAAGTGAAGGGGGTGTTTGGACAAATAGGCAGATTATGGAGCACCACCCAACCCACCTTCGGGGGGGGGGGGGGGGGGACAGGATCCCTCAACAAAAGATCCACATTCTACATCACTGCAATGGTAGCAGTAGAGGGGACCATCAATCCCAGTCCTGCTGGGGAACAGGGCAGTTAATACAGCTCTGTACACATCCATAAGTCAATGGAAGACAGACAGTAGGCCTGGAAATGCTCTGCTGCCCCCACACCACTATCTGATATTCTCCAACAGCAAGCACAGTGAGCCTCCAGCCACTGCACCCTGCAAGGTGTTCCAGCCATACACATACGAACTGCAGACAGTCTGCTAGCTAGCCCATAGTGCATGTTCCTGGAGGAGATGTGAGCACACACACCAAGCAGATAAGTCAGTGATTGAGCCCCAGAAAAAAAACAAAAACCCATAAAACACTATGGAGGAACCTAGTCATGCCGTGGTCACTACTCAGTCAGGGTGAGAGTGACCTCCCAACAGGACATGCTGTGGGCACCCTGTCCCAGCATTGCCCTATGCCCTGTGCAGATGCATCCTGCCCAGGTCACCCTATCCGGGACATACCTACAGACCTTGCTCCTCATTATGCACATTGGCAGGCTAACACTGGAAACAGAGCAAGCAGTGTGGGCTGAGTAAGGTGTAGGCAGCCACAATACACTGGATAGACAGACACACACTCCCACACCTATGCCAGCATTGTGCAAATATAGAGGCTTTTGGCAGCCCTGGACACCACACCAGTCCTGGGCACAGTGCAGGCATGGTTATGGTACGCAATACTGTTGGGGTCATTCCCCGGGGTGGTAAACACTGTCAGAAACCAAAACTGAAAAACACTCCACAGATATCAGAAAGGTTGCTATGATGCAGCTATATCAGCAAATTGTGATTAACTTAGAAATTGTTATCTGCCATTAATCTTAGCAACCTTTTGATATATATGTAACGTATCCCCAAGTTTAGGGCGGCATTGCTAAGTTATGCAAGTGCTAGTATTGGGAGATGCTGCTGTGCGCAGGGCCCAACAGCCTGACTCTCCATGAGGCATTGGCTAGTGGAGCCTGTGGGTGTGGGTGTTTCTGCCCCTGTTGGCCGCTGCTCTAGGACAGAGGTTCCCAACTCCGATCCTGTTGGGCCGAACACTGTTCAGTTTTTCATGCTATCCCTAATGAATATGCATGAGATACATTTGTATACCATGGGGGCGGTGCATACAAATGCAGCACAGGTATATTTATTAGGGACAGCATGAAACCTGAATGGTGTTTGGCCCTCCAGGACTGCAGTTGGGAAACTATTGCACATGTTTATGGTGTCTGTGCTCTGTAGGGTAAAATATAGGTGTTTCAGGCATGTTTATTTTATCTGCAATAAAGGTTCCATCTTTACTACCACGGTTTAGTACTGGGTAAAATATGGGGCAGGGTTGGCAGGAGCCACAGCTGGAACTTGAACTTGTGTCCTTATGCTCATGAACACACTGGCTGTGTGTACTGCACCACACTGATGCCACAGGAACAGTTCATTCCCTGGGGATACCATGACTGTTCGTCAGACAGAGCCTGTCTGTTGCAGTGCATGGCACCCACCTAAGTGGGGTTAGGCCATGGTCTGCTGTGGGCAGATGCCACTGCCCCCTCCGTCACCAGCATCCCTCCGCCACCATGCTGCCATGCCATTATGCCGGTGGTGCTGGTGGTGCGCAGTCCCAGGCCATCCAGTATGCCGGTAGGCAGATGCCTATGGTGTGGGTTCTTGGGTAGGGGTGCCTACATGGACATGTGCGCTTCCCCCCGCACCGACTGCCAATATTATGTGCCCTTGGGGTACCTGCTGGGTAATATCCCCTGTGACACTGTGGGACACACACTCATGCCCATGTTGGACCCTCATCAGTTTCTGTCTTGCTGCTTTACAGTTTCAGCATTCCTATGTGCCACCTAGGCATCTGCCTAGTCCGCACTGTGCCCCAGCTGGACCACAGCATGTGCCGCCTGCAGCCCCCTGTATCCCATTTACAGCATCAGTACAGTTTCCCTTTCCTACGTGCCCACTCTGCTGTTGCTGCACATGTGCACGCCATAAGAAACCTGCCCAATCTAAATGACAGAAATCCTGATCAGCGCTATTTCAATGTGGGATCATTTACTTTGTAGGGGGACAGAGCATAGACCCTTCCAAACATGATATCTTCATTTATACGCTTTGCCAGTAGTGTTGCTTTATGTTTATCATTAATATTACTATTGGCCAGCTTGGTTATTGGGAGTTTAAATGTGGTTCTGGTCCTTTTATATGTTTATTTGCCTTTTTGGTCCCTGCACATGTATCACAACTATCACTTTTCTGGGTTTCCCTGCCTTTGCTGCACATTGCTGACTGAAATGGTTTCTCTCTTCGTCAAATGTGCCTCTAACGCGAGGTTTTCACTGGCGCTAATTTTCAGATCCTAATTTCACGGCGCTAATGTGCATGGAGCCTCTCCCCGCCCACTCTTCGCCCATTGACCCCTTCTCTCCGCCCTCTGGGAAGCCTTACTGCACCCTTCAGGCCCAGATTTCACAGCGTTAGTGTGCCTTAACGCCGCTGCTGCGTTATCGCATGATAAGTGACATTATCGCACGATAATGTTACATTATTGCAAGATAACATCACTTATCACGCGATAATACCACCGCTGCGACGTTAAGATGGTTTAGTAAACATACCCCTTGGGGTCTCTTTTACAATATCCCATTAGCTAGCTAACGAGCATTTTAATGCGTGGCTACAGGCAGTCCTAAACTCTAATGCCCAGTAGTGTCTGCCTTCTCATGCTAAATGCACGTTTATCATCAATCATGGGATGGAGCAGGGACTGGGGAAGAGAGCGGGCATGGAGAGCGCATTGCTGATAGCACTATGGCAATTGCCGTATGTTCAGTGACAACATGGGTCCTAACGTCAGTTCATCTAATGACACTTCTATAGGAGTCACTAAGGGGTATGTTTACTAAACGGCACTAACGTCGCAGCTGCGATGTTATCGCGTGATATGTGATGTTATCACACGATAATGGTGCATTACCGTGTGATAACATTACATATCGCACGATAACGTCTCCGGCGGTGTTAAGGTGCGCAGAGGGTAGAGTAAGGCCCTCCAGGGGCGAAGATAAGGGGTCAATGGGCGGAGAGTGGGCAGGGAGAGTTTCCATGCACACTAATGCCGTGAAATGAAGGTCTGAAAAGTAGTGCCAGAGAAAACCTCGCGCTAGAGGCACATTTGTTGGGGAGAGAGACCATTTCAGTCAGCAATGTTCAGCAAAGGCAGGGAAACCAAGAAATGTGATAATAGTGATACATGTGCAGCAACATCATAGTGCTCAAGTAGGAGAGGGCACTACTGTGAGGCTGAAAATGGGGTATAGGGGGATGCAGGCAGGACATGCAGTGGGGCAGCAGGGGCACAGGGTGGGCTAGGCAGCTGCCTAGGTGACACATAGGAATGTAGAAGTGGAAAACCAGCAAGACAGAAACTGACCAAGGGCAAACATGGCCACGAGTGTGTGTCCCACAGTGTCCCAGGGGACAGTACCCAGCAAGTACCCCAAAGGGCACATAACATTGGCAGGCGGTGCAGTGGGGAAGTGTGGATGTCTATGCAGGCACCCCTACCCCATATCATGAATCATAGGCAGGCGCCTACTGGCACACTGGATGGCCTGGGACTGCACACCACCAGCACCACTGGCACAAGGGCATGTCAGCATAGTGGCGGAGGGGTGCTGATGGCAGAGGGGGGCAGTGGCATCTGCCCACAGCAGACCATGGCCAAGCCCCGTTTAGGTGGGTGCCGTGCACTGCAAAAGACAAGGTCTGTCTGAACAGTCATGGTATCCCCAGGGAATGATCTTCTTCTGTGGCAACAGTTTGGTGCAGTATACACAGCCAGTGTGTTCAGGGGCAGAATGTCACAGGTTCAAGTCCCAGCTGTGGCTCCCACAAACCATGTCCCCATATTTTACCCAATACTAAACCGTGGTAATAAAGACGGAACCTTTATTGCAGATTAAATAAACATGCCATAAATGCCCATATTTTACCCTACAGAGCACAGACACCATAAACATGTGCAATCCCTAGAGCAGAGTTTCCCAACTGCAGTCCTGGAGGGCCAAACACCATTCAGGTTTCATGCTGTCTCTAATAAATAAGCCTGTGCTGCATTTGTATGCACCGCCCCCATTGTATGCAAATGTATCTCATGCATATTCATTAGGGACAGCATGAAAACCTGAACTGTGTTTGGCCCACCAGGACCGGAGTTGGGAACCTCTGTCTTAGAGCAGCGGTCAACAGGGGCAGAAACACCCACACCCACAGGCTCCACTATCCAAAGCCTCATGGAGAGTCAGGCTGTTGGGCCCTGTGCAGAGCAGCATCTCCCAATACTAGCACCTGCATCTTAGCAATACCGTCCTAAACGTGGGAACACGTTACACATATATCAAAAGGTTGCTATGATTAATGGCAGATAACAAATCTTAAGCTAAACACAATTTCCTTTCTGATATCTGTGGAGTGTGTTTCAGTTTTGGTTTCTGACAGTGTTTACCATCCCGGGGAGTGGCCCCCAACAGTATTGCGCACCATAGCAATGCCTGCACTGTGCCAAGGACTGGTGTGGTGGCCAGGGCTGCCAAAAGCCTCTATATTTGCACAATGCTGGCATAGGTGTGGGAGTGTGTGTATGTCTATCCAGTGTTTTGTGGCTGCCTACACCTTACTCAGCCCACACTGCTTGCACTGTTTCCAGTGTTAGCCTGCCAATCTGCATAATGAGGAGCAAGGTACTATGGGTATGGCCTGGACAGGGCGGCCTTGGCAGGATGCATCTGTACAGGGCATAGGGCAATGGCTGGGACATTGTAGTGCCCGACCACCACCTGCATGGACAGAGTGGCCAGAGCATGTCATACTGGGAGGTCACTCTTACCCTGACTGAGCAGTGACCATGGCATGGTTAGGTTCCCCCATAGTGCTATACAGCATTTTTTTAAAGTGGTGTTTATGAGTTCCCTTTTCGGGGGCCCAATCACTGACATACTTGCTTGGTGTGGTTGCACACAGTTCCTCCAGGAACATGTACTGTGTACTAGCTTGCAGACTGTCTGCAGTTAGCATGTGAATGGCTGGAACACCTTGCAGGGTGCAGCGGGTGGAGACTGACTGTGCCCTTTGTTGATAAATCTCAGATGGTGTGGTGTGGTGTGGTAGTGGGGGGGGAGCTGAGTTTTCCAGGCCTACTGCTTGTCTGCCCGTGCCCTATGTGATGTGTACAGATCTGCATTGACTGCTCTGTGGGGTGCCTATTCCCCAGCCGGACTGGGGTTGATGGTCCCCTCTACTGCTACCATTGCAGAGATGCAGAATGTGGATCTGTTGGTGGGAGATCCTATCTCCCACCCTGACCCACAGAGGGTGGGTTGGGTGGTGCTACATAATCCACTTTTGGGTCCAACCACCACCCTTCTCTTATAACATGTGACCATGGCAACCACAGAGGATGTGCACTATTCTGGGGCATTATAGTCCACAAGGGCTAGACGTGACTGGGAAATACAGATGGACACAGGTGTATCCTAGGATTGTTTGCAAAGACTACCTATCACACACTGGTACTGATGGGGACCTGCAGCACAGCTTATCTCAGCCAAGCCAGGTACTGCGGACCTGGTGCTGGGCGCCCTACCTCACCCTCAGGGTGAGCACAGGAACCGCACAATGTCACGGTCTGTAGCTACTCTGTGCCTGTAACACACATGGTCATTTCCCCCTACCAGGTCGGGGTGCTATAGAGACACATATCCCATCTTTTGAGCAGCTATAGGCTGCTGATCTGCATGTGTAGTGCAGCATGGTACTGGTGGGTTTACCCTATCCTGGTAACCACAGCAGACAGTTTGTGTGGTGACCTGCAGTCTTTCTGTAGCCAGCCAGTGGTGTGTTAGATGCTATAGAGATGTAGCCCACTGGTTACTTTAATAACTGCAAAGGCAGAGGTCATGGGTTTGATCCCACGGTGATGTAATTTAATAAGGCTGTCTGAGGCTTTTCCTTTTAATTTAAATCAGTGCTGCTAGCAAAAAAACCCTCACAGTGCCATAGCCTAAGGTGCCTCATAAGGCGCCCTATAGAGCGCCCTATAAAGTGCCCTATAGGGCACATTATGAGGTGCCTTGGAGGACAGTGCACTTTATAATGGGCCCTATGGAGTGTCTTATAGGGCACCTTATGCTGCACCTTAGGTTAAGGCACAGTGAGGGTGTTTTTGCTGGCAGCACTGATTTAAATTAAAAAAGGAAATGCCTCAGACAGCACTGATTTAAATTAAAAAAAGGAAATGCCTCAGACAGCCTTTTTACATAACACCACTGTTGGATTGAACCCATGACCTCTGCCTCCACAGTCATTGCAGTAACCAGTGGGCTACCTCTTTATAGCAGCTAGCACTGCACTGGCATGAACTTAGGGTTAACGCGCGTTAACGTGACTTGGCACCCACTATCGCACGATACCATTTCCTTGCAACCTTACCTCCGGACCGCCCACTACCTTATATGGCATTCTTCACATTAACGCTGCAACTAGCACCGGTAACATTAATACGGTTTAGTAAACATACCCCTAAGTGAACCTGACCTAGTGGAGTGCACTTTAGAGAAACCCTTCGCGTGTTAGCTGCCGGGGACATAGTGAACACGCCCCCAACAGTGAAAGTATGGCCTTTGCAATTAGCAAGAAACACACAGTCAGGAGACGTGGCAGGTAAATGTAAAAAAACATTGCAAAAATGTAGTATGTGCATATTTATAATTTTATTTTTTATTCATTTTATTAGATTATTCTAAATTTATTGCACATGCACCAGCAATTTCTGGTGTCAGCAAGATCAGGAGCACGCCCGTGTTGCACGGGACGCCATAGCGGTATGAGTATAATTGTTTTTAATATGTACAGCTTCTATGTCATATTTATCAGGTTTTAATTGTTTTTTATTCAATGGTCACATTCTCTGAAGGTTACACGGATCCATTCTTACGTTTATTCAGAGAATTTGAGTTTGTTGTCCTCCTCTCTCTCCTTTTAGCCTTAATTTAGTCACACCAATAGGTGATTTTTAGTCAACGATGTCTTCCTTAACAAACATGTATAATTTGCATATTATTTATATATATTATTAATTTTCATCTTATTAATTTTCATGTTATTATCTTTTTAGACATTTACCCATATTACTGTGCATGTTATTTATGAATTCATGTATTTATAGTTTTACAATTTGAGATTATTTTATCATTGGTTATCATGTTTTGGTTTTGTTTTTACTCTGGTTTATTTGTTGGATTTATATTTTATCTTATATATTTTACATGTTATGAGTTTTATTTATCTTTTTAATAGTTTTTTACAATGTTAAATAGTAATTTATTTGTGGTGTGTTTGGTTTTTATGTGTGTTTATTTATAGTGAGCCGTAAACCCCTGAGGAAGTGTAATACGAAACACGGCCAGTGTCGGGTTGGCACGCTTGATCCGTGGGATAATAAAGGCCTATTTACCTGCCACGTCTCCTGACTGTGTGTTTCTTGGTTGCCTACGTGGCAGAGTGCTGTTTTTGGTGGTACCTTTGCAATTAGCATGCATGAGATTGGCGCATTAGTGTCTAATCCTTAGTGGCCTTTCGTAAAAGGGGCCCTAAGTGAATTTTCAGAACCCAAAGCCTCATGGTAGTGTATTAATCAGAGAGCTATACATCTAGATAAACAAAGATTCTGCTCTATTTCGAGTTTGTGAATTGCGGTACACAGCATAACCTATTCCCTCAAGTAAAACCTGTATCCTGGTTTGCACAGGAAAATAGTGGGTGGGGTAAATTGATATGCTCAGGCCTAATATTGTAATTTCAACTGTTTGTATTTTTATTTTACAGTAAGTAATAGCTGTTACAAGCACAAGTTCCCAATTTTCTGTGGCAACTAACGGGTGCATTCTTCAGAAATAGCTGGAAATTATGCAGCAATTATATGATATATTTTCCTAAATTTAAATATATTTGCATATCAAATTATGTATGAAGTAGTCCCTTCATTTGCTATTGTATGGAAGGCACAAAGGCCCTTTTCACACTGTGTTGAGGATGGGAGAGGCACTTCTCCATGCTAACTGACCTTTCCACCTGGGGTATTTCCTAGTGATGAGCCCACCTTATTTATACTGCACACCAATGTCCCTTACCATGCAGATTAAACTTTATTGCATAAATCTCTACATATCTTTATTTAGTTAGAACTAATTTTAAGGAAAAAATAAGCTTTTTATGTAGGTAGCATCTGCTGTAGAAAATAACATTAAGGAAAAAGAAAAACACCACTTTTGGTTATATGTTAACTTTATCATTTATTCGGCTTCTCACTTTTTAAATAACCAGTAGATTATCCATCTTTTGGATAAATCTGTTAACTTTCTAGACCACACAAGTCAAAATGGTACTTGTAAATAACTCTTCTGCCCTCTGACTTCATTTTAATAGCCCTCTGAGGAAATAAGGTCACAGGTTCACTGACGGCAGGAAAGACCTTCTGGTGGCCTGGGCTACTCCAAACACATACTGTACCAGTTCTAATTTATAAAAGAGTTACAGCAAAGTTTTCTTTTTCTTTCTTTTTTTTTTTTTTTTTTGCTGACTACTGCACTCCCCATGTGTTTTATATTTTTGGTTCTTAGCACTCTTTTCATATTGCTAGAAATATGTTGCCAAACTACCCAGTGGTACTACAAAAAGACTTAATAATTTAACTACTGCTTTGAAACATCTTAGTGATGCATCAAGAAATATTCTAATCAACACCCTCCACTGTTAACTGAATGAAAATTGATCCCTAGTCCCTAGTACATATTAAATAATTTGTCTATAAATAAATGATTTAATCATCTACAGTTTAGGCATTGAACAGAAAATATGTG
The DNA here is from genome assembly GCA_033557465.1 of Ichthyophis bannanicus. Lineage (NCBI taxonomy): Eukaryota > Metazoa > Chordata > Amphibia > Gymnophiona > Ichthyophiidae > Ichthyophis > Ichthyophis bannanicus. Next base: position 295,075,652 of record CM066033.1, on the reverse strand, counting down.
ATTTCACTAAATGTGTTGATGCCGTCTTTTAATAAATGGGCTAGTCACACCATCATGCTGAATACCATAGATGATCTCATTATATGTGATTCCATGATAAACTGAGACAATGAGAACATGCGGGAAGCAAATTACGGCCTGTAGCGACCATGACCGCCCAGGAATGGGTCTTGACTGCCACAGTCCTAAATTAGCCATTATACATCTCATTGGTTATTTCTTTCCAGATACACAGCTCAAGCCAAAGAGTTCAGATCCTGAAAGAACTGTATGAGCAGATTAAACAGTTTCTGTCCTCGGGAATGTGGAAACCTGCATTTGTTTTTCTAAGAGAGTTTTAAATATCCGCACATTGCATGCCAAACAGATGTCTGTGGTAAATTCTCATGACCAACTTAAACATTTTTAGCTTGGATTTGGGTCCCGTTTCTGCAGCTTGTATATAGTCTGATTAGCTGGTCAGCACCTGACAAAACTGTGAGCCTTACAAAGTGAAGGTTTAATGGTTCTTTGGAGTGACTAACTACAGTGTTGAGGAAACCAAGATAAATTAAGACCTAATTGGTCAAGTTAACAGCTTTAACAGTCTGCACATATGGACCCCAGGAGAACACTCTGAAATATGTTACAATTTAGCTTCTGCTGCAAAATCTAACATTTAGTGGCCTAGATACTAAATGTTTTCTCCTATTTTGTGTCTATGAGAAAAACTGCTTAGAACAATAGATCTGGGATCAAAGACTTCTGCTGCTTTTTAATGTAATATAATACAAGTAATCACAAATAAAGTGAAGCTAACAAGTAACACTAACAAGACAAAACTTTAGGTTTAGATGTTCCTACAAACATCAAGGATTTATCAGCTTTAGTGATAGAAATGGCTACAAATTTTTAAAAGCAAGCAAATCAATAAGGTCATTTTTTAAAGTATTTAAGTGATTTCATGTTGACCCTTGCAACCAGAGTTTGACAAATATTTGCATTCCGTCAGATCTATGGAGACAATAGGGAACATATAATTTTAAGAAGTACAATAGTTGAGAATTACAGCAAAATAATAATGGCATTTTGTAGAGAAATCACTTTTGCAGACGTTGGGGCCATTTGCAAAGAGCCTGCCTAGTTGCAAAGTCTGCAAGTACTTTGTACCCATGGATTTCGCAACACATTTTCAAAGGCGAGCCATGCAGGTAGTTTTCCTTTGAAAAGTACGCCTGCAAATGAACCCATGGGCTTTGCACCCGCATTCGTGCAGGTGCAAACTCTGCACAGGAAAGTATGTATGAGGTTGCATGCACAGCTTCCCTTGCTTTCTGCCAACTGAGGGGTCAGTAATGTGACAGGGAGGGACACTGGGAGACAGGTCTTAGTGTGAGCAACACCCATCTACTTTGCTTTTTGTTGGCCAAAATTGCTAGCTTGTGTAGGGAAATGGACCAGTGTACGTGCCATTGGGACAGAGAGGTTTGAGTGACAAGTTAGTATAGAAAGCAGGCAGAGCAGCTCATTGATTCAGATTTCAATGAAAACCGCTGCATAAAGATGTCTTCATGAGCTGGTTTGCAAAACAACTATTAGAGATGTGCACAAGGAAACATTTTTGGTTTGTTTTTGCAAAAACTGGCTTTTATCCTCCAACTTGCCTTGATTACAGTATTTTAATGTGCCAAAATGGATTGTATGTACATTAAATCAGTTTTGTCTGCACTTTATTTTTGAGGCTCCTTAACAAACCAAATGTGTGCCAACAAATGCACACTTAAAAAATGAATTTATTTAGCTATTTATTTACATTTACATACCACAGATTCAGTCTGCCCTCTGCGGTTTACAATGCAATAAACCAGAATACAACACAATTACCAATATAAAAACTCAATTAATCCTTCCCATAACATTTCTAGGCAGCCAATGTACTAACCTATGGGATTTCCCACAATTACGAGCAGCCCTTTTCAGCATTCATGGCAAACATTCATGAAAAAATTTGTACAGAGCCTGGACAAAAAAGATTAGCTGTATCTCCAGAGATGAAATTATATATGTTCTTTAATTCTGTGAAACTGGGGACATGAAGTTGTCATTTTATTTCCTACTGTTTTTCTGATGCTGCAATGACTACATCATCTATTTCTGTAATTGGGAAGAGTGAGGAACAATGTCTTTTGAGGTCAAAATGTTTAATGTTGCTTGTCAGACTGGCTGGCAGGTGATCCACCAGATGTGTGTGAACACTGTCCTCCAAGTGAAAGCCTGAAATTTGTTAGTTCAAGGAGCAACTAAATTGAGCATGAGTCACTTTAAGGTGAAAAATCCACACTGCAAAAAAAGAAATTCCTTATTTTTACTTTGCGGCTTCTGTTTGTCTAAGGTTTCTGTTAGGATGTAAAAGGATATATTGACAATCTGGGAAACATGTGCAAATACGTTGATGAAAACTGCATCCAGGAGCACCCTGCTCATGCAGCTAGACCAAAACCAGTTTCAACACGGTCAGCCCAACTTACTCGAGAGTCTGCCAAAGGGCTACATTCTGTGGCTGGAAAAATCTTTCACAGTGTTCAAGACTGCAATCTGAAACAGAAGAGAAAATCTAATATATGTCTTATTGTTTTAACTATTTAGGGGCATGCTTACTAATGTGTGCTACCCAGGTAGCGTGAGTTACCGCATGTATCACTGCCATGCTAAAATGTAGCAAAGGGCCCCACGCTAAAAACCCTGTGTTACCCATGCAGCGTGTGTTGGGGATGAAGACTGGGTGGGATTGGGGTGAAGACTGGGTGGGATGGGGGTGCTCCCTCCGCAGTGCAGGTAGCATGGGGGTTTGCAGCCGGCACCGTAGCCCCACGCTATTGTGGCACATATGTACATTACCAGCGTGGGGCTTAGTAAACTTTTTTTCAACGTTTCCTTTTTTTCTATCCTTATATACTCCTAGTGAGTTTTTTTATTGTATATGTGTAAATTCTTTTGAACCTGTTATTGTAAACAATTCCGATAAGTCATCTATTAAAAAAAAAAGAGAACTAATACTATGCAGTAAGATGAATTTGCATAGAATGATCAATAGGCTAGTTTTCAGTTTATAAGCTGCTTTCAAATATAAATAAAGACATATCTTCATCTTATTCATTGCTTATTTTGTTTAACTCTTAAAAAGTGTTATAGGGATTACAAATGTCAAACACGTGTTTGTCCCCTTAAAAATCACTTTTTAAATATAACTTTTTGCTCACTCCTTATTTCCCATTGAAGGTAAAGCACACATACTGTTTCACATCTAGGAGGGCAGAGATAGACTAGGGGACAGAAACTGTATGTGTAGTAATTTCATGCTTTGTACCTACTACAAATGAAAATGAGCCTATAGGTACATCGGTATAGCCCAAGATGCTGGAAAATTGCCCTTGTTTTCTAAATGTGGAGAAAGATATATTGTACTTTCTGCATTTAAGTGTTCATTTTCTAAATGTATATGTGATGTTTCCTGTTGTAAGTATCCTGCCCAATGGAAATTCAAATATATGGTGTGATCAGGTGTCAAACATGTGGTTTGCCCCATATCTCTTCTACAGTGCCTCAGATCTACATTCTCACTGAACTGTGGCAGGAGGAAAAGTGCAAACAGGGATCTCCAGGCCCTGCCAGCTGAATGCCAATAGAGTGCAAAATAAAGTGATAGACCTGCTGGCTGAAGTCCTGGAGAGCATGGCTCTGAAGCCTCCCCCTGGCAGCATAACTTCTTTGTCTGTTGTGCAAGCAGCAGTGATTAATAGGAGGGAGAAAGTGCCTGCGAGTGAGTGAAGGGGATGTCCTCTTGGGAACAGAAGTGGAGGGTTGAGAAGGGCTGGAGAGAGAACATGAGATGGGTGTAGAGGGGAGACCTCATGGGGAGAAGAGTGGGGAACAAAAGAGCATGGGGGTGGATGACTGAGTAGTGGTGAGAGACTAAAAGGGGTGGGGTGGGGAATTGAAGACAGACTAAGGATAGCAGGTGGGGGATGAGCAAATGAGATAGTATAGGAGTGGAGTGAGGAGGGACACCAAGGGGTATGTTTACTAAACCGCGGTAATGGTACAGATGCCCATATAAAGGCGTGGGCGTTGCATCGTTATGGCAAGCCGTATCAGCTAACGCGCGCTACAAGGCGCCCTATAAGGCACCTTACTTATAAGGCACATTACAAGGCACTTTATAAGGCACCTTGTAAGGTACCTTATAAGTAAGGTGCCTTGTTAGGTGCCTTGTTAGGTGCCTTAATAAGGTGCCCTGTAAGGTGCCTTATAAGTAAGGTACCTTATAAAATGCCTTGTTAGGTGCCTTATAAGGTGCCTTAATAAGGTGCCCTGTAAGGTGCCTTATAAGTAAGGTACCTTATAAAATGCCTTGTTAGGTGCCTTATAAGGTGCCTTGTTAGGTGCCTTATAAGGTGCTTTGTTAGGTGCCTTATAAGGTGCCTTGTAGGGTGCCTTGTTAGGTGCCCTATAAGGTGCCTTGTTAGGTGCCTCATAAGGCACTTTGTAAGGTGCCCTATAGGGCTCCTTAGGCTAAGCGCCGTATTAGGCACTCCTGGACAAGGCACCTTAGAAGGCACCCTGGGTTAAGGAACCATAGGTTAAGGTGGCCTAACAAGGTTATGTTGCCCTAGGTCAGTGTGCCCTAAGGGCTGCAAGGTGTTTCAGGATGACATGTGAGGCATAGAGACAGATGTAGCCCTAACACTAGGTAGAAAATTGTAGAACAGGTATAGAAAATAAACGGCACAAACCCCGTCAACCATCTAAACTTAGCAACATACGGGCCGTTCTGTATGTTTCACTAGGAACTGGGTCTCAGAAAAAACTATAGGCACATAATCTCGGGCACAAAGCCTCTTAACAGTGCCTGTTTCTTACATCAATGACCCACTTATATATATATATTTTTTTTTTTTGGAACAAGTTTTTGATGATTTTTTTATGAAAAAGTCCGATAAACAAATGTTCTCTATGATGATACAAATTATCAAAGAAGAAAAAATCCAACTTAGCTGTTTTTAAAGATTAGCCAGGTGATCAAAAATAAGGCAATTCCAACGCCTCCATCCAGGCTGCCCAAGCGTTTCACTATAGACGTTTCCTCAGGGAATTGTCATTAACGGCTAGAAAATAAAAACGTGAAATTAATATCATTAAGCCAGTTGCAACATCTCAATCTTAAAAAACATAAGTAAAACCAAACCTTCATTAATCGCATAGCCAGCGTGAATAAGTGCACATATTTTAAATGTGTTTCTCTCAAGTTTCAGTGCACAAAAACGCCGCGCATGCGGGATTGACTCTAGTCGCCATTTTTAAAGGGATGATCATGTGACTCGGACAGGTTGTACTTATCCAATAGAAAAAATGTGTATAGATACCTATTTAGTACTAACCATAAGTATCAACGAAACAGTCTGTCATAAACAAAGTGACAAATCCAGGGCGGAGCCTGATGTCCAGCGGGTAGGACGCTTTGCGTTGAAGCTCCCGAGAGGCCTACTTAGAATCCTGACTTAATACCTATACAAATTTACTATTTCGCTCCGAGCTGACCGGGGCACCTCGGGGGGGATGGCGGCCCATAAACCAGCGCGCTTGGACTTCGGGTCTCCTTCTTCTTCTCACGGAAAACGCTCCAAAACAGAGGTGTCCTCCCCACAGAAGATGGTTCCATTTCGTGAAAACCCCGAAATGCACCTGGAGATTTTGGAGGAAATCCGCGGCGTGAAGGAATTGGTGCAGTCCAATGGAGAAGCGCTTCGAGCCATGCGAGAAGACTTTGGAGTGCTCCAGGACCGACTTGAAAGTCTTTCATTACGGCAGGACAACATGGCGGGGGTCCTCGACTCGCACGAGGTGCGCTTGGGCAAACTGGACAAGGCTGAGCGCCAGATACAGAATCTTCAAAAGGAGTTAGAAGATAGCAATAATCGAGCCCGTCGCAACAATGTGAGGCTCCTCGGAATACCGGAGGGGGTGGAAGCAGGAGATATAAGAGAATTCTTGCTCAAAACTCTTCCCTCCTTGCTGAAGATCACTTTTCACAGAGAACTGGAAATCGATCGAGCACACCGTGTTCCTGCCCACATGGCGCTCAACAGCACGACCCCCCGGCCTATTATTTTTAGCTTGTTACGATATCAACAAGTGGAACAAATTTTACATGCTGCCCGAGCGAATCATCATTTGGAATTTGAAGGCCGTAAGGTCTCCTTCTTTCCTGATTTGGCAAAGCCTACCGTTGACCGTCGGAAGAAACTCCTTGCTTTTCGCCCTCGACTTCAACAGCTACAGGCTCGCTTTGGCCTGTTGTATCCAGCGAAGCTTCGAGTGACTCTCCACAACCAAACCAGGACGTTCGAAGATCCTGATCTACTATCAACATTTTTAGACTCCAAAGAAGCAGAGCAGATGCGCTAATCCCAAATCTTGGACTCTTATCTGCCGGCTCTATCCGCCATTTTGAAGGGCCCGATGCGGCGGTCATAGCCAAGCACAGTAATAGCCTGGACTTTCTTTCTTTCTCTATATGATTTTGTTTTTTTGGTCTCCTATCCCTTCATGATGTGTGCCTCGGTCGGATTCGGAGCACGCACAGTCCTACAGGTTATGTGTTTTTTCAATTTCGGCCTTCTCTGGGGTTTCTCCCCGCAGACACATGGTCGCCAGTAATTTTGGGGTTTTGCTTCTCCTCTACTGTACTGCGGTTTTCTTTGTTAATGTGGGGCGCTTCATTGTATTATATTAGCTTATTTTTCCTATGTCATGTGTACAGCCAGATACAGTCAGTTTGAGGGACATAGTGCAATTATGTGTGCTATCATGCTCAGAATTTTTAACTTTTCTGAATGGCCTTATGTAAAATCTTATCATTCACCGTCAAAGGCATTAATGGTCCACTCAAAGGAAAGAAAATCCTCAGCTATCTTAGCCATGTGCATGTTGATTTAGTGTTTCTTCAGGAAACGTATTTAAACTCTGCTGAAACACTGAAACTCAATGCTAAGCCTCACATGGTAGCTGCCTATTCTCCCACCGTTTCCAAATGGTACGGGATAGCCATTCTGGTTAAGAAGTCTTTGCACGTTACTGTACCTGATATTAGCGCTGACAAGGAGGGTAGATGGGCCCGTGTGCACCTTGAGGTTGGAGATAGTGAATTCACGTGTATTTGCATTATACCCCGAATGTGGACAACCCTGCTTACTATGCAAGTATTGCGCAGTTGGCCTAGGCCTCTGCCAATGCTCCATTAATACTTGGTGGCGATTTTACTCAAGGGTTCCCTTAATCTTTTCTTCTCAAACAAGGTGCTCGTTGGTTGGAAGATCCAGTACCGAGTAGACCTGTGTGGCTAGATATAGAAGCGGGCCTTTACAAACCGATTCCTCTTATCTTTCTCCCTGGTATGACTCTCCCATCAGACTCCCACTATCCACTAATGCTTTTAGGCACTTTGGGTGCCTTCATACTCTTATGCAATCTTTAGACTCCCGACTCTGGTCAGTGCGACTTCAGCATCGCCTTCGGAGCACTGGAGTACTCCCGCCATCGGCATTCTCTACATAAGGTTGATTGGAGACTCTCCGATCTCTCGGTGGTTCACCGGGTATAGCATCCAATTTTCCTAGACCTTATGTAATGCTATAACTAGAGATACCCCTATAGCGCAGAAAGTATGGGAGAGAGAATTGCATGTGACTTTGACCTCGGAGCAATGGAGCCTTATCTGGAGTAGAGGGACACGGGTTTTCGATCCGCCTCACTCACTCCGACCCTCTTCTTTCTAGCCCACCGGTGTTTTTACATTTCTCACAGATTAGACAAACGGAACACTACTCAGGGCAATGGTTGCTGGACACGTCCTGCGGCCATTGGTTCATTGTCTCATGTTATGCATGAATATCCCGCACCACAGTATTACTGGCGTCGGGTCTGGGGTCGTATTTAGTCTATCTCGCACTCTCAGGAGCCCCTTTCTTGGAGGATAGTGGGACTTCGCCCTGTTGCGGGGATCCCCTCTCTCCCAAAAATGGCTTATATCCTTTCGAACTTTATGCTTGGCATTGCTATTTCCCTAATTAAGTATACTGGAAAATTAGCTCCCATTTGAGCCCCAATGAATGGTGGAATCATGCCTGTCTTTACAGTAAATATGAACAAATACCTCGTCTGTTCGCTTCCTCTGTTCAGACTCCTTCTCATTGGTCTCAATGGAAGATGCTCACTGACTATGTACATTTTGCTAAATGCTCTCATCTGACTGTCTAACTTTGTATATCTCTCTGTCCCATGATCATGCTGTATTGTAGATACTCTTTTGATCGTTTGATGTATAATCACTGTTAATAGGAAGCGCTCACACGCTGATGTAATCGGGTAGAGAAGAAGCATCGGGGTGGGGGGTAATGGGTTTACTTTTCCTTATTGTATACTTGTTTTGTCTCTTTTGGTGTGTTGTTTCTTTTGTTTGTTGCAAAATGAAAATAAAAGTTTAAAAAAAAAAAAAACAAAGTGACAAATCCAATCGTACATTCAGACCTGATGGAGATACTGAGCTTAACGTGAAGATCCATTTTTGTTCTTTCCAGAGCAACGTTTCATCGAGAGTTTTACCTCGCATAGGGGTCATCACGTGATCGATGACAAAACAGCGTAATTGCTCAAAAATATGACTTTCTTTTAAGCAATGCTGAACCAAAGGTGCTTCCAGTGTGTGACATTTAATACGGCTATTGTGCTCCCTCATACGTATCCTGAATGTGCGGACAGTCTTACCCACATAGAGTAACCCACAGGGGCATATTATAACATAAACCACATTCGTGGAAGTGCACGTTGTATGGTGCCAAAAAACATAAGTGACTTCATGATGACAAAATTCCGTAAGCTCCAATGTGATGTCACAAATGTTGCAGTGTCCACATTTAAAATGACCTATACTGGAAATAGAATCGGGAGACACTATATCAACCGCAGTCGGTAAAATAGCTGGACATAATTGTTCCTTTAGATTGGTGTTAGGTCGCCAGACGCATCGCACGTTGTAACCCTGCAGTCCTGGGACTGTCTGCAACACATTGCTGTGTTTTCTAATAATTTTCTTAATTGCTTTGCTGTACGGGGAGAACATAGTTATGAAATTTACATTAGAATCACCTCCACAGCTACTATTGCCTGAGTTAGTGGATCGACGTTGTAAAAGTAAGGAGTATAGGTCATTTTAAATGTGGACACTGCAACATTTGTGACATCACATTGGAGCTTACGGAATTTTGTCATCATGAAGTCACTTATGTTTTTCGGCACCATACAACGTGCACTTCCACGAATGTGGTTTATGTTATAATATGCCCCTGTGGGTTACTCTATGTAGGTAAGACTGTCCGCACATTCAGGATAAGTATGAGGGAGCACAATAGCCGTATTAAATGTCACACACTGGAAGCACCTTTGGTTCAGCATTGCTTAAAAGAAAGTCATATTTTTGAGCAATTACGCTGTTTTGTCATCGATCACGTGATGACCCCTATGCGAGGTAAAACTCTCGATGAAACGTTGCTCTGGAAAGAACAAAAATGGATCTTCACGTTAAGCTCAGTATCTCCATCAGGTCTGAATGTACGATTGGATTTGTCACTTTGTTTATGACAGACTGTTTCATTGATACTTATGGTTAGTACTAAATAGGTATCTATACACATTTTTTCTATTGGATAAGTACAACCTGTCCGAGTCACATGATCATCCCTTTAAAAATGGCGACTAGAGTCAATCCCGCATGCGCGGCGTTTTTGTGCACTGAAACTTGAGAGAAACACATTTAAAATATGTGCACTTATTCACGCTGGCTATGCGATTAATGAAGGTTTGGTTTTACTTATGTTTTTTAAGATTGAGATGTTGCAACTGGCTTTATGATATTAATTTCACGTTTTTATTTTCTAGCCGTTAATGACAATTCCCTGAGGAAACGTCTATAGTGAAACGCTTGGGCAGCCTGGATGGAGGCGTTGGAATTGCCTTATTTTTGATCACCTGGCTAATCTTTAAAAACAGCTAAGTTGGATTTTTTCTTCTTTGATAATTTGTATCATCATAGAGAACATTTGTTTATCGGACTTTTTCATAAAAAAATCATCAAAAACTTGTTCCAAAAAAAAAAAAAATATATAAGTGGGTCATTGATGTAAGAAACAGGCACTGTTAAGAGGCTTTGTGCCCGAGATTACGTGCCTATAGTTTTTTCTGAGACCCAGTTCCTAGTGAAACATACAGAACGGCCCGTATGTTGCTAAGTTTAGATGGTTGACGGGGTTTGTGCTGTTTATTTTCTAACACTAGGTAGAGCACCGAGGAAATGCAATGAACAGGTGAGTGAAGGAGGGAGAGCTGGGAGCTGCTGGACCTGCCATATCTGCGGGCATCCCATGAGGCTGCCAGTACTGTTGACAATCATGGTGGGGGCAACTGTACCACAGCACAAGGTGTTGGCAATGTAACATACTGGAAAGACAGTGGGTGGCAGACGATGGGAATACATGTCCCTCAGTGGAGGCGGAGGTGGCAGGATAGCTACAATGATGGGTGGACAGAAGAGTGCTGGTGTCATGCAGATCAGGCACAGGTGAGGCAAGCATGAAGAGGCGCAATGCAGGAAAGGGTAGCAGTGCAGGACATGGGGTGGCAGCCTGCACAGGCAGACAGGAATCTACAGAGCTGACAGATGCAGATAGATGGACCGAAGGAATGTTGGCAAGTGTGGCGAGGGTATTATGGGTTGGCAGCACAGCTCTGCAAAAATATGACTGTTACAGGCTTGCAAACTATTTGAGTAGGACAGGCATGAAAGGAGGGAACAATGAGGAACTGAACCCATGAAACTGCTGAGAATGGCATTGTACTAACCAGTAGGCTATACCTTCATGGCATATCTCATAGCAATGGCTGGGTACAGAAGGACTGCAGGTCACCGCACAAATTGTCTGCTCTGAGTGCCAGGATAGGGTAACCCCACCAGTACCCATGATGCAGTGCAATGCACCAGTACCCATGATGCAATGCAATGCACCAGTACTCATGATGCAATGCACATGATGCAGTACCCATGATGCAATGCACAGCTGATCACCAAATGGGGTCTGCACCTCTCCGGTACCCCAGCTTGGAAAGACGAACTGACAGCGTGTGATACTGGCACAGATTAGCTACAGACCATGTCATTGTGCAGGTTCTGTGTTCACCCTGAGGGTTAGGATGGGTGCCCAGCACTAGGTCCACAGTACATGTAGAGATAGGTCTTGCTGTATGTCTCCATCACTACCAGTGTATGATAGGTGTTCCTTGTAGCGCCTCTGAAGGTCATTTTGTGTCCATCTGTATTCCACAGTCACATGTGGCCCTCTGAGACCAGATACCACCCAGATTAGTGTGTACCCATTGTTAGGGTCTGGTTAACATGGGCACCTGTTATCAGGGCAGGGGGGTTTCTAGACTTGCATGAGGTTTGTGTAGTAGTGCCTCTATAGGTCAAAGTGGTATACACTATATAACCCAAAGGGCCCACAATCACCCTTTCTGTAAGTAAGGGATAGGTGTCTGAACCCCGGTGAAGCAACCTCCATTCTGCTCGTATAAGACAGCCCTCAAGAGTTGATGGGCCAGAGCCATACCTGTGAATGGAGCAGTGGCAGACCAGCAGTAAGGCTGGGGTTAGGTCTGGAAAACCCTAACTGTCTCACACCACCATCTGCCACTCACCAGCAGACAACACTGTCAGATTGCACCTGCAGCACTCTATAAGGTGTTCCAACTATGCACAGTCTAACTGCAAACAGTCCACTAGCCAGTCCATAGTACATGCTCCCAAAAAAATATGTGTATCAAGCAGATAGCTCAGGGAAGGGAGGGGAACACACAAGTATCACTGAAGACAGATAGTGCAGAGCGCTATGTGAGAGCCTAGACATGCCATGGTCACTGCTCGGTCAGAGTGAGTGCCCTCCCAGCATTACATGCTGTGGCCACCCTGTCCATGCAGGCGGTGGTCGGGAACTACAGTGTCCCAGCCATTGCCCCGCACCCTGTGAAGATGCATCCTGGCCAATCCACCCTGACCGTGCCATAACCACAATACCTTGCTCCTCATTATGCACATATCCAGGCTAACGCTGGTAACAGTGGGACATTGTGGGCAGCCACAGAACAATGGATAGACATATACACACACATGCACACAGACACACACACACTCCTATTGCAGCATTGTGCAAAGATAGAGGTGGTTGGCAACCCTGCCCGCCACACTGGTCCTGATCACAGTGCCGACATTGATAAACTGTGCAGGAGGTAGTAGTAGTGCTCTGGTGATAACTGCAACTCTGTGCTGGGGCCAACAGCCTGACTCTCCATGCAGCTTTGGATTGTGGAGCCTGTATGAGTGGGTGTTTGTACCCCTGTTTGCCGCTGCTTTGCACTTTGCACATATTGCTGTTGTATCTGCATTGTAGGGTAAGATATAGGGCATGCTCTGCAGGATCCACAGCTGGGACTTGAACCTGTGACCCTCTGTTTCTGGACACCCTGGCTGTGTGTACTATTGCCACAAATGCACAGTAGTCCATGGAGCTACTTGCACTTTTCCTCAGCCATACCTTTTATGTTGCACTGCACAACACGTACTGGTACAGAGCATGGCCTAGGTCCACTGCAGTCAGGTGCCACTGCCCCCTCCAGCACGGGCACACCCCCCCTGCCATGCTGACATGACCATATGCTGTCAGTGTTGGTAGTGCGCAGTCCCAGGCCATCCACTGTGTGGGGAGGCGGTTGCCTAGGGAGCGGGGTCTGGGGTGGGGAGGCATACATGGGCATCCTCACATCCGCCCCATCACCGCCTGCCAATATTATGTCCCTTCCTCTTGGGGGAGGGTTGGCTGGGGGGATGTCAGGTCAGTGCCCTGGAAACAATAATAAATAGATAAATAAAAACATATATAATAAATACATACTCAAACAATCTTAAAAATATCTAAACATAAAAATTAAAAATGCATATATATAACAAAATTATATATAAAAGAATGTATATAGTATAATAAACATAGGAAAAAGTTAAAAAGATAAATATGAATATAAAATACAAGAAGGCCAAACATAGGCTAAGTTAGTGCAAAAGGGAGAATAATAACATCCCAAGATAAATCATTTGGTAAAAATACTTACAGTTATAAATATCATTAAAATGATGATGCGCACAGAAGAAAAACAAATGCGTAGAAATAAATCAATCCTATGGTAATTGAGCTAAAAATTATAAACATAATAATTAGCATCAAAAGAACATACAAACTTGACAATTATAAATAATGGGAAACCCAAACCAAGCAAAACAGTAGGACCAGGAACCAGACCCCAAAAGAACCTCAATGAACAATTATAAAAATGTATCATACAGTGCATAAATTTTTTTTTTTGAACTAATAATATAACTAACACAAGGGAAAAACTAGACACAAAGGGAAAAATATATTGATGCAGGCAAATGACACTAAGGGGTATGTTTACTAAACGGTCCTAACGTGCGCCCGGTGATAATGTGCAGGATGCCATAAAAGGAGTGGGCGTTCCGGTCTAAAAGTAGCAAGCGTGCGTTATCGCGCACTAACGTGCGCTGAGCACATTATCGGGTGATAGAGGGAGCTGCGCACGTTAACGCGCATTAGTCTTAAGTAGGCGCGTTGAGCTGCAAACATAGCAACAGAGGAGTAGCACAATGGTTAATACACTGACTGATGGTACAGGGGTCATGAGTTAAATTTCCCAGTGGGCCTAATAAATAAGGTTGGCCAAGGCAGTTCCTTTTTCTGCTTGCAACTGTACAACAATCTGTGCTGGCAGCTAAAAATACCCGCACCCCAGTGCCATAAATTAATGCACCTTTTATGGTGCACCAGAAGGCACATCCTAAACAACCACGTCAGCGAAGGCGGGTTATAATGTGCCCCAGAGGCCATGTTGAAAGGTTGCCAACTCCCAAGGCACCATAGTAGGCACCCCATAAGCTGCCTGAATCTAAGGTGTGGCGTAAGATGCCCCAAGGATGTATAGTTGAACCCAAAAACGGCCAAGAGCAGTAAGGTCCCCCAATTTGAAAAGCAAGAGAGGTATGGGCCAAACACAGATGTAACACTAACTGCACAGAGCAGCAAGGAAAGACAATGCATAAGTAATGGAAGGAAGTAGATCTGAGCTGATGGACCAGACAAATCTGCGTCCAGCCCATGTGGCAGCTGGAAAAATGGACAAACATATCGGGGGCAACTGTAGCGATGCACAGAGTGATGATAATGTACCATGCAATAATGACAGTGTGTGGCAGAGGATGGGAAGACATGTCCAGCAGAGGAGGTAGAAGTGTCAGGATAGGTGTAATGTCAGGATGACAGTGGAGTAGCAGTGCTATGCAGAGCACACACAGGAGAGGCAACCAGGGAGAGCTGCAATGCAGAAATGTGTAGGAGTGTAGGACGTGGGGTAGCAGCATGCACATCAGAGTAGGATGGCACATAGCTGGCAGACACACGAAGATGGACAGAAAGATGGTTGACAACTGTGATAAGGGTACAATGTGCTAACAGCACAGATCTGCACAGATATGACTGTCACAGGAATGAAAAGCAGTTGTGCAGGACATGCATACAAATGAAAGAGAACAGAGAGCAATCAAACCTATGACCATTAGCACAAATGGCAATGCACAAACCGGTAGCCCACACCACCGTGAGCTCATTAGCAAAGGCTGCATACAAAAATACTGCAGGGCATCACACAAGAAGCCTGCTGGCTGTCAGGATAGGCAAACCCCCAACAGTAACCATGATGAAATGCACATACAGATCTGGTGTGTACAGATCAGATCACAGTCTGTAATTGGGACCAGAGCCACATATATAACTACATGCACACACACAATGAAATGTTATGCAGTGGATACAGCATGCAAAAGTTGAAAGAACCTAAACCCCAAGAGCAGCAGAGGATGCTCTGTTGAGCAGGAGCAAAATCTGGAACAGGACAGGATTGAACCTGCAAACAGATGTGCCACACACCAGCTGAACCACAGCAATGCCAAACCCCCAAGCGGACTGCCATGTAAACACCATAAAGAAAGAGACATACGTAACAGCTAATATGTGATAGATAGGCAGCACAGAGGGCACACCTTGGTGTACAGTGAAGAGATGGAAGGGTGTATGCAGAGATGATGAACCTGCAGGTACCTAAAGGTCATGTTAGCACAACAGGAAAAAAAAAAAACCCATGTGGGGATCAAACCTGCAACCTACGGTGTTATAACACATGTCTATAACCACTACCCCAAACAACCACAAGGAGTTCACTGAGCACAATGCTAAAGTAGTACCCCAAAGGGAGGGTGTGTATGGGAACCTGTAACACCCAGTGATGTGGCAAATGGCTGGTAGATAGATAGCTGCCATCGTACAAGGATGTGAGCACAGGTGGGCCATGTACATGACCAGGAAATCAGTAAATACAAGTGTCAGTACAATCAAGGAGTGGCGGAGTAGCCTAGTGGTTAGAACACTGGCTTGGTCACTAGACAACCAGAGTTCAATTCCCACTAGCACTCCTTGTGGCCTTGCACAAGTCACTTAACCCTCCATTGCCTCAGAAGAAAGGCCTGGCAATCTACTTCCAGTGACACTGTCAAGAAAACCCTGGAGTTTCTGGGTAACAAGGAGTCAGGACTGACTCAAAGGCACGCATTGTATTGCATGTTTGTCAGCATGATCAAGCAGCAGCAGAGACAAATGTATGTCAAACACATATTTTTATTTTGGTTAATCATCACAGATAGTGTAGATACCGCCATCATAATATCAAGGTGAGTGGATCCCAGGTGAAAGACGGAAAACACATTTAGCAGGGCAGCAACCCACATCCTACAGAAAGGTCACTGGCCCATCTACAAATGATGGGCAGGAGACATAATGTGCATCAGGTGCATGGTGTGCAGTATGCATTAGGCCCCCACACCCCACATGCTGCTGCATGCCTCAAATGTGTTACTTACATATGAGTGCATGTAGACAGTAGGCAGTGCATGATGAGGGCCCAACACACATCAATCATGATCTGTTCCTCAAAACATATCTATCTGGCAACACAGGAGGCACACAAATGAAAACAGCATATGTTGTTAAAACGTTGTAAGTTTAAAAACACATATCGAAAGTTATGCTTCAGCTGTCACATAATGCCTGATATAGGAATCAAAGCTGCAACAATGTAACCCTAAACAATCGTCAAATGCACAATGAGGATATGCTAACAGGTAGCAGAGGCACATGAACACAGAGAGAATTCAAAAGAAACTACCTGCAGAAACATGCAGAGATAACACTATGCAGGTGGTCCCCCTGCACTGGTTGGTGTGTATACAGTGTCTGTACACATATATCACGGTACATGGAATGCACAATTGAAGGAAGACAATGGACACTCACACTGCGACACTCCAAATATGACGGGGCAATGTGAGTGCCGTTACCTCAGGGGATAAATAGGACTGTGCAGAATGCAATGCAAGGTTTGTAAATCAATGTTGAGCGTCACGTCTGTACAGTAAACAAACACAATAACCAATATATAGAGATGGAAATTAAGGGCAAACGTTACAGTAAACCACACAGAAACCATATTGCCACATGCTGTGTTTCCCAACATAGTCAGTCATATGCACATGCACCGTGTACATTTCAACATGCACGGAAACACCCTTGGTAAGTGAAAACATCAATCCAAGATGTTGGTGTGCAATAAAGCGGTGTTGTGGCAAAAACTGTATCATGTCCAGGTGGAGAGTAGGTGGACATAGACAACAGGACCGCTCCATTGCTCCCCCTATGCCACACGCATGGCTGTATGCTCATGTTGAACCAAACAGATGAGCGTATCCTGTGTTCCATGTCACACACATGGCCAAAACAAAACACAACATTGGAGGAATGTACAACATACAGTGACAATGTCAGTCCCTGCTTCACACGTGGGGACCAGTACACAGTGTCCAAAGTGCAAAGTGTATCTGCAATCCAACAGGTCAGGTTAAGACTGTCCTTGAAACCCTGGGCATGCATAGTCAAGTGTCACATCCCAATATGCCACAGTACTTGAAAGGTCATGTGTGTCTCCTGCGATGAGCACGACTCCCAGCCAGAGCACGGCAGCAACAGTGTGTTGGACAGATCTGTCATGGCCAAAGTAGCACTCCAACAATAATACTGTCCATCCTAGGCATGTGTCCCACTTGCAGAGGTCAAACATCCTATGGCACCATTTTCCAGGGATAGTTCCATGGTGTTGTGTCCCCCAACAGGTGGATGATGGCGACGCCGGATGCACTATAATAGATGTGTCTGGTTTGTTCTCTGCCCTGTGTCAGAAGAGGATAAATAATGTATTGGTATGCTGCTTGCAACATCAGCACAAATTGCAGAGAGTCAAAAATTAAGATGCACATAATAAAGGGACACACAGGCAAACATGACATGATCACAACACAAAACACACTGCATGTTGGGGACAGTTTGAATTGGAACCGCAGACGCGGGTGTCACATGGATATGGTCATGTCCATGCCCATGTTACACAGGCGTTTCACAGCTCCACCCTATGTGCATCAGCGTTCGTGAACAGAGAGCCAACAGGAAATGTATATGAAACAAACAGTAAATCATTAACATGTAAAGGCCGATGTCATTCACAAAAGAACAAAGGTGCAAACTACCTTGTGTTTGCATCAAGTGTATGTCTTGGATCCCCTGAGCCACTCAAAGGCAACAACAGGTCACAGTGAAGGGAGACAATGTCATCAAAATGTGTAGAATCACCATGTCACCATGTCACGCCACTGTTGATGCATGTCCACATTATGGCGATATCTGTGATACAAAAATGCTGGTCAACAGTGGTCTGTCAGAACACAAGACAGTTCTGCTCCCAACACACAACACATGTCCACAATGTTCACACGGTAAACAGCAGTAAGGTAGAGATAGCACAGTCACCACCGCCCCCCAGGTGTACAGACCCCTCACACCACATGATAATGTAAAATGCCTGCACACTGTATCATCACACAGCCAACCCAAAAACACCCACCCACACAGTATGCTAAGGTGAGCGTGCCAGCAGTAGCATACGGCTTGTATGTGCACAAGTGGAGATTTGTAGACATAAAGGCCCTGTGAAATGCAATGATACACTGGTGTTGGCTGATCGTACAATGTCGGGGAAGGGTGCACGTGTAGGCCACCACCCAAACACCTAGGACCTCCAAACACATGCAGCTCTGTTGGACATGTCCCAGAGACAGTGTTGCAGAAGACTTACTGGACTGGAACACATGGGGATATGTGTGCCAACAGCAAGATATGGGGTATGGAGGTGCAGGGAAAAGAGGTGAACCACAACATATGTACAATATGACAGATCACTGAGGACATGTGTTCCCCCTGACTGCCATCACAGACAATGTAGCTGTAGGTCCACCTACCCCAGACCACTGCATGTTGGATGATGTACAGTCACCTGCCAATGCACCACAGCACCAGGAGTGTCACCAAGTATGTCCTGTGCTTTGGGAAACACAAGGGAAACATACATATGTCATGTTCTAGCTGTGCAACACACACTGCACCTTCCTGTCCTCAACTTGCAGACCCCCAAGAACCTTTACAGACTGACTGTTCACCATCACATTGTACAGATCTTTTTCATGTGAGAGTTATCACTGATGTTTCTTTGGCAAACTACAAGGGTCCGTACTCTGTCTGTCCCCTCCCTCACTTCTCTGTTGTCGTACGAACTGGTGAACAGAAGTGTTTGCTCCCTACCATGTCCCTGCTTCACTCCAAGGCCACAGTATTTCCCTGGGTCCCCCATATTGCTCCCAATGCCCCTTCACTGTGTGTATTGGTGTCTCAATGTCATCTGCTACCCCACTGTCAATTCCTGTAACACACGGAAATATGCTGGGGCACCTCCCGTATTCTCTGTCCATACATATTTCCTTGGTGTATATATATCATACCTTGACTAACATTAACAGTTGTGTGCTGATGAGTTGCAAATATATATCTCAATGTCTACGTTATGTCTGCTAAACCACACCCCGATGTCTGTTTGTGACCTGACCTTGATGGCTGCATGTCATCCCACTGTGTGAAAGTGATAATAGCAAAGCATGGATATGTGCACCTAAAACCTCCCCTCCCATCAGAGCCTCTGTGTGTGTGGACATAACTTTCCTTTTCTAGGGTCCACAATGTAGTTCTTGTCTTGGAGTGCACTCTCCTCCTCTACACACTTACACAGCTTGTAGTTGAGTCATGTGGTTTATGTCTAGATGTCATCAGCTAGATTTGCTCTGTCCTCCCTGAAAACACCACTAAAACCCAATTCCACCCCCACATTCAGCTCTCGGCTTGCCTACTGTAACCTACGCCTTGCTGATCTGGCCTGAATCATCTCTGTCTGCGTGTAAATATGCAACACTGCACTGCATGGCTATTCTACACCCAAAAAAAAAAGGGCAATGATACTCCTCCTGGCTGGACACCGCACAGGTTCCCTATCCTTCCCCGCATCCATGTCAGGGCTACGTGACGACCTATACATTCAGGCACACTGTGGTGTTGCAGTAACTTCCCTTAAGGATATTAAATACCAGTATTAAAAATACTACTGAGCATGTATATATTGCTACATATCACATGTAGCGCCATACAAAAACAACAAACACACAGATCCTGCTCATCAGAGCATACCAACCACACAATCAGCTCAAAATACTAAATGAAAAACACATACAGCTGGACAACTGGCCTCAACCATGGTCTGCTCTCCCACTGTTAACTCCACACCACATGCCTTTCACCTTGCTGCACCCAAAGCATCAAACTAACTACCTGTGGCTGCACAGCAGCCGCTATCACAATCAGCCACAAACCAGGTATGTCACCCCAACACCTCCCACAAGCCTAAAACTCCCCACACACATACTCCACCTCCACCCGCTGTTGTGCCCTACCCACATCTTTTGGTTCTCAGTCATGCTTAGATTTGAAGTTGGGATGGCCAGGCAGTGTCTGTTACATGTCAGTGCAGTGTTGCATCTTACTGATATTGGTATACAAATGTTAACTAGTATTAGCAGTACATACATATTCCAACAAATGTAGGTGGGAACGTATGCAGGGGTAGGTGTATGGATTGAAAACAACATAATCTGTAACCACCACACAAATGTTAGCATCCATTCAACCATCATCACACAGCACCATAGCAAGGTGGAGTTGGAGGGCACCAAACCCCCCCCCCCCCTCTTATATCACACACAGCCAGATGACACCCATACACAATGAGGGATATACCTCCAAGACAGACATTTGCACATACGGTTAGTCACATGAACACCATGTGCATGTCAGAAATGAGAAATACACACCCAGCAATATACAGTCCTCATACTGTCCTGCCTCAAATTGTCTGAATAGTGCCGAGTGAAGGAGGATATAGGAGTCATGGGTGGACCCTGCAAACCTAGGGACCACATTCAGAATATGCATATTTGCATCACATACAACCTGAACATTCAGGGAATGATAGTGTTTGCGGTTGCGGAACACTACCTCCCTGTCTCTAGGCGGGACCAGGGCAACATGTGTGCAATCAATAGCTCCCATCACATGTGGAATCCCGGCTAACGCCTCAAAGGCCTGGTTCAGGGTCCACCACTGTTGCCTAGTGTGGGGAATGGCAATGTAATTCCCCACCCGGCTGACCATGGCACGCAGTACTTGGTGGAGACAGCGTGAGAAGGTGGGGCGGCTCATGCCACCCACTGCAGCCACAGATGACTGGAAACAGCCAGAGGCAAAGAAATGTAGGGCACCAAGGAGCTTGACCAAACCCGGTATGGCATTTGACCGATCAGTCAGGGGCTCGAGGTCAGGTCTTAGATCCTCATAGAGCTCCCTAATAGCCCCCATGCTCAGGCGGTAGAGGGAGATGACCTGGTCCTCACACATGCCCTGGAGCTGGGCCCTGGGCCTGTAGAGGCGAGGCTGCACCTCAGCACGCCTCCTGCACCATGCAGGCACAGCCCCTGCATGGCCTGCCCCCACAGCTGCAGGTCTGTTTTGCAGCAGGACTACACCCATGGCCTGAGCCTCAGCCCCATGGACACCATCTGCCCCGTCAGGCAACCGCAGCGCCTGCTCACCTCCCACTGTAGCTGTTTATAGCACTGGGGTGTGGGTATTTTTCGCTGGCAGCACAGATTGTTGGACTGTTTCTAGCAGGAAAATAAATTGCCTTGGCCACCCCTATGCATTAGGCCCACTGGGGGTTTGAACTCATCTCCCCTGTCTCATTAGTCAATGTATTAACCACTGTGCTATAGCTCTGTTGCTGCATTTGCAGGTCAGTGCACCTACTTAAGATTAACGTGGTTAACGTGCGCTGCTCCCTCTATTGGGCGATGATGTGCGCAGCGCACATTATCACGCGATAACACGCGATTGCTATGCTTAGACTGGAATGCCCACTCCTTTTATGGCATCCTGCACATTATTGCCGGGCGCATGTTAGCGCCCTTTAGTAAACATACCCCTTACTGTGACGAATGCCATACAAGGTAGTGGGCGTTCCAGTCTTAAGGTAGCATTTCGGGTTATCACGCGATAGAGGGAGCCGTGGTACGTTAACGCGCATTAGCCTTAATTAGGCGCGCTGACCTGCAACCACAGCAACAGAGGTGTAGCACAACGGTTAATACATTGGCTGATGAAATGGCAGTCATGAATTTGATCCCCCAGTGGGCTTAATGAGTAAGGCTGGCTGAGGCATTGCCCTTTACTTTAAATCAGTGCTGTCTGAGGCATTTTCTTTTTTAATTTAAATTAGTGCTGCCAGCAAACACACCCTCATAGTGCCGTAACCTAAGGTGCTGCATAAGGCGCCCCATAAGGCACTCCAGAGGGCACATTATAAAGTGCACTGTCCGCCAAGGCACTTTATAATGTTCCCTATAGGGTGCCTTATAAGGCGCCTTATGAGGCACCTTAAGGTTACAGCACTGTGAGGGTGTTTTTGCTGGCAACACTAATTTAAATTAAAAAATGAAATGCCTCAGACAGCCCTATCAAATAACACCAATGTGGGATCAAACCCATGACCTCTGCCTCACACAGTTAGTGAAGTAACCAGTGGGCAACATCTCTATAGCTACTAGCAAACCCCTGGCAGGCAGTGGGAGGGGGGGAGTGGGAAGTGCACATGTCCGTGTAGGCACCCCTACCTGAGAACCCACACCATAGGCAGCTGCCTACCGGCATACTGGATGGCCTGGGACTGCGCACCACCAGCACCACTGGCATAATGGCATGTCAGCATGGTGGCGGAGGGGTGCTGGTGGCAGAGGGGGCAGTGGCATCTGCCCACAGCAGACCATGGCCTAGTCCCATTTAGGTGGGTGCCATGCACTGCAACAGACAGGGTCTTTCTGATGAACAGTCATGGTATCCCCAGTGAAAGAACTGTCCCAGTAGCAACACTGTGGTGTGTACACACAGCCAGTGTGTTCATGAGCATAAGGTCACAAGTTCAAGTCCCAGCTGTGGCTCCTGCCAACCCAGTCCCCATATTTTACCCAGTACTAAACCATGGTAATAAAGACGGAACCTTTATTGCAGATAACATAAACATGCCTGAAACGCCTATATTTTACCCTACAGAGCACAGACACCATAAACATGTGCAATACCTAGAGCAGAGTTTCCCAACTGCAGTCCTGGAGGGCCAAACACCATTCAGGTATCATGCTGTCTCTAATAAAGATGCCTGTGCTGCATTTATATGCGCCGCCCCCATGGTATGCAAATGTATCTCATGCATATTCATTAGGGACATCATGAAAATCCGAACAGTGTTTGGCCCACCAGGACCGGAGTTGGGAACCTCTGCCATAGAGCAGCGGCCAAAGGGGCATAAACACCCACACCCACAGCCCCACTATCCAAAGCCTCATGGAGAGTCAGGCTGTTGGGCCCTGCGTGCAGGAGCATCTCCCAATACTAGCACTTGCATACCTTAGCAATGCCGCCCTAAACATGGGAATACGTTACACATATATCAAAAGGTTGCTATGATTAATGGCAGATAGCAGTTCCTAAGTTAAGCACAATTTGCTGATAGAGCTGCATCATAGCAACGTTTCTGATATCTGTGGAGTGTGTTTCAGTTTTGGTTTCTGACAGTGTTTACCACCCTGGGGAGTGACCCCAACAGTATTGTTTACCATAGCCATGCCTGCACTGTGCCCAGGACTGGTGTGGTGGCCAGGGCTGCCAAAAGTCTGTATATTTGCACAATGCTGGCATAGGTGTGGGAGTGTGTGTCTGTCTATCCAGTGTGTTGTGGCTGCCTACACCTTACTCAGTCCACACTGCTTGCAATGTTTCCAGTGTTAGCCTGCCAATATGCATAATGAGGAGCAAGGTACTGTGGGTATGGCCCGGACAGGGTGGCCTAGGCAGGATGCATCTGCACAGAGCATAGGCCAATGGCTGGGACATTGTAGTGCCCGGCTACCACCTGCACGGACAGGGTGGCCACAGCATGTCGTGCTGGGAGGTCACTCTCACCATGACTGAGCAGTGACTATGGCATGGCTAGGTTCCCCTATAGTGCTAGTTGCTATTTCTCTCAAATGATATTTATGGGTTTTCTTTTCTGGACCCAATCACTGACTTATCTGCTTGGTTTGTGTGCTCAAATCCCAGTTTTGGATGCATGCATCTTCTCCAGGAACATGCACCATGGACTAGCTAGCAGACTGTCTGGAGTTAGTATGTGTATGGCTGTAACACCTTGCAGGGTGCAGCGGCTGGAGGCTTGCTGCTTGAGAATGTCAGATAGTGGTGAGGGGCAGCTGAGCATTTCCAGGCCTACTGTCTCTCTGCACTTGCCTTATGGATGCATACAGCTCTGCGTTGACTCTCCTGTAGGGGTGCCTTTTCCCCATCAGGACTGGGCTTGATGGTCCCCTCTACTGCCACCATTGCAGGGCTGTAGAATGTGGATCTGTTGGTGGAAGATCCTTTCTCCCCACCCTGAGCCCCAGAGGACGGGTTGGGTGGTGCTACATAAGCCGCATATGGGTCCAAACACACCCCTTCACTTAAATCATGTGACCATGGCACCCACACAGGATATGCACTATTCTGAGTGCATCATAGTCCACAAGGGCTAGATGTGACTGGGAAATACAGATTGACACAGGTGTATCCTAGGTGTGTCTGCAAGGACTACCTATCACACATTGGCACTGATGGTGACCTGCAGCATAGCCTATCTCAGCTAAGCCAGGTGCTGCGTACCTGGTGCTAGGCGCTCCACCTCGTCGTCAGGGTGAGCACAGTACCCCCATAATGTGTCGGTCTGTAGCTACTCTGTGCCAGTAACACACACGGTCATTTCCCCCTACCAGGCCGAGGTGCTGTGGGGGTGCATACCCCATCTTGTGATCATCTGTAGACTGCTGATCTGCATGTGCAGTGCATCAAGGGTACAGGTGGGTTAACCCTAGCCTGGTAACCACAGCAGACAGTTTGTGTGGTGACCTGCAGTCCTTCTGTAGCTAGCCAGGGGTTTGTTAGTAGCTATAATGATGTTGCCTACTGGTTACTTCACTAACTGTGGAGGCAGTGGTCATGGGTTTGATCCCACAGTGGTGTTATTTGATAGGGCTGTCTGAGGCATTTCCTTTTTTAATTTAAATTAGTGCTGCCAGCAAAAACACCCTCACAGTGCTGTAACCTTAAGGTGCCTCATAAGGCGCCCTATAAAGCGCCTTATGAGGTACCCTATAGGGAACATTATAAGGTGCCTTGGCAGACAGTGCACTTTGTAATGTGCCCTCTGGAGTGCCTTATAGGGCGCCTTATGCGGCACCTTAGGTTTCGGCACTGTGAGGGTGTGTTTGCTGGCAGCACTAATATAAATTAAAAAAGAAAATGCCTCAGACAACACTGATTTAAAGTAAAGGGTAATGCCTCAGCCAGCCTTACTCATTAAGCCCACTGGGGCATCAAACTCATGATCCCTGTTTCATCAGTCAATGTATTAACCATTGTGCTACACCTCTATTGCTGTGGCTTCAGGTCAGCACGCCTAATTAAGGCTAACGTGCGTTAACATGCCACGGCTGCCTCTATCGCGCGATAACGGACTTTATCACACGATAACCCGAAATGCTACCTTAAGCCAGGAACACCCACTACCTTACATGGCATTCGTCACAGTAAGACTGCAACTAACGCCGGTAACATTAAGACGGTTTAGTAAACATACCCCTTTGTCTCTCCCATTTTGTTGCAAGTAGGTGCTCTTTTTTTTTGGTTCAGATCAGTGCCCTGGCAACTGTTAGCTAGGGTGGACCAGGTAGATGTAGGTGGATTGTGTTTGGCCTTTGTCAGTTGCTGTCTTGCTGATGTCCGGTTTCTATGTTCTTATGTGCCACCTAGGCGACTGACTAGTCTACCCTGTGTTCCAGCTGCCCCCACTACATGTCCTGCCTGCAGCCCCCTATGCCCCATTTGTACCATTATCATAGTGGCCTTTCATACTTGGGCACTATGCTGTTGCTGCAAATGGAGCACTACTATCAATTATCTTGGGCTCCCTGCCTATGCTGTAAATTGCTGACACTTAAATGGTTTCCCGCTCTTGAAAATGTGTGCTAACGCCAGGTTTTCAGTCACAGTAAGATTCAGCCCTTCAGTTCCCCGCGCTAGTGTGTAAGAGGCCTCTCTCCGCCCACTCCCCGCCCATTGATCCCTTCTCCACCCTCTGCGGGACTTACTGTGGCCAGGAACGCTAACTCACGTTATGTAACTTTAATGCGCATTAGGTAACGTTAACACGCGTTGTTTATGCGCGTTAAAGTCACCTAACATGTGCTAATGTAGCATCTGCTACGTTAACACGGTTTAGTAAACATACCCCCAAGTGTAGGGAGAAAGAACAGAAGTGCAAGTTAGAAGGGAGAGAAGGTGGGGAAAGAAAAGAAGCTTGGGGACAGCAGGAGAAAGACAGTGTGGGCACAGAGAAGGATGGAGGGTAGGAGGGGAAGAAAGAAAGGGTGTGTGAGGGGAAGAGAGAGTATGGTGACATCATGGAAAAAGACAGAAGTGGGATACATAAAGAGGGGATACTGTATAGGGTGAAAGATTAGGAGGTGCAGAACTAGGGTTATGGTATGGGGTGGCAGAGGAAAAACGGGGAAGATGTTCTGCACAATACACAGAGAAAAAAATCAAATTGGAAAGGGTTACTGGTAGTGGTATTTTGTGAGAGCAAAAGGTGTTATATAGGGGCTGCTGAGCCCATGTTGTTTCGAGGGGGGGGGGGGGCGGGTGGAGAGGGTGGAAGAGATATAAGAGATGTTATGTTGGGGCTATTGAGCTCCTGATGCTTTTGTGAGGGCCACAGGTGCTTTGTTGTAGATCCTGAGCTCCTGTTTTTTTATGGGGCTGGAAGGAGTTATTTTGGGATCACCAAGATCCATTGTTCTTATGGGGGCAGCTGAGCTCTGTTATCATCCTTCTTGGATAGGAAGGTGTTATGCTGTTGAGCTCCCCTTCATTGTCCCTTCAGGGGCAAGGTGTTATGTTGAGGGTCACCAAGTCTCTCACCATCATTCTTGTGGAGGGGAAGTGTTGGGGTCACTGAGCTCCTGCAATATATCATTATGCTAATACACATCTCAGGACCTCACAACAGGGCTGGCCCCAGAGTTGGTTCAAGATGGCCCTCCCTGGCTGTCAAAATTTACTGTTTAGTTCTGAATACCTTGCTCTTTGCCCCTGCCCCTCCTGAAAAAGCCTCCCTTGGCAGCCGCCTATTTTGACTGGCAGTTGGGCTGGCCTTGCGTGAGTTACCCACATGGGAAGAGATTCATCACAATGGCATTCTCGTCATGTTATTTCCTCTAATGTAGTATTATAAAAAGATATCACCTTATACTATTGTATTATGTATTAACCTTTATTTTCATGCATTCAAGTGAACCAGCATAGCAACCACATTCCTTTATTCGTCTACTCAAATTTAATCGAAATCCAAGCAAATTCTACTTTAACAGCGTCATTGAACATATGGCAAATTTACACTGACATGAACATCACTTCAAAACTGTTCCAAGTATTTACCTGATACTGTTGCAAATTTCAGGAACATATCAAGGAAACAATTCTCTACCATGTATTCTCTTTGCATTGTTAATAAAAAAAACTTTAAATCAAAAACATATTTTATGTGTTTTGCTCACTCTCTTATGCAATATCCTTAGGGTTTTTTTGCCAGTACTGTTACAATCATCAGTGAAAGACAAAAATAATTTTAAAGTGTGATGTCAAATGTATTTTTACTGGATTCTGCTTGAAGAAAGGAGACAACCATGTGCTATTTTACTCTGGGGAGGGGGCAGGATTTATGGGCCAGTACCTGGGATTTTTGACCCAACGCTTCTGGGAGGGGTTGTTTGATTTTAGGAAGATTGCTATGTACTTTGAAGCACTAGGGGGGTTATTCTGAGCCATGATACGTGCCTTCTCCTGGCCTCAACTAACTTTCCTGCCAGTTGTTGGATCAAAGCCCTCGGGATATCTGACTGCAGATGTAGCTGCGCACGAAATGAGAGTCAGAAGCTGCAAAGATATCCTACATGTTGGGACATCGAATGTACGAAGCATGAGCCAAGAGAAGTTGGAAGTGGTCAAGAATGAAAAGGAATGTGTACAACTTGATTTGTTGGGTGTCAGCGAACTGAAATGGACTGGCATTGGGCACTTTGCATCAGATGATCACATGGAATTTACTATGCTGGAAATGAATGACTAAGAAGAAATGGTGTTGCATTTATAATTAAGAAGAAACTTGCAAGAACTGTATTGAAATACAGTTCAGTCAGTGAATGCTTAATTTCTATTCATCCATGAGGAATGCCTATCAACACAAGTATAATTCAAGTATATGTCGCAACAACAGCTGCAGAAGAGGATGAAATTGATGGGTTCTATGAACAAGTACAAGATGAAATTGACAGAACATGCAAACAGGATGGGTGACAGGAATGCAAACGTTGGCAACAAAGAAGAAGGCAAAGTGGTTGGAAAATATGGACTTGGCAACAGAAATAAAACTGGAGAAAGACTGATAGAATTCTGAAAGACCAAGAATCTATTCATCTCAAACACATTCTTCCAGCAATACAAGCAGTGACCGTACACATGGACTTTACCCAATGGGTTGTACAAAAATCAAATTGACTCCATCTGTGGAAGTCAATGATGGAAAGGCTCTATAACATCGAGAAAGACAAAACTTGGAGCTGACTGTGGTACAGATCACCAACTACTAGTATGCAAACTCAAGCTAAAGCTGACAAAGAACTAGCCACTCATGAATGCAGCAAAATATGACCTTGAGAATATACTGGAATTTAAAGACTGCCAGCAAAATTGATTTGCTGCTTTAGTTACTAATGACAGAGCTCCAGAAGAGTTATGGAATGACATCAAGGAGGTTGTATTGGAAGAAAGAGAGAAGTCTCTACAAATGGTGAAAAAGTAAAAACGGCCAAATGGATGACTGAAGAAGCTCTGAAATTGCCCAGAAACACAGAGAAGCTAAAGTCAGAGGAGAAAGAGAGGCAATCACAGAACTCAACAGAGATTTCCAACGTGCGGCAAGACAAGACAGGGGAAAAGTACTACAATGACAAATGCAAGGAAATAGAATCAGAAACTATTAGAGGATGAATAAGATCAGCTTTCCTAAAGCTACTAGAAAAAATTCCAGCCTTGAATTGGAATGTTACAAGATGCTCAAGGATCTATGTTGGATGATGTTGAGAAGATCAAGAAAAGGTGGAAAGAATATACAGAGTTTTTATATGATAAAGATCAAGTGGACCAACAGCCGTTTCAACCTGTATCTTATAATCCAGAACCATTGGTGATGAAAAAAGTTGAAGCAGCATTGAAAGCCTTATCAAAGAACAAAGCACCAGGCATTGATGGCATTCCCACAGAAGTATTACAGCAATCTGATGCAGCTGTTAACATACTTACAAGGCTCTGCCAGGAAATTTGGAAGACAACATCATGGCCAACTGACTGGAAAAGATCTGTGTTTATACCAATACTAAAGAAAGGTGATCCAACTGACTATGGAAATTATTGCACAATTTCTCTGATCCCATATGCCATCAAGATTCTACTGAAGATTATTCAACAGAGACTACAACTATACTGGATCTAGAACTACCTGAAGTGCAAGCAGAGTTCAGGAAAAAGCTAGGAACGAGAGAAATCATCGCGTATGTGAGATGGATCCTTGAAAAGACTAAAGAATACCAAAAGGATATCTATTTGTGCTTTATTAATTACAGAAAGGCTTTTGACTGTGTAAACCATGAGAAACTCTGGGCCACATTAAGAAGCATGGCTATACCAGAACACCTGATCGTTCTCTTGCACGATCTTTACATTGATCAAGAAGCAACAGTCTGAATGGAACAAAGAGAAAGAGAATGGTTTAAAATCAGCAAAGGTGTATGGCAAGACTGCTTACTTTCCCCCTACCTGTTTAATTTATATGCAGAACAATTCATAAGAGAAGCAGGATTGTATGAAGACAACAGAGGTGTGAAGATTGGTGGAAGACTCATCAACAACCTTCACTATGTTGATGATACCACATTACTGGTTGAAAGTGAAAATGATCAAAAAATTTGCTTCTCAAGATCAAGGAACATAGGGGTATGTTTACTAAACTGCGGTAACGTTACAGACCGCGCGTTATGTAACGTTAACAATCATTAGGTAACGTTAACGCGCGGTATGTAACGTTAAAGCGCGTTAAAGTTACTTAACGATCGTTAACATCCCCGGCCGCGGGAAACACCACAGAGGGTAGAGAGAGGGCAGGGGGAAGGGGTCAATGGGTGGGGAGTGGGCGGGGAGAGGCTCCCTGCACACTAACGCGCTGAACTGAAGGGCTGAATCCTACCGCGAATGAAAACCTGCCGTTAGATGCACATTTGCAGGTGCCTTGTAAAGTGCCTTATGAGGCGCCTTGTAACACGCGGTAGTTTGTAACATGCTTTAGCTGATACGGCTTGCTGTAATGATGCAGTGCCCATGCCTTTATATGGGCATCTGTACCTTTACCACAGAACCTAACATGAAGGACATTACCACAGTTTAGTAAACATACCCCTTAGTCTTAAAATGAGCCTGCACCTTAATGTAAAGAAGACAAAGATCATGATAACTGGTAAAATCAATAAGTTCATTGCTAAGGAGAAGAAATTGAAATCTTGGACAACTTTAACCTACTTGGATCAACTATCAATAAAGAAGCAGCAAGCAGTCAAGAAATCCGATGACGCATTGCTCTTGGCAGAATGGCTTTGAAGGACCCAGACAAGATTCTCAAGAGTAGAGATGTCTCTCTCCATACAAAGTTTCAACTCGTTCATGCCATGGTATTTTGAATAATATCATATGGATGCGAAAGTTGGACAGTGAAAAATATAGACAGGAAGAAATTGATGCCTTTGAATTATGGTGATGGCAGCGAATACTGTGTATACCATGGACTGCCTGAAGAACAAACCAGTCAGTACTTGAGGAGATCAAATCTAAACTTTCTTTAGAAGCTCAGATGACAAGACTTTGACTTTCATACTTTGGACACATCATGCGAAGAGAGAGATCATTGGAGAAAGACATCATGCTTGGCAAGATAGAAGGTCAATGCAAAAGAGGAAGGCCAGAAATGAGATGGATTGATATAATAAGAGCAGATATGGGTGCCAGTCTGTCAACAATGAGCTGTCTGACTGAAGGTCAAACATAATTTAGGACAACTATCTAGAGGGTCGCCATGAGTCGAAACCGACTCAACGGCACTTAACAACAGCTAAACTAAATATAGACAAAGCAATGGTGCCAGATGGGATTCATCCGAGCAAAATGAAGAAACTCAGGGAAATACCGACAGCTCTGCTAGCTGACCTTTTCACAGCTAACTGACCTTTTCAATACTTCATTAGTCAGAAGTGATCCCAGAGTACTAGAAATGGGCAAAGGTAATTTGTATCCACAAAACTTAAGTAAGGAAGATCTTGATATCTAACGACTAGTTAGTCTAACTTCTGTGGTGAGTAAATTAATAGAAATGCAGCTAAAACAGAGGATGGTGGTATTTCTGGAATCCAAAGGATCTGAGACAGCATGACGTTACAAAAGATAGGTCTTGTCAGACAAATCTGATTTATTTCTTTGACTGGGTCATTAGAGAATTGGATCAGGGGAGAGTACTAGATGTGGTACATTTAGTCTTCAGCACAGCCTGTGACACTCTTCCACATTGGCAACTTATAAATAAACCAAGTGCCCTTTGGATAGACCCTAAGGGGTATGTTTACTAAACTGCGGTAATGTCATTCGCGTTAGGTTCTGCAGTAAAGGTACAGATGCCCATATAAAGGCATGGGCGGTGCATCGTAACAGCAAGCCGTATCAGCCAACGCATGCTACAAACTAACGTGTGTTACAAGGAGCCTCATAAGGCACCTTATAAGGCACCTTACAAGGTGCTTTGTAAGGCGCCTTGTAAGGTGCCTAGTAAGGTGCCTTATAAGTAAGGTGCCTGATAAGGTGCCTTGTGAGGCGTCTTATAAGGTGCCTTATAAGTTGCCTTGTTAGGTCCCTTATAAGGCGCCCTGTTAGGTGCCTTATAAGGTGCCTTGTTAGGTGCCCTATAAGGTTCCTTGTTAGGTGCCTTGTAAGGTGCCTCATAAGGTGCATTGTAAAGTGCCCTATACAGTAGGGCTTCTTAGGCTAAGCGCCATATTAGGCACCCCTGGACAAGGCACCTTAGAGGGCACCCTGGGTTCCGGAACCATAGGTTAAGGTGGCCTAACAAGGTTATGGTGCCCTAGGTTAGCGTGGCCTAAGGGCTGCAAGGTGCTTCAGGATGGCATGTATGAGCTGTGAGGAACAGAGACAGATGTAGCCTTAACACTAGATAGAGCACTCAGAAAAGGCAATGAACAGATGAGTGGAGGAGGTAGAACTGGGAGCCACTGGACCTGCCAAATCTGAGGGCATCCCATGTGGCTGCCAGTACTGATGACAAACATGGTGGGGGCAACTGTACCACAGCACAGGGTGTTGGCAATGTAAAGTACCGGAAAGACAGTTGGTGCAGACGATGGGAATACCTATCCCCCAGTGGAGGCGAAGTTGGCAGGATAGTTACAATGATGGATGGACAGAGGAGTGGTGGTGCCATGCAGATCAGGCACAGGCGAGGCAAGCATGAAGAGGCGCAATCCAGGAAAGGGTAGCAGTGCAGGATATGGGGGTGACAGCCTGCACAGGTAGACAGGACTCTACACAGCTGACAGATGCAGATAGACGGACCGAGGGAATGTTGGAAATTGTGGCGAGGGTATTATGGGCTGGCAGCACAAATCCGCCTGTTATAGGCATGCACACTATTTGAGTAGGACAGGCATGAGAGGAGGGAACAATGAGGAATTGAACCCATGAACACTGCCGAAAATGGCATCGTATTAACCGGTAGGCTATACCTCCATGGTGTATGTCACAGCAATGGCTGGGTACAGAAGGACTACAGGTCACTGCACAAACTGTCTGCTCTGAGTGCGAAGATAGGGTAACCCCACCAGTACCCATGATGCAATGCACATGCTGAATAGCTGTCTATAGCTGATCAGCAATGGGGTCTGCACCTCTCCAGTACCTCAGCTTGGAAAGACGAACTGACAGTGCGTGATATTGTCACAATGTAGCTACAGACCATGCCATTGTGCAGGTTCTGTGTTCTCTCTGAGGGATAGGATGAGTGCCCAGCACTAGGTCTGTAGTACATGTGGTGCTAGATCTAGGCCGTGCTGTACATCCTCATCACTAGCAGTGTGTGACAGGTGTTCCTTGCAGTGCAGCTGAAGGTAACTTGGTGTCCATCTGTATCCTGCAGTCACATGTGGCCCTCTGGGACAGACACTACCCAGATTAGTGTGTACCATGTTTGGGTCTGGCTGACATGGGCACCTGTTATCAAGGCAGAGGGGTTTCAAGACTTGCATGAGGTTTGTGCAGCAATTCCTTTATAGGTCAAAGTGGTATACACTACATCCCCCCAAAGGGCACACATCAACCTTCTGTAGGTAAGGGACAGGTGCCCCAGCCCCCATGAAGCAACCTCCATCCTGCTGGTATAGGACAGCCCTCCAGGGTTGGTGGGCCAGAGCCATACCTGTGGTAGGCAGTGGCAGACCAGCAGCAATGATGGGGTTAGCTCCGGAAAACCCCGAGTGCCTCACACTACTGTCTACCAGTCACTAGCAGACAGCACAGTTAGGCTGCATCTTATAGGTGTTCCAACCATGCACAGTCTAACTGTAGACAGTCCACTAGCCAGTCCATAGTGCATGCTCACAGAGAAATTATGTGCATCAAGCAAGCATCTCAGTGACTGTGGTCCCAGCACTAGAAACACAACAGGATCACTGGAGGCAGATAATGTAGAGTGCGATGTGGGAACCTAGAAATGCCATGGTCACTGCTCGGTCAGAGTGAGTGTCCTCCCAGCATGCCATGCTGTGGCCACCCTGTCCATGCAGATGGTGGTCTGGCACTACAGTGTCCCAGCCATTGCCCCACACCCTGTGAAGATGCATCCTGGCCAATCTGCCCTGTCTGGGCCATACCCATGACCCCTTGCTCCTCATTATGCACATATTCAGGCTAACGCTGGTAACAGTGGGACATTGTGGGCCCAGTGAGGTGTGGGCAGCCACAAAACAATGGACAGACATACACACACACACTCCTATTGCAGCATTGTGCAAAGATAGGGGTGGTTGGCAATCCTGCCCGCCACACTGGTCCTGATCACAGTGCCGACATTGCTAAACTGTGCAGGAGGTAGTAGTAGTGCCCTGGTGATAAATGCAGCTCAATGCTGGAGCCAACAGCCTGACTCTCCATGCATCTTTGGATTGTGGAGCCTGTGTGAGTGTTTTTTTTGTACCCCTGTTCGCCGCTGCTTTGGGCTTTGAAAATGTTGCTGTTGTATTTGCATTGTAGGGTAAAAGATAGGGACATGCTCTGCAGGAACCACAGCTGGGACTTGAATCTGTGACCCTCTGCTTCTGGACACACTGGCTGGGTGTACTGCACCACACTGTTGCCACAGATGCATGGTGGTCCCTGGGGCTACCTGTACTTTTCATCAGCCAGACTTTGTATGTTGCACTGCACACCACGTACTGCTACAGGGCATGGCGTAGATCCACTGCAAGCAGGTGCTACTGCCCCCTCCAGCACGGGCACACTCCCCCCCTGCTATGCTGACATGGCCATATGCTGTCGGTGCTGGTAGTGCGCAGTCCCTGGCCATCCACTGTGTGGGTAGGTGGTCGCCTAGGGAGCGGGGTCTGGGTCATGGGGCATACATGAGCATCCTCACATCGCCCCCCCCTCACCACCTACCAATAGTCTGTCCCTTCTGCTTGGAGGAGGGTTGGCTGGGGGGTTGTCAGGTCAGTGCCCTGGCAACTGTTAGCTCGGGTGGACCAGGTAGATGTAGATGGATTGTGTTTGGCCTTTGTGAGATGCTGTCATGCTGATTTCCGGTTTCTATGTTCCTATGTGCCACTTAGGCGCCCGCCTAGTCCACCCTGTGCCCCAGCTGCCCCCGCTACATGTCCCGCCTGCAGCTCCCTATGCCCCACTTGCACCATCGCCATAGTGGCTTTCATACTTGGGCACTATGCTGGTGCTGGAAATGGAGCACTACTATCACGTTCTTGGGCTCCCTGTCTATGCTGTACATTGCTGACACTGAAATGGTTTCTCTCTCCTGCATATGTGCATCTAATGGCAGGTTTTCATTCGTGGTAGGATTCAGCCCTTCAGTTCAGCGCGTTAGTGTGCAGGGAGCCTCTCCCCATCCACTCCTCGCCCATTGACCCCTTACCCCGCCCTCTCTCCACCCTCTGCGGTGTTTACCGTGGCCGGGGACGTTAACGATTGTTAAGTAACGTTATCGCACGTTAACGTTACATAATGCACATTAATGTTACCTAATGATCATTAACGTTACATAATGCGCGGTCTATAATGTTACAGCAATTTAGTAAAAATACCCCTTAGTGACTGACTAGATATGAGATTGATTGAGTAGGAGGTCATAGAGAGTAGTAGTAAATGGTATTCACTCTGATTACAGGGCCTTTATTAGTGGTGTAACCATTTTTGTAAGCAATATTGTGGAAAGTCTGTCAGGAAAGGTATGCCTCTTTTTGGATGATAACAAAATCTGCAACAATGTAAACACTATGAAAGGTGTGGATAACCTGAGAAAGGTTCTAGCGAAGCTTGAAAAATTATCAAGAACTTGGCAATTAAGATTTAATGCTAAAAAAAAGCAGGACCTGGGGGTGATCACATTGGATAATCTTAATGTGGACAAACAAATAGAAAACGCAGGTGCAAAAGGCTGAGGGAAGCTTGAGTACATAGGGAGGAGAATAGCCAGCAGGAAAAAGAAAGTGATAGTGCTTTTGTATACTGAAAGTCTCTAGTGAGACCTCATTTGGAGTACTATGTACAGTTCTGGCAATCACATTTTCAAAATGATATAAATAAGATGAGATTGGTCTAGATCAGGGGTTCTCAACCAAGTCCTCGGGACACACCCATCCAATCCAGTTTTCAGGATAATTACAATGAATGTGCATGAGAAAGATTTGCACACAATGGAAGCAGTGCATGTAAATTTCTCTCATGCATATTTGTTGTGCTTATCCTGAAAATCTGACTGGCTAGATGTGTCTTGAGGACTGAGTTGAGAACCGTTGATCTAGAGGGTGGTTACTAAAATGGTAACTGGTCTTCATCAGAAAGCATATGGGAGTAGACTTATAGCATATGTTTATGTTTATTAGACTTGATATACCGCACTTCATATAATAACAGAGCGGTGTACAATTACAAAAAGTCAAAAGCATGGCCAAGGGCCAGGGAAAAGGAAAGGAAATTACAATATAAATAGGACAGTGAGTAGCAGACCATACATACCAGACAGAAGGAATAGAGACACTGGGGGCATGGGAAAAGATCACAAAGAAGGGGTAGAGAAGTCAAAGGCTGAGGAAAACAGGTGAGTCTTCAGGCGTGCTTTAAAGGTGCGGTGGTTCTGTTCAAGGCGGAGAGACGAAGGGAGTGAATTCCAGAATGTGGGACCAATGAAGAAAAAAGCTGAGGAGCGAGTAGTGTGCAGATGGGCTCGAGAGGGAGAAGGGAGATGAAAACGGTTTATGTGAATTGACCGGAGGGCACGACTGGTGGTGTGAGATTGGATGAGGTCCAACAGACACTGAGGGGTGTGTGTAGAGGACCTGGTGCACAAGGGTAAGGAGCTTGTAGCGAATTTGGTGGTCAACAGGTAACTAGTGGAGGTGGAGAAAGAGAGGAGTGACATAGTCAAAACGGGTGGAGTGGGTGAGCAAACGGGCAGCTGTGTTCTGAATGTGTTGGAGCCTATAAAAGCTGAGATTGAGGGATACTGGAAAGGACAGAGTTACAGAAATTGAGGCGAGAAACAGCAAGGGAAAGTACCAGAGTGGTGAGGGCTTGGGCAGTAAGAAAGGGGTGAACAGCACATATCTGACGAAGGTAGAAAAAGGAAGTTTTAGTGACATGGGAAATGTGATCGTGGAAAGAGAGATTAGAGTCAAGAAGAACACCAAGGTACTGAAAGCAGGATACTACTGGGATAGAGGATCCAGCAAAGGATGGGGCTAGTTGTGGACAGGGAATACTGTGGGGGAACCAGATAGCAACAGTTTTAGAGAGATTTAAGTGTAGGCAGTTTGTGGAAAGCCAGTTGGCAACAGAGAGAAGATAGGAGTTGAGCGGGAAGAGATCTGGCTGAAGAGGAGAGGTGTGATGGAGAAGGACAAGATCATCTGCATAATAGAAAGCCGTTATCCCAGAGTGCTGAATGAGAAGGGCAAGGGGCGCTAGGAAGATATTTGAATAAGAGAGGTGCAAGGATGGAGCCTTGCAGAACACCACAGTGCAAAGGGACAAGAGAGAGGAGGGGGCCGAAGAGGAGTGAGAAAGGACAGAATAGGACCAAGAGAAAAGATAGGAGTGAAACCAGCGATAGACAGTACCACAAAGGCCAGCATCACGAATGAATACTTTGGAAGAAAGGCAGGCAAAAGGAGATATGATAGAGGTATTTAAATACCTCTATGGTATAATGCATAGGTGGTGACCCAGGTGGTAACCTTCTTCCAGTCATAGCCATTGGAGAGGAGTGCAACAAATATTGCAAAACAGAGGTGATTTAACACAGGCACATAGTGAATTTTTGGATCAATTAATGGAACTCACTCTTTTTGAAAATTATTTCAGTTTCGAAAGCAATATTTATCATCAAATTTCTGGAGTAGCTATGGGCGCGACGTGTGCTCCGTCCATAGCCAACTTCTATATGCATGTTTTTGAAGAGAAATTTTTATCTATCTCGCCTTTTTCAACGAATGTCAAATCGTGGCACAGATACATCGACGATATCTTCATGTTATGGCAAGGGAGTCAAACGGATATTAACAAGTTTGTTCAATGGTTAAATACTTGTGATAATAATTTATCCTTTACCTTTGAATGCCATGCTCAACGAATTACATATTTGGATGTATTGATAAGCAAAGGTGAAACTAGTTGGAACACCACTGTGTACAGAAAATTGACCCATAGGAACACCCTTCTTCACTATACGAGTGCACATCCTCCAAGCTTGAAAGATAATCTTTCAGTATCTCAGTTTTTAAGATATAGAAGGAATTGCTCCACAGTAATAGAATATAAACAAGCTTCAAAATATTTAAAAAAAAAGCTTTTTAGAAAGAGGTTATCCTCGACCGATAATTCAACGTGCCTATCGTAGGGCATTGTATAATAATCGAGACCTCTTATTGACACCTAAAGAAAAAGCTGATAAAGGATCAGATCCTCCGAAAGTTAATCTAATCACGGCATACTCACCTATTAGCACAAAGATTCAAAAAGTTTTGAAAAAATATAGATCAATTCTTGATGTGGTACCGGGTTTACAAGATAAATCAATAAGATGTGTGTGGAAGAAGAATAAATGTTTGAAAGATTACACAGGTACACTACCAAAAAACTGCCTCCAGTTTTGCAACTGATTCCTATAGATTTTGGGGTGCTGAATCCAGGAAAAATAGCCAAAATGTTCCATCACGTCACGTTTTCTTGCAAAATTAGATTTCTTACCCATATAAGGAATGTTCACATAATTTCTTTTTAGCCGACTGCAGTTTATTTTCTTGGCCCAAAATAGAGGTTGTAATGGTTAACTAACTAGAAACACTCCCTCATGATATTTTAGAGTGTTTTGTATTCATTTTATACATTAACAGGACAATTGGGAGGCGGGGGGCTAAATCCAGTACTCGCGCTGGCGCATGTTCTTTCCTGTTCGCCTCGCCTCGTTCGCTCGCTCAAACACGGTGGTTGCGACATGAACGTTCCTGTCAAATTTCAGTTTCTTGCAAGTTCATTATTACCTTTTGTTTGCTCAGTCGTAATCCAGCTTTATTCCGAAGTGGTTCACTACAGTTGTAGTTTGCAGTGCTGTGTATTTGTGATGGCTCACAGAGCCATAGGTTGCGTCAACTCTCCGGACAGTTTTTGTTTTATTTGTGGGGAATATACCGTGAAAAAGCGGCAGAGGAACATTTCTGCATTTATTAAAAAAGTATATTTCGCCTATTTCGGTTTGAAGTTAGGCGATCAAGACAAACCGTGGGCTCCTCACAAAGTGTGCAAGACATGTGAGGAAGATCTACGCTTATGGATGAAAGGTAAAAAACAAGCATTTCGTTTCGGAATACCTATGATGTGGCGTGAACAAAGAGACCACAGCAGTGACTGCTATTTTTGCTCTTGCATTGTGAAGGGATACAACTTAAAAAATAAGAACGTAATAAGTTACCCCAACCTTCCCTCAGCAATTAGGCCTATGCCTCATAGCAACGAAGTACCTGTGCCTGAACCACCAAAATCTTTGGATCATATTTGTGTGGACGGTTCTGATCATGATGAGACTCATCAGATGGCTTTTCCCAATGAGTCCAGTACTTCCGAGTTTGAAACTGAACCAGATCCGAAACCTGAACTTTTCTCTCAAGCTGAATTGAATGATTTAGTCCGGGATTTAGGACTCCCAAAAGATGCTGCCCAACTGCTAGGTTCTTGGCTTAAACAGAAAAATCTATTGTCACCAGGAACAACTTTTTATTGGTACCGCAACCGCGAGACACAATTTTTGAAGTATTTCAGCAAAGAGGAAGATTTGGTATTTTGCAACGATATATACGGAGTGATGGAAAAGTTTAAACTCAGGTATGATCCTGCTGAATGGCGGCTGTTCATTGATTCGTCAAAAGACAGCATAAAAGGTGTTCTTCTTCATAATGGCAACACATTCGCTTCAGTTCCTATTGCTCACTCTGTTATTCTCCAAGAAAAATACGAGAATTTGGCCCTGATTCTTCAGAAGATTCGTTATGATGAGCATAAGTGGATGATTTGTGGAGACTTTAAAATTCTATCCATGCTATTAGGGCAGCAATCCAGTTTCACCAAATATCCCTGCTTCCTTTGCTTGTGGGATAGCCGGGCCCACAACCTACACTGGGGGAAAAAAGACTGGCCAATTCGGGAGTATTTGAGACCCGGTGAGAAAAATGTTCTTCCTGAGAGCTTGGTACCTCGTGATAAAATTCTATTACCACCTCTCCACATTAAGTTGGGTCTCATTAAGCAATTCATCAAGTCCCTTCCAAAAGATGGTGAGTGCTTTCGGTACCTTTGCTCAAAGTTCCCCCGACTTTCTGAAGCAAAGCTAAAGGAAGGAGTGTTTGTTGGCCCTGATATAAGGAAACTCATTTCAGATGGAGCATTCGCTGAAACGATGTCTGAGAAGGAAAAAGAAGCCTGGGATTCCTTCAAGGATGTTGTTCTCAAATTCTTGGGGAACAGGCGGGATGAGAACTATAAGGATATTGTTGCCAGGATGCTCAATGCCTTCAAAGAACAAGGCTGTAACATGAGCCTGAAAGTCCATTTCTTGCACTCCCATGTGAACTACTTTCCCGAAAACTTGGGGGTGTACAGTGAAGAACAAGGTGAAAGGTTTCACCAGGACATTAAGGACGCAGAGAGAAGGTACCAAGGAAGATGGAACACCACTATGATGGCTGATTTCTGCTGGTTGTTGCTGCGGGAAACCCCAGATGAAAAATACGCCAAGCAGCGCACCAAGAGAAGCATTCGGGGGAAGAAGAAACGGGCCCACCAGGAGATTGATTGACCCAAGAATGACTTTAAAATCTAAACTGTGTTGACAAATATCGTGTTTTTACTAAACTTTGAAATAAAAATTTGCTAGTTATTACCACAGTGTCGGATCTCATTTATTAGAATTTTATTTTCACACCATCGGGTGTTTGTCTTCATGTATTGCAATGGTGCGGTTTGCGTTTTCTATTCTTACATACATACCTGTACAACATTTTTTGCACATTTCTTTGCTTTGCTTTGTGTCTAACCTCGCTCTTATATGCTCAATGTTTGTGCACATGTATGTGGCTGTTTTAAGTGCAGACAATTTTGCTACCATCACAGTGTGTTTTGTTGACATTACTCTATTCTTATGTGCTGCCTTGTTACAATTTTCTTTATTCTTATTTGAATAACTACTAAACAATTAGTATAAAGAATTCATCCAAAAAACTTTTATCTCGATCGCACTCAATCTGAAACGTTCACCTCAAACTGCTAACCCAATGTAGCAAAAAATCTGTACGTGATGGAGCAAATTGGTTACCAGATTTGGATTCAGCGCACCAAAAAATGAAAAAATCAATCGAAACATTAGAGGCAGTTAAAAAAAATTTTTTTTTAGTGTACCTGTGTTATTTATCTCCGACAGTACTACGCCCGATCAATTGGGTTTCTGAAAGTAGAAAAACAGGACGGCATTCAAAATGCGGTCATTGTACTGTATGTTCAATTACACTAGAGATTTCAGAGTTTGAACATAACGGTCAAACGTATTATTTGCGACATTTTACTAACTGTGAGTCTACGTCAGTAGTATACATTATTAAGTGTCCGTGTTCTTTGTTATATGTGGGCAAAATGGATCGTGCCTTTAAAATTCAAATAAAGGAACATGAGAGTAGACTGAGATGCCGTCGAATTGAAGCCCCTATTGTACAACATTGCCTTACTTTAGACCATAGTTTTCAAACTTTAAAATGTTGGTGTATAGAAACAGTACAAGGAGCGTCACGGAATAAATCAAAGGAACAACTGTTACTATATCAAGAACAATGGTGGATACATCGTCTGCAATCAGTTACTCCACAAGGATTGAACTTGAGTATGGATTGGTTGGCTTGTATCCAATGAGTGAGTCAAGTTCGCTGTCTATTCAGCTCTTTTCAGCTATAATACGCGTGCGCGGCGTTCTTTGGCAGTTCAATGATGAAAAAGATCAGTTTTGGTCGGCAAATTTATTAAGAACGCCACAATACCATTATAAGGTAATATCTGTATTAAGCTATGATGTTCTGAATGAATTACTAAAGACATTTATTGGTAAAAAAGAAGTAGTTAAATATTTTAAATGATTATTGTTTGTGTTGCTTCAGAGACATCAGAGTGCAGCATTTAAAGATGCAACATACGCTTGGAAAGAAGTATTACAATAAAATGGAATACTGATCCCCTTGAAGAACCCATTTTGGAGAAACGCCAAAGCGCTTGAACCATTAAGGCGTCGGGGTTGTTTCACTAAAGTCAGACAGAAAAACTTATAGGATTGTACACCACATAAGATAAGTGGCATTGCATTAGAATTTTAAATTTATTGTTAGCAACAAAAAAAGAAAAAAAGCCGAAAGTCATTGATGTAAATGGATACCAAATTGGGGAGTATTTCTTACCCATGAAAAGTGTGTCAAAATTACCGTTTATCTGAGACTTAGAGGCTAAAAAAATTTTTCAAAAATTTTTTAAAAGAAATATTTGCACATATTTATAGAGTGAATTTTTTTGGTGATAATTGGAAAGGAGTGGCTACACGAGTCCTGGACCACTAAAAATATGCTGCCATGATCGCGGATCCCTGCGGGCAGAACAGAAAGGATCTTTGCCATGATCATGGCCAGCAGGCAGTAGGCTGCCCATGGGGCAGAGCTTAGGGTGGCATTAGGGTGGAGCTTGAGTTGGAGTTTGGGCCCCCAAAGAAAAAGGCATTCTGCCACCCCTGCTTCCAGTTGAAAGGAAGTTCTGAAATGAGCGGTCATAAGAGGAAGGTGAAAGGGGATATAGACTCAGGAGTAATCTGAGGAAATATCTCTTTACAGAAAAGTTGGATGCATGGAACATCCTTCTAGTGGACGTGGTGGAGATAAAAATTGTATCTGAATTCAAGAAAGCATGGAAGAGGGAGAGGAAGGGATTGTAGAACTTAAAGGTTCTTATGGATGGGTAGACTAGATAGGTCATATGGTCTTTACCTGCTGTCGTTTTCTATG
Organism: Ichthyophis bannanicus; assembly: GCA_033557465.1. NCBI lineage: Eukaryota > Metazoa > Chordata > Amphibia > Gymnophiona > Ichthyophiidae > Ichthyophis > Ichthyophis bannanicus. The sequence continues at coordinate 295,032,793 of CM066033.1, read as the reverse complement.
TTTCTATGTTTTATGTTGCTATGATTTTATTTGGGTATACAGTATTGAGATTATGAATGTATCACTGTACATCACTTAGACATTTAATAATAAGCAAATCATAAATATAATAAATTTATTTCAATTCAGTTTTTCTACCTGACTAATCATTTACATAGCAGCGGGAGCATGTGCTTTCGCTTTTACAGCTTTGCTGTGCTGCTACCAGTGTCACTGCAGCGTTTATAAAAGATAATAACAAGCATTTCCTGACTCTCATAAGAAGCTTCCTGTCTCTCACAAGAAACTGGTGAGAGGTTATGCGTGCACTAAGGAAAGGGCCAGCCCAAGAGTTTCTGCCATCCCAGGCAGAAGCCGTGGCTGTGCTGTCCCCCTCTGAACCGTGCCATGCCCTTTCATGCCAAGCTGTGCCACTCCCCTCCCCCCCCCTGCTGCTGCCGATTCCATCAGCAGGGCGATAGGATGGTGCGGCAGAAGCAATGGCCTGTAGCAAGCCATGTGCTTTGACACAGATGGCCTGCCGCTTCTAATCCCCCTCCAACACATATTCCTGTCAGAGGGGGTCAGAAGCAGCAGGCCATGTATGCCAAAGCACATGGCCTGCTGCCCACAGTGGTCTGCTGCTCTTGGCAGTCGCCTAGCCCACCTAGTGGATGAGCTAGCCCTGACTAAAGAACAGGATTATTAAAGGTTAACACATTAAATGCCACTGAACTCACAGAAATGAAAGGACCATGGCAGAACCTAATGCACATTAACATTTAGCAAAAATGCCCCTAAACCTTTAAGGCATGCTAACTGAATGTGTGCTAATAGATGCACATTCCTACAAATTTCTGAACAGCCCCCATCATTCTAAAATTGTTGAGTTCAGAATTATTTACACTTGCTAAGGGAGTAGGGGATGTTTAATGTAAATGTATTTAGTAAACAAAAACATTTGTAGTGTAAAAATCTGCAAAGTATACTGAGGTCATTTTATGTCTTGCACGACTTTGATATATATAAAATAGCAAAGTTTACATCTAAGAATAGTCAACACATATAAACTGTGGTTTTACAAAGTTACTATTTACATGTGTAGTTTAGGAGGGGCATGTTGAAGGTGGGTTGTAGGCAGTGTCGGCTTAAGGGGTTTTTGCACCCTGAGCCTACATTTACTTTAGTGCCCCCAACCCTCCGCCATGGGCCACAGCATGAGCTGCACAAATTAAGTAAATCTTCAGCTGGTGGGAGTCACTGGCTTAAGTTTAATGCTAGTTCTTCCATTTAATTTAATCTGTATATTCAGCACTACTATCTATATAAGTAGTAGCGCTGAATGTACACATAGCGCTGGTTCAGTCACTGTATTACCTATTTAGCCCTGCTATTTTAGCAAGAGACAGGAAGTGATTATTTTTGTCCTCTAAAACTGCTGCAGTGTGGGTGGCATGACTGTGGGAGCAAAGGAAAATGCTCCAGTGGCTGTATTAAACTGTAATGCAATGCGACAGCAGGGGCAAGGAGAGGAGGTGACTGGCTGGGAGCGTGGCAGTGAGGCAGGCTTCATGTGCCCTTACTCTTGTGTGCCTTGAGCCAGTGCCTTGTAAGCCGACCCTGGTTGTAGGCAAGGTTTGGGTAGGAATTAAATGTTTGCATGTATTTCCTATTCTACAATGGAAATACATACAATATACATTTAAAAATGTGGATATCAGCATTTCACTGTCATACAACAGGCATAAATTTCATCTACATGCTTATTTGGACCCAGGGCGGGCCCAAGGGTTTATGTCACCCTAGGCAGACAACCTGGCCGCGCTGCTGCCCCCAACTGCCACCGCCGCCGCTGATTCTGTCTCGGGAGGGAGAAGCCAGCAGCAGCAGTATTTCTAAAAGCGGTGGCAAAATGCAGCTGCTTTTGGAAATACTGCCGCTGCTGCTGCCTGCCTCCCCCTCCCGAGATGGAATCAGCGGCAGCTGGGGGGGCAGTGGTGGCAGCTGGGGGGGGGGGGGCGGCACAGCCAGTCATGTGTGTCGCTGCCGCCCCCACTCAGCCCTGTTTGGACCTGGAATTCACATCAATCACTGATGGGTCAGTTGTTTTTTTGTTTATTTTTATTTAACAGGTTTTTTATACTGCTTTATCATTTCAATCAAAGCGGTTTACATTGTAACTTATCTCTCAGATGTGTAAAACCAGGTAAGTGCCAGCCTGTGCAGTATTCAGCAGTGCTGTCCGGAGAATGTTTCCTCTGACTGCCTCAGAACTGTCCAGAGTATGGGGCCGGTCCATGGGCAGAGCGAGGATGGCCCAAGAGGTTAGTGGTGATTTTCAGTCCTTTAACTAGATAAGAAGCTGCATGACGTCAGGCTATGAAAGAGCCGGATTAACTTGATGCAGTTTTGCTATCCGGTTAGCGGCCAAATATTGCCACTATCCAGATAGTCTGCTGGGATCACCACTCTGAAACCCGATATTCAGCAGAAGCCGCTTCCACTGAATATCCGGTTTCATTTTGCACTCAGTGGCCAGCCTTTACAAAACGCTGAGTATCAGCTCAGTTGTTGTTTACTCAGCTCCTTAACAGGCTCATCCTGCATGTCTGGTTTTCTAAAATCTGCATCTTACAAGTGTAAATTGAAAAATCTGCACTTTCACAGATAGATGTCAGCACTTTCATATGTTAAGGCACAGGGCTCTTAAAAATCTCTAAAGGCTATTTAGTATACTAAGGCACAGGGATTAAAGATATGCTAAAGCCTATTAAGCAATTAGTATACTAAATCATAGGGATTTAACAATTCGGCCTACAATCTCACCCCATGCAGGTCTTAAGTCTATGTTTTGCAAACAGTAATACTCACAGTTTGTGTTCATTCAGCAGCAGAGACTTCGGCTCATAGGCCCTCATGATTTATTTAACTAGGCTTCAATGTTGCCAATTAAATTGCAAATTTCCTGCCCAGTGTCCAAAAGTAGCCCAATGTATCACCGAGAGGCATTTTGAGAGTGCTGGGAAGGTCTGATTGATCAGGTTGGGAAATACCAGATGAAGATGGTACTTTGGACATTGTATGTGCACATCATGTCAGGTTTTCAGATAGAGGCGATTCATAAATCATAATAAATAAATAAATCAGGAAAAACTTGACTATCTGGCTTGAAACTTTAAAGATAAGTTACTGGGGCTGTTTTAGATTTGACATGTTGTTTCCATATCTGTCTAAATGGAAGAAGACCCACAGTGGCTCGTCCCACATAGCTTCCCAGTAATCTCCCTCTCTGAATAAGAACCATGGCAACTTTTATTTTAATCAATTTAAAAATATCTCTGTTCTGGAGGTTTCCAGCCTTTTGGGTTGTGTGGACCCCTTATTAACCTCTAAAAAGTACAGGGACCTCAATTTTATCCCCACCTCTCTTCCAGGAATATCTCCCCTCAGCACCTGCACTCAGTCACACCTTGTCTGTATTTTATTCTCTCTCTTCCCCCAGCCAGTTCCTTTTAGTCTCTCTTCTTCCCTCTAGACAATCCCCATCAGCCTTTCTTTTTCCTCTTTTCTGTGTCCTCTGGACCTCCAGAAATGGCCTCACAGATTCCAGGTGTCCACGGACCATAAGTTCGGAGCCACTGATCTACTGGATACAATCTTTCTTATTTTGAAAAATGTGAAACAGAATAGAAAATATGTAAATGAAAAGTTCAGAATTCAAATGCTGCAGAAGGATCTCATGGATCACCAGGAGAAGCTACTCTCTCACAAATTAAACCCTGCCGTGTTCCCATGCCTTATATATAACCTCACTGTGTTTTTGGAGGTCGTTGATGCAAATGGGCAATCTGCTTTAAAACGGACAAAAGTCTTTGTGGCAGAGCCGAATAAGTCTGAGACCTCTTTAATTTAAAATTTATTTTTTTGAATTCTATAAAAGAGAAGAAGCTTCTTAGTCACTCATATTAGTACATGAATGATCTTTTTTGTTTCTAGTGTTCCCATACCTGACAAACTGCCATACGTCCCCTCCCCCAGAGAGAAATCTCTATGCACCTCATCTTCCTATCCTACCAGAACACCTCTCTCCCTTCCCTCAGAAACACTAGCAAACACCCTATCTTCCAATCTCTGAACCCCACCAGGGCCCCATCTCTCTCTTCTCAGAGATAAAATTTACCATCTTCCCATCCCTGAACTCACCAGAGTCCCATATCTCTCTCCTCTCAGAGATATCCTAGTATACCCCTTCTATTCATCCCTGAACCCACCTCCTCCTCAGAAAGACATACCCCTTTGCAGCTCATCTTTCCATCCCTGCCCTCAATTTCTCCTGTCCCACATTCTCTCCCCCAGTCCTACCCTCACATGGGTTCTCACTGCCATGCCCAAAAAGGCATTGTTGGAAGCTTGTGTGTGGCGACCTCTTTCACAAGTGCTGGGGCCAAGTACTCCTGAAGTCAGGGATTGCATGAATATCAGACCAGAGAAGGAGGAGGAACAGGGAGTGCACCTGAACATAAGAAAATAAGATATGCCATACTGGGTCAGACCAAGGTCCATCAAGCCTAGTATCCTGTTTCCAACAGTGGCCAATCCAGTTCACAAGTACCTAGCAGTTTCCCAAAAAGACACACAGGTTCCGCAATGCTTATATTGGGGCAAGCAGTGGATTTCTCAGGTCCTTTTTAATAATGGTTTATGGACCTTTCCCCCAGGAACTTGTCCAAACCTTTCTTAAACCCAGCTACACTAAGGGGTATGTTTACTAAACCGTTCTAATGTTACCGGCGCTAGTAGCAGCGTTAATGTGAAGAATGCCATATAAGGTAGTGGGTGTTCCAGAGGGAAGGTAGCAAGGAATCTGTATCGCGCAATAGAGGGCGCCTTGGCTCGTTAACGCACATTAACCTTACATTCATGACAGCACAGTGTTAGAAGCTATAAAGATGTAGCCCACTGGTTACTGCAGTGACTGTGGAAGCAGAGGTCATGAATTCAATCCTGTAGTGGTGTTATGTAATAAGGCTGTCTGAGGCGTTTCCTTTTAATTTAAATCTGTGCTGCCAGCAAAAACACCCTCACAGTGCTGTAACCTAAGGTGCCTCATAAGGCGCCCTATAAAGCGCTCCATAGGGCACATTATAAAGTGCCCTGTCTGTCAAGGCACCTTATAATGTGCCCTATAGGGCGCCCTATGAGGCACATTAGGTTACAGCACTGTAAGGGTGTTTTTGCTGGCAGCACAGATTTAAATAAAAGGAAATGCCTCAGGCAACCTTATGAAATGACACCATTGTGGGATCAAACCCATGACCTCTGACTCTACAGTCATTGCAGTAACCAGTGGGCTACATCTCTATAGGTTCTAACACACCACTGGCTGGCTTCAGAGAGACTGCAGGTCACTGCACAAACTGTCTGCTGTGGTTACCAGGATAGGGCAAACCCACCCATACCCATGATGCACTGCACATACAGATCAGCAGTCTACATCTGATCACAAGATGGGGTATGCTCCTCTACAGCACCCCGGCCTGGTAGGGGGAACTGACCATGTTTATTACTGGCACAGAGTAGCTACAGACTGTCACATTGTGTGGTTCCTGTGCTCACCCTGAGGGTGAGGTGGGGCGCCCAGCACCAGGTCTGCAGCACCTGGCATGGCTGAGGTAGACTATACTGCAGGTCCTCATCAGTGCCAGTGTGTGATAGGTAGTCCTTGCGGCTACACCTGTGTCTATCTGTATTTCTCAGTCATGTCTAGCCCTTGTGGACTATGATGCACCCAGAATAGTACATATTCTGTGTGGTTGCCATGGTCACATATTATAAGAGAAGGGTGGGGTTTGGACCCAAAAGTGGATTATGTAGCATCACTTAACCCACTCTCTCTGGGACAGGATCTTCCACCAACAGATCCGTATTCTACATCTCTGCAATGGAGACAGTAGAGGGGACCTTCACCCCCAGTCCTGCTGGGGAATAGGCACGCTCCAGGGTAGTCAATGCAGACTGTCAAATCACATAGGGCACTGGTAGACAGGCAGTAGGCCTGGAAAAGCTCAGTTGTCCCCCACCACAATCTGACATTCACCAGCAGAGAGCACAGTCAGCCTCCACCCGCTGCACCCTGCAAGGTGTTACAGCCATACACATGCTAACTGCAGACAATCTGCTAGCTAGTACATAGTGCAGGTTCCTGGAGGAACTGTGTGCATCCACAAGTGGGATGCAAGCACACATACCAAGCAAGTATGTCAGTGATTGGGCCCCAGAAAGGGGAACTCATAGATATCACTTGAGAGGAACACTGTATAGCACTATGAGGGGACCTAGCCATGCCATGGTCACCGCTGTGGCCACCCTGTCCGTGCAGGTGGTGGTTGGCCACTACAGTGTCCCAGCCATTGCCCTATGCCCTGTACAGATGCAACCTGCCCAGACCACTGTGTCTGGGCCATACCCTCAATACCTTGCTCCTCATTATGCACATTGACAGGCTAACAGTGAAAACAGTGCAAACATTGGGGGCTCAGTAAGGTGTAGTCAGCCACAAAAAACTGGATAGACATACATACACTCCCACACCTATTTCAGCATTGTGCAAAGATAGAGGTGGTTGGCATCCCTGGCTGCCACACAAGTCCTCGGCACAGTGCAGACATTGCTAAGGTATGCAGGTGCTGGTACTGGTAGCTGCTGCTCCATGTAGGGCCCAACAGCCTGACTCTCCATGCGGCTTTGGATAGTGGAGCCTGTGGGTGTGGGTGTTTGTGCCCCTGTTAGCCGATGCTCTAAGGCAGAGGTTGCCAACTCCGGTCTTGGGGGGCCAAACACCATTCAGGGTTTCAGGCTGCCCCTAAAGAGTATGCATGAGATACATTTGCATAGAATGGGGGCACTTCATACCAATGCATCTCATGCATATTTATTAGGGACAGCATGAAATCCTGAATGGTGTTTGGCCCTCCAGGCCTGCAGTTGGGAACCTCTGCTCTAGGGACTGCACATGTTTATGTTGTATGTGTGCTGTAGAGTAAAATATTGGGACATGGTCTGCAGGAGACACAGCTGGGAAATTAGCCTATGACCTTCTGCCCCTGAACACACTGGCTGTGTGTACTGCACCAAACTGTTGCCATAGTGGCAGGTTATTCCCCGGGGATACCATTATTGTTCATCACACAGACCTTGTCTCTTGCACTGCACACCACAGGGTTTGGCCTTGGTGTACTGTGGGCAGATGCTACTGCCCCTCCACCACCAGCAACCCTCCGCCATCATGCTGACATGCCCTTATGCCGGTGGTGCTGGTGGTGTGCAGTCCCAAGCCATCTAGTGTGCCGGTAGGCTGCTGCCTATGGTGTGGGATATGGGGTAGGGGTGCCTACATAGACATCCACGCCTCCCCCCGAGCACCGCCTTTCAATGTTATGTGCCCTTTGGGGTACCTGCTGGGTACTGTCCCCTGGGACACACACTTGTGGGCATGTTTGATCTTGGTCAGTTGCTGGCTTGCTGATTTGCAGTTTCTGCGTGCCTATGTGTCACCTAGGCATCTGCCTAGTCCACCCTGTGCCCCAGCTGCCCCACTGCATGTCCCGCCTGCAGCCCCCTGTACCCCATTTGCAGCCTCACCGTAGTGCCCTTTCGTACTTGGGCACTATGCTGCTGCTGCATATGTATCACTACTATCACTCTTCTTGGTTTCCCTGCCTTTGCTGTACATTGCTGACTGAAATGGTTTCTCTCTCCTGCAAATGTGCCTCTAACGCGAGGTTTTCACTGGCGTTAGTTTTCAGACCCTCATTTCACAGCGTTAGTGTACCTGGGGCCTCTCCATGCCAACTCCCCGCCCATTGACCCCTTCTCTCTGCCCTCTGGGGAGCCTTACTCCACCCTCTGTGTGCCTTAACCTCAAGCTATCGCGTGATAAAGTTACTTTATCATGTGCTAACGTTATGTATCGTGCAATAATGTTACGTATCGTGTGCTACTTGCACCACTGCAATGTTATCGCTGTTTAGTAAATATGCCCCTAACAGTTTTTACTACATCCTAAGCAGCAGAAGAATGGGATAGTGTTGAAAGCGGAGGATCACATTTCTGTGACAACGGCAACAACACCAAACTTAAACTGCACGGAAGAAAGGCCTGGCAATCCACTTCTGTATCTTGCCATGAAAACCCAATGGATAGTTACAACAAAACAAATTGTGGTATAGTGCTGGAAGATGAGACCCCCCAGGTCGGAAGGCACTCAACTAGATACTGGGGAAGAGCTGAAGACATTTCAGAGTAAAGCCAGCATTTATGATGTGGTTGGATCAAAGCCCTCAGGACATCTGACTGCTGATGTAGCTGTGCATGAAATGAGAGTCAGAAGCTGTAAAGATGTCTTGCGCATTGGAACATGGAACGTACGAAGCATGAACCAAGGGAAGTTGGAGGTGGTCAAGAATGAAATGGAACGTGTACAACTTGATCTGTTGGGTGTCAGCGAACTGAAATGGACTGGCATCGGGCACTTTGCATCAGATGATCACATGGTCTACTATGCTGGAAATGAAAGACAAAGAAGAAATGGTGTTGCATTTATAATAAAGAAGAAACTTGCAAGAACTGTAATGAAATACAATGCAGTCAGCGAACGCTTAATCTCTATTCATCTACGAGGAATGCCTATCAACACAACTATAATTCAAGTATATGCCCCAACAACAGCTGCAGAAGAGAATGAAATTAAAGAGTTCTATGAACAAGTACAAGCTGAAATTGACAGAACATGCAAACAGGATATCCTGATAGTCATGGGTGACTGGAATGCAAAAGTTGGCAACAAAGAAGAAGGCAAAGTAGTTGGAAAATATGGACTTGGCAACAGAAATGAAGCTGGAGAAAGACTGATAGAAATCTGCAAGACCAACGATCTATTCATCTCAAACACCTTCTTCCATCAACATAAGCGGCGACTGTACACATGGACTTCACCCAGTGGATTGTATAAAAATCTAACTGACTACATCTGCGGAAGTCAATGATGGAAAAGTTCTATAACATCAACAAAGACAAAACCTGGAGCTGACTGTGGTATAGATCATCAACTACTAGTATGCAAACTCAAGCTAAAGTTGAAAAAGAGCAAACCACTCATGAATGCAGCAAAATATGACCTTGAGAATATACCACTGGAATTTAAAGACTGCCTGCAAAATCGATTTGCTGCTTTAGATACAAATGATAGAGCTCCAGAAGAGTTATGGAATGACATCAAGAAGGTTGTGTTGGAAGAAAGCGAGAAGTCTCTACAAAAGGTGAAAAAGCAAAAACGGCCAAAATGGATGATGGAAGAAACTCTGAAAATTGCCCAGAAACGCAGAGAAGCTAAAGCCAGAGGAGAAAGAAAGACAATCGTAGAACTCAACAGAGATTTCCAACGTGCAGCAGACAGGACAAGGAAAAGTACTACAACGATGCATGCAAGGAAATAGAAGCAGAAACTATTAGAGGAAGAACAAGATTGGCTTTCCTAAAGCTAAGAGAGTTAAAGAAAAAGTTCCAGCCTCGAATTGGAATGTTACAAGATGCTCAAGGTTCAATGTTGAATGATGCTGAGAAGATCAAGAAAAGGTGGAAGGAATATACAGAGTTTTTATATGATAAAGATCAAGTGGACCAACAGCCGTTTCAACCTGTACCATATGATCGGGAACCATTGGTGAAGAAAGAAGAAGTTAAAGCAGCATTGAAAGCCTTATCAAAGAACAAAGCACCAGGCATTGATAGCATTCCCATAGAAGTATTACAGCAATCTGATGCAGCTGTTACCGTACTTACAAGGCTCTGCCAAGAAATATGGAAGACAACATCATGGCCAACTGACTGGAAAAGATCTGTGTTTATACCAATACTAAAGAAAGGTGATCCAACTGACTGTGGAAATTATCGCACAATCGCTCTGATCCCACATGCCAGCAAGATTCTACTGAAGATTATTCAAAAGAGACTACAACCATACCTGGAACAAGAACTACCTGAAGTGCAAGCAGGGTTCAGGAAAGGGCGAGGAACGAGAGACATCATTGCAGATGTGAGATGGATCCTTGAAAAGACTAAAGAATACCAAAAGGATATCTATTTGTGCTTTATCGACTATAGCAAGGCTTTTGACTGTGTAAACCATGAGAAACTCTGGGCCACATTAAGAAGCATGGGTATACCAAAACACCTGATTGTACTCTTGCATAATCTGTACATTGATCAAGAAGCAGCAGTTCGAATGGAACAAGGAGAAACAGAATGGTTTAAAATAAGCAAAGGTGTAAGACAAGGCTGCATACTTTCCCCCTACCTGTTTAATTTATATGTAGAACAAATCATCAGAGAAGCAGGATTGTATGAACACAACAGAGGTGTGAAGATTGGTGGATGACTCATCAACAACCTTCGCTATGCTGATGATACCACATTACTGGCTGAAAGTGAAGATGATCTGAAACATTTGCTTCTCACAATCAAAGAACATAGTCTCAAAATGGGCCTGCACCTTAATGTAAAGAAGACAAAGATCATGACAACTGGCATAATCAACAGGTTCATCGTTGAAGGAGAAGAAATTGAAATCGTGAACAACTTTAACCTACTTGGATCAACTAATTAAGAAGCAACAAGCAGTCAAGAAATCAGACGATGCATTGCTCTTGGCAGAATGGCTATGAAAGACCTAGATAAGATTCTCAAGAGCAGAGATGTCTCTCTCCATACAAAGATTCGACTTGTTCAAGCTATGGTATTTTCAACAACATCATATGGATGTGAAAGCTGGACAGTGAAAAAGATAGACAGGAAGAAAATTGATGCCTTTGAATTATGGTGCTGGCGGCGAATACTGTGTATACCATGGACTGCTTGAAGAACAAACCAGTAGGTACTAGAGGAGATCAAACCTAAGCTTTCTTTAGAAGCTCAGATGACAAGACTTCGACTTTCATACTTTGGACACATCATGCGAAGAGAGAGATCATTAGAGAAAGACATCATGCTTGGCAAGATAGAAGGTCAGCGCAAAAGAGGAAGGCCAGCAATGAGATGGATCGATACAATAACAGCAGCTACGGGTACCAGTCTGTCAACAATGAGCCGTCTGACTCAAGACCGAACACAATTTAGGATAGCTATCCAGAGGGTCGCCATGAGTCGACTCCAACTCGACGGCACTTAACAACAACAACAAGGTAATGAATTCCAGAGTTTGATTATGCATTGAGTGAAAAAATATTTTCTCTTATTAGTCTTAAAAGGGTTGCACTGTAGCTTCATTGCATGTCCTCTAATTGTTATAGTTGGTGATTCGATCATTAGGCATGTAGATAGCTGGCTGGCTGGTGGACATGAGGATTGTCTGGTAACATGCCTGCCTGGTGCAAAGGTAGCGGACCTCACGCGCCATCTAGACAAGGTCTTAGATAGAGCTGGGGAGGAGTTTGCTGTCTTGGTATATGTCAGTACCAATGATTGGAAAATGTGGTAGGAAGGTTCTGGAGGCTAAATTTAGGCTTTTAGGTAGGAAGTTGAAATCCAGAACTTCCAGGGTAGCTTTCTCTGAAATACTTCCCGTTCCACACGCAGGACCCAAAAGGCAGGCAGAGCTCCAGTGTCTCAATGTGTGGATGAGACGATGGTGCAAGGATGAGGATTTTGAATTTGTTAGGAACTGGGGAACATTCTGGGGAATGGAGGGGCTTTTCCAAAGGGATGGGCTTCACCTTAACCGGGATGGAACCAGGCTGCTGCCATTAACCTTTAAAAAGGAGATAGAGCAGCTTTTAAACTAGATATAGGGGAGAGCCGACAGTCACCCAAGAGTGCATGGCTTGTAACAATGTATCCTTGAAGGATACTCCCAAAAGAATGAGGTTAGGGCATATCAGCAGAGAAGTTCCAATAAAGACAAAAGCAGCCCGAATGCCCTTGAGTATGGAGCAGACAGAGCTTAAAGATTTCAAATTACCCCTGCCTACCGATAGCCAGATTAATATGAATAAAATACAGTCTCTAAAATGCTTGTATGCAAATGATAGAAGTGTAAATAATAAGATGGGAGAGTTAGAATATATAGCACTAAATGAGAGCTTAGATATGATTGGTATCTCAAAGGCATGTTGGAATGAGGACAACCAGTGGGACACTGTGATACCTGGGTACAAACTATATCGCAATGATAGAGCTGATCAAATTGGTGGAGGGGTTGCACTCTATGTTAGAGAGGGCATTGAATCACAAAGGATTAAAGTTTTGCAGGAAACAAAATCTCTATGGATTGAAATTCCATGTAAAAAGGGGAAGGCAATGGCAGTGAGGGTGTACTATCGACCGCCTGGCCAGAATGAACAAATGGATGATGAAATGCTCAAAGAAATCAGGGAAGCTAACAAAAGTTACAGCACAGTAAGAATAATGGGTGATTATGACTGGGTCAATGTCACAGCAGGACATGCCAGGTAGAGAAAGTTTCTAGATGAAATAAATGACTGCTTCTTGGAGCAGCTGGTTCATGAACCAACCAGAGGGGAAGCCATTTTGGACCTAGTCCTTAGTGGTATACCAGATCTGGTGCAAGAGATAAGGGTGTTGGGGCCACTTTGCAATAATGATCATAGCATGATCGCGTTTGATTTAATTAATGAAGGATAGTAAGGAAATTCACAATACTACCTTTTTACTTTCGAAAGGGAGACTATGATAAAATGAAGAAAATAGTTAAAACTAAAACTAAAGGGAGCAGTTGCAAAGGTTAAAGACTTACATCAAGCTTGGGTGTTGTTTAAAAATACTATCTTGGAAGCCCAGACCAGCTGTATTCCACGCTTTAAGAAAAGTGGAAGGAAGGCCAAAAAACTGCCAGCATGGTGTAAAGGTGAGGTCAGAGAGGCTGTTGTTGCCAAAAAACATCTTTCAGGAAATGGAAAAAAGAGCCAAATGCCGAAACCTGGAAACAGCACAAGCACTGGCAAGTTAACTGCAAGGCATTGATAAGGCAGGCAAAGAGAGAATTTGAGAAGAAGTTTACTGTGGAAGCAAAAATGAGTAAAAAAGAGAGAGTCAGCTGGACCATTAGATGATAGAGGGGTAAAAGGGGCACTAAAAGGGGATAAGGCCATAGCGGAGAGACTGAATGAATTATTTGCTTCGGTCATTACTGAGGAAGATGTAGGGATGTTACCCATGACTGAAGTGGTATTTAAAGGTGATACAGCAGAAACATTGAAAGAAATATTGATACACTGGGAAGATGTATTGCAACTATTTGATAAACTGAAGAGTAGAAAATCACCTAGACTGGATGGTATACATCCAAGGGTGCTGAAATAATTGAAATGTGGGATTGCAGAGCGCTATTAGTAATCTGTGAACTATCATTAAAATCATCAGTAATACCTGAAGATTGAAGGATAGCCAATGTAACGTCAATTTTTAAAAGGGTTCCAAGGGTGATCCGGGAAACTACAGACCGGTGAGCCTGATGTCAGTACCGGGCAAAATGGTAGAAACCATAATAAAGAACAAAATTATTGAAGATGTAGATAGTCACGGCTTAATGGGAAACAGCCAACATGGCTTTAGACAAGGAAGATCTTGTCTTATTAATCTGTTTGTTTTTTTGAAGGTGTGAATAAACAGGTAGACAAAAGTGATCCGGTTGATATAGTGTATCTGGACTTTCAGAAAGTCTTTGACAAGGTCCCTCATCAGAGACTTTTGGCAAAACTAAAAAGTCATGGGACAGGAGGCAGTGTACTATTTTGGATCAGGAACTGGTTAAAAGATAGAAAGCAGAGGGTAGGGCTAAATGGTCAATTTTGCCAATGGAGAAAGGTGAATAGTGGAGTACCCCAGGGATCTGTGCTGCGTCCGCTGCTTTTTGACATATTTATAAATGACCTAGAAAAGGGAATAACGAGTGAGGTTATCAAATTTTCAGATGACACAAAACTATTTAAAGGTGTTAAAACCAATGAGGATTGTGGAAAATTGCAAGAAGATCTTGATAAATTGGAAAACTGGGCATCCAAATGGCAGATGAAATTTAATGTGGACAAGTGCAAAGTTATGCACCTAGGAAAGAACCACCCAAACTATGGTTACACGATGCAGGGTTCCACATTAGGAACCACCACCCAGGAAAAAGACTTAGGCGTCATCATGGATAACATGTTAAAACCCTGTGTCCACTGTGCAGCGGTGGCCAAGAGAGCAAATAGAATGCTAGGTATCATAAGGAAAGGAATGGAAAATAAAACAAAGGATATTATAATGCCTCTGTATTGTTCCAGGGTGCGACCGCACCTTGAATATTGTGTGCAATTCTGATTGCCATATCTTCGAAAAGATATAGAATAGGTACAGAGAAGAACCACCAAAATGGGAAATGGGATGGAAGGATAACCCTATGATGAGAGGCTAAAAAGGTTAGGGCTCTTCAACCTGGAAAAGAGATGGCTGAGGGGAGATATGAGAGAGGTCTATAAATTAATGAATGGAGTGGAATGGGGAAACGTAGATCAATTTGTTTACGTCATCAGAATATAGAAAGACTAGGGGACAAGCAATGAAGCTACAGGTTAACCTATTTAAAACTAAGAAGAGAAAATACTCAACATGTAATCAAACTCTGGAATTTGTTACCAGAGGATTTAAAGGTGCGGAAGAATTGAAGGAAATATCGATACATCGGGAAGATGTATTACAACTATTAGATAAGCTGAAGAGTAGCAAATCACCTGGGCCAGATGGTATACATCCAAGGGTGTTGAAAGAACTGAAATACGAGATTGCAGACCTGCTATTAGTAATCTGTGAACTATCATTAAAATCATCTCTAATACCTGAAGATTGGAGGATCGCCAATGTAACACAAATTTTTAAAAAGGGTTCCAGGGGTGATACGGGAAACTACAGACCGGTGAGACTGACATCAGTACCCGGAAAAATGGTAGAAACCATCATAAAGAATAAAATTACTCAGCATGTAGATAGTGTCGTGCCCTCTCTGGCCAAGCGGTAGCCACTGGTATTGCAAGGCTCTGGAGGGTGGTAGTTGTGCCTTCACTGAGATAAACCACAAAACACTTCTTTCCAAATTAAAGGGTTTTATTCCCCGTCCCTTGAGGGTACTTTTATCTTCAGGAACATAAATCAAAAGCCTTGCTTGGACATATAACATAAAGTAATAAAAGCAAACAGAACTTGCTTCCTTCAGCTTCCAAAACAACAAATAAATGAAAAGAACAAAACAGCTTAAATACTTCAATATGGTTCTTTCTCCTGTAGCTGACAGCACAGCTTATATCTGCTTCACTTAGAGAGAGCTGCAGCCTGTTGCTTATAACACTAAAGCTATGACACAAACTAATTACTTATCTGAGAGAGAACTCAGGTTCAATCAAGGTCAAAGAGCAGTCCATCAATTCTGGCATATCATACTCTTCTGCATTTTGATATTCCATTAACTCCGGCTGACTGGAAGGTTCATTCTAGACCTCAGCAGTAACGTGGGAGAATGGCTGGTTAACCTCGTCAGACAGGAAGTTCCTCTCTTCCTTAGAGCTAGTGTCTCTCTGGGAATTACCTTGTATTCTAGAGTTGAGCTTTTCAGGGCACTGCCCCTGCTGGTATTTTAGAATATAGCTCAACTCCTGGTTTGCTCTGCTAGTGGGATAATTAAGGGAATTTCTCTGCCAGTTCAGGCTTCCCTTTTGTAACCCAGCTGAGCTAGATTGGAGAGCTCGTGACGGAGTTTCACAGGGAGCTGTGAGCTTACAATGACTACAAAACTCTTCAGCTTTATCTGGTAAGTAAAACCTTTTTCTTCTAGGGTTTTTAAAACCAGAAGAAGGGATATTTTCAGCCTCTAGATAGTGGGACCTTGTGTGCCTATTTCCATACCTCCAGGGCTGTCTTCTTTCATATGGCAAATCACTCTTGCATTCACTCTGTGCACTGGAACCTGCAACTGCAGTCTTCTTGCGTCTCTCTGGCTCAAACACACTATCTGGCTGTTGATATCTCTCTGCTTCACTTAGGTCTTCGGTTCCCCTCTGACCTTCACGCTGGCTCTCTAGTTGCTCCAAAGCCTCATTGTCACTCTCTCTTACATTCTCATACCTGCTCCATGCTTCCCAGGGTTTTAGCTGCCTTTGCTGTATTCTCTCAGAGTGTGTCTGTGGCTGCTTCAGCTCCTCTCTTTCTCTGATTGTCTGGGAGCCTATTTTATCCCAGTGTTTCCTTGCTCCACCCCCACCCAGCTGAACCCTGTCAGGTAAAGTGAATTCCCTTCCTTTGCTGGCTGGGTGTGTCCTCATTGGGCTTTTGCACGTGTTTCTAGGTTGCTCACGGTAACCATCTGACATTTCCTTGTTTACCCTGTCACTTTTTCTGTGCTCCTTTATGCTGAACTGCATTTTCTCGGGTTGTTCGGGGTCTGCACTGTTACATATTCCCCTCCTTAAAATATTACTTGCTGCCGTAGTTTTTAGCGGACAGCAAGTAATCCTTGAAAGTGCATTAGCGTTTCCATGCATTTTCCCCGCACGGTGCTGAACTGTAAAATTAAAGGCCTGAAGGGCCAAATGCCAGCGGGTCAATCGGGCATTGTTGTTTCTCATTAAATGAAGCCACTTCAAAGGAGCGTGATCCGTCACTAACAAAAACTTTCTCCCCGTAAGGTAGAAACGGAGGGTTTCTACGGCCCATTTTATAGCTAAACACTCCCGCTCTATCGTGGCATAATTTTTCTCCGCAGGCGAGAGTTTTCGACTCAAATATGCCACTGGATGTTCGTTCCCTTCGAATACTTGGGACATTACCGCCCCCAACCCTGTGTCCGACGCATCAGTTTGAATGATAAAGGGTAAATTAAAATCTATACCCCGTAATACAGGGGCACTACACAGTTTCTCTTTAAGGGTTTCGAAAGCCCTTTCTGCTTCTGGGGTCCAACGGACCTGGTTTGGTGCATTCTTTCGCAACATCTCCGTGAGGAGAAGGCTCTCTTCTGCGAAACGGGGTACAAAGCGGCGGTAGTAGCCTATTAAACCCAAGAAACTGCGCATTTGTTTCTTGGTTATAGGTCTTGGGAACTCCCGAATACTCTCTACCTTACTAGCCAGGGGTTTTACTAGGCCTCTTCCTATTAGGTGCCCCAAATATTTCGCTTCCCTTGTGGCGAATAAACATTTTTCCGGGTTTAATGTGAGGCCAGCCCTCCTCAATGCTCTAAGGACCGCTTCTACTCTCGTGAGGTGTTCCATCCAAGTTGTGCTGTGTATCACTATATCATCCATATAGGCACTAGCATATTCGTGGTGGGGTCTCAACACTTGGTCCACGAGACGCTGGCACGTCGCCGCAGCCCCGTGCAAACCAAATGGCATCCTCCTAAACTGATATAGCCCTATGGGCGTGGAAAAAGCCGTTTTGGCTTTTGAACTTTTAGTTAGAGGAATCTGCCAATACCCTTTGCTGAGATCTAACGTAGTTAGGTATTTTGCCTGTCCTAATTGGTCCAACAGGTCGTCTATGCGTGGCATAGGATACGCATCGAATTGCGATATGTCATTAATTTGTCTGAAATCGATGCAAAATCTCAAGGTTCCGTTTGGTTTCGGAACCAATACTATTGGGCTAGACCATGGGCTTCTAGACTCCTCTATGATGCCCATGGCTAGCATCTCCTTCACTTGGGCAATCACCTCTTGTTTTTTTGTTTCGGGCATCCTATATGGCCGTTGTCTTATAACCCTCCCTGGTGACGTGATTATCTCATGCGCCACAAGGTGCGTCTCGCCAGGTAAAGTGGTCAAGACGTCTGCGAACTTTGTTAATAAGCGCGCTAATTCTTTCTGCTGCTGTGGGTTCAACTCAGAGCCTATTTTTGGGGAAGGTTGTCTTTCCCAATCCCCCACTTGAGGCCCTAGATCCTCCTCAGTTCTTTCCTCTCCAAGAGCTGTTAAGCTCTTCACCTCCCTTGTTCCAGTAGCACCAAACCCGTTTTCTCCTCTTTCCGTGGAGAGTAGTGTTGACACTTCCTCTACCGCGGGGAACCCTACCCTCTCACAGATTAACTGTGCAATCCTATCCCCTTGTTGTATTTTGAAGTCTTCTACCCCAAAATTAAACACTAAGACCTTTACGGGCCCCCGGTAGTCGGGATCAATGACCCCTGCGCCAATATCTATGAAATGTTGCGCGGCTAGCCCTGACCTCGGCGCTATCCGCCCATAGCACCCCTCAGGTACTTTAATACGGATGCCCGTGTCCACCAGAGCTTTTCCTCCTTTTGCTACAACAACATTTTCCATGCTAAAAAGGTCATAACCCGCAGCCATTTCAGAAGCCCTTTTTGGGCCTTTCGCCTGGGGTGCACTCTTGCAAAACTGCAAGGTAAATTTCTGTTTCCCTGTTACTGGTAGTCCCTTAGAGGGAGATCCCTTTTTGGGTGGTCTCTCAAATAAAGGACTGGGGATGGCAGTGGCTATGGCTTCAACTTTTTCCTCCTCTATCACCGGGGTTTTCACCTGAGTTAGGGGCAATATCTCTTGGAGGTCTTTCTCCAATTTTTGGCAGAAAGGGATCCAATCACGCCCTAGAACTACTGCGTACGGAAGTTTTGGCACTACTGCCATTAATATTTTCCGCGTAGACCCTAGCCCTTGTATGGTTACCTCATGTAATGGGTAGTGGGAAGCTTCCCCATGCACGCATCTTATGCGAATTTGCCCCTCTACTGGGTCCGGGGGAGATGACCGGTTTTTACCTATGGTTTCCCACAAGTCCTGTGAGACCATGCTTTGGTCTGCCCCCGAATCCAGTAGAGCCAAAGTTTGTATCCCTTCTATCCATATTTCTTGTATAAATCCATCTGACACTATCTCCTCTGACCCTGTCATAAGGGCAGTTTTAACTCGGCAATCTTTTATCACATGACCAGGTTTGTTACATCTGTAGCACCTTCTAGTGTTCCTATCTCTACCCTCTTTGCTAGGGTCACATGCAGCCATTCTATCTCCCGCGTACTTTCCACACTCATCCACTCCAGTCACACTTGCACCTTTTGAAAGGTTCACCTTAAAAGTACTAGTATGTGCTGCCTCCCTGAACACTTCAGCCATCTGAGCTGCTTCAACTGTGTTTAAACAATTTTGCAGGGTTAAAAACGTTTTCATTTCACCTGGTATTGACATCAAAAACTGTTCTAGGACAATCTCATCAAGTATGGACTCAAGCGTTTTGCCATCAGGATCCAACCACTTATAGGCTAGGTTCTTGAGCCTCTGGCATAAGGCTTTCGGAGTCTCGTTTTCCATCATTATTGCCTCTCTAAATAATCTCCGGTAGTGTCTGGGCGTGAGACCAAGGCGGTCTTTCACGGCCTTTTTAATTTCATTATAATTATTTGCCAAACTGGCAGGCATGGTTTTAAAAGCGGATAAGGCCTCGCCACTCAAAGTCATTGCGAAACGCATAGCCCATTGTTCCACAGGCCATTTTGAGTTCTCAGCAATGCGTTCAAAGGCCTCTATAAAATCGTCGGGGTTATCTGCCCGCCCTAAATGTTTGCATACAAGTCCCGTATTCATTTCTACTTGCGGTATTGTAGCTTTGTCTTCCCGAGCCTTTTCCAGTAATGCTGTCATGGCTTCCAGCAATGGTTTCTGCTGTTCCTTCAGTGTAGTCATATACTGTTCTTGCAGGTGTTGGAGCATCTTGGCCTGCTTCTCCTGCTGCTCATTCATCCAGGCCCATAGATCTTGGGGATCCATCTTCCTTTTTGCTGCACCTGAAAATAAAAGAGAAGAGACCCACCAAGTGCGGCACACACACAAAGGTTGTTTTTTTTTTGTTGTTGTTTTTTTTCTTTTTGGCTCCCCTTTTCTCACGGTATCCTATACCTGTCTACCCAGGCTACCAATACCTTAGTCTCCTGGTGACATCAGCATGTGAGAAGGGGTCTTTTCCACCGCTGGCCGCCTTACCAGCCGAATCCTCCTTGATTAGTGCTTTAAAACACTTCTTTTTGCCTTTCAGCAATGTCCTTTCAGGCAAATCCTTCTTGCATTCACTCTGTGCACTGGAACCTGCAACTGCAGTCTTCTTGCGTCTCTCTGGCTCAAACACACTATCTGGCTGTTGATATCTCTCTGCTTCACTTAGGTCTTCGGTTCCCCTCTGACCTTCACGCTGGCTCTCTAGTTGCTCCAAAGCCTCATTGTCACTCTCTCTTACATTCTCATACCTGCTCCATGCTTCCCAGGGTTTTAGCTGCCTTTGCTGTATTCTCTCAGAGTGTGTCTGTGGCTGCTTCAGCTCCTCTCTTTCTCTGATTGTCTGGGAGCCTATTTTATCCCAGTGTTTCCTTGCTCCACCCCCACCCAGCTGAACCCTGTCAGGTAAAGTGAATTCCCTTCCTTTGCTGGCTGGGTGTGTCCTCATTGGGCTTTTGCACGTATTTCTAGGTTGCTCACGGTAACCATCTGACATTTCCTTGTTTACCCTGTCACTTTTTCTGTGCTCCTTTATGCTGAACTGCATTTTCTCGGATTGTTCGGGGTCTGCACTGTTACAATAGTCATGACCTAATGGGAGACAGCCAACATGGCTTTAGACAAGGAAGATCTTGTCTTACTAATCTGTTATGTTTTTTTGAAGGAGTGAATAATCAGGTGGACAAAGGTGAGTCGGTTGATATTGTGTATCTGGACTTTCAGAAAGCCATTGACAAGGTCCCTCATGAGAGACTTTTGGCAAAACTAAAGAGTCATGGGATAGGAGGCAGTGTACTATTGTGGATCAGGAACTGGTTAAAAGATAGAAAGCAGAGGGTAGGGCTAAATGGCCAATTTTCCCAATGGAGAAAGGTGAATAGTGGTGTACCCCAGGGATCTGTGCTGGGTCCGCTGCTTTTTGACATATTCATAAATGACCTGGAAAGTGGAATAACGAGTGAGGTTATCAAATTTGCAGATGACACAAAACTATTTAAAGTTGTTAAAACCCAAGAGGATTGTGGAAAAGTGCAAGAGGATCTCAATAAATTGGAAGACTGGGCATCAAAATGGCAGATGACATTTAATGTGGACAAGTGCAAGGTTATGCACCTAGGGAAGAACAACCCAAACTATGGTTACACGATGCAAGGTTCCACATTAGGAATCACCACCCAGGAAAAAGATTTAGGCATCATTGTGGATACCATGTTAAAACCCTCGGCCCAGTGTGCAGCGGCGGCCAAGAGAGCAAATAGAATGCTAGGTATGATAAGGAAAGGAATGAAAAATAAAACAAAAGATATTATAATGCCTCTATATCGTTCCATGGTGAGACCGCCCCTTGAATATTGTGTGCAATTCTGGTCGCCTTATCTTAAAAAGGATATAGCGATTTTAGAAAAGGTTCAGAGAAGAGCCACCAAAATGGTAAAGGGGATGGAAGGATACTCCTATGAAGAAAGACTAAAAAGGTTAGGGCTCTTTAACCTGGAAAAGAGACAGCTGAGAGGAGGTATGATAGAAGTCTATAAATTAATGAATGGAGTGGAACGGGTAAACGTAGATCGATTGTTTACCTTATCAGAATATGGAAAGACTAGGGGACATGCAATGAAGCTACAGGGTAAACTATTTAAGACTAATAAAAGAAAATATTTTTTCACTCAACGTGTAATCAAACTCTGGAATTTGTTACCGGAGGATGTAGTAAAGGCTGTTAGTGTAGCTGGGTTTAAAAAAGGTTTGGACAAGTTCCTGGAGGAAAGGTCCATAAACCTTTATTAAGAAGGGACCCAGGATATCAATGCTTGAACCAATACAAGCATTGTGGAACCTGTGTCCCTTGGGGAAACTGCTATGTACATATGACCTAGATTGGCCACTGTTGGAAACAGAATACTGGGCTTGATGGACCTTGGTCTGACCCAGTATGGCATATCTTATGTTCTTATGTTCTTAGGATGTAGTAAAAGCTGTTAGTGTAGCTGGGTCTAAAAAAGGTTTGGACAAATTCCTGGAGGAAAGGTCCATAAACCATTATTAAGAAGGGACCCAGGATATCAATGCTTGACCCAATACAAGCATTGTGGAACCTGTGTCTTTTGGGGAAACTGCTAGGTATTTATGACCTAGATTGGCCACTGTTGGAAACAGGATACTGGGTTTGATGGACCTTGGTCTGACCTAGTCGGACGCGTCTTATGTTCTTATGTTTTCTACTGTTACTCTGTATGTATCAGTACCAGATATCTTAAGGATATTTGGGGTGGCAAACAGGCTGCAGATTTTTTCATAGAGGAACAGTGCTAGTTGAAGGCTATCACCATTTGTGGCAGGGTTGGGGGTGTGCTTTCCTCCTAGAGTCAGCCAAACAAGTGAGATGGGGACTGCCTTGACTGATATGAAGGTATAATACATTGGCTAGCATGTGACACCACTGCAAACTGGAGAATATGGCCTGGCGGCACCACAGGCTGAAGTTGGGTGGGGTTGGGCCTTCCACAGAGTTCTTTCTTTGGTGAGGACAGCACCAACTAGCTGATTGGCTGAGTGCAGCTGTAAAAGAAAGGTAATGGAGGAATATGAGGGAAACCCAATGTTAAGATCTACTGGAGGTAATCCAGGGAAGGCTGATTTGGGAGATGATGGAGGACAGATTGGACTATGCTTAAGGAGGTAATGGTGACTGATAATTTGGAATAAAGCCATGGCCAAGGTTTTACCACTAATACAGTGTTCTGAGTTTTTATGCTGGAGTGTCATGAAAGGAAAATGTGTGTGAGTTTCTATGCGATAACACACAGGATTTTGAAAAAACTCTAAAGGCTATTTAATATACTAAGGGGTATGTTTACTGAATGGTGGTAAAGAATCAAGTGTTCCGTTAGCGGGTGCTAACTGTGCATGTGCACACTTACCATGTGCAAAAGGGCACTTTAGCGGCTGCACCAGCAGCGTAAAGTGCCCTGTGGGTGGAGAGAAGGTGAGCACAGGGCGGAGAGTGGGATTCAATGGGCAGGGAGTGGGCAGGAACAAGGCTTGCTCCCTTAACGCAGGCACCTTAACTGCAGGAACCTTAACGCAATTCAAAACCTGGTGGAAAGGGTGTTTTTTGAGGAGAGAGACAATTTTACGTCTGCAATGTGATACACAGAGAGGGGAGCCCAAAAAGTGATAGTAATGCTCCATTTGCAAAAACAGCATAGTGCCCAAGTATGAAGGGGCACTATCTTGATGGTGCAAATGGGGGCAAAGGAAGTGGCACATGGGTCATGCAGTGGGGGCTGCTGGTACACAGGGGGGACTAGGCAGCTGCCTAGATGGCACATAGAAACATAAGATTACAAAATATGCCAAACTGTGCCAGACCAAAGTCCATCATACCCAGTATCCTGTGTCCAACAGTGCACAATCTAGGTAACAAGTACCTAGCAGTTTCCCCAGAAGACACAAAGGATCCCCAATAACTGCAATGGGGCAAGCAGTGCATAGCTCGGATCCTGTTTAGCAATGGTTTATGGACTGTTACCCAGGAACCCGTCCAAACGTTTTTAAACCCAGCTACACTGAGAGCTTTTACCACATCCTCTGGTAATGGATTGTAGGGTTTGATTACGCGTTGACTGAAAAAAATATTTCCACCTAGAAGACCCAAATGGGTTACACTGTAGCCGCATTGCAGGTCCCCTAGTCTGTCCACAGTTTGATGGCATAAAAAAGTGACCTACGTTTACCTGTTCCACTCCAGTCAATAATCTATAGACCTCTAGCATAACTCCTCTCAGCCATCTCATCCCTAGGTTGATGAGCCCCAACCTTTTTAGCCTCTCCACAAGGGTATTCTGCCATCCACAGAACCATCTGTGATATTTGTCATGATCCCACAGTGACAGTGGCAGCACACAGTCCTGCTACTGCTGCAGAAAGTCAATGTGCCACATAGGGTGGTCCAAGGGTCCTGGCACCCCAGGCAGAGATCTAGGCTGCCTTCTCCTCCCCCCCTATTGCCGTAGAACCCAGCTATGGGGGAAGAGGCCGATAGTGCCAGATACTGTAGCCCTCCAAGTAGCTGGAAAATGAAGGTACCTGGGGAAATATTACAGCAGTGGCTGCCATCCTCCCCCCAAGACATATGGGTAGCATGCAGTGATGGGGCCCCTGCAAGGGCAGCTGGTGGGGATGCTGCATGACCATCCCTGTGTGCCCCTGCCCCCCCCCCCATCTGGACCTTTTGCCCAAGGTACCTGCCAAATCCGCATATTTAACATGCTGGGACTGCGACCACCATCACTTACAGTGCATGGACATGTCTGCATGGTGGGGTGTTGGTGGTGTCGTGGGAAGTGGCACCAGCCTTCAGCATTCAGAAGCCTTGTCCTGGTCTTGTGCACCATGTGCCAAAGGTCAGCTGAAGAGAAGCATGTCAGCAACAGGTGCTGTTATCACCATGATTCTGCACTGTGGTGCAACACACACAATTGGTGTATATATGTGCAGACAGTCACAGGTTCAGGTCTTTGCTGGGGTTTCTGTATTGTATATTCCTGTGGACAAAGTTTAGCTGATAATGTAAGTACAGCTCCAGCATGTGCAACCCTAAAGGAGATGGCCAGCAAGGGTGGAAACACCCACCAGCAGCACTGACAGACTCCACTATTCATAGCTGGTTGGAGGCTATTAAGAGCCTATCACAGTTTAGGAAAGCCCTCAAATGCCACCTTTTCAACAAGTACCTCATTGAACCCAACGACGTCCCCTAGAGCCCAAAACCCAGCGATACCATTCGCCAGGCAAATATATGGTATCTCAATAACACACCAAGATTGACCCATAGCGGTGCATATGTTTCTATGAAACCTCTGTTCACATGATTCCATGTAGTAAGTTTTGTAAATAGTTTACCCCTGTTATCCAAGTTTTTTGTGCCCTGTTATCTGTAAACTCATGCGTGTTAACTGTACTGAGCCTTTTTGTTCCATGTGAACCACGCTGATGCTGAATAGTGCGGTATATAAGAGATTGTAAATAAATAAATAAATAATAGCACGTGGTAATACAGCACATGCAAACAGAGCATACGTTATCAATCCTTGAGCTGACATTGAGACAGGAGTGTCAAGCAGGAATGCCAACCATCTTCACTTTTGCTCTGTACACCAATAAGGGTGTATGCGTGTGTGTATTGCTCCCCTTTGTCCTTGGCTTTCTGTACTGCATTTTGGCTCACATTGTGTTTTTCCCAGCCTGTTTGGGAAATGTGAATAACACGAAGCAGAGGATTGTGGGTATCACCCGAGACAGTGCAGATTGGCCTGGATGTGTCTGCCACAATGGTAGAGTCACTGGCTGAGATGCCATTATGTCCATCTGCCATGTGCATTGCCTGGGTGGCCACTGTATGTTATGCTGAGATGGCACTCTCACTATGACCAAATAGTGACCATGGCATGGCTATATAGCCACATAGCTTTGTTTTGGCTCCAATAATATGGATGTGTACTTTATTTGGGGATGCTACTCACTGAGTAAATGGTTGGTTGTCAATGATGAGTATCTCAAGGTGGAGTGCTTGTGATCACGCTATGCACGTATCATGCATGCTTACTAGCAGACCTACTAAAGTTGGTATGTGCTTGCCTAACCACAGCCCAGTGAAGGGCAGCAGGGCAGTCTTTCTGCTCTGCTGTAGTTAATTGTTAGTTCTCAATGGTTGGGGCAGGAGTGGTTTATGGTCTGCTCACTGGGGTCCTGGCAGGACAGTAGCCTATACACCACCACTGCTGTGGCTGTCCATAGTAGCAGTATATCAATACTATCCACTAGCCTACACTGTTATTTGAGTGATGTCTAACATGGGTAAAATACAGGGCCAAGCTGCTTCTGTTATCATCACCTACAGCATGGAGGAAACCAAGGAAATTAGAAATTAAAAAAAAAAAAACATAACACACCACAAATAATATCTGCCACCTACTAGCAGTGATGTGCACCAGCAGTAGATACCATTTCTAACAGTGCAGGTTCAGTGGACCAGGTGCTGGGCACCCCTCCTCACCCTCAGGGTGACAGTTGAAACCACTCTGTAGTATGGCTTGCTGTTATGTGCATGTAGCACATGCAACCAGTGCATCTTAGTGAACTGATATGCTGGATCAGTGCCTTCTCCATTAATATTTCCGCAGCAGACCACTGTTTTGCATGTGCAGTGCGTCATGGGTAGTGGAGGGCCCAACCTATACCTGTATATACAGCAAACAGTTTGATCAGAGATCTGCAGGCTGTGTAGAGTTGTATGGAGGTGTAGCCTACTGGTTGATGCAATGTTTATACAGTCAAAGGTCCAAGGTTTGATTCCCACTTGCTCAATTTGTACTTGGGTGCGCTTGCCCATCTTGCATAATTCTGGCTCTGCTGTAAGCTGCAGACAATCATCCTTCTACATTTCTATGCATTATGGCTATATGTTAGGTAGCCCAACATATCATTCCCCATCATGGACATCTGTGATCATGGCTTTAGTGGCTCTGCCATGGCACATTGCAATGGGTCAGTGATGTATATGCAGTAGATATCTGGGTCAACTGGTATAGATGCGTTTTTGTTTTGCCATCATTGTTCACATCCTCCCTCTTGAGGCAAGGATCAAATACAAATCTCTCCTACTCATCCACAAAGCCCTCCACCAAATGCAGACCTCCCAACTCCAGACGCTACTTCCTCAGCCTACCCTCAACAAACCAACCCGACAGACCACCAGCAACACCTTCACTATCCCCCACGAACGAACTAAGTTCAACCAACAAACCTGTAACAGAGCATTCAAACTGTATGCCACCTCCCTCTGGAACTCCCTTCCACACCAGATCCGAAACAACAGAGACCTCTCCACTTTCCGGAAACAGCTAAAAACCATCCCGTTTCATGAATTTCTTGGATCCGAAACAGACATCTCTCACTAACTGCCCAACCAGTTCCTCCTACTTAAACCCCCCTGCTCCCATCTAAGAGTTTTATGTCAGCTGTCTAGTACTGTTACTCCTTGTTCAGATCTCCACTGTTGGCCCCCTGGTGATGGCCCCCCCCCCCATAAATTGATCTCCCCCCCCCCCTCTTTTTGTCTAAACCGCTTTGACCTGGCGAAAAGTGGGATATAAATGTAGCTAAATAAAATAAATAGATAGTTAACTTCCAGCTTTACGTAAAGAGGATATATCTCATACATTCAGGCACCTAACACTTGTTGCATAGCCATCCCCTGCACTGTTCTGCCATCATTACTTGCCCCACATGGGTCAAATGGGTTCAACTTGTCCCTTTCTATCATGCCACTCTGTTGGGTGTAATGCAATGTGTGCCTTTTGAGTCAGTCCTGACTCCTGGTGACCCAGAAGCTCCTGGGTTTTCTTGGCAGCGTCACCAGAAGTAGATTGCCAGGCCTTTCTTCTGAGGCAATGGAGGGTTAAGTGACTTGCCCAAGGCCATAAGGAGTGCTAGTGGGAATTGAACCCTGGTTGCTTGGTTACCATGCCAGTGCTCTAACCACTAGGCTACTCCTCCAGTATTGCCTTGCAATTGCATAGGCTGAGACACCAGTCCTAGCTGCACAAATGGTGTTTCATATACCCCATGGCACTGCTACGTTTGGTTCATACATACCAAATGCTTTTGGCCTGTATGATCTCATACATCCACTCACCACACAAATTGCAAACTCTTTGCTTGAAAGATCCATGGCACAGCCCTGCATGTACCATCTGACCATCAGGAAGATTCATTGTGGGGCAGCTTACTGGCAGTAAGCTACCTCACCATGGCCATCAGGGGTCATTTGCATATCATGCACACCTCTCCTGTGACTGCTCCACGTGAGCACTCATGGACAATCCTCCCTTTGCTGCCCATATCAAGAACCTGCTGCCTCCATCTAGACACTGTCCTGGCCTATGGCATGCCACACACTGACAGTACATCTGGATACATGTCCACACCTCACAGACACTATAATATAACTTATGGCATGGTGTATGCTTTCAGGAGCATCTAGGACTGCATGTCTGTCACAGCACCCCCTGCTTCTACATCTCCTCCGCTGACTCTGCTGCCACAACCACCCACCCATGACACTGCCAACACCCACTACCAGTATCATTAGGCAGCCGCCTATCTCACCTAGTCAACAGTACAGGCCTGCTGTATGGTTAAACATGCTCATCACACATAGCCAGGCGTCTGGTGAATCAATTCGATCAGCTACCAATTGTGCTTGCATCCATATCTTCTCCAGTGGCTTCCCTGCCCCTCTTTCAACGTTTTAGAGTCTTTCCTGCATTAGGCTGCATGCAAGACACCTTTACACAGCATGTCCTTTTACCACCCGCTAAGTGTCATCTACCGCCCCTTAATGTCCTGTTACTGCCTGCTAAGTGTCCACTGGCACCCCTTAATGCAGCACGTCCTGTTACCACCTGCTAAGTGTCCACTAGCACCTCTTAATGTCGGAATGCCTCTGACACGCCCAGCACACTTAGCACACGGTAACCCTTTATCGCTGTTGTTACTGCACGGAAAAGACTGCTCCTTTACCGCTGTTTAGTAAACATACCCCTAAGACATAGGAATATAAAAAAGGCTATTTCCTAAACACAGGGTTTTAAGGATTCAACTTACAGTCTCTCTCTCCACACATTATTTAAGTCACAGTTTTCTAAACATCAATACTCATAATCTGTGTTCTCTCAACAGTGTCTGCTTTCAGTCCCTGGGATTTTATTTTTGGAGCATTATAATGAGACTGGGCTTTGAAATGGAAAATCCCTTCCTTTAGGGGGTTATTTTAGAAGCCTCATTCACGCTTTGGAAGTCCAAAATTGGGCTTAGAGACATCTTTATCTTTTATCTTTATTACATATTTAATATACCGCTCAGACTGGGGGCATCAGAGCAGTTTACAATACAAAATTTGAGACTGCTTCAGAAAAAGAAAGGAACACCAATTCAAAGCATAGAGATGTCTCTAGAGCCATTTTAGCATCTGGTTCTGGGGACATCCAAATCTGAACTGGGGCATGGAGAAGGCATGGTCAGGACATTCCCAGGAACCTAGAGGTGTGGTTAGTGTGTTCCCAAGGGCCAGGACATCCCCACTTAATCACAGTGTTGTAAGAAATTGCAGTGAAGGGGCAAATGCATAGACAGAATAAAAATAACTACTGAGCAGTAAATACTTAGCATCATATGAATAGGCTGTAATAGTCCAACAGCATGTTAAATTTTAGATATGGATAAAAAAAAATGCTCAGCGGTATGGATAGCTTGGAAATATTTCACTCATTGCTAAAATATGCAAGAGAAAGATTTTGTACAGAATGTAGGAATCAACAACATGATAGCCATGTAGTCAATGTACATCTAGAAACTAGGCATAATTAGTTAATGCAAAGAATAGTCACAACATAGTCTGTCATTGTCACTGCTATTTAAACCATATGTGTTAAGCAGTTTGAAAGACAAACCAGTAGGATACAAGTTATAGTACTGTGAAGAATAATTAGTAAAATCGGGCAACAGTATATAAGCATATCATTAGACTGTTGTAAAATAAGAAAATATACTCTTAATATATTATTCATATGCCAGCATTTCAGAATGCTTTGCTATGCCCAGGCAATTCGCTGTTTAATAAATTGGACCAGGAAGTGCAAACGTTGTTGTTGTTAAGTGCCGTCAAGTCAGTGTCGACTCATGGTGACCCTCTGGATAGTGGTCCTAAACTGTGTTTTGTCTCCAGTCAGGCGGCTCATTGTTGACAGAGTGGCACCTTTAGCTGCTGTTATTGTATTGACCCTCTTTTGCATTGACCTTCTACCTTTCCAAGCATGTTGTTTTTCTCTAAAGATCTCTCTCTTCGTATGATGTGTCCAAAGTATGAAAGTCGAAGTCTTGCAACTGAGCTTCTTAAGAAAGCTTAGGTTTGATCTCCTCTAGTATTGACTGGTTTGTTTTTCGGGCAGTCCATGGTATACACAGTATTTGTCACCAGCACCATAATCAAAAGGCATTAATTTTCTTCCTGTCTATCTTTTTCAGTGTCCAACTTTCGCATCCACATGACACTATTGAAAATGCCATGGCTTAACAAGTCAAATATTGGTATGAAGAGAGACATCTCTGCTCTTGAGAATCTTCTCTGGGTCTTTCATAGCCATTCTACCAAGAGCAATGCATTGTTAGATTTCTTGACTGCTTGTTGTTTCTTTACAGATAGTTGATCCAAATAGGATAAAGTTGTCCACTATTTTGATTTCTTCTCCATCAACGATGATTTTGCCAATTGTCATGATCTTTGCCTTCTTTACATTAAGGTGCAGGCCCATTTTAAGACTGTGCTCCTTGATCTTGAGAAGCAAAGGTTTCAGATAGTCTTCACTTTCAGCCTTAGGGGTATGTTTACTAAACAGCACTAACATTGCAGCGGTGACGTTATCGCACAATAATGTTAAATTACCGTGCGATAATGTTACCTATCACGCGATAACATCTCCGGCGTCGTTAAGTTGCACAGAGGGTGGAGCAAGTCTCTCCAGAGGGCGGAGAGAAGGGGTCAATGGGCAGAGAGTGGGAGGGGAGAGGCTCCAGGCACACTAACGCTGTGGAATGAAGGTCTGAAAATTAACACCAGTGAAAACCTCGCGTTAGAGGCACTTTTGCAGGAGAGAGAAACCATTTCAGTCAGCAATGCACAGCAAAGGCAGGGAAACCAAGAAAAGTGATAGCAGTGATACATGTGCAGCAACAGCATAGTGCCCAAGTACGAAAGGGCACGACGGTGAGGCTGCAAATGGGCTACAGGGGGCTGTAGGCGGGACATGCAGTGGGGCAGCTGGGGCACAGGGTGGACTAGGCAGATGCCTAGGTGGCACATAGGAATGCAGAAACTGAAAATCAGCAAGCCAGCAACTGACCAAGGTCAAACATGCCACGAGTGTGTGTCCCACAGTGTCCCAGGGGACAGTACCCAGCAAGTACCCCAAAGGGCACATAACATGGACAGGCAGTGCCGGGGGAAGCACGGATGTCTATGTAGGCACTCCTACCCCAGATACCACACCATAGGCAGCCGTCTACCAGCATACTGGATGGCCTGGAACTGTGCACCACCAGCTCCACCGGCATAAGGGCATGTCAGCATGGTGGTGGAGGGGTGCTGGTGGTGGAGGGGGCAGTGGCATCTGCCCACAGCAGACCAAGGCCAAGCCCGGTTCAGGTGGGTGGCATGCAGTGCAACTGACAAGGGCTTCTGATGAACAGTAATGGTATCCTTAGGGAACAACCTGCCCCTGTGGCAACAGCTTGGTGCAGTACACACAGCCAGTGTGTTCAGGGGCAGAAGGTCACAGGTTCAAGTCCCAGCTGTGGCTCCTGCAGACCATGTCCATATGTTTTACCCTACAGCACACATACACCATAAACATGTGCAGTCCCTAGAGCAGAGGTTCCCAAATGCAGTCCTGGAGGGCCAAACACCATTCAGGAGTTCATGCTATCCATAATAAATATGCATGAGATGCATTGCTATGCAGTGCCCGCACTGAATGCAAATGTATCTCATGCATATAACAGGGGCACAAACACCCACACCCACAGGCTCCACTAACCAAAGCCTCATGGAGAGTCAGGCTGTTGGGCCCTGCTCGGAGCAGCAGCTACCAATACTAGCACCTGCATACCTTAGCAATGCCTGCATTGTGCCAAGGACTGGTGTGGCGGCCAGGGCTGCCAACCACCGCTATCTTTGCACAATGCTGAAATAGGTGTGGGAGTGTGTGTGTGTCTAGCCAGTGTTTTGTGGCTGCCTACACCTTACTGAGCCCACAATGCTTGCACTGTTTCCAGTGTTAGCCTGCCAATGTGCATAATGAGGAGCAAGGTATTGAAGGTATGGCCCGGACACGGCGGTCTGGGCAGGATGCATCTGCACAGGGTATAGGGCAATGGCTGGGGCATTGTAGTGCCTGACCACACCTGCACGGAGAGGGTAGCCACAGCAGTGACCATGGCATGGCTAGGTTCCCTCATAGTGCTATACAGTGTTTCTCTCAAGTGATATCTATGAGTCCTCTTTTTTGGGCCCAATCACTAACGTACTTGCTTGGTGTGTGCACTTACATCCCACTTTTGGGGCACACAGTTCCTCCAGGAACAAGCACTATGTACTAGCTAGCAGACTGTCTGCAGTTAGCATGTGTATGGCTAGAACTCCTTGCAGGGTGCAGCGGGTGGAGACTGACTGTGCCCTCTGCTGGTGAATGTTGGATTGTGGTGGGGAGCAGCTGAGGTTTTCCAGGCCTACTGCCTGTCTGCCAGTGCCCTATGAAATACATACAGTTCTGCATTGAGTGCCCTGGAGGGTGCCTATTCCCCAGCAGGACTGGGGTGGTGGTCCCCTCTACCGCCTTCGATGTAGAGTGTGGATTTGTTGGTGGGAGATCCTGTTCTCCACCCTAACCCAGAGAGAGCAGGTTGGGTTGGTGCTACATAATCCACTTTTGGGTCCACACAACACCCTTCTCCTATAATATGTGACCACTGCAACCACACAGGTTATGCATTATCCTGAGTGCATCATAGACCACAAGGGCTAGATGTAACAGGGAAATACAGATGGACACCGGTGTATTATAGGTGTGTCTGCAAGGACTGCCTATCACACACTAGCACTGATGGGGACCCACAACACAGTCTATCTCAGCCAAGCCAGGTGCTGTGGACCTGGTGCTGGGTGCCCAACCTCACCTTCAGGGTGAGCACAGGAATCGCACAATGTCACAGTCTGTAGCTACTCTGTGCCAGTAACACACACGGTCAGTGCCCCCTAACAGGCCGAGGTGCTGTGGAGGCGCATATCCCATCTTGTGATCAGATGTAGACTGCTGATCTGCATGTGCAGTGCATCATGGGTACGGGTGAATATACCCTATCCTGGTAACCACAGCAGACAGTTTGTGCGGTGACCTGCAGTCTTTCTGTAGCCAGTCAGTGCTGTGTCAGAAGCTATAGAGCTGTAGCCCACTAGTTACTGCAATGACTGTGGAGACAGAGGTTATGGGTTCAATCCTACTGTGGTGTTCTTTGTTAAGGCTCTCTGAGGGGTTTCCTCTTAATTTACATCAGTGCTGCCAGCAAAACCACCCTCACAGTGCCGTAACCTTAAGGTGCCTCATAGGGCGCCCTATAATGCACCGTATAGGGCACATTATAAGGTATTTTGGTGGACAGGGCACTTTATAATGTACCCTATGGGGCGCCCTATGAGGCACCTTAGGTTACGGCACTGTGAGGGTGCTTTTGCTGGCAGCACTGATTCAAATTAAAAGGGAATCCCTCAGACAGCCTTATTAAATAGCACCACCTGAACATCTGACCACTGCCTCCACAGTCATTGTCATAACCAGTGGGCTACATTTCTATAGCTTCCAGCACAGCGCTGGCATGGACTTAAGGTAACCGTGCATTAATGAGCCAAGGCGCCCTCTATCGCGCGATACAGATTCTTCCTACCTTGCCGCCGGAACGCCCACTACTTTATATGGCATTCTTCACATTAACGCTGCAACTAGCGCTGGTAACATTAAGACAATATAGTAAACATACCCCTTAGTGTCCATAAAATATGTTAAAGGAATCTGATAACCATTCTTCCCTAAAATATTTTACTGTGCCATGCTTTGATAAGACAACAGCCTTTCTCATACTCCCAAATGTGAAAGTCACATCCTTAAACATCCAAATGGTATTTCAAAAGATGATCATTTGGGATCATCCTGATCCAGCATCTTTTAAATGGGGGCCACAAAATCAGTTGTCCTTGCCTCCCCAATAAATCCATTCTTTCTCCTTGCTGGATCACAGGATTTGTTTTCATTCCTTGATCAAACCTCTGTTATTCTGACTTTCTCTCATTCTAGCTTCACTTCTTAATGGCAGTCATGCAGTCAATGTACTAGCAGTTGGGAGTGAAGCTGGAATGAGAGAAAAACAAGAATAACAAGGCCACTTTCTGGCAGGACTAGGGAGTAAGATCCATGCTCTTTCCATTACTCTTAGGTTTTCAGGATTTCTTTCCCAAAATTATACTGTCCTCACAGTGAAGCAAGAGAAAGAACTCTCACATGCAGGCATCTGCGTTGTCAGCAGAAACTAGCATAATGGTTTGGTGCAAGCAGTGTGGGTGCAACTAATGCCACATCAAGAACAGTAATTAGAAAGGGATGTACCTGTCCCCTTCTGCAGTTAGCCTACAGCCCCATGCTGATTATGCGCCCACACATGTCAGCATGGAGCTTAGTAAACATGCCACTAAATGTGCCAAACAACAAGAGGAGTTTGGCAACCCCAACATAACTCCTCTGAAACTGTACACTGGACCAGCATGGTGTCAATGTAAATATATATTCTGCAAAAAATAAAAGAAATGCAAGATGCTCGCATACCAAGGAACCGATCCAACGAAAACAACCAAGAAACACCAAAGACCCCATGGCACACCCGCAACCTATTACAGTTCAAAACCCACCTAAGGAAACTTGAATGGACATGTCATAAAACAATCCTTATCGAAGATTGCAACAACTATCTGAATCTACTCCAGGATTACCATACCACCACAGACAAAGCCAAATGGGACTATCAAATCAAGCTTATCCATACATCGATCAATTGCCCAAGAAAACTATTCGACCTTGTCAAATGCCTCACAGGATCACCTACCAACCCCGACACAGCCCCTGCTATCACCCATCAGCACTTGGCTGCACAATACAAGCAAATCCTCCCACATCCTAATCCCACCCCCACCCCTACTGCCAACCACCATCCCTACCCTACCACTGGACATCCTTTAACACCATTACCAGGGAAAACATTGAAACTATCTTAATGACACTCAAAACAACCACCTCTCCTCTCAATCCTTCCCCAGCCAACTGGATCAAAGCAGCAAAGACAGAACTTAGCCCCATCCTCGCCAGAATCACACAAGCAGCACTACAACAAGGACTAATGTCTGAGTGCCTCAAACCCTCATCCATTTGCCCCACCCTAAAGAAGCCCATCCTCAACCTCTCTGACCCTACCTCATACAGACCCACAGCCAGCCTCCCCTTCCTAGCAAAAATCATTGAGAAGACTCTCCATCTCCAACTCCAGGACCACATCGACAACAACTCTCTCCTTGACCCCCAACAACACAGATTCCACCCCATGCATGGAGTAGAAACCCTAATGACCTCCCTCATAATCAAAGGCATACAAGATACAACCCAAGGCTTCCTACTGATCTTCCTAGACATCTCCACAGCATTTGACACCATTGACAACAAAATCCTCCTCCAGAGTCTGCAAGCAACAGAAATTCAGGAAACAGTACTCGAATGGTTCCATTCATACCTCTCTAACAGGTGCCAACAGATAAAACCGGGAACAAACATATCCACCCCCTACCACGAAACACAAGGAATACCCCAAGGATCCAGCCTATCTGTCCTCCTCTTCAATCTATATCTCAAACTCCTCTGCTCAATCATCAAAACATAAAGTATCAACTTCCACATCTATGCAGACGGCATCATGCTATATAGTCTGTTCAACATCAAACAAGCATCATTCACATGACTACAAGAATGCTTTACCAATGTATCACATTGGCTAGCAAACAACAACCTTACAATCAACTATAAGAAAACCAAAGCTTTATTTATTACAAAAGACACCACATGCATCCCTCAACCACCATAACCTTCAATGGCATACAAATAAATGTACGCCCAGAACTAGGTACCTTGGCATCATCCTCTGCCAACACCTCTCATTCAGGACACAAATATCAACAGTTTCCAGAACAACATACTACAAATTCAAAACCTTACACCATCTCTGCCCCCTCCTCGAACCATCAGACTTCTGCTCGGCACTCCAAGCTCTAATCCTTCCACATGCCAACTACTGCAACACAATCTATCAAGGTTTACTGCAATCCACCCTCCATCCATTACAAACCACCCTTCACACTGCTGCACGCATCCTCCAAGGAACATCTAAATTTGACAACATCACCCCCATCCTCAAGCAGCTCCATTGGCTACCACTCCTCAGTAGAATCAAGTACAAAACCCTACTGCTAACACACAAAGCTCTCCACTGTCACCCAGCTTCTCACCTCCAATCCCTCCTCCAAACACTCAACCCTAACAGACCCCGAAGACTACCTACAACCAACAAACTCACCATACCCCACGCCAGAACAAACAATAACCAACAAACATGCCGAAGGGCCTTCGAATTATATGCACCATCCCTCTGGAACACACTCCCAAACCCAATAAGGAATATCTCCGACCTCCATTCCTTCCATAAACATCTGAAGACCTTCCTATTTACTGAACATTTTAGCCCTACTACCTAACCCCAACCTATATTGATTCCCACTGTATATATATGTTAACCACACTTAAACTGTTGCTTATATATGGTTTCTACTTAGTTAGCCATCTCCTGTATGTAGTTAACTCTTAAATATATCTGATATTCTTTATTCAATGTAAACCTCTTTGATCCAGTTAAAAACGGTATATAAACATAGCTACATAAATAAATAAAAGAAAAAGCAAGAACCACAATGCCGTTTATAACACCAAATTATAACTCATTTTATTTTGTTATAAATTGCGTTATGGTTCTTGCTTTTTCTTTTTTTAACATATATTCTGCATCAATAGAAACTCCTCCCTCGACAAGGGCATAGAGCAGAACTAGGACATTCACCCATAGCACTCAATATATATACTTTAAAAAAAAATCTGATTTTGGTCATCTTACTAACAACAACATAAACATTCTTCAGTACCAGGCATATTATGAACCAATACAAAACCCTACAAAGGTCACTGAGGATCTACAGAGCAGAGCTACCGTACCATACCAGCACCAACTTCAAAATTCACACAAGGAGCCTACCCATAAAAAATCAGCACATTAAATATTGTAGCAGGTCTTAGAACATCCATACACCTATCTGAAAAGCTGAACAAGTCAGATTACTACAGTGCAGAGCTATATGTGCAAACTTGCTCACACACTCAGAACATAGACCCTCACCAAGGGCAGAATAAGTGACCACAACCTAAAAATAAAAATATGCAGACAAAATTTAAACTGAAACTCCAAGAAGCCAGACTCTACATGCAGTACAACACTAGAGAAACAGAAAGAGATGCATTTCCCTGCACTGTGTAAAATATAAAGATAGCGTTAAGTCTGATCACTAACGGGGTTATTCTGTGCTACGAATAGCGGGGATGGACGTCCATCCCCACTATTCGTGCCAGCTCCTGCCCCCAACTAACTTCCCCGCCGGTTGTGCAGAGAAGTTAGATGGGGCAGGGAATGGATGGCCAGGGGTGGAGTCTGGGCGGGCAGTGGGCGGTTGCTGGCCCTGGATGTACAGGGCCGATTCTAATGTCGGCCCTGTATGTCCAGGATTGGCAAAATGTCCGGGAAGTTATTCTACCTCCAAGGTGGAATAACTTCCCTGGACATGAACTTTTACATAGCCCGGAGCACAGATGGGGCAGGGGGGCCAGGGTTTATTCCCCACAGTCCGACCCTGGCCTTAGGAAACCAGATCAGTGGTTAGGTTGCGGGGAATAGACCTCTTTTTCAGGTGGTCGGATCGCGGCTCTTCCATGGAGCCATTGAGGAGCCGTGACTGAGTAAGCCGGGGGCAGTCTTGCACATGCACGCCGGACTGAATCTCAGTCTCTGCCTGCACATGCAGGACTGTTCATGATTCTGATCCTGTGGGGCTAGATGTGCCCCGTAGGATCTACGTGCGGGACGGAATCGAGCCCTAAATTAAAAATAAAATAATTTTTTCTACTT
Source organism: Ichthyophis bannanicus (assembly GCA_033557465.1). Classification (NCBI taxonomy): domain Eukaryota; kingdom Metazoa; phylum Chordata; class Amphibia; order Gymnophiona; family Ichthyophiidae; genus Ichthyophis; species Ichthyophis bannanicus. The sequence goes on along the minus strand of CM066033.1, from coordinate 294,994,832 downwards.
TTGTTGTCTGATCATTTTATTCTCCAATCATACAGGTCCCAATCTCAGGTTTGTATTTTCCTCTGTCTTCTCTTAATTTTCTTTCTATGGTTTCTAGTCTATCTGCCATTTCTTGTCTCCTGTTTTGTTTTCTTCACTTCTTTGCATCTTGGATATTGATCTTATCCTTTCAGCTTTCTTCCATTTATTTTTCTCTCTGTGTGTACTCAGATTTCACTATTACTTCTTACTATCAGTCCTCAATCCCCCCTTTTTTTTACTCCTACCACTTTTCAACCCTCACCCCAGTCCTCCCATTCCCCATCTCTTCCCTGGTCCATTATTCCCCAGTCTTTCACTCACTCTCTCTCCTCCCTCATCCAGTGTCTCTCTCTCTCTCTCTCTCTTGCTCTTTCCCTCCTTCCAGCATCTCCACTTGCTCTCTCTCTCTCTTTATCCTTCCATGTCCCCCTCCCCCTTCCTATCTCCCTTTGCCCATCATCTCCCCCATCTCCATACCATCCCCTTCCTATTACTCCCATGTCCAGCATCTCTCCATTTCTTTCTCACTCTACTTACCCTGTGCCAATCTCATCCCGCTCTCTCCTTATTACCCCAGTGCCCTGCATCTCCCGTTTCCCTCTGTTCTACCCCCCATGTCCAGCATCTTCCCATAGGCTCCCTATACCTCCCCCCCATGCTCAGCATCCTCACTCCATCTCAAAAATCTCCTCTCTTTGCTTCTCCCTGTGCCCACTTCCCATGTCCAGTATCTTCCCTTCATCTTCCTAGCCCCCAAGTCTAGCACGTTCCCTTTGCCTCCCTATTACACTCTGCATCCAGCATCTTCCTTCTGTCTCCCTGTGCCCCTCCACCTCCAGCATCTCCCTTCTACCTGCCAATGCCCCCTGTCCAGCATCTGTTTTATTGTGACCCCCCCCCACTTGTCCTACATCTGCCCTGTTTTCCCTTGATACTCTCGAGTCCAACATTTTCTCTCTATCTTCATTTCCCCTCTATCTCCCTATCCCCCCATGTGTCCAGTATGTCCATCTCCCTAGCCTTCCATCACCATGTCCAGTATCTTCCTTCCATTTTCCCACTGTCCCCCAACTCTCTGTTTCCCTTCCCAGACTCTCTGCTTTTTTCACTTTCCCTTTGCACTCTCACCCCCTGCTTTCAATCTTGCACTCTTACCTTGGGTCCTGCAGCAGGAGCAATCTGGAAGGCAGCTGTTTTGCCCATAGGACTTGCTACTTCTTTGGGCAGGATTTTTTGTTCTATGCCATGATGGCAGCCTTGTGCAATTCTTCTGCCCATGGGAGCAGCAAGTCCCATGGGCAGGATCTTCCATTCGGGGCCATGATTGTGACCTTGCTGTTCCCGTGAACAAAATAATTGTGCAAGTCTAGCAAGCAGGATCCTCCATTTGGGCAGCCTTGCACAATTCTGCTCACAGCAGCAGCAAGTCCTCCAGGCAGAATCTTCCTTTCTCTCCTGCCCACGGAACTTGTTGCTCCCACAGGCAGGATCTTCTGTTCGCAGCATGGGAGAGGGAGAGAGAGAGAGAGAGAAGGAGGGAGGAGGGGAGATGTCACTTAACCCTCCATAGCCCATGTTCCCTGTAAAATAGTTATCTCCAAGTTATAATGCCCTGTTCAATGTAATTTCAGTTTGTTCAATGTAAACCACACTGATGCAGAATAGCGCGGTATATAAGAGAATGTAAATAAATAAATGTCTAGCACTGGTGCCCCCTGTTGCCGGCACTCCCCCTGCTGTGCTTACTTGCTTACCAAGTAGCACTGGCTCTGATCCTTTTCCTGGGTGGTGGTTCCTAATGTGGAACCTTGCAACATTTACTGTAGTTTGGATTTGTCTTGCCTAAGGAGGTCATTCCAGAACACGAATAAAGTGTTTGTACATCCCCGACTGTATTCTGAAACATTGCTGACATACATGTCCACGGCGCTAGCACAGGGATCTCAGAATGTGGAACGGTGGCGTGGTCAGTTGCAGATACATACAAAGAGTATTCAGGAAAGGCCCATGTATGTATTAAGTGTCTCTAGGAAATGTCCAAGTTATTCCTGCTGAAACATGGAATAAGGCTAGGACTTAGAAAATATTCTGCTGTGCTCTGCAATGCATCCCATATACATGAATGGTTGTGACAAGTATGCTATGAACTGGTGTGACTGCAGTCTAGAAAAATACAAGATTCAGGCTAAGGTACAGGGAGCAGAGGTGAGGGAATGTCGTAAGGGAAATAAACATCTCTAGACACCCTTACAGAAATATTAAGAAGAGCATTTGAGTTTATTCAGGCTATGCACCTATGTGCTGTTTGTGCTAAAGGAGTCAATCTATGAGACCTTAGCAATTCCCATGTTCAGAAAAATGGGACTCCTTTTTGAGTGAGAAATGGAGATCATATTTGTAGTCCTGGTGCCCCATGTGATTATGTTATGTCATTGCTGTTTTGTATAGGGTTGGGGCATCTTATGGGCAGAATCATGTTGTCATGACAGAAAGTGAGCATGTGTGTGTGTATGTGGTTTGCGGGATGCACATGGGGATCTGGTGTGCTCATCTTCAATTCAGGAAGGACATGAAAGTCTTTCCAGTACTGGACCATATGGATGACCATGGCATCACCAGGTGCTAGTGTGATTGGGCAGTCTAATTCAGAGAGGGGTCACTACACCTAAATGTCAAAACCTATTCCCTGTCACTGATAAGAGACCCTCAGAATAAGAACACACAACAGTGCAAACAGCACTAATACATTCCCATAATGCACATTTTGTGGGACCAATGGTGGAGCTGTTGCACAAGTATTTGCACTTCTGAATGCCCTTATTCTGAAGGTCCCTAGCACTGACAGGGATATATGCTGACATATAGCCATAGGAACCTATGCTGCACAGACACGTGTAACAGATGTGGAGCTTATGATCTAGTTGGGACCGACAACACAGCTGCTGTAAACAGGATACATCGGGGGGAACTGGTCAGGAAACACAAGGGAGCTTAGGCGAATATGATCCAACAGCAGCACCAATGGGATAAGCCCTCAGCCTGGATTTGGGAAGGGCCAGGGATGAAGCTAGACATACAGGATCTGGTAGTTTTTTCCAGGCATATGAGGCAGCACGGTGAAGGGAGCAATGTCCGGGTTTGGCAGTAGAAGGGGAGGGCATAGATAGAAGCAATCTGACAGAAAAGCAATCGTCATGGGAAAGGGGTAGGGAGGGATAAGAAGAGCAGCAGATTGAGTGCACTTATATGTCAGAGGCACGGAAAGGGTATACATTTGTTGCCCAGCAATATTATGCATTCTTTGGGGACCTGTGTGGGTAGTTCTGGGTTTTGTGGACTTGGTGACAGTCCATCCTTAGATGTTTAAGGCATGTTTGTGAAGATGACAAGGGCAGAACTCACTGGGGCAGGTTCCTAATGCCAAATACCATTTGATGCAAGCTATGTCCAGACATACATGTTCATATTTCCATTCTTGTATACCATATTGGGGTGCACTGGGCTTACCTAGCACTTTTCAGGGCATGAAGGAATTGGTATATGGTTTAGGTTGAAGCAGCTGTCATTTCTCATTGGTATTTATGTCTAGTGTGCACTGGCACACTACTGTCTGTGATAAGCAGCTTAAGAGATGCACGTTTTTCCTGAGGAACATGGTGTCCGTGAAAATTTTGCAGGGATCAGCAGGATCCAAAACATGTAGCGTTTCATCATACGGTAGGTGTGGGGACATCCAAACTATTTACCCGGATCCGAGGCATGGGGCTGGCTGGATAGTGCTTGCACGTGCTTGCAGAAAATGTCTTCGATGCTAGGCCTAGTCCTCGGTGGAATGCAGGAACTAGTGTGAGAGGTAACGATTCTGGAGCTGCAGGCACGTACAGACCCATGGATGCGGAATTAAGTTCAAAGGGGCCTGTTTTTGATTTAGACGTGTCTGTGGGCCAAACGTGCACTGTATGGAATTGGGCTCTAAGCGCATTACTTTGCATTTGTCCACATAAAATGTCATCTGCCATTTGGACTCCCAGTCTCCCAATTTATCAAGGTCTTGCAATTTGTATAATCTTTTTGTGATTTAACAACTTTGAATAATTTTGTGTCATCTGCAGATTTGATCAACTCACTTGCTAGTACAATTCCGGGTCATTTATGATAAAAAGCAGTGGGCCCAGCACAGATCCCTGGGGTACTCCACTATTCACCTTTCTCCACTGAGAAAATTGGCCATTTAGTCGACTCTCTGTTTTCTATCTTTCAACGAATCCACAATAGTACATTGCCTCCTAGCCCATGGCTTTTTAATTTTCCAAAGAGTCTCTCATGAGGGACTTTGTCAAAGGCTTTCTGAAAATTGAGGCACACTATATCAATCAGCTCGCCTTTATCTAACTGTTTATTCACACTTTCAAAAGATATGAGATTGGTGAGACAAGACTTTCCTTGGCTAAATCCATGTTGGCTTTCTGCCATTAAACCATGACTATCTACATGTTCAGTAATTTTGTTTTTTATAATCTTTTCTATCATTTTGCCCAGTACTGATGTCAGGCTCACTGGTCTGTAGTTTCTTAGGTCGCTCCTTTTTAAAAATTGCTATTACATTGGCCACTCTCCAGTCTTTGGGCACTACAGATGATTTTAATGATAAATCACAGATTACTAATAGTAGTTCTACAATCTCATATTTCAGTTCTTTCAGCACCCTGTGCCATCCGGTCTAGGTGATTTTCTGCTCTTTAGTCAATTAGTTGTATTACATCTTTTAGATTTATCGAGATTTGTTTCAATTCCTCTAATACATCACCTTTAAATATCATTTTTGGCATGGGTAAATTCTCTACATTTTCTTCAGTAACTGACTCCCTCACAGGTGTTTTGCTATGAATATACTGCACTTGAAAAAGTTTTTATTATGCACTTTTGTTTCCACAGCAAGCTTCTTTTCAAAAGTTCTCTTTGCCTGCCTTATCAATGCCTTGCATTTAACTTGCTAGTACTTATGCTTTTTTTTGTTTTCATCATTTGGCTTGTTTTTCCATTTTCTGAAAGATTCTGTCTTCACTGTAACACCCTCTCTGACCTCACCTTTAAGCCATGCTGCCTGTTGTTGGGCCTTCCTTACACCTTTTTTAAAGCATGGAATACATCTGATCTGGGATTCCGAAATAGTATTTTTAAATAACGCCTAAGCCTGATGTAAACTTTGAAATTCTTCCTTTTAGTTTTTTCTTAACCATTTTCCTCATTTTATCATAGTCTACTTTCTGAAAGTTAAATGCTAGCACAGTCAATTTCCTTGCTATCCTCCTTCCATTTATTAAATCAAATGTGATCATGATATGATCACTATTGCCAAGCAGTCCCAAAATAGTTACCTCTCACACTAAATCCTGCATTCCACTGAGGACTAGGTCTAGCAACCCCGCATGTCAATTCCTGAACTAGCTGCTCCATGAAACAGTCATCACTTCTTCTAGAAACTAAGGGGCCGATTCTGAGTTGTTACTTGCGGGGCTGCACGTCCTGGTGAGATGTGCAGCCCTGCAAGCCATCCTGCCCTTATTCCCCCTCTGACTCTCCCCATATGGCTAGAGCAGCAGGACGGGGAGAGCCAGCAGGGGGCAGAAGAGGGCAGAGTCTGGGTGGAGTGGGGGCGGGCCGAAGAGGCAGGACGTACAGGGCCAATTCAGGTCACGGCCCTGTATATCCTGCAGGGTCAGGGGAAGCGTGCTGCTTATTCCACTTCAAAGGTGGAATAAGCAGTGCAACCTGGCTGATCAGGACTGGGGCCAAGTGTGGTTAGGTCCCCGCCACCCAATCCAGACTCCAGCTATCCATCTGTGGGTCGGGCGGTGGGGAAGAAGAGGGTCGGCACCACGGGAGCCAGGGGGCACGCCGGGCCATCCTCAGGCCTGATTTTGTATGCCATGGGGACATGTTGCTCTCGTGGTACAGAATCGGGTCCTAACGGACACGTCCTGCTCAGGGCCATTCGAACAGCCCGGACATGCCTCTTTCAGCATCGGCTCCACATCTCCCTAGCATCTCCTGATATGACATTGACGTAGTCAATACCAGGGTAATTGAAATCTCCCATTATTTCTGGGTTGTAAACTTTGCTTGCTTCCCTAATTTCTGTTAGCATTTCATCATGTCTGTTAATTTTGTCCAAGTGGACGATAGTACACCCCCATTGCCATTCCCTTCCCCTGTAGAGATTCTACAGGGTATTTTGTTTCCTGCAAGACCTTTATCCTGTTTGACTTGATGTCCTCTTTAACATATGGATTCACTCCTCCACCAATGTGATCTACCCTATCATTGCGATATAGTTTGTAGTCTGGTATCACAATGTCCTATTGGTTATCCTCCTTCCACCAGCTAATTATATCTAACATTTCATTCATTATTATATATTCTAACTCTCCCATATTATTTTTAAGACTTCTAGAATTTGCATACAGGCATTTCAAAGTTAGTTTTTTGCTAATATTAATAGTCTGGTTATTTGATTATAGGATTAATTTGGAATGTTTCAACTCTGTCTGATTTTTACTTAAAGGCATCTGGGCTACTTTTACCTTTATTGGAATCCCTCTATCGGGATGCCCTAACTTCCCTGTTTTGCTTGTATCCTTCAAGGATACATCATTCCAAACCATGCACTTTTGGGTGACTGTCAACTTTTCTCCATTATCTAGTTTAAAAGCTGCTCTTTCTTCTTTTTAAAGGTTAATGCCAGCAGCCTGGTTCCACCCTGGTTAAGATGGAGCCCATCCTTTTGGAAAAGCCTCTCCTTCCCCAGAATGTTGCCCAGTTCCTAACAAATCCAAACCCCTCTTCCTTGCACCATCGTCTCATCCACACATTGAAATTCCGGAGCATGCATGTAAATACCAATCTCTCCCCAAATCTTTTTGGCAAGGTGAGATCAGAAGTAGATTGCCAGGCCTTTCTTCCACACAGTAATCCTACCTAATATTCCAAGGTGGTTGCCCATTCAAGTACTAACAACACTGCTTCCAAGAGCAAATGAGATTGGGTGCCTTCAGATTGCGGTAGCCATAATGAAAAAGTCTTTAGCTGCAGGTAAAGCACTGATTTACCTGAAGACTTGCTTCTGAAAACTAACAGAAATGGATTTTAAAATGATCTCTTCTTCTTTGACTAGCTGGTCCTCAACTCCCCGTCAAATGCACTGCTTCATTCTCCTAATGCCACTTCCCCTATAGCTGCTGAGGCCCAGGCTTTCCATCAGTCGCGTTCTGCTCTTTCTACGAGTATGTGCTTTATTTCTTTAGTTAGCTGGGACCAAGATCCCTGCAGGCACTGCTGCCCAGTTCCCAACAGCTTCCCTCTCATTAGAATGTTCTGGATTTTCTATTTGCTAGCAACTAATCCCCATCGGATGCTCCATCTATGGGCAAATGGAATAATGAAAACAATAAGCACTGTTCATTTTTATAAAACACGCTAAAGATATGACTATGCAAATAATTAATCATTTAGATGTCTCAGAAGTGTCTAAATATATTAGTAGCAACATTCTAGCAAAGCAAGTGAATTAAAGTTGAATTTATTTTACTATATGCATTACAAAAAAACATCTTTCACATAACGGTCTTTCCTGTTTTATGCCACAATACCTCTGCATATGACAAGTCCAGAAAAAACAGTCTGTACCTGCTGGTATGATTTACTGTCATGATGGTTTTTTTAGGTTCAGATGGCAGATGAACCATGAAAGAATTGTGGTTCTCCGAGGATACTGGACCAAAAAGCATAACATTTTCCATTTCAGGTTATGATTTCCTCATCCTGTTTTATACACTATAGCAGAATATAACTAGTTTGCAACTGACTTCTAGTCAGTGTTGAATTTTTTCTATTCTTAAGTCTTCAAAAGAAGTATATTGTATCTTATTTTAGATTCAAGTTGTTAAAGCAGAAGAAGTGGCAGTGATGAGAACTGTATCTGAATTCAAGAAAGCATGAGGCTAAGCACAGAGGATCTCTAATAGAGAAGAAGAGATTGTAGAGCTTATTAGCTGGTATGAATGGGCAGACTGGATAGGCCATATAGGGGCCCATTCCAAACAGGAACTCCAGGCCCCTGTGCGCCCGATCAGAATTGGATGCACAGGGGTAGATGTGGTTCTGATCCCGCGGGACATATCTAGCCCCCGCGAGATCAGAGTCGTGACTGGGCCTGTATGTGCAGGCTGGGACCTGATTCCCATCGGCCTGCATGTAAAGGCCCCTGCCCAGCTAACTCAGTCAAAGCTCCTGAAAGGAGCAGTGGCGCCATGGCATCCAGTTGCCATTGCACTGCAGTTCCATTCAGGAGCCACCATCCCCGGCCGCTGTTGACTGTCTCCTTTCCCCGCAGCCCAACCCCTGATCTAGCCTCCCATGGCCAGGGGCAGGCTGCGAGGAATTCTCTGTACCCATCTTCCTTTTTTTTGTGGCTGGAGCTCCCATCCTCTGACATTTAGGGGGACTTATTCCACCTCTGAGGTGGAATAAGTCCCCCTTCCAGTCTGCCAGCCCCGGACATACAGGGCTGATGTCATTGGCTCTATATGTCTGGGGCTGCGGACTGCCCACTGCCCACCCTTTCTCTGTCTCTGCCTTGCCATCCTGCCCCTGTCTAAGCCTCCCCGTATAAACACCTTGTTGGTATGGGGAGTTTAGTTGGGGATGGCAGAGGGGGCCAAATAGCGGGGATGGATGTCCCAATGGGACGTCCATCCCCACTATTTGTGGCTCAGAATGACTCTGATAGTGTTCATTTTATTTATTTATTTATTTATTTTACAGATTTTTTTTATACCGCCCCATCATTAATCCAAGGCAGTTTACAGAGAACATCACAGCAAAACCAACTTTTACATAGAACAGGGTATGGAACTTGGAAGATTAAATGAGATACAATGGGTACATTTAACAATATCTACATACATGCTGCCATTTTCTATGAAGCTAGTTGTTACTGAACTTTAAACACAGATATTCAGTGCCAGAGAGCCATATCTCAGATATTCAGCAGCTGTCCGGTTAGCTTCAACAGCAAAGGTTAGGACAGCATTTGAGGTGTCTAACTTTCACCAAAGAGGGATAACTGGCTAGTGGCAGAATATGTGAGATCATGAAAGACAAGCATCAATATTTGAAAAAGCATTCAGGTTCCATGCTGCCTCTAATAAAGATGCCTGTGCTGCATATCTATGCACCACCCCCATGGTATGCAGATGTATCCATGCATATTCATGAGGGACAGCATGAAAACCCGAACAGTGTTTGGCACACCAGGACTGGAGTTGGGAACCTCTGCCGTAAAGCAGCAGCCAACAGGGCCAGACACACCCACACCCACACCCACAGGCCCCATTGGCTAATGCCTCCTGGAGAGGCAGGACATTGGGCCCTGCGTGCATCTCCCAATACTAGCACTTGCATACCTTAGCAATGCCACCCTACACCTGGGTATATGATACACACCTATCAAACGTTTCCTATGATTACTGGCAAATAGCAAGTCCTACGTTAAGCACAGTAGGACTGGTGTGGTGGGCAGGGCTGCTAAACTCCTCTATAGTAGCACAATGCTGGCATAGGTGTGTGAGTGTGTGTCTGTCTATACCAGGGGTGGGGAACCCTGGTCCTGGAGAGCCTCAGACCAGTCAGGTTTTCGGGATATCCCTAATGAATATGCTTGAGATATATATGCATTAGAGATATCCTGCCAACCTGACTGGTTTGTGGCCCTCCAGGGCTGGATTTGGAGACCCCTGCCTTACACCTCTGTCATTTAAGATTGTGAGTGGGCAAGGTGCAGATGTCCTAGACATCGAAAGGGTATATGGAATGTGTCACATTCCTCCTCGATTCTCACCACCACCAAAAAGTTGTCTAATAGACAATATTTTGGTGGTGGTGAGAAGTGAGGAGGAATGTGACACAGTCTATCTAACCTTTTTGATGTCTTGGATATCTGCACCTTGCCCACTCACAACCTTAAATGACAGAGGTGTAAGGCAGGGGTCTCCAAATCCAGCCCTGGAGGGCCACAAACCAGTCAGGTTGGCAGGATATCTCTAATGCATATATATCTCATGCATATTCATTAGGGATATCCCGAAAACCTGACTGGTCTGCGGCTCTCCAGGACCAGGGTTCCCCACCCATGGTCTATACCAGAGCTACTCAATTCCGGTCCTGGAGGTCTGCAACCCTGCAGGTTTTCGGGATATCCCTAATGAATATGCATGAGATATATATGCATTAGAGATAGCCTGCCATCCTGACTGGTTTTTGGTCCTCCAGGGCTGGATTTGGAGACCCCTGCCTTACACCTCTGTCATTTAAGATTGTGAGTGAGCAAGGTACAGATGTTCTAGACATCAAAAGGGTAGATAGAATGTGTCACATTCCTCCTAGATTCTCAACACCACCAAAAACTTGTCTAATAGACAATATTTTGGTGGTGGTGAGAAGCAAAGAGGAATGTGACAAATTCTAACCTTTTTGATGTCTTGGACATCTGCACCTTGTCCACTTACAATCTTAAATGACAGAGGTGTAAGGCAGGGGTCTCCAAATCCAGCCCTGGAGGACCAAAAACCAGTCAGGTTGGCAGGCTATATCTAATGCATATATATCTCATGCATATCATTAGGGATATCCCGAAAACCTGCAGGTTTGAGGACCTCCAGGACTGGAATTGAGTAGCTCTGGTCTATACAATGTGTGGTGGCTGCAAACACCTTCCACAGCCCACACTGCCAGCACTGTTGCCAGTATTGGCCTGCCAATGTGCATAATGAGGAGCAAGGTACCATGGGTATAGCCCGGACAGGGTGACCTGGCCAGGATGCATCTGCACAGGGCATAGGGCACTGGCTGGGACATTGTAGTGCCTGGCCACCACCTACACAGACAGGGTGACCTCAGTATGTCCTGCTGGGGGATCACTCTCACCCTGACTGTGCAGTGATGACAGCATGGCTAGGCACCCCCATAGTGCTATTTAGTATTTCTCTTATGTTATATTTATGGGTTCTCTTTTGGGGCCCAGTCACTGACTTATCTGCTTGTTTATGCTGACATCCAAGTTCTGGGTGCATGCATTTCCACTGGGAACATGCACTATGGACTAGCTAGCAGACTGTTTGCAGCTGGTATGTGTCTTGTTGGAATGGCTTGCAGTGTGCAGTGGCTGAAGGCTTGCTGCAGGAGAATATCAGATGGTGGTGGTGGGGTGCAGCTTAGCATATCCAGGCTTAAAGTCTGTCTGCTATTGTGTTATGGATGTGTACAGAGCTGCATTGACTGCCCTGTAGGGTGTCTGTCCCCCAGCAAGACTGGGGTTTATGGTCCCCTTCTACTGCCACCATTGCAGGGAGGTAGAATGTGGATCTGTTGATGGGAGGCCCTGTTTGCTGCCCAGGGGGGGTGTGGTGGTGTTTCTGCAGAAGCTACCTATCTTGCACATTAACACTGCTTTGGACCTCCGACATGGCCTCTTTCAGCCATTGAAGGTGCTGTGGACCTGGTGCTGGACGCCTCACCGCACGCTCAGGGTGAGCACAGTACCCGCACAATGTGACGGTGTGTAGCTACTCTGTGCCAGTAAAACACACGGTCAGTACCCCCTACCAGGCCGAGGTGCTGTGGGGGTGCACATGATCACTTCCCCCTACCAGGCCGGGGTGCTGTGGGGGTGCATTCCCCATCTTGTGTTTATCTGTGGACAGCTGATTTGCATATGCAGTGCATCATGGGTACGGGTGGGCTAACCCTATCCTGGTGACCACAACAGAATGTCTGTGTGGTGACATGCAGGCTCTCTGCAGCCAGCCTGGGACTTGCTAGTAGCTATAGAGCTGTAGCTCAATGGTTACTTCACTGCTTATGAAGCCAGAGGTCATGGGTTCAAACCCACAGTGGGGTTATTTGATAGGGCTGCCCAAAGCATTATCTCTTTTTAATGTACATTTTTGCTGCCAGCAAAAACACCCTCAGCGTACTGTACCCATAAGGTGCCTCTGAGGGCGCTTTATAGGGCGCCCTATAGGGCACCTTATGGTTCCCGTCCATGTAAGGTGCACTATACATTATCCTGTGACGCAACTTATAGGGTGCCCTTTAGGGGACATTTTAGGGTGCCGTGGCGGACAGTGCACTTTATAATGTGCCCTATGGAGTGCCTTATAGGGTGCCTTATACGGCACCTTCAATTACGGCACGTGAGGGCGTGTTTGCTGGCAGCAATTAATAAAATAAAAATGAAGTGCTGCAGGAAACAAAACGTACATTGCAAAGCTGATGCCTCAGCCAGTCTTACGTATTAGGCACCCTGGGGAGCAAACTCATGACCCCTGTATCAGCAGTCAGTGCCTTAACCATTGTGCTCCACTGCTGCTCCTCCTTGCATGTCAGCGCACCTACTTATGCTTTTCATTCCTTAAACTGCACAGTGCTGCCATCAAAAACAGTACTCTGACCTTGCGGTACCTCATACGGCACCCTATAAAGCGCCCTATAAGCAACATTCTAGGGTGCCTTGGCGGACAGTGCACTTTAAAATGTGCCTTATGGGGCGCCTTATGTTAACATGCTTTGAGAGTGCGTTTGCAAGTAGTGATAATTAAAATGCCTCCTAAAGCAATCTTCCCCATAATATGTAATGCCTCAGCCAGCCTTGTTCATTGGGCACTGTGGGGGATTGAACCCCTGATCCCTGCACCATTGGTCAGTCTCTTAACCATTGTGCTGTGTTTCTGTTCTTATGTTTGCACACCAGTGCGCCGCCTTATGCCGCCCAATATTAAACTGGCTTCTAAAGTAATGCCTCAGCCAGCTGTCTTCATTGGGCACTGTGGGGGATTGCACCTCTGATCCATGCACCATTGGTCAGTGTCTTAACCATTGTGCTGTGGCTCTGCTCTTTGGCTTGCATATCAACGCGCCACTTATGCCTCCTGCGCAGCTTTCTCATGCGCTAATGTGCAGGGCGCACATGGGCGCCGCGCACCTTAGCGCATATTTAAATCCCGTTTTTTTCTTTTTCAGAAAGAAACGCCCACTCCTTATATGGCACCTGCACACTAGCGGGCCGCGCACATTAGCGGGGTTTTAGTAAACATACCCCTTAGAGTCGGGAGTGGTCCCAGAGAAATGGAGAAGGGCATATGTGGTCCCTTTATACAAAAACAGAAGGAAGAATGGTGGTTGGGAACTACAGGCCAGTTAGTCTGACCTCTGTGGTGAGAAAATTAATGGAAACACGGATAGTGAAGTTTCTGGATTCAATGGATTGCAGGATCTGAGGCAACATGGTTTTACTAGAAGCAGGTTTTGTCAGACAATCCTAATTAATTCTTTGACTGAGTGACCAGAGAGTTGGACCAAGGGAGAGTCCTACATGTGGTGTACTTAGTTTCAGTAAAGCCTTTGACCATTCCATACAGCTGACATAAATAAATTGAGCATCCTAGGAATGGATCATAAAGTGACTGACTAGGTTAGAAACTGGTTGAGTGGGATGCGTCAAAGGGTACAGGTAAATGGAGCTCACTCTGAGGAGAAGGGTGTTAACAGAGGTGTGCCGCAGGGATCTGTCCTTGGTCCAATTCTTTTTAACATTTTTGTTAGTGATATTGCAGAAGGGCTGTTAAGTAAGGTTTGTCTGTTTGCAGATGACAACACAAATCTACAATAGAGTAGACACCCAGGAAGGAGTAGATATCAAGAGGAGGGATCTAGCAAAGCTTGAAGAATTGTCGAGAATCAGGCAGCTGAGATTTAATGCTAAAAAATGCAGGGTCATGCATTTGGGCTGCAAAAATCCAAGGGAGCGGTGTAGGGGTGAAGCACGAAAAAAGAGCAGGACCTGGGGTGATTTTCCTGATGATCTTAAGGTGGCTAAACAGGTTGAAAAGATGACAGTGAAAGCCAGAAGGATACTTGAGTGCATAGGGAGAGAAATGGCCAGCAGGAAGAAGGAGGTGATAGTGCCTCTGTATAAGTCTTTGGTGAGTAGCACTAAAGAATCTTTATTGTAGACTCAGAGGTCAAATAATAAGGAACAAAGCCCAACATGGCCCTTTTTCAGTGTGACTTCATCAGGGGCTACAAAAGTATGTTGAAACAAAAATAAAATAAATTAATGAACCAAATCATAAAAGCAATAAGAATAATGCGGATGTTATATGAAGAGTAGACAATAAAAGTAAATAAAATGAAAATAAATAATAGACTATGGGGTATGTTTACTAAACCACGGTAAAGTCACAGGCAGTAATGGCAGCATTAAGGTGCCTGAAACCATATAAGGCAGTGGGCGGGTAGTGGGCGTCCCAGCATTAGGGCATCTTGGGCCATTTAACGTGTGCTAACAGGAAAATGTGCTGTAAGGTGACAAGCATGCACCTTAAGGCACAGTAAGGTGACAAGGCACCCTAAGGTAACAAGTAAGGTACTCTAATGTGAGACAAGGCGTCCTAAGGTGAGACAAGGTGCCCTAAGGTGAGACGAGGTGCCCAAGGTGACAATTAAGGTACCCTAATGTGAGACAAGGTGTCCAAAGGTGGAAAGCATGCACCTCAAGGAACGAAAATGGCTGTAACCCAAACGCTAGATAGAGCACAAAGGAATGTCAATGTAAAGGTGATGGAAGGAAGGACAGGTGGGAGTTGAGGGACCTTCCATATCAAATGGCACCCTATGTGGCAACCAGTAAAGCAGATGAGCATGTGGAAGGCAGCTGCACCGATGCACATGGTGGTGCTAATGTAACGTGCTGCAATGTCAGTGTGTGGCATAAGATAGGGAAGAGGTGTCCCCCCAGCAGAGGCAGAGGCGGCAGGATGTTTGCAGTAACAGGGGGACAGAGTAATAGTGGTGACATGCAGATCAGGCACAGGAGTGGTGAACATGAACAGCCGAAATGCGGAAAAGAGTATCAGTGTAGGTCATGGAGTAGCAGCCTGCACAAGAAGACATGATGGTACACAGCCGACAGAGGCAGATGGGCTGAAGGACAGATGGCGGCTGAGGAGAGGGTGTTATAGGATGCCAGCACCAATGTGCAGAGCCCTGACTGTTACAGGCATGAAAAAGATCTGAGTAGCACAGTCACAAAAAGAGTAAGTAGGAACCAAACCCCTGACCCCTACTTATGGAGGCATTGCACTAACCAGTAGACTATACCTATCCATACAGCAACAGCTGGATACAAAGAAACTGCAGGTCACTGCCTAAAATGTCTGCTGTGTGTGCTGCATAAGGTAGCACCAACAGTACCCATGATGCCGTGCACATGCAGAACAGCAGTCTATAGCTGATCACCAAATGGAGCATGCACTTATCCATCACTTCAGCTCAGTAAGATGCACTGACACTGTGTGATACAAGCACAGAGCAGCTACAAACTGTGATACTGAGCAGTTTCTGCAGTTACCCTATGGGCGCCCAGCACCATATCCCCAGTATCTACAATACTAAATATGGTCTCTGCTGCAGATTCCCATTATTGCCAGTGTGTGGCAGATATTGTCTGCAGTGTGATATGCTAGTCACCTTGTGTCTCCACGTAAGAAATTGGTCTTCTTATGAACGTACTACCTCTCGGTATAACTACAAAAACACATTCAATGAAACAAATTCAAAGGAATGTATCTTAAAAATAACGTTCTCTCTTCTCCTTGTTCACCAATATAAATTACTTTAAACGCCTTGTGTCTTGCAGCATACTGTATGCGCCAGTCACATTTGGCCCTGTTAGACAGGGACACACCTGGAACAGTGCATGTCAATATCCAGTGTTACAATGTTGATGCCGTAACCTCCATCAAACCAGGGGGAAAAGCATCCATACTCACATGGGGGTATTACTAGGGTCCTGCTGGCCCTACCAGTACCACAGGGAGTAGGCCTGGAATGCCTCACTTCTCAAACATCTGTCGCTAACATTCAAGCACAGTCAGACTACACCTGCCACCCACCACTGGGATTTCCAGCCATACACATACAAACTGCAGATAGTCCACTGGTTAGTGCACATTACAACCATATGCACCCAACAGTTGGTGCCACTGTTCCCTCTAAGCTGTGCGCGTGTGCGCGCGCACACACCTTGCTGAGCGAGCGCACATACTTTACAACAGAGCGCACAAAAATTACGGTTCTGATTCTGATAGAAAACACAGACATCTTAAAATTTAAAAGTTCTGATTGTAATTACTAGAAATTTTCTGCTTCATTTAGTACTAGTCTTATTTTAATCAAATTAAATGAAAATAATGTGGTGTACATACTGTATTCTGACGTGTAGTCAAATTTTAAAAGTATATAACTCCGAGTGTTGTTATGTGGCGCACAAAAATTTAACCTTCCTTCAAAAGCTGCACAGCTGATATTTGCTCTCAGGGAACAAGTCCGTTCTCTAGAGGCTAAAGTAGCAGACTTGGAAAACATAAGACAGACAGAGAGGTACATAGACAAGACCTACAGGGATATAGTCCTGAAGTCCCACCTCCAGTCTGGCAGCACCCCTGTTGCCATGGAGAAGAGAGGTCACGTGACAGGAGAGCATCACCCTGGTGTGGCAGGAAGTGATCCTGTAACTAGGACCTGTCCTCCAGGTGATGTAAAACCCTCTCGCATGGAGGAAGTTTCTCCAGGGCCATGTGCCCATGAGGGAAGGGTTAGGACAGCCGTTATAGTTGGTGATTCGATCATTAGGCATGTAGATAGCTGGGTGGCTGGTGGACGTGAGGATCGCCTGGGAACATGCCTGCCTGATGCGAAGGTAGCGGACCTCACGCGCCACATAGATAAGGTCTTAGATAGTGCTGGGGAGGAGTCTGCTGTCTTGGTACATGTCGGTACCAGTGACATAGGAAAATGTGGTAGGGAGGTTTTGGAGGCAAAATTTAGGCTTTTAGGTAAGAAGTTGAAATCCAGAACTTCCAGGGTAGCATTCTCCGAAATGCTTCCTGTTCCATGCGCAGGACCCAAAAGGCAGGCAGAGCTCCGGAGTCTCAATGCGTGGATGAGACAATGGTGCAGAGATGAGGGTTTTGGATTTGTTAGGAACTGGGGAACATTCTGGGGAAAGGAGGGGCTCTTCCGAAGGGATGGGCTTCACCTTCACCGGGATGGAACCAGGCTGCTGGCATTAACCTTTAAAAAGGAGATAGAGCAGCTTTTAAACTAGATATTAGGGGAAAGCCGACAGTCGCCCAAGAGCGGATGGTTCGGAAGAATGTATCCTTGAAGGATACTACCAAACGCAGAGAGGTTCCACAAAAAAGTAAAGTAGCCCAAATGCCCTCAAGTATGGAGCAGACAGAGCTTAAAGATCACAATTTACCCATGTCTAACAATAGCCAAATTAACATGAATAAAATACATTCTCTAAAATGCTTGTATGCAAATGCTAGAAGTCTAAAGAATAAGATGGGAGAGTTAGAATATATAGCACTAAATGAAAGGTTAGATATGATTGGAATATCAGAGACATGGTGGAAGGAAGACAACCAGTGGGACACTGTGATACCTGGGTACAAACTATATCGTAATGATAGAGCTGATCAAATTGGTGGAGGGGTTGCGCTCTATGTTAGAGAGAGCATTGACTCAGAAAGGATTAAAGTTTTGCAGGAAACAAAATCTGCTGTAGAATCTATATGGATTGAAATTCCATATAAAAGGGGGAAGGCAATGGCAGTGGGGGTGTACTATCGAACACCTGGCCAGAATGACCAAATGGATGATGAAATGCTCAAAGAAATCAAGGAAGCTAACAAAGGTTACAGCGCAGTAATAATAATGGGTGATTTCAATTACCCCGGTATCGACTGGGTCAGTGTCACGTCAGGACATGCTAGGGAGATAAAGTTCCTAGATGAAATAAATGACTGCTTCTTGGAGCAGCTGGTTCATGAACCGACCAGAGGGGAAGCCATATTAGACCTAGTCCTTAGTGGAACACCAGATCTAGTGCAAGAGATAAGGGTGTTGGGGCCACTTGGCAATAGTGATCATAGCATGATCACCTTTGATTTAATTAGTGTAGGAGGGATAGTAAGGAAATCCACAGTACTACCTTTTAACTTTTGAAAGGGAGACTATGATAAAATGAGGAAAACAGTTAAGAAAAAACTAAAAGGAGCAGTTGCAAAGGTTAAAGACGTACATCAAGCTTGGGTGTTGTTGAAAAATACTATCTTGGAAGCCCAGACCAGCTGTTTTCCACGCTTTAAGAAAAGTGGAAGGAAGTCCAAAAAACTGCCGGCATGGTTTAAAGGTGAGGTCAGAGAGGCTGTTGTTGCCAAAAAAGCATCTTTCAGGAAATGGAAAAAAGAGCCAAACGACGAAACCTGGAAACAGCACAAGCACTGGCAAGTCAAATGCAAGGCATTGATAAGGCAGGCAAAGAGAGAATTTGAGAAGAAGCTTGCTGCGGAAGCAAAAACGCAAAATAAAGACCTTTTCAAGTACATTCGTAGCAAAAACCTGTGAGAGAGTCAGTTGGTCCATTAGATGATAAAGGGGTTAAAGGAGCACTAAGAGGCAACAAGGCGATAGCGGAGAGACTAAATGAATTCTTTGCTTCGGTCTTTACTGAGGAAGATGTAGGGATGTTACCCATGACTGAAGTGGTATTTAAAGGTGCGGAAGAATTGAAGGAAATATCGATACATCGGGAAGATGTCTTACAACTATTAGATAAACTGAAGTGTAGCAAATCACCTGGGCTGGATGGTATTCATCCAAGGGTGTTGAAAGAACTGAAATATGAGATTGCAGACCTGCTATCAGTAATCTGTGAACTATCATTAAAATCATCTCTAATACCTGAAGATTGGAGGATCGCCAATGTAACACCAATTTTTAAAAAGGGTTCCAGGGGTGATCCGGGAAACTACAGACCGGTGAGCCTGACGTCAGTACCAGGAAAAATGGTAGAAACCATCATAAAGAATAAAATTACTCAGCATGTAGATAGTCACAACCTAATGGGAGACAGCCAACATGGCTTTAGACAAGGAAGATCTTGTCTTACTAATCTGTTATGTTTTTTTGAAGGAGTGAATAAACAGGTGGACAAAGGTGAGTCGGTTGATATTGTGTATCTGGACTTTCAGAAAGCCTTTGACAAGGTCCCTCATGAGAGACTTTTGGCAAAACTAAAGAGTCATGGGATAGGAGGCAGTGTACTATTGTGGATCAGGAACTGGTTAAAAGATAGAAAGCAGAGGGTAGGGCTAAATGGCCAATTTTCCCAATGGAGAAAGGTGAATAGTGGTGTACCCCAGGGATCTGTGCTGGGTCCGCTGCTTTTTGACATATTCATAAATGACCTTGAAAGTGGAATAACGAGTGAGGTGATCAAATTTGCAGATGACACAAAACTATTTAAAGTTGTTAAAACCCAAGAGGATTGTGAAAAATTGCAAGAGGATCTTGATAAATTGGAAGACTGGGCATCAAAATGGCAGATGAAATTTAATGTGGACAAGTGCAAGGTTATGCACCTAGGGAAGAACAACCCAAACTATGGTTACACGATGCAAGGTTCCACATTAGGAACCACCACCCAGGAAAAAGATTTAGGCGTCATTGTGGATACCATGTTAAAACCCTCGGCCCAGTGTGCAGCGGCGGCCAAGAGAGCAAATAGAATGCTAGGTATGATAAGGAAAGGAATGGAAAATAAAACAAAAGAAATTATAATGCCTCTATATCGTTCCATGGTGAGACCGCACCTTGAATATTGTGTGCAATTCTGGTCGCCGTATCTTAAAAAGGATATAGCGATTTTAGAAAAGGTTCAGAGAAGAGCCACCAAAATGGTAAAGGGGATGGAAGGATACTCCTATGAAGAAAGGCTAAAAAGGTTAGGGCTCTTTAACCTGGAAAAGAGACGGCTGAGGGGAGATATGATAGAAGTCTATAAATTAATGAACGGAGTGGAACGGGTAAACGTAGATCGATTGTTTACCTTATCAGAATATAGAAAGACTAGGGGACATGCAATGAAGCTACAGGGTAAACTATTTAAGACTAATAAAAGAAAATATTTTTTCACTCAACGTGTAATCAAACTCTGGAATTTGTTACCGGAGGATGTAGTAAAGGCTGTTAGTGTAGCTGGGTTTAAAAAAGGTTTGGACAAGTTCCTGGAGGAAAGGTCCATAAACCATTATTAAGAAGTGACCGAAGATATCAATGCTTGACCCAGTAAAAGCACTGTGGAACTTGTGTCTCTTGGGGAAACTTCTAGGTACATATGACCTAGATTGGCCACTGTTGGAAACAGAATACTGGGCTTGATGGACCTTGGTCTGACCCAGCATGGCATATCTTATGTTCTTATGCACACACAGCCTACAGAAAATTAGAGAGAACATTGGTTGGTGCCGTGCTCAGACTCCCAGAACAAGACACACACCCATATTATTAGAAGCAGACACTATAGAGCACTATGTGCATACATAGCCATGTCATGGTCACTACTCGGTCAGAGTGAGAGTGCCCTCTCAGCATGATATGCTGTGGTCACCTGGTCCATGCAGGTGGCAGTGGGCACTACGACGTCCCAGTCATTGACCCTTCTCCTAATGCAGACACATCCTGGCCAATCCACCCTGTTTCAGCCCATACCCACAATACTTTGCTCCTCATCATGCACATTTGCAGACTAATGCTGGAAACAGCTTATGCACTGGGAGGCTCAGTGAGGTGTAGAAAGCCACAAAACAATGGATAGACATACACACACACACTCATATCGACACACTATGCAAAAATGGGGATGGTTAGCATCCTGCCTGCCACTCTGGTCCCAATCAGCCAAAGCATTGTTAAGATGTGCTCATTGTACAGGAGCTAGTAGTGTACTCTGATGTTAATGCATGCTCAGTGTGCAGTGCTATCAGCCTGATTCTATACCCAGCTGAGGAGAGTGGAGACTGTTTGTGTTGTTGTTTGCAACCTTGTTGGCCGAATCATTTTGAGTTGCACATGTTGATATTGTACCTGCACTGCAGGCAAAACCTTAGCCACAGGGACATGCATTGCATGATCCACAGCCAGGACCTTAAACCCACCATTCATATACATATACCAAGTGTGTATAGAGTGCTACAATGCTGCCACATGGCTACAACAGTCCCTGGGGATGACATGCTTACCATCAGACAGATTTTGGCACATGTTGCACTGTGTATGGCGCATTGGACCAGGGCATGGCTTTGGTCTACTGCATGTCCAATTCACTCTATAAGTATCAAACCCCTATCTATCATGATGGGTAACGTTGATTAAAATAATAAACTAACTTCACTTTCAATAATTATAAAGAAATCACTTAAATAATATTGCAGAATGGTCTCAGACTCCTCAGCACTATTTTTACTGACTTTCAATTTGTCAGAACTATCAGTGCCTGTTTGCATCAGTGACCAATCAAATGCAATTCTTCTTCTTATCTCGTATATTCTTATGTGAAAAAATGCTTATCTTAATATTTTATGTATCCTCTTCCCACTTCTTCTTCTTCCCAACGCCTTCTACTGGCGCCTCATCGCGTTTCACTCGCTTGAGTTTCTTCGGGGGATCAATCCACAAAAGTGTTTTAGAAGAAACGTTCTTGATGCTGCACACGTCTTGCTCCTAATCAACTAACTGCTATCCAAGTTGAAACAACGCCGTGCATGCGGATCAGGAGGAGGAGTTAAATAACTTAAGAGTGGGGGGTAGGAACTGATCCGCATGCGCGGCGTTGTTTCAACTTGGTGCCTAGGGTGCAGGGTCCGGAGGGGGAGGCAGAGGCATACATGGATGGCCACACATCCTCCCCATACCCATCTGCCTCTCCAGGGACCCCATCACTGCCTGCCAATGTTATGTCTCTTCAACCTAGGGAAGAGATAGCTGAGGGGTGTTATGTTATGGAGTGGATTGGGTAAATGTAGATCAATTGTTTACGCCATCAAAATTTAATAGAACTAGGGGACATGCAATGTGGCTACAATGTAACCCATTGAGGACTACTGGGAAAGAATGGTTTCTCAGTCAATGCGTATTCAAACTCTAGGATTCCTTTCTGGAGGATGTCATAAAGGCAGGTAGTGTAGCTGGGTTTCAGAAATGTTTGGACAGGCTCCTGGAGAATGGACCATAAACCATTACTAAAGAGGATCCCAGAATATCCCCTGCTTGCCCAATATATGCACTGTGGATCCTGTGTGTCTTTTGGGGAAACTGCTAGGTACTTGTGACCTAGATTGGTCACTGTTGGGTACTGGGCATGATGGTCCTTCATCTGACACAGTCTGGCATTTTTTCAAGTCTTATGTTCTTATGTGCCACCTAGGCAACTGCCTCATCTGCCCTGTGCACCAGCGACCCCCACTGCATGATCCACATGCAATCTCCTTTGCCCCATTTGCACCATCAACATAGTGTCCTTTCATACTTGAGCTCTATGCTGTTGCTGCTAATGGAGCACTACTATCACTTTCTTGGGCTCCCCTGTCTGTGCTTCACATTGCAGATGTTAAAATAGGCTCTCTCTCCTCAAAATACACCCTTTCCGTGAGTTTTTCATACGTTAGGGTTCCTGCCATTAAGGTGCCTTTCATTAAGGGAGCAAGCCTTGTTCACACCCACTCTCTGCCCTGTGTATGCCTACTCTCTGCCCACAGGGCGCTTTACGATGCCGGTATCATTAGCGCGCGCTAAAGTGGCTTTTTGGATGCGCTAAGAGTGCAAGTGTGCCATTTGTGCGTGCTAATGGCACATTTGCTCCTTTACCACAGTTTAGTAAACATACTCCTAAGAAGTAGGTAAAATTGATGATAAAACAAGGACAATAAAGAAATATTCCACAAGCTATAAAACATAAATATTAAAGGTGATGTTAAGAATCAATTTAATTCAATAAATGATATAAAAAGACTATTAAACAACTGTAATATGTAAAAAGGAAAGGCATGAAATTATAATATAAATTGTAAATAAAATATAAGATGAAAGCATAAGAATATATTTAATATTATACCCATGGAGTAATGAGATGGACAAGGGAAGACAGTAAGACTTACTACACAACTTCATTAGAGGGCAATATTAGCCGTCTGAATCTCAGGTCATTAATTTGAAACTAGAAAGAGAGCAAGATTTCAAGTGAAATGCTCAATGCTAGTCTGCAGGGCTGCATATAATAAACCAATGAATGTGGAGACATTAAAGGAACTACATATCTGGATAATAACGTGGTATGAAAAGGACAATGGTGGAAAGAATATGCAATATGGTGCAATTGAAGCAAATGTGTTTAAAACGGGGATTTAAACTTTATGGGTCGTATAATAAGTTTCAACAATAATTCATTGCTCATCAGACTATATAATAAAAATGCTATGCTTAGCAATGTACTGTTATGCTAAATTAATAACTGACAAGTATCCTACCTATTATGCAGCATGTTCTACAAAGAGAATATGCATTTAGAGTAAAGATTTGTACAGAGGGGAAAAATGCTGATTCAGCATTTTAACTGCATTGCGTCCAGAAAAGGTAACCATGGGAATCTGTGAACTAAAGATAACCATTCCTTGGGGGAAAGGAATATCCATTTGTACTTTAACGTGGATAAGACATTGAAATATATTCTTCTTGACATACTAGCAATGTCTAAAACTGTAGCATGATAAATTCTGAATTTTGTAATTTAAACCTAGATGGATGCATTGGAGTGAATAAGGCACAAGTCCTGGTAAATAAAACCTTTCAGAGAAAATAAATAATAATTAATTAAATGATGAAAAGAGGGGTAACATTGGTACTAAAAGAATAATAACCATGAGAACTCATTTAAAAAAATTGACCCTGTAGATAAAATAATTCAGAGATTTAGGAACAAGGGTATTGTTAATGTAACTAGGATATCGAGACCCCGTGTTACCAAAGGGCTATAATGTTATAAATCAATTGGATGTCACTCATTACACCATGGAGCTAATAGACCAACCTTGTGGACCCTAACATTATTCTTTCCAAAACAATTCACGGGAGAAACTTAATAATTGTGCTACCTGATGTATGGTGGTTCCACCGGCAAGTTCTGCATCTAGTGTGACTCTTCATAGAAAGGGGGGAATGTGCCATCTCGGGGTTTAAAGGCACAGTTTGCACCAACAGGGGGGTAGCTATGGTGACCATAAACGAAGGTGACTCTTCCTCGAGGGGAAGTAGTGTCAAGTTACATTGTAGCGATGGATACAACTGTGACCTTATAAAAATCTTAAGGTGATGCAGGCGTCTAACGCTTGGCTGTCTTATAGTTACTTGACTTAATGCTGAGCAAGGTCTTTTTTTAGAAAAGGAACTATACTTTTATACAAATCCTTTCAAATTAGTTAAATGGTAGCCTTTTAATGTATTCTCTTAGAAAATCATAAAAATCTATAATTGAAAATGATGACCCTTAGATATTAGGGTCAAGGCGTTCATTAGGAACTGGCTATTAAAATGACTAGGCCCTCCCCTGGGTTGGGCTTACCACTTGCTGTTATGGAAGATTGCTAGAGCCTTATATATACTGTCCCCCTCTCCTCCTCAACCTAGTATAGTAGGGTTGCCAACCGGCAGTTTTCAGCCGGCTTGGCCGGTTTTAACGTGGCCAGGCCGGCTGCTGGTAAAGAACAGAAACTGGCACTTGAATAGCTGGATTTTTGCTCTGGCTGTGAGATCGGGAGCAGCCAGAGCAGAAAACCGGTTTGCGGTCCGCGGTCCATGCCCCCCTCCCTTGCAGCTGCTGCTTCTGTTTCTTACAGAGCAGCGGCTGCAATAAAGTCAAGTTAAAAAAAAAAGACAACCAGTGAGGAGCCCTCTGACCCTAGGAAACTCCCGCTGCAGCACCCGCCCCTTCTGATGTCACTTCCTTTTCAGCCCCGGCGCTGCAGGAGGAGTTTCCTAGGGCTGGATGGTCCTCACAGGTTTTCTTTTTTTTTTTTAAACTTAACTTTATTGCAGCTGCTGCTCTGTAAGAAGCAGGAACAGCGGCTGCAAGGGGGTGAAGCTACACTGGGGGGGTGAAGGTACACTAGGGGGGTGAAGCTATACTGGGGGGAGGGGGAGAAGGTGAAACTGTACTGGGGGATGAAGCTGCACTAGGGAGGAAGGTGAAGCTGCACTGGGGAAGGTGAAACTGCACAGGGGGAAAACTTCACGGGGGGGGGGGGGGTGAAGCTGCACGGGGGGGGGAGGGGGAAGGTAAAGCTGTACTAGAGGGGGTAAAGCTGCCGGGGGGGGGGGGCAGAAGGCTCCACACAGGTTTAAATTTGTTTCTTACTTAACTTTATTGCAGCCGTTGCTCTGTAAGAAGCAGGAGCAGCAGCTGCAAGGGGAAAGAGGTGGCAGAAGAGACTGACAGAGGGAAGGTGAGGGCTGGAAGAGAGCTGAAAGAGGGGGGGGGGGAGGAGGTGGCAGAAAGGGACTCACAGGGTGAAGGAGATGGCTGGAAGAGAGCTGAAAGGGGGGGAGATGGCTGGAAGGAAGCTGACAGAGTGGGTAAGGAGGGGGCTCAAAGGGAGCTGATATCTGGGAATGATATTGATAAGTGACTGGGTAATGGAGAGGAGGCTGGACAGGAGGGGGCACTGGGACTGGAAGGGAGCTGAAACATGGCGATGGTACTGGAAGGGAGATGGACAGAAGGTAGGGTGACTGGAAGGGATCTGACAGGGGGAAGGAACTGGGAGTGGAAGTGAGCTGATACCTGGGATGGTGTTTGGACTAGAAGGAGCTGGGCAGTGAGAAAGGAGGGGGACTAGAAGGAATGGACACCACTGGCAGTCCTGGGAATACAAGGGGATTGGAATTGGAATGTAATGGGAGGGGAGGACTGGAAAGGGGGTTGATGGAGGGTTACTGGGACTGGAACTAGGCTGATGGAAGGAAGTGAAGAAAAGAAAAGAAGAGACAAGAAATGGCAGATGGACTATAGACCATAGAAAACGAGCTAAGAGAAGACGGGAAAACGGAAACCTCATATCGGAACCAGCATGATCAGAGAATAAAATGGTCAGACAACAAAGGTAGAAAAATACTTTTATTTTCAATTTAATGATTGGACTTTGTACTACCTTTATATTTTACACAGTATGGGGGAACTGTATCTCTTATGTATCTGATATTGCACTGCATGCAGAGTCTGTCTTCTTGGGGGTTTCAGTTTAATTTTTGTCTATATATTTCTCTTTTTGCTTTGTGCTCATTTATTGATGAAGACCTGTCTGTATTGTGTGTGTGTGTGTACAACCAATGCTGCGTATTCTGTCAGTATAGAATTTATGTTTAAGAATGTGTAGAAGTCTTGCTCATTCAGTTTGCACATTGCCCTCTCTGCAATTTTTTTGGGGACAGGGAGTGAAGCAAGGGTGGGATGGGGGCGGGCCAGGGGGTGGGGCAGGGGCAGGGAAAGGGCGGGGTGGGGTGGGCATAGGCAGAGCATCACTACCCACAAGTGGTGGGTTTTTCTCTTTCAAAATGTTGGCAGCCCTATAGCATAGTGCAGGATTTCATATAAGGGTTTAGTGACACTCAAGTCATACTCCCTCCCCCTGCCACAGAAATTGAAGAGACTTGAAAGAGTTCAGAGGAAGGAACCAAATTAATATGGGGAATGCGCCAGCAGACATATGAAGAGAGACTTGGAAACCTAAATATGTATGTCCTTGAGGAGGGGAGGGACAGGGGAGTTATGATACAGACGTTTAAATACTTTAAAGATATTAATGAACAAACTAACCTTTTTAAAACATGGAGAAGTTGCAAAACTAGAGGGCATAAAATGAAGCTGCAAAGAGGTAAATTTAAAAGCAACATCAGGAAATACTTTTTCATTGAAAGGGTGGTAGATGCCTGGAATGCTCTCCCAATGGAGGTGGTGGGGACAAAACAATGAGGGAGTTCTAAAAGGTCTGGGACAGACACAGAGGACCCAGACCCAGGAGTAACTTTTAAACTCTAAAAAATAGAAAGGAACAACCATATCAGCAATGGATCATTCTATAATGATGACTCTAGATGTTGCTGCCTTGTATACAAATATACCACAGCAGGAGGCACTGGACATTATGAAGGCATTGCTTATAGTTTTACCATCCAGGATTCCACAGAAGTTTGTTTTACAGCTTTTGAAATTAGTATTGGAAAGAGATTTTACGTACGATTCCACTTTTTACCAGCAGGGCCGGCCTGTCCATTGAGCGAGAATGTTTTTTGCACAGGGCCCCGCGTTTCAGGGGGCTCCGCGCAAAAAACATTCTGATTTAAAAGTAAAATTTAAAATAAAAAAAAGAAAAGCTGTCAGCTGTCTGCTGCCGCTGCCGGGACCGCCGCGGCAGAATCGAGTGTGCCGCGGGGCCCCCCCTGCACGGCAGAGCCTGCCCTCCCCTGTATCAGCTCCCTCTTTCAGCTGCAGTCACACGCGCCGGCTTTCAGAGCGCGAGGGGAGAGTTTCTCCCTCGCTGCTCTGTTAAGGCCGCGGGGGCTGATGGGAAGTTCCCATCAGCCCCCGCGGCTTTACAGAGCCGCGAAAGGGAAACTAGTCCCTTCGCGCTCTGAAAGCCGGCGCGTGTGACTGCAGCTGAAAGAGGGAGCTGATACAGGGGAGGGCAGGCTCTGCCGAGCAGGGGGGGCCCCACGGCACACTCGATTCTGCCGCGGCGGTCCCGGCAACGGCAGCAGACAGCTGACAGCTTTTCTTTTTTTTATTTTAAATTTTCCCTGGGCTGGGCTGGGCTGGGGGTTAGGAGTGGTGATGAGCTATGGGGGAGCTAAGCCTGGATATGGGCTGATGGGATTAGGACTGGAAGTGGGCTGATGGGGGGTTTGGACTGGTAATGGGCTATGGGGGGCTTAAACTGAAAATTGGGTGATGGGAGGTTAGGACTAGAAATGGGCTGATGGGATTAGGACTGGGAGTGGGCTGATGGGGAGGTTAGGACTGGTAATGGGCTATGGGGGGCTTAAACTGAAAATTGGGTGATGGGGGGTTAGGACTGGAAATGGGCTGGTGGGATTAGGACTGGGAGTGGGCTGATGGGGGCTTAGGACTGGTAATAGGCTATGGGGGGCTAGGACTGGTAATGGGTGGGTGCGAGGGGTTGCTAGGACTGGTAATGGGCTGAGTGGAAGGGAAGGCTTGAACTGCAAATAGCTGATGGGGAGGGGGGCTTGGAATGGAAATGGGCTGAGTGGAAGGGGGCTTGAAATGGAAATGGGCTGAGTGGAAGGGGGGCTTGGAATGGGCTCTTAGGGGAGGGAGCTAGGACAGGAAATGGGCTGATGGGCTAGGATAGGTCTGGGAATTGGGTGTTGGGGGGAGCTAAGATTGGAAATGGGCTGTGGTGGGGGCTTGGATTCAAATGGACTCATGGAGGGGCTAGAACTGGAAGTAGGCTTATGGGGGGCTTGGATTGGAAATGGGCTGAGTGGAGGGGAGCTAGGATTTGACATGGGCTGATGGTGGGGCTAGGAAAGGACTAGAAATGGGCTGATGAGGGGACTTGGATAGGACTGGAAATGGATGGGGGAGCTAGGACTGGAAATGGGCTGATGGGGGGCCAGGACTGGAAATGGGCTGATGCGGGGACTAGAAGGGAGCGGATACTGGGTGGGGCTGGAACTAGAAGGGAGCTGATGTTGGGGGAGATTAGAAGGGGTTGGGGCTGGGAGAGTGAAATGGAGAGGGGAAAAATATTTTGTGTGGGAGTGAAGAAAAATCTACAATTGGCCGGGTATTGGGAGACTAAGTAGGGATTGACGGGTAAAATTTGAGTGGATGAAATAGGAATGAGGAAAGAGCAAAAGGAGAAAGATTAGTATGTTAAAGCAGATGTAGAGAGAGAATGGAAAAAAACTAGAAGAGAGAAGAAAGGACAAATGGACAGCAGACGATGGAGAGTTAGCAGAAGACACAAATAAACCAGAAGAAAGTGGCTGGAACAATTGCAACTGAAAAAAAATGCACAAAAGGTACAAAGATATCTCTTTATTTTGAATTTATTAACTGGAATATGTCAGCTCTGGTAAATGTGCATCATTAACGTCTGTGCTTTGTTTAGTACAAGAGGAAATTAATTTATAGTTTTATTTCTACATTGTTGTTGTAAATTCCAAGTTTGGCTTTTAGGGTTCCCAGTTTAATTATTGTCTTCCTGTTTTTAAATTGTGATTCCTTGTTTGGTGATGGTCTGTGTTCTGCATGTTTAACTGAGCTGAGGTATTCTGTTTATGTAATTCCTATTTGACATTGCCACTTGTTCTCTTTCCTCAGTAGATCATGTATTGTTATTCTCTGAAATGTATTGGTTTAATATTTGCAGTGTTGCCTTTTGATAGGTAGGGTCTGGTGCTTTGTGAGTCCTGGTAGTGCTGTTAGGATACGGTGGGTTTGCTATGGGTTCTAAATGGGCAGTGTTTGTAGTAGTTCCTAATGTGTCTGGCGGTTGGCACTGGATTATAGTAATGTAGAAATCTTTTAGTCTTTCTTTATCCATACACTCATGAAGAGGCATGTTTACTAAAAGTTAGTGTATGGTAACATTATGCAAATATTTATGCAAATGAGGCCCATTATGCAAATTAGGCCCCACACCGAGTCTCCGCACATGCCCCGCACCCCCCTTGGGCCGCCCCTGTTTACCAGCAATGCTATGGTGTGGCTATGGGGACAACGGTGGCACCATTGCTAGCAGTGTTATATATGTCCAATTTTGAGGATCAATTCCTCTATGGATCTGCCTGGTTTGGCTATATCCCTTTTTGGAAGTGCTTCTTGGATGACATTTTTTTCGTGTGGACTGGATCTCTGGAAAATTTACAGGTCCTTTTGGAATGGCTTAATACTTTGAAATGCAACAGTTTCACCGAAATATCATACAGATCATATAGAATTTTTGGATTTATTAATTTACAAGTTTTATACTACATTATACCGAAAACCGGTCCAGCGAAATACTCTATTAAAATACAATAGTTATCATTCGGGCTCTTTACGACAAGGGTTACTCTTGGGACAGTTTTTGAGAATACGCCAATTACGTACAAGCCTAAGGGGTATGTTTACTAAACTGCGGTAATCGTGAATAACGCGCGTTATGATGCGCTAACGATCGTAAAGCCCCGCGGCGCGGTAAAACAAAGCAGAAGGTGGAGAGAGGGCGGAGAGAAGGGGTCAGTGGGCGGAGAGTGGGCGGGGAGAGGCTCCCCTCACACTAACGCGCTGAATTTCAGGGCTGAATTCCAACGCGAATGAAAACCTGCCGTTAAAGGCACATTACAGGGGAGAGAAACCATTTCAGTGTCAGCAATGTACAGCCAAGGCAGGGAAACAAAAAAAAAGTGATAAGTGTGATACATGTGCATAGAACAAAAGGGCACAGAAACACTGAAAATGACCCCAACAAACTGGAAAAAAACAATAACCAAGCTGGCCAATAGTGGTATCAATGAGAAACATCAACCCCTCCCCCCCCCCGAGTAAGCTCCATAGAACAGATATAAATCGTGGAAGGGTCTATACTCCGTCCCCATACAAGGTGAATGGGCCCACAGCCCAAAAATAGCGCTGCTCAGGGTTTTCCCCACCATCGGACAGGGTTCCTATGGCATGCACATGTCCCACAACATCAGGGTGGGCATGTCTGAACGGCAACTGGACAGATGCCGGAGAAGGTGATACAGAGGGCCGCAGGCGGCACATGCTGTGGTGGAGCTGGGCCACAGTGCGGACTACGGTGATGCCTAGGTGGCCCATACAAATGCTGAAACAGCGGAGCAGCCAGACAGCAA
The DNA here is from genome assembly GCA_033557465.1 of Ichthyophis bannanicus. Taxonomy (NCBI): domain Eukaryota; kingdom Metazoa; phylum Chordata; class Amphibia; order Gymnophiona; family Ichthyophiidae; genus Ichthyophis; species Ichthyophis bannanicus. Next base: position 294,963,932 of record CM066033.1, on the reverse strand, counting down.
CTGCTGAAGGCCCAACATGGGCACGAGTGTGTTTCCCAAAGTGTCACAGGGGATAGTACCCAACAGCTACCCCCAAGGGCACGGAACATTGACAGGCGGGGCTGGGGGGGAGCGTGGACGTCGATGCAGGCACCCCTACCCCAGAACCCGCACCATAGGCAGCCGTCTACCTGCACACTGGATGGCCTGAGACTGCGCACCACCAGCTCCACCAGCAGAAGGGCATGTCAGCATGGTGGCTGAGGGATACTGGTGGTGGAGGGGGCAGTGGCAGCTGGCCAGAGCAGACCGTGGCCTAGCCCTGTGTAGGTGGGTGCCATGCACTGCAACAGACAGGCCCTGTCTGACCAACAGTCATGGTATCACCAGGGAATGCACCATCTCTGTGATAACATGGTGGTGCAGTGCACAAAACCAGTGTATTCAGAAGCAGAAGGTCACAGGTTCAAGTCCCAGCTGTGGTTTCTGCCAACCCAGTCCTCATATTTTACCCACTACTATAACGTGCTAATACAGACAGAACGTTTCTTGCAGATGACGTAAACATGCCCAAAACACCTACATTTTACCCTACAGAGCACAGACACCATAAACATGCACATTACCTAGAGCAGAGCCTCCCAAATGCAGTCCTGGAGGGCCAAACACCATTCAGGTTCCATGCTGCCTCTGATAAGGATGCCTGTGCTGCATTTCTATGCGCCACCCCCATGGTATGCAGATGTATCTCATGCATATTGTCGCCGCGCCTCCCACCCAGGCCGATAGCCAGTAAGCAGGAGGGCGTCGCCTTATTGCCCTCCTGGAATAGTGTCCATAAATATGGCTGCCAGCTAGGACTGCTGGGAAATGTAGTTTACTTCTTCCTTAGAGCAAATAGTGTGACCACACGGTATTAGGCAAAAACAGAGAATATTTTTATTTTTTGGGATTTCCCCCTCGCATCAAATTCAATAGCACTGAACATAAATTGGATACGTCTCCAAAACAAAGAATAAAGTCCAACAGGTTGTATTCACAGAGTTGGTCACTTTTAACAGCAGTTAACTTTGGTACTAGGAACTGGCTTACAAAGCTCAGACTGTTAACTTTTTCCAAGGTAACTCAACTTTCATATGAAGACTGTTTTTCTCACATCTTCTTTACACAAGGAAACACATTGGCTTAAAACCTCTGGTTAGTTTTTCTTGCTGTGTCTTTCAACTTCGTACAAACAAGCTTTGCTCTACTTTAAACACTCATTCTCTTACATGTGTTTATGCTCAGCACATCTCAAACTCATTAGCTCTGCAATATGAGCACTGCATCTCCTCAGACTCACTTTCATAGGGTTCAATGCAGCTTTCTATCTCCATCTCTTCAATGGATTCATTGCAACTGTTTTCAGGTGGAACAGGGTCATTGAGCTTACTATTCTGCTTCTGCAACAGCTCATTCAGTTTTGCTAACAAGAGTTTCTTTTGCTCTATCTCAGCAGAGTTTAAACATGAAGTTTCTTTCTCTCTAATAAACTTTTCAACTTCTGGGTCACAGCAGCTGTTAGCAAACTTCCTATCTCTTACAAAAGCTTGCTTTGAGGCATTTTGACTACAATAGCTTCTAGCATTTTTCTCTAGTTCTCTAACAATCTCCTCCATAGAACTTTGGCTAGGGAACACAGAAAAGTTATTTTCTCTACCTTTGCAGCTTAACTGGCTAGCTGAGTTGCTTCCCCCACTGGGAACTGACTCTTTCAGCTTTCTTTCACACAGGGACTTTGAAACACGCACTTGACTTGACTCTGGGCCTCTCAGCTGTTCCAATCCTTCCTGCTCTGTGCCATGCTGCTTTCTCTCTTCATTCAACTGCCTCTCTCCTGGAAGTTTCCCTTTTAGCTGTATCTGCCTTTGATCTGTTCCTCTCAGATCCAACTGCTCGTCTCTGCTCCTTGTTCCAGCTGCTCTGGTTCTCGTTCCTGTGCCTGTGCTTGTTGTGCTCCTCGTTCCCTTCCTCCACTGCTCAAACACTGCAGTTTTAAACTGATCCTTCTTAGGGACCACACCCTTCTCCCAGCCCACGTGGGAGCTGTTAGGATTCAACCTAACTCTGACGTGCTGAAGTGGGTGGGGCTTGATACTGGCTGCACTCTGACTCAGAGATTTGTGGTTGCTAGGGAAACCCTGCTTGCTACTATTTTTAAAGGAACAGGATTCACTTTCTTGCCACTCCATGTCCCCTGAACAGCCTTCGTCATCACAATATTCATGAGGGACAGCATGAAAACCCGAACAGTGTTTTGCACCGCAGGACTGGAGTTGGGAACCTCTGCCGTAAAGCAGCAGCCAACAGGGGCAGACACACCCGCACCCACAGGCCCCATTATCCAAAGCCTCCTGGAGAGGCAGGACTTTGGGCTCTGCATGCATCTACCAATACTAGCACTTGCATACCTTAGTAATGCCACCCTAAACCTGGGAATATGGTACACATCTATCAAAAGGTTGCTATGATTACTGGCAGATAGCAATTCCTAGGTTAAGTACAATTTTCGGAGTGAGCTGCATCATAGCAACCTTTCTGATGTCTGTGGAGTGTGCTACAGGTCTTGTGTCTGACAGTGTTTACCAATCTGGGGAGTGACTCCTACAGTATTGCGTACCATAGCCATGCCTGCACTGTGCCCAGGACTGGTGTGGTGGCCTGGGCTGCCCAACACCTCTATAGTTGCACAATGCTGGCATAGGTGTGGGGAGTGTGTGTGTGTCTGTCTATCCAGTGTGTGGTGGCTGCCAACACCCTCCACAGCCCACACTGCTAGCACTGTTGCCAGTATTGGCCTGCCAATGTGCATAATGAGGAGCAAGGTACCGTGGGAATAGCCTGGATAGGGTGGCCTGGCCTGGCCGCATCTGCACAGGGCATAGGGCAATGGCTTGGACATTGTAGTGCCTGGTACCACCTGCATGGACAGGGTGGCCATAGCATGTCCTGCTGGGAGGTCACTCTCACCATGACTGAGTAGTGACCATGGCATGGCTAGGTTCCCCCATAGTGCTATAAAGCATTTTTCTCATGTGATATTTATGGGTTTTCTTTTGGGGCCCAATCACTGACTTATCTGCTTGGTGTGTATGCTGACATCCCTGTTCTGGGTACATGCATCTCCTCCAGGACCATGCACTATGGACTAGCTGGCGGACTGTCTGCAGCTAGTATGTGTCTTGCTGGAACATCTTGCAGGGTGCAGCGGCTGGAGGCTTGCTGCTGGAGAATATCAGATAATGGTGGGGGGCAGCTAAGCATTTCCAGGCCTGCTGTCTGTCTGCTATTGCGTTATGGATGTGTACTGCTCTGTCTGTTCCCCAGCAGGACAGGGGGTGCTGGTCCCCTCTACTGCTGCCATTGCAAGGAGGTAGACTGTGGATCTATTGGTGGGTGATCCTGTTTCCCACCCTGTGCCCCAGAGGGTGGGTTGTGTGGTGGTACATGATCTGCCCATGGGTCCATACACACACCCCCCTTCACCTACAGCAGGTAACCATGGCACCAACACAGGATATGCACTATTCTGGGTGCATCATCGCCCATAGGGACTAGACATGACCGGGACATACAGCAGGGCACAGATGTATCCTAAGTGTGTCTAACGGAACTACCTATCACACACTGATGGGGACCTGCAGCATGGCGTAGTTCAGCCATGAATGGTGCTGTGGACCTGGTGCTGGGCGCCCCACCTCAACCTTAGGGTGGGCACAGTACCCGCACAATGTGACTTCTTTGGCTACTCTGTGGCAGTACCACACACGGTCTGTTCCCCCTACCTGGCCGAGGTGCTGTGGGGGTGCATACCCAGTCTTGTGCCCATCTGTCGACTGCTGATTTGCATTTGCATGGGTACGGATGGGTTAACCCTATCCTGGTAACCACAGCATACAGTTTGTGTGGTGACGTGCAGTCCTGCAGCCAGCCAGGGCTTTGTTCACAGCCTTATAAGGTGTCCTATAGGGGGACATTATAGGGTGCCTTGGCAGACAGTACACTTTCTAATGTGCCCTATGGAGTGCGTTATGGGGTGCCTTATGCGGCACCTTAGATTATGCCACCGTGAGGGTGTGTTTGCTGGCAGCACAAATTAAAATACATGTCAAATGCCTCACCAATCACAACTTAAATGTAAAGGGTGCTGCCTCAGCCAGCCTTATACATTAGGCCAGGGGTCCCCAAACCTGTCCTGGAGGGCCGCAATCCTGACAGGTTTTTGGGATAGCCCTAATGAATATGCATGAGATATATATGCATTAGAGATATTCTCCCAACCTGACTGGTTTGTGGCCCTCCAGTACTGGATTGGGCGACCCCTGCCTTACACCTCTGTCATTTAAGATTGTGAGTGGGCAAGGACAGATGTCCTGACATCAAAAGGGTAGACAGAATTTGTCATAGTGCTCCTCGATTCTCACCACCACCAAAAGGTTGTCTAATAGACAACATTTTGGCGGTGGTGAGAAGCGAGGAGGAATGTGACAAAGTCTATCTACCCTTTTGATGTCTAGGACATCTCTACCTTGCCCACTCACAATCTTAAATGACAAAGGTGTAAGGCAGGGGTCTCCCAATCCAGTACTGGAGGGCCACAAACCAGTCAGATTGGGAGGATATTTCTAATGCATATATATCTCATGCATATTCATTAGGGCTATCCCAAAAACCTGCCAGGATTGCGGCCCTCCAGGACAGGTTTGGGGACCCCTGCATTAGGCCCACTGGGGAATCGAGCCCATGACCCCTGTACCATCCGTCAGTGTTGTAACCATTGTGCTACAGCTCTGTTGCTGTGATTGTATGCCTGAGCGCCTTCTTAAGATTAATGCGCGGTAACGTGCCCTGAAGCGCTCGTTAATTTATGGCGCCTTGTAACACGCGTTCTCGGCGTGTTCTCAGCAACGATGTACCGCCCATGTCCTTATTTGGGATTTCTGTCTCTAACGCGGCTCCTAACGCGAATCGCACTAACGCAGTTTAGTAAACATACCCCTAAGTGAATTTCGTAAGCATGCGTTGGAGCTTAGGATGAGATTGCTGGAAAAGGGCTATCCTGAATTTTTTTCTTAATCGGACATACAAAAGGGCATTATACAATCACTCTGAATGGTGGCAGGATCCAACACATTGGGACAATACATCAACGCAATCAGTTACCTGTATTTTGAAATCTCATTGGTCCATTTTATTGCTCCATGAATGCTTCCATGAATGCTTCCATGCTTCCATGAATGCTTCTATGTTGGCTTATCATAGAGGGGTAAATGTTGGGGACCTTGTTGTTCGAACTTCAGTAGGGAGCGGTAGTGGGGTTGTGTCCCAGAACAGAATCACTATGCCTGTGGCTCTTGTGACTTCTGCATTAACCCCGTGGAGGGGGATACTTGGAGTGACTTGCAAACAGGACTCATCTATAGATTCTATCACACCACCAATTGTTTGAGTTCTTCAGTGGTATACTTGATTATTTGTCCTTATCAATTAAAATACGTGGGGATGACAGCTAGATCCATAAAAATCATTTACAAGAACATCGCTCACGCATTAATTCACAGGTAGTAGCAGCCCCCTTGGTGTCACACTGTTTACAAAAGCAACATTCCTTTGCAGATCTGCGGTGGTTAAGGCTGACCTGGAGCAATCTAGAGTGGTGGTTTCAACCTGCACCATATGCCATGCACTAAACAAAGGACTTCATGGGCCAAGGAGGATCCCACTGCTCAAAGACAGACATAAAAAGGCACACATGATCTTTGCCCAAACCCACACTTAGACATCCCCCGCTCACTCATAAATACACAGCACCCAGTCACACACATACTGTACACCCCCACAGTCATATTCCCCATTCTCTGGCAAATCCACTCAGTTGCACACACATACACACTGTTGCATTCATTCAGGTACATGCACACAAAGACCACAATAAAACACTTTTAGACACCCTCCCACCCCTCTATCCACAGTTCCCACCTCTAAACAACCATTTACTCATATATCCCACCCACAACCACTCCAAATGACAAAATGAGGTTGGAAAGCCTGAGAATGAGGGGATGAACCTGAGGGAGTGAACTTGCAGGTTTGAGAGAGTTGGTGAGTTAGCCAAAAGTGGATGACTGGACTAGTCTGGGGGCAGGTGAGCCTGTGGTATTTAGCTAAGATGAAGAAGTGTAACAGTTGTTGGGCAGAATGAGGAAGGTTTGAGGCACAAGAAGGAAAGAGCGAAGCAATGGGACAGAGGGGAGTATGGAGTGCGGTCAGGAAGAGAGTGGATATGGCAAAAGGAGGGAAATAGAAAGTAGTAGGGGGTTGAGAGGGTGGATTTAAGAGAAAGGAGATAAGGGGATGGCAGGTAAAAGGAGAGGGAATGTGGGATGAAGGGATAGAAGACAAAAGTAGAGAGAAGAGCAAGGGATATGAGAGAAGGAAGTTGGATACTGTAAATGTATCGCTGGTCAGTTGCCAAAGAGTTCAAGTTTCATCTGTCCACAGAACATTTTCCCAGAAGGATTGTAGTTTTCTCAAGGTGGGTTTGGGCAAAGATCATGTGTGCCTTTTTATGTCTGTCTTTGAGCAGTGGGATCCTCCTTGGCCCATGAAGTCCTTCTTTGTTTAGTGCATGGCATATGGTGAGGTTGAAACCACCACTCTAAATTGCTCCCGGTCAGCCTTAAGCTCTTTGGATGTTGTACATAGTGTTTTCCAACAGTGTACAGGAACCTTCGAAAATGTCTTGGATTAATTTTCCTCTTCCCACCATGGGAGGTTCTTGACAGTTCCATGAACATAAAACGTCTTAATAATGGCTTTTCTGATGATCTCAGGCATCTCTCTTGTCTTCACCATTGTGAAAATGTAACAAGGAGTGAATGTGGCCATTTTAAATTAGAGCCATCATTCATTGCTTGATTCAAGTCGTGTGAATACTGACAATTGATCACAGATGCGTCTAATTTTACTGCAATGTGAATGTGGTTCTTCTGTTCAAACTGATTTGAATTGTTTGTAAGGGTGCCAATAATCATGTCCTCAAATTAAGGTGAAATTCAATAAGATCCTAACTTCCCGTCCTATCTTAAAATATTTACCAACTATTTTTTGTCGGATCACCCACCATGAGTGTTAACACCCTCCTGTAGTGGGTCCTCCTTTTTAATCAATGATTTAAAAAACTGGAATCCGGCTTTTTAATGCGGGATAAACACTCACCAGAATGTTTCCACTAAAATACTTCATCAATACCTCTCCACTCCTCTGGTATTGAGAAACTACTATATATTTATTTATTATTTATTTATTTATTTAACATTTTTTATATACCGTCTTTCTACGAATCAAGACGGTTTACATATAACAATAAAGGCAGTATATTTCAACTGTTTACAAGGAACGAATAACTGGATACAGAGTAAGCAACATGAAGAACTAAATTATAATATACAGTTAATTGCAGTGAACAGTGATCAACTATTTACATGTGTACATATGTATGTGGATAGCTACGGATGGGAGCAATGTAAGGTTAATGGAATAAGGGCAGGGAGGTAAAAGTAAGAGGTTTGGTATTAGGGTGGGAGGGAGAAATGCTCAAGGAAAAGATGGGTCTTTAACTTTTTCCGGAATTCAATGTGGCTCACACAGTAGCGCAGCTCATGTGGAAGGGAGTTCCAAAGGGATGGAGCATAGAGGGAAAAGGTCCTGCCACAAGTGGATTGTTTACAGTATTTTTTAGTTGAGGGTATAGACAATAAATTATTAGTGATAGAGCGGTGCTTTCTAGTAGTGTTGGAGAAGGCAAGGAGAGGGGAGAGACATGGAGCTGACTCATTAGAAATAATTTTGTGTATTAGAGTAAGAACCTTGAATTTTACTCGGTGATGAATTGGGAGCCAGTGGAGATCATAGAGAATTGGTGTAATATGAGCTCGTCTGGGGCTGTTTGTTATGAGATGCGCTAATGTATTCTGGGCAAGTTGGAGGGGTTGAATAGAGTTCTTGGGGAGGCCCTGATATATTAGGTTACAATAGTCAAATGATGGGGTTGTGAGGGCCTGACAGACAGTGCAAAAGGAGTCAGGGCTTAAGAGAGGTTTGAGGTTCCTGAGAGTGCGCAGCTTAGCGTATACTGTGTTGGTGGTTTTCTTTATTTGTTCGGAGAAAGATAAGTTTTGATCAATTATGATTCCAAGATATTTCACCTGGTTTTTTAAGGAGAGAGTGATATCATTAAAGGTGAGGGTTGTGGGGGGGACGTATGAGGGGTTAGAGAAAACTTGGAGTGCCTCCGTTTTGGATTGGTTGATTATGAGGTTGTGTTGAGAGAGCCATGATTTGAGGCTGGTTAGACAATCGTTTAACTTAGAGAAGTTAGGATTAGAAAGATTAAATGGGGTGAAACACATCATATCATCTGCATATATTTGATACTGGATGCCATAATTTTGGAAGATCGTGCAAACAGGTTGGAGGAAGATATTAAAAAGTAACGCAGATAGACTGGATCCTTGAGGTACGCCTTGTTTTAAGGTAAAGGGGAGGGAAGTATCACTTCCAATACGGACCTGTTGCGTTCTGTCGTGTAGGTAAGATTGGAACCATTTCAGGGTTGAGCCTCTCAGACCTATATTATGAAGTCTTTGTATGAGTTGATGGTGGGGGAGGGAGTCAAAAGCAGCGGATAGGTCTAGGAAGATAAGAAGACATCCTTGGGTGGAGTTCTGGGTGTGAGTATATAGGGAATCTAGTAGGGAGGTGAGGAGAGTTTCAACTCCGTGATTTTTTTTGAAACCATGTTGAAACGGGTCAAGGGGGGAGTGGTCATCAATAAAGTCTTGCAGTTGGTTTTGAACAAGTTTCTCGATTATTTTTGCAAGGAAAGGGATACTAGATATGGGTCTATAAGAAGAGGGAGAGGTGGGGTCTAGCTTTGTACCTTTTAGGATTGGACGGATAGAGGCACTCTTAAGTGAAGGTGGAACGGAGCCTGACTGGAGAGAGGTTTGTACAATATTTAAGATGTAAGGGGAGAGAGAGTTTCTGGTGGATTTAATCCAGGGGACAGGGCAAGGGTCGAGGGCAGAAGTTGAGGCATTCAGTTCTTTAATAGTATCAGAAACATTGGTCAATGTGATGGTGTGAAACTCATTCCATGAGTTTGGAAGGGTAGCCTCATGTATTTGAGTGTCATAGAAGGAAGTGGGTTGTGGATTAGTGGTTGATGGAGGGAGGAATTTAGAAGTAAGATGGTTAGCTATAGTTTGTGCGGAAATCTTTGGTGGTTGGTCATGTTGTAGAGGTTCATTAATTAGGGATTTGGTGATACAGAAGAGTTCACGTGGTTTATTAAGAGCTCTTCGAATGATATTCTCATTATACTCTCTTTTGTGAGTGAGTGTTTCTAAGCAGTAAGATTAAAGTTTAGTTGTATAGGCGATACGTGTATTAGGGTCTTGAGTACGTCTCCATTTACGTTCAAGACGTCTGAGGTCCATTTTAAGGATTCTCAGGTTGGAAGAGAACCATGGGGATCTTCTTCTGTGTTTTTGAGGAAGTTGCTTGGGAGGGAGTAAGGAAGCTGTAGATAAGATGTTATTCCAATTAGCTAAGAAAGTCTCTTGGTTTAGGTTGTTGTCTAGCTGGTCAAGTGGAGGGATTATTTGTTCCAAGAAGTCAGATGCATCAAATTGTTTGAATGTACAGGTATGTTGGAGGTGGCTGTGTAGTTGGTTTCTGTGGGCGGAGTAGGGAATGGAGATCACAGATATCAATGCATATCAGTGTCCCACAAAGAATGTTTCTTATTTTATTTACCTTCTCTTATATACCGCACTATTCTGCATCAGTGCAGTTTACATTGAACAAACTGAAATTACATTGAACAGGGCATTATAACTTGGAGATAACTATTTTACAGGGAACATGGGCTATGGAGGGTTAAGTGGCTTGCCCAAGACCACAAGGAGCACCTGTGGGACTAGAAACCCCAGTCCTTCCAGCCCAAGGTTGCTGTCCTCAAGTGGGATTTGAACACCCAACCTTCCGGCCTGAAGTACCTTGCCCCAACCACTAGGCCACTCCTCCACTCTTTTCTTTTGTGTCAGCGGCAGTTTGAACAACGTGATAAAGATATCACAAACTGGTGTCCAAAAATAATAGACTCAAACTCAAACTTCATCTTCCCCCTTCTTTTTGTATGTACTTAACTGAGGGCCATGTTGAGTTAAGCTGAGTCATACTGCCAAGTCCAAATCCCAAATCCTCAATCAGGGACTGCAACACTGCGCTGTGTTTCAAGCCTTGTCACTTCGTAGCTCTTTCTCAAGCAATGTATCCCGATCACATTTCCTGTTTCGGTTTTTATCCTTCACAACTGAATCAACAGCACATGAATATAATTAAATAGGCATCTGATGAATGCTACTAAAGGCCAAAGTAGCAACCAACATTAGTGTAATGACCACCACTTCACATCTGAGTTTAGACCGCAAGGTGATGTAGATCGCAGTTGAAATATCCAACGCTGTTCTTTAAAATGCAATCTACTGGCCCGATCTCCTCCCTGTGAAGAAGCCCGTGCCTCATCCAATATTAACCACTGCAGATCTGCAAAGGAATGTTGCTTTTGTAAACAGTGTGATACCAAGGGGGCTGCTACTACCTGTGAATTAATGCGTGAGCAATATTCTTGTAAACGATTTTTAATGGATCTAGTGGTCATCCCCACGTATTTTAATTGATAAGGGCAAATAATCAAGTATACCACTGAAGAACTCAAACAATTGGTGGTGTGATAGAATCTATAGGTGAGCCCTGTTTGCAAGTCATTCCAAGTATCCCTCCAATCCCTCTCAGCGCCAGAATGGAGGTGCGAAAGAAAGAGCATGTTGGAGCCCTTTAACTGTACAGATTTATAGATCATTCGCGTGACCAATCTACAGAGTTTAGACCCTTTGGGGTTTTAGATCTCATAGGTTTGCATTTGACAGGTTACGCAAGATGCACACATGGTGAGATTTTTACTCCTGTGAAACGGATATGGCTTTATAAGCTGAGCCGTGGGTTTCCCTACCACGGCGGTTTCATTTTTCACTCATGTTTACAAGAGAGCCTCAAAAAAAACCCTGACGAAGTATCACACGAAACACGGCCTGTGTTGGGTTTTGGCCACCTTTGGTAAAGATTAATAAAAGTTTTCCATGTAAAGGTTTCCTGCCCATGCTTCTGGACTGGTTGCTTCTGCTCTTTTGTGTGGCAGTGTGCTGTTTTTTGCTTGGTGGACTAGCCTGCACAAGCAGACAGGACTCTACACAGCTGACAGATGCAGTTAGACAGACCGAAGTAATGTTGGCAACTGTGACGAGGGTATTATGGGCTGGCAGTACAGCTCTGCAAAAATATGACTGTTACAGGCATGCAAACTATTTGAGTAGGACAGGCATGAAAGGAGGGAACAATGAGGAATGGTACCCATGAACACTGCCGAAAACGGCATTGTACTAACCAGTAGGCTATACTGCCATGGTGTATGTCACAGCAATGGCTGGGTACAGAAGGACTGCAGGTTACCGCACAAACTGCCTGCTCTGAGTGCCAGGATAGGGTAACCCCACCAGTACCCATGATGCAATGCACATATTGAATAGCTGTCTACAGCTGATCACCAAATGGATTGCACCTCTCCGATACCTTAGCTTGGAAAGACGAACCGACAGTGTGTGATACTGGCACAGAGTAGCTACAGACCATGCCATTGTGCAGGTTCTGTGTTCACCCTGAGGATAGGATGGGTGCCCAGCTCTAGGTCCGCAGTGCATGTGGTGGTAGAGTTAGGTCCTGCTGTACATCCCCATCACTACCAGTGTGTGACAGGTGTTCCTTGCAGTGCATCGGAAGGTAATTTGGTGTCCATCTGTATTCTGCAGTCACATGTGGCCCTCTGGGACCAGACACCACCCAGATTAGTTTGTACCCAGTGTTAGGGTCTGGCTGACATGGGCACCTATTATCAGGGTAGAGGGGTTTCTAGACTTGTATGAGGTTGGTGCAGCAGTGCCTCTACAGGTCAAAGTGGCAAACAACATATACCCCCAAGGGCCCACAATCAAACTTTTTGTAGGTGTGGAACAGGTGCCTGAGCCCCATAGAAGCAACCTCCATCCTGCTGATATAAGACAGTCCTCTAGGGTTGGTGGGCCAGAACTATAACCTGTGACTGAGGCAGACCAGCAATAATACTGGGGTTCAGTCTAGAAAACCTCAACTGCATCATACCACAATCTACTAGTCACCAGCATTCTACAAGGTGTTCCAACCATGCACAGACTAACTACAGACAATCCACAGTGCATGTGTACAAAAAAACCTACATACACCAAAGAGGTACCTCAGTTATAGAGCACCAGGAACACACAGGTAACACTGGAAACAAACAGGTTAGAGTGCTATGTGGGAACCTAGACATGCCATGGTCACTGCTCGGTCAGAGTGAGAGTGTCCTCCCAGCATGACATGCTGTGGCCACCCTATCCATGCAGGAGGTGGTCGGGCACTACAGTGTCCCAGCCATTGCCCCACACCCTGTGAAGATGCATCCTGGCCAATCCGCCCTATCCAGGCCATACCCACAATACCTTGCTCCTCATTATACACATATTCAGGCTAACGCTGATAACAGTGGGACATTGTGGGCCCAGTGAGGTGTGGGCAGCCACAAAACAATGGATAGACATACACACACACACACACACTCCTATTGCAGCATTGTGCAAAGATAGGGGTGGTTGGCAGCCCTGCCCACCACACTGGTCCTGATCAAAGTGCTGACTTTGATAAACTGTGCAGGAGGTCGTAGTAGTGCTCTGGTGATAACTGCAGCTCCGTGCTGGGGCCAACAGCCTGACTCTCCATGCAGCTTTGGATTGTGGAGCCTGTGTGAGTGGGTGTTTGTACCCCTGTTCACCGCTGCTTTACGCTTTGCACATATTGCTGTTGTATCTGCATTGTAGGGTAAAATGCAGGGACATGTTCTGCAGGATCCACAGCTGGGACTTGAACCTGTGATTCTCTGCTACTGGACACCACACATGCACAATAGTCCCTGGAGCAACCTCTACCTTTCCTCAGCCAGACCTTTTATTTTGCATTGCACACCATGTACTGGTACAGGGCATGACCTAGGTCCACTGCAGGCAGGTGCCACTGCCCCCTCCAGCACGGGCACACACCCCTGCCATGCTGACATGACCATATGCTGTCGGTGCTGGTAGTGCGCTGTCCCAGGCCATCCACTGTGTGGGTAGGCGGTTGCCTAGGGAGTGGGGTCTGGGGTGGGGAGGCATACATGGGCATCCTCACATCCACCCCATCATTGCCTGCCAATATTATGTCCCTTCCACTTGGGGGAGGGTTGGCTGAGGGGATGTCAGGTCAGTGCCCTGGCAACTCAGCTAGAGTGGACCAGGTAGATGTAGGTGGATTGTGTTTGGCCTTTGTCAGCTGCTGTCTTGCTGATGTCCGGTTTCTATGTTCCTATGTGTCACCTATGTAACTGCCTATTGCACCCTGTGCCCCAGCTGCCTCCACTACATGTCCAGCCTGCAGCCCCCTATGCCCCATTTGCACCATCACCATAGTAGCCTTTCATACTTGGGCACTATGCTGTTGCTGCAAATGGAGCACTACTGTCACGTTTCTTGGACTCCCTGCCTATGCTGTGCATTGCTGACACTAAAATGGTTTCTCTCTCTAGCAAATGCTTGCTAACGCTAGATTTTCAGTCATGGTAAGATTCAGCCCTTCGGTTCCCCACGTTAGTGTGGAAGGGGCCGCTCCCCGTCCACTCCCCGCTCTGATGCACAAGTAAAGTGTGGTATATCAAGTACCTAAACCATATCAACCTCTAACTCTCTAATTTCCTCTTTTAGAAAACTCTCTAATCCAGCCCTTTAACTGGGAGATTCAGTCTATATAGGAAGATTCAAACCTGGAGTGGGTAGGAGCTGAGATGAGAAGGGAGGGATCTAACACCTCAGCAGTGCACTGGCTTCAAAGAATATTAGCTACCTTCCCTCCTCTTTGACCTTCTATATGGGCATCTGTACCATTACCGCAGAACCTAATGCGGGTAACATTACCGCGGTTTAGTAAATATACCCCTTAGATTGTGAGCCCTTCTGGAAAAAGGGAATAAAAAGTACCTGTTAGTATATACATACATTTAAACTGCTCTGATGCACAAGTAAAGGGTGGTATATAAAGTACCTATTAATTAGCTACCTTCCCTCCTCTTCTAAAGTCTATAAACTAAAGAAAAAAAAGAAGAGAGGTATGATACAGACCTTTAAATACTTAAAGAGTATCAATGAACAAACTAACCTTTTTCAAAGATGGGGAAGCTGTAAAACTGGAGGACATAACATGAAACTGCAAGGGGGTAAACTGAAAGGCGACGACAGGAAATACTTTTTCACTGAAAGGGTGGTGGATGCTTGGAATGCCCTCTCGATGGAAGTGTTGAGGGCAAATACAGTGACGGAATTCAAAATAGCAAGGGACAGACACAATAGATCCCCTTATAGCAACAGGATAAAATCAAAATAAATGTAACTATCTCTTATATCTCAACAAGTAGGGGTGACCTGCATGAAGCGGTGGGTATACCCCTAACAAAGGCATGGGTAGGGATGACCTGCATGGAGTGGCAGGTTCACCTACTCTTACCACCTTGCTGGGCAGACTAGATGGACCATGCTGGTCTTTATTTGCCATCATATACTATGGGGTATGTTTACTAAATGGTGCTAAGGGAGCATGTCTTTCCGAGCGGTAATGGCAGCGATAAGTGCAGTAAGTGTGCTGGGCATGATAGAGGCATTCTGACATTAAGGGGGATGTTTACTAAACTGTGGTAACGTTACATAACGCTCGTTAACGTAACGTAACGATCGTAAAGTTCCGCGGTGCGGTAAAACACCGCAGAAGGTGGAGAGAGGGCGGAGAGAAGGGGTCAATGGGTGGAGAGTGGGCGGGGAGAGGCTCCCTTCACACTAACGCGCTGATCTGAAGAGCTGAATCCTAACGCGATTGAAAACCTGCCGTTAGATGCACATTTGCAGGGGAGAGAAACCATTTCAGTGTCAGCAATGTACAGAATAGGCAGGGAAACCTACAAAAAGTGATAAGTGTGATACATGTGCACAGAACAAAACAGCATATAAACATTGAAAACGACCTCAACAAACTGGAAAAAAAACATAACCAAGCTGGCCAATAGTGAGATTAATGGGAAACATCAACACCCCCCCCCCCCCGAGAAAGCTCCACAAAAAAGATATTAATTGTGGAATGGTCTATGCCCCATCCGCATACAAGATGAATGAGCCCACAGTGAAATAGCTCTGATCAGGGTTTTCCCCTCCATCGGACAGGTTTCCTATGGCATGCACATGTCCTGCAACATCAGGGCGGGCATGTTGGAATGGCAACAAGACAGATGCCGGAAAAGGGGATACAGAGGGCCGCTGGCGGCACATGCTGTGGTGCAGCTGGGCCACAGTGCGGACTAGGGTGATGCCTAGGTGGCCCATACGAATGCTGAAACAGCAGAGCAGCCAGACAGCAACTGCTGAAGGCCCAACATGGGCACGAGTGTGTTTCCCACAGTGTCACAGGGGATAGTACCCAGCAGCTACCCCCAAGGGCACAGAACATTGGCAGGCGGGGCTGGGGGGAAGCGTGGACACCTATGCAGGCACCCCTACTCCAGAACCCGCACCATAGGCAGCCGCCTACCTGTAGACTGGATGGCCTGAGACTGTGCTCCACCAGCACCACCAGCAGAAGGGCATGTCAGCATGGTGGCAGAGGGATACTGGTGGTGGAGGGGGCAGTGGCAGCTGCCTAGAGCAGACCGTGGCCTAGCCCTGTGTAGGTGGGTGCCGTGCACTGCAACAGACAGGCCCTGTCTGATGAACAGTCATGGTATCAACAGGGAATGTACTGACTCTGTGACAACATGGTGGTGCAGTGCACAAAACCAGTGTATTCAGAAGCTGAAGGTCACAGGTTCAAGTCCCAGCTGTGGTTCCTGCCAACCCAGTCCCCATATTTTATCCACTACTACAACGTGCTAATACAGACAGAACCTTTATTGCAGATGACGTAAACATGCCCAAAACACCTACATTTTACCCTACAGAGCACAGACATCATAAACATGTGCATTACCTAGAGCAGAGCCTCCCAAATGCAGTCCTGGAGGGCCAAACACCATTCCATTTCCATGCTGCCTCTAATAAAGATGCCTGTGCTGCATTTCTATGCGCCACCCCCATGGTATGCAGATGTATCTCATGCATATTCATGAGGGACAGCATGAAAACATGAACAGTGTTTGGCACAGCAGGACTGGAGTTGGGAACCTCTGCCAACAGGGGCAGACACACCCGCACCCACAGGCTCCATTATCCAATGCCTCCTGGAGAGGCAGGATGTTGGGCCCTGCGAGCATCTCCCAATACTAGCACTTGCATACCTTAGCAATGCCACTCTAAACCTGGGAATACGGTACACAGCTATCAAAAGTTTGCTATGATCACTGGCAGAAAGCAATTCCTAAGTTAAGCTCAATTCAGTGATTGAGCTGCATCATAGCAACCTTTCTGATGTCTGTGGAGTGTGTTTCAGGTCTGGTGTCTGACAGTGTTTACCACCCTGGGGAGTGACCCCAACAGTATTGCTTACCATAGCCATGTCTGCACTGTGACCAGGCCTGGTGCGGTGGCCAGGGCTTCCAAACAGTTGCACGATGTTGGCATAGGTGTGGGAGTGTGTGTCTGTCTATCCAGTGTGTGGTGGCTGCAAACACCCTCCACAGCCCACACTGCTAGCACTGTTGCCAGTATTGGCCTGCCAATGTGCATAATGAGGAGCAAGGTACCGTGAGAATAGCCTGGATAGGGTGGCCTGGCCTGGATGCATCTGCACAGGGCATAGGGCAATGGCTCGGACATTGTGGTGCCCGGCCACCACCTGCACGGACAGGTTGGCCACAGCATGTCCTGCTGGGAGGTCACTCTCACCCTGACTGAGCAGTGACCACAGCATGGCTAGGTTCCCCCATAGTGCTAGATACTATTTCTCTCATGTGATATCTATGGGTTTTCTTTTGGGGCCCAATCACTGATTTATCTGCTTGGTGTGTATGCTGACATCCCTATTCTGGGTACATGCTTCTCCTCCAGGACCATGGACTAGCTAGCAGACTGTCTGCAGCTAGTATGTGTCTTGCTGGAACACCTTGCAGGGTACAGTGGCTGGAGGCTTGTTGCTGGAGAATGTCAGACAGTGGTGGGGGGCAGCTGAGCATTTCCAGGCCTACTGTCTGTCTGCTATTGCGTTATGGATGTGTACTGCTCTGCATTGCCTGCCCTGTAGGGTGTCTGTTCCCCAGCAGGACTGGGGTTGATGGTCCTCTCTACTTCTACCATTGCAGGGGGGTAGAATGTGGATCTATTGGTGGGTGATCCTGTTTCCCACCCTGAGCCCCAGAGGGTGGGTTGTGTGGTGGTACATAATCTCCCTATGGGTGCAGACACCTCCCCTTCCCCCCTACCCCCTCTCCCCTACCCCCTCCCCCTCCCCCTCCCCCCTCCCCCCTCCCCCTCCCCCCTACCCCCTCCCCCCTACCCCCTCCCCCTCCCCCCTACCCCCTCCCCCCTCCCCCTTACCCTCTCCCCCCTCCCCCTCCCCCCCTCCCCCTCCCCCTCCCCCCTCCCCCTCCCCCTCCCCCTCCCCCCTCCCCCTCCCCCTCCCCCTACCCCCTACCCCCTACCCCCTCCCCCTCTCCCTACCCCCTACCCCCTACCCCCTACCCCCTACCCCTACATCAGGTAACCATGGCACCAACACAGGATATGTACTATTCTGGGTGCATCATCGCCCATAAGGGCTAGACATGACTGAGAAATACAGAGTGACACAGATGTATCCTAGATGTGTCTACAGGAACTACCTATCACACACTGATGGGGGACCTGCAGCATGGCGTAGTTCAGCCATGAATGGTGCTGTGGACCTGGTGCTGGGCGCCCCACCTCAACCTTAGGGTGGGCACAGTACCCGCACAATGTGACTTCTGTGGCTACTCTGTGCCAGTACCACACACGGTCTGTTCCCCCTACCAGGCCGAGGTGCTGTGGGGGTGCATACCCCATCTTGTGCCCATCTGATCTGCATGTGCAGTGCATCATGGGTATGGGTGGGTTAACCCTATCTTGGTAACCACAGCAGACAGTTTGTGTGGTGACGTGCAGTCCATCTGCAGCCAGCCAGGCCTTTGTTCACAGCTGTATCCCACTGGTTACTTCACTGTCTGTGATGCCAGAGGTCATGGGTTCAAACCCATGGTGGGGTTATTTGATAGGGCTGTCTGAGGCATTGTTTATTTTTAATGTACATTAGTGCTGCCAGCAGCAACACCCTCAGAGTACTGTAACCTTATGGTGCCTTATAGGGCGCCCCATAAGGCACCTTATAGGGTGCCCTATAAGGCGCCTTATAGGGCGCCCAATGAGGCGCTCTATCAAACGCTTTGTAAGGTGTCCTATAGGGGACATTATAGGGTGCCTTGGTGGACAGTACACTTTATAATGTGCCCTATGGAGTGCGTTATGGGGTGCCTTATGCGGAACCTTAGGTTATGCCACCGTGAGGGTGTGTTTGCTGGCAGCACTAATTAAAATTCAAGTCAAATGCCTCACCAATCACCACTTAAATGTAAAGGGTAATGCCTCAGCCAGCCTTATACATTAGGCCCACTGAGGAATCAAACCCATGACCCCTGTACCATCAGTCAGTGTAGTAACCATTGTGCTACAGCTCTGTTGCTGTACTTGCATGCCTGCGCGTCTTCTTAAGATTAATGCACGGTAACGTGCCATGTAGTGCTCGTTAATTTATGGCGCCTTGTAACACGCGTTATCGGTAACGATGTACCACCCATGTCCTTATTTGGGATTTCTGCTTCTAACGCGGATCCTAACGCGAATCACATTACCGCAGTTTAGTAAACATACCCCTAAGGGGTGGTAGTGGACACTTAATGGGCAGTAACAGGACATGCACCTTAACACAAAAAAGTGTCTGAAATGCTGAAAGGGGGACAGGGAAGCCATTGGAGAAGGTATGGATGCAAACACAGTTGGTAGCTGATGGAGTTGATTCACCTGATGCCTGGCTATGTGGCAGTATGTGTGATAAGCATATGCTCATCACACATACTATGTCGACTAGGTGAGCTAGGCGTCTGCCTAGTGATGCTGGTCAGTGTGGGTGTTGGCAGTGTCATGAGTGGGTGGTGACAGCAGCGTAGTCAGCAGAGGGGTTGAAGCAGCAGGGGGTGCTTTGACAGGTGTGCAGTTCTAGATGTTCCTGAAAGCATACACCATGCAGTAAGCTATATTTTGGTGTCTGTGAGGTGTGGACATGTATCCAGATGTACTGTTAGTGAGTGGCATGCCATAGGCAAGGACAGTGTTTGGATGGAGGCAGCATTTTCTTGAAGTGGGCAGCAAATTGAGGATTGTCCATGGGGTGTGTTTACTAAACCACGGTAATGTAGCATTGGTAACGTTACCATGCGGTAATGTTGCCCAATGTAACGTTACTGCACGGTAATGTTACCTAATGTAACGTTAACGCGCGGTAACGTTACCGGCAGCAGTAAATGTCCCAGAGGGTGGAGAGAAGGCGAAGAGAAAGGGGCAATAGGAACACAGAAACTGGAAATCAGCAAGACAGCGTATGACCAAGGTCAAACATGCCCAGAGGTCTGTGTTCCACAGTGTCCCATCCAGGGGACATGTACCCCAAACATCACACCGGAACCACAATGCCTGTAATGGGGCAAGCAGTGCACATCTGGGGACCACTCTAACAAGGGTCTATGGACCTTCCCCATGATACATCCCAAACTGTTGGTAAAGCCAGCTAAACGAACACCCTTTACTACAGCCCCTGGTAAGGCAGTGCAGGGTGTGACCATGCATTGTCTGAAACATGTATTAACCCGGTAATCCAAACTGGGTACACTGTACCCACATTGCATGCCCTAGCCTGTCCATAGTCTGCTGTCATAACACAATCTACCTATGTTTTCCAGGTCCACCCTAGCCAATAGTTACTAGACCACCAACCTGACACCCCCCAGCCACGTCTCCCCCATGTGGAAAAAACATAACATTGGCAGGCGGTGATGGGGGAGATGTGTGGATGTCCATGTATGTCTCCCCACCCCAGACCCCGTACCCTAGGCACCCACTTATCTGCACATTGGATGGTCTGGGACTGCGCACTACCAGCAGCGACAGCATATGGGCATGTCAGCATGGCGGGGGGGGGGGGGGTGTTTGTGGCGGAGGGGCAGTGGCACCCACCTGCCGCTGACCAAGGCCATGCTGCGTGGTGTGCAGTGCAACAGCCAAGGTCTGTCTGATGTAAAGCAAAGGTAGCCCCAGGGACTGCTGTGCTTCTATGGCAACAGTGTGGTACAGTGCACACAGCCAGTATGTCTTAAAGTAGAGGGTCCCAGCTGTGGAGTTTGCAGAGCATGCCCCTACATTTCCCTCTACATTGCAGATACATCAACATGTGCAATCCCCAAAGCATCAGCCAACAGGAGTACAAACACCCACACACAGAGGCTCCACTATCCAAAGTTTCATGGGGAGTCAGGCTGTTGGCTCTGGCATGGAGCAGCAGTTATCACTACTACTACTAGCACTACTACTACTACTAGCACTACTACTAGCTCCTGCATTCCTTAGCAATGCCTGCACTATGATCTGGCCAGTGGCAGGCAAGGTTGCCAACCATCCCTATCTTTGCAGAATGCTGCAATAGGAGTGGTGTGTGTGTATGTTTATCCATTGTTTTGTGGCTTCCTACTCCTCACTGGGTCCACAATGCATACACTGTTTCCAGCGTTAGCCTGCAAATGTGCATACTAAGGAGCAAGGTATTGTGGGTATGGCCCTGACAGGGCAGATTGGGCAGGATGCGTCTGCATCAGGGGTAGGGCAATGGCTGGGACATCATAGTGCCCGACCACCACCTGCACAGACAGGGTGGCCACAGCATGTCATGCTAGGAGGACACTCTCACACTGACCAAGCAGTGACCATGGCATGGCTATGTTCGCACATAGTGCTGTTTTCTAGTGATATCTGTGTGCTTCTTATTCTGGTGTCCAATTACCAAGGTTCCTGCTTGGTGTTTGTGCTCTGTGTCCCAATTTTGGGTGCACACAGTTCTTCTGTAGCCAGGCAATATAGACTGCCTGAAGTTAGTATGTGCATGGCTGGGGCACCTGGTGGGGTGTAGCAGGTACAGTCTGACTGTGCTTTCTGCTAGTGAATGCCAGACCTGGGTGGGTGGTAGTTGAGGTTTTCCAGGCCTATTCCCAGCATTACTTTTGGTCTGCAGGTGCCTTACTGTGTAGAGCAGATCTGACATTTTTCCAACCCCCCCCCCCCCCCCCGGAGGCTAGCAGGACTGAGGTTGCTGTACCACATGTCCCTCCACTGCCTCAATTACCAAAAGGTTGATTGCCGGCCCTTTGAGAACAAGGGGCATATACTGTAAACCACTCTGACCCAGAGAGGGCGATATATTAGGCATTGCTACATAAACCTTATGCAAGTCTAGACACTCCTCTGCCCTGATAATAGGTAGCTATGGAGGCTGTATTGTAACACTGGGTATGCACTATTCTGGGTGGGTCCCGGTCCACCAGGACTTGATGCGACTGAGGCATACAGATGGACACAGGGTGACTCTAGGTTTCACTGCAGGGAACACTTGCCACACACAGATAATGATGGGGATCTGCAGCACAGCCTATCTCTAGCAACACAGGTACTGTGGACCTGATGCTGGGCACCTATCCTCAGGGTGAACACAGAACCTGCGCAGTGGCATGGTCTGTAGCTGCTCTGTGCCAGTATCACACACTGTCAGTTCTTCTTACCAAGCTGAGGTGCATTCTCCATTTGGTGATCAGCTGTAGACTGCTGTTCTGCATGTGCATTGCATCATGGGTACTGGTGGGGTTACCTTATCCTAGTACACACAGCAGACATTTTGTGCGGTGACCTACAGTCTTTCTGTATCCAGCCATTACTATGCAAAGGGCCATGGAGATGTAGCACACTGGTTAGTACAATGACTCTCTAGACAGGGGTTATGGATTCAATTCCTCTTTGTTCTCTTTTTTTTTATGCCTGTCCTACTCAAATCATTTTCATGCCTGTAACAGTCAGTCACATCTCTGCAGATCTGTGCTGCCAGCCCATAGCGCCCTCACCTCAGTTGCCAACCATCCTGCTATAATTCGGGATGTACAGCCCTACTAGTTGCCTTATAGAATCATTAATTTTGCATGCTAACCTTTAGTTAACATTACTACTACTACTTATCATTTGTATAGCGCTACAAGATGTATGCAGCGCTGTACAGACACATGTAAGAGATGGTCCCTTCTTATCAGAGCTTGCAATTTAGTCAAGACAGACAACACAACAGCTGAGGACAAGCACACATCTAGGGAGTGGCAAGGAAACACATAGAATACCAATCGGATTAGGATCCAAAAGCAGACCCAAAGAGGTGAGTTTTCAGCCTGGATTTGAAAAGGGCCAGAGATGCAGCCTGATGCACAGGCTTCATGCCCTTAGATTTCAACATGTCCAGGGGGCAAATTATCAGTAGATTCTACTGACAATATGCAAACAGAACTTGCTTCCTTGGATCTTACATACCAACTGTGATTATCTGATGCTCATAACCAATTCAAAAATCTTGTATCTAGCACTAAATGTTTGTATGACTACTTATTATAGTGCTGAGAATATGGCTACATGTAGATTATTAAAAATGATGATAAAGTTAATTGCCTGTTTTTAATCATTTAGTTGTTTCCTGCAAAACAAGAATAATTTTGAATGCCCAATATTTAAAATTACCCCAGTTCAGTTCCAAAACCTCACAGAGTGCTGCTTAATTATCTGCTTCTGATCAAAGGATCTGCAAGGTCTCTTTTAATGAAAGCACTTAAACGCTGAGGCTAAACTCATTATGTTCCCCTTTCTGCAATCATAATAAAACATGTTGTTTTTAGTATCTCAAGTACAGTAACGAGCAGTTTAACAAAATGACTGTGTGCCTAAGGTTCTGTATCTTTGTTAAGTGATCTCTGCCAATTTCTTCATATTTACAATTCTGCTTCTCAGTCATAAATTACTGTGTATTTTATAGTAAATCAAGCTACGTGACCTACTATGCATTTACTTTCATTCCATCCTCCCGTGTATTTCTTTGGAGAACTTTCTCTCATTATAGCCTGAAGTTGTTTTATTTTCCAGTAATAATTTAGTCTTGGAATCCAATCTTCTACTATGACAAACGTAGAATGTCCAGCTGATTACTGGAAATGCTAGCTTAACAGTAATGAGAGCTTTATTTAAATATGCTTTATTCATACAAACATTCTAGATTTTCATGCCTCTGACTGCTCAGTTTGTGGTCTGATAATGGTGAGACTTTATGGGGGCAGACTTGACTTGAAATGTGCATTGCTGTAATTGCAACTCGCAGCTAATAATAATTTATGTTGCTAGACTGTCCCATGGCCACATGGCCTTAAAGAATGCTTGCTGTACTGGCCACAATGAAAAGGGTACTGTATGTGGAGGGAATTCATAGACCTGGAGACCGATTCTAGTAGGGGCATGTCCGGGCCATCTGGACAGCCCCGAGCAGGATGGGCCCATTAGGACCCGATTCTGTATTGCGGGAGCAAGATGTTCCTGTGGCACACAGAATCAGGCCTGAGGATGGCCCGGGATCCCCTGCATGCCTGGGGGTATGTCCTCCTCGCAGGCCCCACTGGCTCCTGCGGTACTGACCCTCCTCTTCCCCGCTGCCCGACCCACACTGGCCAGCCAGGGCCTGGATCGAGCAGCGGGGACCTCCCTGCACCCGGCCCCAGTCCCAAGGGGAAGATTCCAGCCCTGATCACTCCGTTTGTGCTGCTTATTCCATCTTCAAGGTGGAATAAGCAGCACATCCCCCCGACTCCGCAGGATGTACAGGGCCATGACCTGAATCAGCCCTGTACGTCCTGCTGCCTCAGCCCACTCCCGCTCCACCCAGATCCCGCCCCCTCCTACCCACCACCGGCTCTCCCCGTCCTGCTGCTCTTGCCATGTGGGGAGAGTCGGAAAGGGAATAGAGGCAGGATGGCTTGCGGGGCTGCATGTCCAACAGGGACGTGCAGCCCCGCAAGTCGTGTCTCAGAAGCGGGCCCATGTTCAACTTATATTGTAGCAACAGCATAACAATAGCAAAATGACCCCATGTCAGCATAATAGAGAGCACATGGAGATAAACTTGAAGCAAGGCGATAATAGGTAGTAATAATATGATACAATGTCAGTAATGCACACTTTAAAACAGCATAGAAAATTCAAATAACAGAAATATGATACAATGCGCCAGCAGAACACAAATGATATACGTTAATAGCCAGCACATTAGAACACTCAAATAATATATAGGATACTCACAAGATCAGCATAATACAAAAAACTCACCAAAAAAGGCAACATGATAGAGCATTCATATGACAGAGATAAGTTAACACTATACAATGAAACTTCCTAATAGGCAGCAGAGCAAACTGATGCAGCTGGGACATATAAAGACCCATTTAAGAACATAAGAACATAAGATATGCCATACTGGGTCAGACCAAGGTCCATCAAGCCCAGTATTCTGTTTCCAACAGTGGCCAATCTAGGTCATATGTACCTAGCAGTTTCCCCAAGAGACACAAGTTCCACAATGCTTGTACTGGGTCAAGCATTGATATCTTCGGTCACTTCTTAATAATGGTTTATGGACCTTTCCTCCAGGAACTTGTCCAAACCTTTTTTAAACCCAGCTACACTAACAGCCTTTACTACATACCCCGGTAACAAATTCCAAAGTTTGATTACACGTTGAGTGAAAAAATATTTTCTTTTATTAGTCTTAAATAGTTTACCCTGTAGCTTCATTGCATGTCCCCTAGTCTTTCTATATTCTGATAACATAAACAATCGATCTACGTTTAACCCGTTCCACTCCGTTCATTAATTTATAGACTTCTATCATATCTCCCCTCAGCCGTCTCTTTTCCAGGTTAAAGAGCCCTAACCTTTTTAGCCTTTCTTCATAGGAGTATCCTTCCATCCCCTTTACCATTTTGGTGGCTCTTCTCTGTACCTTTTCTAAAATCGCTATATCCTTTTTAAGATACGGCGACCAGAATTGCACACAATATTCAAGGTGTGGTCTCACCATGGAACGATATAGAGGCATTATAATATCTTTTGTTTTATTTTCCATTCCTTTCCTTATCATACCTAGCATTTTATTTGCTCTCTTGGCCGCCGCTGCACACTGGGCCGAGGGTTTTAACATGGTATCCACAATGACGCCTAAATCTTTTTCCTGGGTGGTGGTTCCTAATGTGGAACCTTGCATCGTGTAACCATAGTTTGGGTTGTTCTTCCCTATGTGCATAACCTTGCACTTGTCCACATTAAATTTCATCTGCCATTTTGATGCCCAGTCTTCCAATTTATCAAGATCCTCTTGCAATTTTTCACAATCCTCTTGTGTTTTAACAACTTTAAATAGTTTTGTGTCATCTGCAAATTTGATAACCTCACTCGTTATTCCACTTTCCAGGTCATTTATGAATATGTCAAAAAGCAGCGGACCCAGCACAGATCCCTGGGGTACACCACTATTCACCTTTCTCCATTGGGAAAATTGGCCATATAGCCCTACCCTCTGCTTTCTATCTTTTAACTAGTTCCTGATCCACAATAGTACACTGCCTCCTATCCCATGACTCTTTAGTTTTGCCAAAAGTCTCTGATGAGGGAACTTGTCAAAGGCTTTCTGAAAGTCCAGATACACAATATCAACTGACTCACCTTTGTCCACCTGTTTATTCACTCCTTCAAAAAACATAACAGATTAGTAAGACAAGATCTTCCTTGTCTAAAGCCATGTTGGCTGTCTCCCATTAGGTTGTGACTATCTACATGCTGAGTAATTTTATTCTTTATGATGGTTTCTACCATTTTTCCCGGTACTGACGTCAGACTCACCGGTCTGTAGTTTCCCGGATCACCCCTGGAACCCTTTTTAAAAATTGGTGTTACATTGGCGATCCTCCAATCTTCAGGTATTTGAGATGATTTTAATGATAGTTCACAGATTACTGATAGCAGTTCTGCAATCTCATATTTCAGTTCTTTCAACACCCTTGGATGTATACCATCCGGCCCAGGTGATTTGCTACTCTTCAGTTTATCTAATAGTTATAAGACATCTTCCCGATGTATCGATATTTCCTTCAATTCATCCGCACCTTTAAATACCACTTCGGTCATGGGTAACATCCCTACATCTTCCTCAGTAAAGACCGAAGCAAAGAATTCATTCAGTCTCTCCGCTATCGCCTTGTCGCCTCTTAGTGCTCCTTTAACCCCTTTATCATCTAATGGACCAACTGACTCTCTCACAGGTTTTTTGCTACGAATGTACTTGAAAAGGTCTTTATTTCACGTTTTTGCTTCCGCAGCAAGCTTCTTCTCAAATTCTCTCTTTGCCTGCCTTATCAATGCCTTGCATTTGACTTGCCAGTGCTTGTGCTGTTTCCAGGTTTCGTCGTTTGGCTCTTTTTTCCATTTCCTGAAAGATGCTTTTTTGGCAACAACAGCCTCTCTGACCTCCCCTTTAAACCATGCTGGCAGTTTTTTGGACTTCCTTCCACTTTTCTTAAAGCGTGGAATACAGCTGGTCTGGGCTTCCAAGATAGTATTTTTGAACAACACCCAAGCTTGATGTACGTCTTTAACCTTTGCAACTGCTCCTTTTAGTTTTTTCTTAACTGTTTTCCTCATTTTATCATAGTCTCCCTTTCAAAAGTTAAAAGGTAGTACTGTGGATTTCCTTACTATCCCTCCTCCACTAATTAAATCAAAGGTGATCATGCTATGATCACTATTGCCAAGTGGCCCCAACACCCTTATCTCTTGCACTAGATCTGGTGTTCCACTAAGGACTAGGTCTAATATGGCTTCCCCTCTGGTCGGTTAATGAACCAGCTGCTCCAAGAAGCAGTCATTTATTTCATCTAGGAACTTTATCTCCCTAGCATGTCCTGACGTGACACTGACCCAGTCGATACCGGGGTAATTGAAATCACCCATTATTATTACTGCGCTGTAACTTTTGTTAGCTTCCTTGATTTCTTTGAGCATTTCATCATCCATTTGGTCATTCTGGCCAGGTGCTCGATAGTACACCCCCACTGCCATCGCCTTCCCCCTTTTATATGGAATTTCAATCCATATAGATTCTACAGCAGATTTTGTTTCCTGCAAAACTTTAATCCTTTCTGAGTCAATGCCCTCTCTAACATAGAGTGCAACCCCTCCACCAATTTGATCAGCTCTATCCTTACGATATAGTTTGTACCCAGGTATCACCGTGTCCCACTGGTTGTCCTCCTTCCACCATGTCTCTGATATTCCAATCATATCTAACCTTTCATTTAGTGCTATATATTCTAACTCTCCCATCTTATTCTTTAGACTTCTAGCATTTGCATACAAGCATTTTAGAGAATGTATTTTATTTCATGTTAATTTGGCTTTTGTTAGACATGGGTAAACTGGGATCTTTAAGCTCTGTCTGCTCCATACTTGAGGGCATTTGGGCTACTTTACTCTTTTGTGGAACCTCTCTGCTTTTGATAGTATCCTTCAAGGATACATTCTTCCAAACCATGCGCTCTTGGGCGACTGTCGGCTTTCCCCTAATATCTAGTTTAAAAGCTGCTCTATCTCCTTTTTAAAGGTTAATGCCAGCAGCCTGGTTCCATCCCATTTAAGGTGAAGCCCATCCCTTCGGAAGAGCCCCTCCTTTCCCCAGAATGTTCCCCAGTTCCTAACAAATCCAAAACCCTCATCTCTGCACCAATGTCTCATCCACACATTGAGACTCCGGACAGCTTAGTGCAAATTGGAACGTTTATAAAAAGAGCAAGCATGTCCAAGTTTGGGAATGATTCCAGAAACGTGGATGTGCCCAATGTGGATGTTTACTAGGATGTCTACATAAACGTCCCTTGCATGGCTTTTAATACTAGGGACATCTATGAGACATGCAGCAATGGTGCAAACTCAAAATAAGTTTCCCAAATACACACAACATAGCATCTTCACTGTCCTTAGTGGCATGCAGAATCTGGTGCAAGAGATAAGGATGTTGGGATGATTTGGCAATAGTGATCATAGCTGGATCGCATTTGATTTAATAAATGAAAGAAGGACAGCAAGGAAATCCACAGTACTGCAATTTAACTTTCAAAAGGGACACTACGGGGTATATTTACTAAACCGTATTAATGTAGCAGCGGCGACGTTATTGTGCGATACATAACGTTATCGCGGGATAATGTAACATTATCGCGTGATAACGTAATGTATCACGCGATAACATTGGCAGTGGCGTTAAGGCACACTAACGCTGTGAAATCCGGCTCTGAAGGGTGGAGTAAGGCCTCGCAAGGGTGGAGATAGGGGTCAATGGGCGGAGAGTGGGCGGGGAGAGGCTCCAGGCACATTAACGCTGTGAAATCCGGGTCTGAACACTAACACCAGTGAAACCCTAACGTTAGAGGCACATTTCCAGGAGAGAGAAACCATTTCAGTCAGCAATGTACAGCAAAAGCAGGGAAACCCAGGAAAGTGATAGTAGTGATACATGTGCAGGAACCAAAAAGGCAAATAAACATAAAATGACCAGAACAACATCTGAAATCCCAATAACCAAGCTGGCCAATAGTGATATTAATTATAAACATAAAGGAACACTACTGACAAAGCGTAAAAAGGAAGATATCATGTTTGGAAAGGTCTATGCTCTGTCCCCCTACAAAGTGAATGATCCCACATTGAAATAGCGGTGATCAGGGTTTTTGTCATTTATATTGGGCAGGTTTGTAGAGCGTGCAGATGTGCAGCAACAGCAGAGTGGGCACGTAGGAAAGAGCAACTGTAATGATGCTGTAAATGAGATACAGGAGGCTGCAGGCAGCACATGCTGTGGTCCAGCTGGGGCACAGTGCGGACTAGGCAGATGCCTAGGTCGCACATAGGAATGCTGAAACTGTAAAGCAGCATGACAGCAACTGATAAGGGACCAACATGGGCATGAGTGTGTGTCCCACAGTGTCACAGGGGATATTACCCAGCAGGTAACCAAAGGGCACATAACAGTGGCAGGTGGTGCCGGGGGGAAGTACGCATGTCCATGTAGGCACCCCTACCTGAGAACCCACACCATAGGAAGCTGCCTACCAGCACACTGGATGGCCTGGGACTGCGCACCACCAGTACCACCGGCATAAGGGCATGTCAGCAAGGTGGCAGAGGGGTGCTGGTGGCGGAGGGGGCAGTGACATCTGCCCACAGCAGTCCACGGCCAAGCCCCGTTTAGGTGGGTGCCGTGCACTGCAACAGACAAGATCTGTCTGACGAACAGTCATGGTATCCCCAGGGAAAGATCTGCCCCTGTGGCAGCAGTTTGGTGCAGTACACACAACCAGTGTGTTCATGGGCAGAAAGTCACAAGTTCAAGTCCCAGCTGTGGCTCCTGCCAACCTTGTCCCCATATTTTACCCAGTACTAAACCGTGGTAATAAAGACAGAACCTTTATTGCAGATAAATTAAACATGCCTGAAACACCTATATTTTACCCTACAGAATCAGACACCATAAACATGTACATTCCCTAGAGCAGAGTATCCCAACTGCACTCCTGGAGGGCCAAACACCATTCAGGTTTCATGCTGTCCCTAATAAATATGTCTGTGCTGCATTTGTATGCATCGCCCCCCATTGTATGCAAATGTATCTCATGCATATTCATTAGGGACAGCATGAAAACCGGAACAGTGTTTGGCCCACCAGGACTGGAACCTCTGCCCTAGAGCAGCACCAACAGGGGCAGAAACACCCACACCCACAGGCTCCACTATCCAAAACCTCATGGAGAGTCAGGCTGTTGGGCTCTACGCGGAGCAGCATCTCCCAATACTGGCACCTGCATACCTTAGCAATGCCGTCCTAAACATGGGAACACGTTCCATATATATCAAAAGGTTGCTATGATTAATTTTATTTTATTATTATTTATTAGAGTCTCTTTTATACCGTGTTATTCAGCATCAGTGCGGTTTACAATGAACAATAAAATACACATTTCCAATGGTACTTTGTGTTTACAGTTGAACAGGTAATGCAACTTGGATAACAGGGTAACTATTTACAATTTAAGACATAATTGGGAACTCTTTTGACTTCAGTCAAGGGGGTTCTGAGAGGCTTGTGAGGATGGTGCAGCATCCACATTGGCTTCTGGGTAAAACTGGAGGAAGAGGTGAAGTTTTAAGGCCTTTCTGAACTGAAATAAGTCCTGGATTGATCGGATGCAATGAGAGAGGCTGTTCCAGTACCTTGGTGCGCAGAAATTGTAGGCCCTGCCTACTGTTGCCTTGGTGCATTGTGTTATTAATTTTGGGACTACCAGGGTGTTAAGTGTTACTGACCTTCTGTCCTTATTGAGAGGAGTTGTCTGGATTAGTTCAGTCAATGATGCCGACGAAAGCCCTTTAATAACCTTGAAGGTAAGTAGTAAGTTCTTGTAAGTGATTCTACCTTGTAACGGGAGCCAGTGGAGATGTTTTAGAATGGGTGTGACATGGTCTTTCCTAGAAGCGCCATGTAGAACTCTTGCTGCGGCATTCGTTGCAAGTTGAAGTGGATTTAAGGTGGCTTGAGGGAGACCTTTCAGGATTGAATTTGCATAATCAAAATGCGGTATGATTAGTGCCTGATAGATGGTTCTGAAATCGTCAGATGCAAGCAGGGATCTTAGATGTCTAAGGGATCGGATTTTATGGTATACCGCTCTTACAATGTTTCTTATGTACGCCTTCATATCCAAGTGCTGGTCTAAGGTCATGCCAAGGTATCTGATAGTGGGCTTGGTCTGGAGATCTGCATCCTTCCCTTTTGTGAAAGACGGAGCAGTGAAGTTTCGATTCCTTGTAATAAATAAAACCTCCGTTTTCTTGTGTTGGATCCTAAGGTTTTGGGATTGCAGCCAGTTAGAAACTTCATTTATGCAGTTTGTTATAGGTGTGAGGTTGTGTTTCTCTGTTGCAAAAGGCATGTATAACAGCACGTCATCAGCGTAAATAAGGCAGTTAACACTGAAGACCGTATCAGGTTGCAGATAGGCTGCATGTATATATTGAACATCAGGGCGGAGAGGGAGGACCTTGTGGAACACCTTGCTTTTGGTGGAACAGATCAGATGATGTATCGCTGGATCGTACCTGCTGCCATCTATCAGAAAGGTAGGACATACACCACTCAAGTGCTTTATCGGTGATTCCCTTCTCCTTGAGATGTTCAAGGAGGCACTCATGGCTAATGGAGTCAAACGCTGCTGCAATGTCTAGGAAGACAAGGACGAACCCTTGGCGGATGTTGTCAATACCTGTTATTATGCTACTGAAGAGTGTGGTGAGAAGTGTTTCAACACCATGGGCTTCTCTAAAACCATGCTGGCATGGGTCCAGTGGTGCGTTGGTATCAACATGATCTTGGATTTGTCTTTGAACTTCCTTTTCCATTATTTTTGCCAGAAACGGTATACTTGATATCGGTCTATATGATTCAGGCTTCTGAGGGTTGAGCTTGTTGTTTTTTAGTAAGGGTCTTATAGATGTGTGCTTGAGGATTATGTCAGCTAACAAGTCCTAAGTTAAACACGATTTGTTGATAGAGATTCATCATAGCAACATTTCTGATATCTCTGGAGTGTGTTTCAGTTATTGCTTCTGACAGTGTTTACCACCCCCGGGAGTGACCCCCAAAGTATTGCGTACCATAGCAATGCCCACACTGTGCTCAGGACTGGTGAGGTAGCCAGGGCTGTCACAAACCTCCATATTTGCACATATTTGAACAATGCTGGCATAGGTGTGGGAGTGTGTGTATGTCTATCCAGTGTGTTGTGGCTGCCCACACCTTACTGAGCTTACACTACTTGCACTGCATAATGAGGAGCAAGGTACTGTGGGTATGGCCCGGACAGGGTGGCCTGGGCAGGATGCATCTGTACAGGGTATACGGCAATGGCTGAGACATTGTAGTGCCCGACCATTACCTGCACGGACAGGGCCTAGCATCAGCAAAGTACTTTTAGTTTAAAACACAGAAGAGAGCTTTCTGGTTAAATTTGGAACCTAGCAGAGAGCTTGTAGTTTAAATTTAATAGTCACTCAGGGCCTAGCATCAGCAAAGTACTTTTAGTTTAAATTTAAAACACAGAAGAGAGCTTTCTGGTTAAATTTAGAACCTAGCAGAGAGCTTGTAGTTTAAATTTCATAATAAGTTAGAGCCTAGCAGCAGCAAAGAGCTATAATTTAAATCAAATCAGAATATAGCTTACCTCAGCAGCACAAGACAGGGTACTGTGTAGCAGCCCTCTTTTAATAAGTGTTATTTCCCTCCCTACCTCCCCAACACAAACCCACCCCTGGGATAATCATAGCTTTATAGGTACTTACACATCTTAAAATACAGGAGGTGCTCTCAGGTGAAGCTCGTTACCCAAATCAGTAATACACTAAGGACCTGAGATTAATTAAGCTTCAGGCGAACAAGGTATATTAAACGTATTAGGTACAGTTTTATTAGTATAAATATCCATAGCAACCCTTAGTAAGTAAAGAACTTAAAGATCTAAACACAAATTTAAAACTAAGATGCAGATAGCAGTCCAGCAGCGAGATGGGGGCTTTCCAGTCTTTTGCATTGAGTGTCACATGTATGATTTTCTCCCAGTTGGTGAGAGGTCTTACGTGTGCACTAGGTGCAAGGAGCTCTTTGCTCTCAAGGAACAAGTCAGTTCTCTAGAGGCTAGAGTAGCAGACTTGGAAAATATAAGACAGACAGAGAGGTACATAGACAAGACCTACATGGATATAGTCCTGAAGTCCCACCTCCAGTCTGGCAGCATCCCTGTTGCCATGGAGGAGAGAGGTCATGTGACAGGAGAGCATCACCCTGGTGTGGCAGGAAGTGATCCTGTAGCTAGGACCTGTCCTCCAGGTGATGTAAAACCCTCTCGCATGGAGGAAGTTTCTCCAGGGCCATGTGCCCATGAGGGAAGGGATAGGACAGCCATTATAGTTGGTGATTCGATCATTAGGCATGTAGATAGCTAGGTGGCTGGTGGACATAAGGATTGCCTGGTAACATGCCTGCCTAGTGCGAAGGTAGCGGACCTCACGCTCCACCTAGATAAGGTCTTAGATAGTGCTGGGGAGGAGTCTGCTGTCTTGGTACATGCCGGTACCAATGACATAGGAAAATGTGGTAGGGATGTTCTGGAGGCTAAATTTAGGCTTTTAGGTAGGAATTTGAAATCCAGAACATCCAGGGCAGCGTTCTCCGAAATGCTTCCCGCTCCACGTGCAGGACCCAAAAGGCAGGCAGAGCTCCGGAGTCTCAATGCGTGGATGAGACAATGGTGCAGAGATGAGGGTTTTGGATTTGTTAGGAACTGGGGAACATTCTGGGGAAAGGAGGGGCTCTTCCGAAGGGATGGGCTTCACCTTAACCGGGATGGAACCAGGCTGCTGGCATTAACCTTTAAAAAGGAGATAGAGCAGCTTTTAAACTAGATAATAGCAGAAAGCCGACAGTCGCCCAAGAGCACATGGTTAGGAAGAATGTATCCTTGAAGGATACTACCAAAAGCAGAGAGGTTTCAAAAAAGAGTAAAGTAGCCCAAATGCCCTCGAGTATGGAGGAGATAGAGCTTAAAGATCCCAAATTACCCATGTCACCAATAGCCAAATTAATATAAATAAAATACAGTCTTTAAAATGCTTGTATGCAAATGCTAGAAGTCTAAAAAATAAGATGGGAGAGTTAGAATATATAGCACTAAATGAGAGGTTACATATGATTGGAATATCAGACACATGGTGGAAGGAGGACAACGAGTGGGACACTGTGATACCTGGATACAAACTATATCATAATGATAGAGCTGATCAAATTGGTGGAGGGGTTGCGCTCTATGTTAGAGAGGGCTTTGAGTCAGAAAGGATTTGCAGGAAACCAAATTTGCTGTAGAATCTCTATGGATTGAAATTCCATGTAAAAAGAAAAAGGGGAAGGCGATGGCAGTGGGGGTGTACTATCGACCACCTGGCCAGAATGAACAAATGGATGATGAAATGCTCAAAGAAATCAAAGAAGCTAACAAAAGTTACAGCGCAGTAATAATAATGGGTGGTTTCAATTACCCCGGTATGGACTGGGTCAGTGTCACGGCAGGACATGCTAGGGAGATAAAGTTCCTAGATGAAATAAATGACTGCTTCTTGGAGCAGCTGGTTCATGAACTGACCAGAGGGGAAGCCATATTAGACCTAGTCCTTAGTGGAACACCAGATCTAGTGCAAGAGATAAGGGTGTTGGGGCCACTTGGCAATAATTATCATAGCATGATCACCATTGTTTTAATTAGTGGAGGAGGGATAGTAAGGAAATCCACAGTACTACCTTTTAACTTTCGAAAGGGAGATTATGATAAAATGAGGAAGATAGTTAAGAAAAAACTAAAAGGAGTAGTTGCAAAGGTTAAAGACTTACATCAATCTTGGGTGTTGTTCAAAAATACTATCTTGGAAGCCCAGACCAGCTGTATTCCACGCTTTAAGAAAAGTGGAAGGAA
This sequence comes from Ichthyophis bannanicus, assembly GCA_033557465.1. NCBI lineage: Eukaryota > Metazoa > Chordata > Amphibia > Gymnophiona > Ichthyophiidae > Ichthyophis > Ichthyophis bannanicus. Next base: position 294,928,966 of record CM066033.1, on the reverse strand, counting down.
GTCCAAAATACTGCCAGCATGGTTTAAAGGGGAGGTCAGAGAGGCTGTTGTTGCCAAAAAAGCATCTTTCAGGAAATGGAAAAAAGAGCCAAACAACGAAACCTGGAAACAGCACAAGCACTGACAAGTCAAATGCAAGGCATTGATAAGGCAGGCAAAGGAAGAATTTGAGAAGAAGCTTGCTGTGGAAGCAAAAACGCGAAATAAAGACTTTTTCAAGTACATTCGTAGCAAAAAACCTGTGAGAGAGTCAGTTGGTCCATTAGATGATAGAGGGGTTAAAGGGGCACTAAGAGGTGACAAGGCGATAGTGGAGAGACTGAATGAATTCTTTGCTTCGGTCTTTACTGAGGAAGATGTAGGGATGTTACCCATGACTGAAGTGGTATTTAAAAGTGCGGAAGAATTGAAGGAAATATCGATACATCGGGAAGATGTATTACAACTATTAGATAAACTGAAGAGTAGAAAATCACCAAGGGTGTTGAAAGAACTGAAATATGAGACTGCAGACCTGCTATTAGTAATATGTGAACTATCATTAAAATCACCTCTCATACCTGAAGATTGGAGGATCGCCAATGTAACACCAATTTTTAAAAAGGGTTCCAGGGGTGATCTGGGAAACTACAGACCGGTGAGCCTGACGTCAATATCAGGAACAATGGTAGAAACCATCATAAAGAATAAAATTACTCAGCATGTAGATAGTCATGGCCTAATGGGAGACAGCCAACATGGCTTTAGACAAGGAAGATCTTGTCTTACTAATCTGATATCTTTTTTGAAGGTGTGAATAAACAGGTGGACAAAGGTGAGTCGGTTGATATAGTGTATCTGGACTTTCAGAAAGCCTTTGACAAGGTCCCTCGTCAGAGACTTTTGTCAAAACTAAAGAGTCATGGGATAGGAGGCAGTGTACTACTGTTTATCAGGAACTGGTTAAAAGATAGAAAGCAGAGGGTAGGGCTAAATGCCCAATTTTCCCAATGGAGAAAGGTGAATAGTGTTGTACCCCAGGGATCTGTGCTGGGTCCGCTGCTTTTTGACATATTCATAAATGATCTGGAAAGTAGAATAACGAGTGAGTTTATCAAATTTGCAGATGACACAAAACTATTTAATGTTGTTAAAACCCAAGAGGATTGTGGAAAATTGCAAGAAGATCTTGATAAATTGGAAGACTGGGCATCAAAATGGCAGATGAAATTTAATGTGGACAAGTGCAAAGTTATGCACCTAGGGAAGAACAACCCAAACTATGGTTACACGATGCAAGGTTCCACATTAGGAACCACCACCCAGGAAAAAGATTTAGGCGTCATTGTGGATAACATGTTAAAACCCTCCGCCCAGTGTGCAGCGGCGGCCAAGAGAGCAAATAGAATGCTAGGTATCATAAGGAAAGGAATGGAAAATAAAACAAAAGTTATTATAATGCTTCTATATCGTTCCATGGTGAGACCGCACCTTGAATATTGTGCGCAATTCTGGTCGCCGTATCTTAAAAAAGATATAGCGATATTAGAAAAGGTTCAGAGAAGAGCCACCAAAATGGTAAAGGGGATGGAAGGATACTCCTATGAAGAAAGGCTAAAAAGGTTAGGGCTCTTTAACCTGGAAAAGAGACAACTGAGGGGAGATATGATAGAAGTCTATAAATTAATGAACGGAGTGGAACGGGTAAACGTAGATCGATTGTTTACGTTATCAGAATATAGAAAGACTAGGGGACATGCAATGAAGCTACAGGGTAAACTATTTAAGACGAATAAAATAAAACATTTCTTCACTCAACGTGTAATCAAACTCTGGAATTCATTACCAGAGGATGTGGTAAAGGCTGTTAGTGTAGCTGGGTTTAAAAAAGGTTTGGACAAGTTCCTGGAGGAAAGGTCCTTAAACCGTTATTAAGAAGGGACCCAGGATATCAATGCTTGACCCAGTACAAGCATTGTGGAACCTTTGTCTTTTGGGGAAACTGCTAGGTACGTATGACCTAGATTGGCCACTGTTGGAAACAGGATACTGGGCTTGATGGACCTTGGTCTGACCCAGTATGGCATATCTTATGTTCTTATGCTGGGAGGTCACTCTCATCCTGACTGAGCAGTGACCATGGCATGGCTAGGTTCCCCCATAGAGCTATGCAGCATTTTTCTCAAGTGATATTTATGGGTTCTCTTTTCTGGGGCCCAATCACTGACATACCTGCTTGGTGTGTGTTCTCACATCCCATTTTTGGGTGCACATAGTTCCTCCAGGAATATGCACTTTGTACTAGCTAGCAGACTGTCTGCAGTTAGCATGTGTATGGCTGGAACACCTTGCAGGGTGGAGACTGACTGTGCCCTCTGCTGGTGAATGTCAGATAGTGGTGGGGGGCAGCTGAGTTTCTCCAGTGTTCTGTCTGTCTGCCATTGCCTTATGTCAGAGGTGTACAAACCTGTCCTGGAGGGCCACAATCCTGCCAGGTTTTGGGATAGCCCTAATGAATATGCATGAGATATATATGCATTAGAGATAGCCTGCCAACCTGATTGGTTTGTGGCCCTCCAAGACTGGATTTGGAGACCCCTGCCTTACACCTCTGTCATTTAAGATTGTGAATGGGCAAGGTGCAGATGTCCAAGACATCAAAAAGGTTAGATAGAATTTGTCACATTCCTCCTCACTTCTCACCACCACCAAAATATTGTCCATTAGACATCTTTTTGGTGGTGGTGAGAATCGAGGATGAATGTGACACATTCTAGCTACCCTTTTGATGTCTAGGACATCTGTACCTTGCCCACTCACCATCTTAAATGACAGAGGTGTAAAGCAGGGGTCTCCAAATCCAGTCCTGGAGGGCCACAAACCAGTCAGGTTGGCAGGATATCTCTAATGCATATATATCTCATGCATATTCATTAGGGCTATCCCAAAACCTGGCAGGATTGTGGCCCTCCAGGACAGGTTTGGACACCTCTGCCTTATGTGATGCATACAGATCTGCATCGACTGCCCTGTAGAGTGCCTGTTCCCCATCACAACTGGGGTTGATGGTCCTCTCTACTGCCACCATTGCAGAGATGTACTATGTGGATCTGTTTGTAGGAGATCCTGTCCCCCCCACCCTAAGCCACAGAGGGCAGGTTGGGTGGTGCTACATAATCCGCATTTGGGTCCAAACACCCCCCTTCAGCTATTACATGTGACCATGGCACCCACACAGGATATGCACTATTCTGGGTGCATCATAGTCCACAAGAGCTAGACATGACTGGGAAATACAGATAGACACAGGTGTATTCTAAGTGTGTCTGCAAGGACTACCTATCACACACTGACACTAATGGGGACCTACAGCATAGCTTATTACAGCCAAGCCCAGTGCTGCGGACCTGGTGCTGGGTGCCCCACCTCACCCCCAGGGTGAGCACAGGAGCCGCACAATGTCACGGTCTGTAGCTACTCTGTGCCTTTAACACACACGGTCAGTTCCCCCTACCAGGCCTAGGTGGTGTGGGGGTGCTTACCCCATTATGTGATAAGCTGTAGACTGCTGATCTGCATGTGCAGTGCATCATGGGTATGGGTGGGTTTACCCTATCCTAGTAACCACAGCAGACAGTTTGTGTGGTGACCTGCAGTCTTTCTGTAGCCAGCCAGCAGTGTGGTAGTAGTTATAGAGATGTAGCCTACTGTGGAGGCAGCAGTCATGGGTTCAGTCCCACAGTGGTATAATCTAAAAAGGCTGTCTGAGGCATTTTCTTTTAATTTAAATCAGTGCTGACAGCAGAAACACCCTCATAGTGCTGTAGCTTAAGATGCCCCATAGGCACCCTATAGGTTGCCCCGTAAAGCGCCCTATACAGTGCCCTATAGGGCAGATTATAGGGTGCCTTGGCAGACAGGGCACTTTATAATGTGACCTATGGGGCGCCTTATAGGGTGCCTTATGAGGCACCTTAGGTTACGGCACTGTGAGGGTGTTTTTGCTGGCAGCACTGATTTAAATTAAAAGAAAATTCCTCAGGCAGCCTTTTTAGATTACACCACTGCAGGATCAAACCCATGACTTCTGCCTCTACAGTCATTGCAGTAACCAGTGGGCTACATTGTTATAGCTTCTAACACTGCGCTGGCATGTACTTAGGGTTAACGTGTGTTAATGTGCCACGGCGCCCACTATCGCGTGATACAGATTCTTGCTACCTTAGGACTGGAACGCCCACTCCTTGTATGGCATTCTTCACATTATCGCTGCAACTAGCGCCGGTAACATTAGGACAGTTTAGTAAACATACCCCTATGATAAAATGAGGAAAATAGTTAACAGAAGACTAAAAAGAGCAGCTGCAAAGGCTAAAGGTTTGCATAAAGCGTGGGCATTGTTTAAAAATACTATCTTGGAAGCCCATAACAGATGTATTCCATGCTTTAAGAAAAGTGGAAGGAAGGCCAAAACACTGCCAGCATGGTTTAAAGGAGAAATCAGAGAGGCTGTTGTGGCCAAAAAAGCATCTTTCAGGAAGCCAAATGATGAAAATGAGAAACAACATAAGCATTGCCAAGTTAGATGCAAGACATTGATAAAACAGGCAAAGGGAGAATTTGAAAAAAAGCTTGCCATGGAAGCAAAAATGCATAAGAAAATTTTTTCAATTACATTTGTTGCAAAAAACCTGTGAGACAGTCAGTAGGACCATTGGATGATAGAGGAGTAAAAGGGGCACTAAGGGGTATGTTTACTAAAACCCCGCTAATGTGCGGGCCGCGCTAGTGTGCGGGTGCCATATAAGGAGTGGGCATTTCTTTGTGAAAAAGAAAAACCGTGATTTACATATGCGCTAGGGTACGCGGCGCCCATGTGCGCCCTGCACATTAGCACATGAGAAAGCTGCGCGGGAGGCATAAGTGGCACGCTGATGTGCAAACAGAAGAGCAGAGCCACAACACAATGGTTAAGACACTGACCAATAGTGCAGGGATCAGGGGTTCAATCCCCCACAGTGCCCAATGAAGACAGCTGGCTGAGGCATTACTTTAGGAGCCAGTTTAATATTGGGCAGCATAAGGCAGTGCACTATTGCTTTAGGCGGCATTTTAATATTGGGAGGCATAAGGCGGCGCACTGATGTGCAAGGACAGGAACAGAACCACAGCACAATGGTTAAGACACTGACCAATGGTGCAGGGATCAGGGTTTCAATCCCCCACAGTGCTCAATGAAAACAGCTGGCTGAGGCATTGCATATTATGGGGATGATTGCTTTAGGAGGCATTTTATTTTAATTTTAATTATCACTACTAGCAAACGCACTCTCAAAGCGTGTTAATATAAGGCGCCCCATAAGGCACATTTTAAAGTGCACTCTCCGCCAAGGCACCCTAGAATGTTGCTTATAGGGCGCTTTATAGGGTGCCGTATGAGGTACCGCAAGGTTAGAGTACTGTTTTTGATGGCAGCACTGTGCAGTGTAAGGAATGAAAAGCATATGTAGGTGCGCTGACATGTAAGGAGGAGCAGCAGTGGAGCACAATGGTTAAGGCACTGACTGCTGATACAGGGGTCATGAGTTTGCAACCCAGTGTGCCTAATACAGAAGGCTGGCTGAGGCATCAGCTTTGCAATGTATGTTTTGTTTCCTGCAGCACTTTATTTTTATTTTATTAATTGCTGCCAGCAAACATGCCCTCACGTGCCGTAATTGAAAATGCTGTATAAGGCACCCTATAAGGCACTCCATAGGGCACATTATAAAGTGCACTGTCCGCCACGGCACCCTAAAATGTCCCCTATAGGGCACCCTATAAGTTGCATCACAGGATAATGTATAGTGCACCTTATATGGACGGGAACCATAAGGTGCCCTATAGGGTGCCCTATAAAGCGCCCTCAGAGGCACCTTATGAGTACAGTATGCTGAGGGTGTTTTTGCTGGCAGCAAAAATGTACATTAAAAAGAGATAACGCTTTGGGCAGTCCTATCAAATAACCCCACTGTGGGTTTGAACCCATGACCTCTGGCTTCACAGGCAGTGAAGTAACCATTGGGCTACAGCTCTATAACTGCTAGCAAGCCCCTGGCTGGCTGCAGAGAGCCTGCATATCACCACATAGACAGTCTGCTGTGGTCACCAGGATAGGGTTAGGCCACCCGTACCCATGATGCACTGCACATGCAAATCAGCTGTCCACAGATAAACACAAGATGGGGTATGCACCCCCACAGCACCTCGGCCTGGTAGGGGGAAGTGACCATGTGCACCCCCACAGCACCTCGGCCTGGTAGGGGGTACAGACCGTGTGTTTTACTGGCACAGAGTAGCTACATACCGTCACATTGTGCAGGTACTGTGCTCACCCTGAGGGTGTGGTGAGGCGCCCAGCACCAGGTCCACAGCACCTTCCATGGCTGAAAGAGGCCATGTTGCTGGTACAAAGCAGTGTTAATGTGTGAGGTAGGTAGCTTCTGCAAAGTAACACTTTGGATATATCTGTCTGTCTCAGTCAGGTGTTGCCCCATGGAACCCTAGGAGGATTACCAACCCCCCTCCTCCAGGGCTGAGGGTGGCAAACAGGGTCTCCCATCAACAGATCCACATTCTACCTCCCTGCAATGGTGGCAGTAGAAGGGACCATCAACCCCAGTCCTGCTGGTGAAAAGACACCCTTCAGGGCAGTCAATGCAGCTCTGTACATAACCATAACACAATAGCAGACAGACATTAGGCCTGTATATGCTAAGCTGCACCCCACCACTATCTGATACTCTCCTGCAGCAAGCCTTCAGCCACTGCACCCTGCAAGGCACTCCATCAAGACACATACTAGCTGCAAACAGTCTGCTAGTTAGTCCATAGTGCATGCTCCTGGTGGAAATGCATGCACCCAGAACTGGGATGGCAGTACACACAAGCAGATAAGTCAGTGACTGGGCCCCAAAAGGAAACCCATAAACATCACATAAGAGAAATATTAGATAACACTATGGGGGTGCCTAGCCATGCTGTCGTCACTGCACAGTCAGGGTGAGAGTGATCTCCCAACAGGACATACTGAGGTCACCCTGTCTGTGTAGGTGGTGGCCGGGCACTAAAATGTCCCAGTCAGTGCTCTATGCCCTGTGCAGATGCACCCTGGCCAGGCCACCCTGTCCGGGCTATACCCATGGTACCTTGCTCCTCATTATGCACATTGGCAGGCCAATACTGGCAACAGTGCTGGCAGTGTGGGCTGTGGAAGGTGTTTGCAGACACCACACACTGTATAGACAGACACACACTCCGACACCTATGCCAGCATTGTGCTACTATAGAGGAGTTCAGCAGCCATGCCCACCACACCAGTCCTGGGCACAATACAGGCATGGATATGGTATGCAATACTGTTGGGGGTCACTCCCCAGGGTGGTAAACACTGTCAGAGACCAGACCTGAAGCACACACCGCAGACATCAGAATGATTGTTATGATGGAGCTCAATCAACAAACTGTGCTTAACGTAGGAATTTCTATCTGCCAGTACTCATAGCAAACGTTTGATAGCTGTGTACCGTATACCCAGGTGTAGGGCTGCATTGCTAAGGTATGCAAGTGCTAGTATTGGGAGATGCACGCAGGGCCCAATGTCCTGCCTCTCTAGGAGGCATTGGCCAATGGGGCCTGTGGGTGTGGGTGTGGGTGTGTCTGCCCCTGTTGGCTGCTGATTTACGGCAGAGGTTCCCAACTCCAGTCCTGGTGTGCCAAACACTGTTCGGGTTTTCATGCTGTCCCTCATGAATATGCATGAGCTACATCTGCATACCATGGGGGTGGTGCATAGATATGCAGCAAAGGCATCTTTATTAGAGGCAGCATGGAACCTGAATGGTTTGTGGCCCTCCAGGACTGCATTTGGGAGACTCTGCTCTAGGTAATGCGCCTGTTTATGGTGTCTGTGCTCGGTGGGGTAAAATATAGGAGTATTAACCATGCGTATGTTCTCAGCAATAAAGGTTTGTCCTTACTATCACGGTTTAGTTGTGGGAAAAATATGTGGACTGGATTGGCAGTAGCCCCAGCTGGGCTTTAAACCTGTGATCTTCTGTTCTTGCACACACTGTCTGTATGCACTGCACCACTGTGTTGTCACAGATAAGCTGCATTCCCTGGGGAGTCCATGACTGTACATCCGACAGAGCCTGTCTGGTGCAGTGGACGGTGCCAGCCTGCACAGGGCTAGGCCACTGTCTGCTGTGGCTAGCAGCCACTACCCCCTCCACCACCTGTACCCTTCCGCCAACATGCTGACATGTCCTTATGTTGGAAAAACACATTTGACCTGATTGAGTTGTGGCACTCCAGGACTGCATTTGGGGGACTCAGCTGTAGGTAATGCCCATTGTTATGGTGTGTATGCAGTGTAGGGTAAAATATAGGTGTTTGAACCATGCTTATGTTCTCTGCAATAAATGAGTGTCCTTACTATCTCTGTTTAGTGGTGGGTAAAATATGGGGAATGGGTTGTCAGGAGCCCAAGCTGGGATTTGAACCTGTGCCCCTCTGGTCCTACAGGCATGGCTGTGTCCGCTGCACCACACTGTGGCCACAGAGACAATGCAGTCCCTGGAGATAGGAAACCTGGCCGAATGGGTCAGAAACCCTGCTCTGCACAATTTTACTGTGGGCTCATTCACCTTGTATACGGAGCGTAGACCCTTCCAAAAAACATTTCTTTTTTTTTGGAGCTTTCCTGGGAGTGTTTTTTATTGTTGCCCATTGAAATCACTGTTGCCCAGCTGGATTATAATTTTTTAGAATTTTGTTGTGGTCATTTTCAATTTTTATTTGCTATTTTGTTCTGTGCACATGTATCACACTGCTCACGTTGTGTGGGTTTCCCCGGTTTTGCTGTACATTGCTGACGGAAATGGTTTCTCTTCCCTTTAAATCGGCTCTAACACGAGGTTTTCACTCGCGGTATTTTTTAGCTTGATTTTCAGCACCGCTCCTGTGCAGGGAGCCTCTTCCCTCCCACTCTCCACCCATTGACCCCGTCCCTCCGCCCCTCGGGAGCCTTCCTCCGCCCTCGGAATGCCTTTCCATGCCTCTATCGCACTTCAGCGTGCCGCGCACTTGTGCGGGCCCGTTAGTGCAGCGCGCACATGTGCGGGGCACAAAAATGCACTATTAGCGTGCGCTAAGGTACCTTAGCGCATGCTCAAGTGCGCCCAGCACAATTGCGCGGTTTAGTAAACATGCCCCATGGATGCAATGGCAGATTTTTTAAATGGAAATCATAGGGACTTCCGGTGGCTCATGAGCGAGTGAGGACGTGAACTCTGCTCGCTCCAGGGCCGCCTCAATCTTACAGATTAAACCTTGCTAAATTTACCCGTGGAAAGTGAGCAGTTGAGTCCCACACTCCTGGGCGACTTATACGGGGTACGGTGGCAGCGAAACCGCAGCGCAAAATGCCTCCACCGCCGAAAAAGGAGCGGGAGAAAAATACCCGAGCCGGGACCGTGCTGCCTGGCGGCCTTAATCTGGCCTCGCCGGGAGCGGAGAGCGTTGATTCTGCAACTGCAGAATTGGCTAAAGAGGTTGTAAAACATCTGGACCCTAAGTTTGACCGCATCCTTAACAAGCTCGACTCTATGGGGACGGCTTTAGCAGACCTTGGTCAACGAATGGAGGAGGTGGAGCAGCGTGTTTCTGCATTGGAAGATGCCGGGGGAAGCAGGGCCGGAGAGCACGAGGCACAACAGGCACAGATAGCTGCTTTAATGGAGAAGGTGGAGGACCTCGAGAATCGGTCCCGGAGGAATAACTTACGGTTGGTGGGGATACCGGAATCCACCACGGATGCTCTCCTTTTGCCCTTAGTGGAAACTTGGCTACCTAAAACTCTGGGTCTTGATGCCTTGGTGGGTCCGTTGAAAGTGGAGCGTGCGCATAGACTGGGGCCGAAGCTCGAGTCCCGCCCGCGCCCGCGGGTGGTTATTGCCCGCATTCTGAACTTCCAACATAAGCTGCAACTTCTTCAGGCCTTTCGGCAGAAGCGGGAAGTATTTTTTGAGAGCCATAAAATTCTACTTTTTCAGGACTACTCAGCAGCCGTTGCTGCCAAACGCAAGAGATTCGCGCCAATTTGCTCTGCTCTCTTCCAGAGGAAACTGAGGTTCACGCTGGCATTTCCTGCTACCCTGCGCATATCACATTCGGGTGTCAACCATGTCTTCACAGAGTTCGGAGATGCGCAGGCCTTTCTGGACGCTCCGAACCGGCGACCAGCGTCCTCGCCGGCCCGGGAGGAGGCCACTTGAGAGCATGGTTTCCTGCGTTACTCGGGACGACCTTACTTCAGATGCACCCCCACTGAACTCTTTGGCATGGTTTGCTGTAAATGGCCATACCTAGTATATGTTTGGGATTTCTTAATACTCACTTTGTTTGGAGCTTTGGGAATGCTTTGATACTTGGGAGGGGGGGAGATAAGGGGTCCTTTATTGTTTGCTGGTGGTCCCCTAAGCGGGTCTTGGCCATGGGGATGTAGGATGTTTGGTGTGGATATTTGCTGCTTGTGTGGGAAGTTATGTATTAGTTGCTGGGACGGGTATTGTGTGCTATGCTTGCATTGCTGGGGGGGGGGGGGCCGGGGGGGCCCTGCTGGGCCGGGCCCGAAGACAAGCCCCACCTCTAGCGGTTGGGGTGCTCATTTGTAAGTTGGGGGTGGGGGGGTAGGTCGGTAGCGGGGAGGTAGGTTTTGCTATGGGATGGGAGGGGGTGGGGGGGGGAGTGTTGTTGGGGGGAAGGGTTGGGCAGGGGTAGGGGTAGGGGGAGGGGGAGGGAAATGAGCCACAGTGGGGCGGGTGGGAGGGTTGGGGTAGGGGGTAGGGATAGCACACTCTTTCTTTTAGAAGGCACTACAGGGGGGAGGTTGGTTTTCTACACTTGGGAGCTTGGTGCAGCGGTGGGGGTGGGCGAGGGCCCTGGAGGTGAGGCTGGGCACCTTCGGGAGCAACACTTAAAGTTATCGCCATTGGTAATCTCCAGGGGTATCCCATGCCTGAGATTAAGATAGTTTCTTGGAATGTGGGCGGCATTGGGTCACCGATTAAACGTACAAAAATTCTCCAGGGGCTCAAGCGAAAGGGCGCCCACATTGCTTTATTGCAAGAGACCCATTTGAGTGCTGTAGAGCATAAGAAACTTGCCCGGGATTGGGTAGAGGTGGCATTTGGGGCGGAGTCCGGGGACGAAGAAAGCGGGAGTGGTGATCTTAGTAAGAAGGGGGGTTTCCCTTGAAGTGCAGGAGATCCAGGCCGACCCACAAGGCAGGTATATATTGTTGAAGGGCCAATTATACCATGAATCCATCTGGCTGTTGAATGTCTATGCGCCCAATGTTTATGAACATGCCTTCTTTACCCATTTGATTGATCTGTTGAAGCACGCGGGGGGGGCCAAGGTCATTGTGGCTGGAGACTTTAATTGCCCCCATGGCCCCCGTTTGGATAAGTCCTCTGGGGGAGGAGCAGGAGCGTGGTCCCGTAGAGGGATTAGCTATTTGTGTAGGGTGGGGGCCCTTGTGGATGTGTGGCGGGTTTTACACCCGGGGATGCGAGAATACACCCACCAATCGCGAGCGCACCTTACATGGTCTCACATTGATTATATTCTTGTTAGTGAGGGTGGGTTTCCCCGGGTTGGACAGGCCGATATAGAGCCCATTGCTGTTTCCGACCATGGTATGGTCTGGATTACGTGGGAGTGTCAGGGGCCAGACAGATTGGGGTGGAGATTTCCGGCTTTTCTGTGGGAGGATGAGGCCTTCCGGGTATTTCTCTTAAAACAATGGGAGGAGTATGCTTTATTCAATGATACCCCCGCTTGCCCCCCATTGTTGTTTTGGGAGGCCAGTAAGGCCGTGATGAGAGGAGCGATTCTTTCTTATGTGATCTCGCGACGTAAGCATTTGAGCCAAAGTATTGTGACGGCGGAGCGTGCTTTACATATCTTGCAGCGCCGGGTATCTCGAGGTGGCGCCAATGACTCCCAACGGGAATTGGTTAACGCACAGGCGGCGCTCAATGCTCTGCTTCAGCGGAGGGCCTTGTTCTCGCTGCACTATTACAAGCATCGCCTCCACTTGTACGGCAATAGGGCGGGAAAGCTTCTAGCTCGCTTGGTGCGGGATCCCCGTGGTAACCGCTTTATTCCTGTGCTTCGGGACCAGAATGGTGCTCTGCAACACCAGCCTACACGCATAGCGCAGCTTTTTCGCGCCTTCTATCAGCAGCTCTATAGTGAGGAGGCCCGAGATTACAGTCAGGGGGTAGCTTTTCTTCGCAACCTGTCCCTTCCTAGACTTTCGGCTGAGGCCTTGGCACAACTTAATTTACCATTGCAGACGTCGGAACTTCAGGCCGCGATTGCGTGGGGAAAGACTCACAAGGCCCCTGGCCCCGATGGGTTCAGTATGGAATATTACAAAATCTTGGCCCCGCAGCTGGCCCCATCTATGGTGGTGATGTTTGACGAGGCCCGGCGACAGGGTGTTTTCCCGCGAGATATGCGCTGTGCGGATATTACGGTGATCCCGAAACCAGGGAAGGACTTGTTAGAGCCGGCTTCCTACCGCCCAATCTCTCTCATTAACTGTGACATGAAACTTTTGGCATCCGTCCTGGCTGCTCGGCTCGCGCCCCTCTTACCGTCTCTGGTTGACTCCAGCCAGGTCGGTTTTGTGCAAGGGAGAGAGGCTTCTCGGAATATAGCCAGGCTACTGTTGGGAATGGAACACTGTTTATGTAATGATGAGGCTCTCCTCTTGGTCAGCCTGGACGCCGAGAAGGCGTTTGACAGAGTGGCTTGGGTCTACATGTGGGAAGCATTGTCTGCTTTTGGTTTCCGTGGGGATTTTGTGGGATGGTTGCAAGCGCTGTATGCTCAGCCCATGGCCCGCGTGGGCTCGAATGGTGTCTTTTCTGAACCTTTTGTGCTTGAGCGCGGCACGCGGCAGGGTTGCCCTCTGTCTCCGCTTCTTTTTGTGCTAGCCTTGGAACCGCTCTTGCGGGCGTTGCGGTTGGACCCGGAGATCACTGGTATGCGCCTTGGCGGCGAGGAGATCCGTGTTAGTGCTTTTGCGGATGACATGTTGTTGAGCCTAACGAAATTGCCGCGGTCCCTGGTGCGTGCCCTTGATCTGATACAGGAATTTGGAGGTTTCTCGGGCTTGAAAGTGAATGTTCTGAAGTCGGAGGCGCTCGATGTTGGCGGGAGGGTTCGTCCGCGGTGGGAAGGACCCTTCCCAGTGGTGTGGGCGGTCGGGACGATCAAATATTTGGGGATTCATCTGCCTGACCTGCCTGGGCGCTTGTACCATGTCAATATCCCTGGTTTGTTGGAGAGAAGTACTCGAACTTTTGCTGGATGGCGCAACCTCCCTTTGTCGCTAAGAGGACGAATTGCTTTGTTTGTCATGGTGGAATTCCCCAGGTGGCTTTATGTGTTACGCATGTTGCCGTTATGGATCCTGGATAAAGATTGGAAACGCTTTGAAACAGACCTGCGCGGTTTTCTGTGGGGGGGTCGGAGGGCGCGTATCCCCCTTCGAGCTCTGACGAGTCGGCGCGAGGAGGGGGGCTTGGAAATGCCTTCTTTGCGGCACTATAATCTTCGTTACTTGGCTCGGCATATACGGGCGCTGTTGGAGGGGGAAGGGTGTGCCCCGGTTCAGCAGTTGCGGGAGGCACTGGCTCCCTATCATGGTCTATATCTTTTACATGTTGGTCAACTCCCCCGGACGCTCCGGACCGGGATCGGTGGGGGTTATCTGGGGGCTCTCCGTGCGGCTTGGAAGCTGTTATGTCAGCGATTTGGGTGGACCTGGACTCGGTCTCCGCTGCTGCCGCTGGTGGGTAATCCGGATTTCGTTCCCGGATATACGCGCCCCAATATCTTCTGGCAATGGGGGGAGAGGGGTCTCGTGTGTTTTGGTGATTTTTTCTCGGGCGACGATGGCATCTTGGATAGTTTCCATCAGGTACAGCGCCGATTTCAGATTCGTCAACAGGACTTTTATGGCTATTTACAGGTCCGCTCATATTTATCTTCTGCTGGGGGGGTCGGGGGTGGGACGAGTTGGCCGGCTTCGGCATCGCCACGGATAGTTCTGGAACGGTTAGTAGAGGGGAGAGCGGGGGAGCCGACAGTACGCGCCGTGCTTCGGCCCTACGGGGGCCCAGGGTTCCTGCAGACGCTCTCGGACAGGTGGCGCGCTGATGGGATTGAGGAAATGACGATGGAGATGCTGCGGGTAGCTTTTGAGGGCATCCAGCATGGGCCGGTGTGGGTATATCTCCAAGAAATGCAGTACAAATTCCTATGGCGGGCGTATGCTAGTGCTCCGTGGGCCTATGCCGTTGGTCTGCAGCCCTCTCCTCTCTGTGAGTGGTGTGGGGATGGTCCCGGAACATTGACCCACAAATTCTGGGGATGTCCGAAGGTGCGTGCACTATGGATGCAAGTTTGTGCTAAACTTCAAGGATGGTTGCGGTCGGGCGTGGTTATGCAACGTGAGGTTTGCTTATTTCATAACTGGGAGCTGGGCTATGAGCGGCTCTCACCTATGCACAGGGCGCTGCTTGAGAGGGGGTTTCTGTTGGTCAAACGGACCTTGTTGAAGCATTGGGTGGCTTCCGCACCTCCTTGTTTGGTGTTCTGGGAGAACTCTATGCTAGATTTGCTTTGCATGGAAAAAGCCACCGCTCAACAGAAAGGAGGCAGGTGTTGGGAGGGGTTTTTGGGAATCTGGTCCCCTCTGATTTCTCAGTTATCTCCTCGGGGAAGAGGGGGACTGCTTAATGGGTAGTAGCTGTGGTCCTTATCGGGGGGATCTCCAAGCCACAATGTGTACCTACGCCTCTCCTGCGCAACGGCCTGTCATCCTCTGTAGGCTGGGAGACCTGGCTGGACAGCCTGTTGATTTCTGTCTACCCCACTGCTATGATGTCTGCTGTGCCTCCTGCCTTCATGTACTGCCTTCATGTACTGCTTTGCACCTTGCTATATTACTCTTGGGTCGCCCCTGTGGGGGGAGAGCGGATTCCCTGTGCTGATGGGAGGGGGGAGGGGGGTGGGAGTGGGGGAGCTGTTCAGCTCGCAGGCCTCTGGAGCTCAGAGCCCTGCGGTGTTTTGTTTTGTGTGATTTTGTTTGATTTTGTTGCTCAATGGGGAGGGGGGGATGGGACTCCGCTGCTTAATCTTTAGCTGTGTGTACTTTGTGTGAAAACTTCAATAAAAATGATTTGAAATAAATGGAAATCATAAAGATGACTTCTAAAATAATCCCCAGTATGTATTGAAGCAGTAGATATCTCAGGCTCAGGACTATAACTGTTTGTACTAATGAAAAAGCTATAATATTATGATCTCATTTCATTTTAATTTTATTAAATTTATATATAGGTACATATTGCTATATCAATCAATGCTAACGCACAACATAAAATTTACTTAACATAATAGTCATAAACATTCCAATATCATAACAATTTTATCTAAAAGCTATCAATATAAATATAGCAATCAAAACAATATTAAGGCCTGGAGAACCAGTCAAGTTTTTAACTCCCCTTTAGCATCTCCATGGCCTGTCCTGCTGCTACTGCCCATGTTTTAGTAGACTTGACAGCAGCGCCCCCTCTAATTTTTCCCAGGCCATTATCTTAGATTTCAGTTGGTAATCTCCATTTAAAGATTGAGGGGCATGTTTACTAACATGTGCTAACCATTAGCAGAGGGTTTGCTGTGGGCTAAGTGCACCACTCTAACAGCATGGGTCCCTATGCTAAAAAACCCATGCTAACCAATTACAGAGTGAATGGGCAGAGATTGGGTGAGTTAGTGGGTATTGACAGCATGTAGCAGTTAGTGTGGGCATTTTGGGCATGTGCTAATGATGCCTATTGCCTTTAGTGTGGGTGTACTTAACACCACTTTAATGACAATAAGCACAGTGTCACATGTTAGCAATATGTTAATGGTAGAGGGATGGACGCACACAACCCCAAAGATTAGTGTGGGCCTCTGCATTAATTTCATGCCACACAAACATGCATCTGATTCTCTTGACTTGGAAATTTAACCCTTTGGACACTTTCAAAAACCACTCATCACATCTCTGCAGTTCATAGCAGGCCATGTCTCTGGACCAAAAATGGAACCAGCTCTATTTCTAGTCAGCTAGTCAATCAACATTTCACTAACAGCTAATATTCTAATGGTTTTTATCTTATTTTGTCATGCACTGATACAGTTACTGCTCCCTGAGTCACCATCTTCTAAATTCTGAAAGTAAGTTACCATGTCTGATGTATAGTATGGGACCAGCATGCTTCCGCTGTGTCACTCTGCTATCTGAGTTACAGTATAACAAGTGAACAGTTTCCAAATCATGATTATCCAGCAGTAATGCAATTAATTTCAAGATTTATGGAGATGACTACTTTTCACATACTCATTTTTACTGAAGTCTTGCCAACGTATCCTAACCCTAGGTCATTTTATAAATGAGTATATAAATTTATAAATTGATTTGTTAAAATATTTGCAGATTACAATAATATGTTTCATGAAAACTGCCTCCTGTTAATCAAATGCAAAATCATAAAACAACTTTTTTGTGTTAATAAAAATAATATTAATTAAATGAACTTTTGTAATAAAAACAGAAAAATTGTATGATGAGGTTGCTGCCAGTAAAATTATGATTTCCTTTGATTTTATGTTCATTTGGCAAATTCTAGTTCTCCAGTTTAAGTGCTTTTATGGTGTGTCATTTCCTGTAGCTGCCCTGAATATTAATGATAATGGGTTTAGAAGAAATTGCTAGATAGACCAGCCTCTGTGTAGTGTTGATTTAAGTTGAGAAAATTATTGGTATGTTTATCTGCTTTTATAATCCTAGTCAACTGAGGAAATACTTTACCACTACCTTTCTTGTACAGTAATTTTTTTTTTTTAGTGCCGTCAAGTCAGTGTTGACTCCTACCTCTGGGTTTTCTTGGCAATGTACAGTGCCTTGCAAAATTATTCATCTCCTCGGTTTTTGTCCTGTTTTGATACATCACATACAACCTAGACTGAAAATGGAGGTTCATTTGGATGTTAGGTAATGATCTTAACAATATAGACTAAATTGGTGAGCTGGAATGGCAATAAAACACCTAGGGGTATGTTTACTAAACCGTCTTAACGTCGCAGCAGTGGTATTATCGCGCAATAAGTGACATTATCACGCGATAATGTGACATTATCGCGCGATAACGTCACTTAGCGCACGATTATGCGGCTGCAGCATTCAGGCACACTAACACTGTGAAATCCGGCTCTGAAGGGTGGCGTAAGGTTTCCCAGAGAGCGGAGAGAAGGGGTCAATGGGCGGAGAGTGGGAGGGGAGAGGCTCCAGGCACACTAATGCTGTGAAATCTGAGTCTGAACACTAACACCAGTGAAACCCTCACTTTAGGGCACATTTGCAGAAAAGAGAAACCATCTCAGTCAGCAATGTACAGCAAAGCCAGGGAACCCCAAAAACGTAGTAGTGATACATGTACATGGAACAAAATGGCAAATAAACATAGAAAATGACCTGAACCACATCTAAAAGCCCAATAACCAAGCTGGCCAAAAGTGATATTAATGATAAACATAAAGCAACACCACTGATAAAGCTCAAAAAATAAGACATCATGTTTAGAAGGGTCTATTCTCTGTCCCCCTACAAAGTGAATGATCCCACATTGAAATAGTGCTGATCAGGGTTTTTTTCATGTCTATATTGGGCAGGTTTGTTATGGCGTGCACATGTGCAGTAACAGCAGAGTGGGAACGTAGGAAAGGGCAATTGTACTGATGCTGTAAATGACATATAGAGGGCTGCAGACGGCACATGCTGTGGTCCAGCTAGGGCACAGTGCGTGTTAGGCAGATGCCTAGGTGGCACATAGGAATGCCGAAACTGTAAAGCGGCAAGACATCAACTGATGAGGGTCCAACATGGGCACGAGTGTGTGTCCCACAGTGTCACAGGGGAGATTACCCAGCAGGTACCCCCAAGGGCACATAACATTGGCAGGAGGTGTGGGGGGGGGGAGCGCGCATGTCCATGTAGGCACCCCTAACCGAGAACCCA
Source organism: Ichthyophis bannanicus (assembly GCA_033557465.1). NCBI lineage: Eukaryota > Metazoa > Chordata > Amphibia > Gymnophiona > Ichthyophiidae > Ichthyophis > Ichthyophis bannanicus. The sequence continues at coordinate 294,910,797 of CM066033.1, read as the reverse complement.
CACCATAGGCAGCTGCCTACCGGCATACTGGATGGCCTGGGACTGCGCACCACCAGCACCACCGGCATAATGGCATGGCAGCATGGTGGTGGAGGGGTGCTGGTGGTGGAGGGGGCAGTGGCATCTAGCACTTGCATACCTTAGCAATGCCGCCCTAAACTTGGGCATACGTTACACATGTATCAAAAGGTTGCTATGATTAATGGCAGATAACAATTCCTAAGTTAAGCACAATTTGCTGATAGAGCCGCATCATAGCAACCTTTCTGATATCTGTGGAGTGTGTTTCAGTTTTGTTTTCTGACAATGTTTACCACCCTGGGGAGTGACCCCAACAGTATTGTGTACCTTAGCCATGCCTGCACTGTGCCCAGGACTGGTGTGGTGGCCAGGGCTGCCAAAAGCCTCTATATTTGCACAATGCTGGCATAGGTGTGGGAGTGTGTGTCTGTCTATCCAGTGTGTTGTGGCTGCCTACACCTTACTCAGCCCACACTGCTTGCACTTTTTCCAGTGTTAGCCTGCCAATGTGCATAATGAGGAGCAAGGTACTGTGAGTATGGCCCGGACAGGGTGGCCTGGGCAGGATGCATCTGCACAGGGCATAGGGCAATGGCTGGGACATTGTAGTGCCCGGTCACCATCTGCACGGACAGGGTGACCACAGCATGTCCTGCTGGGAGGTCACTCTCACCCTGACTGAGCAGTGACCATGGCATGGCTAATTTCCCCCATAGTGCTATATAGTAATTCTCTAAAGTGATTTTTATGGGTTCTCTTTTCTGAGGCTCAATCACTGACTTGTGCGTGTATGCGTACACCTTGCAGGGTGCAGTGGCTAGAGAATGTCAGGTAGTGTTGGTGGTGGGTAGCTGAGCATTTCCAGGTTTGCTATTGCCTTATGGATACATACAGATCTGCATTGACTGCCCTATAGGGTGCCTGTTCCCCAGCAGGACTGGGGTTGATGGTTCCCCTCTACTGCCACCATTGCAGGGATATAGAATGTGGATCTGTCCCCCACCCTGAGCCCCAGAGGGCGGGTTGGGTAGTACTACATAATCTGCCTATGAGTCCAAACACCCCCCCATCACTTAGGTCATGTGACCATGGAACCCACACAGGATATGCACTATTCTGGGTGCATCATAGTCCACAAGGGCTAGATGTGACTGGGAAATACAAATGGACACAGATGCATCCTAGGTGTGTCAGCAAGGGCTACCTATTAGACACTGGCACTGATGGAAACCTGCAGCATAGCCTATCTCAGCTAAGCCAGGTGCTACAGACCTGGTGCTTGGCACCCCACCTCGCCCTCAGGGTGAGCACAGTACCCACACAATGTGACGGTCTGTAGCTACTCTGTGCCAGTAACACACATGGTCAGTTCCCCCTACCAGGCCGAGGTGCTGTGGGGATGCATACCCCATCTTGTGATCATCTGTAGACTGCCGATCTGCATGTGCAGTGCATCATGGGTACAGGTGGGTTAACCCTATCCTGGTAACCACAGCAGACAGTTTGTGTGGTGACCTGCAGTCCTTCTGTAGCCAGCCAGGGGTTTGCTAGTAGCTATAGAGATGTAGCCCACTGGTTGCTTCACTGACTATGGAAGCAGAGGTCATGGGTTTGATCCCACAGTGGTATTGTTTGATAGGGCTGTCTGAGGCATTTCCTTTTTTAATTTAAATTAATGCTGCCAGCAAAAGCACCCTCATAGTGCTGTAACCTTAAGGTCCCTCATAAGGCGCCCTACAAGGTGCTTTATAGGGAACATTATAAGGTGCCTTGGCGGAAAGTGCACTTTATAATGTGCCCTCTGGAGTGCCTTATAGGGCACCTTATGCGGCACCTTAGGTTACGGCACTGTGAGGGTATGTTTGCTGGCAGCACTAATTTAAATTAAAAAAGAAAATGCCTCAGACAGCACTGATTTAAAGTTAAGGGTAATGCCTCAACAGCCATACTCATTAAGCCCACTGGGGGATCAAACTCACAACCCTTATTTCATCAGTCAATGTATTAACCATTGTGCTACACTTCTGTTGTTGTGTTTGTAGGTCAGTGTGCCTAATTAAAACTGTGGCACGTTAACGTGCCACGGCTCCCTCTATCGCACGATAACAGACTTTATCACGCAATAACCTGAAATGCTACCTTAAGACCGGAACGCCCATTCCTTTTATGGCATTCTTCAAATTATCACTGGAGCTAATGCCGGTAACATTAAGACGGTTTAGTAAACATACCCATTCTATATAACATTAAAAAGGTCTATACTGAAAGACTGAAAGTGCATATGTATTTGTCCCTTTGCTATGAAACCCTACATAACATTTGGTCCAACCAATTAATTGCAAAACTCACTCGTTGATTCGGGTCCCTCTAGGTGCAATCTATGTCACATGATCAGTCACATGAAGCCTGTATAAATATACCTGTTCCGAAAGGCCCCTGACTCTGCAACACCACTAAGGAAGCAACATGAAGACCAATGAGCACTCCAAACAGGTCAGAGACAAAGGGGCATGTTTATTAAACTGCGATAATGTAGCAGTGGCTACGTTAGCGCGTGTTAAGTAACCGGCTGTGGTAAGTCCCGCAGAGGGTGAAGAGAGGGCGGAGAGAAGGGGTCAATGGGCGGGGAGTGGGCAGGGAGAGGCTCCTGCTATACTAACATGGGGAACTGAAGGGCTGATCATTACTGGGACTGAAAACCTGTCGTTAGATGCACATTTGCAGGAGGGTGAAACCACTTTAGCATCAGCAATGTACAGCATAGGCAAGGAGCCCAAGAAAGGTGATAGTAGTGCTCCATTTGCAGCCAAAGCATAGTGCACAAGCATTAAAGGCCACTATGGTGATGGCGCAAATGAGGCATGGGGCTGCAGGCGGACATGCAGTGGGGACAGCTGGGGCACAGAGCGGACTAGGCTGTCGCCTAGGTGGCACATAGGAACATGGAAACTGGAAATCAGCAAGACAGCAGCTGACCAAGGCCAAACATGCCCAGTAGTCGGTGTTCCACAGTATCCCATTCAGGGGACATTACTCTGCATGTACCCCATAGGTCACACAGGTACCACTATGTCTATAATGGGGCAATCAGTGCACATCTGGGGACCACTCTAACAAGGGTCCACAGATCTTACCCAGGCTGTGTCCCAAACAGTTTGTAAACCCAGCTAACTGAACACCCTTTACTGCAGCCCCTAGTAAGGCATTGCAGGGTGTGACCACACGTTGTCAGAAATATATATACACCCAGTAGGCCGAACCGGGTACCTGAGGTGCATGCCCTAGCCTGTTCACAGTCAGCTGTCACAACACAAGCAACCTACATCTACCTGGTCCACCCTAGCCAATAGTTGCCAAAGCACCAACCTGACATCCCCCCAGCCATCTCTCCCCCACGTGGAAGGGACATAACATTGATCGGTGGTGATGGGGGAGATGTGTGTATGTCCATATATGCATCCCCACCCCAGAGCCCACACCCTAGGCACCCGCCTACCTGCACAGTGGATGACCTGGGACTGCACACTACCAGCACTGACAGCATATGGGCATGTCAGCATGGCAGGGGGATGTGCATTGGTGCTTGCGGGGCAGCAGCACCTGCCTGTGGTGGACCTAGGCCATGCCCTGTACCAGTATGTGGTATGCAGTGCAACAGAAAACATCTGGCTGAGGAAATGTAAAGGTAGCCCCAGGGACTGCTATGCCAGTGTGGTGCAGTACACACAGCCAGTGCGTCCCAGAGCAGAGGGTCACAGGTTCAGGTCCCAGCTATGGATCCTGCAGAGTATGTCCCTATATTTTACCCTATGTCAATCAAAACAATTACTCTGATAATAAAATCATGAAAGTGTAGCTGTACCTACTGTTGCTATAACATTCATTTCAAGTTTAGCATAGGTCTCAGACTGTCGGGCGTAGTAATTATTCAGACTTATAAATACATTCTGAAAATCGCCCAATTCGCATCAATGATCTTATGATGAATCAATCTTTCAGAACAATTTTAGAAAATGTGCTTAGCTTTTGAAAACTCTGAAAAAGTGACCACTGTTGGATTTGTGCCTATATTTTACCCTACAATGCAGATATAACATAAACATGTGCGATCCCCAAAGCAGCGGCAAACAGGGGTACAAACACCCACTCACAGAGGCTCCACTATCCAAAGCTTCATGGAGAGTCAGACTGTTGGCCCCAGCACGGAGCTGCAGTTATCACCAGTGCACTACTACTACCTCCTACACAGTTTAGCAATGTCGGCACTGTGATCAGGACCAGTGTGGCGGGCAGGATGGCCAACCACCCCTATCTTTGCACAATGCTGCAATAGGAGTTTGTGTGTGTGTATGTCTATCCATTGTTTTGTGGCTGCCTACACGTCACTGGGCCCACAATGTCCCACTGTTACCAGTATTAGCCTGCAAATGTGCATAATGAGGAGCACAGTATTGTGGGTATAGCCTGGACAGGGCGGATTGGCCAGGATGCATCTGCACAGGATGTAGGGCAATAACTGGGACACTGTAGTGCCCGACCACCACCTGCATGGACAGGGTGGCCACAGCATGTCACGCTGGGAGGTCACTCTCACTCTGACCGAGCAGTGACCATGTCATGTCTATGTTCCCACATAGTGTTCTACACTATTTGTCCCCAGTGATATCTGTGTGTTCCCAGTTCTGAGGGCCAATCACTGGGATTCCTGTTTGGTGTCTGTGCTGTATATCCCACCTCTTGGTGCACATAGTTTCTCTGTGAGCATGCACTATGGACTGGCTAATGGATAATCTGTAGTTAGTCTGTGTATAGTTGGAACACCTTGTAGGTACTGCAGGAACAGTCTGACTGTGCTGCCTGCTGGTGAATGGCAGACTGTGGTGCGGGGTAGTTGAGGTTTCCCAGGCCTACCCCCAGCATTACTGCTGGTCTGCCACTGCCCCAGTCACAGGTATGGCTCTGGCCCACTAGCCCTGGAAGGCTGTTTTTTTGCCAGCAGGACTGGGGTTCCTGGTCCTAAAGCCATTCTTCAGGGTTCAGGCACCTGTTCCTCCACTCCTTCGCTTACAAAACGGGTGATGGTGGGCCCTTTAAGGTCTATAGCAGGCATGTCCATCTTCGAAAGGTCGTGATCTACTTTTTCCAGCCAAAAGTGCCGATGATCTTCCACCATGAAAATTAAGTTTCAATTTAGTTTCAAATTAACTTTTAACCCATTAAAGTTGGAGGATCCCCCCCCCCCCCATTTTTAATGAACCTTCTGTCATTTACTTGGATGTGATCAGCTGTTAAGCAAATTAAGCAAAACAAAACAGAGAGATGAAGATCCAGTAAGAACTGCGAGGGGAAATGGAAAGTACATTTTTTCTTAAAGTTTTATTGAGTAATAACTTTCTTTAACTGTCTTAATAACTTTCTTTAACTTTTATTGAGTAATCTGTGTTAAATTTAGGTTGAGTAATGATCCAGTCTGATCTTGCACAATCTTTAATATTTCGCTCTCTCATTAGTGAGACGTCTGAGCCTGCATTTCATCCACCAGCTTTTTGAAGTTGGGTGAATATTGCGTGAGGGCCAGTCTCAGGGAATCCTGGAGATGTCCATCTGTCATGTTGGAACGTTGTGTACTCTTTGTAATTTTCAGATGGGAAAACGCAGATTCACACAAATAAGTTGAACCGAAACTGGAGTGTACAGCTTCACTGCATCTTCTCAATTTGGGAAATTTGTCTCTAGGCACTAGCTTCCAAAAAATTCTTGCTCAGCATGGGTCTTGAGAAAAATGCCATTTTTAAGGGTTAATATTTCGTTTTCAAGAGATGGCTTGTTCAATGAGTAATTTTTACTGATAGCAGCTGCAGTTTCTTTAATGTCCACATCTACTTTGAATGGGTATGACAAGTACTCCACAACTGTTCCAATTTTTTGGAAGTCACAGAATCTATTTTCGAATTCCTGGATAACACAACAGATTTCTGTCACATAATTCTCGTTCTGAAAAACAAAATTTGGATATTGTCCCAGATTGTCCTGCGTATTAGGAAAATGATCAAAAGTGTTGTTTGCAAGGTCAGTCATCATTAGCTCAAATTTGCTCTTGTAGGATGAAACTGTACTCATCATCTTGCCAATGCATTTGATTTTACCTTGTAGTACAAGGTTCATATCACTTAGTTCGCTTGTAAAGTCAGCGAGAAATGCCAGATCACATAACCACTCTTCATCTTCCAGCTCTGCTTGGTCATCTCCCCTCTCCTTCAAAAAACGTCTTATTTCATTCAGCAAATCACAAAATTGTTGCAGAAATTTGTGCCTACTTAGCCACCTTATATCTGTGTGCAAAATGATTTCCGCTGCCCCTTCATTAAGAGTAATATTGAAAAGCCATCTTTGAAGTGATCTTCCATGAACTGAATTTACAATTTTGAAAGTGATGTCCATGACAGTCTTTGTATTGAGTCTCTTGCTTGCCAAAACTTGCTGGTGAATGATGCAGTGGTAAGAAAGGAAATCTGGGAAGTCGTCATGCTGTCTACAGAGGGCTATGAAACCGTTAACCTCACCTGTCATTGCTCTTGCTCCATCAGTAGTGATGGAAACAAGTCTATGCAATGGAAGATTACACTTTGTCACAAAAGAATGGAAAGAACTGAATATTTCCTGACCGGTAGTTCTCCCTTTTAAAGAAATCATTCCAAGTAGTTCTTCTTATAACACTGAAGTCTTCAAAAACCATCCAGATAAAGACTAGTAACTGGGCTATGTCTCTTATGTCTGTAGATTCATCCAGTTGGAGTGAGAAAGCAACACAATTTGAAACATCCTCCAACAATTGTTCAGTTGTGTCTCCACACATCTTTTCTATTCGCCACACGACGGTGTTTCTTGACAATTGTACATCTTGAATAGCAGCTATGATCTCTTTCTTATTTTTAAATCCTTCAAAAAGATTGCCAGCTGCTTCAAGAAAATAATCTTTTTACAAATTCCCCTTCAGTGAAAGGTTTGCATTTCTTTGCGATCAGGTTGCTGACCTTGAAGGATTCTATGGTTGCACTGACCGAATGTGACCTTGGCTTCGCCATCAACTGTTGCTCAGTAGCCAATTTTGATTTAAGTTCTTTGAGCTTCAGTTTACGAATTTCACTTTTGGGTGGAAAATCAGCATTAAACTTATTGCTATGCAGAGCCTTATAATGACGTTCCAGATTACCTTTTTTGGGCAAGGATACTGGGGCATTACAAATTAGACAACAACATTTGCCTTTCACTATGATGAAGAAGTAGTCCATTTCCCATTCATCATGAAAGAGGTAGGTTTTGCTCTTCTTTGGAACACTCATCTTCATTATACTGGGGTGGCTGGATGTAAGAAGGCCAAATCTGTTAAGTTAGTATAAACACTGGCTGAATCTGGTCCAAAACTGTCACTGTCCCAAAGTATTAAAGATCAACAGGAACGGAAGACCTCTGAATGATGTGCAATACAAGGACTGGAGATGCCAAAACCACACATGCAGTTCTAAAAGTAAAAATAAGAATTCATCATACTGGCACCAATAATCAAATACCACCAAACAATCATCAAAAAAACTCAAACACCTGTCCAGCAAACCAGATAAAATCAAATACCACCAAACAAGTTTAAATGCCACCACACGCGATTTAATAAATTCTGCACACAGTGTAGAATCAACGCAAAGGCAAGGCAAAATAAAATTGCAGTGTAGAATCAACGCAAAGGCTAGACAAAATAAAATTGCAGAGGCAAGCAAAAGTCACAGTGGTTTGAACCAATTCAAAGGCAAGGCATAGGCAAGTTAGAACAAAATTGGAAAAGCCCGCCAAAATCACCAAATTCTTGACACTTTGTTGTGTCTGCCCGAAAATGTTTAATGAAAGTGAACTATAAAGCAACCAACGACCAGCACATGACACAACTAATACAGTAAGTGTATTCAGGTAAAGCCCGGGCGAATGGATATCGCCCGGTATATAACACACTTCTAAGGGGTGTTGGGACGGGGGCAGGAATGAGTGATTCTGAGAGGAAGGAGACCAGGTATGATGCCTGGCCTGTGGTGTCTCATTGCGGGGCGTACCCACAAACTATTGGCATGAAAACAACAAGCGCCCCCAATACACCCACAGGCAAGATTCCTGCAGGCAGGGAAAAAAGATAGGCAAAGGATCAGCAGTGGCAGCAAGCCCTCGGCAGACGATCTGCCAGCATGAGCTCTCTCTTAGTGACGAGGCGAGCTGCTGGAGAGATGGAGCCAAGTAGGGCTGGCGATCTACCTCTGATCCCTCCACGATCAACAGGTAGATCGTGATTTACCTGTTGGACATGCCTGGTCTATAGTGTATACCACTTTGACCCATAGAGGCAGTGCTACAAAAATTCATGCCAGTCTAGGTACTTCTCTGCTCTGATAACAGGTGCCCATGGCAGCCAGATCTTAACACTGGGTATGCACTTATCTGGGTGATGTCTAGTCACAGACAGACACAGCATTGCTTTCAGTTTCATTGCTAGAAATACCTATCACACACTGATAGTGATAGGGATGTGCAGCAGGACCTATCTCTAGCACCACATGTACTGTGGACCTAGTGCTGGGTGTCCATCCTAACCCTCAGGGTGAACACAGAACCTGCACAATGGCATGATCTGTGGCTACTCTGTGCCAGTATCACACACTGTCAGTCCGTCTTACCACACTGCAGTACCGGAGAGGTGCAGACCCCATTTGGTGATCAGCTGTAGACCACTGTTCTGCATGTGCATTGCATCATGGGTGCTGGTGGGGTTACACTATCCTGGCACACAGAGAAGACGGTTTGTGCGGTGACCTGCAGTCCTTCTGTAATGGCTTTTGTGGGACTGGATATATCAGACCCTTTTTGCTTTGAAAGTTTACTTTTCTGATAATGGGGCTACTCTCCTTTCTTAGATGTGGTCTCGTGTTATGTGATTCTTCTAATTCTTGAAGTTTGTATTCTTAGTGGTGTAGTAATCTACTTTTCTTGATATTGATTATTGTATTCAAGAAAATGCTAAATAAAGAATTTAAAAAACCTTGTGGAAAGGGTCTATTTTGAGGGGAGAGAGCCTATTCAATTGTCTGCAATGTGATCCACACACAGGGGAAACAATGACAGTGATAGTAGTGCTCCATTTGCAGCAACAGCATAGTGGCCATGGTGATGGTACAAATGCGGGCAAGGGAGGTGGCAGGTAGGTGATGCAGTGGGAGTTTCTGGTGGGCAAGGCTGACCAGGCAACTGTCCAGGTGAAATATCTGTGATGCCCGACATGACCCCACAGTGACAGTAGCGGCACACAGACATGCTGCTGATGCTGGAGAAGTGATGCGCAACCAGGGTCCCTGGTGTCCTAGGCAGAGACCCCAGCCACCCCTCCCCCCCAACTGCTGCCACTGAAGGGCTGGTAGTTGCCATAGCTCCAACGGAGGCTTCAAAAAGCAGTAGCTCGTATAAATACTACTGCTGCGGCTGTCCTCCTTCCCCTAAGATGGAAGCGGCAGCATCCAGGGATGGTGTGCCAGCAGAGGCAGGTGGGTGGGGGGGCAGTGCCAGCAGGCATGTGTGTCGCTGCCACCACCATGAGAACCTGCCACCCTAGGCACCCGCCTAACCCGCGGAGTGGATGGGCCAGCACTGCACCCCACAACTACAGCCACCATGCTGCCTTGTCAGCATGGTGTTGGGATAGTGGCTGCTAGTGCAGTGGCTCCCGGCTGCAGCAGACAGAAACTCTGTTCTGGCCCTGCATGTCCTGTGCAATGCAACATCTGCCAAGGTCTGTCTGATGGTGAACATTTCAGCGACACGGACAGCATAGCACATGCTTATTCCCCCCCCCTCCCACTGAGGTCAGATGTAGCAGGAGGCGTGTCCACATCCCCCCCGGTGGAGTTGGGCCGGAGAGGCAAGGTGCACACAGCTACACATGTGCAACATCAGTGCGGCCACCTGCAGCCACTGAACTGGTGGTTGTGCCACGATGGCAGGGAGGAATCGTTTGGTCCTTGGATCAGGATACCCCCCCCCCCCCCCCACATGCACATAGTGAGTGGATATGTACATGTTGGAAGGGAAAAATGATGCTGCAGAGGGCATACTACACAATAGGAGAACAGGGCATGTCAGAGGCAAAATTCCCACCCAGCACCGTCACCTGCAAGATGATAACACCACTACTACTAATACACAGGGTACCTAAAGAGCTACAAAGTATATGTAGTGCTGTACAAACACATAGGAAGACAGACCCTGTCTGAAGAGCTTGCATTCAAGAGATGACAGATAGTACAACACCAGAGAACAAAGAGTACAATAGGGAGAGGAGACACCAGGTAAATGAGAGATAAGGATCCAATAGCAGCCCCAAAGAGGTAGGCACTCTGAATGGATTTGAAGAGGGAGAGAGCTGCGACATGACATACAGATTGAGGACATTTGTGCCAGGCATAAGGAGCAGCAAGGTGAAAGGATCAGAGTCTGGAGATGGGAGTAGAAGAACAGGCCATAGAGAGGAGGAAGCGGGAGGAGGAGCAGAGTCCAAGGGGAAGGGGTGTAGGGAAAGAGGAGAGAGGAGAGAGGAACGGTAATGAGGGGCAGTAGGGGAATGTATCCACAGGCTTGCACACATCGCATGTGAAAGATAGACATGGGACAGGACATGGAGCTAGCGAAGTAATAACAGGAGAAGGGTTATATGAGCACATTGGGGCTGGTGGAGGATCAGCCTTGCAGCGAAGTACAGAAGAATGGAAGAGGACAGAAATGACTCTGAGGGAGAGCAGCAGGGAGGAGGGTGCAGTGGCAAAATGAAGGTAATCAGAGTGGACAACAAGTTGTGTTGTGTGTTCAGAGAGCACGGGGCTCAGTGTGAACAGGGCAACTGCCAAATGTAAGGACCCAGTCATCAACAGCCATCTGAGGCAGATCTGAATCCATGTCAGTGAAGTGGGGTTGCAAGATAGGAGTGTAGCAGCAAAGTGCAAACAATGAATAAATCCAGGAGTCAATTTACAGGGTCCAAGCCAATTTATTGTGCACAAGGCCCAGTTAGTCAAGCTTCAAAAAGGACTGAGCAAAGTTCCTACAGAGACATATTCATTTATACATTTCTTTCCAGTTTGATACATGCAAACTTTCTATTGGCCCCAACCCCCCCTGCATTTGTCCAATCGTAGATCCCTCTTGGGCCTAGCATCCAGCTCCCTCCTCTAGGACTGTTCTAACAATGGTTCAGTTTCTAGGTTTGGATACTTCTCTACTGCAAGGTCGTTTCTGGCTCTAGGAATGCATGTATTGAAACATTTCTATCTTCACAGCACAAGAAAATAATGAAAGATTTATGCATTCATGAAAACTTCTTATTAAGCAGTTTAAAACAGTTTTCTCAAACTTTTACAGACTTTGGTTCTTTACTGAGATGGGGGTTGGAATCAGGGCCTAACTTACAGGCCTTTCATATTTGCAGACTATTATAGGCCATAGCCTGCCACATTCCCCCCTTTGATTATTCTCTCCCGCTAGTGAGAAAAGGTGAGAATTAAATCACATATTAAACTTGTGTAACAGCATCATCTTGGGATATTGGGGAATATTGCCACATAGCTAATATCTTCGTAGCTGCCTTCCGTTCTACAGTGTTATCAATAACTGAGGTTATCATGCATAAGCAAAGGGGTAGGAGACATGGGAGCAACAAGCATACAGCTAATATAAGTAATACGATAAACACAAGGGTCTTCAGACCTCCTAACCATGAAAATGCTGAACCAAACCACCCATCAAGCCTCAGGCCATGCCAGGTCTGAACAGGCACATGTGCTTGTGTGCGCATTTGGGTAGCTATATCCTCAACAACGTGTCCATTATTATCAATCTGCAAACAACAGTTGCTTAAATTCAATTTTCCACACACTCCACCTTCAGCTGCTAACAAGTAATCTAGAGCTAAGCGATTCTGATAAATAGCTGTACGCATTTGTGTACTCTGCTTATTTAAAAGAGTTAGTGCTTTACTGGTTTCATTGGTTGTTATTTCAACAACAGCTTGTAAGAGGATAATACGATTTATCATATACACAGGAGTACGATATCCCCATGTACCATCTTGCTCCCAAGTGGCAGGTCCATAGTATTAAATGATTCTCTCAGGTGGCCACTCCTCTTCCTTCCACTTGTCCCATTGGCCTATTTTCAAGACCTCTCATTTCTGTCGACTCCTGTACACGGGAAAACCCAGTTGTTCTCCATGGGATGTAGGTAACAGGAAAAAGGAAGGTCGTATGGTTCCCAATGCACATGCTCCTCCCCAGTGGTGAGGAAGCCTAGCATATGCTCGGGTTCCACAAATCCAGTACAGTCCAGGTGGTGCTTGCCAGGTATTATAAGATGCTAGATTAGTCCAGATGCTGGCAAGATTAGGGAAACGGACTAAAGGGTTGGTGGGCTCTGAAGCGTTGATTCCTGACCACCAGGACGTCTTCTTGGTGGTACTGTTGTAGAACTTCTGATTGAGACAGACCAGCTGTCCAACCTCCATGGCAAACTGTGGTCCAGAGCGAGCAAAACACAAGTTACCAACAATGGGGTGGGCCAGTACCCACTCACTAGTAGTATTATGTAAATCAGTCTGATTATAAGGCATAGAATAGTTCACTTCTTGCGCCTCCCAGGGCCATTGGTCTCCCATCTTAGTTCCTCCACAGAAGAGGCAGTCCAAAATGTGGAGACTAGATGCTACTGACCCGGCGAGCTCAATGAGCAAGTTTTGGGAGGCATGAGGAATCTCAAACTCGTTCTTCATGGCTTCATAAAAAGAGTGATGTATTCCATAAGATGCAGATGCATGAGTCTTAGTATTCAGCTGTATATGTATAAAAGTTCCAGGATCTATGCCTCCTCCTGCTATTTGTAACCCAAATCTGTACCCCTGCTTCCACTGGCTGGGGTTAAGTATAATGAGCTGCACCGGATTACAGGCACCTTTCTTGCACTTTCAAGGTTCTGGTAATGATACTTTTTCCAGGCTTGCTATGCGTTTGTCTCCCTCTCGTCCAGTAGGCGCACCAGATCAGGTGGCATAGTACACGCATTCCCACTTTGGACAGTAGTAAGCATCTTTGGATGATGTACTGTAGACGGTTGGGGAAGATTTCCTAGTACACTTTCCCAATCCATATGCTCCTTCAGGACACATATATTTATCATCATAGTAGTAGGCTTGCTCCCAATATCCACACTTGTGATAGACATTTCTGTTGATCACCTCACAAGCGTCAAAACTCAGGGTAACATGCTTCGTGGGATCAGGAAGCTGTCGTGTGGCATTTATGAGGGCTCCATCCTCATCATTCCATCGTATCTCAAGTACATAATAAGAGGGGTTCAGAGGGGTTCTGCCGGGGGTTGTAACAAGTCTTACTTTTCCCCTTTGTACAGATATTTAACTCTATGCCATTATATACACACCGGCTAACTATACCAGTGCAAGTATAGTAGGAATGATAAAGTAAAGTCTGAGTGACCTTCAGTCCAGTTCGGGTGGTAGTTATACAAGCTGCACAAGGGGGTAAGGCAAAAGTCTTTCCAAGGAATCCCAGGACCATCACTCCCACAAGGCAATAGTGGAGGAACATTGTGATTACAGTCTTTGGAGGTCAACTGGAATATGGGGTACAATGAATTTGTAGAGTCTTTTCTTCTTCTCTGCTTCGACTGCTACCCTTGCGCAACAGGGGTAGGATTATAAAATCTAGAGACTCTTACAACACTGGTTGTCTCCGCAATGTGAGTCGCAATGGAGTCTCAGGATCATTTACTGCCGTCCTGCTGTTGGTGCTTAATCGATTAAGTACCAGCAGCAGGACGGCAGTCCAATAGCTGTGCTACAAGAAGTCTGAGACCTTTGGAAACTGGTTGAATAATAATAAAAAACAGTGACAAAGAAGCTTCATTTAAATATTGTTAGAGTTGAACGAACCCTATTAATTTGGATTCTATACGTTCACTAAGAGACCAAGTACATTTGTGGGGTTGACAGGATGACAACATAAGGTCCCTTCCAATGCGGCGCCAGCGGGGTCTTTCTCCACTCCTTGATCCACACTGACACTCCTGGCTTGAAGGGATGTAGAGGTTCTGTCAGATTGATGGGCAATCGATCTTGCACCCAGGTATGAAGACTCTGCAAAACAGAACCTAAAGCCAATAGTTCTTGTCTAGTTATTTCAGATCCTATCTGTTTCATATCTCCTTTGATTCCCTGTACTATGGGCAGAGGTCGCCCATACAAAATCTCAAAAGGGGAAACTCCTAAGTACTTGGTTGGAGCAGAACGTATCCTAAGAAGGGCTATAGGGAGAACCTGGAGCCACTTTAGGTGTATTTCTTGACAAAGCTTGGTCAACTGAGATTTCAGGGTTCTATTCATGCGTTCTACTTTCCCTGAACTCTGGGGTCTATAGGCAGTGTGCAGTTTCAATTGTATCTGTAGAACTCAAGCTAACTGTTGAGTCACTTGGGACACAAATGAGGGTCCATTGTCTGACCCTATAGTCAATGGTATGCCAAATCGAGGAATGATCTCATGGAGCAGTACTTTAGTGACTTCTCGAGCTTTCTCAGTTCGGGTGGGACGGGCTTCTACCCACCCAGAAAATGTGCAAACTAGAACTAACAGGTAGTGATATCCGTTTGCTCGTGGCATTTCAGTAAAATCTACCTGAATATCACTCATAGGGGTCACCCCTACTGACTGAACTCTTGGGGTTGGAACGGGACCTTGCCTAGCATTATTCTTGGCACATGTCAAACATTGCTGTGCCACTGAAGCGGACAGGGGTCCTAATAGTGAGATACAGAAATGGGGTCTTAGGGCTCTTTCCATGCCGTTTTCCCATAATGTGTGGCCTGATGAAAAGCCTGAACAAAGGCTGGCCCTAATGCTTCAGGAATGACTGTGGGACCTGGAGGTGAGCTACCCTCTGGAGGTGGCAGCACTATCCAACCTTTTTCTGTCAGGACCCCTCCCTCCTTTTCACAGAAATAATCTAACTCTCTTGTAGTATATCGGGGAGCCCATGAGCTAAGGGGCACAGGGAATAAGGCTGCCTGCACTGAAGTGTCTTGGGTCACAACTCGTCCAGTTGTGGCTTTTTTCGGGCAGTGGCATCAGCAAATCTATTCCCTTGGGTAACTTCTCCTGTTCCTGTCTGATGACCTCGACAGTGCATGACTGCAACTTGCTTAGGGGCCCATACAGCATCTAATAATATCAATATCTCGGGCCCATACCTAATGGACTTGCCTCCTGTTCTCCAGGGACTCCCTCCTCCCCTCCTGGGGGTGGAGTCAAGATACGGGCATTCATTTCTCCAATGTCCTTCTTCTCTACAATGGGCGCACTGATTTGCACCCAATGGAGGCCTGCTATTTCTGCGGCCTCTTCCACGTTCTCTAGTCCTTTGGTTAAGAAAACCTTCTCTACGTCGTTCAACTAAAGCAGCAGAAAGAAGATCTGCTTTCTTCTTCATCTTTCGTTCACTTTCTCTGTCACATTCATTTTCACGATTCACAAATACTTTCTGAGCGACTTCCATTAACTGAGCTGTATTCATGCCTGCAAATCCATCCAGTTTCTGTAATTTTCGTTTTATGTCTCTCTGGGACTGACTAACAAAGGCTGCATTTATCATGCGCAAATTCTCCTGAGTGGCGGGATCATATGAGGTATATAATCTATAGGCTTCAGACAACCGCTCATGAAAGGCCGCTGGGCTCTCATCTGGACCCTGGATAACTTCAGATACCTTCCCGATATTCATGGCCCTCTGGCCTCCCTTCCTCAGGCCCTGCAGCAAGGCCTGGCGAAATCGTGTTAGGGCCGCCTCCCCCCTTTCATCATTTGGATCCCAACTAGGATCTTCATTTGGGAAAGCTGCAGCGGCTGCTTGTGGGAGATTCATTTCCCCCGCCTCTACGGGATTTTCTTCTAACCAGCGGATGGCTGCTTGCACAATCCATGCTCGCTCCTCAGTAGTAAAGAGAGTGGACAGGAGCTGGCGACAATCAGTCCAGGTAGGCTGATGAGTTTGCATTATACTAGACATTAACTCTGTCAATTCTTGGGGCTTCTCAGTATAGGATGCATAATGCGTTTTCCAGTTTAATAAATCAGTGGTGGAAAAAGGCACGTAGATTAAACTAATTGGTCCTGGCGCCATCTGGCCCTGATCATTTAGGATAGGTAAACCAGGCACTTGACACAATGGCATTAGGCGCCCTGCTTTCTCCTTCTTCTTCGGGGTTACACTTCTTAAATCATACGGCTCCCGGGTATAAGCTTCCTTGGTGGGTGACCCTGAACTGGCAGGACAGCCTCCGCTTTCTATATCGTCAGAGGACCCTGGCCCTCCCGACGTACTTGGGCCAGACTTGGGGCTATCACTCGGGGAAGTGGACTTCTTTTGCTGCTGCAGCGGTAATTGCTGAGGTACCTCATCAGGTTCAGCTTCAGGTAGCGGAGCTGGGGGAACTAACCTATGTGGGTACTGGGGTAAACGGGCCAGGATTTCTGGGGACTCTGAGGCGGAATACACAGGCGGCTTCCTCTCCTCAACCTTCCGGGTCCCCCTAGTGGTTGCTACTAATATTCTACACTGTTCCTCATAACAACGCTTTACCAAAGAGGGCTGCCTTTCGCAAACACCTAACCAGGAATCTATGTAGGGGAACTGATCAGGGTGCGCTTTTTGTACAAGCTGATGAACACAGGAACCTATTTCTACATCAAAGGTGCCCCCATGGGGCCATGAAGTAGCTAGCACAGGCCACTCCCTATCACATAACATTCTTAATCTGGATGGAGACATTCTTATGCCGTAGTCCCCTGAAAATCCTTTAGGGAAATTCTTGATCATACATTCCAGCGGAGTTTGCGTGGACTCCGTCCCTCCCATAATCGTAATGGCGTACACGTAATGACATACAAGATGACAAACAGTAAGGGTAGGTAGTATGGCTGTAGGTAAGGGGTCCATACAGCCCACAAAACACTGAGGGGAACAAACACCACACGCTTCCTCCTTTTCGCGACCTGGGCACGGTCGCCCGGCCAGGAACTGCGCTACTCAGGATTCCGCTCTCGCTTGGTCTGTGTCTCAAGACCTCTTAATCATACAAGCAAACATACCATCACAAGAAAATATTTTTCAAAGTGCCCAAGGTTTTCTGACTAACTGACTATTCCCAACCAAAGGGTCGGTGGCTTCGACTTCCGCTAACCCTTATGCGGAGCGTACTAGGACCACCCTTATGAGAGGTGATCAGGCTCTCTTGTCTCGCGCACTCATGCGAGACTTTCCAAGTTAGTCTATACCAAACCAGTCTCGTGCACTCATGCAAGACTTTTCCCCAGGCTTCACTGACTAATGAACAAGAAAATGTCTACTCACCGGATCCAGTTCCCGATACCAAACCAGTTCTTGGGTTGGATCCTGGACTCCCCTCGGGTTCGGAGGTGTTGGCCGGCCGGACCCAGTGGCCCGCCGAGGCAAGGCGGAACCCTCTCCGATACAAAAGGACCGGCGGCGCCTGAGGTTTTCCTTGCGGTCGGACAGACATGGTTCCGACCGTGCCAAACCTGGAGGCGACTTGCGTGGATTATTCGCTTGAATACCATTCACCACTCGCACATTCCTGGCCAACGCACCAAGAATATGTAGCAGCGAAGTGCAAACAATGAATAAATCCAGGAGTCAATTTACAGGGTCCAAGCCAATTTATTGTGCACAAGGCCCAGTTAGTCAAGCTTCAAAAAGGACTGAGCAAAGTTCTTACAGAGACATATTCATTTATACATTTCTTTCCAGTTTGATACATGCAAACTTTCTATTGGCCCCAACCCCCCCTGCGTTTGTCCAATCGGAGATCCCTCCTGGGCCTAGCACCCAGCTCCCTCCTCTAGGACTGTTCTAACAATGGTTCAGTTTCTAGGTTTGGATACTTCTCTACTGCAAGGTCGTTTCTGGCTCTAGGAATGCAAGTTTGCTTCTTCCTGTTTCCACCGCGTGTGCATAGTCTGTTTTAGTCTGCTTTTCTCTGATCAGAGAAGAGCAGTGCTTTTTACAGTGCTCTGCTAGAGAAGAGGATATTGCCTCCTGTGACACCTTGCTGTGAGTTCTAGCTGTTTATTAATTATTTATTGTTTGTCTAACTGTTTATTTAATTATTTATTGTTTGTCTTAGTGGTATGCTAGTTCAGCCTTCTCAGTTATAACTTACCTTGCCTCTCTCAACTAACTGGGCTTTGTGTGGTAGCCAGGTTAACTGTTCATTTTAAATTAAATCTCTCTCCCCAGAACCTGCTCTGTGTTAAACTTTTTTTCCTGTCCTAGCCATCCTGAGTGAATCCTCCCCCTCCTCCCCCCCTGCTGAGTTATTGTGTAGCCTTCTTCCTGTTTCCTCCACGTGTGCATAGTCTGTTTTAGTCTGCTTTTCTCTGATCAGAGAAGAGCAGTGCTTTTTACAGTGCTCTGCTAGAGAAGAGGATATTGCCTCCTGTGACACCTTGCTGTGAGTTCTAGCTGTTTATTAATTATTTATTGTTTGTCTGTTTATTTAATTATTTATAGTTTGCCTTAGTGGTGTGCTAGTTCAGCCTTCTCAGTTATAACTTACCTTGCCTCTCTCAACTAACTGGGCTTTGTGTGGTACCCCCCTCCCCCCTGCTGAGGGTTCAGGACAGGGTACCTTGTAACATACCTCTTTAATAGGACTTATCTCCCTCCCTCCCTCCCCGGCACTCACCCACCCCTGGGGTAATTGTAGTTTTATAGGTACTTGCACATCTTAGAGGAAAGGGGCTGCTCTCAGGTGCAGCTCGTTATCCAAATCAGTCATACACAGAGGACCTGAGATTAATTACTTAAGCTTCAGGTACACAAGGTGTATTAGGGGTATTAGATACACTTCTATTGGTATAAGCATCTACACCAATCCTTATTATATACAGAATTTAAAAGACCTAAACACAAGCTTTAAACTAAGATGCAGACAGAAGTCCAGCAACGAGATGGGGGTTCTCCGGTCTTTTGCATTGAGTGTCACATGTATGATTTTCTCCCAGTTGGTGAGAGGTATTACGTATGCACTAAGTGCAAAGAACTCTTTGCTCTCAGGGAACGAGTCCGTTCTCTAGAGTAGCAGACCTGGAAGACATAAGAAAGACAGAGAAGTACATGGACGAGACCTACAGGGATATAGTCCTGAAGTCCCACCTCCAGTCGGCAGCATCCCTGTTGCCATGGAGGAGAGAGGTCACGTGACAGAAGAGCATCACCCTGGTGTGGCAGGAAGTGATCCTGTAACTAGGACCTGTCCTCCAGGTGATGTAAAACCCTCTCACACTGAGGACGTTTCTCCAGGGCCATGTCCCCATGAGGGGAGGGTCAGGACAGCTGTTATAGTTGGTGATTCAATCATTAGGAATGTAGATAGCTGGGTGGCTGGTGGACGTGAGGATCGCCTGGTAACATGCCTGCCTGGTGCGAAGGTAGCGGACCTCACGCACCGCCTAGATAAGATCATAGATAGTGCTGGGGAGGAGACTGCTGTCTTGGTACATGTTGGTACCAATGACATAGGAAAATGAGGTAGGGAAGTTCTGGAGGCTAAATTTAAGCTTTTAGGTAGGAAGTTGAAATCCAGAACTTCCAGGATAGCGTTCTCCGAAATGCTTCCTGTTCCACGTGCAGGACCCAAAAGACAGGCAGAGCTCCGGAGTCTCAATGCGTGGATGAGACAATGGTGCAAGGATGAGGGTTTTGGATTTGTTAGGAACTGGGGAACATTCTGGGGAAAGGGGGGGCTCTTCCGAAGGGATGGGCTTCACCTTAATCAGGATGGGACCAGACTGCTGGCATTAACCTTTAAAAAAGAGATAGAGAAGCTTTTAAACTAGAAAATAGGGGAAAGCCGACAGTCACCCAGGAGTGCATGGTTCGGACGAAGGTATCCTTGAAGGATACTACCAAAAGCAGTGAGGTTCCAAAAGGGAGTATAGTAGCCCAAATGCCCTTGAGTAAGGAGCAGACAGAGCATAAAGATTCCAAATTACCCCTGCCTACCAATAGCCAGATTAATATGAATAAAATACAGTCTCTAAAATGCTTGTATGCCAATGCTAGAAGTCTAAACAATAAGATGGGAGAGTTAGAATATATAGCACTAAATGAGAGGTTAGATATGATTGCACTCTCAGAGACATGGTGGAAGGAGGATAACCAGTGGGACATTGTGATACCTGGATACAAACTATATCATAATGATAGAGCTGATCAAATTGGTGGAGGGGTTGCGCTCTATGTTAGAGAGGGCATTGAGTCAGAAAGGATTAAAGTTTTGCAGGGAACAAAATTTGCTGTAGAATCTCTATGGATTGAAATTCCATTTATGAAGGGGAAGGTGATGGCAGTGGGAGTATACTATTGACCACCTGGCCAGAATGAACAAATTTATTTATTTATTTAGACAGTTTTGTATACTGCCTTATCCGTCAATCAAAGCGGTCACAACACAATTGGGGGATACATTTAACATGCAGGGATATGAGACACATACACTAATACTTACAGGGAACATGGGCAATGGAGGGTTAAGTGGCTTGCCCAAGACCACAAGGAGCATCTGTGGGACTAGAAACCCCAGTCCTTCCAGCCCAAGGTTGCTGTCCTCTAGTGGGATTTGAACCCCTGACCTTCTGGCCTGAAGTACCTTGCCCCAACCACTAGGCTACTCCTCCCTGGATGATGATGAAATGCTCAAAGAAATCAAGGAAACTAACAAAAGTCACAACAGAGTAGTAATAATGGGTGATTTCAATTACCCCGGTATCGACTGGGTCAGTGTCACAGCAGGACAAGCTAAAGAGATAAAGGGGCATGTTTACTAAAAACCGCACAATTGCGCGCCGCACAATAACGCACTAAAAGCAGCACTTAAGTGCTCTTAAGCGCCCCGCACACGTGCGATGAACCCCCGCGCATGTGCGCGACACACTAACGGGCCCCGCACAAGTACGGGCCCGCAAATGTCCAATAGAGGCGTGGAAAGGCTAACGGAGGGCGGAGGAAGGGACCCGAGGGGCGGAGAGACGGGGTTAATGGGCGGGGAAGGGGAGGGGAGAGGCTCCCCGCACAGTATTGGGGCCGAATTTACAAGTTAAAAATAGCGCGAGTGAAACACTCGCGGTAGAGGGCTTTTAAAGGGAAGAGAAACCATTTACGTCAGCAATGTACAGCAAAACCGGGGAAACCTACAAAATGTGAGCAGTGTGATACATGTGCACAGAACAAAAGTGCATATAAAACCCAAAATGACCACAACAAAAATGTTTAAAAATTATAATCCAGCTGGGCAATAGTGCTAGCAATGGGCAAAACTAAAAAACATACCCAGGAAAGCTACAAAAAAAAGAAATGAATTTTGGAAGGGTCTACGGAGCGGAGACCCTTCCAAAAATCATTTCCTTTGTGTGGAGCTTTCCTGGGTGTGTTTTTTATGTGTGCCCATTAATATCACTGTTGGCCAGCTTGGTTATATTTTTACCCCCGTTTTTCACGTTCAGTTGCAGGTTTTATTTGCACTTTTGTCGCCAGACACGGTGAATGAGCCCACAGTAAAAATGTGCAGAGCAGGGCTCCCTACTCTTTTGGTCAGGTTTCCTATCTCCAGGGACTGCACTGTCTCTGTGGCCACAGTGTGGTGCAGCAGACACAGCCGGTACCTATAGGACCAGAGAGGCACAGGTTCAAATCCCAGCTGTGGCACTTACCAGCCCAGTCCCCACATTTTACCCACCACTAAACAGAGATAGTAAAGACACCCCTTTATTGCAGAGTACAGAAGCATGGTGCAGACACCCATATTTTACCCTACACCGCTCACACACCATGACAATGGGCATTACCTACAGCCAAGTCCCACAAATGCAGTCCGGGAGTGCCACAACTCAATCAGGCCATATGCTTTTACCAAGATAAGGACATGCCAGCATGTTGGCGTAAGGGGACAGGTGGTGGGGGGCAGTGGCTGCTAGCCACCGAAGACAGTGGCCTATCCATGTGCAGGCTGGCACTGTCCACTGCAACAGACAGGCCCTGTTGGATGTAAAGTCATGTACTTCCCAGGGAATCCAGTCAATCTGTGGCAACACAGTGGTGCAGTGCACCCAGACAGTCTGTGCAACAACAGAAGGTCAAAGGTTCAAAGCCCAGCTGGGACTACTGCAAATCCTGTCCACATATTTTTAACACAACTAAACCATGATAGTACGGACAAACCAGGATTGCTGGGGACATATGCATTGGTATTACGCCTATCTTTTCGCACACCAATCACAGACACCATGAACAGGGGCATTACTTAGAGCAGAGTCTCCCAAATGCAGTCCTGGAGGACCACACACCATTCAGGCTCCTTGCTGCCGCTAATACAAATGCCTGTGCTGCATATCTATGCACCACCCCTATGGCATGTAGATGTAGCTCATGCATACCCATGAGGGACAGCAGGGAAACCCGAACAGTGGTAGGCACACCGGGACTGGAGTTGGGAAACTCTGCCGTAAAGCAACATCCAACAGAGGTGAACATACCCACACCCACAGGCCCCATTGGCCAATGCCTCCTGGAGAGGCAGGAGATTGGGCCCTGCGTGCATCTCCCAATACTAGCACCTGCATACCTTAGCAATGCCACCCTACACCTGAGTATGCGGTGGACAGCTCTCAAACGTTTGCTATGTGTACTGGCAGGTAGACTGTTCTACTTAAAGCACATTTGGCTCTCTGATCTACAACATAAAAATCTGTCTGATGTCTGCGGTGCGTGCTTCAGGTCTGGTCTCTGACAGTGTTTACCACCCTGGGGAGTGACCACCAACAGTACTGCGTAGCATATCCATGCCTGTACCGTGCCCAGGACTGGTGTGGTGGGCAAGGCTGATAAACCCTTCTATAGTGGCACAATGCTGGCATACATGTGGGAGTGTGTGTCTGTCTATACAGTGTGTGTTGGCTGCAAACACCTTCCACAGCCCACACTGCCAGCACTGTTGCCAGTATTGGCCTGACAATGTGCATAATGAGCAGCAAGGTACCATGGGTATAGCTCAGACAGGGTGTGCTGGCCAGGATGCATCTGCACAGGGCATAGGGCACTGGCAGAGACATTGTAGTGGCCGGACACCACCTACACAGACAGGGTGACCTCTGTATGTGCTGCTGGGGGTACACTCCACCCTGACTGTGCAGTGACGCCAGCATGGCTAGGCACCCCCATAGTGCTATACAGTATTTCTCTCATGTGATATATATGGGTTTCCTTGTGGGGCCTAGTCACTGACTTATCTG
The DNA here is from genome assembly GCA_033557465.1 of Ichthyophis bannanicus. NCBI lineage: Eukaryota > Metazoa > Chordata > Amphibia > Gymnophiona > Ichthyophiidae > Ichthyophis > Ichthyophis bannanicus. Next base: position 294,887,324 of record CM066033.1, on the reverse strand, counting down.
TTTGTGTGCGCTGCCATCCCAGTTCTGGGTGCATGCATTTCCACCAGGACTAACTAGCAGATTGTTCTCAGCTGGTATGTGTCTTGATGGAGCGCCTTGCAGGGTGCAGTGGCTGAAGGCCTGCTGCAGGAGAATATCAGATAGTGGTGGGGTGCAGCTTAGCATATCCTGGCCTAATGTCTGTCTGACATTGTGTTATGGATGTGTATATGGCTGCTTTGGATGCCCTGTAGGGTGTCTGTTCCCCAGCTGGACAGGGGTTGATGGTCCTCTCTAATGCCACCATTGCAGGGTGGTAGAATGTGGATCTGTTGATAGGGGACCCTGTTTTTCACCCGCAGCCTACCCTAGGGGGGGAGGGGGGAATGGTGGTACATAGCCAACCTAGGGGTCCATAAAGGGTTCCACTGACTGACACAGACAGAGTAATCCAGGGTGTTTCTGCAGGACCTACCTATCTCTCAGATTGCTACTGCTTTGGAGCTCCGGCATGGCCTCTTTCAGCCATGGCAGGTGTTGTGGACCTGGTCCTGGGCGCCTCATCGTACCCTCAGGGTGAGCACAGTACCCGCACAATGTGATGGTGTGTAGCTACTCTGTGCCAGTAAAACACCCGGTCAGTACCCCCTACCAGTCCGAGGTGCTGTGTGGGTGCACACGGACACTTCCCCCTACCAGGTCGGGGAGCTGTTGGGGTGCATTCCCCATCTTGTGTTCATCTGTGGACAGCTGATTTGCATGTGCAGTGCATCATGGGTACGGGTGGCCTAACCCTATCCTGATTCCCACAGAAGACTGTCTGTGTGGTGACGTGACGGCTCTCTGCAGCCAGCCAGGGGCTTGCTGGCAGCTGTAGCCCAATGGTTACGTCACTGCCTGTGAAGCTAGAGGTCATGGGTTCAAACCCACAGTGGGGTTCTTTTAGAGCAGGGGTCTCCAACTCCAGTCCTGGAGGGCCGCAAACCAGTCAGGTTTTCAGGGTATCCCTAATGAATATGCATGAGATATATATGCATTAGAAATAGCCTGTCAAACTGACTGGTTTGTGGCCTTCCAGTGCTGGATTTGGGGACCCCCACCTTACACCTCTGTCATTTAAGATTGTGAGTGGGCAAGGTACAGATGTCCTCGACATCAAAAGAGTAGATAGAATGTGTCACATACCTCCTCGCTTCTCACCACCACCAAAATATCGTCTATTAGACAACTTTTTGGTGGTGGTGAGAAACGAGGAGGGATGTGACACATTCTATCTACCCTTTTGATGTCGAGGACATCTGTACCTTGCCCACTCACAATCATACATGACAGAGGTGTACGGCAGGGGTCCCCAAATCCAGCACTGGAGGGCCACAAACCAGTCAGTATGGCAGGCTATTTCTAATGCATATATATCTCATGCATATTCATTAGGGATACCCTGAAAACCTGACTGGCTTGCGGCCCTCCAGGACTGGAGTTGGAGACCCCTGTTTTAGAGGGTTGTCCAATGTTTTTTCTAACAGTCATGTACATATGTTGTTGCCAGCAAAAACACCCTCAGCGTACTGTACCCATAAGGTGCCTCTGAGGGTGCTTTATAGGGCGCCCTATAGGGCACCTTATGGTTGCCGTCCATATAAGGTGCACTATACATTACCCTGTACCGCAACATATATGGGGCCCTATAGGGGACATTCTAGGGTGCCTTGGCGGACAGTGAACGTTAACATGTGCCTTATGGGCCGCCTTATGTTAACACGCTTTGTGAGTGCGTTTGTTAGTAGTGTTAACTGAGATAAAAAAACTAACCTGCCCCCTACAGCACTCATCCCCATAATACATAATGCCTCTGTGAGCTTTCTTCATTGGGCACCTTGGGGGATTGAACCCCTGGCCCCTGCACCATTAGTCAGTGTCATAACCATTGTGCTGTGGCTCTGTTCCTGTGTGTGCCCATCAGCACGCCACTTCTGCCGGCCACTATTACAGTGCCTCCTAAAACATTAGCGCGCCGCCTTATGCCCATCAGCGCACCGCCTTATGCTGACCATTCATTCCATGCCCCCTAAAATACTGCCTCAGTGAGCCCAAGCACTGTGGGGGATTGAACCCCTGTTCCCTGCACTATTGGTCAGTGTCTTCACCATTGTGCTGTGGCTCTGTTCCTGTGCTTGCACATCGGCGCACCGCCTTCTGCCGCACAAAATTAGGCTCCCTCCTAAAACAATCCTCCCCATAATAGGTACTGCCTGAGCCAGCCTTGTTCATTGTGCCCAGTGGGGATTCGAACCCATGGCCCCTGCACCATTGCTCAGTGTCTTCACTGTTGTACTATGGCTCTGTTCGTTTGTGTGCCCAGCAGCGTGACACTTAGCCTTCCCACGCGCTAATACGGACCCCACACAGTTGTGCGACGCGCACAAGTACGGTCGCTTTCTCCCGTTTTTTTTCCTTTTTTCTGCCTGAACCGCCCACTCCTTATATGGCACAGGCACACTAACGGGGCCCCGCACAATTTCGGAGTTTAGTAAACATGCCCCAAAGTTTCTAGATGGAATAAATGACTGCTTCTTGGAGCAGCTGGTTCATGAACCGACCAGAGGGGAAGCCATACTGGACCTAGTCCTTAGTGGAACGCCAGATCTGGTGCAAGAAATAAGGGTGTTGGGACCACTTGGCAATAGTGATCATAGTATGAACATGTTTGATTTAATTAGTGGAGGACAGATAGTAAAGGCATCCACAGTACTACCTTTTAACTTTCAAAAGGGAGACTATGATAGGATGAGGAATATAGTTAGGAAAAAACTAAAAGGAGCGGTTCCAAAGGTTAAAGACTTACAGCAAGCTTGGGTGTTATTTAAAAATACTATCCTCGAAGCCCAGACCAGCTGTATCCCACGCATTAAGAAAAGTGGAAGAAAGTCCAAAAAACTGCCAGCATGGTTTAAAGGTGAGGTCAGAGAGGCTGTTGCTGCCAAAAAAGCAACCTTCAGGAAATGGAAAAAAGAGCCAAACGATGAAAACTGGAAACAGCACAAGAACTGGCAAGTTAAATGCAAAGCATTGATAAGGCAGGCAAAGCGGGAATTTGAGAAGAAACTTGCTACGGAAGCAAAAACACGAAATAAAGACTTTTTCAAGTACATTCGTAGCAAAAGGCCTGTGAGAGAGTCAATTGGACCATTAGATGATAGAGGGGTAAAAGGGGCAGTAAGAGGAAACAAGGCTATAGCAGAGAGACTGAATGAATTCTTTGCTTCGGTCTTTACTGAGGAAGATGTAGGGATGTTACCCAAGACTGAAGTGGTATTTAAAGGTGATACTGCAGAGGAATTGAGAGAAATATCGCTACACCGGGAAAATATATTACAACTATTTGATAAACTGAATAGTAGCAAATCACCTGGACCGGATGGTATACATCCCAGAGTGTTGAAAGAACTGAAATATGAGATTGCAGACCTGCTATTGGTAATCTGTGAACTTTCATTAAAATCATCTGTAATACCTGAAGATTGGAGGGTCGCCAACGTAACACCAATTTTTAAAAAGGGTTCCAGGGGTGACCCAGGAAATTACAGACCGGTGAGCCTGACGTCAGTACCAGGGAAAATGGTAGAAACCATCATAAAGAACAAAATTACACAGCATGTAGATAGTCATGGCCTAATGGGAGACAGCCAACATGGCTTTAGACAAGGAAGATCTTGTCTTACTAATCTGATATATTATTTTGAAGGTGTGCATAAACAGGTAGACAAAGGTGAGTCGGTTCATATAGTGTATCTGGACTTTCAGAAAGCTTTTGACAAAGTCCCCCATCAGAGACTTTTGGCGAAGCTAAAAAGTCATGGGATAGGAGGCAGTGTACTATTGTGGATCGGGAACTGGTTAAAAGATAGAAAGCAGAGGGTAGGACTAAATGGCCAATATTCCCAATGGAAAAAGGTGAATAGTGGAGTACCCCAGGGATCTGTACTGGGTCCGCTGCTTTTTGACATATTCATAAATGACCTGGAAAAGAGAATAACTAGTGAGATTATCAAATTTGCAGATGACACAAAACTGTTTAAAGTTGTTAAAACCCAAGAGGATTGTGGAAAACTGCAGGAGGATCTGGATAAATTGGAAGACTGGGCATCCAAATGGCAGATGAAATTTAATGTGGACAAGTGCAAAGTTATGCACCTAGGAAAGAACAACCCACACTATAGTTACACGATGCAAGGCTCCACATTAGAAACCACCACCCAGGAAAAAGATTTAGGAGTCATTGTGGATAACATGTTAAAACCCTCCGCCCAGTGTGCAGCGGCGGTCAAGAAAGCAAATAGAATGCTAGGTATCATAAGGAAAGGGATGGAGAACAAAACAAAGGATATTATAATGCCTCTGTATCGCTCCATGGTACGACCGCACCTTGAATATTGTGTGCAATTCTGGTCACCGTATCTTAAAAAGGACATAGCGTTATTAGAAAAAGTACAGAGAAGAGCCACCAAATTGGTGAAGGGGATGGAAGGATACTCCTATGAAGAGAGGCTAAGAAGGTTAGGGCTCTTTAGCCTGGAGAAGAGATGGCTGAGGGGAGATATGATAGAGGTCTATAAATTAATGAATGGAGTGGAACGGATAAACGTGGATCAATTGTTTACGCTATCAGAGTATAGAAAGACTAGGGGACATGTAATGAAGCTACAGGGTAAACTATTTAAGACAAATGAGAAAATATTTTTTCACTCAACGTGTAATCAAACTCTGGAATCTGTTACCGGAGGATGTAGTAAGGGCTGTTAGTATAGCTGGGTTTAAAAAAGGTTTGGACAAGTTCCTGGAGGAAAGGTCCATAAACCACTATTAAAAAGGGACCCAGGATATCAATGCTTGACCCAGTACAAGCATTGTGGAACCTGTGTCTTTGGGGATATTGCTAGGTACGTATAACCTAGATTGGCCACTATTGGAAACAGGATACTGGGCTTGATGGACCTCGGTCTGACCCAGTATGGCATGTCTTATGTTCTTATGTATTGAAACATTTCTATCTTCACAGCACAAGAGAATAATGAAAGATTTATGCATTCATGAAAACTTCTTATTAAGCAGTTTAAAACAGTTTTCTCAAACTTTTACAGACTTTGGTTCTTTACTGAGATGGGGGTTGGAATCAGGGCCTAACTTATAGGCCTTTCATATTTTCAGACTATTATAGGCCATAGCCTGCCACAGGAGGACATGCCATAACTGCACCACAGTCACACACCAGGCATGGGGGACCATGGCCAATCTGCTAATTCTTCAATGGCATCTGATATGTGTATGTCTGTCTCAGGGGCTGCCCCACTGAGTGGACATATCCTATGTGTAAGATAGGACTGTCAGTTGCACCAGCAGCATAAACAGCCATTGCATCATACAGACTGATGACACGTCTCTCATTCCACACCTTCCAAACACACCTTATCAGACAGGTACTCTTGAAGGACTACAAAAGGGGACTTCTACTTCTGGAGAGAGATCTGCAATAGTGAGTATATACTTCTGGGGATTTTTCTGATGAGGATTCTTTGGATTAAAGATGATTAATCTGTGAACCCAGTGTATTTGTTAAATCAGTCAGGGCCTAGTAGCAGCAGTTTAAGTTTAAATTTAAAACACAGAAGAGAGTTTTCTGGTTAAATTTAGAACACAGCAGAGAGCTTCTAGTTTAAATTTCATACTAGGTCAGAGCCTAGCAGCAGCAAAGAGCCTTAATTTAAATCAAATCAGACTATAACTTAGCATAAAAGGCAAAACAGGGTCAATATTCTTTGAGCAATAAATAAAGTCTTCTAGTGACCTTTACAAAGAGGCCTTCTACCTAGGGGGCAAGAGACCTGTGAAACATTTTAAATAGGTGTTAAAGCCAGGTGGCAGGTCAAAAGGCCATTTTGAAAGACTCCTTATATCCAAGCAAGGACTGTTAATCACCCAGGAAGTTGGTCACAGCTTACCTTAGAAGCACACGACAGGGAACTGTGTAGCAGCCCTCTTTTTAATAAGTCTTATTTCCTTCCCTCCCTCCTCAACACCCATCCGCCCCTGGGATAATCATAGCTTTATAGGTACTTACACATCTTAAAGGAAAGGAACTGCTCTCAGGTGCAGCTCTTTATCCAAATCAGTCATACATTAAGGACCTGAGATTAATTAAGCTTCGGGTGAACAAGGTATATTAAATGTATTCAATACACTTTTATTAGTATAAGCATCCACAGCAACCCTTAGTAACTAAAGAACTTAAAGATCTAAACATAAGCTTAAAACTAAGATGCAGACAGCAGTCCAGCAGTGAGATGGGGGCTTTCCAGTCTTTTGCATTGAGTGTCACATGTATGATTTTCTCCCAGTTGGTGAGAGTAATTACGTGTGTACTAGGTGCAAGGAGCTCTTTGCTCTTTGCTCTCAGGGAACGAGTCCGTTCTCTAGAAGCTAGAGTAGCAGACTTGGAAGACATAAGAAAGACAGAGAGGTACATAGACGAGACCTAAAGGGATATATTCCTGAATTCCCACCTCCAGTCTGGCAGCATCCCTGTTGCCATGGAGGAGAGAAGTCACGTGACAGGAGAACATCACCCTGGTGTGGCAGGAAGTGATCCTGTAACTAGGATCTGTCCTCCAGCTGATGTAAAATCCTCTCACACCGAGGACGTTTCTCTAGGGCCATGTGCCAATGAGGGAAGGGTTAGGACAGCCATTATTGTTGGTGATTCGATCATTAGGCATGTAGATAGCTGGGTGGCTGGTGGACGTGAGGATCGCCTGGAAAAATGCCTGCCTGGTGCAAAGGTAGCGGATCTCACACGCCATCTAGATAAGGTCTAAGATAGTGCTGGGGAGGAGTCTGCTGTCTTGGTTTATGTCGGTACCAATGACATAGGAAAATGTGGTAGAGAGGTTCTGGAGGCTAAAATTAGGCTTTTAGGTAGGAAGTTGAAATCCAGAACTTCTAGGGTAGCATTCTCTTAAATGCTTCCAGTTCCATGTGCAGGACCCAAAAGGCAGGCAGAGCTCCAGAATCTCAATGCGTGGATGAGACAATGGTGCAAGGATGAGGGTTTTGGATTTTTTAGGAACTGGGGAACATTCTGTGGAAAGGAAGGGCTCTTCCGATGGGATGGGCTTCACCTTAACCAGAATGGAACCAGGCTGCTGGCATTAACCTTTAAAAAGGAGATAGAGCAGCTTTTAAACTAGATAATAAGGGAAAGCCGACAGTCGCCCAAGAGCACATGGTTCGGAAGAATGTATCCTTGAAGGATACTATCAAAAGCAGAGAGGTTCCAAAAAAGAGTTAGGTAGCCCAAATGCCTGTGAGTATGGAGCAGACAGAACTTAAAGATTACAAATTACCCATGCCTAACAATAACCAGATTAATATGAATAAAATAGTCTCTAAAATGCTTGTATGCAAATGCTAGAAGTCTAAAACATAAGATGGGAGAGTTAGAATATATAGCATTAAATGTGAGGCTAGACATGATTGGAATCTCAGAGACATGGTGGAAGGAGGACAACCAGTGGGTCACTGTGCTATTTGGGTACAAACTATATCGTAATGATAAAGCTGATCAAATTGGTGGAGGGGTTGTGCTCTAGAGAGGGCATTGAGTCAGAAAGGATTAAAGTTTTGCAGGAAACAAAATTTGCTGTAGAATCTCTATAGATTGAAATTCCATGTAAGAAGGGGAAGGCGATGGCAGTGGGGGTGTACTATCGACTACCTGGCCAGAATGAACAAATGGATGATGAAATGCTCAAAGAAATCAAGGAAGCTAACAAACATTACAGCACAGTAATAATAATGGGTGATTTCAATTACCCCGGTATCGACTGGGTCAGTGTCACGGCAGGACATGCTAGGGAGATAAAGTTCCTAGATGATATAAATGACTGCTTCTTGGAGCAGCTGGTTCATGAACCGACCAGAGGGGAAGCCATATTGGACCTAGTCCTTAGGGGAACACCAGGTCTGGTGCAAGAGATAAGAGTGTTGGGGCCACTTGGCAATAATGATCATAGCATAATCGCGTTTGATTTAATTAGTGGAGGAGGGATAGTAAGGAAATCCACAGCACTACCTTTTAACTTTCGAAAGGGAGACTATGATAAAATGAGGAAAATAGTTAAGAAAAAACTAAAAGGAGCAGTTGCAAAGGTTAAAGACTTACATCAAGCTTGGGTGTTGTTGAAAAATACTATCTTTGAAGCCCAGACCAGCTGTATTCCATGCTTTAAAAAAAGTGAAAGGAAGTCCAAAAAACTGACAGCATGGTTTAAAGGTGAGGTCAGAGAGGCTGTTGTTGCCAAAAAAGCATCTTTCAGGAAATGGAAAAAAGATCCAAATGATTAAAACTGGAAACAGCACAAGTACTGGCAAGTTAAATGCAAGTGAGAGTCAGTTGGATCATTAGATGATAGAGGGGTAAAAAGGGTAGTAAAAGGGGACAAGGCTATCGTGGGGAGACTGAATGAATTCTTTGCTTCGGTCTTTACTGAGGAAGATGTAGGGATGTTACCCATAACTGAAGTGGTATTTAAAGGTGATTCTGCAGAAGAATTGAAGGAAATATCGTTACACCGGGAAGATGTGTTACAACTATTTGATAAACTGAAGAGTAGGAAATCACCTGAACTGGATATACATCCAAGGGTATTGAAAGAACTTAAATATGAGATTGTAGACCTGCTATTAGTAATCTGTGAACTATCATTAAAATCATCTGTAATACCTGATGATTGGAGGACGGCCAATGTAACACCAATTTTTAAAAAGGGTTCCAGGGGTGATTCAGGAAACTATAGACCGGTGAGCCTGACAAGGAAAAATGGTAGAAATCATCATAAAGAACAAAATTACTCAGCATGAAGATAGTCATGGCCTAATGGGAGACAGCCAACATGGCTTTAGACAAGGAAGATATTGTCTTACTAATCTGTTTTTTTTTAAGGTGTGAATAAACAGGTAGATAAAGGTGAGTCAGTTGATAAAGTGTATCTGGACTTTCAGAAAGCCTTTGACAAGGGCTCTCATCAGAGTCCTTGGCAAAGCTAAAAAGTCATGGGATAGGAGGCAATGTAATATTGTGGATCAGGAAATGGTTAATAGATAGAAAGCAGAGGGTAGGGCTAAATGGCCAATTTTCCAAATGGAAAAAGGTGAATAGTGGAGTACCACAGGGATCTGTGGTGTGTCCGCTGCTTTTTGACATATTCATAAATGACCTGGAAAAAGGAATAATGAGTGAGGTTATCAAATTTGCAGATGACACAAAACTATTTAAAGTTCTTAAAACCCAAGAGGATTGTGGAAAATTGCAAGAGGATCTTGATAAGCTGGGCGACTGGGCATCCAAATGGCAGATGAAATTTAATGTGGACAAGTGCAAAGTTATGCTTCTAGGATAGAAGAACCCAAACTATGGTTACATGATGCAAGGTTCCACATTGGGAACCACCACCCAGGAAAAAGATTTAGGCGTCATCATAGATAACATGTTAAAACCCTCTGCCCAGTGTGCAGCAGCAGCCAAGAGAGCAAATAGAATGCTAGGTATCATAAGGAAAGGAATGGGAAATAAAACTAAGGATATTATAATGCCTCTGTATCATTCCATGGTGTGACCGCACCTTGAATATTGTGTGCAATTCTGGTCGCCGTATATTAATAAGAATATAGCATTATTAGAAAAGGTATAGAGAAGAGCCACCAAAATGGTAAAGGGGATGGAAGGCTACTCCTATGAAGAGAGGCTAAAAAGGTTAGGGCTCTTCATCCTGGAAAAGAAACCCCTGAGTGGAGATATGATAGAGGTTTATAAATTAATGAATGGAGTGGAATGGGTAAATGTAGATCGATTGTTGTTTACATTATCAGAATATAGAAAGACTAGGGGACAAGCAATGAAGCTACAGGGTAAACTATTTAAGACAAATAAAAGAAAATATTTTTTCACTCAACGTGTAATCAACGTGTTAGAAAGGGACCGAGGATATCAATGCTTGACCCAATACAAGTATTGTGGAACCTGTGTCTTTTGGGGAAACTGCTAGGTATGTATGGCCACTGTTGGAAACAGGATACTGGGCTTGATGGACCTTGGTCTGACCCATTATGGCATATCTTATGTTCTTATGTATGACATTGGGCATGCAGAGATCTCAGCAGGCATAGGCAGACCCCTACTCATGGCCACAGTCACCCAGTGCACGTCCCGGTGGGTAAACTTTATCCTACATAGCAGGTACAGCACCAGCATGTGTAATCTCCAATGAATCATCTAGAAAGGGTCCACATACCCATCAGCCACATAGACAGGCTCCACTTCCCATGACTAGATGGAAGAGCAGGCTGATAGCACTGGCACATTGAGCAGATATGCATTTCAGAGCGTGCTAATAGCACCTGTACAATGAGCGCACATTAACAATGCCTGAGCAAATAAGGAGACCGAAGTGTCAGGCAAGAATACCAACCATCACCACTTTTGCAAAGCATAGTGATGGGTGTGTGTATGTGTGTGTGTATCCCCATAGCATTGTGCCCTGCTGCACTGCATTGTGCCTCACATTTCAGAAGTTGTTCCCAGCCTCAATCTGGAAATGTGCATGATGAGTAGCAGAGGGTTGTGTGTATGGCCTGAAACAGAGCATTTTGCCCAGAATGTTTATGTGTGTGAGGTAGGTTCAATGGCTGAGATTTCATATTGCCCATCTGCCATGTATGGGTCTGGGTGCCCACAACATTTTATGCTGAAAGGGCATTCTCACTGTGACTATGGCACAGCTATGTATCCACATAGTGCTATATGGTGTCTGGTTGCAGGGTGCTCTCCCTTTTCTGGGAGCCCAATCATTGTACCAACTGATGGGTGTCCATGCTGTTTGTCCCAAGCCAGGGTATACATGGTGGCTCTTTGCACATGCAATGTATGCTGACCAGCAGACTGGACACAGTTGTTGTGTGCACAGCTCAGACAGCCTGTGGTGGGCCTCAAATGCAGACTGACAGTGCTCAATGTAGTAGATTGGTAGCTGTAGATGGTTAGACCAGCAGCTGTTCTTGGCCTGCTCACTATGGTCATGGGCAGCCCAACACTACAGTGACAACAGCCCTATACCAGCCTATACAAACTCTACTGCATTTGGCTTCCATGGAGACAGCTACCACAACCCTACTAACTCATATGAGATGTTATAGGGGAGTCCCTGCCCAACAGGAGCAGAACATAGGCCCCAGGCCCCAGATATGTCAAGTGACTCAGGCATACTTCAACTAGGCAAAAAAACAGGTGACTAGCATCACAAACTGCCACATACTAACAATGATATGGGCCTTCAGCAGGGCCAGAAGAGTCCATCTCTAGCAGTGCAAGCTCGGGGGACCAGGTGCTGTACGCCCCTCCACACCTTCAGGATGACCACTGAAACTGGTCAGTAGCACAGTTTGCATAAAATATGTGCCTGTAGCACACATTATCACTGTGTATTACTGAGCTGCTGCACTGGATCACTAAATCCTCCTTTTAGTGATCAGCTGCAGAATGATGTTCTGTGTGTGCAGTGCATCATGGCAATGAAGATGCTAACCTATACCGGCCCACACAGCAGACATTGCAGGCATAGTGGCCACTGTGATCACTGGGGCAGAGCCTAGTATCTGCTGATCATATCTGAATGGTGGGAAATGTGCGCATGTTTCCCCAGAGAGCACAGGATGGCCTGCAATGGACCACATTGCTCTTTACTATGGTTTTGCATTTGGTGTACTGTATGTCCAGGGGTCCTTATCCTGCAGTGTGCAGCAGGTCACAGGGGACTGCACGCCATGCATATGTGCTGTCTTTGGGGTTTGTGCCACACTGCGGCACAACAGACCCAGGCACGTGACTGTTGTTTGCCGTTGGGGGCACAGTGCAGGGATGGGCATCATGATCTAACCTGTTCCTTGGTCTTTGCACGAGGGAGGTAGCCAGTAACAGTGCATCTGTTGTGCTGCTACAGTACTGTGTGTTGTGGGCATTACGTTTTGCATGTGTGCCAAAGGAGAGAGAGCTCCTAGGTATGGTGTAAATGACAATAAAGATACAGATAAAGATGCACTGTCTCGGAATGTGCCTGTCACATTGTTTCATGTCCTGATGTCCACCCATTGCAAGGAGGGACCTGCAGTTTCTTTGATTCCAGACATTGCTGTGCAGAATGGTGTGGAAGTGTAGCCTAATGGTTAGAGCACTATCTCCATAAGCAAGGGGAGAGGGTTAAATTCCCACCTGTCCCCTTGGTGTCTGTGTGCTACTCAGTTCATTTCCATGCCTTGAATGGTCCGGGGTCTGCTTTGATTGGCTGACATACATTCTTATGCTTTGTTATGTGTTCCACCCACAATTTGGGTCTGCAAACATGCAATTCACCATCATGCACTTCTGAGAGCATGGCTTTATTGGCTCTGCTGCAGTACATTGCAGGGGGTCAGACATTTATTTATTTATTTGACTTTTTTTTTATATACCGCCTTTCAATGTTATCAAAGCAGTTTACATTTAACTCAACAATTTAACATAGAACTGTTACAGCTATAGCTGTGATACATTCTAGGAAGTTAACTGTTATGCCAACAGTAGCAACTGTTTACATTTCAATGATAATGGTTGACATTAAGAGTAAGGGATGGTCAGCCAGGTTTATTACAATTTGGAAGTGGGTATTATTCGAGTGAAGGGGTGGTATGAAAGTCTTTAAGTATTTGAGTTGTGGTTAAGTATTGAGTATTGGCCTGTAGTATTCAGTGAACAGGTGAGTCTTCAGCATTTTCCTAAAATCAGAAGTATTGTTGATTGTTCTTAGGTAATGTGGTAGTGAGTTCCAGAGGGTCGGACTGAAGATTTCAATGGCTGTCTGGCAGGCTGTTTGAGAGCTAATGATTTTTATGTGTGGAGTTGAGAGAGTGTTTTGATTTTGTTTCCTCCTTGTCCGGGACTCTGGGATCATCTGGATCAATGGCTGTAAGCCATTGATGGTTTGTTTATTTATCGTCTTGTATGTCATCATTATTGCTTTGTACTTTATGCGGGATTGTATTGGCAACCAGTGGAGGGATCGAAGGGTCGGCTTGATGTGTTCTTGTCTTTTGGATCCAGTGATTAATCAAGCAGCAGTATTTTGAGCAAACTGTATTGGCTGGGTGGTGTGCTTGGGGAGGCCTTGATGTAGTAAGTTGCAGTAGTCTAGGTGTGAAGTAACTATTGTCTGACATACGATGCGAAAGTGGCTGTGCTGTAGTAGGGGTCTTAGATTTTGTAGCAGTTTCATTTTGTAGCATGCATTAGTGATCATCCTCATGATATGTGTTTGAAAGTTGATCCTCTGGTCTAGGATTACACCTAGATATTTTACTTCCACCGGGATGATGAAGTTGTTGATTTTGAGTGTGTCAGATGGGATATATGTAGGATCTCTAGTGACTGTAAGGACCTCTGATTTGCTGTAGTTGATTGTGAGGTTGTGAAATTGAAGGCAGCTGATTTCATTCAAGATATTATAGAGGAGTAGTTCGGTTTGGCGGATTCGAATGGGGCATAAATCATCAGGTTATCTGCGTAGAGGTGATAGTATAGGTTTTGTTCTTGTATGATTTTGCAGACCAGTTGAATATATATGTTAAATAGGAGGGTGGATAGTGAGGATCCCTGGGATATTCCTTATTGTGGTTTAATTGGCTTAGAGGTTCTGTTCTTTATATTGACCTGGGAGTGACGGTCAGATAGGTAAGAATGGAACTGAGAAAGAATTATGCCACTGATTCCAATCTCCATCAGTCTGTTTATGAGCATGGTGTGGTTTAGTGAGTTGAAGGGGCTGCTATATCTATGAAGATAAGTATAAATCCTTGTTTGCGGTTCTCAACTCCTTTAATTAATGTATTGGTCAGTGTGCCAATGTTTCTACCCCATGATTTTGTTCGAACCCATGCTGTTGTGGGTCCAGAGGAGCAGTAGAATCAATGTAGTCCTGTAGTTGTATTTGTACTGCTTTTTCAATTAGTTTTGCTAGGAAAGGTATGCTGAATATAGGTCGATATGATGAGAACAAGTTGGGGTCAAGTTCATTGTCTTTTAGTTGAGGTCTTATTGAGGAAATTTTTAATATGGTAGGCATGTGTCCTTGTGATAGCGAGAGGTTTATTATTCTGCAGAGCAGGGGTGTGAGTTTTTATTTGGACATCTTTATCCAAGAGGTGGGGCAAGAGGTGATGTGGGTTGTGTTCAAGTTGGTGAGGATTCGTGTTCACCCTGCAGTTATCTGTCACCTGACTGGCTGCATAGCCTAATGGTCAGATTGCTGTCTTTTGAACCAAGATGCCAGAGTTCAATTCCCACTAGTATTCCTTATCTGACTGGTTGGAACAGTCAGCTGATGCTTTTTATATATGGCACAACCTACATCAACTAACCACAACTCCTTGTGACCTTGGGCAGGCCTCAGCAGACCACATGCTCTCACAGTCCCTGTTTTTAATCATACATTTCAAGGTTTTCGGTACAATGTACAGTGCTTTGACTGCACTGATAGAGCAGTATAATCAGAGGCAGTTAAATACATACAGATATAACCAACCTGTGAAACATGCTTCAGGTATTACATCATGACTGTTCCTGTACTGTTTTTGTGCCATCACATCTCTGCATTATATACAGACCCATCCTATCTATTAGATAGTCACCTGCAGGGATCATCTCATGTCCTTACGTGCCCCATTTGGCCAAGTTGGGTGACTCCTGTCCAGATGTTGTATGCACATTTGTCTGGTGAATTGTATGGTGTTTGGGTGTCTGGGACCGGTGTGAGACCAGCATGTCTGGTATTAGGCCTTCCACGTGGCCCTGACACATGTTTTCCCCACACAGTACAAATGCACTGGGGATGTCATCTTGGGTGCATCAGTGCTTCATGCCCATACCATGCTCTCATCTACCACCATCATTGCTCCAGCCCGTCCATCTGCCTCTGCCGGCTATGTGCAGTCATGTATTCTCCTGCATGCTGCTACACTGTGGCCAACATAGGTATTCGTTTCCACATTTCAACTTTTCACACACACTTCTCCTGTGCCTGATCTACATGTCATCACTCCTGCTCCGTCATCCGCTTGCTGCACATATCGTGCCATGTCTGACTCCGTTGGGGGACACGTCTTCCCCATCCAATGCATCAGTACAGTTGCCTCCCACATGCTCATCCCACTTACTGGCTGCCACGTAGGTTGCCCACAGATCTGTCAGGTCCATTAGCTCCCACCTATCCTTCCATACATCCCCATTACATTGCCTTTCAATGGGACTCCCTTATCCAGCACTACAGTGAAAGCCATTTTCAGACATTAAGGTGCACAGTTGCTACCTTAATGCCTGGTGTATTGTTAGCACATATTAGGCAAGCCATTGTGCCCTTAGCGCTGGAACATCTCCTGCCTGCTCAGAGCCTTTATCGCACGGAACACTTCTGATTGCTGCCGTTAACACTCAATATCCCCTGCTCCCTTAATGTCCTTTAGTAAACATACCCCTAAGGATTACAAATAGGGCTACTGATTTTAGATTTAACCAGTGAACACTGATAAAATACCCCAAAGCAAAAAAATAAGATTGGTGTTATTGGATAAACACTAGAAAACACCACAAGATCATAAGAAATGCCATACTGGGTCGAACCAAAGATTCATCAAACCCAATATTCTATTTCCAGCAGTAGCCAATCCAGGTCACAAGTACCTGTCAGGTTCCTAAAAAGTGGATAGATGCCATGTTGCTTATCCCAGGGATAAACAGTAGATTTCCTCGGTCCTTTTTAATAATGGTTTATGACTTTTCTTCCAGGAACTTGTACAAACCTCTTTTAAATGCAGATACAATAACAACTTTTTATATCCTCTGGCAACAAATTCCAGAGTTTGATTATAAGTTGAGTTAAAAAATATTTCCTCCAATTAGTCTTAAATAGACTACACGGTAGCTTCATTGCATATTCCCTAGTCTTTCTACTTTTTGAAGGAGTAAACAACCAATCTATGTTTATTAGTTCGACTCTACTCATTATTTTATAGACCTCTATTATACAGTTGTGGTCAACATTACTGGCACCCTTGCAGTTCAACCCCTTAATGTCCAATATCTCTTTTAAAAAGTGGCCAGTGAAATGGCTTTGGACTATATATGCACACATATTTAACACATAAAAGAATCAGGACCAATTAAAAAAGTAAATAGTAGTAAATAGCATAAAAACTGAGACATTGCCAGGACATGATCATTCACAAAAAAATCCATTCTATATGAGTCCACAGGTCTTATATCAATACATATATAGAAAATATTGAATACAAAGGAGAAAAGGATCTCAAAATACCACAGGGTAATTACCTTAAGCACAAGGTATCAAAGTACTCAGGTCATGGCATACACTTAGCACATCAACAATCCTAAAAAAACTCTGCTGGAGCACTAAAACTGAAGGGAAGAGCTCTACACCATACCTCTCTAAGAATGTAGCAGTTTGTATGGAACTGAAGATTATGCCTCCTGAAAAAGCATAGGCGAAACGCCGAAGTTGGCGTCACCTGTGGCTTTGGGGAAGTTGATATTGAGATAAATGCTACTGCTGAGTTTGTGATCATGGTAAACACTGCTATATTGCTTGTCTCACTCTGACCAATGTTTTGAGTTTGTTATGTATGGTCAAGCAAGTTTGTTTTATGCTCTGCGGGAGGAGAGGCACTAATATGAAATTATATATAAGAATGAAATTAATCTATTTCATAAATAAAAAG
This sequence comes from Ichthyophis bannanicus, assembly GCA_033557465.1. Lineage (NCBI taxonomy): Eukaryota > Metazoa > Chordata > Amphibia > Gymnophiona > Ichthyophiidae > Ichthyophis > Ichthyophis bannanicus. The sequence continues at coordinate 294,870,473 of CM066033.1, read as the reverse complement.
AATAAAAAAGTGATTTCATCTATAATTAAAGGAGTTTTTTAGGATCGTTGATGTCCTAAGGGTATACCATGGCCTGAGTACTTTGGTACCTCGTGCTTACGGTAATTACCCTGTGGTATTCTGGGATCTTTTTCTCCTTTTTATTCACTATTTTCTATATATGCATTGATATAAGCCCTGTGGACTCATATAGAACAGAATTATTTTGTGGATGTAGGAATTCTTTGTTCTGCAAATAGCATTTTCAGGAAGGACATGATTATTGGCACCTTTATAAACAATTCAAATCAGTTTGAACAGAAGAACCACATTCACATTGCAGTAAAATTAGACACACCTGAGATCAATTGCCAGTACCCACGTGATTTGAATCAACCAGTGAATGATGGCTGTAATGTTTAAAATGGCCACATTCACTCCTTGTTCCATTTTTACAATGGTGAAGACAAGGGAGCTGCCTGAGACTGTCAGAAAAGCCATTATCGCCAAACATCAAACTTCGAAGGGGTACAAAATCATGTCCAAAGACCTTCAGATTCCTGTGTTTACAGTTTGCACCTCCCAAGACATGGAAGAGGAAACCTAGGGGTATGGTTACTAAATGGCGGTAAGGGATCAGGCATAAGCAAGCGTTAACAGCAGTGATAAGGGGTTTTACATGTAAAAAGGCTCTGGGCATGTAGGAGGTGTTCCAGTGTTAAGGGCGCTATAGGCCATTTAACATGCGGTAGCAGGACATCAGGCGTTAAGGTGTCAAGCATGCACCTTAACTTCCAAAAACAGTTGTAACCCTAAAGCTGGATAAAGGAGCAGCAAGGGAAGCTAATTTGAAGGTGATGGTTGGAAGGACAGGTGGGAGATGATGGACCTGCCAGATCTGTGGGCACTCTCTATGGCAGCCAGTAAAGTGGGAGGCAGCTGTACTGATGCACAGGGGGTGCCAATGTAATATGGTGCAATGTCAGTGTGCAGCATAGGATGGGGAACACGTGTCCCCCAGCGGAGTCAGAAGTGGCAGGATGAGAGCAGTTACAGGAGGACAGAGTAGCAGTGGTGACATGCAGATCAGGCATGAAGAGCCAAAATGTGGACAAGAGTACCAGTGTAGGCCATGGTGTAGCAGCTTGCATGAGAAGACATAACTGCACACAGTCAACAGAGGCAGATGGATTGGCTGAAGGACAGATGGCGGCTGAGGAGAGGGTGGTATGGGCTGGCAGCATCGATGTGCTGTAGGTGTCATCTCCAATGTATTTGTACTGTGCGTGAAAATGTGTGCTAGTACCACTTGGGAGGCCTGATACCAGACAAGTGGGACTCACACCTGTCCTAGCCACATAGCCACCATACAACACATCAGACAAATATGCAGATAACAACTGCACAGGTGTCATCCAAACTGGACAAATGGGATACGTATGGACATGAGCTTAGACCTGCAAGTGGCTATCTGAGGGGTAGCATGTGTCCACCTGCAAGTGGCTATAAATGTACTGCAAAGATGTAAGGGAGCCAAAGCTATACACTCACAGACATGTCTCACATGGCTCATGTTTCCCAAGTAGGTTACAGCTGTATGCATGTAACTGCCTATTGGTATACCACTGAAGCAGTGCAGTCACGTTGGTGTACATCTTACTGTCAATTGGTAATGCCTGATGATAATGCTTGTATGGACCTGTAGTCAGCTGAGCCATTGGTGGGTTAAGTGATCTGCTCAAGGTCACAAGAAGGTGTTGTCAGTCCGTGAAGAGTGTGGCAGACATAAAATGTGACAGTAACTCATTCTGAAATATCACCTAAGGAGTGGTAGTGGGTATCAAGCCATGGTATCTTGGCCCTCAAGCTATTGCCATGACCATTATGCCATGCTGGGGATGGGGGGGGGGGCTGACATCTTCAGGGTGAACATGTCATACTCCCTGCAATGAGCTGCATTTGAGGCAATAAAGCCATGCTTGCAGAAGGCCATGATGGGGAATATAAGTGGCCAGAATGCAGAAAATAGTAAAAGGATGAGTGTCTGCAAGGCACAGTAGAGCCAGGACTGTTACAGGCAGGGAAATTATCTGAGTAGCACATAGGCACAAAATGAACAAGTGGGAACCTAACTCCTGTCCCCTGTGCGTGGGGATATTGCACTAACCAGTAGGCTACACCTCCACATCTAGCTACACAGCAATGTCTGGAGTCAAAGAGCCCGCAAGTCTCTGCCGAAGCCTAAACTATCTGCTGTGTGTGCTGGTATAGATTAATCCCTCCAGTACCCATGAGGCACTGCACACGTGGAACAGCAGTCTGCAGCCCATCACCAAATGGAGAATGCACTGATCCATCACATCAGCTCAGTAAGACACACTTACAGAGTGTGCTACATGCACACAGCAGCTACAAACCACGCTACTGAGCAGTTATACTAGTCACCCTGAGGGTGAGGATAGGTACCCAGCACCTGGTCCCCAGAACTTGTACTACTAGAGATTATTCATCACCATTATCATCATCATTTTTTAAGTACTGTAAGATACATGTAGTACTGAGCAAACACAAAGAAAGACAGTACCTGCTCAAAAAGATCACAATCTAAAAGACAAACAGATATGACAGCACAAGAAGCATGAAGTCAAAGGGAAGAGGAAAACGCAAGGAAAACAAAGATCATGGTCCGAAAACTGTCTCAAAGAGGTATGCTTTTAGCAAGGATTTGAAAAGTGAGAGAGAAGAGACTTGACATGGAAATAGGGGAAGCTTATTCCAGGCATAAGGAGCAGCAGTGTGAAAGGATCAAAGTCTGGAGTTAGTATTAGTAGAGAAGAGCATAGAGAGGAGACCAGAGGAGGAGCGGAGTTCACGAGGTGGGGGAGTAGGGAGAGAGGAGGGAAGAGGGAGGAAAGATAATGAGGGACAGTAGAGTGAATGCATTTAAAAGTTAGGAGAAGTAGTTTGAAATGAATATGGAACCAAAAGGAAAGCCAGTGAAGCGATTTAAATAGAAGGTCACACGAGAGTAATGCACCTGACAGAAAATCAGTCGTGCTATAGAGTTCTGAACAGATTGAAGAGGAAACAGGAGGGACTGAGGAAGACTGGCAAGGAGGAGGTTACAGTAGTCAAAAGAGGAGGTAATGAGTGAATAAGGATCCTAGTAGTGTCTTCAGAGAAGAAGGGATGAATTTTGCTAATGCTTGTTGTTAGCGTCTGCTCAGTGTGCAGGTGCTATCAGCCTGCCTCTCTGTCTAGCTGTGGATAGTGGAGCCTGTTTGTGTGGCTGATGGGTGTTTGTACCCTTACTGGCCGATTCATTGGGTGTTGCACATGCTGGTGCTGTACCTGCACTGTAGGCTAAAGTTTTGCCACAGGAACATGCAATAGATGACCCACAGTCAGGGCTTGGACCTGTGACACTCTTCTCATATACACACCAACTGTGTGTGTTGAGCCACAGTACTGTCATATGGGTTCAATAGTCCCTGGGGCTGACATGTTTCCCATCAGACAGACCTTGGTACATGTTGCAATACACATGGCACATAGGGCCAGGACATGGCTCTGGTCTGCTGCAGGCTGGTGCTAATGTCTCCGCCGCCAACATCCACACACATGCGCGCTGTCAGTGGTGGTGGTGCGCAGTCCCAGCTTGTCCAACATGCGGGCTTGGGACTGTGCATCACCACCACTGACAGCAGGCATGTGTCACACTACATTGGGAGAGTGCCAGAAGATTGCAAAGGAGTCATCTATTATCAGTGGTGGACTGACCGGAGACAAAGCCTCATTGATGAGGGTGGATAAGGATGGGTATGACTTTGTTCAAGTGCTTTGCTAAGATCTTAGTATAGGATCTTGTAGTCTGTATTAAGTAGAGAAATGTGATGATAATTTTCTACTTTCTGAGGATCCCTACCTGGCTTTTCAAGTGCAACCATTGTGGCTGCAGTGAATGAGCCAACCGCTGTTGAAGGAGTAGGTTAAAATAGACGGTGGTCGAGTTCCTCAGTAACAGTCCAAAAAAATTCTAGGGGGAGTCTTTCAGGACCCGAGGCTTTCCCTAGAGGTATCTGCTTGAGGGCTTGGAAAATTTCCCCTAGGCTAATATCGCTATCCAGGTCTGCGGCTTGAGACGCTTTTAAGATTGGTCTTTCTAGGTGATTCATCAAGACGTCAAACCCGCCTAAATTTTCTGTGATCTCAGATTAATAAAGTTGGTCATAGAAGGTACTGAAGTGGTCCAGAATGTCTGAATCGTGTACTACAAGTTGGTCAACATTATCTCTAATAGCCTCAATATGCATAGATTGTTTCTGAGCCTTCAGTGAGTTTGCAAGAAGCCTCCTGGCTCTTTTGCTCTCCACAAAGTAGTGGCTATTTTGTAAGGTTACAATTTGATTGGCTTCAGTACTGAGGATCAAGCTATATTGGTATCTTAGTTTTTGTAGTTGGAGCAGGGCTATGGAATGAGACCTAGTTAGGAGCAAATGTTTGCCTGCAATGATTTGAGAATTCAAATTCTGCATTTCCTGCTAGTGCTTTTTGGAGGCATCAATTGCATAAGTAGTAATGATTACGTGGAGGTAGGCTTTAAAGGATTCCCATCAGACCCAACCTGTTTCGTCATTAGAGAAATTGCAGGTGAAGTAAGTAGAAGTAGCTTGCCTAATAACAGTCAGAAATTAGTCATCACTCAATAGGGCTTTATTGATTTTACAAAAGGAGCAGAAGTCTGGATGGAGCATTTGTAGGGACAGGGTGATGATTGCATGTTCCCAGAACATGATCCTCAAGGTGTCGATAGAGGATATTCCCTAGAGCAGTGATTTAGAAAAGAGCAAGAAATCTATCTTGGAATGCATATGATGTGGTAGGGAGTAGAAAATGAACTCTTTGGAAATGGGATGTTGGAGCCGCCATGGATCGACTAAACCAGCATTCTTCCATAAGGGATTGAAGCACTGAATGAACCTTGTTAGATCGAGCTACCCTTTGGGAGTCTTGATCTAGCAGGAAGTTAAGGACCAGATTGAAATCTTCTCCTAGAAGGATTGGCAGAAGGACTGCATCAGTGACTTTCCTGGAGATAGTAAGGAAGAATCGTATGGTGAAAAGAACACATTTCTCTGGACTTAACTGAAGAGTAGCTCTAATCAATCTGCCCCCTGCATCTGCTCTTGTTTGAAGGATAGATGGAGAAAGTGTCAGTATACTTACTCCACATTTTTTATGTAGGGCTAGAAAGCACATCACTACGGAGTAGGAACCAGAGCCAAATTTCATCGATTTTGTTAAAGTTAGGTGTGTCTGTTGCAGGTATATGATGTCTGTGAAATCCCTCTGACAATACAATAGTATTTTCTTATGCTTAATTGGGTTATTAATACCTTTTACATTAAGAAATAGTAACTTAAGCAACAGAGCTATTTGTATAATGAGTGGAGGTATGCCAGAGGGTTTAAGGAAGAAGAAGCAGAAAACCCAGAGTACCTCATACTTGGGTATTGCCCATAAGTAGATCTCAAAGATGGTAAAGAGAGGCAGCCAGCGTTTGTATACAGAATACTTGTAGAAAGAGCCAGGGAACATAACAAACCCATTATAGCAAAAAGTTGCAGCTTGTGGGATAGCTGACATGCTGTGTAGTCACCAAATGGGGCCCGTGGGGCTGCAAGGAGACCATTCCCCACACCCCCTCCCTCAATAAAGAGAATGAGAAGAGAACTATTCTCCCTCCCTTACAGTAACCCAATTCAAAGATTAATCATACTATAACATAATCTGTGGAGAGACTTGCAGCAGAGGGCCACAATTCAGGAAAAGCTAGCATTCACACCCCGATGCACTCTCATCACTTAAGAAGTATGGGGGGTGGGGGTAAACCCTGAAAATACAACTGCAACAGTCAGGGGAGTTTATACTCCCATGAATAGCACAACGTCTACATCTGGTGAGGAGCTGTAGATTATGGGGGTGACTGCCAGTCAAAGGACATGAGCCTATAGCGCAGTACAGAGTCCAACATCACTGGTCTTATTAGAGCTTCCATTATGTTCTGGATTCCTGGTGCTGGATGGCAAGGTCAGTGTATGTCCATTCCTTCAAAGTCAGCTAGAAAGGTCCAGAGAAGATCCAGGTCCTCAAAAGTGTGAGCCTGATTATGGATGGTGACTTGAAGATGCGCCGGGAAGAAAAGGCTATAGATTGCAACTTCTGCAGCTGAGATATAAATGAAAGAAGCTGCTTGTGGCAGTCCATAGTTGTTTTGTTCACATCAGGGAAAAAAGCAGTTTATGTCCGTTGTACAGGATTGGTAATTTGATCTGGTCAGCCTGCATGATTTGCAATGCATGCAGGTACCTTAGCAGTTTAATACCAAAGGGCCCCGAGGTTTGCGACATGCAGTGGGAAGATGCTCTGCGTGTATGTTCTATCTCTAGCAGCCTATGAAGATCAAATTGAAGAAGTTCGGGCAGGAGCTGCTCAAGGAAGTGAATTGGATCTGCTCCTTCAGTGCCCTCATGTATCCTGAGGATTCGGAAATTGTTTGCCGTGAGCGATTTAAATCTTCTAATTGATGTTCCAGCTGGGTAAGTTGCTCGGCATTTTTCCTGATTTGCTGTATGTGCTCCTTGTGTGCTAGGATGGTGCATTTGACATTGTTGAGCTGCAGAAAGAGCGAGTTCATTTGTGCTTTAAGATCTGTAAGTTCCAATTGAATGGACTCCAGCAATTCTCCGTTGGCTGAAACAAGCTCTTTGACCTGCTGGATGTCTATTAGTATTTTTGATAAATCCACGTCCATGTCTTTGGCTGCACCCTCTTACTAGTGGACGGGTGCTCCTGTTTTGATCTCTTTACTCCTTGTGTGAGTGCCATCGAGTAGTTGACAGGCCGGTTTGATGGTCGACATACTCAGAGAGACGGGAGCTGATATAAGAATGTAAAAGTAGGGAGAGGAGTGGGGGAGAGCCAGGAGTCAATATAGTGTCACTGGAGCGGGGCCCTGAGACATCCATCTTGGCCAGTATTCAGCTCACCCCCATGATTTAACAATTTTAAATAATTTTGTGTCATCTTCAAATTTGATCACCTCACTTGTTTCCATTTCCAGGTCATTTATAAATATGTGAAAAAATAGCAGGCTCAGCACAGTCTCCTGGGGTGCTCCACTATTCATCTTTCTCTAATGAGAGCCCTATTTTCTGTTTTTTTATCTTTTAAGTAGTTCCCAAATGACAATAGTACACTTTTCCTCAAGAGTTTCTCAAGAGAGACCTTATCAAAGTTTTTCTGAAAATCCAGATACACTATGAGGGTCAATTTAAAAGGCTTAGTCATGATTGAGACATCTGAAGATGGCCATACCCACAGAAAGGTACCCGTTCAGGAAAAGTGCCTGAATCGTGAGTCATGCACCAGCAAAATGAGCAAGCAACGAAAATGCAGCACAAACCGAGCACAGTGGCAGGCGCCCATCATGGTATATATGGATAAGTGCAGGGCGCATAACCTGGGTACTGCACCCAAGGCACAGGCGATACCCAACATCAGCCAGGGAAGCAGGACGGTATGGGGTCAAAAATTTGTTTATTGCCCATACGGCGTACCCGTGCATTGCCCGTCTGGTGTACCCATGCATAGACGATACCATCACACAGGCTCTACGGGCTGCCTGTGCAGGAGCCCCCTGTGGCTGGATGGACAGACACCAGTGGTATGGTGGTGAGGAGAAGTGCAAACTTCAGCCCTGATGAAAGCGAGTGCCTTGTCTGCTCTGTGCTGCAGCACGAGGGGATCTTCTACCCCAGGGGGACCGTCGTCCAAACCTGAGACTGACAACAGCCATATGAAGGGGAATCCAACTCCGGCTGTGCAGGTAAGGAGGCCACAACAGAGAGGGCTGAGCACCATGCTAGGCAGACACACCCTGAAAGGCACAGCTGTGTGTCTGCATAGGGAGACAGTGCATGATGCCAATCCACATGCTAGTGGTTGCCCCAATGTGTGCCTATCAGGTGGTGGTGGGGGGATGGGCCATGCATTGGTACAGGTGCCAGCCCCGATTGCCTGTAGCAGGGGCATACCCACATACAGCAGGTTGTGAGGGAGCTTCATGCCCTGGTGGTGGTTGTTAGCAATGCCAAAGGACATGCACAGCAATGGAAAAGCCTGGTTCAGGGGGAGCTGTGGCTGGGCTGGGTATTGCAGGGGACACTGGAAGCCAGTGTAGATGCCCTGGATACCTGCCCCACCCCTTAGCCCCTGTGCCTTGGTGCAGGGGTCTGAGAGAACCGGTGGCAGAAACCACATATGTGTTGCCTGTCCCTGAAAGCAGCTCTGCCACTACAGCCTGCCACCCATGGGTATGCCCCTGCCCCCAGGATGGGCATGTCAACAGACCATTGCAGGATACAGATATGCACAAAGGCAATATGTTAGTGGCCAACTGAGCTCATGTGTGTCCCTCTTCTCTCCCATAGGGAATATGGTGTACTTCGTACCTTGGGGGCCCTTAAGTGCCACTTCTGCATGGTGCACCGAAGGAGACCCAAGCAACTCCAGTGGATCAAGGAGCTGCTGACAGCCGAGGAAGGTCAGTGGGTACACAGTGGCACCCAGCAGATGCAGGGGACAGCAGCCATGGCTGCTAGACCGGTGAAGGTAGACCACCTGGTAGTGGACACTCCCTATATGCAATGATGGGAATGTGCTATGGGCAGCTGTGCCATCCCCCAGTGCCACCACCCTGTGTGTGCACCAGCCGGCACCTAAGACATGCATGTATGCATATACCTGGCTGGCGCATGGCACAGAAGGGCAGTACAGGGGCACACAACCCCAAAAGGAGGCCTCAGGAGGACAATGTGCACCTGCCCATGCTGCCTCCTGTGCATGCCCATTACCTGCAGGGGCCTGCAGGGCACAGCACAGCATGTGAGGGGGAGAACAGAGCTGGCTGGAGGTGGGCAAAGGGGAGGGTATGTAGTGTGCACTGTGGGGGAGGCAGGCCCCTGTGGGCTGAAGGTGGGTCGAGTGATGCATGTGTGGGCCCCCTAGGGGTTTGCCAGTCCCACCCCAGGGCTATGCCTGTGTGAATCAGTAACTCCCCTCCTCTTTCCCCACAGCTGATTCCAGAGGTGCCCAGGACCCTACTAGTCCACCACATCGACCACCCAAGAGTGGCAGGGCTGCACCATCTGAGCAGAGCAGCAGCTGTATCACCAGTGGTGATGGGAATGAGGAGGAGACATCATTGTCCAATAACCGCACCCGAGGACACCACATCAGAGGAAGGGGGCAGAGAGATATATAGTTCAATGTAAATAGTTAATTGTTTGAATACTATTACAATGTTCCATGTAAAAACCTTGTTCAATGTAAACTGCCACTGATCTTTGGAAGGGGCAGTATAGAAAAACGTTTCAAATAAATAAATAAATGGAACAGTGGAAGGATGGGGAGTTGGAGGTGGAGGGATCTGAGGGCCAGGGGCAGAGCGGGGAGGATGAGGAGTCAGTGGAGGAGGGATGGGAGGTCCAAGGGCATGGTGAGGAGGATGAGGAGGAGGGATGGAAGGGATGGGAGGGCCAGGAGCAGGATGGTGAGGAAGAGGAGACAGAGGAGGAAGGGTAGCAGGGGGGATGCGGGAACCATCCATCAAGTGCCCCAGGTACAGTAAAGTGGCACAGGGAACCAACCAGCAGGGAGCCCAGAGGTAGAGCAGCACCCCCTAACTGAACCCCACAGCACAAAGGAATGCCCATCCACTACCAAGGGGCCATGTGCCCAACACATGGCTCAGCACAGGCCAGGTGCAACACACAGTGGAGCTGTGGTCCACCTCCCACAGCTGGGGTCCTCCACAGCCACCCCAGCACCCATGGATGCACTCCAGCTGTGCTACATCTACCCCCTCTGCACCATAACCTCCTCATCCATCGAGTGACTGGCCCTGGCCACCCTGATGGCGGAGGTGCATCTCCTCAGGGAGGAGGTGCGGACCATGGCATTGACCATCATTGAGCATCTGGATGCCCTGACTGAAGCAGTGTCAGAGCACAAGCAGGGCCCCCTGCACCATAGGGAGTCTCCCTGGCAGGTATGCCCTGGGCTGGGGCAGTCAGCAAATGTACATATGCACATTGTCTGCCACTGTTGGCAGTGTTGTAAATAAGTTTGGCACATTTGTCTAATAAATGGTTAATGTTTGCAAATGCTGTGTCATCCATTTTGTGGAGGTAGGGCATCATGTCTGTGTGGGTGGTGCAGGGGACCAGGGGAAGGGGACCGGGGGGACCAGAGGAGGGGGTCCTGGTGTCTATGGGCATGCCCATCCTTCATGGGTATGGCAGCAAGCCACTACCCAAGCAGATGATCATGGGCAGAGCCCTGAATGGGTTGTGCCTCTGTGGATACAACCATTTGCGCGGGTAATGCCCCCTGCCATACCCATGCCAGCAACCCCTGCCATACCTGTGCAACACAGCTGCAGCATCACGGGTGCAGCTCACAGGCGCCGCATTGGGGTGGTGCATACCACAGTTGACATGTCTGCTTATTGTGTTATGTGACCTACCCAGGTATCACAGTCTGGGCATCCCTGCATGCCTATGTTGCTGTTGCTCAGTGCTCTGTGGGTATGGCGTCCTACAGCGGTGAGCTGTCATGCAGATATTTGAAAGGTCATCACCCAGGGGCCTACATGGGTACCAGATATGCCTTTGGATGGGGTGTGGCCCCACTGCATGCTCTACCCACATATGCATAAGAGGATCTACATGGGTAGGCGAACACCGCCTTAGCGCATTGCTGCTTCACAATGGCTGACAAGACACCGGCAGTGGCAAAGCGCATGAGGAAGGTGAACTTCACACCATCTGAGGAGCTGTCAGGTTCACCACCCAGGGTAGTGGGAGAGACCAGTGTGACCGCCAGTGTCAGGGAGCCGGCCACAGATGATGCACCACTTGCTGATCTAGTTTGCCATCCTGGAGGAGCCAATGGTTGCAGGAGGCAATGACCTGGACCTGGAGCTAAGGCCAGGAGAAGGTCACGGGTGCTAATATTTATTTGGTAAATCCCCTACAAGTTTCTGTGGGAAGCCTTCATCGGGAGAGGGTATGCATGTGAAGCACCATAAGAGAATGAAGGTCTTGAAAAAGACCCTATTCAAGTAATAACTCAAGGCCAATCAACCATTAAAATCTAACATGTAGCATGTAGTACAAGCCGTCTTGGCCCTCAATGCTACATGCTACATGTTAGATTTTAATGGTTGATTGGCCTTGAGTTATTACTTGAATAGGGTCTTTTTCAAGACCTTCATTCTCTTATGGTGCTTCACATGCATACCCCTGTGATGAAGTCTTCCTGCCAAAATGCGTAGGGGATTTACCAAATAAATATTAGCACCCGTGACCTTCTCCTGGCCTTCGCCCCTTTTGTTTCTGCTATTACTGCGAGGGCCTTCCTTTGTGTTCCTGGACCAGGAGCTACTAGAGGAGGGCACGCACCTGGTGGCAGGCACAGAGGACAGGCCAGGGAGGCCGAGTGCAAGTAGTGGTGGGACCACAGATTATGTGTGGAGTGCCACATGGAGGGGCACTTGCGGCTGATGAGGGAGATGTCAGTTTACTAGGTATCTATTGCTGGCTCCCTGTGCAGTTTGGTGGGCCTCATACAGGCACAAGGGGTGGGTGCTAGGGCTGCCAGCGCAACAGCACAGCTACCTGCTAGCCATGAGCCATGCCCTACAGTCCACTCTACTGGGGAGGGTGGTGACACTGCCAGCACATCCTCCAACAACACTCCACTGCGTCACAGTGTGCATGTTGGCAAGCACCCATGGCCGGTGGGGAGCCCTGGGGTGGTAATGGGCACTTCATTGTATCACTCTGCACACATTGCGTGATACTGAGCACATTATTGGTGATTGTGTATGTCCAACCCTGGTGCTGGTGCAGGACAGTCGCCTCAGAAACTGTCACATCACCCGCACATGGTGGGCCAGTGCCCTGGCCTGCTGCTGGCTCCCACTCTCTGCACCATCACTATCTGCTGCCTCTGCGGCCTCCCACTCCTCCACAATTGCTGGTTCTGGGTCTGACACCCCACGCATCCATGCCAAGTTGTGGAGTATGCAGCATGCTGTGAATATCTGGCATACCTGCTCCAGGCTATAGAGGAATTGCCCACCACTTCTGTCGAGGCACCAGAAGTGGCTCTTCAGCACCCCAATTGCACACTCCACACACACCCAGATCTACTGATGGGTGCTATTGTACTGCTTCTCCTACTGGCTTATGAAGTGGTGCACTGGGTTCATCAGCCAGGTCCTCAGGGGTTATCCACGGTCACCTGTGTGGGCAATGTGAGCTGTGAGCCTGAGCATTGGGATGTGCATTGGGTATAGTCTATGGGCTGCTATGGACAGTGTGCAGAGGTGCTCATGTATTCCAATACATACAGTATATATCTATCACCGCATGTTTCCCGTACCCATAGCATCAGACTGCAGCAGGTGTCCATTCTAGGCTTGTCCTGGGGCTCACAATGTGCTCACTCACCTAGCAGCCACACCTCCCTGAGCTCACCCCCAGCTGCTGACTGTCCCAGGCTGGACTGAGCGAGGACAAATGCTTCGTGGCAGGATCCTGGGTAGCAGGTGCACATATCAATGAAGTCCATGTTGGCATCCACAATGACCTGCATTTTCATCAATGTGTACCCACGTCTGTTCCGGTATGCCCTCTGCTGCAACTGTGGTGCCTGCAGTGCAATGTGGGTGCAGTCTATACATCCAAGCACCAATAGGAAACCAGAAATACTGTTGAATGTCTGCATGGTCTCCTGCCACTTCTGTTGTATCCATGTGAGGGCTATGAGGTGGCGCATCCACCGCAGCAGGGCCCTTGTGAATGTTCCAATGCAGTGGCTGGCAGTGGGCTGTATGATTCCAACAGTCACCCCTATCATATGCTAGAAGCTGCCAATTACAAGGAATCCCAGGGCAGTGGTCACCATCATGGCCACTGGCAGGGCCTGGCTTCTGGATGTGGAGGGCTCCGGGTCCCCGCTAAGTCTGATGCACAACTTAGTTATTGTTGTCCCATACAGTCTGTATCTCTGGTAAACCTCCTCCTCTGTCAGTTGCAGGTAGCTCACCTTGGGCCTGTATATATATGAGGCATGGTACCTGCATCTCGGGTGCTGTGCCACTGCCTGCTGCTGGGTATGCACTGCCTGTCAAATCTTCTGCTGTGCCAAGGCACAGCAAGCGCATCTCCACTACTGGATCACCATGTGCATAGCCCGTATGGATCTCTGCCTATCCAGCATTGCTTTACATCTGCACGGTTTGGATATAGGCCTGCTCACATGTCCCTCGCTCTACTGTGTACTGTTCCGCCACTACACAGGTTCGCTGCTCACTATCAGCAGTTGTATGTGCCGGGAGATGTCGCTTAAAGCTACGCGGTTAGTGATGCCCAGTGTAGGCGCACACAGGTTTCGTAAATCCGCTTTACGTGGGTTTCACGGTGACATGCTTCCGTTCCACCCCCAGGCTTCGGCGCCTGGCACTGTATATGTAGCTGGGCCTCAGTGATTCAAGCTGCCTTGTTGAATATGTAGTCTACACGGTTATGGCGGTTTTACACGGGTAAGGCTTGTTTTTACACGTGTAGCAAGTGCCTAGGGCTTCAAAAATTGGGCCATAGTATTTTATAATGTGCGCTCTATTCAAACTCCATCCATGTACATGCCAACCAGCAAAGTAAGCGCTATCAAGCTACATGTGCATGTTTACACTGGTCTGTATTTTATAGGAGGTCATTAACATACACGTTAATGACTAAAATAACCACCAGTTAGGTGCATACTTGACTCCTAAACGTAAACACCCCTTATAAAATTACCCTTATATTTGTAAATGACTTGTAAAGGGATTGCAATTTATTTATAAAGTCAGAGTTGCTCACTTGCTGAACAAAAATCTCTAATTGATTCCTCTTGTGAATAATATCCCTGCTAGTGTATTAAAAGTGATGTAGAAATTTACAGGAAGTGGTTGTGGGGCATGCACGTTCTGGGCTTCTGCTGCTGGAAGGAATGTGGGGTTCATAGAAGCTGAAGTCCACGTGGGTCATGGTATCTTCCGGAATCCTGTCCTGGGTTTCCGGGAGAAGGAGATAGATAAGCCTTACAGTCCTTTGTTTCTGGACGGAATGCAGGACTGGTAGCAGCTGAAGTCTTAATGAGTCACAGATTCTTATGGAATTCTCTTTTGAAGCTAAAACATAGTTTCATTTTTGAGAGAAATTGTTACAGGGCTCTTGACACAAATATGGGGGTCTACTAAAAAGCTGTGCTATGGAAAATAGCATCCATATTACCTATTAACATATATTAATTGCATTAACATATATTAATTGCAGAGAGCTCTTCGAAATAGTAAAACCCTAACCAAATCCCTCACAAATTTACCTAACACCATAGCTATTAACCCTCAATCTATAGCAGACCACCTAATGTCCAAATAGAAGAACAAAAACGACACAATTCTGTTCTCCTGTTGTGTATCACAGACACAACATAACAAATGGCAATCTTTTCACCTCATTAAAGAAAAACAGCTCCTAGAAACTATCACAAAAATCAGTACTACTACTTCATACCTAGACCTCTGTCCAGTCTCCTGGATAAAAGCAGTTAAAACTGAATTAGCACCCGCAATACTTAATATAGTAAACCAATCCCTCCTACAAGAAATCATGCCCGCCACTTACTGACATTCGGCCCATACTCAAGAACAAAGCCCTCAATAAGGAAGATCCCACATCATACAGACCAATAGCCAGTATTCCATTCTTGGCAAAAATAATAGAAAATGCTGTCCAAATACAGCTACAAGATTTCATCAACATCAACGCCCCTCTTGATTCACACCAATATGGTTTCCGTCCATACCATGGCATCGAAACCTTACTTCTTGTGTTATTTGATATCCTCATATGCGGGTTAAACAACCTTCACCAAGACTTCATCATGGTTTTCTTAGATATCTCATCGGCATTTGATAACGTTAATCACTCCATCCTCTTGTCAAGATTGGCACAAATAGGCATTCTAGGAACACCACTAAAATGGTTTCAGTCATACATTGACAATCGTTTCCAATTTGTAAGAATAAACCATGAGTCATCCACCACCTTCCCACAGGAACAAGGAATACTGCAAGGTTCAGCCCTTTCTGCCCTCTTGTTTAATCTATATCTGCAACCAATATGTCACATCTTCAATAAACACAAAATTAAATACCATATTTATGCAGACGATATAATGGCATATACGCCAATTGACACAAGAAACCCCCAATACAATAGCATCATCGACTGCATTTATGAAGCCAAATTATGGCTTAATGCAAATAAACTGCAAATCAACTACAAAAAAATGGAAATCCTATTCACCACAAGAAATCAAAATTTCACTCCCCCCCTCTACCTTCAGATTACACAATATCAGCATACCAGTCAAGCAAGAGGTAAAAAACCTGGGTATTATTATCGACAAAGGTCTCGATATGACATCACAAATAAAACAAAACTGTCAGGATGATTTTCTATAAACTAAAAACCATACAACACCCAAGACCTATTCTGGACCCCAATGACTTTAATCACCCCACACTTGGACTACTGCAACGGCCTCCTCCATTGTCTCCCCAAAAAAACTCTCCATACACTCCAACTTACTCAGAATGTAACAGCCAGGATCATCTCTAAGGCTAGCCTAACTGACCACATCACACTGGCTCCCCATAGACAGCCGAATAAAATACGTTAATAGTCACCACCTTCAAACTACACAATGGTATCTCCCCCTCCTACCTCTCCACCACAATTCAACCACAAACCAATGCCAGAGTCAAGCGCAAAAACACCCAGAACCTTCTAACAATACCCTCCATAATTCATAAATCCAAACAAACAACTAGCAATAGGGCTTTCAGATTCACAGCCCCCATCCTCTGGAATGCTCTCCCTGATTCAATCAGAGCAATTAAGGACCTACTGACTTTCAGAAAAGAATTAAAAACTTACCTATTCGCTGACTATTATAACTCTTCCACTCTCAACTCATCCTGCCCCACCCCTAATCCACCCCCACTCCCCCCAATAACACCCCTTTCATCCCCTATTCACAAGGCCTTGTACATAGTTAAGAAAACCAGCAACCCTATGCTTCTGTATATGTGATTACTGGTACGTATAGGTTTTCAGTTTCATTGTAATATGGTTCAAAATATTCCCTGTAATGACATTCCACTGTTCAATGAAAGCCACCCTTAATCGTTGGAAGGGGCAGTATATAGAGGCGAGCGTAAGGGACCACATGCACTGTAGATGCCATGTGGCCTAGTAGTTGTAAAATTTCTCGGGCAGTGAGCTGAGGTTTTAGCACTGCTTGAGAAGCTAACTGCACCATACGGAGGCAACAGGCCTGGGGAAGATAGGCCCTTGCCTTTTTGGTATCCAGCAAAGCTCCTATGAACTCTAGAGACTAAGTGGGAGTTAGACTGGATTTTGGGATGTTTATGACCAGACCCAAATACTGAAGAATACGCATTGTGCAAGATAGGGAAGTCCGGGCCTCTGACTCTGATGGGGCTCGAATGAGCCAGTCGTCTAAGTAGGGGAAGACGAATATTCCTAGAGTACGGAGAAGTGCTGCTACCACAGCCATGCATTTCGTCAACACTCTTGGAGCTGAGGCCAGGCCAAAAGGAAGCACCCTGTATTGGTAGTGCTTTCCTTGAAAAAGGAACCAAAGGAACTTTCTGTGGGTTGGATGGATGAGAACATGAGTGTACGCAACGTTGAGATCTAGAGAACAAAGCCAATCCTGACTCTGAAGGTATGGCAGCAGAGTTCCTAGAGAAATCATCTTGAATTTCTCTTTGAACAGGAATTTGTTCAATTCTCTGAGATCTAAGATAGGTCTGTGTCCCCCTGTTTTCTTTGGGATAAGGAAGTAGGGGGAGTAAAACCCTGTACTCTGTTGATGAATGGGTAGTCCTTCTATTGCCCCTTGGGCAAGAAGCATAGTGACCTCTTGATCTAACAGGTTGATAAGAGAGGTCTGATAATTGAACTGCCTTACCATTGTGTGAGGGGGCATGCACAGAAAGTGAAGCTTGTACCCTTCTTTTATAATGGAGAGTGTCCAATGCTCTGCTGTTTTTTGCCCCCATCTGGTGGCAAAGTGACACAACCTTCCTGGAATGGTGGAAGGCTCTGGACCATTGAGGGCCAGGAAGGCTAAGTTCTCTAGATGAAAGTCAAAGGCCTTGTGGAGGTTGAGACTGCTGAGACGGTTGAGGCTTGGCAGTCTTTGCTTTCCTCTGTTTGGGTGGTTGCTGACCCTTTCGGACAAGCAGACCTGCAGAACGTCCCTGCTGGGAATAAGAGGGATAAAAAGGCTTCTTGAAAGATTTCTTTCTGGCAGGATCAGCTGTGCCCTTGGACAACCTATCCAAGGTAGAGTTGTCAGCATCCATCTCATTGGCTTTTTCTTGCCAATTCTTGCCGAACAGGTTCTCACCTGTACAAGGGATATTTCCCAGTTTGTCCTGCTCCCAGAGCTCCAAATCGGATGCCTGGAGCCAGGCAATTCTTCGTGCACCCATGGCAATGGCAGAGGTTCTGCTTATGCACTCAAAACAGTCAAAAGCTGCACGATTGACAAACTTCGAAACATCCTGGGCATGCTTAACCAGTGTGAAATAATCCTGCCTTTTGTCCTCAGAAAGAAGAGGGCTCAAAACCTCTAAATCTCCTGTGACCTCTTTAAGGAACATTTCCATATATAAAATATAGGAACTGATCCTGGCAGAAAGCATGGAAGCCTGGAACGTACGACGTCCAAAGGCATCCAAAGTTCTACACTCACGTCCTGGAGGATTAGAGGCATCCCTCTTTGCACTCCTGATCCTTCTCATAGCTGACTCCATAACAATGGAGTGGTGGGGAAGCTGAGTTTTTTGGAAGCCAGGACAAGGAGGGACTCGATACATGGTATCTAGCCTGCGAGAGTGAGGAGAGGTGGTAAGAGGTGTCTCGCACATTCTCAACATGAGATCATGTAAAATCTCATGGATAGGCAAGGTAGCAGCCTCCTTAGGAGCTTTGGGATATTGTAAAATCTCCAACTCCATGCTTCGTACGTTCCATGTTCCAATGTGTAAGACATCTTTACAGCTTCTGACTCTCATTTCATGCACAGCTACATCAGCAGTCAGACGTCCCGAGGGCTTTGATCCAACCACATCATAAATGCTGGCTTTACTCTGAAAAGTCTTCAGCTCTTCCCCAGTAGCTAGTTGAGTGCCTTCCAACCTGGGGGTCTCATCTTCCAGCACTACAGCACAATTTGTTTTGTTGTAACATTTTAATAGAATGTTGTCTATCTAGGGGAAAAATAACTCTATTAAAAATGAATAGAATGGGGCCAAATATGATGTGCAGAAAGAAATATGAAAAGATGAGGCGGAACCAGCAGGGTCTAAGATGGCTGTCTAAGCCTTGAGCTCAGCACCCCCGATCGCAATCCTGCTCCCTAGTACTTTGATGGAGGCCTCTACATCTTCGCTTATTTTCCATATGGGCTTACGAAATGTCGGTGAGCAAGCCTGTGCGATTAGAGTATAATACAGCAATGGGGTCTGGAGCTATAAGAGCCAAGCCCGATCCACCCTCGCTGCAAAAGATGGCGAGTGCCGGAGAAGGCCCGGCAGGGCTTCGAGAAGTCTTGGCCGAGATCCGCGCAGTGTGTGAGATGGTTGCTACCAATGGGGAAACCCTAAACGATGTCCAGGCGGATGTAGCGGAACTTAAAGAGTTGAAGCAGCAAATTGCTTCCTTGACGGAAAAGCTAAATGGATTGGATTGCACGGTAGCGACTCACGAAGAGCGCTTTAAGCAAGTTGGAATGAATAGTAAGAGAATAGCTACTCTGGAACGAAGCCTGGAGGAGTTGAATAACAGAACTAGGAGAAACAATGTTCGTATAATCGGTTTTCCGGAAGGAGTGGAAGGCACTGACATCAAAGCTTTCCTAAGGGCAGCAATCCCGAAACTGCTGAGATTAGAATTTGAATTCCCGTTTGAGATCGAAAGGGCTCATCGGATACCGATGCACCTGGGTCTCCAGGTAAAGCAACCGCGCCCAATAATCTTGTGCACGTTGAGGCACTCTCAGGCGGTTCAGATTTTGTCGGCGGCAAGAGCGCTTCCAAATATTCTGTTGGAAGGCCATAAAGTGGCATTCTACCCGGATTTCCACAAGGCGACGGTCGAGAGAAGGAAGCGGCTGCTAGCCTTCAGACCTCAGTTGCAGGTTCTTCAGGCCAGGTATGGTCTATTGTTTCCGGAGAGGATGCGAGTGACTCTTCATAATCAGACACGGATGTTTGAGGATCCATCTGCATTGCGAGCCTTCCTGGAAGAACAAGAGGCCTCGGTGATGAGATGAGGAGCCATGACATACCCCTGTTCCATGGTCTGATCATAACTTGTTATCCTTCCAAGTCCCATATCATCAAAACAGTATCCCAACAAGACAGACAAATATGGTCTCATCAGGATCAACAACCCGTTTCAAAACTCTCAATAAGGATGACTTCATCAGCCGTACTCTTCCAACTCTTCGTCTACCAGCCAATGACCTTGATGAGCTGATCAACAATTGGTACACCACCCTGAACTCCTCTTCACAACTACCTTCCTCGAGTAGACCACCAGCATCCAGCACATCACCAAAAAGTAGAAGTCCAAAACCATGGTTCTCAACTGAACTACGACTATCCCTCCAGAATATAAGAAAACAGGAGAGAAAATGGCGCAGATCACGATCTCCAACTGACCAAATGGACTACGAAAATGCCCTAAAGAAACACCGGGAGAAAATAGCTGAAAATATGAGAGAACACCATACAGAAACCCTTCTCCGATCATTAAACAAACCACGAGACCTCTTTAACATTGCTAAATCCTTAACCAAGGCACCATCATCCAACCAAACAATATCAATTCAGCCTCAGTCTTTTGCCGATTACCTTCAATCTAAAACCATTAACACGAAATTGACACCAAGTTGTATACCCAACCCCGTCTCAATTACACAGCCTCTAAACATTTGTCGCTCCTACGGTGAAATCCATCACTGATTTTATTGCTACCTTGAATACTACCACAGCCCCAAACGATCCATGCCATGCCTACTGGATCAGAGCAATGCGTGCTGAACTGAGCCCCACACTTGCCCTTATCATGCAACTTTCCTTCACAACCGGATCATTCCCATCATCTCTCAAGCAAACTTCAATATGCCCTCTCCTGAAAAACAATAAACTCGACCCAGCAAAAACTGACTCATATCGTCCAATTTCAAGTATACCCCATCTGTCCAAAATCATCGAGAAGGTGGTACAAATCCAATTGCAACAGCACATAGATATTTCAGCCCCTCTTGATCCCTGCCAACACGGGTTCCGTGAATCCCACGGCATAGAGACCCTACTCACATTACTCATCAACACTTTATCAAGAGGGATTGACAAAATTGAAAATGGGTTCATCCTTATCTTCCTCGATATCTCGGCAGCTTTCGACTCGGTTAACCATGTGCAACTGCTTCACCGTCTTCAAGAAAAGGGAGTTCAGGGATCAGCTTGGGAATGGTGTAGATCCTACCTAACTAACCGCTGGCAACAGGTGCGGATAGGATCCTCAACTTCTGATCACTTCCAGCAACAACAGGGTGTACCCCAAGGATCCTCATTATCAGCTCTACTATTTAACATATATATGCAACCAATCTGTGAAATCATCAGAACATTCAACACCTCCAGCTTGATCTATGCAGATGACGTACTGATATTCACTCCAATAAAAATCAATGCCCCCGACTTCTCCCCAATAATCGCTTGCTTCAACGCGATTACAGACTGGCTCTTATCCCAGAACCTGCGAATAAACTTCAAGAAAACGGAAGTCCTATTCGTAACCAGGAATAAGAAATTCTCCCCCCCCCCCCACCACAACATTAAAGGTGAGAGACGCGGAACTACTGTGTAAATCATCGATTCGCTACCTGGGAGTCACCATAGATCAAGAACTGACCTTCAAAGATCACATAAAGCAGACCGTCAAATCCATTTACAACAAAATAAGAACGCTGAAACCCTTAAGACCTCTACTCGCCCCTAATGACTTCAGAACAATCTTCCAAGCCCTTGTAACACCACATTTTGACTACGCTAACGTCATCCTGCATGGTTTGCCCAAGAGCACCCTCAACCCACTTCAATTGGCAATGAACTCAGCAGCCCGCATCCTCTGCTGTACCTCCAGTAGAGACCACATCACCCCCATACTAACAGAGCTTCACTGGCTACCTCTACAAGCCAGGATAACTTACAAAGCACTACTGCTGTCCTTTAAAGCAATCAATCAAATAGCCCCACCTTCCCTCTCCTCACTTATTATCAACACCCCCACGAACAGACTGAGAAGATCCGCAGCCGCTAATATCCTTGTTGTACCAAAGGAGTACACTAAATGTAACCAAGCAACCAGAGACAGGGCCTTTACCTTATTCGCTCCAACTTGCTGGAACAATCTCACTCCAGATATCCGATCAATAAAAGACCTCTCTCAATTTAGAAAGGTCCTTAAACACTACCTATTCTGTCTTCACCTTTTAGGCCCTAACTCTACGCCTCCTCCCTCCATCTCACAAATCACTCACACAGCCTCTGACACTCCAACAACATAGTCATAACAGAACACGAACCAGACTCTCTGCACACCCAAAGTCATGATCCCAAATTGAACTGTAAATTATCCAGAGGTGAAATATCTGTTTGTATATAGTTTGTATATAGTTTCCCCTGTTATCTCCAAGTTACTGACCCTGTTATAATGTAAGCAAAGGATTGTTCTAATGTGAAAATTTGTTATCTGTAAACCGCGCTGATACCAAAGAGCGCGGTATATAAAAAAATGCAAATAAATGGGGGGGCGGAGCCTGATGTCCAGCGGGTAAGACGCTTCGCGCTGAAGCTCCCGAGAGGCCTACTCAGAATCCTGACTTAATACCTATACAAACTTACTATTTTGCTCCGAGCTTACCGGGGTACCTCGGGGGGGATGGCGGCCCATAAACCAGCGCGCTTGGACTTCGGGTCTCCTTCTTCTTCACACGGAAAACGCTCCAAAACAGAGGTGTCTTCCCCACAGAAGATGGTTCCACTTCGTGAAAACCCCGAAATGCACCTGGAGATTTTAGAGGAAATACGCGGCGTGAAGGAACTGGTGCAGTCCAATGGAGAAGCGCTTCGAGCCATGCGAGAAGACTTCGGAGTGCTCCAGGACCGACTTGAAAGTCTTTCATTACGGCAGGACAACATGGCGGGGGTCCTCGACTCGCACGCGGTGCGCTTGGGCAAACTGGACAAGGCTGAGCGCCAGATACAGGATCTTCAAAAGGAGTTAGAAGATAGCAATAATCGAGCCCGTCGCAACAATGTGAGGCTCATTGGAATGCCGGAGGGGGTGGAAGCAGGAGATATAAGAGAATTCCTGCTCAAAACTCTTCCCTCCTTGCTGAAGATCACTTTTCATAGAGAACTGGAAATCGATCGAGCACACCGTGTTCCTACCCACATGGCGCTCAACCGAACGACCCCCCGGCCTATTATCTTTCGATTACTACGATATCAACAAGTGGAACAAATTTTAAATGCTGCCCGGGCGAATCATCACTTGGAATTTGAAGGTCATAAAGTCTCCTTCTTCCCTGATTTGGCAAAGCCTACCGTTGACCGTCGGAAGAAACTCCTTGCTTTTCGCCCTCGACTTCAACAACTACAGGCTCGCTTTGGCCTGTTGTATCCAGCGAAGCTCCGAGTGACTCTCCACAACCAAACCAGGACATTCGAAGATCCTGATCTACTATCAACATTTTTAGACTCCAAAGAAGCAGAGCAGATGCGCTAATCCAACAACTTGGACTTATTATCTGCCGGCTCTGTCCGCCATTTTGAAGGGCCCGACGCGGCGGTCATAGCCAAGCACAGAGACTACCTGGACTTTCTTTCTTTCTCTATATGACTTTTTTGTTTTTTGGTCTCCTATCCCTCCATGATGTGTGCCTCGGTCGGATTCGGAGCACGCACAGTTCTACAGGTTATATGTTTTTTCAATTTCGGCCTTCTCTGGGGTTCTTCCCGCAGACACATGGTCGCCAGTAATTTCTGGGGTTCTGCTTCTTCTCTACCGCACCGCGGTTTTTCTTTTTTAATGTGGGGCGCTTCATTGTATTATATTAGCTTATTTTCTTTCATGTCATGTGTACAGCCAGATACAGTTAATATGAGGGACATTGTGAAATTATGTGCGCTATCATGCTCAGAATTTTTAACCTTTCTGAATGGCCTTATGTAAAATCTTATCACTCAACGTAAAAGGCATCAATAGTCCAATCAAAAGAAAGAAAATCCTTAGCTATCTTAGCCATGAGCATGCTGATTTAGTGTTTCTTCAGGAAACGCATCTAAACTCTGCTGAAACACTGAAACTCAATGCTAAGCCTTACATGGTGGCTGCCTATTCTCCCGCCGTTTCCAAACGGTGTGGGGTAGCCATTCTGGTTAAGAAGTCTTTGCAAGCTACTGTAATGGATACTAGCTCTGACAAGGAGGGTAGATGGGCCCGTGCACACCTTAAGGTTGGAGATAGTGAATTCACGTGTATTTGTATTTATGCCCCGAATGTGGACAACCCTGCTTACTATGCAAGTATTGCGCAGTTGGCACAGGCCTCTGCCAATACTCCATTAATACTTGGTGGTGATTTTAATCAAGTGTTAGACCCTTTGATAGATAGACAACCGCCTAGAACGAGTAGTCCACCCAAGAGTCTTGCTACCCTTACAGCTCTGATGCAAGATCTTGCGCTAGTAGATATATGGAGGCTGCTTCACCCCTCCGACTTAGAGTTCACCTTTTTTTCTGCCCCCCATCACTCACAATCTAGAATAGATTTCTTTCTCATTTCCAAAGCACTGATTTCTCAAGTGGACACGGCTAGGACTCATCCTCTCCATATTTCAGATCATGCTGCCATATCTTTATCATTACATGTCACTGCGCGAGACGATTCTCCCCGAGCTTGGTTTTTTGATAGATCCCTACTAGATCAAAAAGATTTTCAGGTTGATATAAAGGCCGCTATCCAAGATTATTTTCATTTTAACTCACCCCATGACACAGCGAGCTGGGCTTGGTGGGAGGGTTTTAAGGCATCTATCCGCGCAACTATAACTAGCTATCAAATTCGGCAGGGGAAACAAAGAAAGCAGCACTTACTGATTCTAGAGCAGCAGATACAAGCTGGGGAGCGTCTCCTCACGTCCCGTACTGACCCATGTATTTTACTCCGTTTACAACGCTTGCGTTTTCAATACAATCAGCTTTTGTATACTGCTGCTGCTAAAAATATTGAATCACAACAAGGGATATATTACCGGGAAAATAACCGTGCTGGCAAATTGTTAGCAAATGCCCTAAAAGGTCAAAAAGAAGCCAAGCGTGTTACCGCTCTCCGTAATCCGTCGGGGGGGGCTTGGTCACTAAAGATACAGAAATCTTAGAACTCTTTCGTGATTTTTATACTCGGCTTTATCAATCTGAATGTGATTTTGAGCCAGAAGTATTTGAACGCTTACTTTCAGGGGTACAAAGACCGACCCTATCTGACGAAGATAGAGTGGCCATGGACAAACCATTCACTTTATCAGAAATTCATTCTGCTATCAAGAAATGTGCCACAGGTCGAGCTGCAGGCCCAGACGGTCTCCCTGCTGAATTCTACAAAACCTTTAACGCTGACTTAGCTCCAGTTTTGAAACTTTATTTTTCTGCTCTGGCCGAGGAGGGATCTCCTTCTGGGTCCTTTTCAATGGCAAATGTAGTAGTTTTTGAGAAAGAGGGGAGAGACCCGCAACTAACAGCTAATTATCGTCCAATTTCCCTCCTAAACGCGGACTATAAAATATTTGCCACCATTCTCTCCACCCGGCTCTCTGATAGGATGTCTACCTTAATACACCCAGATCAATGCGGTTTCATTCCCGGTAGATCAACTGCTGACAATGCTCGGACTCTATGTCATGTACTGACTGCCGCAGTTAATCTTGATCGCCCATTTGTTGGCCTCTCACTTGATGCTGAGAAGGCCTTTGATCGCTTAGAATGGCCCTTCCTGTTTGCAGCCCTCCGCTGGTACGGATTCGGAGAAGGTTTTCTCCGTTGTCTCCGCACCATGTATGCACAGCCTACAGCCAGTATCTGTGCTAATGCTTTAAAGTCTCAGCCATTTCCCCTTCAACGCGGTACTCGCCAGGGATGCCCACTGTCTCCACTTCTTTTCGATCTTGCACTCGAACCCTTAGCTTTACTAATCCGGCAATCGGAGGAGATTCATGGAGTCCCCTTCTCTCATAGGAAAATCAAAATTTCAGCATATGCTGATGACCTTATGCTCTTTGTCTCTATAGACTCAGTGCCGGCTGTCCTAGAGCAAATTGGTAAATACTCACAACTCTCCGGTTATAAGATAAATTGGACCAAGTCGGTAGCCTTTCCACTAAATCCTTTGCTTCATCAGGCAGATATGCAACCCTTTCCCTTTTTATGGCAACCTCGCATGGTCAAATACCTTGGGGTTCACTATTGCTCTCCTTTGGAAGACACTATCTCTTTTAATGCCAAAGACTTAACCTCTAAAGTCCGGGCGCTTACTCACCGTTGGACTCCTTTAACACTTACCTGGTGGGGTCGCCTAGAAACCATAAAAATGATGATTGTTCCGAAAGTGAATTATATTTTAGAAATGTTGCCCTGTCTCTTACCTCGACGTACATATAAAGATATAGAGGGCCTTCTGACTAGATACCTATGGCAAAACAAGACACCTAGGATAGCGAAACATAAGCTGCAAGCAGATAAGGAAAATGGGGGTGTCAGATTCCCTGATTTCCTGAAATACCATCATCAATCTTTTCTTCTCAAACAAGGCGCTCGTTGGCTGGAAGATCTAGTACCGAGTAGACCTGTGTGGCTAGACATAGAGGAGGACCTTTGCAAACCGATTCCTCTTACTTTTCTCCCTGGTATGACTCTCCCATCAGACTCCCACTATCCACCAATGCTTTTAGACACTTTAGGTGCCTTTAATACTCTTATGCAATCTTTAGACTCCCGACTCTGTCCGTTAGACAGGCTCCCGCTTTGGTACAATACTCGATTTCGAATACATAATAAACCGATGGCGTGGAGCCCCTGGTACACTAGGGGCATTTGGATTCCTAACCAGTTGTTCCATGATGGTCGCTGGAAAACTTTTAGTGAATTGCAAATTGAATTTGGTCTCCCAGCAAAACACTACTTTCAGTTGGTGCAACTTCAGCATTGTCTTCGGAGTGCTAAGGTGCTCCCGCCATCGGCATCCCCTACACAAGGTTGGTCGGAGACTATCCGATCTATCGGTAGTTCACCGGGTGTAGCATCTAATTTTTACAAAACCTTATGTAATGCTATAATTAGAGGTACCCCTATAGCGCAGAAAGCATGGGAGCGAGAATTGCATGTAACTTTGACCCCGGAGCAATGGAGCCTTGTCTGGAGTAGAGTGACACGGGTTTCTCGATCCGCCTCACTCACTCAGACACTCTTCTTTCTAGCCCACCGGTGTTTCTACACTCCTGACAGATTAGCCAAATGGAACACCACTCAGGGCAATAGCTGTTGGACATGCCATGCGGCCATTGGTTCACTACCTCATGTTATGTATGAATGTCCCGCACTACAGTATTACTGGCGTCGGGTCTGGGGTCGTATCCAGTCTATTTTGCACTTTCAAGAGCCCCTTTCTTGGAGGATAGTGGGACTTCGCTCAGCTGCGGGGATCCCCTCTCTTCCAAAAACGGCTTACTTCCTTTTGGACTTTATGCTAGGCATTGCTATTTCCCTAATTACGAAATACTGGAAAAATAGCTCCCATCTGAGCCCCAATGAATGGTGGAATCATGTCTGTCTCTACAGTAAATATGAACAAATACCTCATATGTTTGCTTCTTCCGTTCAGACTCCTCATCATCTGTCTAAATGGAAGATGCTCAATGACTATGTTCACACTGCTAAATGCTCTCATCTGACTGTTTAAATTTGTATAAATCTCTGTCCCATGATCATTCTGTATCGTAGATACTCTTTTGTTCGTTTTGATGTACAATCACTGTTGTTTGGAAGCGCTCACATGCTGATATTATCGGCTAGAGAAGAAGCATGGGGGTGGGGGGTAATAGGGTTTGCTTTTCCTTATTGTATACTTGTTTTGTCTCCTTTGGTGTGTTGTTTCTTTTCTTTGTTGCAAAATGAAAATAAAAGTTAAAAAAAAAAAAATGCAAATAAATAAATAAATAAAATAAATGACTGACTCTTATGAGGAGTATGAGTTATAAGGACTGGGCTGCGGGAGTAACTGGACAGTTAAGATGGTAGAGTCGTGTATGAGGGAAATGTATGTTTAGTTACAAGAGGGCTGTTAAACATGGTAATTGTGTTAAAAGCTGGGATTGTAAGTATCTTGGGTTATTGGGGAGGTTGAATCGGAACAGGAGAGGAATGGTAAAAGATCGGGGCTGCTAGCTGATAGCTGGGGCGGCTACTGGTAATGCTGGCTCACCCATTTGGAGCCTTACATGGGGTTAGGTTAATGTCTCCTTGTGGGTTGGTTGTGGGTATTGTGGTGAACAGCGCCCTCCTGAGCCTATGGAGACGGATGAAAATCCTGAGGTTCAGCAGGATTTATGCCTATTTGAGAAAACAAGGAAGAAAGAGAGACTCTATTCCACAGAGCTGAGCATGGAGACCAGCCCAGGGGAGGAGTCCTGCAGTCCTGATTGGGCACACCCTGCCCTTGGAAGGGGCGTGTCCAGGAGAGAACGTGGTTTTAAACCAGAGCATGGCTTTGCTAGTCAGATAGAGAAGAAGAGAAAGAAGGAGAAGAGGGAGAACGATTGGAAGTCCAGAATACAGTATGCTGATACTTGGGAACCTGGCATTGGAAGGAGACCTGCAAAGTTCTATTCAGAGGCAGTGAGTAGAAGTCCCAAGGAGAGAGGACCTAGCCCTGAAATAGACAACCGTTGGAAGGCACAGCCCTGGGAAAGGAAGCCTTCAAGGCAGGCACATTCTGTGAAGTACCGTTTGAGCCAGAGAGCAACAAACATTCTAACAGCTGGAGAACGTTGGAGCCATCTGAAGTCAGAACGGCTTGGCAACAAGTAAGTGAATTGCCACCAAGTTTCCAGGCTGAACGTAAAGCTAACTCTCCTGTGTGTGAAACATTAGCAAAAGAGACTAGCAGTTACTCTGACACAATTAATCTAAGAGAGGAGAAAATAAACAGCCTTAAGCCAGAGGGAAGTTGTATAGCTGATAGCAATTCCCTATCTCCCAAACAGCAGGCTGAATTGCTCCTACAGAGTTTTAAGCAGTTTTTAGAGTTGCAAGCTAGAAGACAGCCAGTGTTTCAAGAAGCCAGTAATTCCATACAGCTTGAAGAATTAACACAAGATAATACAGACTTACCAGATTGTGAGAGCATGGATTGCACGGTCTGCTGTGTAGAGATGCCAAGCTGAAGGAAACTGCTTTTTACCGTATGTGAATTGAATGCTACGGAGCTGTTGTATTGCCTTGCTGAGAAAGCTCTAATTATGTGCACCTGATTCCCCAGCACTGTGAAGGTAACAGTGGCTGAAAGAGGCTGCAGTGAAACTAACTGACCTCTTGGGGCAAAGTGAGTAATTTGTTTAGAAGTGAAAAGCAGCAGTTATACTTTAAGTTGCCTTTATCCTAAGTTTTCCTGTTAGCATTTGAAGCACATATTTTGTTTGCATTTATTTGCCATGTGATGGAACAATATCCTTTACTATAATAAATATACTGGAAACCCCATAACTACAACTCTTTATTTCGGAGCGAGAGGAGCAGGAACTACAATACCCAGCATTCCCGGGATACAGGTTACTCTCCTTCCTCACGAAGCATCAGACCGCCGCTCCTGTCTTTAGCCCTAAGACCGGACAGGAGCGCCGCAGTATGGATATGCATGTCTTATCGTACAGTGATAATGTTTCAGGATGTATTTGTTTGTCATACCTGGCAGTTAAATGTCTCTGGCTGGATCTCTTCTGCATCTTGCACCATGGGTTCCCTTAAGTTTTTATCCCTGAACGTGAAGGGCATTAATAACCCCATCAAAAGAAAAAAGATACTCCTTTATTGCAAAAAAGAGCAGGCTGACGTGGTTCTTTTGCAAGAAACATGGCTAGAGGCCCCTGAAGTCAAGAAGCTCGGAACGAGGGATTACTTGGTGGTGGCCTACTCTGAGGCTAGACGAAAGAAGAATGGAGTAATAATTCTTGTCAAAAGGGCATTGTCTCCAAGTATTGAGCAGTCACGGGCGGACTTATAGGGTAGATGGACATCAGTGTTATTGCAGTTAATGGGAAGGAGATTAGCAATATTTAATATCTATGCCCCCAATACAGATGATGTTTTGTTCTTTCAGAGGTTGGCACTGGAAATACAAGAACTCTCGAAGGCTGAGCTAATTTTGGGAGGGGATTTAAATTTGGTGTTAGATCCATTGCTGGACTGTGTACCCTTCAAACCGCATAGACAGGGGCGTGCTGCCTCAGTGATCCTTTCTATAATGCAAGAATTTGAACTAGTGGATATATGGAGGTTACTACATCCCATAGAGAGAGATTATTCCTTCTTCTCTCTTCCTCATAAATCGCATTCTCGTATCGACTATTTTTTAGTCTCCCAGTCTTTAATATCTGTGATAGATAGGGCTGATATTTCCGCCACTCACATTTCCGATCATGCGGCTGTTACCTTAGGGGTTTCGTTAATAGATGAACGTATACCAAGATCAGGGGTTTTTTTTAGAAGAACTTTGTTGGACGAGGAAGAGTTTCGAGTATACATGAGGCAAGGTATCACAGAATATTTTCATATAAACCTTCCGGACGCTACTGTGGGATGGGCATGGTGGGAGGGTTTTAAGGCCTTTTGCAGAGCTCAAATATTGGGTTATACAATCAGGGAGCGCAGAGAAAAGAAAGCCAGGTTGACTGCCTTGGACATTCAAATTAAGGCGGGAGAGAGGTTGCTGGTGAGGAGGGCGGCTGCAATGTTTAAGGTACCAGTACAACCAAATACTTAGCGAAGAGGCTGAACAGAATTTTTCTCGACAGCAATCAGGGTATTATCTAGAAAAGAACAAAGCTGGTAGCCTCCTAGCGGGCACTCTAAGGCCGTGTGTGGGAAAGGCAAAAATAGAGGCTATAAGGACTGGTCAGCAGGCACCTCTGGTAAAAAATATAGAAATAGCGGAGGCCTTCAAGGTTTTTTATGATCACTTATACTCCTCTGAAGGTGAGCTGGATAGGAAGGAGTTTCTATCACTGTTGGCACTTGTGCCGCATCCCTCTCTGCCAACTCAGCAGGCAGCGGAATTTGATAAAGAAATAATGGTTGGGGAGAACTGCAGCTAA
This sequence comes from Ichthyophis bannanicus, assembly GCA_033557465.1. Classification (NCBI taxonomy): domain Eukaryota; kingdom Metazoa; phylum Chordata; class Amphibia; order Gymnophiona; family Ichthyophiidae; genus Ichthyophis; species Ichthyophis bannanicus. The sequence continues at coordinate 294,839,786 of CM066033.1, read as the reverse complement.
AGGGAAAGCGGCAGGCCCAGATGGGATTCCTATAGAATTCTACCAGGTTTTTAGTGGGGAGATAATTCCCTATATGAGGGATTATTTTGAGCGCTTGGAGGCTCAAATGCCGGCTATAGGCTCCTTCAATGAGGCGACAATAGTTGTTTTGAGTAAACCCGGTAGAGACCCGGTGAAGGTCGAAAATTATAGACCAATTTCACTGTTTAATGCTGATTACAAGGTGTTTTCATCTCTTTTGGCTCAAAGAATAGAATCGGCTATGCTTGACCTGATCCATCCTGATCAGTGCAGGTTTGTCAAGGGGAGAGCGACTTCAGATAATGCGCGTTTGTTGCTAAACCTTTTGTCTGTGTCCGAAAATATGAAGGATCCAGTTGTGGGCCTTTCCTTGGATGCAGAAAAGGCCTTTGATAGATTAGAATGGGGTTTTTTATTTCAGGTATTGCAATGGTTTGGTTTTGGGGGAAAGTTTATCTGGTATGTTCAGATTTTATATTCTAACCCGTCAGCGAGAATATTGGCGAATGGGGTGTTATCCGCTTCTTTTACCCTTCATCGTGGCACTAGGCAGGACTGCCCTCTTTCCCCACTACTGTTCAATATTGCTTTGGAGCCTTTGTTATTGTTGATTCGTCAGGCCAAGGATATAGGTGGGATAAAGATCGCAGATATGGAAGTAAAGATCTCCGCATACGTGGATGATCTCCTTTTGTTTACTCAGCCTCCCTCGATAGGGGAAGTTTTAAATAATATAGAGAGATATTCACGGTTGTCCGGATATAAAATAAACTGGGCTAAATCTGTGGCGTTTCCTATGAACAAATGGACGACGAAAACGTTGGTTGAGGATTACCCTTTTGTCTGGGCTCCTGTTGAATTTATGTTTCTGGGAGTAAACGTTTGTAGTAACATTGATGGAGTCATTGCTCTAAATATTAAGAGTATGACGGAAATCATAAAGTCATTCACTGATCAGTGGTCGCACTCCACCTGTCTTGGTGGGGTAGAATAGAATCAATAAAAATTGTACTGATGCCCATGATAAACTATATATTGGAAATGCTTCCAGTCGAGCTGCCCCAAAACTTTTACTGTGCGATAGAGAGGTTGTTAATAAATTTTTTGTGGCGTGGCCAACCGCCCAGAGTTGCAACTAGAAAACTGAAAGCCAAGAAAAGTGAAGGGGGTGTACAATTTCCAGACTTTAGGAATTACCATCACGCGTTTAGGCTTAAGCAGGGAGCGTACTGGGTGGTACCGGAGTCTAGGGGAGAGAAACCCACATGGCTGAGTGTGGAGGAGCACTTAGTCGCTCCTATTCCTTTAGCACTGTTAATTGGCATGAAGCTCCCGGAGTCCTTTTTGGCAGGCAGAGTAATACGTGCTACCCAGCAATCCTATCATGAGCTAGCGCAAGTCTTGGAGGACCTCCCAGCAGGCCCTCAGCCATTGTGGTATAACACTAGCCTTAAGATTGGTCACAAATTAATACTGTGGGAAGATTGGGCAAATAAGGGCATTTGGCAAATTGGGCAGTTAGTCCGACTCCAGAGGTGGAAATCATTCGAAGAGTTGAAGCAAGAATTCGCTCTGTCTGCAAAGCATCATTTCCAGTGGCTACAGTTAACACATTGCCTGCTAAAAGCTAATATTTGAGCAGGGAATTTGGAGAATGAGTGGAAGCTAAAGGGAGGGGCTGAACAGCACGCGGGGTTGAAGGGTGCATCCTCCAAATTTTATGTGATGTTAAGGGATAGGCCCTCCTTAATGGTGTCAGGTCCTGGTAAAGCATGGGAGTTTGACCTGGGGGTTAGTATCCCACAGGTACACTGGGAGGGAATTTGGGGGCGGGTTAATAGGGTTTCCAAGGGAGCGTCAATAACTCAGGAGTTGTTTTTTTTCACGCATAGAGCTTATGTAACCCCAGTAAAACTTACCAAGTAGGAAACATGTGTTGGACCTGTGGTCATTCCCCTGGCACCTTAGAACATATGATGTTCGCATGCCCACATGTTCAGGTATTTTGGAGGAATATTTGGTGCAAGATGCAAGAGATATTGCGTTTTCAAGGACAGTTAACCTGGAAGACAGTAATCCTCCACTCCAAAGACTGTGACATACCATTAGTCAAAGCAAAAGTATTCCTGTTTGATTTCATGATGGCTGTTGCCATCAAGTTGATTATAAGCTGCTGGAAGGACTCAACAAAGTTAGACGCTCTGTACTGGTGGAATTTAATATGTATGTATGCAGGTTATGAGAAAGAACAGTATAAAAGAAACTGTCAAAAAATTTTATCAGATGCAGTTCAGGGTCCAGGTTGGAAAGGTTGTAAGGCTATCTCAGGAAGGTTAAAATGGAAATACCTAGACGAGTTTGCTGCTGCTGCCAGAGTATCGCATTTCAATTAATTGTGGTTTGTTTATTAGGATAAGACATGCAAATAGAAGAGTAGAGCAGGGTACATGAGGAGTGGGGGAGGGGGGGAGAGCAGGGGGGGTCGGAGGGTAGAAGGAGGGGGGTGGTAGGACTATGAAGGTGGGGGAATGAAGGGAGGGGGGAAGGGAACAGGAGGTTCTGTTTGTATTCTTTTCTTCTTGTACTTGGTGTTTGAAGTGGTGTGTTGGAACAAAATTCAATAAAAATGCATAAAAAAAAAGAAATATGAAAAGATATATCACGTTAGAAAATGGGCTAGATCAGAATGAGTGCTCTGGAGAAATAAAGTCCCTCCCAAAATGGCTTGATGCATTGCTATGGGAGAGGCAATTACACCAGCTGCAGAAAATAAATGCTGAAATATAGAAACATAGGGGCCGATATTCAGGAAACTATCCAGATAGGGGTGCTGAGCGAGATATTTGGCAGCACTGTCCAGATATTGCCACTGGATAAACTTACAGACTGCCCAGCACTATTTGGTTAGTACAGCAGCGGTGCATGTGCAGAATGAGGATGGCACCAGTGCTATCTGGATGAGTGGCAACTTTAGATAAAGCGTTTTCAGGCGGCACTTATCCAGAAAACCTAGGCCACATACAAAGCAGGACTAAGTTGCTATCCAGATAAGTGCCAGTTGAAAGTCATTGTTATCTGGATAAGGTTGGCGTTTATCCAGATAACTGTGCTCAACCTGGATATTTAGCAGGAGGTACATTCTGGATATCGCTGCTGATATTTAAGAGCTGCAGCTGACTGCCACGGCATTTGAACATCATAGAAACATAGCAACATTATGTCAGAAAAAGACTACATGGCCTATCTAGTCTACCCCTTCATATCAAATACTAAAGTACCTTCTTTTCCTTTAGAGATCCTCTGTGTTTGTCCCATGCTTTTTTGAATTCAGGTGCTGTCCTCATCTCTACTACCTCCACTGGGAGAATATTTCCATGCATTTACCACTCTTTCTATAAATAAATATTTCTGCATATTACTCCTGAGTCTATCCCCTTTCACCCTCATCCTATGTCCCCTCGTAGCAGAGCTTGCTTTCAATTGAAAGAGGCTCTCTTCTTGTGCTTTTATGCCATGAAGGTATTTAAACGTCTCTATAATATCCCCTCTATCCTGCCTGCATTACTTATTAAGATCTTTAAGTCTGTATACATATGCTTTGTAACGAAGACCACTAACCATTTTAGCAACCACCCTCTGCACTAACTCCATCCTATTTATGTCCTTTTCAAGGTGTGGTCTCCAGAATTGCATACAATACTCCAAATGAGGTCGCACCAGAGACTTATAGAAATGCACTATCACCTCCTTTTTTCTGCTGGCCATTCCGCTCCCTATACACCCAAGCATCCCTCTGGCTTTCACCATCACCTTTTCTACCAGTCTAGCCATCTTAAGATCCTCAGAAACAATCATGCCCAGGTCCTGCTCTTCTTTCATGGACATAAGTACTTTGCCGCCTACACTGTACGGCTCCCTGGGATTTTTGCAGCCCAAATGCATGACTCTGCATTTTTTAGAGTTAAATCTTAGCAGCTAAATTCTCAAGCATTCTTCAAGCTCAGCTAGATCCCTCCTCATGTTATCTACTCCTTCCTGCAGGCCCTAGAACATCCATACACCTATCTGTTGAAGATTTTGGTATCATCCGTAAAGAGGCAAATCTTATCTGACAGCCCTTCTGCAATATCACTAACAAAGATGTTAAAAAGAATTGGACCAAGGACAGATCCCTGCGGCCAGGGAGTGCTCAAGGCAATCTGCTGCCTGAGGCGAAGGATGAGATTCTCAAAGCACCAATCAGGGACTGAAAAAAACAAAACAAAAAGCAGTTTAGAAAAATGTCTTATCTCCCCCCCTCCCCCCTCATTTTACTGCACTGGCTATTTCTTCTTCTTTTTGTATCTTTGCTTTCCTGGCTACTTTGCTAGCTTCTCTATGTTTTTCCAAATATAGATGTTTGTCTTCCTCTCTCATGTATTTTATAAAGGCCTTCCTCTTTTTCTTCACCTTTTCAGCTACTTCTTTTGAGAACCACAGTGGCCTCCTTTTCCTTTTACATTTATTTCCCTGTTTAACAGAAAGGTTTGCTGCTCTTAAAATTTCCCATTTCATTTCATTTTCTTTTTTGTAAATTCAACTTTGACATCTAGTGAGTGAATCCTACAGCCTCCTTAATGGTATCTATGCACAGTAGAATCTAGTGATTGAACAGTATAGTTTGTTACTAGTTGTTGAGTGTCTTCTACTGGTGGCGACACTCAACAATATACGCTGCCTTTGTATAGTATCTCTCTATAGTTGAGCTATAAAATGTATCCTTCAAATTGTATTATCAGTGACATCTAGGAGACTAGTTACTAAGGTGCCCTAATGTTAATGTGCGTTAATTCACCATTAATGCGTCATTTTGGCACAGGTGCCATATTATTCAATGGGACCTATTTACTAATAACGCACATTAATGGTGAATTAACACACGTCAACATTAGCGCACCTTAGTAACTAGACCACCTAATGGATAGATAAGTTATCACACTAGAGAGGCAATTTTATGCAGGATGTTTCATGGGTTTATTGCAGTCTAAAAGTTCTCTTATAAAATTACCTGACATGGGGGGGCCCTCCCGGAAGGGGGAGTGTCCAACAAGATGGCGGCAGCCGGCTGCTCTGGGTGAGCGCATTTTTCTTCATTGGAAAGAAACGCAAGGGGAAAGGTGGGTCGTTGCCCTCTCACCCCCCCCCCTCCTTACCTCCACGCTGGTTTCCTTTGGTCCGATAGACGCTTTTGTTTTACGCGCTGTCCAGGATCCGGTAGATGCTGGGGAAGAACGCCGAGCTTCAGCCTTACCGGAGTCGGGTGACTCAGTGGCTTCATTGGCATCATCTTTCTCCCCAGCGAGTTCGGCGCCGAAAATGCCCCGGAGACAGCCCCTGCCTGAGGGGTTTCTGGTGCTAGGTTCTCTCTCGAAGCAGGGAGTTTCTGGTGGCTTGAGAAGGCCAGGAGTGGAAGAACTACGGAAGCCAGAGAGTGCAGCCAGTGTGCCGCACGACTCACTATCATCATCGGTGCCGAGGAGCATACAGGGCACGAGTTTCCTGTGTGGCGTGGAGGAGAGATGCCGGCGAGAATGGAAGCTGTTCTAACACCTGAGGATCCAGGTTTGACTTTTTCCCTTCAGCGTCCAGTTAACTTCACTTTGGAGGCCATTTGGCAGGCGATCGTTTTCTTGGGAGAAGCTTTGGTGCCACAGATTACATCGCTGGCTCAGAAGGTGAATAACTCAGCGGTTGTGGTGGAGGGACTTGAACGGAAGGTTATGGATATGCAATCTGAAGCAGCGGAGACTCAGAGAAAAGTTGCTGCTCTGGAAGATCAGTCTGATGCATATAAAAATATTTTTTTTTCTGTACAAGCTAAGTTGGAACATTTGGACAATTTGTCTAGAGCTCATAATTTAAGATTAATTAATTTTCCAAGGCTTATTACTGTTTCTCCTAGAGATATGTTCAAACAATATTTATATTTGGTGGATGTGTTGGGGGTCTCCCAGGAATTGATTCCGCCCTTGGTTAGGATTTATTACCTACCCAAGGCAAAATTATCACCTGGTTTGTTTAATTTAGGGGGGGGGGGGACCGAGACCAAGGGTATATTTTGAATGTTACGGATTTATTAGAACAATTTGATTTTGACTCTCAGGTTCCCTCTACCTTACTAATAACGTGTGCCTTACTTTCTGATAAAGAATGGTTGTTAAAGCTTTTCTTTCGGAAATGGAATTTATTGTTTAGAGAGTTAATGGTCTGAATTTACCCGGATTTAGCAAGGGAAACTCAGAGACGCCACAGGGATTTTCTCCTGCTGCGTCCTGGTGTTTTACAATCGGGAGGGCTTTTTTTCTTAAAACACCCCTGTAAATGTTTAGTGAAGTATCACGCTATTTATTATATTTTCTACGAGCCCTCTCAATTAATAGCTTTCATTAACGCTCGGCGTTTGGAATCCTCCATTGCTGCCTCACCCGAGCTCACTTAATTAGGAATCCGGATTAAGCTGCTGCCTACTTTTCTTGGTATATTGGGTTGAAAATGTTTTTTTAGTGATATCTCCCCTCTCATGTTTTGTGGGCTAGGGTGGGTGATACTAGGAGTGGCCTAGTGGTTGGGGCAAAGGTACTTCAGGCCAGAAGGTCAGGGGTTCAAATCCCACTAGAGGACAGCAACCTTGGGCCAGAAGGACTGGGGTTTCTAGTCCCACAGGTGCTCCTTGTGGTCTTGGGCAAGCCACTTAATCCTCCATAGCCCATGTTCCCTGTAAAATAGTTATCTCCAAGTTATAATGCCCTGTTCAATGTAATTTCAGTTTGTTCAATGTAAACCGCACTGATGCAGAATAGCACGGTATATAAGAGAATATAAATTAATGAATTACTTTATATTTTATATTTCTGTAATTGAAGATTTGCTAATGTATCTGCTCTTTTTTCTGCAAGAATTTTTTGGAAAGTTTCTTGATTTAATTTGTAAAATTTCATAAATATAAAATAAAAAAAAAATTACTTGACATGTAAACGTACATGCAATTTTAGAGCAAGTGTGTTCAGGGAAGAAGTTTGGGCCAATCAAGGGTAGCGTTGCATATCTGCATGTAATTTAAAAAAGCATGTAAGTGCACATATACTTATATGCTAACATTTATGTCTCCTTCAATCTAGAACTATTTTTACTGAATTTGTAAGAGTAGTTTATAAAGACACATAGGCGCTTATGTGTCTTTATAAAATAGGCTAAAAATAGGTGCTTATGAGGCCTTCACCTATGTGTAACCTGTTATAACATTAACCTTCACCATTCATTTTTTCCAACCCAATGGAATATTGTAAAGAAATTATACTTAGGGGCTTGAAATTTGTCAGATACCCCTACTCTCCCTCCCCCCAACCCATACCCCCCCCCCTCTTTACAGGTATCACAGACATACATATATAAATAGACAGAGAGGGATTGGAAAGAATTTCATGAATCATGTACCATATGCTTTCCTCCACTTGTTACTGATTGAAATATGTCTGCTTTAGGAATGTGCATTTCATATATCTTTGTATTTTGATTTGTATAGAAGGAAATTAATTTCAGTTTTTCTTTCTCTGCTGTTGGGCTACATGCAGAGCCTGGCTTCTCAGAGTTTCTATTTTAGTTTTTGTCTGCATGTTTCTGTTTCTAATTTGCAGTCTCTTATTCTGTGTTATTAAGAGTTGATCTGTGTGACAGAGAAGGGATTCTGCTAATATATAGTTTCTGTGTCGGGATGTATAGCAGTCTGGATTGCCCTGTTTTTCCAGTAGGGCGTATATTGGTGTTCTCAATTTAGTGTACTATTTGCATGCTACCCCTTTATATTTAGGGTCATTGTGCTTGAGTCCTTACAGTATGGTAAGTTTGCTATCTAGCTTTTGAGTGTCTTTTTTGCAGAGTTTGGTGTTACATCACAATGAGGGTATTTAGTCACAGGCCACATAGACACCTACTTTTACCCTCTTATATCGAGACCCCTATGAGCCCAATTCATTTTGGCCCACGGACACATCTAAAACAAGAACAGGTTCCTTTTGAACATAATTCCGCATCTGCAGGCCTAGATGTGCCCGCGGGCCAAAATCAGGGAGATAGACGTGTTTGGCGGGCATGTGCAAGCGCTAGTCAGACAGCCCCTTGCCTCTGACATGGGTGAATGTTTTGGAAGTCACGTTTTGGATTCTGCCCAACCCTGCGATGTACCTACGGACACCATGCCCCTCAGGAAAAACATGTATCTCCTAAGCTGCCTATCACAGACAGTAGTGTGCTGATGCACACTAGACATAAATACCAATGAGAAATGACAACCTAGCCCATATACCAGTCTCATGCCCTGAAAAGTGCTAGGTAAGCCCAGTGCACCCCAAAACGATATGCAAGAATATACATATGAACATGTATGTCAGGACGTACCTTGCATCAAATGATACATGGCATTAGGAACTAGCCCCAGTGATTCTTGCCCTGGTCATCTCTATAAACATGCCTTAAACTGCTAGGGATGGACCCTCACCAAACCCGCAAAACCCCAAACTAACATTGCAGGTCCCAAAAGGATGCATAATATTGCTGAGCAACAAATGTATGCCCTTTTTGTGCCTTTGGCCTATAAGTGCACTCATTCTACTGATTTGCACTACCATTTCCCACCTATCTCTCCCTACACCCCTCCCCATGAACCCTGCTGTTCTATCAGATTCCTTTCATCTGTGCCCTTCCCTTCTATTGCCAAATCCGGACGTCATTCCATTCACCTTGCTGATCCATATGCCTAGAACAAACTACCTGAGTCTGTATGTCAGGCTTTATCCCGGCCCCCTTTCAAATCCAGATTGAGTGCTCACCTCATCAGTGCCGCTGTTAGATCAGAAACGCCTAAGCCCCCTTGTGTTTCCTGACCATTCCCCCTAGATGTATCCTGTACACAGTTGCTATGTTGTCTGTCCTGACTAGATTGTAAGCTCTGCAGAGCAGGGACAATATGTTACATGTGTCTGTGCAGCTCTCTATATGCCTTGTAATGCTATAAAATAATGAGTAGTAGTTTGTAATTGTAGTAGGGCTTTCTGGCTATGGCATTTGAGGCCTACCTATCTGGGTACTGGCATTTCTCACAGCAGTTACATCTAGCTCATATGTCGGTCTGTATACATCCACTACTTGTGGGGCAACCCTATCTACCTTTCCACAGCCAGCTTTGTGGCACTGCTCCCCTGGTCAGGGCTAGGTGGGCACCCATGCTTGATGTAAATCTTTAATCTTTGCAGCTGCTCCTTTTAGTTTTTTCTTAACTATTTTCCTCGTTTTATCAAAATCTCTCTTTTGAAAATTAAAAGGTAGTACTGTAGAATTCCTTGCCATCCTCCCTCCATTTATTAAATCAAATGTGATCATGCTATGATCATTATTGCCAAGCGGCCCCAACATCCTTGCCCCAGATCCTGTGTTCCACTAAGGCAGAGGTTCCCAACGTCGGTCCTCGGGGAACCCCAGGCCAATCAGGTTCTCAGAGTACCCACAATGAAGATACATGCAGATCTATCTCATGCATCTTCATTGTGGGTACTCTGAAAACCTGACTGGCCTGGGGGTTCCCCGAGGATCGACGTTAGGAACCTCTGCACTAAGGACTTGGTCCAAAATAGCTTTCCCTCTTGTCAGTTCATGAACCAGCTGCTCCAAGAAGCAGTCATTCAGAATGAAAATATTCTGTTCTTCCAGGACTACTTGGTGCAGGTTATAGTGAAGAGGAGCGCCATGTCACCTTATTGTACCGACCTGTTTAACTGAGACAGAAATTTTGTTTCCAGTACTCAAGAGTCAGCATTTTCCATCGCAATGAGTCTGATACTTTTCAGACTCCTGAAGCCCTGAAAGCCTTCTTGGAGCACATAAGGTGGTCAGACAGAGACAGAGACCCAGAATAGAAGGCCATGGCCCATGGCGAACTGGCTCATGCTACATGTTCTTCTTTTTGTTCTCCCAGTTGCTGCCGCTTTCCTAACCCATGTTGGTTTGGGGAGTGATGAGGGGGGTGCTTTTGGAGCACTTTGGTGAAAGTGCTATTTGCGCCACTCATGATCCCATGAGGTCGCTGTCAGTGGAGGGATAATGATATCTGTCTTCCATATGCTTTGCTTTGCTGGAGGGGAAATATGGTAGACTGAATTGATGAAGAGGAAACAACAGAGCTAACCGCAGTTGACATTGGGACCCTTGCCATACCGGAAGATTTGAACTGTGCAAGCTCAAAGGACTGTTTGATGGGGTTGTTGCTTGATACTTACCACTTGTTTTGAGCTACTGGGGAGTGCATTAAGCATTGTTCTTTTACGTTGTGTTATAGTTAAAGCGTGGTGGAGAGAGGGGTGAGAGGGACACACAAAGAGAGTGCGGGGTCTGTTTCAGGGAAACAGGGGAAGGGAAGGGGCGGGGTTGGAGAGAGGTTTCGACTTGCTAAAGGGGTGTGTGTATGAGTTGTGGGAAGGGGTATGTGTGATAATAGTGTGTGTGGGAGAGGACTGGAGAGGGTGAACAAAGTTAAAGGAGAGAGGGGATAGTGCTCCAAACTGGTAGTGCACCGGAGGATTGGAAGGGCATGGGGCAGGTTGGGGGGGTCTGGCTGAGAGACCCCCATGGTGCAGTCTAGGTGTGAATGTGGAGGTTGTAGCATTTCCTGTTTGTGATGGCTAGGGATGATCTGAAAATTGCCATGCATAATGTGGATGGCATGCATTCACCTATTAAATGATCTCGAGTATTGTAGTAACTTAGGCGCAAAGGAGATGCAAGAGATGCATCTCAACTTAGCAGAACATAAGAAACTTAAAAGGGAGTGGGTGGGGGAGGTGAGCTGTGCTTCCTTCAATAGACGTCAGAGAGGTGTTGCCATATTACTACACAAGAGGCATTCTTTTGTCACACACAGAGTCCTCACTTATGAAGGGGGGTAGGTATGTGCTCATGGCGGGAGACCTTATTGGAGTAAAAATTCTCTTATGTAACATCTATGCCCCCAATATCTAAGACCATAAATTCTTCTCAGCCGTACTGGCAACGATTTCGGAGTTCCCAGTTTATGTCAAAATAACAGCTGGAGATTTTTACATTAAGGTAGCTGATCGGGCGCTGCAAAAATGATTATCAAATGAAGTGCGTCAATTTTTTGATCAAAGAACTGGGTCTATTAGATGTGTGGAGGACTCACCCGAAATGGATTTTTCTTTTTATTCCCATGTCCACAAGACTTATGCTAGACTGGCCTACATACTAATATCAGAGAGTATGTTTGTTCGGGTAACAGCAGCAGACATAGAACCACCCTTGGTCTCTGATCATGCTTTGGTGAGTGCTTGCTTCCATTGCGGGGGGAGGGGGGGGGAACAGCAGCGAGACATAGTACGGAAGATGAATCCTGCATTGTATAATGATAAGGCTTTACACATCTATCTAAGGCAAGCATGGTTAAATTATATACAAGATAATAAAAACCTGGACATTGATGACATAACGTTGTGGAGTGCGGCAAAAGCTGTTCTCAGAGGTAAAATAATAGCCTGTTAGTAGCATCCGAAAATAGAGAGTCAGCGCTCCCTTATACAAAATAAAGCAACTCCAACAATATAAACAAACCCATATACACATGCTGAAGCCTGAGGACCAAGCTAAGGTGCTGCAGGTCAAGAGGGAGATAACAGATTTATTGAAGGCCCAAATCCTCCTAGATATCTGGTTTATAAATATAATTTATATAGATGGGACAACAAGGCAGGGAAACTCCTAGCTACTTTGGTGAAACCTAAGTCAATTTGGACTATTATCAAATAATTATGGAGTGTTCCATTATTATTATCTATAATTATGGAGTGTTCCATTTGACATGCCCGCCCCTCCCTATCCTATAATTATAATTACAGGATAGGGAGGGGCGGGCATGTCAAATGGAACACTCCATTGCCCAGGTCTTCCTTCAATATTATCAGTCCTTATATAATACTGATCCTAATGACACTGCACAACAGGCTGATTTTTTTCAGGGCTTGGGGTTACCTCAAGTGACAGAAATGCAGCTGGTGGAATTAAATAGTCCTTTGAAGGCCGTAGGAATCTAAGTCACCATTAATAAACTGAGTTTTTGCCAAAACTCTGGGCCCTGATGGGTTAGGGGCTAAATTTTACAAGATCCTGGGAGAGTTGGTGGCACCGGCCTTAGCTGACGCAGGTGAAAAGTTGATAGGCGAGGGTCGGCATAGAGACCTACAGAATCATGCCCACATTACTGTGCTTCTTAAGCTGGGCCAAGACCCAGAGCAAATGGGTTCATATCACCCATATTCCTCCTGAACCAAGATGTCAAAATCATTGCGGCAGTTCTGGCGAAAAGACTGGGTCGGTTGCTGCCTTCCTTAATGCTTAAATACCAGGTGGACTTTGTCCCTGGATGGTATACTAACCTACTGAAAGCCTTGGCTGTGCTTCACTGGGGAGGGACACAGGGCGCAGATGAGCTCTTAGTAAACCTGGATGCAGAAAAAGCATTTGATAAGATCTCCTGGCAATATCGTTCAGGGTACTTGCAAAATATGGTAAAACAGGGTGGTTTGCTGACTGTATCAACTGGTTATATTCAAATTCATCAACTCAGATTTTAGAAAATGGCAAACTGACTGAATCATTCCAACTCAAGAGAGGGGCTAGGCAGGGATGTCCCTCTAGCCTATGCTGCTCTCACTAATGCTGAAGCCCTTAGTGGCTAAAATCTGACAGGCCAAAGACATCCATGATTTAACTGTGGGGAAGGAGGAGTTTAAACTAAATCTCTTTGCTGATAACATGCTTCTCTATATGAGTGGGGCCGACACGAGTATGACTAACATTAAACATACCATTGACCATTTTGAGAACTTTGCAAGCCTCAAAATCAATTATGGGAAATTGGAGGCTATAAACCTCTCAAATGAAACCCATCCCAACTGGCTCGAGGCATTTCCCTTACAAGGGCTAAAGGGGAGTATGAAGACCGGCTACCAGCGGAAGCGAGGGAGTTCCTTCCTGCTCCAATCCACTGCCGCACAGGCCTGGACCTTTAAATTTAAACACCTGTGCCTGGTGGGCCTGCACCTAAGGGCCTTGCCAGAGGGCCCTATGGCGTGGCCCTTAGGCGTGGAACTAGGCGGAGGGACAACATTATCAACAATCAACGCAGGACAACCAGAAGCAACTAGAAACAGCCACTTCAGACAACTGAGAACAACGAAACAGGCCCCTCTCATGTAAACCTCCACCTTCTCAGATATACAAGATGCTCCACAAACTCTTAACTTACACACTTATAACACTGATCTTGCTATTCCTTCTAACACCCCCACAAGTCATAGCAACCTACAATGAGAACATCCCAATTATATATCAACCAAGACCATCCATTCCGGTCACATGCCTCAAAGCGCAGCACGTAAAACCCACTCGTAGAATTCTAGAAATTAACACCACCCAGCAACAGAAACTCCACACTAGTTGAAACCAACCCCACTATTCCATCAAATGTGTGCTAATCAATACCTGCTCAATACATAATAAAATTCCCATGATAACAGACTTCATGCTTCACAGAGACACTGACCTTATGTGTATCACTGAAATCTGGATCTCAACCACTGACAATGTGCTCCTTAACCATTTATTGCCTCCCCATTATAAGCTCGTCAACTGCTCCAGAATAGACAGAAGAGGTGGAGGTGTTCTCTTCAAGGCAAAAGAGCATCTAAACTTCACTGTGATCAATTCACACTCCTCACAAATGTTGGACTTCCTCACAATCTCCAACAGGGACTACACCATATGCCTGGCATACCGAACACCTTCCTCGAACTCAGAAGCCTTATCAGACTTGCTAGAAGAAACATGCACACACACAGCATCTAATAAGCACTTTCTCCTACTTGGAAATTTAAACCTTACATCCATCTCTATGAAACAAGCAAGTGCATTCTCCAACACCACGGAAGCACTTCAACTATTCCAAGTAATCAATAAGCCTACCCACACTAAAGAAGCAACTCTTGATCTCATTTTTGAACCCAGAAACCTACACACAACTGATCTTAATATCCAGATTGATCCAGTGCCATGGTCGGATCATACGATGATCTCCTTCGTTCTTCCAACCAGACCCCAGATTCCACACTACCCTCAGCAACACCCCTATTCACGCCGCTTTAAAGCATTCAACAAGGAATCCTTCCTAGATGACATTTCCCAACTCCTGGTTTCTGACTTACGTGACCTGGACAGCTTAAAATACTCCTGGAATACAGTGATCGCCAATGCCGCTACCTTTACACCATGATGCTCCTCCACACACCCTAACTTTGTACAACCACCCTAGTTCTCTCCCAAACTCAGAGTTATCAGACGTCAACTAAGACATATCGAAAGAAGATGGAAATGAACGCAGGATAGTTCCATCAAGGAGCAGTTCATCACCAAACAAATTGAATACTGCAATCTTACCAACAGCTGTATAAAACAATACTACTCCAGCATCATTATGAAATTTCTCAACTGACCCAGAGAGTCATTCTCTATTATGTCTTCACTCACCAAAGACCCCACATCATTAGGAGTGGAGGAGTGGCCTAGTGGTTGGGGCAAGGTACTTCAGGCCGGAAGGTCGGGGGTTCAAATCCCACTAGAGGACAGCAACCTTGGGCCAGAAGGACTGGGATTTCTAGTCCAACAGGTGCTCCTTGTGGTCTTGGGCAAGCCACTTAACCCTCCATAGCCCATGTTCCCTGTAAAATAGTTATCTCCAAGTTATAATGCCCTGTTCAATGTAATTTCAGTTTGTTCAATGTAAACCGCACTGATGTAGAATAGTGTGGTATATAAGAGAATGTAAATAAAAATAAAATAAATAAATTATCCTCTACAGGCTCAAACTCACAACTCAACCTGCAGGCCATGGCAAACTTCCTATCTAGCAGATGACCCTCTTCAGCACTCCTTGCCAAAATCCCACTACTTTCACAGGACAAGCCCTCACAAAAACAAAGCTTACAAGGGCTGATATCACCACAAGAGATTTCAGACATTATCAGAGGCATCAATACCACAACCTCCCCACTCGACCCCTGCCCACTTTCCTGGATAAAATCACTTCCAACTGCATTCACCTCAACTACACAAAAGATCGTACATACCTCCCTATCTCAAGGATACTTATCTCCCACCCTGAAACAAATCTCAATAAGACCCATCTCAAAGAAACCATCAAAGGATCAGTCTGATCCAAGCTCATATCAACTTATTGCAAGCAACCCCTTCCTGGCTAAAATAATAGAAAAGACGGTACAACATCAACTCCAAGATTATGCCGACACTCATGCTCCTCTAGACGCCCAGTAACATGGTTTTCATCCTCATCACAGTATAGACACACTCTTCACTGCTCTCATTGACACCCTAATCAGGGGCCTTGATAAGCCACACCAAGGCTATGCGATGATATTCCTGGACATTAGTGCTGCATTTGATTCCATCTTGCACAACACCCTACTGACAAGACTCAGCGACATAGGCCTTCACAAGAGCACAATAGACTGGTTTACCTCATACCTCTCCAATAGACAGCAACAAGTAAAAATTGGTCAACTCAAATCCAACTATTTCAACCTAAGACAAGGAATACCACATGAATCAGCTTTATCGTCTCTGTTATTTAACAAATACATTCAAACCATTTGCAACCTGCTAAAAAACTTCAACTTGCATTTTCACTTGTATGCTGATGACATTATGTTCCACATGCCTTTCCACACCCTAACCCTGGACTTCTCAGCCATCATAGACTTCCTTGCAGGACTAAACTTAATAGTGAACAGCAGTAAGACCGAAGCACTTGTCGACACAAGAGACACATCCTTCAACCCACAGCAAAGCTCATACTCCAACACGCAGCGATCTCAATTAAAAAAGAAGTCAAATACCTTGGAATAGTCCTTGACAGTAATCTAAACATGCTTTCCCATATCAAGAGGTCAGCCAACACTGTATACCAGAAACTGAAATTGCTCCAAAATTTACAACCACTACTCTCAATGACTACAGAACAGTGTTCTAATCCATCACAACACCCCACCTTGACTATGACAATATACTCTGCCAGGGATTACCAAAGCAAGCATTATACTCACTTCAACTAGTGCAAAATACTGCTGCTAGAATCTTAACAGGCACTGCAAGACGTCAACATATTACACCCACCCTAAAGAATTTACATTGACTAACAATAGCACAAAGGATAAAATACAAAATAGCACCATCTACAAAATCATGCATAATTTATCAGCTCCCTTACTCGAGGATCTAATCAGTATAGCACCCACAACAAGAGCAAGAACAGTGAATCAGAACTTATTAGTCATCCCTCATCTCAAGACAAGATGCACCCAGCAAATCAACAATAGAGTTTTCTCATTGGGCTTGATGGACCTTGGTCTGACCCAGTATGGCATATCTTATGTTCTTATGTTATGTTCTTATGTTCTCACTGTTTGCCCCAATAATCTGGAACTCACTCCCTAAACTATAAGATCCACACAGTCTACTCAGGACCTGAAGAAACTATTAAAGACACATCTATTCATTGAACACTATGGGGGTCATTCTAACCTGCATTTAGTGGGGATATACGTCCAGGACGGATGTATAATCCCCGCTAAACGTCGGGCTTGTATTCCCACCTACGAGCTCCCCACAGTACTGCTAAGATGTGCGCAGAGCTCTGGAAGGGGGGCGAAGGGGGTTGGGCAGAGGAGGAGTCAGGGTGCGGAATAAGCAGGATCCTGACCCCGTACGTACAGGGCCGATTCTGTTGTCAGTCCTGTATGTCTGGGGTCAGCCATCTACACAGGGAACTCATTCCACCTTGGAGGTGGAATAAGTTACCCCTAAGTTCACAATGGACAGCGGTGGAACCGGCAGAGAAGGTGGGCAGAGGCAGGGTGTTTCCTGCAGCCTGATCCCGGACTCGGAAGGCCCGATCGTGGGTCAGGTGGCGAGGAACAGGTGATTTAATGCAGTGCCAGTGACTGGGGCTCTGGCATGGAGCCATGGTGCCATGGCAATGGGATGCCATGACACCACAGCTCCATGCAGGAGCCAGGCTGTGCTAGCTGGGCAGAGATCTGGACATCCAAGGTGCCTGAATCAGGGCACGTCCTGGATAACCAGACCCTATGCCATGATTATGCTCCCACAGCAACATCTAGCCCCCGCAGGAGCAAAATCAGTTGCATCTCCAAACCATCCAGATTTCTGGACGTCTGGACGGCCTGGACTTGCACGTACAGAATTGGCCTCCAGAGCACTAATGATATCACATAACATCATCAAAACCAGCAGGCATTTGTAAATATCTTGTTTGTTAGCTCCAAGTTAGTATCACCCTAAGTTCTATGTAATGACAACACAGTTGAGTTTGTTTGCTGTTTGTTCTCTGTAAACCGCTTTGGCTTAAAGGCAGTATAGAAAATCCATTAAATAAATAAATATGAAAGTACAGACATTGCAAACTTGAATCTTACTCCATCAGCTCAATGTACTTTCGATATCTGTTTTAATATTTAGTATCATTCTTTATTGATCTTTTTTCTCAGTAATTTGTGCTAGATTATTGCACTTTCTCCTCTTGCATCTTTACATACGCCTTCCTGTTCAAGCTTCCTGTTATTGAAGATTGCCTTTGAACATTTTTCTGGATCAAAAGTAATCTTAAGTCATCTAAAAAACTGTTCGCTATTCAGAGAGCTTCCATCAAATGACCATCACAGGAACTATACAGCATCATATCATTAAACAACAGTAGCACAACCGGGACTGATGCTAAATACATAGCCCAGTGAGTTCGTAGGAGTAGTCTGTCTGGCAGGTAGACTTCGGTCTGTTGCACATATGCTTGTTTGTAATAATCAAGTAATCTAATATGAATAAAAAGAATATAATTGTATTTAACTTTATGTAAATGCAGTCATCTTTCTCTTCTCTTTTCATAAATATCAGCAGTGTTCTATGGATTTAGCATTGCCATTAAAACTGTTTCAATATGAAGAAGAGATAGGGCCAAAAATCTGTCTTCTCCAAAGATTGAACGCAGCCAGTTTCTAATACCTTGCATTGCTAAAAAGCTTCATTCTGATGTGACTGCCTCAGCTGGGAATGTTATAGCTAACTAAATGAGTTTGTAGTAGTTTGAGTACATTATTGGAGTCACTTCTTCTTGAAGTCTTTTGACGGTAACCGGAGATTGAGACTGTTAATAATATCCACTTCTGCAGCCACAAGATGAGAATTAATTTTGAGAAGGTCTGTGTATTTCTGCAAGAGTGGACAACTGCTAGTTTTGTTGTACCTTAACACAGAGTCACATGCTTCAGCTGTTTTCATAGATTCTTCTGAGAATCATCTGTCTAATTCTGAAATTATGACATCCAAATCAGGAAGGTATAACTATTGACGCCACCCATTTATTTCTGTGGCAGATGTAGTTTCTTTTGTTCGATCTCTTCTTGGGTGTTCTCTTTGACCCAGAGTTCTTATGAAAAGAACTTGGGGGTATGTTTATTAAACAGCGGTAGCGGCTTCCATGCGATATCGGAGCCGCGGCCCCATCAAATTCAATGGGGCCGCGGCACCGATATCGAACGGAAGCCGCTACCACTGTTTAGTAAACATATCCCTTGGTAAGAGCTCTTGATGTTTTACAAACTCTTTTTCTTTTTGGTGAGTGCATTCGGTCCTCATCTGCCACTGCAGTATTGGGACTGTACCAAAATTTGGCGATTTCCTTGCACAAACCATTCCAGTCATCTCCCTGTCTGCATTTATCAAAGTGGGTTTTAATTTTTTCTATAAGAGAGGAAGTTTTTCCAAGTGTGATGTCAATGCCCTGAAGTTCTTTATGAAGCACATGGACAATTTTCATGATCTCTTCAAAGATAATCAAACATGCAATGAATACAACTGTAGTTATGTGCTGCTAATGGCAATTCACTTTCATAGACCACTTTTCACCTCGTTCTGTCATATCTTTTAGACAACTCAAAATGGCAGAATATTGTGTTTTAACTGCAAAAACACCTCTCCAGCTACATGCCCAGAGTGTTTCACTAGGTTGCATGATCTTTCTGTTTTAGACATAAAGCTTTCTGCATGTCAAATGTTTGATGTTTGGTTGGCTCAGCAACGACAGAGTAAATATTATCAAGTACATTTAGAAATCCCACTATACTACAATTTACCCTTCAGCACTCTACAACCACTAGGTTGAGTTTATATGTCATGCAATGAATATATGCTGCAAACTGGTGTTCATCTTTCATTTGCTGTTGTACCCCAGATAAATATCCTAACATAACACAAGCACCATCATAAGACCAAGCATCAATGGGCACATTTTGCATACCACCTGTTTCCAAACCTTTCCATATGGCAGTATAAATCTCATCTGCACCTCTAGAAAATGACAATTAATAAAGTGCAAAAATCTCTCTTTGATCACAAGTTTTTCTGCATATCTAATACAAATTGAAAGCTGCTCTGCCAAGGAAGCCCATTTCATTTACTGCCTCTACAATTTGTTTGTAATCTAAATTGGCACAAATCTGCACAATTTCATTTTGTAATTCTGGGCTTGTGTAATTGAAATAACTCTTCGGAATCTCTTGGAAACTTTTATCATGCTTTGAAAAGAAATTGTAGAATTCACAGAAAATTCCTATAAAATTGGAATCTCTTCCTTTCTCATGGCCTCAAAAAGGTAAACCAAGCTTTGAAAGCAATGCAACAATATCGCGGACCTTACAGAGGAAGTCCCATCTCTTTTATATGACTCAGAAAGCTGTGCTGCTACCAATCCTGTTTTTTCACTGTTTGAAGCACTACCACTACTCCATACACTTCACGTGAATCTGAAGATCCATGTTTAGTCAGTTTTTCCAAAAGTTTCTTCCAGTCCTATACACCGTTTTTGATGAATGAGCCCTTAACATAGGCCCTTTCTGAACAGAAGTGATGACATGGAAAGAAGAAGGCAGCATCTTGCTGAATAGAGTATTCAACTCAAGGGAATTTTGTGTAATAGGAAACTGAAAATGAACGATTGCACTTCCCAAACATTCTCTTTGGAAAATCAGGCAAATGCGAGTGATTTGGTCTCTTGCTTTTTTTTCCAAGGTCTGAAGCAGCAGTTAGGCTTTCCTCATCAACCTTTGTTGTACTTGTGGTGTGGCATCCAAAAATTGAAAGGTAGTACAGATGAAGTATCATCAACTGTCCCTGTAGTTGGGCCTGCTCTTGAATTAGTGTTACATCCTGACAGGAGTTAAATACTGGCGCTTCAGCAGTTGCTTTCACAAAAATCTTCCAAATGTCCGTTATCAAAGGAGACATGTCAATTTATTTTACTTTTCATAGTATCTCCAAAGCAATCCAATCCCCCAACAAGGGGTATAGAACAAAAGCAGTAGATTTCCTTCCTCTTTCAACGCTTACTCTGAAAAAAATGATGACATCTCGGTAACAGCAACACAAACTCTGTTTACCTTGTGATGTAACATATAACCCTACAAAATGAGTTGATTCTTAAATATATATAGTAAACCTGCCACACAATAACACTAACTTTTGGAACTCAAAACAATTAAACCTAAACCTAAAGAAAAATGTAGCACTTCAAATATTACACCAGACCAAGGGGATATTTCTCCCCAACCTTATCAAGTTTAAGTCACCCTATGTTTTTAAAAAATGAAAATCCCCATCAGAGGTTGGAAGGACTCAAAGCATAAGGCTAAGGAAGGGGAAGAAAAGGAAGTGCAGTGTGCCTCAAAAACCATGGCCCGGATATCTGTGCTCTACATGCTGCCTGTTCCTAAACTCTAAGGCTCAGGCTGTGTCTAGAAAGGACAGACGCATTTATAGCTATATATGTGCTCAGAAAGGAGCTCCTGCATGATCAAAGTGACAGTTGAGCATCACAAAAAGCACACACTAAGCAGAACATCGTGAATTGTCATCTACCATCCACAACATCAAAGGGACACAGCCACCTTGCCATACTGTACAGTATTATACCAAGCATCAAAGAGACAGAGTGACCCCATCATACAATGTTATAGCATGCATTGGAGGAGCACAGTGACCTTGACATACAGTTGCCAAATACAAAAGGCGTATGGTGACCCTGACATACAATATTATACCAAGCATTGAAGGTGCATGGTGACCCCACTGTACAGTTACCAAACACAAAAGGGGCACTACAACCCTGCTATATAGTATTATCCAAGCATCAAAGGGGTACAACAACCCTGTCATACCACTTTCCACCCCACAAAAGAACAAAAGGGGCACAGCGACCCTCACCATATAGTATTATAACAAATACCATATCACTTTTACACCCCCACGAAAAAGTATCTCTTCCCAATCTTCTTTCCCCCTTGAAAAGTTGCCCAACAGCTTTCCCATTCTCTCTTGCAGTATCCCCGATGTCTCTCACCATCTTCATCTTGCACTCCCGCTCTCTATCCCCAACCTCCACCCCTGCTCTGTTTTCCTCAGTATACTACCATAGCAGGGAGAGCAGGATGAAGGGATGAGAAGTAGAAAGCAAGGAGAAACACAGGAAGTGAGAAAGCAGGGAAGCTGTTGGGCAAAATCTTGGGGAGAAAAAGTGCAGGATGAAGTGTGTTGCCCCTCATCTTGCTTTCTGCCTCTCATCCCTTCACTCCGTAATCTCTTTTTCTTACCATACTTACTCCCTGCCCTGTTATTATTCAGGGCAGTGCCTAACCCAAGGCTGTGCAAGTGATGTGACCACACAATACAGCTTGGTATGGTGCTAGTGCAAGGTGAAAGAGCTGTGTTGAGAGAGAGCAAGAGATGCTGGACCCATGTTGAGGAGGAAAGGAAGAGAGAGGGAGAAAGGTGAATAGTGGTGTACCCCAGGGATCTGTGCAGGGTCCGCTGCTTTTTGACATATTCATAAATGACCTGGAAAGTGGAATAACGAGTGAGGTTATCAAATTTGCAGATAGCACAAAAATATTTAAAGTTGTTAAACCCCAGGAGGATTGTGGAAAATTGCAAGAGGATCTTGATAAATTGGAAGACTGGGCATCAAAATGGCAGATGAAATTTAATGTGGACAAGTGCAAAGTTATGCACCTAGGGAAGAACAACCCAAACTATGGTTACACGATGCAAGGTTCCACATTAGGAACCACCACCCAGGAAAAAGATTTAGGCGTCATTGTGGATACCATGTTAAAACCCTCGGCCCAGTGTGCAGTGGCAGCCAAGAGAGCAAATAGAATGCTAGGTATGATAAGGAAAGGAATGGAAAATAAAACAAAAGATATTATAATGCCTCTATACCGTTCCATGGTGAGACCGCACCTTGAATATTGTGTGCAATTCTGATTGCCGTATCTTAAAAAGGATATAGAGTTATTAGAAAAGGTTCAGAGAAACTTCAACAAAATGGTAAAGGGGATGGAAGGATACTCCTATGAAGAAAGGCTAAAAAGGTTAGGGCTCTTTAACCTGGAAAAGAGACGGCTGAGGGGAGATATGATAGAAGTCTATAAATTAATGAATGGAGTGGAACGGGTAAACGTAGATCGCCTGTTTACGTTATCAGAATATAGGAAGACTAGGGAACATGCAATGAAGCTACCGGGTAAACTATTTAAGACTAATAAAATAAAATATTTTTTCATTCAACGTGTAATCAAACTCTGGAATTTGTTACCGGAGGATGTAGTAAAGGCTGTTAGTGTAGCTGGGTTTAAAAAAGGTTTGGACAAGTTCCTGGAGGAAAGGTCCATAAACCATTATTAAGAAGGGACCCAGGATATCAATGCTTGACCTAGTACAAGCATTGCAGAACCTGTGTCTTTTGGGGAAACTGCTAGGTACGTATGACCTAGATTGGCCACTGTTGGAAACAGGATACTGGGTTTGATGGACCTTGGTCTGACTCAGTATGGCATATCTTATGTTCTTATGTTCTTATGAGAGATGGTGGCAATGTCATGGGGAGGGGACGATGACTACTACTACTATCACTTTTTCTTATCATTTATACTGTATAGTACTACTAGGCATATGCAGTGCTGCACACATAGACATAAAAGGCAGTCCCTGCTAAACAGAGCTTATAATGTGCTAAGACAAGCAAACAGGAAATGATTAAAATATACATGGATATAGACTGGAGAACATGGGGGGTCAGGATCCAAAAGTAGCCTCAAAGAGATGAATTTTTAGCTTGGATTTGAATAGGACCAGAGATGGATCTTGATGTACAGACTTAAGTAGTCTATTCTAGGTATACGGTGCAGAAAGGAAGTAAGAGTGGAGTATGAGTGGCAGTAGTAGAGAATGGCATAGATAAACATTATTAGCTTGATAAGCAGAGTTGCCGAGGAGGGGTGTAGGGAGAGAGGAGAGGTAATGAGGAGGCTCAGAATGAATGCATTTGTAGGTCAGTAAGAGAAGATTGACTGTATGTGGAAACTGATAGGGAGCTAATGAAGTGACTTGAGAAGAGGGGTTATGTGAGCATAGTGACACTGGCAGATTAGTCCTGCAGCTGAGTTTTGAATAGATTGAAAGATGATATAAGATTCAATGAGAGGCAAGTGAGTAGTAAGTTGCAATAGTCTAGATGAGAGGTAATGAGTGTGTTTTGAGATGAAGGGACACATTTTTGCTAATATAGAAAAAGAAACTACAGGTTTTAGCTGTCTGTTGGATATGTGCAGAGAAAGTGAGACACGAGTCAAAGATGACCCCAAGGCTATGAACCATGCTAGCCACAAAAATAGAGGAGGAAGGGAGGAAGGTGGGTTTGAGTTGATAGTGGGAAAACAAGGCAGCAATGCTGGCTGAGATTCAGATGAGATGACAGGGTGCCCTCACATCCACCATTCTCCATTACTGTAATTGTTGACTATTGGTCTTCTGTGATAACTATTAGCCTTTCATCATAAGGGCTTCCAGCCTATTTTACTGCTGTGTTGTTCTTACTCAGTTCTTCTAGGCTTCACAGTCAGTGCTGCAGCCCCACTCACTGCTTTTGGGACCTTCACCAAGGAGCATCCTCTAATTCTTTTTGAAATCCATTGACATACAATCTAGGCACTCCATGAATGCTTCTTCTACCCTGGGGGGACCTTCCTCTGTATTTAAGGTTCCTATGCTGGGGCCAAATTCCTCAGTGCCAGGACTCTAACTTGCAGGAAAACAACTTAGCTGAATTCACCCCCTCTCCTGCAACCTGGTCTCCTGCCACCTCTACCTCTGTTGCATTGGCTCTCCACTGCTCTTTTAGAGCCTTATAGCCATTCTGTGTGTTGTGTTATGATAGTCCTCCTGGCATACCTCAAGGTCTTCTAGCCAATTTTGCTTCTGTGATTGTTCTCCTGGTATAAAGTAGGGTTTCCAGCCAATCTGGGTGCTATGCTGGTCCTCCTGCCATAATTTAGGGTCTTTGAGGCAATCTGCATGCTGTCTGGTCTCCTTGTGATTTTAGCCCTAAAATCTTTGGCACACATGTGCCTACCATCTTCCAACACTATCTCCTTTCCTCAGTTATATTCCATCAACTTAACCACCACACTCCTCCTAGTCACTTTCTCACCACTCAACTGTCCAGTATGTTAACTCGCTTCTGAACTCATACCTCAACTGTCACACTCCATACTCACGTCAAGCATGCACACCTTCTCTGAATTTTAGAAACCTAAACCATAAGGTAGACAATACAAAAACACTATCCAAGTACTATCCAAAAAATGCTTCCACTCAACAGATTCACTCAAGAACACAAATAAAAAACTCAAGGATGTGAAACAGCAAGGTTAAGCAAACAAGACAGAAAGACACAACAATCAACTATTATAAAAATGACCAACCACTTAAGCTCTCATATATAAAATCCTCCAACAACTAGGCCCAAAGATTTCCTAATACCACAGAGCACTGGTAAAATGGCCCTGTGTGAAGTTGCCTTTTATTTCAAGTGTGCATTTGTTAGTGCACATTTGGTTCATTAATGTGCCTTAAAAAACTTTGGTGCCTGTTTACTAAAGTATGGTAAAGTTTTGCACTTACTGAACCTTAACTGCAAAAGTTAAGCTGTGGTAAGAGTGCAGCCTATGTGGTAAATGCAGGGTGCGTTCCCAGAATCTACCCTGCATTTACCACACAGGATAGGCATTTACCAAATAGATCCATGTTTCATGCCTCAGCAGGAGTAGAGTGCTACCATGCTACCTGGCGAGACATGGGAAATGGACCTTAGTGAAAAAGACAGAAAAAACAAACAAACCTTCCACTGATGGCCACAGTGGCATCCCTGACCCTCCGCCCCAACATATAAATTCTACAGCAGCAATCCCTACCCCAACAGCAACCCACCTCCTCTGGCTTCAGCACAAATCCCCCTCCCCAATCATAACCCATCTCTGACAATTCCCTTCTACCCAAAGACCCCTCCATGACAGATACCCTCCCCCCAAAGGTTCCTTCCAACAGAAACCCCCAAGGACCGCTTTCTTCCCCTCCAAGGGAACCTCCATCCTGCTGGACACCACCTCACAAACCAACCTCCTCCTTCTACCCTTGATTCCCTTGAGTCCTGGTTTTGGTTTTGTTGTATCACATCAGGTTTGAAAGGATAGTATTGGAAATTTTGCTATACTAGCCAAATTGACATAAACTGTGTCATTGAGTACTCTACCAATATTGATTGGTATTTATTTTGCTTTTTGGGTTAATTATTTGGATATTTGGTAATAATAACACTGAGAGATCATCAGAAATAAAATGGTACCATAACGTCAGATCTTCACAAAATGTACAAGTTAAATTTTGGATGCTGACTGGGTGACCAGGATAAGCCATGGGTGCCTCACATCATTTGCACTGCCTGTGCAATGGACTAAGTGATGTGTTAAATGGAAGGAAACAGCAATGCCATTTGCTATACTGATGATATAGAGGAAGCCTAGAAACCATCATGATGATTGCTATTTTTGTCTGGTTAATGTCATGGGTTTCTCTGCAAAGAACAAGCACAAAATTGTGTATCCATATCTTATGTCTGCAATGCAACCAGTCCCACATGATGAAATACTTCCTATTCCAGTTCCTCCACAGGACGGGCTATCATCTGTACCAGATGAAATGGAGTTAGATGAAGGTGCAAGTGGCTGCCAACCTAGAGCCAGGAGATGCAGCCTATGTGCCAGATGAAAGTGATGGCAATCCAGAGAAATTCAGCCAAGAAGAGCTTAGTGATCTTATACGAGACTTGGCCCTCTCAAAAGATAAAGTGGAACTCCTTGCTTCACAGCTGCAGGAAAATAACTTACTTCAAAACAATGTTCTCATTTGCCACTATCGCACAAACGATCGTAATTTAGTGATCCAATGTGTTATTGCAACTATATCAAAGGACAAAAAGCCTTAAGACCGTTCTTATTCATAACCACAACATAAAGCCATCTATTCCAATTGCACACTCTGTACACTTCAAGGAGACATATGATAACCTGCAGATATTGCTCCATTCTATACGCTATGACAATTACAAGTGGAAGATTTGCAGGGATCTTAAGGCTATTAGCATGCTGATAGGCATGCAAGTTGGATTTACTAAATAGTGCTGTTTTCTCTGCCTCTGGGACAGTCATGCTGCCAAAGATCTATCTAAGAGCACACTATACCCCACGCAATTGGCTCAAAACACCATAGCCAGAGTTATACTTTCAAAATCCCAGCAGAATCACATTATGCCACTCCTTAAACAGCTTCATTAGTTACCCATTACATGCAGATTCAAATATAAAGTCATCCTCAGCACACACAAGATTATAAACAATCTATCATCGGCCAGCCTCATACCCTTATTAGCAAAACATACTAACAGTAGACCCAGGAAACAAAGCACCATCAACCTGCTGGAGACACCATCGGACAAGCCCTTGAGCAGCCAAAGAGCTAACAACAGAACATTCTCACTATATGCCCCTTCATTTTGGAACTCCCTACCACCTCAAACAAGAGCTATCCAACACACGGGTGACTTCCACAAGAACCTAAAAAAATTGCTATTCATTGAGCATTTTGGACCAAACCCAAAATAAGGGGCATTCCTCCACACAACTGTTAGTCCTACGTCTGTGTGTATATTGTAAATGGTAAAGTTAATGACATTGTTACTTGTCGCGCTGCTATTAAACTAAACGTTCAATGTAATATGCACCTTTTGATGTAGTTTGTTCAATGTTCATGTGCTGAGTTCTTCACAAACCGTCTTGACTTGTAGAAAGACGATATAAAAAAAATAAATAATAAATAAATAAAGATCATTATGCGGTTCATGACCAGCCTTTAAGAAACGCCTATAATAATTCAAGAAGCAGCAGTGCTAGTCATTTTCTATTAGTCGATCCAGCAAATATTTTGCTTCCTCCAATGCATATAAAACTGAGTTTAATGAAAAATTTAATGAAAAGAATGGTGCAAACAAATTCAAAAGGATTTCAATATCTTGTTTCTAAATTTCCAAAGATCACTGCTGTAAAAATGAAAGAAGGCATTTTTGTGGGGCCACAAATAAGACAGGTGATGGAGGATGGAGAAATTGAAAAATGCTAAATGCTTTGAACTAGAAGCGTGGCAAGCCTTTAAGTGGATCTGTGAAAACTTTCTGGGTAATCACAAATTGGCAGATTATGTTGATGGATTACAGGATTACTTGATGCATATGGTAAACTTGGTTGCCGCATGTCACTGAAAATGCACTTAATGCACTCACATCTTCACTTTTTCCCACCAAACCTGGGTGAAGTGAGTGATGAACAGAGTGAGAGGTTTCACCAAGACATTCATGCCATGGAAAAATGTTACCAAGGATTCTGGGATGAGAGCATCATGCCAAATTACTGCTGGATGTTGCATTGTGACAATCTACTACTACTACTACTGAACATTTGTATAATGCTACAAGGCATATGCAGCGCTGCACAGACACATGTAAAAGATGGTCCCTGCTCATTGGAGCTCACAATCTAATAGAGACAGACAACACAGTAACTATAGACATGGGATACAGTTAGGGGGAATGGTAAGGAAACACAAAGGACATTAGGTGCCGAAAGCAGCAGCGAAGAGGATTTGAAAAGGGTCAGAGAAGACGCCTGACATACAGACTCAGGCAGTTTGTTCCAGGCATAAGTAGCAGCAAGGTGAAAGGAGCAAAGTCTGGAATTGGCAATAGAAGAGAAGGGCATAGGAGCAGGTTACAATAGTCTAGACGGGAGGTGACTAAGGAATGGATAAGTGTCTTAGTAGTGTGTTCAGAAAGGAATGGGCAAATTTTATTGATGTTATAGAGAAAGAAATAGCAAGTTTCAGCTATCAGTTGGATGTGTGTGGAGAAAGAAAATGAGGAGTCAAAGACAACCCCAAGGTTGCGAGCTGAGGAGACAGGGAGAAGTAGAGAGTTATCCACAGAGACAGAGAAAGGAGGAAGAGGAGAGGAGGGTTTAGGGGGAAAAGCTCAGTTTTGGCCATGTTCAGTTTCAAGAGGTGATGAGACATCCAAGCAGCAATTTCAGAAAGGTAGGCAGAGATCCGGACCTGGATTGCAGGAGAAATTTCAGGTGTAGAGATTTAGATCTGGGAGTCCTCAGCGTAAAGATGGTACTGACAAACTTCACAGCAGAAAATCTTTTGTAAAACACTTAGGGGGTTATTCTGAGACATGAATAGTGGGGATGGACGTCCCAACAGGACGTTCATCCCTGCTATTTGTGCTGGTGGCAGCCCCCGACTAACTTTCCCGCCGGTGAAATGGCTGGGGAAGTTATTGCTGGAGAAGTTATTCCACCTTCGAGGTGGAATAACTTCCCTGGTCGTTGTTTTTTTAGTGGCCTGGGGCATGGAAGGTGCTGGGGGGGGGGGCAAGGTTTATTCCTCGCAGCCTGAATCTGGCCTTAGGAGGCCAGATTGGGGTCGCGCTGTGAGGAATAAACATTAGTTTTCGGCGGCCGGCATCGCAGGCTTTAAATGGAGCCACGGTGCCATGGCAACATGACGCCATGGCCCCACGGCTCCATTTAAATGCCTGACTGAGCTATCCGGGCAGTGCCTGTATGTGCAGGCCGAGACTGAATTACAGACCCGGCCTGCACATACTTGCCTGTCCACCGGACGTACATAGGGGATGTGCGTGCGGGATAGATTCGGGCCCATAGTGCATTTCTTACATGCAAACATAGTTATTAGCATGTGTGACATCTGCCTTTTTCACTGTTTACGATATGTAGCATTTTAAAGAGACATCTATGGATGATACAGTATCTCTAAAACCCTATGTGCTAGAAAAAAACGGATTACAGATTTAGGGGCTTGTTTACAAAGCCGCGGTAGCGGTTTCCAATCGTTATCGGAGCAGCGGCCCCATTGTCAACAAGCCCCTTAGAATCAGCGTGAAGATCTGCATTAGGAAAACCTGATTTCACTTTTGATGAAGAAAAAAAATATTTTGCTGTAAACCAATGTCAGGCAGCAGTTCTAACCACTAGGCTACTCCTCTACTAATCAACTTAGCATGCCTTAATTTGTCAGTTAATGCACATTAAGGGGTATGTTTACTAAACCGTCTTAATGTTACCAGCGTTAGTTGCAGTCTTACTGTGACAAATGCCATATAAGGTAGTGGGCGTTCCGGTCTTAAGGTAGCATTTCGGGTTATCGCAATAAAGTCCGTTATCGCGCGATAGAGGGAGCCGTGGCACGTTAACGCGCATTAGCCTTAATTAGGCACGCTGACCTTCAAACACAGCAACAGAGGTGTAACACAGTGCTTAATACATTGACTGATGAAACAGGGGTCATGAGTTCAATCCCCCAGTGGGCTTAATGAGTTAGGCTGTCTGAGACATTACCCTTTACTTTAAATCAGTGCTGTCTGAGGCATTTTCTTTTTTAATGTAAATTAGTGCTGCCAGCAAACACACCCTCACAGTGCCGTAACCTAAGGTGCCACATAAGATGCCCTATAAGGCACTCCAGAGGGCACATTACAAAGTGCACTGTCCGCCAAGGCACCTTATAATGTTCCCTATAGGGCGCCTTATGAGGCACCTTAAGGTTATAGCACTGTGAGGGTGTTTTTGCTGGCAGCACTAATTTAAATTAAAAAAGAAAATGCCTCAGAAAGCCCTATGAAATAATACCACTGTGGGATCAAACCCATGACCTCTGCCTCCACAGTCATTGAAATAACCAGTGGGCTACATCTCTATAGCTACTAGCAAGCCCCTGGCTGGCTACAGAAGGACTGCAGGTCACCACACAAACTCTGCTGTGGTTACCAGGATAGGGTTAACCCACCCATACCCATGATGCACTGCACATGCTGATCAGCAGTTTTCAGATGATCACAAGATGGGGTATGCACTGCCACAGCACCTTGGCCTGGTAGGGGGAACTGACCGTGTGTGTTACTGGCACTGAGTAGCTACAGACCGACACATTGTGGGGGTACTGTGCTCACCCTGAGGGTGAGGTGGGGCGCCCAGCACCAGGTCCGCAGCACCTGGCTTAGCTGAGATAGACTATGCTGCAGGTTGCCATCAGTGCCAGTGTGTGATAGGTATCCCTTGCAGACACACCTGGGATACACCTGTGTCCATCTGTATTTCCCAGTCACATCTAGCCCTTATAGACTATGATGCACCCAGAATGGTCACATGATTTAAGTGAAGGAGGGTGTTTGGACCCATGGGCATATTATGTAGCACCACCCAACCCACCCTCTGGGGCTCAGGATCTCCCACCAACAAATCCACATCCCTGCAATAGCGGCAGTAGAGGAGACCATCAACCCCAGTCCTGCTGTGGAACAGGCACCCTACAGGGCCGTCAACGCAGATCTGTATGCATCCATAAGGCAATGGCAGACAGGGCTGGAACTGCTCAGCTATTCCCCACCACTATCTGACATTCTCCAGTAGCGAGCACAGTGAGTCTCCAGCTGCTGCACCCTGCAAGATGTTCCAGCCATACACATACTAACTGCAGACAGTCTGCTAGCTAGTCCATGTCTCTGGAAGAGATGCATGCACCCAAAACTGAGATGTGAGCAAACACACCAAGCAGATAAGTCAGTGATTTAGCCCCAGAAAATAGAACCTACAAACATCACTTGGGGGAACCTAGCCATGCCGTGGTCACTGCTCAGTCAGGGTGAGAGTGACCTCCCAGCAGGACATGCTGTGGCCACCCTGTCCGTGCAGGTGGTGGCCAGGCACTACAATGTCCCAGCCATTGCCCTATGCCCTGTGCAGATGCATCCTGCCCAGGCCACCCTGTCCGGGCCATACCCACAGTACCTTGCTCCTCATTATGCACATTGGCAGGCTAACACTGGAAACAGTGCAAGCAGTGTGGGCTGAGTAAGGTGTAGGCAGCCACAACACACTGGATAGACAGACACACACTCCCACACCTATGCCAGCATTGTGCAAATATAGAGGCTTTTGGCAGCCCTGGCCACCACACCAGTCCTGGGCACGGTGCAGGCATGGTTATGGTACACAATACTGTTGCGGTCACTCCCCAGGGTAGTAAACACTGTCAGAAACCAAAACTGAAACACACTCCACAGATATCAGAAAGGTTGCTATGATGCAGCTCTATCAGCAAATTGTGCTTAACTTAGGAATTGATATCTGCCATTAATCATAGCAACCTTTTGATATATGTGTAACGTATACCCAAGTTTAGGGCGGCATTGCTAAGGTATGCAAGTGCTAGTATTCGGAGATGCTTCTGTGCGCAGGGTCCAACAGCCTGACTCTCCATGAGGCTTTAGATAGTGGAGCCTGTGGGTGTGGGTGTTTCTGCCCCTGTTGGCCACTGCTCTAGGGCAGAGGTTCCCAACTCCGGTCCTGGTGGGCCAAACACTGTTCAGGTTTTCATGCTGTCCCTAATGAATATGCATGAGATACATTTGCATACAATGGGGGCGGCGCATACTAATGCAGCACAGGCATATTTATTAGGGACAGCATGAAACCTGAATGGTGTTTGGCCCTCCAGGACTGCAGTTGGAAAACTCTGCTCTAGGGATTGCACATGTTTATGGTGTCAGTGCTCTGTAGGGTAATATATAGGCATTCAGGCATGTTTATTTTATCTGCAATAAAGGTTCTGTCTTTATTACCATGGTTTAGTACTGGGTAAAATATGGGGAAAGGGTTGGCAGGAGCCACAGCTGGGACTTGAACTTGTGACCTTCTGCTCCTGAACACACTGGCTGTGTGTACTTCACCACACTGTTGCCACAGGGACAGTTCATTCCCTGGGGATGCCATGACTGGGGCTAGGCCATGGTCTGCTGTGGGCAAATGCCACTGCCCCCTCCACCACCAGCACCCCTCTGCCACCATGCTGCCATGCCATTATGCCGGTGGTGCTGGTGGTGCGCAGTCCCAGGCCTTCCAGTATTCCGGTAGGCAGCTACCTATGGTGTGGCTTCTCGGGTAGGGGTGCCCACATGTACATGTGCGCTTCCCCCCCCCCCCTGCACCGCCTGCCAATGTTATGTGCCCTTGGGGGTACCTGCTGGGTAATCTCCCCTGTGACACAGTGGGCACATACTCGTGCCCATGTTGGACCCTCGTCAGTTGCTGTCTTGCTGCTTTACAGTTTCGGCATTCCTACATGCCACCTAGCCCGCTGGACCACAGCATGTGCCGCCTGCAGCCCCCTGTATCCCATTTACAGCATCAGTACAGTTGCCCTTGCCTACGTGCCCACTCTGCTGTTGCTGCACATGTGCACGCCATAACAAACCTGCCCAGTCTAAATGACAGAAACCCTGATCAGCGCTATTTCAATGTGGGATCATTCACTTTGTAGGGGGACAGAGCATAGACCCTTCTAAACATGATATCTTAATTTTTACGCTTTGTCAGTAGTGTTGCTTAATGTTTATCATTAATATCACTATTGGCCAGCTTGGTTATTGGGATTTTAGATGTGGTTGTGGTCCTTTTATATGTTTATTTGCCTCTTTGTTCCCTGCACATGTATCACAACTATCACTTTTCTGGGTTTCCCTGCCTTTGCTGCACATTGCTGACTTAAATGATTTCTCTTTCCTGCAAATGTGCCTTAACACAAGGTTTTCACTGGCATTAGTGTTCAGACCCTGATTTCACAGCGTTAGTGTGCCTGGAGCCTCTCCCCTCCCACTCTCCGCCCATTGACCCCTTCTCTCCGCCCTCTGGGAAGCCTTACTCCACCCTTTAGACCCGGATTTCACAGCGTTAGTGTGCGATAACGCCTCTGCTGCGTTATCGCACGCTAAGTGACGTTATCGCACGATAATGTTACGTTATCACGCAATAACGTCACTTATCATGCGATAATACCACTGCTGCGACATTAAGATGGTTTAGTAAACATACCCCTAAATCAATTTAGCATGCACAAAAAAATTCCTATTAAAACAAATGTGTGATACTAATCAAAAAACCCCTATAAATCAAGAAAAATTCATAAAAAAACCCTAACAACTTTTTTTGCCCATGCAGATTCCTACCATGTATTATTCCTTCCAGGGGGTATGTCCAAAAGGCAGGAAGGAAAACACTGTCCCACAAATGACAGCAGAAATTTCTTCTGGTTTCTCAACCGTTAATGGATAATAGCACTTTGTAGCACCCGTTTCACTTTATGCCTGTTTTTTCTTTTCTTTTTTTAACCATACTTCTTTGCATTATACTTGTTTCTAGCACACATTTACATGTTCCATCACAATTTTAAGATGATTTTTCATTTAGTATTATTTTTAAACGCACAGTAGATTTGAATACCGGTAGCTTACTTCATCATTTATTAATGTTTGATTTTAGTGCAGGAATAAAGTAAAATGTGTGCTAAAACTTTGTGCACATTGCTATTCA
Source organism: Ichthyophis bannanicus (assembly GCA_033557465.1). Lineage (NCBI taxonomy): Eukaryota > Metazoa > Chordata > Amphibia > Gymnophiona > Ichthyophiidae > Ichthyophis > Ichthyophis bannanicus. The sequence continues at coordinate 294,805,692 of CM066033.1, read as the reverse complement.
TGTTTTAATACATCAGTTCCTAAGAATCTCATGTACTTAGGACTCTTTTCTAATCTGTCTATGGGAAAAAAAAGTCTTTGTCAATCAGGTTTTCACAGAAGAATTAAATGTGTAGCTGTGTCATCATATTTTCACTTAAGCTGTACTTTTTCTTAAACTTATTTCTCAAACAGTCTTTCAATATGGGCTAGCAAGCTGTTTATTATTTTTTTATATGCCAAAATATAGTACCATAGCAACACTGCCATCTACTGCAAAATTATGCAGGCCTGATACAAACTAAACAGAAGTAACTCTTTTAAATAAGTGTCAAACTGGTGCTCTAAATATATAGCTTTCTTTTAGGGTGGAGGTGTATGAAGAAGATATTGCTTAATATATGAATGCTTAAAACGTATTCAGGTCAATAATGTACAGGGGAGTCAATTCATCAAGAAAAGTGGTTGACTTAGCTGCTTACCTTTATGGAGTGGAGGAGTGGCCTAGTGGTTGGGGCAAGGTACTTCAGGTAAGAGGCTCAAGTCCTGCTGGAGGACAGCAACCTTGGGCCAGAAGGACTAGGTTTTCTAGTCCCACAGGTGTTCCTTGTGGTCTTGGGCAAGCCACTTAACCCTCTATTGCCCATGTTCCCTGTAAGAATGTCTCATATCCCCTTGTGTTAAATGTATCCCCCAATTGTAACTGCTTTGACCCAGAGAATGGTGGTATATAAATATGTGGCTTTTCAGCTGTAGTATCTATGTAAGGCAGGCCATGGAATATGCTGTTTTAAGCTTAAACAGAGACGTTTTCTGTTTGTTAGGGAAGTTATCTGTGGTGTCCTACTTAAAATCTAATGTAATAACCAGCACTATCCCTTAGTGCAGCAGCTTACTCCTAATTTTCCCACAGGATGTAGTAGGATATTTTAGCATGGAAAAATCCAAAATAAAACCACTGTGCTAAAGAGTAGTGCAGTAAGCCTGCACAGTGCATGCAAAAGGCCAAATCCAAAATTGCCCCAATGTAAAAAAGAATGATGCTAAATTTTGAAGTAGTTTTTACTTTCTTTGTAGTGCTGAATCTTTAATTCAGCTCAGAAACAAATATTCTGGTGTGGGAGTAGAGGGTCATCCGAGGTGAAGTACAGCGCTCCGTTATTTGACAGACTGATCCCTAGGGGTATATCCCAACCTGCCACTAGGGGACAGGCTCCACCATTTTCCAAGATTGCAGTGTGAGGAAGAGGAAGCTACTGGATATCCCCTTTGGGACCAGATAAATATTATTGGTCCACAGGGGATACCATAGCATTGGAGGCTTTCTGATTGAGGACCTCTCTGTTCCAAGTAACAAGGCTAGAGGTGCCCTGACCCAGGCTTTGTGGGCCAAGAGTACCTTGACCCAGATGCCAAAACCAGAAGTACCAGAGATTCTTCCTATAAGCTGTTTTTTTCTGTCAATCACATTTTATAGCACTACAGTAATTTGGAAGCATTAGTTGAATGCATTGGAAATAAAGATATATTTCAACGCGTGCCTTCAGCAAATATGATGTGTGGAACCTCAGCACTCTGCTTTCATTCATGGTTCATAACATGGGCCTCTTAAATAGATAACATTATCCAGATAGCACTAAATATTCACAGTATTTGAATAACATTTGTCTCCACCCCATAAAATTCCTCCTGGCCTTCCTAATAACTAAGGGGTATGTTTACTAAACCGTCCTAATGTTACCGGCGCTAGCTGCAGCGATAATGTGAAGAATGCCATATAAGGAGTGGGCGTTCCAGTCCTAAGGTAGCAAGAATATGTATCGAGTGATAGTGGGCGCCATGGCATGTTAATGCGCGTTAACCCTAAGTACATGCCAGTGGAGTGCTAGAAGCTATAAAGATGTAGCCCACTGGTTAATGCAATGACTGTGGAAGCGGAAATCATGGGTTTGATCCCATAGTGGTGTAATCTAACAAGGCTGTCAGAGGCATTTTCTTTTAATTTAAATCAGTGCTGCCAGCAAAAACACCCTCACAGTGCTGTAACTTAAGGTGCCTCATAAGATGCCCCATAGGTCACATTATAATGTGCCCTCTAGGGCGCTGTATAGGGCTCCTATGAGGCACCTTAGGCTACAGCGCTGTGAGGGTGTTTCTGCTGGCAGCACTGATTTAAATTAAAGGAAAATGCTTCAGACAGCCTTTTTAGATTACACCACTGTGGGATCAAACCCATGAACTCTGCCTCCACAGTCATTGAAGTAACCAGTAGGCTACATCTCTATAGCTACTACCATGCTACTGGCTGGCTACAGAAAGACTGCAGGTCACCACACAAACTGTCTGCTGTGGTTACCAGGATAGGGTAAACCCACCCGTACCCATGATGCACTGCACATGCAGATCAGCAGTCTACAGCTGATTACATAATGGGGTATGCACCCCCACAGTACCTAGGCCTGAAAGGGGGAACCAACCGTGTGTTACTGGCACAGAGTAGCTACAGACCATGACATTGTGTGGGTCCTGTATGCACCCTGAGGGTGAGGTGGGGCATCCAGCACCAGGTCCACAGCACCTGGCTTGGCTGAGATAGGCTGTGCTGCAGGTCCCCATCAGTGCTAGTGTGTGATAGGTAGTCCTTGCAGACACACCTAGGATGCATCTGTGTCCATCTGTATTTCCCAGTCACATCTAGCCCTTGTGGACTATGATGCATCCAGAAGAGTGCATATCCTGTGTGGATACCATGGTCACATGTAATAGGTGAAGGGGGTGTTTGGACCCAAAAGTGGATTATGTAGCACCACCCAACCCGCCCTCTGTGGCTCAGGGTAGGGGGACAGGATCTCCCACCAACAGATCCACATTGTACATCTCTGCAACAGTGGCAGTAGAAAGGACTATCAACCCCAGTCCTGCTGGGGAACAGGCACCCTACAGGGCAGTAGATGCAGATCTGTACGTATCACATAAGGCAATAGCAGACAGGCAGAACACCGGAGAAGCTCAGCTGCCCCCACCACTATCTGACATTCACCAGCAGAGAGCACAGTCAGTCTCCACCCTGCAAGGTGTTCCAGCCATACACATACTACCTGCAGACAGTCTGCTAGCTAGTACATAGTGCATGTTCCTGGAGAAACTGTGTGCACCCAAAAATGGGATGTGAGCACACACACCAAGCAGGTATATCAGTGATTGGGCCCCAGAAAAGAGAACCTATAAATATCACTTGAGAGAAATACTGCATAGCACTACGGGGGAACCTAGCCATGCCGTGGTCACTGCTCAGTCAGGGTGAGATTGACCTCCCAGCATGACTTGCTGTGGCCACCCTGTTCATGCAGGTGGTGGTCGGGCACTACAATGTCCCAGCCATTGCCCTATACCCTGTGCAGATGCATCCTGCCCAGGTCACCCTTTCTGGGCCATACCCACAGTACCTTGCTCATCATTATGCACATTGGCAGGCTAACACTGGAAACAGTGCAAGCAGTGTGGGCTCAGTAAGGTGTGGGCAGCCACAACACACTGGATAGACATACACACACTCCCACACCTATGCCAGCATTGTGCAAATATGGAGGTTTGTGGCAGCCCTGGCTGCCTCACCAGTCCTGGGCACAGTGCAGGCATTGCTATGGTACGCAATACTGTTGGGGTCACTCCCGGGGTGGTAAGCACTGTCAGAAGCAATAACTGAAAACACTCCATAGATATCAGAAAGGTTGCTATGATGAATCTCTATCAACAAATCATGTTTAACTTAGGATTTGTTAGCTGAGATTAATCATAGCAACCTTTTGATATATGTGGAATGTGTTCCCAAGTTTAGGACGGCATTGCTAAGGTATGCAGGTGCCAGTATTGGGAGATGCTGCTCCGCGCAGGGCCCAACAGCCTGACTCTCCATGAGGCTTTGGATTGTGGAGCCTGTGAGTGTGAGTGTGTGCGCCCCTGTTGGCCACTGCTCTAGGGCAGAGGCTTCCAACTCCAGTCCTGGTGGGCCAAACACTGTTTGGGTTTTCATGCTGTCCCTAATGAATATGCATGAGGTACATTTGCATACATAGGGACTGTGCATACAAATGCAGCACAGGCATATTTATTAGGGACAGCATGAAACCTGAATGGTGTTTGGCCCTCCAGGACTGGAGTTGGGAAACTCTGCTCTAGGGATTGCACATGTTTATGGTGTCTGTGCTCTGTAGGGTAAAATATAGGCATTTCAGGCATGTTTATTTTATCTGCAATAAAGGTTCTGTCTTTATTGCCATGGCTTAGTACTGGGTAGAATATTGAGACAAGGTTGGCAGGAGCAACAGGTGGTACTTGAACCTGTGACCCTGAACACACTGGCTGTGTGTACTGCACCAAACTGTTGTCGCAGGGACAGATCATTCCCTGGGGATACCATGGCTGTTCATCAGGCAGAGCTTGTCTGTTGCAGTGCATGGCACCCACCTAAACGGGGCTTGGCCATGGTCTGGTGTGGGCAGATGCCACTGCCCCCTTTGCCACCAGCACCCCTCAGCCACCATGCTGACATGCCCTTATGCTGGTGGTGCTGGATGTGCGCCGTCCCAGGCCATCCAGTGTGCTGGTAGACAGCTGCCTATGGTGTGGGTTGACGGGTAGGGGTGCCTATATGGACATGTATGCTTCCCCCCAGCACCGCCTGCCAATGTTATGTGCCCTTGGGGGTACCTGCTGGGTAATATCCCCTGTGACACTGTGGGACACACACTTGTGCCCATGTTAGACCCTCATCATTTGCTCTTGCTGCTTTACAGTTTCGGCATTCCTATGTGCCTCCTAGGCATCTGCCTAGTCCGCACTGTGCCCCAGCTGGACCACAGCATGTGCCGCCTGCAGCCCCCTGTATCCCACTTACAGCATCAGCAGAGTTGCCGTTTCCTACGTGTCCACTCTGCTGTTGCTGCACATGTGCACGCCATAACAATCCTGCCCAGTATAAACGGCAATAACCCTGGTCACCGAACAAATGGATTACAGTGGGCTCTGGAAGATTTTGACCTGTAACACAGAGACACTCTTGCCATCAAGAGATATTCCTGCATAATGCCTTCTCTGCCTTGGAAAATGAGTGTCCAATTAGTGGAAACTGAAGTGCCCTTAAATATGAAGGTTAATGCCCAATCTACTGAAAATGCACCAAATATGAAAAAAAATCACAAAACAGGAAACTACTACTACTTTGAGATTCCATCATTAGAGGCACTAACTTGGGAACACAGTCCAAAGGTTAGAAGATGGTCAAATGCCTCCCAGACTCTTCAGCAAGCAGGAATATGAACCAAATTGTTGGCATAGTGCGAAAAGGGAACACTCCAAAATTGATGTTATCATCCACTTGGGTACAAATAACCTGGCTAGAAACAGTGCCTCTATAGTTCCAAGGGACGTCCAGATTCTGGGAGTGAAACTCAAACTCATTGTTAACACTATAGCATTATCAGAAGTTCTAGCTGTTCTTGGTAAGGGGGTAGAAAGGCTGAATCACATAATACATGGCTCCAAACATGGTGCAAACAAGAAGGATTTAGATATATAGGCAACTGAGGAAATAGATGAACAACAAGAGGCTATACTGTATTGATGGACTACATCTCTGTCGCAGGGAAAAGGATTCTAAGTGAAAAATGTAGGCAATATGTGGACTTGCATTTAAACTAGGGATAGGGGGTGATGGATGGAGAAGAACAAGTTCAGGATGTCACTCCCAGAAAAAACATAATGACATTGGAAACAGCCACACTATTAACCCAAACATCAATGGCAAGTGGGAAGAGGCATGTAGACCAAAATCCATGCAAAATACAGTCAAGCCAGTCAACAAATACTAGAGATCAATAAGCACAAATGCTCGAAGCCTAGTCAACAAAGTTCCTGTCCTGGAAGCCCTAATGGTGGAAATGGACTTGGACATTGTGGCCATTACAGAAACATGGTTAAACGTGCCGCATGAATGGGATGAATGGGATATAGCCATAGCTAGTTATAATTTATTTAGAAGAGAGAGAGAAATGAAACAGGACCTACGAAAACTGGAAAGAAAATGGAGACGAACAAAGTCTGATCTACACAAGCTTGAATACCTGGAGCTCCTAGCCAAATACAAAAATGAGATCAACCTTGCCAAGAAAACTCACCACACCAAAGTACTCAACAAGGCTATTAACAGACCCAGAGAGCTGTTTGAGCTAGTCAAATCTCTCACGAAGCCCCTGCCGGAAGACAACTGCAATGGAAATATAAAGGCCCAAGATCTGGCAAATCACTATGCTGTCAAACTAAATCCACAAAACCTGACTACCCAGTCACAGAATACATGCCCCAAGCAGCTGGACAGCATGACCTCAAGTAGTAAACAGAAAGAAGGATGGTCCACCTTCCAGTTAATCGACAAAAGGATGATCATAAATACCATCTCTAACCTTAATTCAACAACCTCGCTGCTAGACCCCTGCCCAGCAGAATGGATCAAATCTACTAAGCAGGATGTTAGCCATCTGATAACGCACATAGTAAACCAATCTCTACAGCAGGGTATTATGCCCGCCCAACTTAAAAGATCCCTAATAAGGCCTATTTTAAAGAATAAAAGGCTCAACAAAGAAGATCCAACCTCATACAGGCTGATATCAAGCATATCCTTCCTTGCTAAGATTATTGAGAAGGTAACCCAACTGCAATTACAGGAACACCTAGATGAAAACAAAATCCTTGACCACCATCAATATGGGTTCAGACCACACCATGGAGTAGAAACCCTACTCATTGCGCTCCTTGACAACCTCATCAAGGGTATGGAAAACAAAAATAAGATGTTCCTACTCATATTTATTGATATATCTGCTGCATTCGACACAGTACATCATCAAATACTTCTGCAAAGACTTGCGTCCATAGGTATAGCAGGAACACCATTAAAATGGTTCGAGTCATACCTCACAAATAGAATGCAACAGGTACGTTTCAATAATGAGCAGGCAAAACCTTTCCCACAAACCCAAGGAATACCTCAAGGCTCAGCTATCTCCTCCCTGCTATTCAACATTTACATCCAGCCAGTCTGTACAATTTTCCAAAAGCACAACATCAGATACCACTTATACGCAGATGATATCATGTTGTACACTCAACTTGATATAGAAAATCCTAATTTCAACCAAATAGAAGAATGCCTAGGTGAAATGCAAAAATGGCTCCAAAATAACAACATGTCGATAAACCACAAAAAGACTGATGTAATGTTCGTATCAAGTAAACAGACTTCAAACCTCCTGTCTCAATCACCCTTAACAACAATACCTATCAATCGAAAAATGAGATCAAATATCTAGGAGTTCTCATTGATGCTAACCTAAAAATGGACAAACATCTCCGGTTGACCAACAGAGCAATATTTCACAAGCTGAGAGTCCTTCAACCCCTACGCAACATAATCGAACAAACAGACTTCAGAACAGTAGCTCAAGCGCTCATCATCCCTCACTTTGACTACTGTAATGCCATCTTGCAAGGTCTACCAAAAAAAACAATAAACATCTTACAATTAGCACAAAATGTATTGGCCAGGATCATCTTGAATAAGAAACTGAGGGATCACATTACACCAGTACTGATTGAGCTTCACTGGCTCCCAATCTCTGCACGAACAGTATACAAAATACTGGTAACAACTTTCAAAATCATTCACAGGTTAGCCCCAACATTCCTCGACAACCTCATAACCACACAGCCCCCCAACAGATGCCGAAGGACTAATAACCTGAATACACTCTGCGTTCCTAGTAGTATAAGAGATGTTAAAGAGGGAACGAGCAACCGGGCATACACGTACACTGCTCCCATACTTTGGAACAAACTACCTTATGAGATACGACTGATCAACAATATACAGGACTTCAGAAAAAAGCTTAAAACCCACCTATTCCAAACACATTACGGTATCACCTAGACAGATAGATCCGATGTTCAATGTTAGTAAGATTACAACTGTAATACATGTTCTTGATAAACCTGTAACTTTACCTGGTTGAACAAACTGGGTGATAAAATTTGTAACATATCTTTGCTCAATCAATTGTATATTTTATAATCCGAATTCAATCAAATGTATATGTAGTCGCTTCATTGTTGCTCAAACCTAGTTGATCAAAATGTAATGTATATTTTGTAATTTTACATGTCTCTGTGGTGTACCCCTCCCTCAAATCATACTGTATCTTTTATTCTGATTATATAGTTTACTCCCTTGTATCTTACACCATTGGTCCGCTGCTGATCGCTGGAAGTGGCGGCTTACAAATGTATACCAAATAAATAAATAAATAAAGCAGAAAAGGAGGAGGAGTAGCATTATATGTCAAAAACAATATTAAAGCTGCTGAAATGCAGGGGAAGTGGGGACAAGAAGAAGCACTGTGTATTGTGTTGGAAAGAGGAGATGGCACTATCATCCATACTAGTGTAGTCTACAGGCCTCCAACTCAAACCAAAGAAATGGATAGAGACTTGATTATTGATATTGCAAAGGTAGCCATAAAGGGGGAAGCGATCATATTGAATGGCTTTAATCTACCTGATGTGGATTGGAGTATTCCTTCTGCAAATCTTGAAAGAAGTAAAAAAATTGTGGATACCTTCCAAGATGAATTGCTTAGACAAATGGTGATGGAACCGACCAGGGAAAGTTTGATGCTGAATTTAGTATTCAACAATAGAGATAGCATGTCAGTTGTTCAGGTGGGTGCCCACATGAGCAGCAGTGATCATCATGTGGTGTGGTTTGAGATAAAAGCCAAGGCAGAGTCCACAGCAAGCTCAAAGTCCTAGATTTCAAAAATGCTGACTTCAGTAAAATGGCCAAGTGCCTGAAGGAGGAGTTGGCAGGGTAGGAGGAGGTAGGGGCAGTGGAACTGCAGTGGGCTAAACTAAAGGAGGCAATAAAAGAGGCAACAGATACATATGTAAGGAAAGTAAATAAAAGCAAGAGGAAAAGGAAGCCTGTATGGTTCTCCAAAGAAGTGGCTGCACAAATAAAGGCAAAAACCACAGCTTTCACAAAATTCAGAAATTTGCAAACAGAGAAACACAGGAAAGAATACAGGATAAAGCCAAAAGAGACAAACAGAGAAATAAGAATAGCAAAAGCAAAGGGAGAAGAAAAGATGGCTAAAGATCTGAAGCGTGGTGACAAATTTTTTTCAGGTATATTCAGGAGAAGAGGAAGATCAGAAGTGGAATTACAAGACTCAAAAGTACTGAGAATAGATTCATGGAAAGTAAGGTTGAGAAAGCGAAAATGCTAAGGGCCCGATTCTGACCCCCGAATAGTGGGACTGGATGTCTCGGATGGACGTCCAACCGCTGAACAGGCCTGGCACACTATTCTGTGTCCAGCCCTCCCTATATGTACAGAGGGCTTGTGCGGGGAGCACTGGACGGTAGCAGGAGAGGACAGTACAGAGGCAGAGAGTGGGCGGAGCATGGGCTGGCCATAGCACCTGGATATAGAGGGCCTATTCTGATCACAGCCCTGTATGTCCTCCAGGTGCAAGATGGATGTTGGACTTATTCCACCTCGGAGGTGGAATAAGTCCTGGGGGCGGCAGCGATTAGGGCATGCAGACCCCTAAAGTCATGGAGCAGCTGCAGGTAGGTCCCCGCTGCCCGATCCTGGCCTTGGCTGCCCCACACTAAAGATCAGATGGTGGGGAAAGAAGATCAGGACTGCTGCTGGCCTCTCTTGTTACTGCTGGGCAATGGAATGCCATGGCAATGGAACTCCAGCAGGAGCAATGTGCAGTGGAGATGGGCAGGCACTTGGATGTGGACCGACACAGAATGCTGTGCATGCCAGCCCATCTTAGTGCCCTGATTCTGCAACCATGGGAATGTACAGCTCCTACAATTGCAGAATCTGGTACAACTTAGCTGTGTCCATTTTCTGCATGTCCATACAGTCCAGACATGCACAGTGTGAAATTGGCCTCCACGCAAATACTTCTGTTCTGTTTTTACTAAAGGAAATACTGGAGAAGAACCACCTGTGATTGACAAATATGGATTTGTCAGAAGATGATGTGTTTGAACAGCTTGCAAAATTGAAAGTAGACAAGGCCATGTGATCAGATGGGATACATTCAGGGATACTGAAAGAGCTCAGCGAGGTTCTTGCAAGGCCTTTAAAGGATGTTTTTAATAGATCCTTGGAGAAAGGAGAAGTTCGTCAGGACTGGAAAATGGCTAATGTGGTACCTCTTCACTAAACTGGTAATAGGGAAGAAGTGACAAACTACAGGCCAGTAAACCTTATCTCGGTGGTGGGAAAAGTAATAGAGGTGTTCCTGAAAGAGAGAATAATGGACTTTCTCAAAACCAATAAGTTTCATGATCTGAGGCAGCATGATTTTACCAAAGGACGATCATGCCAAACAAATCTGATTGAGTTTTTTGACTGGGTGACCAGAAAATTAGATCACGGGCATGCGATGGATGTGATCTACCTAGAATTTAGCAAAGCCTTTGATACTGTTCCTCATAGGAGGCTTATCAATAAACTGAACAGCCTGGGGATGGATCCCAAGGTGCTGAACTGGATTAGAAATTGGTTGACTGACAGACGACAGAAGGTGATGGTAAACAGAACTCACTCGAATGAAAGGAAGGTGATTAGTGGCATGCCCCAGGGATCGGTCCTGGGACTGAAACTGTTCAATGCATTTGTGAGTGATATTGCTGAAGGACTGAATGGAAAAGTCTGTCTTTTTGCAGTTGGCACGAGAATTTTCAACAGAGTGGACTCCCCTGAGGGAGTGGAGAACATGAGGAAAGATCTACAAAGACTGGAAGAATGGTCTAATGCTTGGCAGTTAAGATTTAATGTGAAGAAGTGCAGTGTCATCAATCTACTTAATAAAATCCTCTGTTAATGTTTCCAATATGCACCGTTATTCCTAGAATTTTTTTTTTAATAGGGATAAATACTTAATGGCATTTTGCCACATACAGAAGTTGAGCTCACAAAGTCAAAAAATTCTTTCTAGGACTAATGGAGTGGAGTGAATGAGAAGAGGAGTTGATGAGTAGGCTAATGTGAGGGAGGAGTGGCTCAGTGGTTGGGACAGGTTACCTTAGGCCAGAAGACCAGGGGTTTAATTCCCACATGGGGACAAACAACTTCAGTCCAGAGGGACTGGGGTCTCTAGTCCCATGGCCACTACTTGTGGCCTTGGGCAAGCCACTTAACCCTCCATTGCCTCAGGTACACTTAGATTGTGAGCCCTTTGGGGACAAGGGAATAAAAAGTACCTGTTAGTATACATGTAAACCACACTGATTCAAAAGAGCACAGTATATAAATAAATAGAGCCCCATCTTGAAAACCAAGCAACCAGGGTATGATTCCCACTAGCACCTTTGTGGCCATGTGTAAGTCACTTAACTCTCATTGCCTCAGAAAAACTCCAAGTTATCAATGCTCCTGTTTAATGTACATTATCAAGTTGAAGTTACAATGTAAATCCCTTTGACTGAAAAAAGAAAGTGGTATTAAAAAAACCTGTAAAATAAATAGTGGTGCTTATTGGAAACATTAACAGTGCATTTTATTAATTAGATCAATGACATTTTCAGAATTGTCTGACAATTATTTTGACAATGTATTTTTTCCATTGAGGTATTTTTTTATTGTAAGTTTTATGTGTTTTTTTGGGGGGGGTTTGTTGTTTATCCTCCACATATTTTTTGTGCCTTTTGTGTACTAGCAACTCCTAAGCAACGCAAATGTACGTGTATGACTCCATCCAAAAAGGCAACCAACAATATAATCTGTGGTACAAAACCACTGATAAACACAGATTTTTTTTGTGTCCTCAAAAAAGCCCCTAATTTGCTGAAAAAAAAGAACACTTAAATTTTACAGTCACCTAGGAATATAAACATAGAAACATGAGGGCAGAAAAAGACCACATGACCTATTTAGTCTGCCCTTCCATATCAACTACAATAGTGCCTTTTTTTCCTTTAGAGATCCTCTGTGTTTGTCTCATGCTTTTCTGAATTCAGATACTTCCTCCTCTCTACCACATCCACTGGGAGACTATTCCACGCATCTACCACTCTTTCTGTAAAGAAATATTTCCGTATATTACTCCTGAATCTATTGTCTTTCATCCTCATCCTATGTCCCCTTGTAGCAGAACTTGACTTCAATTGAAAGAGACTCACCTGTTATTTAAATGTCTCTGTCATACAGTATCTCCCCTATCCCACCTTTCCTCTAAAGTATACATAGTAAGATCTTTAAGTCTGTCCTCATATGCTTTATAAAAAAGACCACTAACCATTTTAGCAGCCACCCTCTGCACTGACTCCAACCTGCTTATCTCCTTATGAAGGTGCGGTCTCCAGAATTGCATACAATACTCCAAATGAGGTTGCACCAGAGGTATTATCACCTCCTTTTTTCTGCTGGCCATTCCCCTCCCAAGCATCCTTCTGGCTTTTGCAGTTGCCTTTTCTTCCTGTTTAGCTACTTTAAGATCATCAGACACAATTATGCCCAGGTCCCGCTCTTCTTTCATGGACAGAAGTACCTCACCCCCTACACCAGGGGTCTCAAACTCAAATTGCTTTGAGGGCCAAATGAGGACTTGTAAAGTAACCCGGGGGCCGCATAAGACGCGGGGCCTCATTTGCATAAGGGGCCTCATTTGCATAAATATTTGCATAATGTTACCATACACTAACTTTTAGTAAACATGCCTCTTTAATGAGTATGGATAAAGAAAGACTAAAAGATTTAGAAACAAGAAGACAATAATTAAACTGGGAACCCCAAAAGCCAAACTTGGAATGTACGACAACACTGTAGAAATAAAATATAAATTAATTTCCTCTTGTACTAAACAAAGCGCAAACATTAATGATGCACATTTCCCAGAGCTGACATATTCCAGTTAATAAATTCAAAATAAAGAGATATTTTTCTACCTTTTGTGCATTTTTTTCAGTTGCAATTGTTCCAGCCACTTTCTTCTGGTTTCTTCATGTCTTCTGCTAACTCTCCATCGTCTGCTGTCCATTTGCCCTTTCTTCTCTCCTAGTTTTTTTCCATTCTCTCTCTACATCTGCTTTAACATACTAATCTTTCTCCTTTTTCTCTTTCCTCATTCCTATTTCATCCACTCAAATTTTACCCCTCCATCCTCAATCCCCACTTACTCTCCCAATACCTGGCCAATTGTAGATTTGTCTTCTCTCCCAGACAAAATATTTTTCCCCTCTCCATTTCACTTTCCCAGCTCCATCCCATTCTAATCCTCCCCCAACATCAGCTCCCTTCTAGTTCCAGCCCCACCCAGCATCCGCTCCCTTCTAGTCCCCCATTAGTCCATTTCCAGTCCTATCCTAGCCTCACCATCAGCCCATTTCCAATCCTAGCCCCCCATCAGCCCATTTCCAATCCTAGCTCCCTCCCCTCACAGCCCATTTCCATTCCAAGCCCCCCTCCCCATCAGCCATTTGCAGTTCAAGCCCCCCTTCCACTCAGCCCATTTCCAGTCCTAGCAACCCCCCCCCCAGCCCATTACCAGTCCTAGACCCCCCATAGCCCATTACCAGTCCTAACCTCCCCATAGCGCACTTCCAGTTTTACCCCCCATCACCCCATTTTCAGTCTTACCCCCCCCCATAGCCCATTACCAGTCATAACCCCCCTGCCAATAGCCCACTTCCAGCCCTAACCCCCATTACCCCATTTCAGTCAGCCCTTCCATAGCTCATTACCAGTCCTATCTCCCCCCATCAGCCCACCTCCAGTCCTTCCTAACCCCCACCTGCCCATTTCCAGTCCTAGCCCCCACCATAGCCCATTACCAGTCATAACCCCCTGCCAATAGCCCATCTCCAGTCATAATCCCCCCCCTGCCAATAGCCCATTTCCAGTCATAACCCCCCCCCTGCCAATAGCCCATTTCCAGTCATAACCCCCCCCTGCCAATATCCCCCCACTCCCAATTTCACACTTCCCCTAATATCCCCCCCCCTGCCATTAGCCCCCCCCTGCCAATAGCCCCCCCCCTGCCAATAGCCCCCCCCTGCCAATAGCCCATTTCCAGTCATAACCCCCCCCCCTGCCAATAGCCCATTTCCAGTCACAACCCCCCCCTGCCAATAGCCCATTTCCAGTCATACCCCCCCCTCCCAATAGCCCATTTCCAGTCCTACACCCCCCCCCCCCGGTAAATTAAAATAAAACCTGGCTTCTGCTGCTCAAGCAGCAAAATCAGCTGTCCTGCGGCCCCTTCCCCTGTGCCCGGAGATCCGAGTCTGCTCTATCAGCGGCGTGCTTTTCAAGCCGTGAGGAGAGTATTCCCCTCTCGCGCGGCTTGAAAACCGCGCGAGAGGGGAATACTCTCTTCGCGGCTTGAAAAGCACGCCGCTGATAGAGCAGACTCGGATCTCCGGGCACAGGGGAAGGGGCCGCAGGACAGCTGATTTTGCTGCTTGAGCAGCAGAAGTCAGTTTTTTTTAAAATTTGACAATTGCTTCTGCCGCTGCCACGGCGGCAACGGCAGAAGCCAGGGTTTGGGTGTTTTTTTGTTTTCCTCCGTCGCGGGCCGCACAAAGTTGTCTCGCGGGCCGCGTGTTTGAGACCCCTGCCCTACACTGTTCCGCCCCTTTGGATTTTTGCAGCCCAAATGCATGACCCTGCATTTTTTAGCATTAAATTTCAACTGCCAAATTCTAGACCATTCTTCAAGCTTAGCTAGATCCCTCCTCATGTTATCTACTCCTTCCTGGGTGTCTACTCTATTGCATATTTTGGTATCATCTGCAAACAAGCAAACCTTACCCCACAGCCCTTCTGCAATATCACTAACAAAGATGTTAAAAAGAATTGGACCAAGGACAGATCCCTGTGGCACATCACTAGTAACCTCCTTCTCCTCAGAGTGAGCTCCATTTATCTGTACCGTTTGTCTCCTCCCACTCAACCAATTTCTAACCAGATCAGTAGCTTTAGGGTCCTACTTATAGGGAGGAGTGGTTTAGTGGTTAGGACAAGGTACTTCAGGCCAGAGGGCCAGGGGTTCAAGTCCCACCTGGGGACAGCAATCTCAGGCCGGAGGGACTGGGATTTCTAGTCCTATAGGCACTCCTTGTGGTCTTGGGCAAGCCACTTAACACTCCATTGCCCATGTTCCCTGTAAGTATTAGCATATGTGTCTCATATCCCCTCGTGTTAAATGTATCCCCCAATTGACTGCTTTGACCCGGTGAAAAGCGGGATATAAATACAGCTAAATAAATAAATAAAACTAAGTTTGTCAATGGAAGGTAAAGTACACATGCAGTTACCATAGTGGGAAGCACCTCACTGCACTAAACCTGCAACTACAATAAGGGCTTGCGCACTTACTGCTACCCACAGATGTGGCAGTATGTGCATCCATATTAACAGCAACATTGATGATTAGCACATGCTAATGATGCCCACGCTAATCACAATGTGCAGGCAACATCCATTCTCTGCCCCCTAACCTGCCTAGTCTCAACCCAGTTGCATGCTACGTGCTTAGCATGGGATTTTTACCATGCTGGCATTTTTAGCACATGGTAACAGTTACCGTGGTACCACCCTATACCCCGCGCTGTGAGCACACTTTAGTAAGGGTATCCCTATATGATTAAATGTATACTTTATCAGCTATCAATCATCTATTTATTCATGTTTAAATATTTAATTATCTATTTATCTATGATGGTCTTACTGGGGTTTTTTTTTAGCTTTTTAGCAGGCCTAAAGTAAACTGCTTGACTGCATGTACAACAGCTGAATATAACAAAACAAAGAGCGAGTATCTAAGTACAAACTTTATTGAAAGGACAATGCCAAGGCACAAGTCTACAAAACAGCAAAGCCCTAAACGGCCCTGTTTCGGCATGGCCTTCCTCGGGGTCTGTGGTCTGCTGAAATACAAATAAAAACATAAATACATTTTCATCATACATCGTCGACTTGTTGCCTTAGCATTGTCGTTTCAATAAAGTTTGTACTGAGATACTCACTCTTTGTTTTGTGCGTTGATACTGGAGAGTACTTGTGCCTCTTTCCTGTGGACAGCAGCTGAATATCGCCACTATACATATAGTTAATGGCACTCAGTGTATATTCAACACCACTGACTATACATGTAGCAGCACTGAATATATGTATTTTTTAAACACAATGGTTGGTGTTTCAAAAAATACACTCCGTGGAGTCTCAGTATTTACCTGACTGAAAATAATCCAAAATTTGCACACATTAATAAATATGTGCACAGTATTAAAAATACATTTGTAGTATTAAAATAATGAACTGTATCAGGTAATAGGGCATAGAGTAAATGCTTCAGCCTGTAGCCTTTCTTATGCCACCTAAAAAGGTTTATCAGACCCGTGGATCGCAAGTGCAAAATTTATTTCTTTATTTTATTTACATTTATTTTATTTACATTTTCTTATATACCGCGCTATTTTCCATCAGTGCAGTTTACATGGAACAGAGTGAAGATTTGCTGGCAATAGCTGCTTTTCTCTATTTATCTGAAAGCAGTTACCAAGCAGGTAATTTTATAAGCTTCTCCATGTGTAAATAGCATAATTTACACCTATAGATATGTTATTGTATAAAAGGCAATTTCAGAAAGTAGCTATTTACCTGTGGAGATGGATGCAGAAATTTCAGGGGGTATGCTTTGTATGTATTTAGAATGAGAAGCAAAAAGAAAGTGTAGACTTTGCAAAACCAATCAGCATGCACACGAGAGTGAAGATAGACCATGGATTCAAGACCAAATTCATTGGCATCCACACATTTTATTATTGCATCGGGCACCTATTTATTTGATGACATTCAGTATTATCTCTGAGAAGTTTGATCATCACATTTCTTGGAGTATAACCCCTGACGAAGGCGCCCAAGCTGAAACGTGGACAAGTTGGGTGTTTTTAATAAAAGTATTTTCACTTTATAGGAATTTGATCTTCAATCCATGGTCTACCTCCACTCTTCATGTGCATTGTGTGTATCTTGGACAGTCCAAAAATGTATATTTGTATTTACAATGGGAATGCAAGTTTATGTATAAGAATTTCTCTGTTGGCTTTCCACCAGCAGGTATGCATATGTTAAATGAAAGTGTTTGTTTCGACTGGGTTGTTATGGGTGTAGTTTTCCTTAATTTCCTTTTTTTGCCTCAAAAGTTAAACAAAGATCTTTTTGCAGCTTCTATAGTTAATTGCCACCACTTATTCAAAGAGTTTTGTGAAATCGCAAATGATATCTATAAGTGCTGGTATTTCTATGTGCAAGTTGCTGGATGATGTCACTCTTTTTTTCCCTCGTGCAGATTTGTAAAATCGATGCTTCTGCTATATGTGCCACAGAGCCTTCCATAAAATAACAGTGGAACTGAGAAATCCTGGCCTGGACATCTCAATTCATAACTCAATGACCTATGCAAAATGGGGCTTCACGTGTATTTGGGGTGCAGATATATGATTACAAAAGACTGATTTATCAAACAGTAAGTTTAAATTTGAGGACACAAACTATTTTATACCTGAGACCTATGGGTCCAATTAATTAGCCTGCTTGCATACCATTAATTTTCCAAAGTATATTGCTACTTTATCCCCCATTCACCACCTGCACAAATAGTATTGCATGAGTTTCCATGTATAAAGCCTGTTTTAGATATAGAAAATGAAGTGGCCATATATGATTAAAATGGAGGCCATGGACGGAATATGCCTAATTTTAGGCAATTTGAGCATAGGTATTCCTGGAGACCTAGCTGGGGTGGAACAAAAGTAAAGATGCAAGGTATTCATGCCATTGTTTTTAAGTTTTTCCGAGTTGATGTCAACTCATGGTGACTCTATGGAAAGTTGTCCTAAATTGTGTTCAGTCTTCAGTCAGATGACTAATTGTTGATAGAGTTGCATTCATAGCTGCTGTTATTGCATTGATCCATCACTTTGCTGGCTTTCCTCTTTTGCATTGACCTTCAACCTTGCCAAGCATGATGCATCCAAAATATGAAAGTCCAAGTCTTGACATTTGAGCTTCTAAAGAAAGCTTATGTTTGATCTTCTCGAGTATCAACTGATTTTTTCTTCAGGCAATCCACGGTACACACAGTATTCTTCACCAGCACTATAACTCAAAGGCAATGATTTAAAATTTTGTCTTTATTCTTTACTGTCCAACCTTCACATCTATATGACATTATTGAAAATACCATGGGTTGGACAAGTCATGCATACATAGAATGTAAGCATATATTTTATAAAATGCATAGATGTATGCATAGAGTGCATGCAGACATTTACGCCGATCATATACCGACTTTTATACACATCTGCACACTACAGACCTCACAGCAAGAGACCTACCAAATATACTGAAACTGAACCATCAGCACAAACATACATACCTCAATCACACTCTCCACATACTACCCGCTTAACCATAGGCCTGATAAATGCAAGATCAATATGCAACAAAACAAACACTATCCCAACTACATCTATGAAAACAACATTGACATCCAATGCATTACTGAATCATGGCTCAAGAGTACAGACCAGGTAATATTGAACCAAATAACACCACCAGCATTCACAGCTTACAACTGCCCCAGAACCCACAAATGAAGAGGCGGAGTATAAATCCTTGCCCGATCAGAATTAAGGCTCAAGACTTCATCCTCCAAAAGATCCGAACACTGTGAATTCATCAACACAGAAAACAAACACCTATTCATCTGCTTAATATACCGACCCCCCAATGCCCCATCAGAGGACACATCCAACATTCTGGACATGATATATGCAGCTAACTCACCACAGAAGACTCTCATTGTGCTAGGAGACCTAAACCTCACATCTGCTTCAACAACAACTGAACTCTTATTTAACAAAGCAATGGAATCCATTCAACTCAAGCAAATCTTATCGGGCCCATCACATCGCTCTGGCTCCACACCAGACCGCATATTTGTTCAACCAACACCCTAGATAAAGATCTCATAACACCACCTAAAACTACACCAATACCATGGTCAGATCACCATGCCATATCATTTGAACTCCACCTCAATACCGGTCAGGCAGCCCGGAAAACAGAACAGCCAACAAGACACTTCAAAGCCTTCAACAAAGAGCAATTCCTCAAAGATACCATGCAGTCCCTACCCCAAGATTTCACTGACCTCAACTCATGGAATACCACCATATCTGCTGCATCTCAACTAACACCTCGTATGAACTCACACCACAACAAAAACAGGTCCAGATCTACACCATGGTACTCTAACATAATAAGACAATTCAAAAGAAAAATAAGACAACTGGAACATTGCTGGAGACGCAACAAATCAGAAACTACACTGACACCACCAGGAGATGCAAAAAGATTACAATAACGTAATAAACAAACATAAACAACAATATCACACAAACCTTGTACTAAAAGCCTGTAATAAACCTAAAGAACTCTTCAACATCGTTCGTACCCTAATGAATGACCCAACAATGAAAGATGAAAGTAAAATATACTCGCAAACATTTGCTGATTACCTAACAGCCAAGAACAGCACCAACACACAACATAAGTACATCCCCCTTATGGACACACCAGCAAGAGATGACTCTGCAACTACCAATCAAAGGAAGAACTTCAACATTCCATAAAAAAAACAAATAGAACAATCCATCACTGCACTAAACACCACCATCTCTCCATCTGACCCCTGCCCGGTAACTTGGATTAAATCCACCAAAGAAGAACTCAGCACATTCATCCAAAAGATAGTGAGCACCTCTCTCGCCCAGGGCTACATGCCAAAAGCCCTCAAACAATCTACTATCTGCCCCATTCCTAAATCTACCTCATCCAACATTACCGACCCATCAACCTGCCGCCCAATATCCAGCCTCCCATTCCTGGCTAAATTAACTGAAAAAATTGTACAGAGACAGCTCCAAGATCACATTGATGAATTCGCCCCACTAGGCCCTCCAGCACGGATTCTGTCCAAAACATGGTGTTGAGACACTACTCATACATCTATTCAATAACATAATCAAAGGAATAGACAAGATGAAGCAGGGCTTCCTACTAATATTTATCGATATATCAGTGGCATTCAACACAGTTTCTGATCACATCCTACTGAAGTGCCAAACGGAGATCGAACTACAAGATACCACAATAAAATGGTTCCAATTGTACCTCAAAGATAGACACTAGAGAGTAAAATATGGGAACCTCACCTCAGAACCCTTCAAGACCACACAAGGAGTTCCCCAAGGCCCATCATTATCAGCTCTCCTCTTCAACATCTATATTTAACCCATATGCAAAATATTTAAAAAACACAAGATACAATGCACCATATATGCTGACGACATCATGGCATATACCCCCATCCAACTAGACTCCCCAGACTATACCAAAATATCAACATGCATTCAAGAAATAACAACCTGGCTAACTAACAACAACCTAAACATCAACATTAAAAAAAACTGAAGCAATTATCATCACGAGAGACTCCTCATTCATTCCTCCTACTGCTATCAACATATCCGATATATCAATTACAATAAAAGATGAAGTTAGATACCTTGGAGTGATCCTAGACAAACAACTCACCCTCCAACCGCATATCAACAAGATATCCAGAACAGCCTTCTTCAAACTCGCAACACTCCAGAGATTAAAACCCCTCCTCAATAAAGAACATTTCCGTACAGTATGCCAGGCCATCATTACACTGCTGCTGGACTACTGTAATATACTATTCCAAGGTCTACCTAAACAAACCACCCGCCCCCTACAAATAGTCCAGAACACTGCTGCCCACATTATCACTAGCACTGCAATACAAGACCATATAACTCCAATACTACAAGATCTACACTGGCTACCAATCTCCTCACGGGCAAAATATAAATCAGCGCTCATCATCTTCAAAATTAAAAATAACATCTCAGCAGGAATACTACAGGAACTCATTGGAACCAAAACAAGCAAAAGACCAGACAGAAAAAGCACCAAAAACAATATACCAACACCTACTCTATTCACAAGAACAAACAAATCCACATCCATGCAAGCCTTCTCTCTTGCTGCCCCTGCTATCTGGAATGTCCTCCCAGATAACCTAAAATCAACAACAGATATAAATGGATTTCCGGAAGCTACTCAAAACCACCCTATTCATTGAACAATTCAATGAAGACCACCAATCCACCCTAACCACACCACAAAACGAGTTACACAAGAAATGACATCCACAACATCAGTACATTCTATTACTCTCAGTAAATTGTATATAGCCCAATGTAGATAGCTCAACCTGTATATATTGCACCCCAAATCAAGATTTACCTATCCACACACTCATAAACACTAAATTCACGGTGATCTGGAGATCCAAGATGGCTGCTAGATCCGCTCGTCTGTGAGCTGTTTTTTTCCTCATGCCGAAGCGAAAGGGGAAGTTACGGGGGAACACTCCCCAGCTGGTACAATCTCCTTCTGCTCCCGTGAGGACCATCAGACCGATGGATTCCTTTATTCAGCTGCATGGAGAGGCTTGGAAGACTGGAGACAAAAGCCCAATTGTGTCGACCCTGGGACCGGCGAGTCTGGCATCTTCCTCCAGTCCAGATCTCACTCTGGACCTTCAAATTCTACCTGCGCTGCCTACAGACTTTCTGAGCCTCAGCCCTGCTGGAGCTGTGAGACCCGATGTCGTCGATTCTGATTCTCCAGTGGGAGGGAAGGTTTTGGCTTCGAGTTCAGCTGAGCTGGGGTCAGCGTCTGCAGCAGCTGAGTCGGGGACCGGAGATGTGTTACAGGTCCCTTGTGGCGCTGTTTTTCCTTCAGGGGAGCTGGGTAATGTCGCAGTGTTATCGGAGGCCTCGTTTCAACAAATGTCAATGGCACCCTTCTCTATGGAACGTCCAGAACAAATTTCTTTGGATTTCATTTGGACGGCTTTAACAATACTTGGTGAGTGTTGGGTTTCACAAACCAACGCTACTTTGTTGTTAATTCGTGGGAACGCTATGACTGTTCAGCAATGCCAAGATTCAGTGGCTGATTTGCAGTCTCTAGTGCCTATCACAGATAATAAAGTTGTACAATTGGAGGATAAATATACAACGGTCTGTAAAGATATGTCTGGTTTCACGTTTCAAGTTGAAATGTTAGAAAACCAATATAGGGCTATGAATAGTAGATTAGTGAATTTTCCTTGGTCCCCATTGGTTTCTCCCCGAGATATGTTCAAGTCATACTTATTAGAAGTTTTGAATGTTCCTGCGGAGTCTCATCCACCACTTTCAAAAATATTTTACCTTCCTACAAGCAAGAAGATGAAAGGATCGGATGTGGGAGTACCAGCTGAAACTGAAAATATGGATATCTTAAATGTCTCTGAAATCTTGGATAACTCTATTTCTGAGACTGGTTCCTGCAACTCTTTTGGTATCATTAGCTTTGGTATCTGATCGTGAATGGTTACTTAGAATGTATTTCAAGAAACAATCTGTTTTGTTTAAAGACCTGGCTATCCGAATGTTTCCTGATTTATCACGTGATACGCAGAAAAGGAGAAGGGAGTTTTTGCTGTTAAAGTCAGGTGTCCTTCAGTTGGGAGGTCTATTTTTCCTGAAATTCCCTTGCAAATGCTTGGTTAAATTACATTCTGCTTCATATATCTTTTATGACCCTTCTAATTTAGTTTCCTTTATTAGTTCTCATCTCTCTGCAGTACCTTAGGTGGATGGGCTATATTGCAGTGATAGGTAACTCCGTACCTTTGGTGGATCTACATTCCTTCTCAAGTGCTTTTGTTTGTTTGTTTTCCTTAATTATCTTCGGTCTCCCTTAGTGTGAGGGCTAGCAAGGCTTGTGTTTTTTTTATTTTATTGGCCTTGGTAAACTGTTTTGTAATATATTACCTGCACACGCCTTTTTGCTTGTTTAAGTATTGTAGACTTGCTTATGTGCTGTGAAATTTCCATAAATATAAAATAAAATAAAACACCCCCCCCCCACTAAATTCACAGCCACCGCATGCTGACACCCACGCACTACCTTACTTGATTGGTTTGCAGTGAAATCCGCTTTGATTCAAAGATAAAGCGGGATTAAAATACTTTTAAATAAATAAATAAAATAAATAAAAAATAAATACACCAATCTTCAGAGCAGCCGTAAATTTGTGCATTTGCATTTATGTGCTACTGTGGTTGGTTTTGCGTGGCTATTTTATAGAAGCGGAAACCACTATAAGAGAATGCCATCAAAGTTTAAAAGAGGCACCTTTTTGCTACTTGGGCATAGGTCTGTACTTATAAAATTACCCTTTTTATTCTAGCTAATTTCAATTTTCATTTCATTTATTAAAATTTCTATCCTAACTATATACAGTAAGGGCCCAATTTTCCGAAGGCCTTTACATGGGTAACTTCCCTAGTTACCCGTGTAAAGGCCTTATCTGGGATTTTCGAAGGGCACCTACACGGGGCGGAGGAAAGGGCTACATGGATATCAGAGATTTTCGATGCTACCCACGTAGCCCTCTGCACCTTAAAGATAGGCAAGGTTTTTCCTCGCCTATCTTTAAGGCGCAGAGGCTAAGTGGGTAACATCGAAAATCAGTTCAAACCTGTAGTTTCTGTGGCTGCCAACGCGTCCAGACAAACCCGGATTTTCACTTCCGTTGCTGCAGAAGTGAAAATCTGGGTTAAGGGGGTCGGCAGGCAGGCTATGCACCGCCAAGGCGCATAGCCTTCATATTTGAAAATTGGGCCCTAAATCTTTTTGCTTGCAGTGGTTGTTTGACATATGAACCAAATATGGACTTAATCTCCAAGAAAGTTCTTTTCTACTTCTGGAAGTGATACCAGTAGCTTTGGAAGTTCTAAAGCCAGATTCATGCTGGCAGCAGATAGCAGGCGGAGGCCAAAAAGACAGCCTAAGGCATCTTTTGCATTTTTGTGTCATTGTCTCTCAGCTTGCCTCTTATTTTCTGTGATCTTGACTGTCCCTCATTTGTGCTGGCCTTCTGGTTGACTGGTTGATTTCTATTTACATTCTGCTGAAATCATTCTTTCTGGTTGTTCATCTTTTCATATTTTTGTACTGCAAATTTTGATATCATAAAGTGCCCCAGAAAAAATGTTATAGAAAGAAATAAAAACTCCATGGCTATGATTGACACTGACTCAAGACCTACATGGGTTTAGTTGACAAGAGGAAAGCTTTTCTTTCAAATTAGAATTTAAAACATAATTTTTATCTTAAATGGAGCAAAACCCAGCTGGATACTGCTAAAATAGCTGGAGGTCAAAGAATGTACAACAAAGAAAATGTACAAAAAATGTTGGCACAGCTTGAAATGCCTCTTTAAATAACATTTAACTAAAGTTTTAATGAGAAATGTCAAACATACTCATGGTTTCTTCCAGGACAGATATAATATGAAACTGGATTTTATTCAATATTTAAAAAGAAAAGAGCAAAACCCATACACACAAATATTTTCATATATATATGTGGGGAGTAGTTTTTAGATTTATAATTGGCCGCCTATGTGAGAAGTACAAAGAGGCGCCTATTTTAAGACACAGGTGCTTTTATGCCTTTATATGCTAAAACACAAATTTACAACTGGTTTAAAGAAAATAGAAATTGCTGCATGTACTCTCAGAGCTGGCCCAGCCATTAGGCAGACTAGGCAATCACCTTTGGCAGCAGTTTCTGAGAGCCAGCAAAGAGCAGTAGCAGTCAAAGCCAATCCATAAATCCTGATGGCCCAAAGATCCATAAGCATATTCTTTTACCTGCAGGGAGAAGGGCACGCACATACATGCAAAGCAAAGTTTTGTATGTACGCATCCTCTTTGAGGCTTCTTTTGGATCCTGATCCGTGTAGTCTCTTGCTCTCTAACTATGTGTTTCCTTACCATTCGCCTGGACATATCCTATTCTCCAGCTGTTGTGCTGTCTGTCTTGAATAGATTGTAAGCTTTGATGTGCAGGGACCGTCTCTTACATGTTTCTGCACAGCACTGTATACGCCTTGCAGTGCTATAGAAATGATCGGTAGTAATAGTAGTACTAAAGTTTAATATTTAAAAGTATGATGTCCAATTATGCAATTTTACAGGATTCTTATAGGAGGGGTGGTGTTCAGGTAATCATGACTGTTCAGTTTAATAGTAAATTCTTGGGAAGGGCAGGAGTAATATGGCTGAAATTATGCCTAGAGCATTCAGTATTTATTTATTTATCTGCATTTATATCCCGCTTTTCACTGGGTCAAGGTGGTTGGGGGATACATTTAACACGAGGGGATATGAGACACATACACTAATACTTACAGGGAACATGGGCAATGGAGGGTTAAGTGGCTTGCCCAAGACCACAAGGAGCACCTGTGGGACTAGAAACCCCAGTCCTTCCAGCCCAAGGTTGCTGTCCTCTAGTGGGATTTGAACCACCGACCATTTGGCCTGTAGTACCTTGCCCCAACCACTAGGCCACTCCTCCTTGTAGTGACTTTGTGTATTGCAATTCTGCCTATACTTCTCCCTAAAAGCACCCCCTCAGAATGCCTACATGCAGATTGAATAAAAGTAGGTGCACATTTTGTGTGTGTGTGTGTGTTTGTGTGTATGAGGTCCCCCAATTTTATTAGAGTTTGTTTCTGCATGTAAACAGCTTTGGAAATGTTTTATAAAATTACTCCCACAGAGCACAGATAGATACAGAGGTGTGCTGGGGTATATAGGAAGTTACCCATCCATGAACAAAGCTCAGAACTCAGGGCTGGGAAGGCGTGACTCAGGCAAAGGGATTAAGAAGCCAACTGTGTGCAGAAGGGAGAGGAGAGGCCAGTGGAGAGAGAAAGCTCCTTCTAAGAAGGGCTGGGTGTGGAGTCTGGCTCTGTCAGGTAGGAACTGGGAACCTACTCACAAACACCAATGCCCAAGTGACGACCTGGGCTTTGGGCTGAACTGAATTCTGCCTTTACTTTGTGGGTCAGGGAAAGGGCAC
The DNA here is from genome assembly GCA_033557465.1 of Ichthyophis bannanicus. Lineage (NCBI taxonomy): Eukaryota > Metazoa > Chordata > Amphibia > Gymnophiona > Ichthyophiidae > Ichthyophis > Ichthyophis bannanicus. Next base: position 294,779,550 of record CM066033.1, on the reverse strand, counting down.
TGAGAACCAGCCTGTGAAGGCTGGGGAATGATGCCCGTGTAGCTGAAGGCAACAAAAGTAGTTTTGTTTGGCCCTAAACTATTGTTTGCCTGCTATTTTAAAAGCCCTTTACCTCTGCACACCATGCTATCCAACATGTGGTGGTAACTTGGGGATTCTTTTAACTATGTGACATAGGGAAAATACACATATGTCTAGGGCTGTGCCTCTGTAGAGCAGGTCAGGATTTTTTTTTTTGTGCGGGCTAAGAGGATTAGCCTTGCCCTTATTAGGGAGCTGGAAGAAAAGTCATTAGTGCCAGACAGGCAAGGTTTTGTTTGGCCACTAGAGACCAGTAAATGTTTGTTGAAGATGAAACGCTGCAGAGTTAACTCAGCTGTAGAAGAATGAGCTGTGCTTGTTTTGTTTTGCAAGAGAACAAGTGAAAACCCAGAACAGAGCGGCTTCTCCAGCTTCTGGCAGAAGGGCAGCAGAAACTACAACAGTATCAACAACAAAACAACAGTATCAGGAGTGACAAAAACAGTATCAGCAGCAACAACAACAGTTTCAATGTGCCCTGCTGGAAGAGCAGCAACAACAGCAGCAGCAGTTGATTCAGGACCTACAGAGACCGCAACTCCACTCTCTATGCAAACGCTACTTAAAATGGTGGCTGAAGATGAACCTGATCATTTTTTTGTGAACTTTGAACAAACTGCCCGCATGGCTGGGCAGCTGGGAACAACATGAACTACTTATTTGTGGAATCTACCAATAGGTAGCAGTCAGGCTGCATTCCAGGATGCCAACCCGGATAGGCAAGCTACATACACAGCTGTCAAAGTGGTCATACTGTAATGAGCCTGCTATACACCAGAAGCCTGCCACCAGTGATTCAGAAAGGGGGACTTCAGATAGAAGAGAACCCTCGGAGGTTCTTCTATCGACTGAAGGATCTCACATGGAGGTGGCGACAACCGGAGTGAAAGACCAGGCCCGAGATAGCCAAGATTGTGCTACTGGAGCAATTTTTAGAGGGCTTGATTGGCCTGATAAAACAGTCGGTACACCAGCATTCCAAGCTTACATTGGAGAGTGAACTGGAAATAGTGGAAGGGTATCATGAAGCACAACCGGTGACTGGAGCAGACTGTAAGAAAGGGAAGAAGTCACCCATTAGCCCAGGAGAATAGAATGGGAAGCCATAACAGATGTTGGCTCACATATTGTGAACCTCAAAGTCACCTTCTAGGTGAGGGCATGGGCACAGCCATGACCCCTTCACCTGTTTTAGGTGTGGAGCCCGGGGACACTTTGCTCAGAAATGTCCCCTGGATATGGAGGAACCATGGATGTCAGTCTAACTATCCCTCACACCTGTGCTTTTATGTACATTCCCTGTCCAGGTGCACTGAACTTTGTGATTCACGTAAAGCTCAAGAGGACCTGCCTCCAGGCCTTGGTAGACTCAGGGAGTGTTTGCATCCTCATTCACCATGGAACTATAAACCGATTTCAGATCAATTATGCAAAGACTGTAACATTGGCCTGTGTGCATGGAGACCAGAGGCAGTATCCAACAGCACAGGTTTCACTCAAGATTCCGGCAACGCATGACATGTTTGAGGTGGTAATGATGCCCTGGCTCCCATACCTAGTAGTGATCGGCCGAGACTACCCAAGCTTCTGGGAGATATGGGTCCGGCTAACTGATAACTCTACTAAGTCAAACCAGGAAAGTTTCCCGGAGATTTTCCCCCTAGAAGATCCATATCTGTATATCAAGAATCCCAAGCCTGCTAAATCCTGGAGTCAATGTCACCGGGATAAGCTACGCTACCACCAGAATCTGGGCGTGGCTATAAAGAAGGGTTCCAGGGAGGAAGATCCTAGTGAAGAAATCCCTGGGGATAGCTCAGGTCTCAGTTGTAGTAACCCAATCACACTAGTCCCCCTCCCAGAGTGGAGGCCGGAGGGAGACCCAGGGAGCTTCAAGAGGGCCTAGCAAGGAGATGAGTCACTTAAACATGCCCAAGAGTGGGTCTTGGAAGTAGATGGGGTTCCAGTATGCAGTGGAGACTTTCCCTATTTTGTGCTAAAGGGAGATTTGTTATGCAGAGTAGCTGAAGGTACCCCACAGGGGGAGGAGGTAGAACAACGAATAGTTCCCCGACCCTATCATCAGCAGGTACTTTCGTTACCACATAGCCATTTATTAGAGGGACACCTAGGAGTGGAGAAAACACTAGAGCGTATTTTAGCTTGATTTTTCTGGCCTGTAGTCCATAAGCAGGTTCAGTTGTATTGTCAGTCAAGCCCCTCCTGCCAACTTCACAATCCTACCAGAGTCACACCTGCCCCTTTAGTGCCTATGCCCATTATGAAACCCTGTTCAAAAGAGTGGCCATGGATCTGGTAGGGCCTCTGGAGCAAACCACCTGAGGTAACAAGTACGAGGGTTGCTCCGAAAGTAATGCCCCAAATGTTTTTTCTCAGTCCAGAATGAAGATAGAGGTGTGAAATTGGAAGGGTAGTAACTTGGAACTTCAAAGGACACATGTGTGTAATTTTACAGTCATCCGACAAATAGCGAGGCGATAGTGATCCTTCAAATGGCGTCTGTGAGTGACACACAGTACAAACAACGAGCTGTAATTGAATTCTTGATGGAGGAGAAAGAAAGTGTGAGAAACATTCACAAACGATTGTGTGCTGTGTATGGAAGTTCTGCGGTAGATAGGAGCACCGTTGGACAATGGGTGAAGAGAGTAAAGGTTTCAGGAAGTGGTAAAATGGAACTGGAAGAAGGGCCGCGGTCTGGGTGTCCTGCCTCAGCCATCACTCCAGACAAGTTGCAGCGCGCTGATGACATTATTCGTGCAGATCGTCGCATCACGAGTCGGGAATTGTCCGTACAGCTTTCCGTCAGTAGAAGTAGTGCAATGGCAATTATTGACTCTTTGGGATATTCAAAGGTGTGTGCAAGATGGGTTCCGTGAAGTCTCACAACCAAACACAAACACCAAAGGAAAGACATCTGCTCTGTTTTGTTGGAGCGTTTTGAAGCTGAGGGGGAGGCCTTTTTGTCCTGGATCGTCACAGGTGATAAAACCTGGGCTCATCACTATGAACCAGAAACTAAAAGGCAGTCCATTCCATACATGGCACACAACCATTTGTGAATGTTTCTCACACTTTCTTTCTCCTCCACCAAGAATTCAATTACAGCTCGTTGTTTGTACCATGTGTCACTCACAAACGCCATTTGAAGGATCACTACCACCTCGCTATTTGTCGGACGACTGCAAAATTACACACATGTGTCCTTTGAAGTTCCAAGTTACTACCCTTTCAATTTCACACCTCTACCTTCATTCTTGACTGAGAAAAGACATGTGGGGCATTACTTTCGGAGCAACCCTCATATATTTTAGTTATACTGGACTATGCTACCAGATATCTGGAGGCCATCACTCTAAGAAATATGAAGACTACTATGATTGTGAATCCCTTCTGGGAAGTCTCTTGGGTGGGAATACCTAGCAGATCCTCACAGACCAAGGAACACCTTTTGTATCCAGGGTGATGAAACAAGTATGTGCCTTGCTGAAGGTTAAGATGCTGCGGACATCAGTATATCATACACTAATGGATGGCCTCGCCGAGCGATTCAATGAAACTCTGAAGCAGATATTACAAAGGTTTGTGCAGGATGTTTGCCATGTTCGAGGTGCCTCAGAACTACACAGGATGTTTACCTTTTGAATTGCTCTTCGGAAAAGGGCCAAGAGGCATATTAGACATGGTAAGGAAAACCTGGGAAGAGGAACCCTGTCCCAGGCGTAATCTGGTGGAGTACGTCACACAAATGCAAGACCAGCTGAAGAAAGCCAGAGAGGTGGCCAGACTCAACCTGGAAAAAGCCCAAGTCAAACAGGCTAAAGGCTACAACCAAGCCACCATGAGCCGAACCTTCCAACCAGATAGAGTTTTAGTCTTGCTGCCCTCATCAGAGAGCAAGTTATTCTATAAATTTCAGGTGCCCCATGATGTGGAAAAGAAAGTGGGGCCTGTTAACTACATAATTGCCCAGTCAGATAAACAGAAAAGGCCAAAATTTACCATATTAATCTACTAATAAAGTGGATTCTAGTGACAGCTGTGGTGGTACAGGAGAACTTTGGATTGTAATGGAAGGAACTGTTTATTCAATTAAGAGCCAGCCAGGGCCCGACACAGGCCGTGTTTCGCAACACCTTCTTCAGGGGCTAAATGGCTGTCTTGTGAATCTCTCACTGATGTCTTGATGGATGTTCTAGGAGATTTAATCCGAGAGTTACAAAAATACTACCAACCACAATATCAGACAATCCACGGTTTAGTTTGGTTTTTGTCTTGGCACGTGGATAAGTGCTTTTTCGTTGGACTCTCAGGAGAACTTTGGGCCAGAAACTTCAGCCCTGTCTGATCCAGCTCAAGTCTTGATTTGAGACCAGTTCTACATGGCCCAGAGAAGAGACCTAGAGGGTCCACTGGAACCTAGATGTGTTCTCCACCCACTCGGGATGAACCCACTTCACTTATCACAATCAGGCTGATGCAGAAAGCTAGTGCGGGCTTTGCGAGCCCCTAAAACCACTCTTAAGTACATTTAACGATCCTGCAACTGCAGGAAACAAATGTAAATGCCGACAGAAAAACTAGCGCCCAACTAACGCCACATGTATTTAAATGAACTTGAATTATTTAAATCTATTATAATCAGCCAGGCTGATATGCAAATCATAGCTACGCCCGATGCAGAGACAGATGTAGAGGATTTTGCAACCAGTGACAGCACCAAGTATCTTTAGTAGAAGTAAACCTCTAACACGTGCCCCCGACAGTATTTTGATGACACCGGGTGCTTTCCCCGATGCCTAGATCATCTCCTCCTGAGATGATCAGGCATCAGGAAAAGTCCCCAAAGCCACGAAAATACTGTTGGGGGCTGTGCCTGACAATAAAATTAACCTTGGAGGTCCAGCAACTCAGTGGAACATGCCTAATCTTGACCTGGACTTGACCAAGAGATACTGGCAACACTGTTCCCTCTAAGCTGTGCGCGTGTGCGCGCGCACACACCTCGCCGAGCGAGCGCACATAATTTACAACAGAGCGCACAAAAATTACGGCTCTGATTCTGATAGAAAACAACACAGACGTCTTAAAATTTAAAAGTTATGATTGTAATTACTAGAAATTTCCCGCTTCATTTAGTAATCGTCTATTTTCATTTAATTTGATTAAAATCAATGTGGTGTACAAACTGTATTCTGACGTGTAGTCAAATTTTTAAAGTATATAACTCCGAGTGTCGTTATGTGGCGCACAAAAATGTAACCTTCCTTCAAAAGCTGCACACAGCTGATATTTTATGCGCACACAGCCTACAGAAAATTAGAGGGAACATTGACTGGCAAGTATTCTTGACTCCATCTACCAAGGAGAAAACTGCTTTTTTGACAGTGCAAGGCTTGTTCCAGTTTACCGTACTGCCATTTGGATTACATGGGGCTCCAGCTGTGTTTCAATGCCTGCTCAACCGCCTGCTGAAACTACACAAGAATTATGTGGCTGTATACCTTGACAACATCATCATTTACAGCAAAGACTGGACCATCCATCTAACCTAAGTACAAGCTATGTTGACCAGTCTGTGTAAAGTCGGGTTGATGGTTAACCCTAAGAAATTCTTTCTAGGAGGCTGGGACGTCCAATTCCTGGATTACTTAATCGGAACAGCCAGATACCTCAACTATGGAAGTGGATACCATTGACCATGTCCCTATCCTGAAGTCGAAGAAAGGTGTTCAAGCCTTCCTTGTATTGGTTGGCTATTACCACTGGTTTATCCCCAATTTTGCAGAGATTGCAGAACCATCCACATCTGGAAGACAGCTCCTGAGCGGCCTCAATAGTTACCGGACATAAAATGGACCTGGACCAGCATCTCAAGGAGGCTGACTAGCCCTGATTTTTCTCTACCTTTTATTGTATAACCAGATGCCTCAGAAGTGGGCCTGGGAGCCATTTTGGCCCAGGAAGTCAGGGGTGAAGAACATTCAGTGGTCTTTATCAGCAGAAAGTTGCTCCCTCGAGAGAAACATTATGCTATGATTGAGAAGGAAGCCCTAGCTTCAAGTACTATCTGCTGGGCCATCGATTTACATTGGTTACGGACCACCAACCCCTCAAATGGTTGGCTCAACATAAGGAGTTCAATGACCATATTATGTGGTTGTTTCTTAGTCTCCAGCCCTACCAGTATTAGATCCAGACAGGGCGGGTTTGGTTCACCTAAATGCTGACTTCATTTCCTGGGTGGGGTCCCGGGTGTGGCAAGCACTCAACAGGGTATGGTTGAGCTGAGAGCAGGGTATGTGATTGGGTATATAGGAAGTTACCCGTTTCTTTCCAAAGAGATTATCAGCAATCCACCTTAAAATAATCTAAAGCTCAGGGCTGGGAGTGGAGTCTGGCTGTGAGGTAGGAACTGGGAACCATACTCACAAACACCGATGCACAAGTGACTGCCTGGGCTTTGGGCTGAACTGAATTCTGCCTTTACTTTGTGGGTTGGGGGAAGGGCACTGAGAACCAGCCTGTGAAGGCAACAGCTGGGGAATGATGGCTGCGTAGCTGAAGGACAACAAAAGTAGTTTTGTTTGGCCCTGAACTGTTGTTTGCCTGCTCATATACTACAGGAGGGACATCACAATCATTCTGAGAACAAGACAAGTGATTAATGGCTCTTATACCATTATCCTGGAGACAGTTGCACTTGGTGAATGTGGGGCCAGAGTCAGTTCCTTATTCACAGGCCCTGCTTACCCCTTATTGGAAAGGAGATCCATGAATAACCAGAGGCAGGGCCTATAAGCACACTTTGGGGTATGTTTACTAAACTGCGCACGCGTGCGCGGCGCACAGTACCGCACGGCAATGACGCACTTAAGTGGTCTTAAGTGGGCCGCACACGTGCGCGTCACACTAACGTGCCCAGCACAAGTACGGGGCCCGCAAATGTCCGATAGAGGCGTGGAATGGCTTACGGAGGGCGGAGGAAGGCTCCCGAGGGGCGGAGAGACGGGGTTAATGGGCGGGGAAGGGGAGGGGAGAGGCTCCCCGCACATTTACGGGGCCTGATTTACATTTAAAGGGCATTTAAAGGGAAGAGAAACTATTTCCGTCAGCAATGTACAGCAAAACCGGGGAAACCTACAAAACGTGAGCAGTGTGATATATGTGCACAGAACAAAATTTCAAATAAGACGTTAAAATGAGCACAGAAAATGATTAAAAATTATAATACAGCTGGGCAACAGTGATATCAATGGGCAACAATAAAAAACACTCCCAGAAATGCTCCAAAAACAAGAAACGTTTTTTGGAAGGGTCTACGCTCTGTAGACCCTTTCAGAAATCATTTCCTTTTATTGGAGCTTTCCTGAGAATGTTTTGTAATGGTGTCCATTGATATCACTGTTGGCCAGTTTGGTTATGGGTTTATGCCCTTTTTTCCAAGGTCATATCTGAGATTTATCTGCCCTTTTTTCTCCATACAAGTTAAATGAGGCCACATTACAATAGTGCAGAGCAGGGTCTGTGACTAGTCCTGCCTGGTTTCCTATCTCCAGGGACTGCACTATCTCTGTGGCCACATTGTGGTGCAGCAGACACAGGCAGTGCCTGTAGGACCAGAGGGTCACAGGTTCAAATCCCAGTTGTGTCATCTTCCAACACAATCCCCTTATTTTACACTTGAAGAAAACATGGTAGTGAAGACTGCCTGGTATTCCTGGGAACAGGAACATGCCTCAAATTTATATATTCAATACCAATGAACACAAACAACATAAAAGTGTGGTACCTAGAGCAGAGTCTCCCAAAGGCAACCCTGGAGGGCCAAACACCAGTCACGTTCCAAGCTGGCCCAATAAAGATGCCAGTGCAATGTAAACAGCAATGGTGCTGAATAGCATGTTGCCATAGGGTTTCTGGTGGTGGAGGGGCCAGTGTGTGCTGCTCACAACAGGTGATGGCCCATCCCCGTCACGTGGGTTCAGTGCAACCCAAAAGACAGTCCCTGTCTGACAAACAGCCATGGACACCCCAGGGAACACACTGTTGATGTGCTAAGATGGTGGTGCAGCGTATGCAGCCAGTGCCTTATGGAGCAGAAGGTCACTGGCTCAAAACCCAGCTGGGGCACCTGCCATACCAGTACCCACATTTTACACTTTGAATAACACATGATACTAAAGACTGAATCCTTAATGTGGAGGACATAAGTGTGGGTGAAACACTCATATCTTACCTTAAATTACAAGCCCCACATAAACATATGTATTCCCTACAGCAGAGTCCCCCAAATGCATTCCTGGAGGTTTAAAAATCCCTCAGGTTGGATGCAGTCTCCAAGAAAGATGCGTGTTCTGCAATTGCAGGTCCTGGCCCCATGGTATGCAGAGGTAGCATAGGCATATTCATCAGGGATACTTTGAAAACCTGAACAGTGTTTGGCCCACCAGGACTGTAGTTGGGAACCTCTGGCCTAAAGCAGCGGCCAACAGGGGTGGAAACACCTTCTCCTGCAGGCTCCATCATCCAAAGTCAAATGCAGAGGCTGGATTTTGGGCCCTGTGTGTATCTCCCAATACTAGCATGTGCATACATTAGCAATGCCACATTAATCACGGGTATACGGTACACAGATATAGAAAGGCTGCTATGATTCCTGGCACATAGAAATGGGAATGTTAAGCACAATTAGCTCAATGAGTTGAATCAGACAAATCTCTCTGATGTCTGTGGAATGTGCGTAAGGTCATGTGTCTGACAGAGTGCAGCACCCTGAAGCACGACAGCAATGTTTCGGACTAACATAGCCATGCCTGCACTGTGCCCAGTAATGGCGCGTTTGCTAGGGCTGCCAAATACCTCCTCAGCTGCTCATTGCTGCCATAGGTGTGGGGTGTGTGTGTTTGTCTATGCAGTGTATGGTGCTTGTCAAAAATATCTGCAGACCAAGCTGATAGTACTGTGCTATTATTGTTCTGCCAATGTGCATAATGAGGAGCAAGGCACTGTGGGTATAGGTCAGACAGGGTGCCATGAGCAGGATGCAACTGCACTGGGCATAGGGCAATGTCTGGGACATTGTACTGCCTGGCCACCACCTGCACAGACATGATGTCCACAGCATGTCCTGCTGGGAGGTCAATCTCTCCCTGACTCAGCAGTGACCACGGCATGGCTAGGTTCCGCCATTGCAGCATATAGTGGTTCGCTCATGTGATGTATATGCTTTCTGTAGGTCTGGGGCCCAATCACTGAGTTAACTGTCTGGTGGGTGTGCTCCCATCCTAGTCATGGGTGCACACATTTCCTGCCGTAGCATGCACAGTGGACTGGCTAGCGGACTGTCTGCAGTTAGAGTGTGTATGTCTGGGACACCTGGCAGGGTTATGCAGCTGGTGACCCACTGTGTGCGCTGCTGGGAAATGTGAGATGGTGGTGCGGTGTGGGGAGTCTCAAGGCCTAGCGTGTGTCTGCGTTTGAAGTGTGTATGCGTACAGAACTGTAGAAGGTGCTCTGTTGCTCACTCCAACAGCAGCTGGACAGAGGTTGATCGGCCTGTCTCCCGCTGCCACCATTGCATGGATAGAGAATGTGCATTGGTATTCTGGTGGATCCTTGGGTGCAGAGGGCAGGTTCGGTAGGCTGTCACACTCTGCCTAAGTATCCATACAGCTACTTCACTCGCACATACATCATGTGGCCATGTCTCACACACACAGGATATGCACTATTCCATGTGCACCCAAGTCCACCGGGCCCAGATGTGGCTGGGTTATACAGATGGACAGAGGTGTACCGTAGGTGTGTCTGATGGAAAAACCGATCAAACATTGGCACACATACAACATGAGGCATAGGCCTTTCAGCAAGGAGAGGTGATGTGCATGCCACCTCACCCTCACGGTGAGCACAGGCCACCCACACTGAGATGGTCTGTAGCCACTCTGTAGCACCAACACAGAAGGTCTGTACACAGCACTAGGCCCAGGTGTTGTGGGGGTGCACACCCCATCTTTGGAAAATGTGTAGACTGCTGCTTTGCATGTGCAGTGCATCATGGGTGTGAGTGGAGTACCCCTACCCTGTTAAGCGCAACACACATTATGCATACCTCATATTGTAGACAGCCATACCTAATTTCTCACATATAGAGCTGTAGCCCAGTGGTGAATGCAATGCCTGTGAAGCAAAATATTGTTGGTTCAAATCCCTAGTGTAGTTAACCAGCAAACATTTTTAGTTTGGCACATTGCTGCATATACTGTGCTAGTCACCATCAGTGCTGTTTACTTTGCACAAACTGGCCAGACATAGATCAGGTCATTTTTACATGCAGATAACTATTCTACAGGGTACATGGGAGCTGCCTGGCCTAGTATGTGTGTAATGTCATGTAGTACTTCCAACAGTCAAACCATCACACTGCTTTAGCCATAGGCTGCCCTATAAGGTGGCTTATGGGGCACCTGAGGCTTACAGCACTGTGAGGAGCGTAGAGCTGCCACTACTAATTTCCATTAAAACATCTGTCATTGGGTGCACCCCCAAAGTACTGCGCTGTGGACAGGAACACACATCCTCTGCCTTCACAGACTGCGCGGTGAGTTGTGGGACACAGCTCTATAGCTGTGAACAGATACCTGGCTGGGTAAGGTGGAAATCATGCAGACTGTTTGCTGTGGTAATCACGGGTGCATTTATACATTAGGAATAATGCTTCACTCCACATGACGTGTATAGCACTGTAAGGGTGTTGCTCGTGGCAGTACATATGTCATGTATAAAGGAAACTGCTGCAAGTAACACAGTTGCAACATAAGAAGATATATGCAGCACGCAGTTACAATGTACATTGAAAGCACTATGTCTAAATTGCCATTGCTGAAGAATAATGTGTGCTGCCGGAGACACCTAATCCACAGTCCCTCTGGATAATGGAACACATGAGGCCAGGTTTAACAGTCCATCTAACAACCATTAACCTTTGTGCTACATCTCTGCCACCAGCACTGTATGGCAGCACACGTAGTAAAGGATAACGTGCAACAAGGTGTCATGACCACCTACATCACCTCGTAATGGTCTGCACGCAAACTATTGTGCATGTGCAATGTTCAAATATGGAGCCTCCCCCACCCCACCATGGCCAACACCACATCCTTGTAGGGGAAACATCGAGATACACGACTGAACATACTCCAGAGGCACACACAACCCCAAATTTCCATGGGGGTCTGTTTGCCAACGCTGATGGTTTGTCAGCACCCCTTGTTATAAGTGTCATGCCAATACCTGCTCTGTGACACACATAGCACACCTCATCAGACAATGCACTAGCAATCAGTGAAGATGTGTCCATAGGTTCAAGACCACACTGTGTAAATAAGAATAATCCAGAATAATCAAAGTGTTATTTTGAACATGAGAGATACATCGGTGCTATGTGTGGTTGCAGAGGTCAGTAGACATACTGTTGTGCACACACTACACAGTGTGTCGGAAAGCTGCGTGCATTCACAATGTCCATATTCCTGGCACGCAGCCATGCAGAATGCTGTTGTGCGCCTATCTCGGGCGCGTAGCCATGCGCCGCGCATGTGCGCCAAACGATGTGCGCAAATGCGGAAGTTGAGTTGTGTGCATCACGGCGGTTACACGTGCAGACAAGAAAATGGCGTCCCGCACTAGGAAGCCTGCATTTAGTCACAGAGAGCTGCGCCACCTTGCAATTTTGATAGGGCCCAATCAAAATAAGCTCTTCCCAGGGGCCTCCAGGGGAAGGGACACCGGAAAGGTGCGTAGGGCCTGGGAATGCATCACAAGGCGCTTCAACCGTGTGGCTGAAAACAAACGTGAGGTAAGTGTATGGCAGCATGTCAAAATAGCCATATACACACACAGGGCTGATTGCAGCTGTCCATGCTGCTGTGTGTAGGTGGTCTACAACATTAAAGTGCAGCAGCTAAAACCACATGTACACATCTTTATGTATCACATCTGAGTAGTTTTCCATGTACGCAGGTGTTGGCGGACGTGGTCACATAGGGCATGATGCAATCCTGTAGTCATGGGATCTGCTTCTGTTGATGTGCTACAACATACTGTAACCCAGCTAGGACATAGATCTTGCTAAGGAGGCTCTGGAAACATCATGTGATGATGCTGGGGTCTGCATCTGCAGGGTAACACATATGGCCAATCCTTCGGGCTTGAGAAATCACCATCACATGGTCTGTCAGACACCATGGAGCTATGGGGTTATTTGCCAATCGTGTTAAAGGTTACTCGCCTATTCCCAGGAGCCCTGAGAGGGCATCAGAGTGGGCCCTCAATCACCCTGGAGATATGGGGTTCTCAGGCCATGTTGTTTGACACATTCCCCCTAACCCCAGCAGTGCCCAGATTCCATCAAAGTGGACCCACAGTCACCCTGCAGATCTGGTAATGTCTCCTAATGTGGTTAAACACATCCCCCTATCCCCAGGACTACAGAGAACCCTTCAAAGTGGGCCCTCTGTCACCCTACAGATATGGGAATGTCTCCTAATGTGGTTTAACACATCCCCCCTATCCCCAGGACTACAGAGAGCCCTTCAAAGTGGGCCCTCTGTCACCCTGCAGATAGGGGAATGTCTCCTAATGTGGTTTAACAAATCCCCCCTATCCCCAGGACTACAGAGAGCCCTTCAAAGTGGGCCCTCTGTCACCCTGCAGATATGGGAATGTCTACTAATGTGGTTCAACACATTCCCCCTATCCCCAGGACTACAGAGAGCCTTTCAAAGTGGGCCCTCTGTCACCCTGCAGATATGGGAATGTCTACTAATGTTGTTTAACACATCCCCCCTCTCCCCAGGACTTCAGAGAGCCCTGCAAAGTGGGCCCTCTGTCACCCTGCAGAGATGGAGATGTTTGCTAATGTGGTTTAACACATCCCCCCTATCCCCAGGACTACAGAGAGCCCTTCAAAGTGGGCCCTCTGTCACCCTGCAGATATGGGAATGTCTCCTAATGTGGTTTAACACATCCCCCCTATCCCCAGGACTACAGAGAGCCCTTCAAAGTGGGCCCTCTGTCACCCTGCAGAGATGGGAATGTCTCCTAATGTGGTTTAACAAATCCCCCCTATCCCCAGGATTACAGAGAGCCCTTCAAAGTGGGCCCTCTGTCACCCTGCAGATATGGGAACGTCTACTAATGTGGTTTAACACATTCCCCCTATCCCCAGGACTACAGAGAGCCCTTCAAAGTGGGCCCTCTGTCACCCTGCAGATATGGAATGTCTACTAATGTTGTTTAACACATCCCCCCTCTCCCCAGGACTACAGAGAGCCCTGCAAAGTGGGCCCTCTGTCACCCTGCATATATGGGAATGTCTACTAATGTTGTTTAACACATCCCCCCTCTCCCCAGGACTACAGAGAGCCCTTCCAAGTACACTCACACTCACCCTGCAGAGATGGAGATGTTTGCTAATGTGGTTTAACACATCCCCCCTATCCCCAGGACTACAGAGAGCCCTTCAAAGTGGGCCCTCTGTCACCCTGCAGATATGGGAATGTCTCCTAATGTGGTTTAACACATCTCCCTATCCCCAGGACTACAGAGAGCCCTTCAAAGTAGGCCCTCTGTCACCCTGCAGATATGGAAATGTCTACTAATGTGGTTTAACACATTCCCCCATCCCCAGGACTACAGAGAGCCCTTCAAAGTGGGCCCTCTGTCACCCTGCAGAGATGGAGATCTTTGCTAATGTGGTTTAACACATCCCCCCTAACCCCAGGAGTACAGGAAGCCCTGCAAAGTGGGCCCTCTGTCACCCTGCAGATATGGGAATGTCTCCTAATGTGGTTTAACACATCCCCCCTATCCCCAGGACTACAGAGAGCCCTTCAAAGTGGGCCCTCTGTCACCCTGCAGATATGGGAATGTCTACTAATGTTGTTTAACACATCCCCTCTCTCCCCAGGACTACAGAGAGCCCTTCCAAGTACACTCACACTCACCCTGCAGAGATGGAGATGTTTGCTAATGTGGGTTAACACATCCCCTCTATCCCCAGCACTAGAGAGCCCTGCAAAGTGGGCCCTCTGTCACCCTGCAGATATGGGAATGTCTCCTAATGTGGTTTAACACATCCCCCCTATCCCCAGGACTACAGAGAGCCCTTCAAAGTGGGCCCTCTGTCACTCTGCAGATATGGGAATGTCTACTAATGTTGTTTAACACATCCCCCCTCTCCCCAGGACTACAGAGAGCCCTTCCAAGTACACTCACACTCACCCTGCAGAGATGGAGATGTTTGCTAATGTTGTTTAACACATCCCCCCTATCTCCAGGACTACAGAGAGCCCTTCAAAATGGGCCCTCTGTCACCCTGCAGATATGGGAATGTCTACTAATGTGGTTTAACACATTCCCCCTATCCCCAGGACTACAGAGAGCCCTTCAAAGTGGGCCCTCTGTGACCCTGCAGATATGGGAATGTCTACTAATGTGGTTTAACACATTCCCCCTATCCCCAGGACTACAGAGAGCCCTTCAAAGTGGGCCCTCTGTCACCCTGCAGATATGGGAATGTATACTAATGTTGTTTAACACATCCCCCCTATCCCCAGGAGTACAGAAAGCCCTTCAAAGTACACTCACACTTACCCCGCAGAGATGGGGATGTTTGCTAATGTTGCTTAACATATCCCCCCTATCACCAGGAGTACAGAGAGCTCATTAGAGTGGACCCTCAATCACCCTGGTGCTATGGGTTTGTTTGTTAATGTTGTTTGATACATTCCCCCCTATCCCCAGGAGTACAGAGAGCCCATCAGAGTGGACCCTCAATCACCCTGGTGCTATGGGTTTGTTTGCTAATGTTGTTTGATACATTCCCCCCCTATCCCCAGGAGTACAGAGAGCCCATCAGAGTGGACCCTCAATCACCCTGGTGCTATGGGTTTGTTTGCTAATGTTGTTTGATACATTCCCCCTATCCCCAGGAGTACAGAGAGCCCATCAGACTGGACCCTCAACCACCCTGGTGCTATGGGTCTGTTTTCTAATGTTGTTTGATACATATCCCCCTATCCCCAGGAGTACAGAGAGCCCATCAGAGTGGCCCCTCAATCACCCTGGTGCTATGGGTCTGTTTGCTAATGTTGTTTGATACATATCCCCCTATCCCCAGGAGTACAGAGAGCCCATCAGAGTGGACCCTCAATCACCCTGGTGCTATGGGTTTGTTTGCTAATGTTGTTTGATACATTTCCCCCTATCCCCAGGAGTACAGAGAGCCCATCAGAGTGGACCCTCAATCACCTTGTTGCTATGGGTTTGTTTGCTAATGTTGTTTGATACATTCCCCCCCTATCCCCAGGAGTACAGAGAGCCCATCAGAGTGGACCCTCAATCACCCTGGTGCTATGGGTGTGTTTGCTAATGTTGTTTGATACATTCACCCTATCCCCAGGAGTACATGGAGCCCATCTGAGTGGGCCCTCACCCACTCTGGGGATATGGTGCAGTGTGCCTATGCTGCTGAATCCATTCTCCCCATCTGCAGGAGTCCTGATACCTGTGTATGGTTACCCTCCAAACACTCAATTTATATGATGCATTTCACTGGTAAGGTGCTGTAGGACACAGAACACGCATGTGGCTGGAGAGCTGACTGTAACGGAGAGTATGTCTGTCACATATGTTCTAAAGCTATGTTGGATAGGTTACACATGTCTTACAATCCATGGGGTTGTGAGCTCCACACACACACACTGTAGATGTACCTTGATGATCAGATAGCTGCAGATGTGGATGTGTCCAAACAACAACCCAAACCCCTTAAATACAACATTTATTTTGTAAGGTCTATAACAGAGCCATGTCCCCAGCAATGCATGGTGAGTCACGTCAAACATCTGCCCAGGCCCCAGACTGCTCCCACCTGATAGCAGATGAATATCACAGATGTTGTTGAAAGGATACATGCATCTGTCCATGTTGTACACCACAGATGGAACCCAACACATTTGCAGAGGTGGCAATAGGTCATTGTCGATGTGAAGGAACATGGCCCGTAATGTTTCCTCCAACACCACCCATAATGAACGATGTTCTACGTAAGATAAACATAACAACATCCGATGGTCCAAATGTGAAAGATGCATGTACACCATGACCAGTATACTGCATGCAACAGTACCCAAGTAGGTCAGACGTACCTACCAGTATTCACATGACACACAAGTCATACAGCGCCTGTACTGTGTCAAACATTGATATCCATGGACTGGTTCAAAGCCACATGTCATGGACTTGTTCCCTGATAAGGTCCAGAGGGCCACCCACCCAACGTGCCATGTATGGCCACATCACCCATGTGTGTTGGAATAGCATATTGCCACTGGGTGTGTGTTGGATAACATGTCTTGATAATGACACCCCAAATGTAAGGGACATCAAACATACAGGGTTATAGGTTGAGAAGGATGGTCATCATGTCAGCGAACCATAACATCGTAGGGCTTTGCAAAGACAGTCAAGGGTGCCACAGGGGAATGGCCTTGTTCACGGTGGCACGGGCACGGTGCACGGGCAAAGCACATAGGTGTCACTGTACACAGAGCCATAGCCTCAGTGATGCATGCATTTGGCACTGGGGCCAGCTAATCAACAGGGACAAGCAGGGATTAGTTGTCACATGTTGGTATTGTCGGGAATGTTGCATCCTGTGTGTGTCAGTTCTACACCAACCATTGTGCAAGCATATGGGAGTATCACACAGCGCCTGTGTGCTGTACTTATGCCTCTCCCAAATGCTGCTCCCCAGTTCAGCAGGAAATGGTAAACCAGCAAGTTATTGGTCCTTTGAGTGCAGAACACCTCAATGGTCTTGCCACTCATGTGTATGTGGCTGGCGACATTTTCCTGACCTAAATATAGTTGTATGTGAGCTCACATCCTTAGGAGCTGTTTTTACCTCAACAAAACAACATCACAGGAGTAGTGTGAAAATGTTCTTTTCCCGTCTCACCGCAGATTTTACAGAGCCTGTACAACCACTGCCATCAGGGCAAATCACTCCATGTGTCTGAACACATGTGGAAAATGTGTGTACATCTCATCTGTCAATGTCAGCATTGTTTGCTGTCAGAAATGCCTAGTTCCCGCTCACTCAATGTGTGATTGTATGATATGTGGCATGGCATACCAGAGTGGTTGACCAACATGGGTAGGCAAGCTCAAAACCAACATCCACACTGTCGTGGCTGTGGTGGCAGACATGTCACCAGGAAAGTCAACTCCCCCATGTGCAGGCCATGGAGCTTAACCAAAAGCTGTCAGGATCTGAGAGGGTCCAACCCCCTCCGAACATCGTGATGGTCTGCCATTGGCCCTGAGCAACGTACTATGGTCAAAAAGACCTTGATGGTTCCCCGTTTTCCCCAGGGCCTTTTGTGGGCACAGCAATGTCCGCAAGCCTTAACCTAGTCAGAACCCCCTTGGCCCATGCTTCCGGGTAATGGCTTAGGCCGCCAACACATAACAGGCATAGTCAGTGTTACTGGACCAGAGGAAGCTGGTCAACACACGCTGTCCTGTGGGTATCCTGCGCCATCAAGGTCCTCCTTGCCAAGCCATAACACACGCATTGTGTCACCAAAACCCACACACATTATGATCACAGCATGGCCTAAGGGCCCCTCAGTGCTGATGGGTGGAGTCTGTAACACACTGGTAGCACGTCATCCATGTACCCATGCTTCTCAGTACCAGAAAGACACAAACCATGAGCACACATTGACAAGATATGTTCAATTTTTGGAGGGGCCTGGTGTCTCTGTCATCTCCGAGGGTACTCATGTAAGTCACCAGGAGGGGCCTGCATGACCCATGAATCTATTGCCTTTGGCTGAGGAAATGTTCCCCCAGGATCTGTGCACACAATTAGTCCAAGTCCACACCGGTCCAGTGGCAACTCAAGCGAAACACAGCTCACAGAATCCTGACAATCACCAAGAGAAACGCCAAGGGCTCTGTCAACCCTGCCAGGACATCCTAACATACTGGATACTCTACATGAAAGGATGGGATACACCTTTTCTCAGTTCCATACATGGATACTATTAGGGTAATAGCTACCCTGAGATCGGCATCCACAGCCTCCCAAACAACATTGTCGTTGCAGCACTATATTGTGGGGTGTTAGACTATGATGAGAATATACTGTCACAGATGACATGCTGTTCATTTTTGTGTCTGGGTCCCAGAAACATAGATGCCTTGGTTTTGCGGGGCTGTCATACCTACCTGCTGGTAACCCTGATTTGGTTCAAAAGCATGTATATGGGTCCGTATGTGTTATAGTTTCCACAACATCTATACCTCATATGTCTGCCCCTGCCGTATGACAGAGGAAGGGTATATGTTGCACCTGTCAGGCCTGTTCACACAAAGTCACCTTGTCCCAACAGGGTAACATTGGACTGGTGTGATGGCATAGGCTGCGTCTTTCCCAGTTCCATTGTGTTATGGTCACGTGACTGTCTGGCAGTCGCTGAGGTGGAACAATGTATACTGGCTGATGTTTGCCACACCCCCTGTGCTCCTCACAAGCTGTCCGTTACTTGGTGGCAGCAAACATCCAAAGAGGTGGATGTTCACAGGTAACCCTGAACAGCCTGTCCAAAATGTGCAATCCTGTAAAGACAAAAGCCAACACTGAAAACTCTGTGTCCACACCACAAACATGCTGCAAGGCATATGCCCACCATGTATCATCCTTAGCACAATCAGATGAAAATGGAACCCAAAACACACACCCAGCACATTTGCTTTACACACAGCTGTATCTGGAACAACATCGTCAACCTCAACAGCGCCTGTGGATCCTTGATAAGGGACATCTTCCCCCCTGCCCATCAACCTACAACATATGTGAAGAAACCCCTGAAGTCAATCACTACGCATAAACGGATGGTGGAACAGACAAACAGAACCCTATACTCTGACCATCATAGGAGGTGGCACAGGCCACCTTCCCACAGTCTCCCCTACCCACAACAGAACGGAAGGTCAGTTCCCACAAACGCACACTAAATGGTTCCAGACATACTGCGTTACTTAGTTCATGAGGGGTACAAGTAGGAGCACATCCACAACAGCCCCCTGATTTTGAGTGCCCGTATCTCACCATAATGCAGACAAAAGGAGGTCACACACACATCTGTGATCACACAGATCTGGCCAGATTATGCTTCATAGGGATATACACATGCCATTACATATTTGACGTATCACCATACCGCCACAGTCCTGATAGACCCCCATCCACAGGTCACAAGGATGAGTACACCCTTGTGCTCAGTCACAAAATATCGTGGAAATCCACACAATTTCCCCATTCAGAGAGGACACAATCAATGCAAAGGCCACCCCCTGAGGCCGGCAGAAGCACCCAGACCATGCACAAGGTGCATGGCTGGGTGAGCTGCCCTTCCCAAGACAAGGGACAAATGTCTATAACCATACCTGCACGATTGTGCAATCTGGACAGAGTGAAAGAGTCACGTCCGGTCCACTCTCCCTCTCCCACACCACATGTATGTCAAGATGTATGCCGCATCAGAGATTGCAAGGCATCCCTCTAGACTCACAGACATTCTCTGGAGGTCAGATGAGCATAGGAGGGTAGTAGACTGGCAAACACCCATCTGCTGCAGGCTCCGCAACCTTCCATTGTGCAACTGTGATCCTGGTCACTACAAGCCATGCGTCTCCTTGACAGAGAGCTGTTCCTGCAGCTGTTGCACATGGCAGCAAAACAACATGTCTCCCACTATGTACGTCTGCGTTGGAAGCACCCCAATGCTTCTGCACCTCCCAAATGACGCATGCAACAGGCTAACACTCTGATTGGAGAGTGAGTGCAGACACACCCACTCAGCCCCTGTACTGGGGACATTAAGCACCCTAACTTTGGAAAGTGTCATGTGTATTGCTGACACTACCTCTGCCCACCATCACAACAAATGCAGTCAAATTGTTGTGGGGTGTTCATCTGCTGAACACCTCACCCACAGCCACATGGAGGTCCATGGAGAGTCATGCCACCACAGACATTTGGGGGCTCAGAGCAATGAGCCTGTCAACCAAAACATTCAATGTGGCCTGATAGGGAAACACACAAGTACTTCCCACAAACAATCAGGTAGCCATGTCACAGGTGGCGAAAGGAAGTGTCACAGCCTCTCTGTCATATAGGAACAAGTCACATAAACTGTGTCTGATTGACACAGAGCAACATACCCATATCCTGATGGTCTGTCTCCATGGCAATGTCAAATATCTTTCATACAGATTCATTAGTGAGCTGTACCGGCACACATGCACCCTACACAGGTATCACCTCAGCAGAGCACTGAGACACCACGGAACAACAGATATATACCGCTCTGCAGTTGTGTCACATGCCATACCTACAAAACTAGGTTCCCTCATTCCCACTCATGGATGACAAGCAAAGAGTCCCCTCTTGGCAGCTGGGGCCATGTCTCGCTATATGTCCCCTATCACATTTGTTGGATTGCAACAACACTATGCAAGCCCCAGACGTAAGGAGACAACATGATCCTCATACGCCCATGCTGAACACACAAGGTGTGGCACCCTCGACACCCATGTCTGTCACATGGCCATCTGAATGGACATATTTTGTGCCACAGACCAACATTCGCAGGGTGTGGGGATAGTATGCCATCCACACACACAGTCCATAATTCCCTGAACCTAGTTGGGTACAGCTGAATGCTTTATCACAATCACATCACCATGGATGTGTGACATGGGCGTTTGGCACCCATTAAACCCCACACAAGGCGTGGCCATGCATTCAGGTGTGAGGGAGTATACAGCTCGTGTCCACAAATGTGCGTAAATCTCTGTGCCGTTCCACACAACGCAGTGTGTGGTCAAAAACCTCTCCTAACTCACAATGTTATTCAAATTAGCTTAGTCCTTGAAAACTGCAATGCCATTGCTGCTCAATCATCACCCATTGATGGTCAAGCAGGTGCCTCCCATACACTTTGAGCGTGCGTGGTGGAGTGTGTGTCCCCAATGATCCCTCCCCTGGATACACCTCTAGTGGCACACTGTTAAAATCTTGTTGTATGCAAAGCTATGAGGGCCCTGTTTGAGGCCCCAGAGAATACGTCCATACTGTTCATGTCCTTGATGGTGCTACACCTTTGTGGCAACACATCATTAGGCCATCTCAGTGGGGTGGAAGCTAAAGCGGCAGGTTCACCCTACACATAAATGCAACATGATATGTTTGCCCTGTGGACACATACACATGTTATGCCTATGGTGGATGTGTCCATTCATTTGGTCAAACTGCCACATCTACCTTTCTCCTTCCCATAGCCCCATGGGCTAGATGGAGGGAAGGAACATTGCACTGTAACCTCTCTGAAAGAGCTGCCACACTATTTGCCGGGGACCCAGGTACACATAGTGTGCCCTCAGCTATTCCCTCACTTTGAGCCATTCCATGTGAGAGCAGCAGTGTGACAGAAACATGTCTCCCATAATTTTTATAAGTGTCTCACATACCTCATTCAGGGCACACCATCCGCTGTGCAGGTCCATCTCAGCACTCACAATGTGAGAGGCATGGGAGCCTCCAGGGCTCCACGTCATCCTTCCTGTGTGCATGACAGCTCATGGGCATTTACATGGTGTGCATCTCACACCTTCACGGGCCATTACAGCTCTGGTGGAGCCACATACATGGCTCGTATGTTGAAGCAGGCCGCAGAATAAGTACAATCCCATATATACCCAACTCTGCAGCGCACACCATAGGGGATGGTGTAGATCCATGTGAGGAAATGGAACTCCTCCACAGGGCACTGCCACTCTGGGGATATTTCCCCGGCATCTATGACTAGCAGCCCCCACCAATGTGAAGTATGTGCCTCAGTATTATGGGAAACACATACCTACACACCTGTACAAGATGACGTCACAGAAACTAAGGTGTTGAACTGCACAAACACAACATTGCCTCTAGGGAATGTGATACCCTCTCTCCCCCTCCCTGTCACTCCCACTCTCACACACTCCCCCTCTCTCTCCCCCTCTCTCCCCCCCTCTGTCTGTCTCTATCTATCCCACCATTACACCAATGTGGTGTATGGAAGTGTTGATGTGGGGTGGGGGGGGGGTTGCATGTAGGCGCTGTACAATGTTGCTTGCGGGTGCTCTGTATGACGTTCCTTCACAAATGAAGATACGCCCCATTGTTTCCACCTCATCACACATGTGCTGCCCTAATCATATATTTCCCATAGAGCAACTGTTACTGGTGTGTAACTATGCTGTATGTGCACAACACACAGCAGGGGATAGGCAGCTGACAGATGTTGGTCACAATGTGCTTTGTCTATGTCGTGCAAACACCTGTGTTCACCGGAATGTGATTTCCCCAACCTATGTTTGCATATCCACAGGTGGAGGACCTGAGGAAGAAGGGTCGGGAACTAAGGCAGTTCCATCCCGAGTACCTTGAGCGGTTCAGCAGGGAGCAGGGACAACAGCAAGATGGTGAGTATTTCCACGGATGACTCTCATTTCAAAATGTCACATTGACCTACCAGCCTGTGTGTCGCCTGCATATGTACAGGTGTTATGTGACACACATGGACGTGACGTAATGTATGTAATCTTTCACAGAGAGAGATGACAGCAGTGACTGACAGGGTGACTCGCCACACAGCCTTCGACGGCCCACCACCCGCCGTGTACGAGAGAGGGATGTGGTGGAGGTGACGGAGGAGGAGGGGGAGGAGGAGGGGGAAGGGCAGGTGGAGGAGCGTGAGACAGAGGATGTGGATGAGTCGGAGGATGGCGAAGAGGAGGAGGACGATGACGACGTGGTAGTGGTGCTGCAGGACTCTGAGGTGGAGGAAGAAGAAGCTGAGGAGGAGGATGTGGGCCACCAGTACATAAGCGAGGGGGATGGTTCGCAATGGGGGGAGGATGTGGGGGAGGGGGGTCGGTGGTTGGGGGGCATGTTGGACATGTTCGTGTGGGGGTAATAGCATGGGCGGAGAGGGTGGTGGGAGGGAGTTTGGGGAGGGAAGCAGGTAGGGGGGAGGGTTTGGGGGAACACAGCACAGCACAGGTCTCTGTGAGCCCCCGTCAGACACTGCAGGTGGAAGCACGGGACGGGCGCCATCGTGTCACTGCGCCATCCACGGCCACAAACGTATCACATGCACATGCCAGCACACAGACCACCGAGACTGTTTGTCTGTGTGCTGGCAGGTGCATGCATGATGTGCTGGTGGCAGTGGATGATGTGAGACGCGACGTCCGTCTCATGTTTCATGCACTGCAGTGTCTGACGGGGGCTGTTCAGCAGGTGAACGCCGATGTTGCACAGCTGCAATGTCAACGTTCATCTGCTGAAGGGCGTCACAGGCGTCATTGATGGCACCTGTGACGTCCACATGTGGCCTGTGCTGTGCTGTGTTTCACAAACAGTCAGGGTTTGTGTGTTTATTATGGCATGTTTCCATTGTTTTACAAATGTTTTTAATAAATGTTTTCATTACCTTTTGGAACACAATGGTCACGTGTTTCCCTTACACACTCACCATGGATGCAAGCATGGGATATGTGTGGGGAACAGGATATCAAGTGAAGGTAGACATGGATGTCATATGTGGAGTGGCTCAGCACGCAGTCATGGGGGGCTAGCCATGTGTGTGCGAGTGTGACACCTGGGTAGGCCTATGAGATGTTGCTTCTGAATGGATTCCCATGAACAACCATGTCACATGGGTTGGCGTGAGATGAACACATCGGTTAGTGGTCATCTGCCTCATACATATGCATGGCACACATGTCTGTCAGTGCCACATGCATGCCATGGGGTTGGTTGTGCAGGCATGTCATCAGAGTTCCAGCCAGGGGCAATGTTCACACATATGCTATCAATGTTTGGTGTATAAGGGTATGCAAATAATGCTGTTTGTGAGCAGTCACCATGCAAACTCGAACCAGTCCCCCAGTCAAAACACTGCCCTGTGTGTAACGTGGCCTGCTACAGCCAAGGGCCAATGAACACACTCTGTGCAGGTGACACATGACATGTGGTGCCATCTGTGTAGATGTACCTGCCAGTGCAAACACTCCAACAGAAACGTGCCTGGGTGTACCTCAGATGTTTTGCTATGAAACATGCATGTACAAAGTACATAGGGGAGCACAGGGACAAAGATTGTAGGCACACGTTGCATCTATGTTAACATATACTTTTAATCACACACTTATATTCGTCACCGTGGCCTCCCACGTCTCCCACATCTCAATCCCCCCTCCCCTGGTGGTCCACGCTCCTGCTGTGCTTGTGGTGGTGGTGGAGGCGGTGATGGTGGTGGTGGTGGTGGCGGTGTCAATCTTTGCAGTAGCCCAAACATGCCCTCCAGGGCCACAGCAATTCTTTCTAAGGGCATGGCCCTCACCTCTTCCCGCAATTCCCTAATTTCATGTCGTAACAAGTCCACAGAATTGCGTATCCCTTCACATGCCTGACGATTGCCTGTGGGTGGAACAAAGGGTGGCCATGAGACCCATCCCAAATAAACAACCATCACACGCAACAATGTCACACATATAGCACATCTTTTTCTTTGGGATCGGACACACTCTATTGACAACATGTTAATATTTGCAATACATCTTTGTCAGAGATTTTAATGTCACAGCCACACACAGCACCTGGCTCACTTATGTGATGTGGGTGGAAAAAAATGTATGCACTGGATGTGCATACACGCCCACGTAATGCAGACGTTACAATAGCCATAGGGACAGATAGTAAACACATGTGCAGTGTTTGGTGGGGTGGAGCGTGTGCGCTGGACAGCATCCACACCTGGGGAGTTGCATTGATGAAGCAGAGTTTGCTTGGGGACACCTGGGCCATGTGGCACCACAGTTGGATTAATATTTGCAGCATGGACAGGTTGCAAATTATTAAGAAGTGATTTTGAGAGATGTGGGGGAAGCACCAGCATAAGCAGCCTTACATGGCCCTGTCCACTGCTGCTTCATGTGTCTCAGAACACAGAGGTTTACTTACACCTACTGCCAACAGAGCACGGATCTCATAACACTGCACGTACACCACCATACACATGTGTGTGTTTTGGACAGAGCATGGGTAACAACAGATGATGCAGCAAAGGGTGACAGACCGCACGATTGCACAGACATGGTTAAGATGGGCAAACAACAGCACATGATAACCCCTAGGGATGTGTGCTGAGTGACAGAGCAAGGGGGGGGGGGATGTGTGATTCAGGTTGACAGCAGGGGTATCACCTGTGTGTTGTATATTCTTTCCAAAAACAAAAGGGGACAGAAGCTGACCTGTATGATCAGGTGGTTGCCTCACAACCCTTGCAATTGTGAAGGCAATTGTCAAATATATACAGGACTGCCACATGTTGATAGCCCTGTCTGTATGTCTGGCAGGCTACCTTTGTTGTGTACATACAGGGATTCTCCAAGAACCTTTACGCCTCACAAACCTTACCTACATGACCATTCACCCTGTCCTTTCCGTACATTGTGCAATATGGGTGTCTACAAATATTTTAAATGCTAATGTCATATCTTATGATTGGTTTTCACCTGAGATGCAGACTGTAGGGTATGGGGTCTTTGTGATGTACCATTACAGACAATGTTTAGGTTTGCATATGGTAGGTATGATTATCCATGGACAAGGGGATATTGGCCTTTTTCGTTTCTGGCACACGCCTGTGCTTCTGTGTTGAAGCTGACTGTTGCTAGTGCAATTGTAGTATTTAGGTTCTTACTCAGAACATGCTGCACTGTAAACTGCATTTCTCTTATGTCTGCATCCATAGGTGTCAATGTACCTTAGGCTGTGCTTTTGTGCGTCACAGTGAGATCAGCTAACATACGTTACACCCTTTTGTGGTCTAATATGTCTACCGTCTACGGTAAGCAGACATGTCACAGCTGTTTATGGTATCCTTTGACATCTACCACACACACCCCAACCAGGGACTATTGGTTGGTGTATTGTGGTTGTGCCAGACCTTGGTCACCCATGTTGTCTCTCAGCTGTGCGCATGTGTGTGCGCACACACCTTGGCGAGCTTTCAAAACAACTTTATGACAGAGTGCACATAAATTATGTCTGTAAATCACATTAACAGAAACACATACCTGTTTAACTTTACATGTTATTCTGTATTTCAGCATTCCACAGGTGCTAAGATATGTTTTTTAACATTCACTGTGGTGCACATACTGAAGCCTGACGTGTAGTCTACTGTTTGGTTATATAAGTTGCCCTCACATTGTGTGGAGTGTATCAAATTTACAATACTCCCATACAATGCACAGCTGCTATCTTATGCATATTCAGCATACAGAACATTGTGGTTAACAATGGTTAGCACTCACCTTCTGCATCATGACGTGCAGATGTGGCATGGGCTCTCAGCTCTGCCATCAGCACATCCTCCCCAACCTCCTCCTGCCTTGGTGGTTGTATTGCAGCTGCTGGTTGAGAACCCATTGTTGTATGTGTCACTATGGGTGCCTCCACGGGCCCCTCAGCAGAGGATATGCTAACCCCACACACAGCAACCTCTGGCTCCTCCATGATGTGTGGTGCGGCCATTTCAGCACCCTCCTCCTCCTCCTCCTCCTCACCGTCCTCCTCATGGGTGATCATGGTACTGTAGTCACCTGCATTGTGGACAATCACACACAGCAAACATATGTTTCTGCACTTAAACTTTGTACACGTGTGTGGTGATAACAGCACATACATGATGGTGGGTGGACACTGCATGTATGCTCCCGCCAGGATCCCCTACATCCTCCCATACCTGTATGTGACCACCATCTACCTGTACCAGGGTGATCTGTGTGCTTATTTGCCTTATACACCTTTTTTTTTAACACAAAACTCTTTCTCCTCAGCTTGCGCATGAATCCGCCATTCCAGGTCACAACACATTTGATCAAAATATGTCCATACACGGCTGCATGTTCAATACCCTTACACCTGCTTTGCCAATCCCCTGATGGTGTGTGCATGGCATTGAGCAGGGCATATGTCCTTGAGTCATACTATCCTCACAGCGCTACATGTGCTTGCCAAGGTCAAACTATGCAGCAAGCTGCATATGTTCATCACCTGGGTGCCATGAACAAGCACATGCAGCACTGTGAGGATAGTATATCACATAAAAATAACCTTCTCACAGGCCAATTCAATAAGACAGGGGATGGCAACCACTGCTGTGGGGGTAGTTTGGGGACAGCTACAGGTGGACATGTTTGTGACTGGTGGCTACAATGTTGGTTTCCGGGACACATGCAGATTTTATCCCACAAACATGTCAAAAATAAGGGTGATTTCTGGCAATACCACGACGTGCAGACCTCAGAGGGACGACAAAGATGTTTAGCAAGATAGATATGTCACTATTATAACCTAGGACATGTTTTGATGACTTCCACATGTGCATTATGTGGACCCCACTTTTTCAATTTTTCATGAACATGCATGTCATAGTACACCTTGTCAATTCCTTGACAAACGTGTGTGCTAGGGACGGTTACCATATACTATGCTGCAACTGGAGACTGCTGAAATGGCAGACGTAGCTGCACTGAGAATGAAGACACTCTTGCTGTGTTTCAATGTGTTATCTGCAAAATTCACTACAAAGTTGTATCTGGACACATTTAATGGACGTTTTCTCAGATGTAACTTTGATGTGATGGTTGAGGAAAGGGTAGTAAAAGATGAAATGCGTGCTCAGATGTGCATTACATCTACGCCTGGCATCTCAACAGTTTTCAAATTGCTGCATAGAGTATCGGAACCCTCCCTTTCACACACCTTGTTAATTAAGCATTTAAGGTGTGGTGTGACATGTATGTTTAGGGTGGTAGAGAAGTTTGTAGGTCCATCTCTTGCCCCTGAGTCCACCTGCAAAACACAGCATGTGTTGGGTCCATGCCATATGTTTTTAACAGCACACATTAGTGCTGATTTTGAGTTCTGTATGTGTTGGTATTGCCTTGATGTAAACTTTGAGTTTGGTTTGTGCCTTTCAGATGAACAGAACAGGGTGTTGAAAGGTACATCACACACACCTGTGACACCTGCATAGCGAAATGATGTTGTTTGTGAACAAGGTATGGCTTTACATTTACAGATGTTTAATGTCTACACAATGTGGATTACAGGAAGGTCTGGAGAGGTTAGAGGAATAAGTAGCATACTTACCTGCATGTGGATCGGCTGTATCCAGGGCCGCAGGAAGACCATATGTATAAATTGGGCCCAGTCTTTCTGCGAGCTGCTGTTCAAGGGGTGTGAGCATAGGGGGGAGGGGGCCCCCGCCACCTGTGCCCCTAGCATGCTCCTGTTCCACAGTCATGTGGTGGCGCACACCTCTTTTTATGTCGGAAAAGCGTTTTTTTGAGGCTGTCAATATCTCTGGGTGTGCCCCCTGCCTCAGCAACTGCAGTGCGAACCTGTTCCCACACCGCGTTACGTGCAGACGCAGTTGTGCGGCTGCTGAGTCTCCCAAAAAGCACATCATAATTCTCTAAAACCATCGCAAGGAGGTTGTGGTTCTCTCCATCTGAGAACCGGATGGCCCTCCTCCTCTGTGTTTCGGCCACAGGGACCCTTTTCCTTTTGGCAGTGTATCTAGTCACGGCAGCAGAACCCTTTGCTGATGGCCCTGCTGCTGCCTCAGCCTCCATGGGGCTGGCAGGCCCTGCCTCCACAGGAGCAGGTGCACACACTTCCCCCACCCCCTCGCCCTCACTCTCCCTCTCTGTCCCCCTCTCTCTCTCTCACTATCACTGTCCCTCTCCCTCTCCATCATCCTGTCCTCTCCTCTCCTCTACTCTCCCCACACCCGACCTCTCCTGACCTCACCTCACCCTTTCTCCCTCACCTACACACAACACAAAACACACAGGACAAATACAAACACACTACTAACAGCAAAACACAATATATGGCACACTAAACAGCACACTAAAGACACAATACAGTACAACACAATACAGTACAGACCAATTTATTTATTTATTTATAGTCTTTTTTATACCGCGCTATTCAGCATCAGCGCGGTTTACAATAAACAATGAAAACACACATTTCCAATAGTACTTTGTGTTTACATATGAACAGGAAATTCAACTTGGCTAACAGGGTAACTATATACAATAACAGTATATACAATTCACAAACTGGTCATGTGCTCATTTTGGTTTCAGACAATGGAGATTTGGGTGGTTTCAGCAGTTGGTGCTGAGCTTCTATTGGTTACACTACAATGCCACCTGCTCACTACCTCCAGAAACTACACACCTGCTACACCACTCCTTTCTCATACACTACTCTCACCTACCTAGCACTCCTCAAACAACCCTCAACGTGGACCAGGTGTGCAGAGTATTTTATAGGTTTTCTTACGTCACTGACGTTGCGCATGCGCAGTTTGTGTGACGCGCTGCTTGTGCGCGGCGCGTGATTTAAATCGCACATGGACATCCGTGCGTTCGTCAAGGTGCCGTTGTCTGACTGCGTTGAGCATGTGCAAGTGTTTGCACATGTGCGTTGTAATCTCAAAATGTAGACGCACATGCCACGCATACACCCATGCATTAGGAAATACACATGCGCGACGCACACACGGCCAAACATTTGCACATGCGCATACATTTTAATCGGCCAAGATTTTAATTTCAGCCATCAACACGGTATCACTGCATGTCACTGGCCCTTTATGTCAGGAAATTGTCACTATTGCACATACAGCCCATGTATTACAGCTGTCCCGCTGAACAACAAATACTGTGTGGGTGCATGTTTTATGCGTTGACTGTGTGGTGATGCAGTGTTGAGGCATAGTGCATTATCATGTGCTGTGAGGGCTCTGAGTACCTGGGGGCAGTGGTGAGTGTGATACCTCTACCGTAGTGCTACTTACCTTGTCAACATAGACAAAATGTGTTGTGAGATGGAAGTAGAATTGTGTCTTGTGGTTTGAGGAAACACTATTGAGCAACATGTTTTTTTCTCAGATATCGCCATCATGTGGACAAGCATCAACTGTGAATTTACATGGTGATTCAACATGTTTGCCTGACATTGGCTTCACTCACTGTGACCTGATGTGGCTGTGGATTAGCTCTACGAATTGCTGACGTACACATAATGCACACACAGGGTATGTTGGACCTGTGTTATTTCGTGATTACATCTGCCTGTACCTGTTGATGACTTACTGTTTGACTCATGTACATTTCATGTTGCTTCTCTGTTCAGACAAACAGATGCATATAGTGTGTATCAGTGAGATGTGTGTGCAACATGAAAATGGACATAAACATATCCATGTGACACCCGTGTCTCCATGGACATTTACTGATATTTGCAATCTGGAGTTTTTTTCATGATCCCATCATGTACTGTTTGCCTTTGCATCCCTTTCTTCAGTGTTTTCTGATGTGTGACTTGTGATAAGGAAGCTTATCATAGCTCAGGAAGGAGCTATAGAAAAGGTGAAGTGACTCTGAACAAGCAACCTGTCAGTTCTGGTAGAAATAAGAAAACAGAATTTTCCCATAAAAGACTACCAGTCCCAGAATGCACCAGGTTTCCAGCAGCCAATAGAGGAGCTGAAGTGGGGAAACGTGTGTTTAATCAGGAGGGCTATCAGATAATCCCTAAGCACTCATCTCAAAGGGCAGGGCCTGATTCAGCACAGCTGCGCTGTGTTAGGGAGGAGCACTCATCTAAGCAGAATAAAGGTAGAGTTTATTCTACAGAGAATCAGCTTGAGCTTGATCATCTTCATCATCAAGAGGATCATCAGAAGCAGAGGCCAAACCGGACGGACAGAGAGGGAAAGAAACCCTTTGGAAGAAAGAGGAGAAAAGCCTTTGAGAGGTCTAGAAGAGTCCAGAGCAGTACGTATACTGGGAGGCATTCCAAGGGCCAGCATACACCATTGTACTGGGGAAAGCCAGAGGAATGGTGCTGCAGAGCTAGGAATCTCCAGACGGTACCTGTGAGGGAGACGGCTGCACGTGGAAGGGACCCTAAGACCCGTGCCAGAAGGTATGTGAAGAGAGATCCAGTGTCCAGGGATCTGGATTGGAAGGCTGGACATAAGAACTTGACTACATACTGGCCAGGCTATATAGAGAGGAACTCTAACAGCAATGGAAGCTCAGGTATGAACACTGATCTATGCCCTAGCTATAACCTTGAAAGACAGCAGGGAAACAAGTATTCTCCTGAAAGTGCTCCATTGGGAGATTCATCTGTGCCAACCCATGATATTGAACCCATGCTTGTTGAAGAAGAGGGGGTGATAGCAGATGAAGAATCTGTTTACATGGACTGCTCTCTGTCTAAACTCCTTTGGTGATTTTCTGTTATAAAATACAACAACCATCACAAAGAAATACAAACTTGTTCTTTAATCTACTCAGAAAAGCTCCTGGGTAGGATTTTTTAGCCACGCAGTAGAAAGCAAGCCAGCTAAGGGGTTTCAGCTGGATAACTGCTAGCAATTGAGCCTTACCTAATTGCTTGTGAGCTCTAAGAGAATCACTTCTGAATCTATGTGGGAAGATATAAGAAGTTAACCTGAAAAGAACAGTTTTTCTCTTCTTTGTGGCTTTTGATTTGTTGTTTGATATATGCTAAGAAAACATTAGCTAATGCCTACAGAAAAGACCAATTTGTTGCCAACCAGGTCTTATTTCTTTTGCTTTGATTGCTTGACAAGTTCAAATGTTGTTTCCTGATTTTGTTTTTTTCAAGTTTAACACTGAAAGCAAGTAACCTGATTTATGTGCTACCAAGCATATCTGTGTTGGGAGAAATAACCCCATAAATAAATATCTTATTGGCTTTACCCTAAAGCACAACTAATTATTGTGAGCAGCTGTGTCTGGTGTGAATGAACTGCATTGCCCACAATCCCTTGCAAATCATATAGATATATGCACTTGCCAAGACTGTGAAGATTCTCACCCAGGCAGCCGTCTGACAGACTCTATGCATATTTTTTAACAAAGGTGTCTAACAACAACATACCTATTTTATCCTGATACAGGGCAGAAGACATAGCCGACACATTTCTTACAGAACATTTGCCTGCACCCTCAAACACCTGTTGCGGGACAGAACTCCATGGAATTGTTTGTGGAGAATTGTGCCATTGGATATTTGATTTATGAAAGTGATACACATGCCTGTGGTGGACAGTATTGCTCTGGAACTGCTGCTTTGCCCATGACAGACCTGTACAACACACTGTTTATGCCATGCTGTGGCTGGAAGTCATGCTCATTGCAGGGACACAGATGAAGTTTCAAGGACTGTGGCATATTGGACTATGGCACTTGACTGTGCATGGCCAGGGTTGCATGGAGACTTTTGATTTTGCCTTTTGGATTCTACATACACTTTGCTCTTTCGACGCTGTGTGCAGCAGAGACTGACATTGTCACTGTATGTTCTTCAGTCCTTGCCAAATGTGTAGTTGTGGACCTTTGGACATGTGTGTTTGAGGGCGCACAGGATACGCTCATCTGCTTGTTTGAACTACAGCATACAGCCATCTTTGCGGCATAGGGGCATAGATTGAGGGATCCTATTATCTATGTACACCTGCCCTCCACCTAGACATGATACAGGTTTTGCAACAACAACGCTTTCCTGGATGCCACCATCCATGAATGATGTTTGCAATGGGCAAGGGTGTTTACATGCATGTGTGGCCTCCCTGTATCATCTTACTATGCGGTTGTTGTTTGTGCTTATGACTGAGTATGTTTGTGAGCCACAGCATGTGGACCTATGGGGTCTGTGTGGGTCACTGTAAGATGTTTGTCCATCATTTCCATACTTACATGAAGACTATTGTGTTCATTTAATGTACAGACATGACCCTATGCATGTATGTACACACCTTGCATTGCAATCCTGCATGGTCCGGTTTTACACGTGCATTATGGACACTCTCATTGGCACATTATATTTGGTGTGTGTCACTGTGGGTGTCCATTGTCCTCCTTCAATTCTGTATCCCATGTAACGTGCTATATATGTTGAAACAATGTCAAACCAACAACCACTGCAAGGGGACATCATGCATGGTGTAATCTTTGCAACTTGTTTGCTTTCTAGTCTCTCTGTGCTTATGTGTCTCTGCTACCTGTTAGAATATGCTCCTTGTGGTTTGGCTGTTTTTTTTAGTTTAGACATTGTAGCATTCCAGATTTTACACTCTTGGATTATGTGTTTGTTGTAACATTGCTTCCTGAAAGTGTTTTTCACATTACAACATTGTCACAACATATCTTATTTTAATGTGTGTGCCTCGTGTGTTGCCTGATGGCTATGTTTGGGGGAACAGGTGATGTGGTTTGGGTCCTTAAGATTCAATGCCTCCGTTCTACAAGCACTCATATGTGTGTCACACATTTGAGGCATGCAGCAACAGGTGGAGGTTGGGGGCCTACTGCCCAGTGCACAACATGCACCTGATGCACATTATATCTCATGCCCTTCATTTGTGCTCATGGCAGTGACCTTTCTGTAGCATGTTGGTTTGTGCCCTGATAAATGTGTTCCCTTCTTTCACGAGGGATGCACTCACCTTGATATTATGATTGCACTGTCTACAGTATCTGTGAGGGTTAACCACAATAAATATATATATTTGACAGACATTTGTGCCTTTTGCTGCTTCATCATGTTGTGATACATGGAATGCTCTGTGTGCCTTTAAATCATTCGTGAATTGTTGTAAACCAGACACTCCTGGATTTTTGCGTCAATGTCACTGGGGTGTCTT
The DNA here is from genome assembly GCA_033557465.1 of Ichthyophis bannanicus. Taxonomy (NCBI): domain Eukaryota; kingdom Metazoa; phylum Chordata; class Amphibia; order Gymnophiona; family Ichthyophiidae; genus Ichthyophis; species Ichthyophis bannanicus. The sequence continues at coordinate 294,745,492 of CM066033.1, read as the reverse complement.
GACCAAGGCCACATTGGGTCCTGGTGTGAATTGGGCCCCCGTTGCTTGGTGTCCAAAACAGTTTTCTGACCACTAGTCTACTCCTCCACTCTTTGAGCTAATGTACACTTGTGTGTAATGATTTGCTGCTCATGTCCATGGCCCACCTGTGCTCACATCCTTGTACGATGGCAACTGTGTATGTGTCAGCCATTTGGCACATCACTGGGTATTACAGATTCCCATGCAGACCCAGCCTTTGGACTATTAGTTCTGCGTTGTGCTCAGTGTGCTGGTTGTGGACGTGTTTGGAGACATGTGTTATACCTCATTAGTTTGAAGGTTGGATCCCCACATGTGTTGTTTGAAATGTTTTCGTGTTGTGGTAAGTTAACCATTACTTAGCAGCAGATTCATCACCTCTACACACACCCTTGCCTCTCTTCAGTGTAGAGCAAGGTGTGCACTCTGTGTTGCCTAGACAGAAGATATTATCTGTTACATAGGTCTCTTTCTTCATGCTGTTTACAGGGCAGTGCACCTGGGGGTTGGATAGTGCTGTGGCTCAGCTGGTGTGTGCTACACCTGTTTTCATGTTGAGTTTCCTCCTGTCCTGTGCCAGATTGCTAACCAACTCCACCACGCATCCTCTGCTGCCCTTGGGGTTTATTTTCTTACCTCTTTTGCATGCTGTATCCACTGCATAACATTTCAGCGTGTGTGTGTGTGCATGCATGTGTCCATGGTACCAAATACAGCCTGGGATCAGATCTGTGCACAGCAGAACTGCATGTGCATTTTTTCATGATGACTGTTGTGGGTTTGGCTGTCCTTACAAACAACATGTGTCTGGTGTGATGGTCTGCCCTATTTTTGGAATGCAGCCTTTGCTAATGAGCACACGTTGGTGGTGTGGCCTACTGGTTAGTGCATTTGCACTTGTGTAAGTTCTCATCGGTGTGATTCCTCTCTGTTCTCTTGGATGTGTATGCGTGTCCTGCAGAGGTGGTTTCCAGTTGTATGACAGTCATATGTGGCCAGATTTAAGCTGGACGCACATTATAGCCTAATCTGAGTTGTGACAACACTTCAGTCCATCTACGATCTGCCAGCTCTTGTGCCATCCTACCCTGATGGGCATGCTGCTACACCACGTCCTGCAGTCCTACACATTCCTGCATTTCATCTCTCCATGGTTACCTCTCTTGTGTGTGTTCTGCATAGCACTCCAACTCCACTGTCATCCTGAAATTTCACCTATCCTGCCATTTCGGACTCCTCTGCTGCACACATCTTCCCATCCTCTGTCACACACTATCATTGTGGCATGTTACATTAACATCACTGTGAGCATAGCTACAGCTAACCCCAATAGGTTTGTCCATTTCTGTAGCTGCCACATGGCCTGGCACTGATTTGTGTAGTCCAGCAGCTGTAATGTATATCCTTCTACTTATGTATTGTGTTTCCTTTAAACTCTGTGCTTTCTTTGGATTACATGTGTGTTTGGCACATACCTCTATTACCCTTTAGATTATGGGATTTTACAGCTCTTAACCAACAATTTTGCATTGACCTGCACATCCTTAAGCCATCTTATGTCACACCTTCGATTCAGCCAGCTTATGGACTAAGTACTATGGGGCCCTGGGAGTTGCCAACCTTTAAAAATGTCCTCTGGAGAACATTATACATCCCCTTGGCTGACATGGTTGTTTATGATTTGTGTTCTGGTGCACCCTAAAAGGTGCATTCATTTAGGACACTAGGGTGTGGTTGCTGTTATATGGCAGCACAGATTGGTGTACACTTGCATGCAGAAAACAGACATACCTATGCCTGCCTTATTCACTGGTAGTTTGATCCCATGACCCCTGCTCCGTCAGTCAATGTCTTCACCATTGTGCTACACTGCTGTTCCCTCGTGCATGTCTGCACACCTACGTAACAGATCTGCACACCTACGTAACGTCTGCACACCTACGTAACAGATCCATACATTACTATGGCCATTGCTGACAGCAGACACAGTGCTCCAACCTTGCCCTGCCTCATACAACACCCTATAAAGCGCCCTAGAAGCAACATTGTAGGGTGCCTTGGTGGACAGTGCACTTTAAAAATGGTTACCTCTAGGGTACCTTATGCAGCACCTTATATTACAGTGCTTAGAGAGTGCATTTACTATAACTTCTATTTTCAAAAAACAGTGAAAAATGGCCTCCTAGAGTTATTTGCCACAACACAGGTAATCACTCGGGCACCCTTATTCATGGGCCACAGCGGGGGACTGAACCCCTGATCCCTGCACCATTTGTCAATGTCGTAAACATAGTGCTGTGGTTCGGATCTTGTGCATGCACATCAATGAGCCAAATTATGACTCACAACATTAACAGCGCACCGCCTTGTGCCGTCCACACCTGAAAACACAACGCCTTATGCCGCACAAACAGAAGACACATCAACACACAGCCTTATGCACAAAACGTAGAGCGCAACGCCTTATGACGCCACAACTTCACAACGCACCACCTTATAACGCAAAGGATTAAAGGTGCACCGCCTTAGGCATTAGAAAATGATTATGCTTCCTATGGCACTTTTAGAAACAAATCACTACCTCAGGCAGAATTTTTTTGGGGTACAGTTGGAATTGAACCCCTGATCCCTGTACCATTGGCCAATGTCTTCACCAGTGTGTTGGGTTTGGGTGTGCATGCTTGCACATCAGCGAAACGCCATATGCCCCACAATATTAAATTGCCAGCAAAACCATTGGCGCACCACCTTATGACGCCCATTATTAGTATGCCTCCACAAACATTAGCGCACCGCCTTATGCCGCCCATTATAGCAATACCTGCAAAATGAATGCCTCAACCAGGGATGTTTAATGGACTCTGTGTGAATTGAACCCCTGATCCCTGCACCATTGGTGAATGTCTTAACCATTGTGCTGTGCCTCGGCTCTTCTTCCTACATATCAACACGCCACTTATAACTCTGAGTATTATACTGCCTCCATGGACATCAGCGCGCCACCTTAGGCCGCCCAGCATTACTATGCCGCAAGAAACATCAGCGCACCGCCTTAGCCCGCACAGTATTAATATGCCGCCAATAACTACACCGCGCTGCCTTAGGCCGCACACTATTCATATGCCGCAAAAAATAACATCAGCGCCCTGCCTTAGGCCGCACAGTATTCATATGCCGCCAAAACCATGTGCGCTCCCCACAGTATTTCTGCTACTCAAAGAACACTGACTCAGCCAGCTGTCTTCATTGAGCACTGTGGGGAATTGAACCCATGATCTCTGCACTGTTGATCAGTGTCTTAACCATTGTACTGTGGCACAGCTCTTCTTCCTATGTATCAACATGCCACTTATAACTCTCAGTATTATACTGCCTCCATGGACATCAGCGCCCCACCTTAGGCCGCCCAGCATTACTATGCCGCAAGAAACATCAGCGCACCGCCTTAGCCCGCATAGTATTAATATGCCGCCAATAACTACACCGCGCTGCCTTAGGCCGCACACTATTCATATGCTGCAAAAAATAACATCAGCGACCTGCCTTAGGCCGCACAGTATTCATATGCCGCCAACACCATCTGCGCTCCACACAGTATTTCAGCTACTCAAAAGGCACTGACTCAGCCAGCTGTCTTCATTGGCCACTGGGGGGAATCAAACCCATGAGCTCTACACCGTTGGTCAGTGTCTTAACCATTGTGCTGTGGCTCTGCTCTTCTACTTGCCCATCAGCGTAACACATATGCCTCCCGCGCAGCCATCTGATGCGCTAAAGTGCGGGGCATACAGGTGCGCCGCGCACCTTAGCGCATATTTAAATTCTGCCTTTTCTTTTTCAGGAAGGAACGCCCACTCCTTATATGGCATCCGCACTCTAACGCGGCCCGCACTTTAACGGGGTTTTAGTAAACATGCCCCTTTGACTCCCTGATTGCCACCAGGCCCATGATCTTCCCCTCTATAGCTTTCCCTATTTTGAAAATTATGAGTTGATGTAAGACAGTAACAAGCAGCCACAGCAGCAAAAGGGAAAAGAGTGTGAAGGTATATATTCTGAATATTTTGCATCCAGTGGACACCTAGCAAACTGAATTTCTGTACTGGCACAGATTTTGCAAACCTGCATGAGATGAGGGGACACATATAAAATAAGGGTGGTAATAATCTCTAATTATCCCCTACTGTCCAGCTCATTCCCTTTCGTCGGTCATGGGAATCAATTTGCCTGCTGCCCCCAATCAGGGCTCACTACAAACCCACCAGGCAATCAGCATTTTTCTTCTTAGCCCCCATGCTATGCAATGCTTTGCCCGCCCAGCTTTTATCGAAAAGCTTCATTCCAATGTTTCAAATCAGAGCTGAAGATATATCTATTCAGACAGGCTTTTGATCTTCCCGAGCAGCAGGATGTAGACCAAATGTGCCTGGAGCACATGGTAACATGAGTGCAGGCATTAGCTCATTATTTTTGACTTGTTTACCTGTTTTCTTTTAATGTATGTCTGTTTTTTTGTTGCGATTGTTTTATATCTGACTCTCATCTCTTTTCTTTTTTTCTGTCAACTGCACTGGAATTCCTTTTGATTTCTTATTTTGCCTAGATTTTGTAAACCGCTTTGCCTAACCATAAAAGGCGGAATAGAAAATGAAATAAACCATAAACCATGATGTCTACTAAAGATATCACCGTGGTAGCCTTCTAAGTGCAGATTTTAAATAACAAAGTTCTGTGTAATCCTGTGAAAATTAAACCTGCATAGATATTTATTTTTTTAGTGCCATCAAGTCAGTGCTGACTTCTGGAAACCCATCTGCCTCTGGGTTTTCTTGGCAATGTATCACCGGAAGTCGATTGCCAGGCCTTTTCTTCTGAGGCAATGGAAGGTAAAGTGACTTTAGATATTAAAGTGGCCATAGATAGTAAAACAATAAAATTTTAAGCTTAAAACAAATTTTGTAAGATAAACTGTAATGATGTAAAACAGAAAAAAAAGGCAAATTGGCTAGAAAGTTATATCACATATTGCTTTGGGGTTCATTCTATTTCCATCACAAACGTGAGCCCTCATTGTGGTTTTACTGGCAAGACTATGCACTTGAAAGAATATAATTTGATTCTTATTTGGCCTGAAATGACATCCAGTAAAATTTATTGGCAATTTTCCAGTTCTGAACAGGCAAAATTTAAGTGATTTTGCATTCAAATGCGACTTGATAAATCCTTGGCCAGGGAAATCAAAGAATAGAAAAACATAATTACTCTATTCTCTTTAACTGCAAAAGCAGAAAAGCTAAAACATAGAAAGAATAAAGAGGACAAAGAAGGAAGGAAAAAAAAAGAAAGCTAAAATGAATGAGCCAACCTTTCAATTGCTGGTTCAACATCAGGGAAAGTTATTTCAAAAACTAAAAAGAGTTTGCTGGTATCTTTACCTGGAGGTTAACAGATTTGCAAATATCTTTTACTTCCCATTTAAAAGGATAATTTTATTATAGGCTGCCTACTTAAAGGCAGGCAAAACACACCTATCTTAAACCTATTTTATAAATCTGGCGTCTCCTTTCTTTATAAAATAGGTTTAACATCGGCACACTTTGCCGTCCTCTTATTATCTTAAATTATTTTCTTAGGTGCCTATTTTCCTTTATAAAATATTAGTGCAAGTGGCTGAAAATACACTGTAATTGAAGGTGGGATCATTTACACCAACCCTAAAGCATCTGCATTTTGCAGGTACATGCATACATTAAAGTATTCTATAATCAATTCATGCACTTGCGTGCTTCATCTATTCTTTGACAAAAGTCTGCTACTGTGCACACCTGTAGTGAAAGTACATGCCATGCAAACAAGGTGCTCACTTTTATGATAATTGATATTCTATGAGAAGTCACTTACACGAGTAAATGACTAAAATACCAACATTTAGGCCTGTACTTGCCATCTAAATTGAAGTAGCTTCTGATAAAAATTACCCCCTATGTTTCATTTATAGTGGTCCTCACATGAATTGAAGTAGAGATTACCACAGCTCCCTAATATGATGTAAGGACACTCTGAATTTTCCTAATTGTCTCCATTTTAATTGCTCTAGTTCCTTATTTGAAGTGAGGATGGAATTTTAGGTAGCACAGAGGACATTTTTTGAAACAGAATGTTTAATATTTATAATTTGTGTATAATAATATGCGTTTTCTCCTTTGTTTCTTGTATATTTTTCTAATTGAGCTCAAGATTCAGATAATACAGGATCGAAATGTTATCAAACACCGATGCTCAAAGAGAGATAAATGGGGACATGTTAGTACAGTGTGATAAGCAGCTAATGCATGTTTTAAAACACAGCACTGCTAGAACGTGTGGACAGCTGCCCAAAATAATTGCCAATTTTGTAATTAACAAGGGTTCACTGAATGTTTCCTCATGAGGAGGATTCCGTGCACCTGTGCTATTTACAAATTAACTTATAGAAACATAGAAATATGATGACAGAAAAAGACCACATGGCCTATCTAGTCTGTCCTTCCATATCAACAACTACAACAGTCCCCTTTTTACCTTTATAGAAACATAATGCAGGAACAACTTAATGCAGGAACCTTTCTGTAGGGTAACTGTAGGGGACATGCTGGCCACACTCTTGATAGTGTATAGCCTGTGCACGTACTGCATGCTAGTTTTTATTCCTAAGGTGTGATAAGTGCAAAACCTTACTGCACTTTAGTAGACATGCCTTATGGTTATATTAATAACAGCAGGCAAAAATACTATATTCTTGATTTAACTCTGTTTATAATTTTCCTGTTATTTTTTTAAGTGGAACTTTCTTGACTATAGTCAAGGACAAAAGATAATAAGTGTGTGCATTCAATGCAGCTGATTCAGTTCATTTGGGTGCCTAAACATTAAAAGTGTGCAGATCCCTTGTGTGTGCATATACCTATGAATATATGCGTGTACAATCCATGGCATGCATTTTCAGCTTTGTGTATGCAAACAATGCAGGCACAAATGTGCTAAAAGGCAAAGCAAGCACAGAAAATTACCCCCGAATCAGAAAAAATTTGTTTATGAGCATAAACTGAAATTTTTTGGCCAAAAACCTCCCCCCCCCCCAAAGATAAGGGCCATAGTTATTAAGTTACGTTAATGCAATTAGGATGTTATTTGCCAAATAGGCCTGCTAAATGACACAAATGTGCATTATTTGCCTATAATGTGGGATTTCTTACCTCATGAAAATAAATGCAAAGCATACTAATGCACAAAGCAACTCAATATTATGCAAAATAAATAACATTGCTTGCATTAAACCTTGCAAGCCGTGTTATTCATAGAAAGATAGCTACAGCTGAAGAGGTGTTGTTACCGTTCCACTCAGGAGGATCAGGCTGCTAAAGTACAGCCTGATGCCATTGGGAATCAACTTAAAGGGGATGGTGTATGCAAAATCTATCCCCATCCCCTTTCAAGAAACTCCCCACTCATGATCCACTTTTAACATCCCTTACCCCACCAATCCCCATAGCCACTGGCACCTATCAGGGTTCTCCCTGGTGGATAGTGAAGATGCAGGAGCAATTCACAAGCTCTCCTACCCCAATGGCTTCTCAGGTTCCTAGTGATAGTTTTATGGCACTAGCACACAGAAGTGAACTGGCCCTACACATGTTAGACTGTAAAAGAAGACTGGCCTACTATACGGAAAGGACACAACCACATCACCAGTCCACTCATCACTTCCTATCCTTTGATCCTAATAGATTAAGAACAACAGTGGCTAAAATAAATTTATCAAACTATCTGCCACATGACATAGCCCACTTGTAAGGCCTCGCAGGAATGTTACTGAATGATACAGCAAAAATATGTGAAGTCAGAGTCATAGAAAACTGTTTTTCCATCTCCACCTACTTATCATAAAAGACATTTCCATTTACCCTTTTGCCATACCGGTTAAGCCAGGGGTTCTCAACCACGTCCTTGGCACACAACAGCCAATGTGGTTGCACAATATCCACAATGAATATGCATGACATAGATTGCATATACTGTCTCCATTGTATGCAAATCTATGTTATGCATATTCACTGTGTGATTCAGAAAACCTGATCTACTGGGTGTGTCCCACAAATGGGATTAAGAATCATTGGTCAAATCATTTGGACAAGCAGTCTACAATGTCTTTTCAGCTCATAGTCAACTTCCCAAAACAATATACCTGTCTAGGTTGCTCTCATATTCAACAAACAAAATGAAAATTCATCTTGCTTGTTGATGAAGAGAGCCAAGTTACTTACCTTTAACAGGGGTACATCAAAGTCTGCAGATTATATTCAAACACACATGCCCACACACCTTCTCCAGTAGCTGACTGCTAAGCTTGCATAAGACCAAGGGAATTCATGAAGTACCAGCTGTGTGGGATGTCCAATGCATACTCTGCAAAAATAGTAGCTGGGGCATGGAGAGTGAAATGACTCTAAGGTCACAAGAAGTGTCAGTGGGAGAGGTAACACTAACTATTATGCTGTCCCCCTGCTCCTTGGAGTGAGGTGCAAACCAAGTAGCATATTTATTAATTATTACCAGGGAAAAATCTATAATTGCTAACCCAGCACATCTGTGCTTCGGCATCGCCCTCATCAGGGATTTTGGCCTACAGAAGAAATAAATAAGGAACACTATAAACTCAATAAAAGTATCAAATCAATATGTAATTAAAATCATAGTCAAATAGTACTTAAACATGAGACTTGAATGGAAGGCCAAAAGGAACTGCTATTGCTGGAAAGAAATCTGCACTTGTAAGAATTTACCTGTTAGGAAATTCTCTAAATCTTGGGGAAAAGGGAATTCTTTGGATTAAAGTTGATAAATCTGTGTATTTTAAAATCCCATGTATTTGTTAACTCAGTCAGGGCTTAGTACCACCAGAGAGCTTTTCATTTAAATCAAATCAGAGTATAGCTTAGCATAGAAGATAGAATAGGGTAAATATTCTTTGAGTAGAAAGAAATAAATTGTTTCTAGAGATCTTTACAAAGAGGCCTTCCAATTAGGAGGCAAGAGACCTGTGAAATTGTTTTAAATAGGTGTTAAAGCCAAGTGACAGATCAAAGGGGCAATTTGAAAGGCTCCCTCTATCAAACCAAGGGCTATATGAATCACCCAGAAAATTGTTAAGAGATTATCTTAGAAGCACAGGTCAGGGCACTGTGTAGCAAGCCAGCTTTTACTAAGTGTTCTTTGCCTTCCTCCCACCTTGACTCCCACCCAGTCCAGGCATAATCTTAGCTTTATAGGCTCTTAAACCTATTAAAGAGAAAGAGGTAATCAAATTCACTTTCAGATTCATCAGTTAATCCTCATCAGGAATAGATTAATAAAAGCCCTGAAATTAATTATGTTTTATAGTTTATTAAAATTTACTATATCGCCTTTCATTGGTTCTGCTTGCTGTGGAGATCGGAGGGGTGGAGGGGTGATGTCGACAGCGGAGGTTGTGAGGGGGAGCATTTCTTCTTGTCTCCTCTATTCCTTTAACTATCACTGTATCTCTTATTCTGTCCTATCTAATTAATGGCGTTCTTTTCATATTTTCTGTAACTTTTATGTAATATTGTAAACCGCTCTGATGCTTTGGCTTGAGCAGTATATCAAATGTAATAAACATAATGATAATAAAATCTTAGGAGAATAAACTCCAAAGAATGAATAAATTAGATAAAAAAGAAAAAGAACTCCAATAAATGACAGGAAAGAAGGTGAGCAAATGACAAGATGACAAAAATAAAACAATTACAATTACATAGAGAAACAGAAGGCAGGGAGGACAAAGCTGAGATAGGTATCATACAAATAGGAGGCAAAGGGTGCAATAGCCTGAAATTACTGTAGATCTAGTCAAAGGCAAAGCAGAATAAGTATGTTTTGAGAAGACATTTAAACTTATGATAGGACAGCTCAAGTCAAAGATAAAGGGGGAGTGAGTTCCAAAGACTAGGACCAAGGAAATAGGAGAAAGCAGATTGTCTGGTAGATTTGTAATGGGCATGGGAGGCAGTGGGGAGATGGAAATGGTTATTGTGAACAGAAAGGAGAAGACGTGATGGTGCATGCGGGATGATTGAGGAGGAGAGATAAGAAGGAATACCAGAGTGAAATGTTTTATGGACCATAATGAAAATGTTAAACTGAATATGATACTTTACAGGCAGCCAATGAAAGCAAAAAAATGGGGGGGGGGGGGGGGGAAGCGGGTCAAATTTAGAAGCGCGTGCCAGTAAATTAATCTTGAGGTAAACAAAGTCCCTTAAACTTATGGGGCCTGATATTCATCTGGGCAGGCTATGCACATAGATCTGCATGATGACTCCTAACCCCAGATATTCAATGCCACTGTGACGGCATTGAATATCTGGGGATTGCCGCAGATACTGAAAGCTGCCAAAGCTAACACGGCGGCAGCAATATTGCATGCAGTCTGGTTTGCTCCTGCGCCTTAAAGATAGGCAAGGGTTTTCCTCACCTATTGTTTCAGCACAGATCACTAAGGGGGTCAATCTGAACCATGAATAGTGGGCTATTCATGCCGGCTTCAGCTCCCTACTAACTTTCTCGTCGGTTGTGCGGGGAAGTTAGTTGAGGGAGGAGAATGGGTGGCCCAGGGGTGGAGAGTAGGCAGGCAATGGGCGGTCTCCGGCCCTGGATGTTGTCGTGACCCTCGCCTGGGCCAAAGGATTATTCTCCAAGTAAATAATAACAGGAAACATATGCAACTGGAACTGAAGAAACTGAAAGAACCTTTAAACATGTGCAGCTGTTTTTATCAAAAACATTTCAGCAAGTAAATCACAGCTTCCTTTGTTCGTCCAGCACAGCTAAATTTCTTCATTTATCATGTGCTGCTTTGGTTATCAAACTCTAGGTTAAGCAAGGGTTCTTTACCTTAGAAGAAGTTCTTGGCATTCACATGGCTAAGTAAAACCCTGCTTCTCAAAAAGCTTCTTCTGTTAACACTTTTTATCACCAACTTTCAAACTTCCTTCTTACACAAAGAACAGTCCATAGGAGACTCCTCAGTAACAGAATCTTGCCCAAAAGAGTCAATTTGCATTTCTTCCTGTGCTACGAAATGCTTGTCTGTCTCTGGGTTTTCATTAACTCCTTCAAGCTTACTGTTCTGTAGGAACTTCTGAATTTCCTTCCACGGCTGCTCTCCCTGATATGGAATATTTGTACCCTGAGAGTGGGGCTTCTTCTTCTTCTTCCCTTGGATCAATTGCCTCAATGCTTCAATCATGTTCAACTCTGGTTCTATGTCCTCGGCTGGGTTCTGGTCACTTCCAGTTGTAACCGTATTCACCCACCTTCTAGCAGCTTGAATTCTCTGAGCTGGTTCATGAACACTCTGCACTGCAATCTGATCCTTGTTGTCAGCAACTCTCCCAGCCACACATCTGCTGATTTCTGAATTACGAGTACCTCTCTTACAAGGACTGCTTCCTCTGTTGCTGCTTCCTTTCTTGCTGGAGCCGTTCTCCAACTCGAAGTCAAACTTCCCACTTCTCCTTATCCTCTCCTCTGAACAGGGTTTATAAAGCTGTTTCCTAACTAACACTCCCCTGTCTCTGCACAGGTGATTATCATTACCCTCCAAGCCTGCACTTACGTTAGAGCTTGGGTGTGGCTTGGCTTCAGCAACTACGTGCTTCTTTCCTTTGCCTGCAGTCTGAACCCTGTGAACACCTTGCCTGTCTCTCACCTTAAAGGCATATTCACTGTTTTCTTCTGTTTCCATCGGCTCAGCACAGCTCTTATCATCACAACGTACAGGGCTGATTCTAATGTTGGCCCTGCAGGTCCAGGGCCAATGAAATAACCGGGGAAGTTATTCCACCTCCAAAGTGTAATAACTCCCCTTTTTTGTAAGATTCAGGGCACGGGAAGGACTGGGGGGCCAGGGGACATTACCCGCAGCCCGACCCTGGCCTTCAGAGGCCGGATCGGGGGTCGGGCTGCAGAGAATTTGCCGTTTTGGTTGGCGGCTGGCATCGTGGCTTTTAAATGGAGCCGCGGTGCCATGGCAACATGACGCCATGGCGCCGTGGCTCCATTTAAATGCCTGACTGAGTTAGCAGGGTGAAGTCCTGTGCATGCAGGCTGGACAGAATCGCTGTCCTGGCCTGCACATGCAGGACTGTTTGCGATTCTGATCCCATGGGGCTAGACTGCCCCACGGGATCAGAATCATGATTCCCTCAGTGCGTCCGGTTCAGAATCGGGCCCTAACCAAGCAGCATGCTGTATCACTGCTGCCTGGTTATCGCTTGTTGCCAGCTCCGCTCTGCCCCAGAATTCCCCCAGCACGGGAATGAGACAACGCAGCACGGTCAACTCAGAGCAGCCAACTCAGAGTGGCCAACTCAGAGCAGCCAACTCAGAGTGGCCAACTCAGAGTGACCAACTTAGTGCAGCCAACCCAGTGCGGGCCAACTCAGTGCAAAAGTAAATGCAGTAGTAAAATATCCCAAGACATTTTATTAAACTATCTGATAATTTCAGATTTGTCAAATAAAATCTGCAATGTTCAAAGTGTAATAGGAAAACATCAAAAACAATTTTGTTATGCTCTCTGATAATTATGAACTATGGCACGCAAGTATTCTATAGGGCGTCTAGTGCCGTAATCCGACACAATTTTTGAAATACGTTGATCAGCTTTGTGGTATTTCCCAACTTGGCTATCGAACAGATTCCACATAGATGGAGGAAACAGAGGAGATCGTCTACCCTTTCCTCTCCTATTTGGGTGACCAATGTAGCTGTCCTCGAACCAGCTGAGCAGAGGATGAAGCTTTTTGGAAAGGTATCGTTCCAGAGCAGCAACATAATCTCCCAAATCTGGGACAGGCACAAATGCCAAGGCCACAATCATTTTGGCTTTAAGGCGAACTCCATGTTTGTGTTGCATTCTGAAACAGCACTTATCAACACCAAATGTTTTCTCATGTACTCAACTAGGTGGAAGAATCATCCATTTAAAGTTTGCCCTTAATGGATGTTCCAGATTTCATTTGACAAATTTGAAATTATCAGATAGCTTAATAAAATGTTTTTGGATGTTTTACTATTGCATTTACTATTGCACTGTTCTGACATTTTCAAATTTCATCTCATATATGTGACCAGTAATGGGTCTAGGACAACTCAGCAAGACACACTGAGTTGGCCACACTGAGTTGGCCTGCATTGAGTTTCTACACCAAGTTGGCCGCTCTGAGTTGGCCACGCTGAGTTGACCTAGACCCCCCTGACACACCCCTATGCTAACTGGATAGTATTGGGGCATGTGGGGGAGTTAGATGGGGATATTCATTCAAGTCATTGAATATCTCCATTTAAGGCATTTATATGGTTTATTGGACTGTAAACAATGTAAATGCCTTTCAAAAACTGGGCCCATTAGGTATAGGTGCATTAGTACAAGTATCTCTAGCAACTATATGTAAGTAAACAACTTAAATAGATAAACAAAACTTTAAAACTAAGATGCAGACAGTAGTCCAGCAGCGAGATGGGGCTATCTAGTCACTGGAATTTGTTACCGGAGGATGTAGTAAAAGCTGTTAGTGTAGCTGGGTTTAAAAAAGGTTTGGACAAGTTCCTGGAGGAAAAGTCCATAAACCATTATTAAAAGGGACCTGGGATATCACTGCTTGACCCACTACAAGCATTCTGTTTCTGTCTCCGCTTGCTCTTTTAATTCAACAGTCTGGAGTTTCTGCTTTTCTCTATGCGGATGATATTGTCCTATTGCATCACACTTCCCCTTCCTGTCCTGACCTTTCTGCACTCAATTCCTGTCTCTCTGACGTAGCTAATTGGTTGACTCATCATTGCCTTCACCTCAATCTCACTAAGACTGTGGCTATTTGGTTTTCTCATGGTTGTTCACCCCCTCAGTTGGCTCCCTCATTTTCTGGCTCTGCTGTTCCCCTAGTCTCTTCTTTTCGTTACCTTGGTGTTCACTTTGATTCGGATCTTTCCTTTCAGTCACACCTTTCTCACATTACTAAATCATCTTTTTTCTTCCTTCGTCAAATCCATGCGGTGCGTCCTTTTCTGTCCCCCTCAGCTCTCTCCACTTTGTTAATGTCCCTAGTTATGTCTCGTGTAGATTTCGCTAACTCCACTCTCATTGGACTCCCCAAGTACCGACTATCTTAACTCCAACGGATACAGAACACTGCCACTCATCTTGTCTGTCATGCCTCTCTTCGGGATCACGTCACACCTTTGCTTTTTCATCTTCACTGGTTACCCTTTCCTTACCGCTCTCAATTCAATCTGCTCACTTTGGTTCACAAGGCTCTCCACACTGGCACCCCTCAATATCTTGCTGATCTTCTTTCCTTTCACTCTCCCCGGTACACTCCTCGCTCTGTTCACCTCAATCGTCTCACTCTTCCTTCCCCCTCCCGTGCCCACCTTCAATCCACACGCTCCTCTGCTTTCTTCTTTATTGGTCCGGCTCTGTGGAATTCTCTACCATCCTCCCTCTGCTTAGAACCTCACCATCCCACTTTCAAAAAACACCTGAAAACCCACCTTTTTTCCCTTGCTTATGATGTGCCCTCCCCTTTTGTATGACTTCCATTCCCCTTGCCCTTACCCTCCCTTTGTTCCCTTCCCTACCCCCTACCCTCCTCTTTGTCCACTTTCCTCTCCCTTTCTGTTTCTTCTGTCTAGACTATGGTTTTATGAAGATATTGTAATTGTACTTTTTTCTATCCTTTTCTTTCTTCTATCTCTTCTATCTGTACTATGGTTTTTATAAAGAAATTGTAACTTCTCTTCCTTTTCCTTTCTATGGCCTTGGCCATTTTTATGTTGACTTTTAATTGTACATCGCTCTGATTTTTGGAGAAGGGCGATTTTATCAAGACACAATAAACATAAACATAAACATAAACATTGTGGAACTTGTGTCTTTTGGAGAAACTGCTAGGTACTTATGACCTAGACGGTTGGAAACAGGATACTGGGCTTGATGGACCTTGGTCTGACCCAGTATGGCATATCTTATGTTTTTATGTTCTTATGTTCATGTACGATTTTTTACCAGTTGGTGAGGGGTCTTATGTGTGCACTAGGTGCAAGGAACTCTTTTCTCGCAGGGAATGAGCCCGATCTCTGGAGGCTAGAGTATCAGACTTGGAGGACTTAAGGAAGACAGAGAGGTACATAGATGAGACCTTCAGGGATGTAGTACCCTACAGTCTGGCAGCTTGTCTGTTGCCATGGATGAGAGAGGTCACATGAAAGGAGAGCATCACCTTGGTGTGGCAGGAAGTGATCCTGTAGCTAGGACCTGTCCTCCAGGTGATTTAAAATCCTCTTGCAATGCAAAGGTTTCTCCAGGGACAAGTGCCCATGAAGGAAGGGTTAGAAAAGTCGCTATAGTTGGCAGTTCAATCATTAGGCTTCTAGATAGCTGTGTGGCTGGTGGGCATGAGGATCTTCTGGTAACATGCCTGCCTGGTGAGAAGGTAGTGGACCTCACGCGCCACCTAGACAGGGTTTTAGAAAGTTCTGGGGAGGAGTCTGCTGTCTTGGCACATGTTGGTACCAATAATATAGAAAAGTGTGGGAGGGAGGTTCTGGAGACCAAATTTAAGCTTTTAGGTAGGAAGCCAAAATACAGAACTTCCAGGGTAGCATTTTCAGACATGCTTCCTTTTCCACATGCTGGACCTAAAAGGCAGGCAGAGCTCCGGAATCTCAATGCGTGGATGAGATGATGGTGCAAGAAATTGAGCAACATTTTGGGGAAAGAAGGGGCTCTTCCGAAGGGATGGGCTCCACCTTAACTAGGATGGAACCAAGCTGCTGACATTAACCTTTAAAAAGGAGAGAGAGCAGCTTTTAAACTAGATAATAGAGGAAAGCTGACTGTTGCCCAAGAGCACGTGTTTCGGAAGGATATATCCTTGATGGATATTAGCAAAAGAGGAAGTTAGCACATCCCGATAGAGAGGTTCCAATAAAGATAAAAGTAACCCAGATATCCTTAAGCACAGAGCAGACAGAACTGAAAGATTCCAAATTACCCCTATCAACTGATAACCAGATTAATATGAATAAAAAACAGTCTCTAAAATGTCTGTATGCAAATGGTGGAAGTCTAAAAAATTAGATGGGAGAGTTATAATATATAGCACTAAATGAAAGATTAGATATGATTGCCATATCCTAATGGTCTTAAGTAATGGTAGCTGTATTCCAAGCATTACAGGTTCCCCTGTAATCTTCTACTAGTTCAGAATGTGCCAATAATCCTTTGAACTGTTATACTAGTTTTTGTATTTTAATGTTAATGGGTTACTTGTATTGCTTACTGTTCCTTGTAACATTATCTTGTTCCATGTAATGTTATGTTACTGTTAACTGTAAACTGTATTGATCTTTGGAAATGCAGTATATAAACTTTTCAAATAAATAAATAATCTCAAAGACCTGGTGGAAAGAGGACAACCAATGGTACACTGTGATAACTGTGTACAAACTATATCACAGTGATAGGGTAAATCAAATTGGTGGAGGGGTTGTGCTCTCTATTGGAGAGGGCATTGAGTCATATAGGATTAAAGTTTTGCAGGAAACAAAATAAACTGCAGAATCTCTATGGATAGAAATCCCATGTAAAAAAGGGGAAGGCAATGGCAGTGGGGGAGGGAGGGGGGTAATACCATCCGCCTGGCCAGATTGAACAGATGAATGATGAAATGCTGAAAGAAATCAGGGAAGCTAACAAAAGTTACAACACAGTAATAATGGATATCAACTGGGTCAGTGTCACAGCAAGACATGCTTGGGAGATAAAGTTTCTAGATGAAATAAATGACTGCTTCTTGGAGGAGCTGGTTCATGAACCAACATGAGGGGAAGCTATTTTGGACCTAGTCCTGAGTGGAACACAGGATCTGGTGCAAGAGATGAGGATGTTGAGGCCACTTGGCAATAGTGATCATAGGATGATCACATTTGATTTAATAAATGTGGATGGCAAAGAAATCCACAGTACTACCGTTTAACTTTCAAAAGGGAGACTATGATAAAATGGGGAAAATAGTTAATGAAAAAATAAAAGGAGCAACTGCAAAGGTTAAAGATTTACATAAAGCATTTTGAGTTGTTTAAAAGTACTATCTCGAAAGCTCAGACCACATGTATTCCACACATTAAGAAAAGTGGAAGGAAGGCCAAAAAACTGCCAGCATGGTTTAAAGGTGAGGTCAGAGAGGCTGTTGTAGCCAAAAAAGCATCTTTCAGGAAATGGAAAAAGGAGCCAAATGACAAAAATGGGAAACAACATAAGCACTGGCAAGTTAGATGCAAAACATTGATAAGACAGGCAAAGAGAGAATTTGAATAGAAGCTTGCAGTGGAAGCAAAAATGCATATTAACAACTTTTTTTAAGTACATTTGTAGTGAAAAGCCTGTGAGTCAATTGGACCATTGGATGATAGAGGGGTAAAAGGGGCACTAAGAGGGGATAAAGTCATAGTGGAGAGACTGAATAAATGATTTATTTTGGTCATTACTAAGGAAGACATAGGGAAGTTAACCATGCCCGAAATGCTATTTAAAGGTGATGTATTGGAAGAACTGAAAGAAATATCAATAAACCGGGAAGATGCATCACAACTATTTGATAAGCTAAAGAGTAGCAAATCACCTGGACTGGATAATATACATCCAAGGGCGTTGAAAGAACTGAAATATGAGATTGCAGACCTTCTATTAGCAATCTGTGAACTATCATTAAAATCATCTGTAGTACCTGAAGACTGGTGAATGGCCACTGTAACGCAATTTTTAAAAAGAGTTCCAGGGCTGATCCAGGAAACTACAGATGTCAGTATGGGGTAAAATGGTAGAAACCATCATAAAGAATAAACATGTAGATAGTCATGGTTTAATGGGAGAAAGTCAACATGGATTTAGCCAAGGAAAGTCTTGTCTCACTAATCTGTGATATCTTTTGAAGGTGTGAATAAAGAGGTAGATAAAGGTGAGCCAGTTGATATAGTGAATTTTCAGAAAGCCTTTGATAAGGTCCCTCAGAAGAGACTGAGGAAATTAAAAAGCCATGGGATAGGAGGCAGTGTACTATTGTGGATTAGGAACTAGTTAAAAGATAGAAAACAACGGAGAAAGGTGAATAATATTCATAAATGACCTGGAAATGGGCATAATGAGTGAGGTGATCAAATCTGCAGATGACACAAAATTATTCAAAGTTGTTAAAACACAAGAGGATTGTGAAAAATTGCAAGAGGACCTTGATAAATTGGAAGACTGGATGTTCAAATGGCAGATGAAATTTAATGTGGACAAGGGCAAATTTATGCACTTACGGAAGAACAACCCACACTATGGCTATATGATGCAAGGTTCCACATTAAGAACCACCACCAGGAAAAAGATTTAGGCATCATCATGGATAATTCATTGAAAGCCTCTGCACAGTATACAGTGGCAGCCAATAAAGCAAATAGTATGTTAGGAAACATAAGAAAAGGAATAGGGAATAAAATTGAGGCTATTAAAATGCCCCTGTATCATTCCATGGTGCAACCACACCTTACATATTGTGTGCAAATGTGGTCACCATATCTAAAAAAGGATATAGCAAAATTAGACAAAGTACAGAGAAGAGCCACCAAAATGACAAAGATGATGGAAGGATATAGCTACGAGCAAAGGCTTAAAAGGTCAGGACTCTTCAACTTGGAAAAAACATAGCTAAGGGGAGATATGACAGAAGTCTATAAAATAGAGTGGATCGGTAAAATATAGATCGGTTGTCTACTCCTTCAAAAAGTAGAAAGGCTAGGGGACATGCAATGAAGCTGCTATGTAATACATTTAAGACTAATCGGAGAAAATATTTTTCATTCAAAACATAATCAAAGTCTAGAATTAATTACCAGGGGATGTAATAAAAACTGTTAGTATAGCTGACTTTAAAAGAGGTTTGGACAAGTTCTTGGAGGAAAAGTCCATAATCGATTATTAAGGAGGACCGGGGAAATCCACTGCTTACCCCTGGGATAAGCAGTATGGAATCTGTGTACCTTTTTGGGAACCTGACAGGTACTTGTGACCTGGATTGACTGCTTTTGGAACAGAATACTGGTCTTGATGGACCCTTGATCAGACCAAGTATTAAGGGTATCCTGGTTGTAGAATGAAAGTGTGTTATGAGGTATTATAGGATGTCAGTAACATTGGTACAATATATGAGGGGGAGGAGGTGAATGAGAGAAGAGTCTCCTCCCTACAGGATCTTAGGACCCACTTCTCAGTTAGTTGGCTTGTAGCTGCACATATTTGACATTTTTATGTTAAGTAACTGCCCTCTCAATATAATGGATTTATTTATGAGGAAGTCCCATAGTTATCAAGGAAATGAACATGTGGAGGCACATTCTGAGATGTGTTTCTCCGGGCTGTCTGGACCTTCAGACATCCGGACGGCCTGGAGATGCACCCGATTCTGCTCCCATGGGGGCTAGACGTCCCCGCGGGAGCAGAATTGCAGAATAGTGGCTGGTCATCCAGGACTTGCCCCTATTCAGGCACCCCGGACATCCAGTCACCTACCCAGCTAACTCATGTCATGTTGCCATGGCACTGCGGTTTCATTAAGGAGCCATGATCCCAGATCTGGCCTCCCATGGGCAGGGTCCAGCTGCAGGGAACTTACTACACATCTGCCTACCTTTTTCCCTGCCAGCTGCCACCAAAACACCACATCCAGGGGGACTTATTCCACCTCTGAGATGGAATAAGTCCCCCGTCTACCCAGCCGATCTCAGACGTACAGGGCCAACCTCTGAATCGACTCTGTACGACCAGGGAGATGACCCGCCCTTGTTCTGCCCTCGTTCCGCCCCTGTCTAAGGCTCCCCGTATGACTCGTCAAAACCAAAAAATCATTCCAATCATACCAAAAAAAGAAGAAAAACAAAAAACAAAAAAGTAAGGGATGTCCAAGGCACTCAAATACAACCGAGACGGAGGGAAGGTCTCAGAACAGCGGGCATCAACCAGAGAATGAGGAAAACCTCACTCTATAGGCTCTGTTACATCAAGAACCGATCCAACCACCTCACCATTATATTAAACACAGCTTCGTGGCAAGTTGTATTAAACACAGCTCACAATGAGAAACTCTTATCAAAAAGTGAAATTCAGCTTATCTCAAAAATATATAAATGATTTCCCTTAAACATAATAATCCCTTCTCATTATCATAATGATCACAACGCCGTATTCTTTGGCACCGAATACGCATTTCAAACACCGTACTCTTCGGCACCAAATACGCGTTTTGGAGCCAGTGCTTCTTCAAAGGGAAAGCTGAAAACACACTGTGGTCAGACAGATGAACCTTCCTCATTGATGATTCAAACGCCCCCACGCCTGCCATAAAAACAAAAACAAACACATAAAAACTTACTCTTCACAAGATACCCAAGACTATACCCTAACTCAACCCAAATATAGATATAAGAACATTATCGCTTACCACATTAAAGTCAGACAGGTAAACCTTCAACATTGATGGTTCAAACGCCACCGCACTACTCACAAGAAATGCCACGCATGCGATCTAATGCAAACCATTCACTTATATGCAACAAACCAAAGCTCCACCTCCCTCCAAGATCCTAAAGGCATGCCCCCCCAGTCGATCTGTGCATTTAAAGCACCTGGAGTAACAGTCCCCAGGCAGAAAATCCAATGCTGTTCGCAAAAAAGCAATGCTTGTTCACGCGAACAGCCATCAAAACCTCTTTCGACTGTCTCAATACAAAAGCACCTCATGTCCTCAAAAACATGCCCTGCCATGAGAAAATGCTGAACTAGAGGGGCTTCGCGGACTTTACACCGCAGTCTACTGTGATGTTCGCAGATCCTAACCCGGAAACTCCTTAAGGTCTTCCCCAATACATAAAAGATCACATGGACAGAAGATCCCATAAAGTACCCCCGATGAACCACAAGAAGTGGCTTTCCTCAATTCATACACCCTGTCATGATATTTCAAATTGGGGGTATCAAAGGATACCGAACAAATTGAACAATTTCCTACAATGCCCCTTTTCCACCGCAACAGAAGGACTCAATGAACGGAGAGAAGCGGGGCTCAATGTCTCCTTCAGATTCCTATCCCGTAGCCATACACAACGGGTACACTTATTAGCTAACCTCGGAAGCACCCGTAACACATTTGCATGTTTTTTTATAATATGCTGAATGTGCGTACTAAACGGAAAGTATTTTGAAATAAAATTAATAAACTCATTACTCATTTGCTCTACTTCTGAATAACGGGGTTGTAACAAAAGGGCCCGATTGTTAAACAAAGCCCTCTGATATGCCTCATTCACCACCCGGGCAGGGTAACCTCTATCCCCAAAGTCTATGTTTAGGGACCTAGATTTAATTTTGAAATCTTCCTCATCGGAGCAATTTAGATGAAACTGAATAAATTGGGAGAACGGTAAGCTATCCCTCAGACGCAACGGATGAGCACTCGAATAATGAAGGAAAGTATTCCTATCAGTATTTTTATGAAAAACAGAGGTATTCCAACCCACCAGGCATCTGCGCACCAACACATCCAGGTAGGCAATCTCATCATGATGATAAACTGAGGTAAATTGGATGCAGGGATCAAGACCATTTAGCCACTCGAGAAATTCCTGCAGAACTACAGAGGGTCCCTGCCAGATCAGGAAAATATCATCTATATACTTCCGCCAGAGTTTTACATGTGATGCATAAGCAAACTCAGTTAGCCATTTCTCCTCATAACACCCCATGAAAAGGTTCGCAATGGATGGAGCAAAGGTGGCCCCCATGGCCACTCCCAAGATCTGACAGTATATTACCCCCTCAAAAATAAAGTAATTCTGCCCCAACACAACCCTGGCCAAATTCAACACAAATCTGAGTAACTCATCGGAAAGGTCCCCTCGACAATTGTCACCCACCTACTTACCCCGCTAGGAGGCAGCCTAGTGGACTTTCAGTGGGGCCTCTTCTTTAATGTAGCTGGGGCTCTTTTAAGGCCCCCTGGGAATTATCTCCCACTAGCCGTTCTAAAGGTTGTAGTTGTGACGAGCAGCCAGGCTTTTTAGTAAGAGGTATTTTTATTATCCCTTTCCGGGTGGATTCTTGCACGTGAGAAATTAACAGAAACAGACCATGTTTTCTGGTACAAATAAAAATACTACTGGAACCCAAAAGCGCTTCATTTCAGCTTAACTCAAAATATAACAGCTACTAAATTTATACAGGTAGTTTTTAGAAATCCTTTTCCTTTAAAAGGTTATCTTCTTAGCACAGCTTAGCATAAGGAAGACACATCATTAGCCAAGGTCAAAGCACATTCCATTTGAGATACCTCTGTATTATCTTCAGCTAATTCAAAGTCCATTGCCTCATAGCTTCCCTGGTTGCTACTCTCTGAACAGCTGTGTCTCCTTTCTTGGCTGTGCAAGCTTCCGTCTTCTGCAAGACTTCCCTTCCCCCCTTCACCAAGGTAGGATGGGAAGTTACCGTATTTCTCACAGTCTGCCCCTAGGGGACCCAACCTTCCTAGTTGTGTATAGGGAAAACTTATGCTTCTAAGACCCTCTCTATTACAGGCTTTCAGCCAGTCCTCAGGGAGGATTTCTCTCGAGCTTTTACAGCATGGAAAGTCAGCGTTGATACTTCTAAAAGCAGGCTTCTTACTGCCTCTAGCCACTGGCTGGTTCTTAAACAGGTAAGTGTCCCTTCTAAACCCCTTACTGTTTTCTGGGTACCTGTTAGCAGAAGGACCATCTCTCAGGGGTTTCTCTTTCCTGCTGGATTGAATTCCTCTGTGATTCTTTTCACTGGCCACTTGCTCCGTGCTTCCTAGCACCCTGCAATTGCCCTTGGATATTCTTTCCTTAGGAACTTTATTTAAACTCCAATGAGAAGTATTCTCCTTTTCTGCCCCAGCTGTTGGAGTATCCTTAATGTCTCCCTTCTCTGAGAAATCCCAGTTAGCTCCTCTCTCTGAGAAATCTTGCTTAGTTCTGCTCTCTGAGAAATCTTGCTTAGTTCTGCTCTCTGAGAAATCCTGCTTAGTTCTGCTCTCTGAGAAATCCTGCTTAGTTCTGCTCTCTGAGAAATCCTGCTCAGTTCTGCTCTCTGAGAAATCCTGCTCAGTTCTGCCGGTAAGTGACTCTGTATGCATTTTAACTGCGTCACTACCTGCATTCTGTTGACCTTGCCCTGCTCTCAGCTGCCTTTCATTAACTGATTGAGGATGAGGTAATCCTTTGCAGGAGCACGTTCTACCTCTGGTTACCTTTGTTTTCCATGGTTGCTTATAGCAACCCTGCAGCATGTGCTTGGATCTGTCAGTTTCAGATCTACCTAGCCCTGCCCTTTCTGTTTCCATAGGTAATTCCTGCTCTACCCCGTGACACAATGTAAAGATATCTCAACCACCTCACTAGCCACCTCCTGAGGGATGTTGTTGTTAAGTGCCGTCGAGTCGGAGTCGACTCATGGCGACCCTCTGGATATCTATCCTAAATTGTGTTTGGTCTTCAGTCAGGCGGCTCATAGTTGACAGACTGGTACCCGTAACTGCTGTTATTGTATCGATCCATCTCATTGCTGGCCTTCCTCTTTTGCGTTGACCTTCTATCTTGCCAAGCATAATGTCTTTCTCTAATGATCTCTCTCTTCGCATGATGTGTCCAAAGTATGAAAGTCGAAGTCTTGTCATCTGAGCTTCTAAAGAAAGCTTAGGTTTGATCTCCTCTAGTACCGACTGGTTTGTTCTTTGGGCAGTCCATGGTATACACAGTATTCGCCGCCAGCACCATAATTCAAAGGCATCAATTTTCTTCCTGTCTATCTTTTTCACTGTCCAGCTTTCAATGCTTATATGAATTTTGGGAAGCAAATAAAACTTTGCAATTTTGCTTCCCAAAATTCATAAAAGCATTATTCACATTGCTTTTTTGCAAACAGCGTTGGACTTTCCGCCTGGGGACTGTTACTCCAGGTGGTTTAAATGCACAGATCGACTGGGGGGGCGTGCCTTTAGAATCTTGGAGAGAGGTGGACCTTTGGTTTGTTGCATATAAGTGAATGGTTTGCATTAGATCGCATGTGTGGCATTTTCTGTGAGTAGCACGGTGGCGTTTGAACCGTGTTGAAGGTTTACCTGTCTGACTTTAATGTGGTAAGCGATAATGTTCTTATATCTTTATTTGGGTAGAGTTAGGGTATAGTCTTGGGTATCTTGTGAAGAGTAAGTTTTTATGTGTTTGTTTTTGTTTTTATGGCAGGCATGGGGGCGTTTGAATCATCAATTTAGAAGGTTCATCTGTCTGACCACAGTGTGTTTTCAGCTTTCCCTTTGAAGAAGCACTGGCTGCAAAATGCGTATTCGGTGCCGAAGAGTACAGTGTTCGAAACGCGTATTTGGTGCCGAAGTGTACGGCGTTGTGATCATTATGATAATGAGAAGGGATTATTATGTTTAAGGGAAATCATTTATATATTTTTGAGATAAGCTGAATTTCACTTTTTGATAAGAGTTTCTCATTGTGAGCTGTGTTTAATACAACTTACCATGAAGCTGTGTTTAATATAATGGTGAGGTGGTTGGGTCAGTCCTTGATGTAACAGGGCCTATAGAGTGTGGTTTTCCTCATTCTCTGGTTGATGCCCACTGTTCTGAGACCTGCCCTCCGTCTCTGTTGTATTTGAGTGCCTTGGACATCCCTTACTTTTTTGTTTTTTGTTTTTCTTCTTTTTTTGGTATGATTGGAGTGATTTTTTTGTTTTGAAAAGTGTTTTCACTCTGAAAGTGACCTTTTGCTTTTTGGAAATCCCCGTATGACTCGGCTGTACATGCGGGGAGCCTTGTGCCAGCATCTGCATTTGCACGAATAGCATTCCTGGCTATGAATGACCCCCATAATGAATTAGAGGAATATGAGTGTATGGATCCTTCTGAGTATCTGATGTCTTTAAGTGAACTGCGAGAATGGCCGAGTTAGTTAAAAATTGTATCATGGAATGTTAAAGGTCTGAATCATGTTATTAAGCACAAGAAAATGTTGCACCTGAAATGGTTTATGTTTATTACAATTCTTTCTATGCCATCCTTCACCAATGCAGTAGAGCAGTTTACAAACAATCAAATAAAAGGTATGAGGTATGATAAAAAGTATCGAGACTTGTGTAGCTATATAACAATACGTCATCCCACGATGCTATTAAACATGCAGTGACCTAGTTATGTGCTCTGCATGTGCAGAGTGTAGCATGGCTGCAGCACACCTGTACTTTTTTTAATTACATGATGTTTGGCATTGTGCAAAAGCAGTTCGTCAGATTTACGATGAGTGAAAAAATTGAACAGTGAATTTGCATTAAATTCTGCCAGAAACTTGGAAATTCATGCAAAGAGACTTATGAAAAGTTACAGCAAGTGTATGGTGATGAATGCATGAGTCATGCTCGATTTTATGAATGGTATAAACATTTCCAGGAGGGCTGCCAAAGTGTTGACAGCGATGAACATTCTGGAAGGCCATCCATGAGCAGGAATGAAGACAAAGTTGAAGCAGTGTGTGCCACAATACAAGGAAGTTTGCTGAGGACATAGACATTAGTTTTGGGTCAGTACAGTCCATTCTTACTGTTGATTTGGGATGAGACATGTGTCTGAAAATTTGTACCTTAACTCCTTTCCCCTGACCAAAAAGACGGTTTGCTGCAGCCCGGGAGTTGTTGGAATGCATTGAAAAGGACTCCGATTTCATCAGAAAGATTACACAGGTACACTACCAAAAAACTGCCTCCAGTTTTGCAACTGATTCCTATAGATTTTGGGGTGCTGAATCCAGGAAAAATAGCCAAAATGTTCCATCACGTCACGTTTTCTTGCAAAATTAGATTTCTTACCCATATAAGGAATGTTCACATAATTTCTTTTTAGCCGACTGCAGTTTATTTTCTTGGCCCAAAATAGAGGTTGTAATGGTTAACTAACTAGAAACACTCCCTCATGATATTTTAGAGTGTTTTGTATTCATTTTATACATTAACAGGACAATTGGGAGGCGGGGGGCTAAATCCAGTACTCGCGCTGGCGCATGTTCTTTCCTGTTCGCCTCGCCTCGTTCGCTCGCTCAAACACGGTGGTTGCGACATGAACGTTCCTGTCAAATTTCAGTTTCTTGCAAGTTCATTATTACCTTTTGTTTGCTCAGTCGTAATCCAGCTTTATTCCGAAGTGGTTCACTACAGTTGTAGTTTGCAGTGCTGTGTATTTGTGATGGCTCACAGAGCCAGAGGTTGTGTCAACTCTCCGGACAGTTTTTGTTTTATTTGTGGGGAATATACCGTGAAAAAGCGGCAGAGGAACATTTCTGCATTTATTAAAAAAGTATATTTCGCCTATTTCGGTTTGAAGTTAGGCGATCAAGACAAACCGTGGGCTCCTCACAAAGTGTGCAAGACATGTGAGGAAGATCTACGCTTATGGATGAAAGGTAAAAAACAAGCATTTCTTTTCGGAATACCTATGATGTGGCGTGAACAAAGAGACCACAGCAGTGACTATTATTTTTGCTCTTGCATTGTGAAGGGATACAACTTAAAAAATAAGAACGTAATAAGTTACCCCAACCTTCCCTCAGCAATTAGGCCTATGCCTCATAGCAACGAAGTACCTGTGCCTGAACCACCAAAATCTTTGGATCATATTTGTGTGGACGGTTCTGATCATGATGAGACTCATCAGATGGCTTTTCCCGATGAGTCCAGTACTTCCGAGTTTGAAACTGAACCAGATCCGAAACCTGAACTTTTCTCTCAAGCTGAATTGAATGATTTAGTCCGGGATTTAGGACTCCCAAAAGATGCTGCCCAACTGCTAGGTTCTCGGCTTAAACAGAAAAATCTATTGTCACCAGGAACAACTTTTTATTGGTACCGCAACCGCGAGACACAATTTTTGAAGTATTTCAGCAAAGAGGAAGATTTGGTATTTTGCAACGATATATACGGAGTGATGGAAAAGTTTAAACTCAAGTATGATCCTGATGAATGGCGGCTGTTCATTGATTCGTCAAAAGACAGCATAAAAGGTGTTCTTCTTCATAATGGCAACACATTCGCTTCAGTTCCTATTGCTCACTCTGTTATTCTCCAAGAAAAATACGAGAATTTGGCCCTGATTCTTCAGAAGATTCGTTATGATGAGCATAAGTGGATGATTTGTGGAGACTTTAAAATTCTATCCATGCTATTAGGGCAGCAATCCGGTTTCACCAAATATCCCTGCTTCCTTTGCTTGTGGGATAGCCGGGCCCGCGACCTACACTGGGGGAAAAAAGACTGGCCAATTCGGGAGTATTTGAAACCCGGTGAGAAAAATGTTCTTCATGAGAGCTTGGTACCTCGTGATAAAATTCTATTACCACCTCTCCACATTAAGTTGAGTCTCATTAAGCAATTCATCAAGTCCCTTCCAAAAGATGGTGAGTGCTTTCGGTACCTTTGCTCAAAGTTCCCCCGACTTTCTGAAGCAAAGCTAAAGGAAGGAGTGTTTGTTGGCCCTGATATAAGGAAACTCATTTCAGATGGAGCATTCGCTGAAATGATGTCTGAGAAGGAAAAAGAAGCCTGGGATTCCTTCAAGGATGTTGTTCTCAAATTCTTGGGGAACAGGCGGGATGAGAACTATAAGGATATTGTTGCCAGGATGCTCAATGCCTTCAAAGAACAAGGCTGTAACATGAGCCTGAAAGTCCATTTCTTGCACTCCCATGTGAACTACTTTCCCAAAAACTTGGGGGCGTACAGTGAAGAACAAGGTGAAAAGTTTCACCAGGACATCAAGGACGCAGAGAGAAGGTACCAAGGAAGATGGAACACCACTATGATGGCTGATTTCTGCTGGTTGCTGCTGCGGGAAACCCCAGATGAAAAATACGCCAAGCAGCGCACCAAGAGAAGCATTCGGGGGAAGAAGAAACGGGCCCACCAGGAGATTGATTGACCCAAGAATGACTTTAAAATCTAAACTGTGTTGACAAATATCGTGTTTTTACTAAACTTTGAAATAAAAATTTGCTAGTTATTACCACAGTGTCGGATCTCATTTATTAGAATTTTATTTTCACACCATCGGGTGTTTGTCTTCATGTATTGCAATGGTGCGGTTTGCGTTTTCTATTCTTACATACATACCTGTACAACATTTTTTGCACATTTCTTTGCTTTGCTTTGTGTCTAACCTCGCTCTTATATGCTCGATGTTTGTGCACATGTATGTGGCTGTTTTAAGTGCAGACAATTTTGCTACCATCACAGTGTGTTTTGTTGACATTACTCTATTCTTATGTGCTGCCTTGTTACAATTTTCTTTATTCTTATTTGAATAACTACTAAACAATTAGTATAAAGAATTCATCCAAGAAACTTTTATCTCGATCGCACTCAATCTGAAACGTTCACCTCAAACTGCTAACCCAATGTAGCAAAAAATCTGTACGTGATGGAGCAAATTGGTTACCAGATTTGGATTCAGCGCACCAAAAAACGTAAAAATCAATCGAAACATTAGAGGCAGTTTAAAAAAAATTTTTTTTAGTGTACCTGTGTTATCATTGGTGATGAATCATGGGCTTATGGTTATGAACTGGAAACTAAGGCTCAATCCTCACAATGGAAGGCTCCAAACTCTCCCAGACCCAAGAAAGCCTGCCTGGTGAGGAGCAATATCAAGGTCAGTTTTCTTTGATTACCAGGGTATTCATCATGAGTATGGTCAAAAAGGCAAAAACCATCAATAAGGAGTACTGCATCCAAGTTCTGACTCATTTGAGAGATGCAGTTTGTCGTAAGAGGCCAGAGTTGTACAGGAATGGTAAATGGTTGCTTCATCACGATAACGCCCCAGCTCATGCATCACATCTTGTCCAGCAGTTCTTAGCCTAACACCAAATCAAGCAAGTCCGTCAGCCTCCATACTCATCTGACTTTTCACCCTGTGACTTTTTCTTGTTTCTAAAATGGAAATTACCACTGAAAGGAAGGAGATTCGATGACATGGAGACCATTAAGCAAAATTTGACACAGCAGCTTCACAGCATAACGAAAGAAGCATTTCAAAATTGTTTCCAGCAGTGGCAGGAACGCTGGAGGAAGTGTGTTTTTAGCAGGGGACTACTTTGAAGGAGACTGAGTGCAATAACTGTCAGTGTTATACTTCTTGTGTTATTGTACAAGTCTCGATACTTTTTGATTGCACCTCGCATTATGCAGCAGAGGCTAGAGGGTAGAACAGTTTAAACTTTACATTGTATTTCTGCAAGAAACACACCTTGTGGCTATTGAGTCATTGAAGTTAAAATGATATTGGCTATAAGAATCTGTTTTTTTTCTCCTCTGAGGAACAAAAAAAAATGGGGTAGCTATTCTCTTTGCCAGAAATGTGAATGTAGAAATTATTTT
Organism: Ichthyophis bannanicus; assembly: GCA_033557465.1. Classification (NCBI taxonomy): domain Eukaryota; kingdom Metazoa; phylum Chordata; class Amphibia; order Gymnophiona; family Ichthyophiidae; genus Ichthyophis; species Ichthyophis bannanicus. Next base: position 294,715,866 of record CM066033.1, on the reverse strand, counting down.
CCAATGTTCAGATCTTGAGGAAATGTGGGTCAATTGTAGTGGCCAAGACTGATAGTGTTTCCTAAGTGTTGGTAAATCTGTCACCCCACAATTTTTTGTCCCTCAAAAATCAAATAGCACTAGTGAGGCATTTTTCAGTCATTATTTGGGGAAGAGAAACTAACATTTTTGGACTCCTAAATGGAGATGCAGTCTTCCTGCCATCCTGGGTCATTAAGGCCCCATCAGGCCCTTCTGAATATATTCAGAAGACAGGTTTTTTCATGAATCCTTAGAGACCGATGCATCCAATAGACTGGGATTTTTTATTTTATTCACTACCCCACAATATGTACTCCCATAGTTGTTTTGTTATTTCGAAGTCTATGGGACAATTTTCAGAACTGCTGATCTTGAAATGCCATGGTGATAAGTCGTGGTGCTTGCATGTTGGCGGGATATTTAGCGTCAGTATTCAGAAAGGAGCTGCTGCTAAGTATCCAGACTCAGCAGCACTAACCAAGTAGCAATTACCTGGTTAGTGCCAATTTTCAGCCAGCACTTGCTTTTCAGGCATCCTAAGTTGTCTGGAAAAAGACCACTGAAAACCACGCTAGCTGGATGAGTGCTGACACTTAGCCAGTTAGCACCAGTACTGCCCCTTCTCTACTCATGGACCACATCTGCACTAACCAGATGGTGACGGGACAGTCTGTGGAAATATTCAGCAACACTATCCGAATAGTGCCACTGTATATCATGGTCTTCCTCCTTAGCCATCTGCCCTCCAGTTAGCCAGCCGGCTAAGGGTGTTGAATATCAGCCTGTAGATACCTGGCTGTTTACTATTGCACCATTCACCGATCATGCATGTGTTACCCTGGCATTCAATACAGATTTTACCCAATCAGCAAGCACAGGGTGGGAATGCAATGCAGCATTATTTGCAGATTGAGATTTTATTCAAGAATAAAGAATTTGTCAAGAAGATTTTCAACTGAAAGGTCAGGTTGAGCTGGCTTTTCATACTATCTGGGATGCATATAAAGCATATTTGAGAGGGTTATCTTTAGTTACTCTGCTTATAAGAATAAATGGAGATCCCTCCAGCAGAAGCTTCTGAAGGCTAACATACAGAAAGAAGACAAACAGCATATCTGCACATATGATAAGGTGCTTATATTGCAACTTCATAAACTTGAATTTCAGTATAATACTCTTCTTAGTCATCAGTCTCAGGGTTATTTTTTTTTTACTAATATAAAGTATTATTCTGGCTCTAATCAGTCAGGCAAGCTGATTGCAATTTAAAAAAAAAAAAACAGGCACAAGGAAAACAGAATTCATGCAATTTGATATGGTTCCAAGCGACTGAACAAAACGGAAAATATTAGGAAAGTGTTTTTAGAATTTTACTCCCAGCTCTATCAAGCAAGGTTGTTGTTCTCTATACAATCAGATCCAACAGTTCCTGGATCAGTTGCTACATCCATCTATTGATGAGACTATGGCAGCATAACTAGCATGCCCCATGGAGGCGTCGGAAGTCCTAGTGACAATTTGAGTGCTCAACAGGGGTAAAGCACCTGGGAATGATGGGCTTACAACAGAATTCTTTCAGTTTTGACACAATGTTAATGCCCTGGTTTTTAACATTCTAAGTAGAATTTTGAGACTGGGAGCAGGCAGTGGAATCATTTACCAAGGCTATTGTGATTCTGCAAAGTAAAGCAAGAACAGATCCTATATCACTACTGAATTTTGACTGGAAAATTTACGCAAAATGTTTCATAAACAGAATAGAGCAAGAACTTCCTTATATAATCTAGATGCATGAAACAGGTTTTTTGAAAAGGTAGATGGCTGCTGGAAGCGGTGAAATGTCTAGATTCCCAGCCTTTAGTTATGTTGCTCAGCAGAGAGAAAACCTTTAATAAGCTAGAGTGGATGTTTATGTTGAAAACATGGTATTGGTTTGACTTTGGTGAAAAAGTCATTAAAATGGCCAGAGTATCTGATTCAAATCCTATTGCTAGTGTACATAATTAACAATAGCATATCCAAGGCTTTCCCAGTGGAGCATCAAGGCTCCCTTACTCTTTATTATTAGGGATATGAATTCATTTGAAATGAAATGGGAAATATTGTTTTTAATCTGAAAACAATCTGAAAAGTCCAAGCTGCGTTTCCCTACCAGTTATGTCACAGGTCGCCCTTGAACTAATAATTTTGGGATGGGAAAGCAGGCAGCTTTCAGAGGAGCCACTGTGTTTCATTGGGGAGATGGCTCTAGCTAGTCTTTTCTAACTCTGCTGATGATCTTCCTTTACTCAATTTCACTATTTTTATTTCATCTAGCTACAGTTTCCCTACCCCTGGCTTATCCATTCCCCTTCCTCTTATTCCCTACTCTTTCCCTAACCCTCCCTTCACTCTCTGTCTCCCATCCAGTATCACCTCTCTCCTCTCTCTCTCCACCCCTTTCTCATTCGTCATCTCCTCTCTGTGCCCCCTTTCATCCAGCATTGCCCCTTTGTTTCCATACTTCCATTTATGCCCAGTATTTCCCATCTTTCTCCCTATCCGCACCTTCATGTCTGGCATCTCCCCTATCACTCTGTTTTCTCCATATTTCGCATCACCCTTGGGCTTCATACTTCCCCATGTCAAGCATCTCCCCAGGGCCGTACCGAGTGTAAATCGCGCCCTGTGTGACTTGCATATCGGGCGCACCCCCCCCCCCCCATGGCGGGAGAGAAGAGGCGCGCCCGATGTGCAAGTCGCCGGCATGCTATGTAGATCTGTCCCCCTCTGCTTAGCATGCTGGCAAGAAGGCTTAAGGGGCGCATTTTAGCTGTCTGTCATTGACTGCTGCCGCTGAGAGAAGAAGTGGCCAGGCTGAGAGATGTCGCCACGATTGGGGCTGGAAAGGCTTAGCCGCCCCAAGCATCTTATACAGGGCAACTCTGCATAACACGTCATACTGGGAATACAGGCAGTCACTTAAACTGCCTCTGCTGCTGGAGCTGGCAGAGCATTAAATAGCAAGCATAGTGTTATAGTGGACATGACTTTGGTCATGCATGCATGTTGCTTGCCGTGGAGAGGGAAGACAGCACGGGTGATAAGTTAGATGGATGAATGTCAGCATTGTCACATGTGTGGAAGGAGATGAGGGATCTTGTGGCATCAAGGAAGATCTTGGAGACTGCAAATGTGAGCATGAACTAGCTGCAGCCTGCAGCACAGCCAGGCAATATTTCACCAGACATATAGTAGAATGCACTATAAGACAGTCGATAGTTGCAAATAGCTCACTCACCCTATGTCCTCTCCAACAACATCCATTGCATATGACCCCTATTATGGCACCAAGCCATGAGATTGAGGAATGATACAACAGGAAGTCTACATCGTAGGGGGCCAGAAGCGGCAGATCTTAGAATGAAGGAACAGCAATGCAGCGCTGGAGAGTTTGGGTAAACGCTGTGTAGCCCTTTAAATGGCAATGTCCTGGGGAGGAGTGGCACCAGTGGCAATGGGAGAGGGGGCAGCAGCAGGGGGGTGGCAGGATTGAGGGCTCACTTAGGGTGCTTCATATCCTTGCACCAGCCCTGGCCAAAATATGTACCAAAAGCTGCTAAACCATTATTAGAGTGGACTGAGGAAATCCACTGCTTACCCCTGGGATAAGCAGCATGGAATATGTTTACCTTTTGGGAACCTGACAAGTACTTGTGACCTGGATTAGCAAGTGCCAGAAACAGAATACTGAGCACGATGGACTTTTGGTCTGATTCAGTATGGCAAATCTTATGTTCTTATAGAGGATCTCATGCACAGGATATAGAAGAAATTCAAGATGGAACCAGAACTTCAGTTCATTAGAAATTTTTGTATTACATTTTGACATGATATGCTTTTTAATTTGCAATTGATCTGTTGGGAGAAAGTATATATTTTTCTATGAATCAAAAAAGGGCAAATAACGTTCTTCTAAGTCAATATGAAAACAGTAATTCATAATATGAAATTTACTAGTATGTCCTGTGCAAAATGTAGTCTTCATGTGACAAACATCATGCCAATAATGGGAAGCATAATTCATTTCATAAAAATTATGGTTGGAAGTGAAATAGAAACAAATATTTTCCTAATAGAATTTATTTGTTTTTCTTTTCATTCTTTGGCATTCATTCTTCTGTATTTGAAACTTTCTTTCTTGGCCCGTGCTTCAAGATTTATCTTTGTACAGAAAATGAGATCCATTTCAGAAAAGTTAAAGGCCTTAGGTCACCTAATTCCCACTATGAACAAATAAAGCAAGTTAGTCATTCTCTATATGATACAGTGTAGTAGATTAAAACCTGTGATGGTTAAGAGGGTAATTTTATAAGTTTGTGCACATATAAATATGTCCACACTTTCCCCTATATGCGTATGCACAAATTTTTAAAGCAAAACTATGCAGATGCTTCCACATTGATGATTACCCCAGGGAATTTATGCATTTAAATATATACTTATTTGTACCAGAAAAGTTTCTGAGCTATATTATGTGCACACAATCAAACTTTATAAAGTATGTGTGTAAATCTAATCTCTTTTCAGTGTCATCCCAGTGTAAGCGTCCATTTCGTCCAGGTAAATTATACATGCATAGGCACTATGTGAATATCTTTGAATATATACAGTATTAGGTGTATATAATTTTATTAATACCTATTTTCATGTGTAAATCACTGCTTTATAACTGAGTGCAGGAGTAACTATTACACACAGATTTTTTCCTTGCAGGTACTATTGAATTTTCAAAACCAAGTATTTTGAAAATTACTCAAAAGAGTTTATGTTTTTATTTTAACACCCGCTTTTTTGCAAACACAAATTCTTAATGCAAATTTACACACACACGCACATTTTCAAAAGTGTATGTATATGCACAATGCAAATATGCAAACTCCTTTGCTTTCAAATGCTTTTATCCGTATATAGACCAGTGAATTAAAAAAAAAAAGCCATTTCTGTGCATACAATTCCAGTTTAAGTAAGTAAATGGTTTTAATATGATTCCTTAAGGGAATCATTATATAAAGCTTTTTCTGCTACAAAACATGTCTTACGCATGGAAAATGGTTTTTATTAAATTGTGCATAGGTATACATACATTAAAGGACGGTACACCTCAAGATTACACCAATTTTTCATGATCAGGACATAGGTATTCCTGGGGTGAGGGGGGTGTAATTGCAACATCTGTGTATGTTTTACAAAGTACACTTAAACACTTGTGCGGATAATTTGATAATTTGATATCAGATGCCTATGTCACAGATCCCAAAAAAGCCTCATTTATGCCTATTGTACAAAGACAACATAGGTACCTTGATATGATAGGTACCCAGAACTATCGCCAACAGTGTACAGGTTCACACCTGCTTCAAAGAAAGTAGAAATGTATATGTGTTCTCTCTGGAAGTCATTTTAGAAGCCCTATTTGTGAGTTGGATGTCTGAAAACTGGCACTTAGACATGGAGATGTTCCCGGAGGCATATGAAAAGCCTGTATAGAGGTGTCCATGTAGCACAGGGTAGGGTGGAAATGTGCCCTGGAAGGAGCAAGGGAGAAACACATTCTGGTGCAGTTGAAGAATGCCACATGGATGTCTGACCTTGGATTTCCAGGCGTCCATTCCCATACCCGCTTCTGACCAGGAATAAGGTGAAAAAAAAGTGCTTGTTTCATGGCTGCAATGCTTCCAGGGGAAAAGCAAAATGCACTTTCATTGCCACAGTTAATATTTCCCATCCAAAGAAACCTGCCTATAGATACATACTGCAAACATATAGGCTTGCTGCCCAAAGTCTGAGTATCTGAAATGGCAGACTGGGACGTCCTAGTCTCAGAACATAGTCACTCCCCTTCTGAACTGCCCTGTCCAGGACATCCAAGTACCCGGTTCTGCGGCTGTGCACATCAGGGACATCTACTTTTCTAAAATTCCCAACACTCATGCATGTACCCAGCCTTGCTATCTGCATGGAGGCTGTCTCTAGACTGGGTCATTCATTTTTTGGAGTGCAGATGGAGTGATTTCAGAAGGCACTGCTACCACTTCCCCAGATTTTTGGCCATTCTACTCTGGACCTCCAGAGTCTTCCTAGACATCCCTTCTAAAATGCCACTTCACGAGTCTATCATAAATCTGTTTCCTTTCTGGCACTGGGAATGCCTACACATGACACACATATAGGTATAAGCCATCTTGTCAGTGTAAATACTTAGATACCTGTATTCAGCCATGCAGTAACCGAGGTAGCTCGGACACGGTGCTCCGGGCCCCTCTAACCGTCCACCCCTGCCCCCTCCCCCCATTTAGCTCCACCCTCCTTTCCCACAGAATACACACATACACCACTCTTGGGAAAAGCACCGGTCGCAGCTTTATTAACTTTATAACATACCGAACATTACAGTCCAAGAATAATCCTCTTAACCAACCAAACAGCGGAGTAATGCCTCACCAGCCATGCTATTAGCAAGGTGACCCGCAGCGGAGCAATGCCTCACCAGCCATGCTATTAGCAAGGTGACCCTGCCTCCCCTTCTGCCGTGGTCATGCCAACCGCAATCTTCCTAATCCCCTTTCCCCGACCTCGCCATATAATTAGCAAAAGTCAGCCAGGGGATGTCCGGGTCGGGGGCACCCCGCCCCCGGCCCAAGTATAGCCTAAGGCTCCGGACCCCGGAAACCTCCGGGATCCCGCCCCCCCCAGCTGCGACACCCCTTCAGCCTCCACCCCACATCCCTAACATAGGAAGGGAGGGAGGGAAGCCGGCCTCGTCCCCGAGGAGGAGCAGGAGCCTCGGCAACCATTGCTGACTCCTGGCTCCTCCCCCACCCAGGCTACACGCCTCCCTCCTCCCAGGCTCCACCGCGCTCCTGCATGCGGTTGAAGCCAATCAATTCTACCGGTGCCCTCCACGTCATCGCGCCTCAGCCCCCCTGCCGATGATGTCTGCGGGCCAGGGTCTCCGCACCGGCCGAGCACCCGGTTACCATCGGCCGCCGGGACCCTGCCCCGCAGCCTTGCATTTCTGCCATGTAGAACAAGCCCTACATGCTGAAAATTCTTTATAAGATTACCTCGTAGAGTGTGCATACACATTTACAGCTTCTTCAAAATAGCTGGGCATTTTTATGAAAGAGCTTATGTGTAATTAAGGCTAGCTCTGAGAGTCTATTTTATAAAGACACACAGGTACCTATATTGCCTTTATAAAATAGGCATAACATAAGCAGTTTTTTGGTCAATTCACATAGAGCCCAATTCAGAGAGGGGCACATCCAGGCCATCTAGATGGCCTCCAGCAAGACAGGCCCTTTTGGACAGGTTTCTGGACCGTGGGAACAAAACATTTCCGTGGTGGCCAGAATCGGGCCCAAGGATGGCATGGTGTGCCCCTGCCACCTGCGGGGATGTCCTCCCCACAGGTGCCCCCGACTCCCATGGCTCTGGCCCCCCTTTTACATAGAAACATAGAAACATGATGACAGAAAAAGACCACAAGGCCCATCTAGTCTGTCCTTCCATAACAACAACTACAACAGTCCACTTTTTACCTTTAGAGATCCTCTGTATTGGTCCCATGCTTTTTTGAATTCAGTTACTGTCCTCATCTCTACCACCTCCACTGGGAGACTATTCCACGGATCCACTACTCTTTCCGTAAAGAAATATTTCCGCATATCACTCCTGAATCTATCTCCCTTCACCCTCATCCCATGTCCCCTCGTCGCAGAACTTCCCCACCACCCAACCCCCGGCTGGCCTGCCGTGGCCTGGACTGTATGGCGGGACCCCAGCCCCTGCCCCAGGGGGTATCCCCAGCCCTGATCAGGCCAAAAGTGCTACTTATTTCATCTTTTTGAGGTGGAAAAAGCAACACGTCCCCATGGGCCTGGCAGAAAGTACAGGGCCGTGACCTGAATCGGCCCTGTATGTGCTGCTGGGCTGGCCCGCCCCTACTGTGCCCCAATCCAGCTCCCTCCCACTCCCCGCTCCCCACTGGCTCTCCCTGTCCTGAGCATCAGGACGTATGGGGAGAGCTGGAGGGGGAATCAGGCCCACTGGAACATGCAGCCCCACAACCCACGTCTCTGCATGAGGCCCATAGGCACCCTGTTAGGTAATTACCCTAAATGCATTTTACTAAAAAGATTTTAATTGTAGAATATTCATTTACATGCTTTGGAAAACTAATAATTGAAAATGAGTTGCCAGCCAAGTTTAAAGTTGTGCTTGTGGCTGATATTTTTTTCATACTATATTATAGCCAGTGCACTTGCATTTAATCACAGGAAAAAAATGAAAATGGATACCATAAATAAAAAAAATACTACTTTACATTATGATGAAGCAATACATTACATGTGTTTCTTGGTCTCATGTCTGCTTTAAGACAGTCTTTAATATACGGTACTAGTACAGTTTTGGTGGAAAACTATATAGTATTGCATATGTCTAGTACTGCTATAGAAAGATTAGTCATTTGCTTTACCTTTATTCAACTACTATGCTTTAATGCTTATTGCTCTTTCCTTTCTGATTTTTTTTTTTTGCAGTATGATTTAGCCCTGCCCTGCTCACCTGTGACAAGCTGACCTCGCCAAAGTCCATTTAGTCTGTAAAAGACCTGATCAGAGAAGAGAGTGGTAGGCCTCTTTTGAGGGTAGGTATAACTTTCTGCTCTGCTGTCATTCCCAGCTGCTTCTACCTGGTCAGTAAAGCTATAATAGGTAATAACAAGATGAGTGGGCTACATGGGATGGCAAGATAGTAAACTAGAATGCAGAGAGTAATGCAGTTTTTCAAATGGTTGCTAGGGATATACACTTGTTTCAAAAGCAATAGTAAGATGTGACAGATAAAGCCGTTTTCAATTTGTCTCCCTTTAAATGAACCAAATGGTCATAGGACTAGAATGGTGCAAGACACATGGAGATGCATGTAGTGGGGGGGGGGGGGGGGGAGGGGAGGTAGAATTTAAGTTCAGTTTACTATCCTTTCTTTATCTCCTTTCAAATGAACATCAAAGTGGTTTGCAATACTTAAAAATTTAAAATATTATACTAAAATATACAATAGACATATGAACAAGCTTACCAATACAAGGTATTAAATATGCTTTTGACAATCCTATTACTGTTGCAGAAGAAGTTAAAAAGTGGTTGAAAGGGATGTCATTGACAGACCATTAAAGACAGTGGCTGTATAAAAAGAATCAAAACTGGACATGCTTTGACTTATACTTGGAGAACAGGTTTTAAGCTGCCTGATGTTGACATTATTTGGGAGATTTCTGGTATAAAGATTTGGTGGCACCCTTTTCCATTTTCTGGGATTGCTGTCTCTTTCTGACATTGCTTACGCATGACCAAGTAATCAGTTTCAGTCTTAACAGGAACATCTTCACTCTCTAACTCTGAATTTCAGATTTAGCTGATACCTTTTTAGTAATAGTGCAAGGTGAGTTACATTTGTAGTTAAAAACCAGGGATCCAGCACAGAACCCTGGGGTACTCCACTATTTATCATTCTCCACTGAGAAAACTGCCAATTAGCTTACCCCGTTTTCTATATTTTAAGCAGGTCCCACTCCACAATTGTACACTACCTCCTATCCCATGACTTTTTGGTTTCCTCAAGAGTCTTTCATGAGGGATCTTGTCAAAGGTTTTCTGAAAACTGAGATACAGTCAAACCTCGGTTTTCGTGTGCCCCGGTTTTCGTTCGTTTCGGTTTTCGACGTCTTTTCTAACTGAGATCTTGTCTTGGTTATCGTTTATCGCCTCGGTTTTCGTCAGGAACCAGTGCTGCCAGATCTGAAAACCTACACCCTCGCGCTGGTCTGCCCGCCCAGTCCCGGCAGCACTACCCCCCCCCCCCCCCCCCCCGGACTCACCCGATCGCGTGTTGAGAAGCCAAAGTCAGCTGAGCAACATCCTCGAGCCAGAGATGCAAGGATTGCACAGAGAGGAAGGCCCCGATCTCTCCACCGCCTGCCTGTTCTCTGGAGCGCCCCCTCAGGCTCGGAGGTAGCAGGGTAGCTGTCAATGTAAGCAGGAGATGTTGCATGAATGTGGGAGGCAGTTCTTTATCTTGCAGGGTACGCTTGCAAATTGCTGTTGAGACGGAGTCAGCGATCAGATTACAGTGCCGTACAGTACAATATCTGTGTGTTTGCTGTCCTGTGGTGAGAGAAGTGACAGGAGCTGGGTGTCTGGAACGGATTACATTGAATTTACATTATTTCCTATGGGAAATATTGCTTCGGTTTTCGTACGTTTCGGTTTTAGTCAGACTGCTTAGAACGGATTAATCATTAAAACCGAGGTTTGACTGTATATATCAACCACTCACCTTTATATACTGTACCTGTTTATTCCCACCTTCAAAAAAATATATCAGATTAGTGAGACAAGACTTTCCTTGGCAAAATCCATGTTGGTTTGTTTACTAAATATGATTATCTATATGTTCAGTAATCTTTTTCTTTATAATCGTTTCTACCATTTTGACCAGAACTGACATCAGGCTCACCTGTCTGTAGTTTACCAGATCACCCCTGGAACCCTTTTTAAAAATTTGGGTTTACATTGGCCACTCTCCAATATTCAAGTACTTTAGATGATCACTAGTAGGTCTGCAATTTCATTTTTGAATTCTCTCAGCACCTTGGGATATAGATGTAGAGGGTAAGTAGAGGCTTGAGGAGAAGGTGAATGAGGTAATGGAAGGATAGGGGGAAGACAGAAGAGAAAGACTAGAGGCAAGAGAATGAATATGAAAAACAAGGAACTGGAGCTAGTCAAGGGATTAGATTCCAAGGATAAATAAGGAATGGAAAATGGAAAAGAGACCCTGGACAATGTCCTCAGAGAAGGCATACAATGAAGTGGAAAAGAAAAACTGAAATAATCACAATTAGAAAAACAAGAAATCCAAGCAACAAAGGTAGAAAAAAAAGCTATATGACCTGATATTCCAAGGGAAATATCTGAATAACTGCTGTTATCTGGATACTGTATTCCCTTAGCTGCTACTGTCCATGGATATTCAGCAGTACTATGGGGTGGCGAGGGAGGGATTTGAATTTAGCTCGTGCCTATTCAGTGGTAGCTTAAGGCAAGTTACTTTCAGGTACCACTACTTATCATTTATATAGCACTACAAGGCATATGCAGGACTGTACAGAGATATGTAAGAGATAGTCCCTGTTCGTTAGAGCTCACAGTCTAGTCAAGACAGACAACGCAAATGGGGACTAGGACATATCTAGGGGAATGGTAAAGAAACACATAGGATGTGAACAGGAGACTGGGAGGATCAGGATCCATAAGCAGTCTCAAAGAAGTGAGTTTTTAGCCTGGACTTGAACAGGGTCACAGATGGAGCCTACCGTGCTGACTCAGATAGTTTGTTCCAGACATAAGGAGCAGCAAGGTAGAAAGATAAAAATCTGGAGTTGGCAGTGGAAGAGAAGGGACTCACAGATAAAAAAACACAAACCTACAGCAAACTCAGTTAAGAGTCCATATAGATGCTATATCTTAAACCTTAATTCAGGTCTAATTTATGTCATTTTATAGGGTGATTACTGAGTAAATACATATATCATAAAAGAAGGGTGTCAATGCAAAATGCAATAAATCATTCAAAAAACTGGATCAATATCAAAGCCCAATAGCCACATTCCACTCTTGTAAGACACATTCCACTCTTGTAAGACAGTCAGGACATCCAAAATTTGTCAGCTCGTACTGAGTACAGGGGAATTTTTTTTATACGGTAGAGCTCACACCAACACCGAATCTGAAGCTGTAGCTGGTTCGGGCGAATTCTGTGTCATCATCGGTCCTCCACTCAAATCCCATATGCAAATCAATAAAACTGCAGATTGAACTCACGTCTTAAAGTTTGAATATACTTATCTGAAAACCGAAATGCCATAAATTGAACATCTCAGACTGGTTCAGTTGACAGTGTTATCACACTATATGCTTTGTTGGTTTATTTTTCATTTACAGCCTCTCCCTGAGGTAACTCCCTGATAATCTTTCATGGGGATGAAACTAAGGCCTAGTTGGAGTGGATATTGATGTAGTTAGCCTTAGATTGGAAGGTGCCTTGGAAAATTTATAAACCAACAAAGCATATAGTGTGATAACACTGTCAACTGAACCAATCTAAGACATTCAAATTATGGCATTTCAGTTTTCAGATAAGTACATTCAAACTTCAATCATAAATTCTTTTTGCAGCTTTATTGTTTTGCATACGGGATTTGAGTGGAGAAGCGAAGATGACACAGAATTCCACTTAGCCAGCAACTGTTTGAGATTTGGTGTTGGTGTGAATTCCACCGTTTAAAAAAAACGCCTCTATGCTCAATAAGTGCTGACAAATTTTGTATGACCTGGCTGTCTTGCAAGTGGAATGAGGCTATCGGGCTTAGATATCCTGAGAGTGCTGTGATCTCCCCTCTTCTCACTGCCCAGCCAGTCACTGACAGCCCAGCACTTTAAACTGCGGGAAGAAGGGATTTAAAAGACATCGGCTGTGCTTGTTGCCAGCGGCAACAGTTCAGAGCATGCTGCGATCTTCCATTTTCTCACTGCTCAGCCAGTCACCGGCAGCCCAGCACTTTAAAATGCTGCGCCCTTTTGCTGGCCTGTGCCTAAGGGCCCTTAGGTGTGGCCCTTAGCGTGGAAGGAGGCGTGTCCAGCCCTACTATGTCTGCACTACTCTCCAGTACAGTCTCAACAGTGCTGGTGATGGCAGACGAGGATGTGGGTGATTTTTCTTTCTGCATCGCCTTTGGATCTTTGAACGTGACCTGCTGTAATGGATCAGCTAGCAACGGTGATCACATGCAGGACTGGTTGGGTCCCTTTGATATATTCTGTCTGTTTTTATCAAACCCTGTCTCGTGGCTTCGGTTTTTACTTTCTTTGCTGTTGTTTCCGTCCTGCGGGGATAGTTGCAGGCTCTTGTATTAGTTCTGGAAGGACACTAAGGGGTATGTTTACTTAACTGCGTTAGTGCAAATCGCGTTAGGAGCCGCGTTAGTGAAAGGAAAGCCAAAAAAGGACATGGGCGGGACATCGTAACGACTAACGTGCGTTCCAAAAACTAACGAGCGTTACAGGGCGCTGTGGCGCGTTAAGCATATGAAGGCGTACAGACACAAATCATTGAAACAGAGCTGTAGCACAATGGTTAGTGTACTCACCGCTGTTACAGGCAGCATGGATTCGAGTCCCCAGTGTGCCTAACGCAGAATGCTGTCCCAGGCAGCACCCTGTACATTACATAGGGAATGAGGAGGCATGTTTTTCTTTAGTTGTTAGTAGTTGTTAGTGAAACACACTCTCGCAGTGCGCATAGCCATGTACGTTGGTACGTGCGTGGCTGCATGCGTTGTTACGGGCGTAGCCCCGTGCGTAGGTACGTACGTTGGTACGTGCATACAATCGTGCGTGGGTACGTGTGTTTTTACCAGCGTGGGCACCTTATAGTACAGACACTTTAGGGTGTTTTGCACTTATGCACTATGCTAACAGATGTACGTGTGATGGCCTACGGTTTATCAGAGCCTGAGAGCAGGCGCTGGATCTTCCCAGGGTTGGATCGTGCCAGTCACACCCATGATGCACTGCACATGCAAATCAGCTGTCCACAGATACACACCATGGGGAATGCACCCCCACAGGTAGGGGGAAGTGACCATGTGCACCCCCACAGCACCTCGGCCTGGTAGGGGGTACTGACCGTGTGTTGTACTGGCACAGAGTAGCTACACACCGTCACATTGTACTGGTACTGTGCTCACCCTGAGGGTGCAGTGAGGTGCCCAGCACCAGGTCCACAGCACCATCCATGGCTGAAAGAGGCCATGGTGCAGGTCCAAAGCAGTGTTAATGTGCGAGATAGGTAGTTTCTGCACAAACACCTTGCAGTCAGGTGTAGCCCCCATGGACCCCCAGGTGGCCCATGTACCCCCTCCCCCCAGCACCAAGGGTGGCAAACAGGGTCTCCTAACAATAGATCCACCTTCTACCTCCCTGCAAAGGTGGCAGTAGAGAGGAACATCAACCCCAGTTCTGGTGGGGAACAGACACCCCACAGGGCAGGCACCACAGCTCTGTACACAGACAGACATCAGGCCTGGATATGGTAAGCTGCACCCCACCACCATCTGATATACTCCTGCAGCAAGCCATCAGCCACTGCACTCTGCAAGCCACTCCATCAAGACACATACCAGCTGCAAACAGTCTGCTAGTTAGTCCATAATGCATGTGCCCAGTGGATATGCATGCACCCAGAACTGGGATGTCAGCATACACAGCAAGCAGATAAATCAGTGACTGGGCCCCAAAAGGAAACCCATATCTATCACATGAGAGAAATACTGTATAGCACTATGGGGGTGCCTAGCCATGCTGTGGTCACTGCACAGTCAGGGTGAGAGTGATCTCTCAGCAGGACATACTGAGGTCACCCTGTCTGTGTAGGTGGTGGCCGGGCACTAAAATGTGCCTGTCACTGCCCTATGCCCTGTGCAGATGCACCCTGGCCAGGCCACCCTGTCCGGCCTATACCCATGGTACCTTGCTCCTCATTATGCACATTGGCAGCTCAATACTGGCAACATTGCTGGCAGTGTGGGCTGTGGAAGGTGTTTGCAGCCACCACACACTGGATAGACAGACAGACACCCCCACACCTATGCCAGCATTGTGCAACTATAGAGGTGTTCAGCAGCCATACCCACCACACCAGTCCTGGGCACAGTTCAGGCATGGATATTGTACGCAAGACTGTTGGGGGTCACTTCCCATGGTGGTACGCACTGTCAGAGTCCAGACCTGCAGCACACACCACAGACAGCAGAATGATTGTTATGGTGGAGCTCACTGAGCAAACTGTGCTTAATGTAGGAATTGATATCTGCCAGTTATCACAGGAAACGTTTGATAGCTGTGTACCATATACCCAGGTGTAGGGTGGCATTGCTAAGGTATGCAACTGCTAGTATTGGGAGATACAGGCAGAGCCCAATGTCCTGCTTCTCCAGGAGGCATTGGCCAATGGGGCCTGTGGGTGTGTCTGGCCCTGTTGGCTGCTGCTTTACGGCAGAGTTCCCCAACTCCAGTCCTGGTGTTCCAAACCTGTTCGGGTTTTCATGCTGTCCCTCATAAATATGCATGAGCTACATCTGCATACCATGGGGGTGGTGCATAGATATGCAGCACAGGCATCTTTATTAGAGGCAGCATGGAACCTGAATGGTGTGGGACCCTCCAGGACTGCAATTGCGAGACTCTGCTCTGGGTAATGCGCCTGTTTCTGATGTCTGTGTTTGGTGTGGTATAATATAGGCGTATTAACCATGCGTATGTGCTCTGCAATAAAGGGGTGTCTTTACTATCACTGTTTAGTGGTGGGTAAAACTATGGGGACTGGGTTGGCAGGAGCCCCAGCTGGGATTTGAACCTGTGACCCTCTAGTCTTACAGGAACTGGCTGTGTCTGTTGCACCACACTGTGGCCACAGAGATGGTGTAATCCCTGGAGTTAGTTAAAGCGGCCTGACGAGTCAGAAACCCTGCTCTGCACAGGTTTACTGTGGGCTCATTTACCTTGTATGGAGACAAAGGTGCACATAAACCTCAAAACAGACTTCAAAAAAAGGGGCAAACACCCATAACCAAGCTGGGCAACAATGATATCATTGGGTAACATTACACACCACTCCCAGGAAAGCTCCATCACAATGAAATGATCTTTGAAAGGGTCTACGGAGCGTAGACCCTTCCAAACATCATTTCTTTCTTTGGTGCTTTCCAGGGAGTGTTGTTCATTGTTGCCCATTGCTATCACTGTTGCCCAGCTGAATTGTGCTTTTTACAATGTTTCTTGTGGTCATTCTTAAGGTTTTATGTGAACTTTTGGTCCTTGCACATGTATCACACTGCTCACGTTTTGTAGGTTTCCCTAGTTTTGCTGTACATTGCTGACGTAAATGGTTTCTCTTCCCTTTAATATGCCTTTAACGACAGGTTTTCATTCGCGTTGGAATTGAGCTCAGAAATTCAGCGCGTTAGTATGAGGGGAGCCTCTCCCCACCCACTCTCCGCCCATTGACCCCTTCTCTCTGCCCACTCTCCACCTTCTGTGCTGTTTTAACGCGCCGCGGAGGTTTACGATCGTTAACTGTGGTTAATGCGCGTAAAGTACGTTTAACGATCGTTAGCATGTCAGAACGCGCGTTCGGACGTGCTAACGATCGTTAAATGTACTTTACGCGCGTTAATCACGATTACCGCACTTTAGTAAACATCCCCCTAAATGTTGAACTAATCACCATGCTAAGTATTAAGAAGGCTGCTGTTTGATCCTTTTAGGACTACGCACCACAACTTATATTTCTGTTATCAAATTATCCAGATACTTTTACTATTATTATTCTTTGATTTTGGTATCATTTTCCTGTTAATATTTTTACTTTTATCTTCTCTTTTGTGTTATTACTGTTTGGTCAGTGCATAATCCATATATGTACAGTGTATATCAACGTAGAAAGCTTACTGCCTTTTTCTGGACTATTGCACTGTAACTCTTATCCTCCTTTTCTCTTCCAGTGACATTCATCCTAATCCTGGCCCTCTAGAATTACCTCTCCCTCTCACTCCACTGTCAACCATTCTAATCTCATCTATATTCCTCTCCTCCTTCCTCTCTTCCCTTCTCCTGTGGATTATGGAATGCACTATCTATTTCTAATAAACTTTCCTTTACTCTTGATCTTTTCATCTCTAATTCCTTCAATCTTCTTGCTCTCACTAAAACATGGCTCTTCCTCGATGACTCTGCTTCTATTGCTGCCCTCTGTCATGGTGATTACCATTTCTCTCACTCTCCATGCACCACTGTCCAAAGAGGTGGAGTTGGATTTCTTCTTTCCCCATCCTGACAATTTCAGCCACTCCCTGGTCCTCAATCTCACTCCTTTTCCTCCTTTGAGGTCCATTCTATTCGCCTCTTTAACCCCTCTCTGAATAGCTGTTATATATAGACCCCCTGATAAGTCCATCTCAACCTTTCTTACTGATTTAGACTTTTGGCTTTCCCTATTTCTGGATTCTTCATTCCCCCCTAGTAATTCTTGGTGATTTCAATATTCATGTTGATAATCTCTCTGACTCCTATGCTTCTAAATTCCCTTCCATTACCTTCTCTTTCAATCTACAACTTTGCTCTTCTGTACTTACTCATCAGCATGGTCACTGCCTTGATCTGGATTTATTTTCTAATTGTCTACTATCCAGTTTCCGTACCTCAGTTCTTCCCTTATCAGAACACTATTTTCTACATTACTCCCTTCATCACTCTCCACTTCAATCATGTTCTGTCTCCTCACACTTTTTTAGAAATCTTCTTGCTATTGATCCTTTGACTCTTTCCACTATGGTCTCATCACCTCTTTCCTCCACCTTGTCTTCAAATTCTGTTGATGAAGCTATCATTTCCTATAATACTGCTCTCTCCTCTGTGCTTGATACTCTTGTCCACCTATCCCTCATTCTGGCAGATGCACTTCATCCCAGTCCTGGTTGTCCTCAACTTGCTGTTTTCTCTGCTCCTGTGCCCACACTGCTGAGAGCATGTGGCTTACATCTCGTCTCCTTTCTGACTTCCTTCACTTCATATTCATGCTTACCTTCTTCCAGTCTGCATTAGCTCTTGCTAAATAAAACTACAATATCCACCTGACAAATTTTTTGCTATTAATCCCCGCCAACTTTTCTCCATTCTTAATTCTCTCCTGAAAGCGCCTCTCCCTCCCATCCCTCTTTCTTTCTCTGCCCAACCCTAGCTGAGTTTTTCTTTAACAAAACACATGAGATTTCTTTCCATTTCCCCCTAGAACAACCTCATTCCCTTCTCTCCCTCAATACCAACTTTTCCTATCAAACTCTATTACCCTTTCTTCCTTTCCAAAGATATCTGATGATGAAACATCTCATCTTCTTTCCTCCTCAAAACTCACAACCTGCTCTTCTGATCCAATCCCCACCCATCGCCTTCTCTCCATTTCCTCCTCTGTCATCCCTTCCATCTCACATATTCTCAATCTCTCTCTCTCTCTCTCTCTCTCTCTCTCTCTCTCTCCAGCTACGGTCCCTGCAGTCTTCAAGCATGCTGTGGTCACAACCCTGCTCAAGAAGCTTTCCCTGAATCCTAGAAACAGAGATGCATAGAAACATGATGGCAGAAAAAGACTACATGGCCTATCTAGTCTTCCTTTCCATGTTAACCACTACAACAGTTCTCTTTTTTCCTTTAGAGATCCCCTGTGTTTGTCCCATGCTTTTTTGAATTCAGACACTGTCCTCATCTCTACCACTTCCACTGGGAGACTATTCCATGCATATTCCACTCATTCTGTAAAGAAATATTTCTGCATATTATTCATGAGTCTATCACCTTTCACCCTCATCCTATGTCACCTTGTAGCAGAGCTTGCTTTCAATCAAAAGAGGCTCTCCTCCTGTGCATTTATCCCACAGAGGTTTTTAAACATCTCAGTCACATTACCTCTATCCCGCCTTTCCTCTAAAGTATACATATTAAGATCCTTAACTCTGTCTTCATATGCTTTATAATGAAGACCACTAACCATTTTAGTAGCCACCCTCTATACCGACTCCAATCTATTTATATCCTTTTGAAGATGTGGTCTCCAGAATTACACACAATACTCCAAATGAGGTCACACCAAAAACTTATACAGAGACACTGTCACCTCCTTTCTTCTGCTGGCCATTCCTCTCCCTATGCAACAAGCATCCTTCCAGCTTTTGCCATTGCCTTTTCTACCTGTTTATCTGCTTTAAGATCATTAGACACAATCACGCCTAGGTCCCGCTCTTCTTTTGTGGACAGAAGTACTTCACCCCAATACTATAACGCTCCCTTAGATTGCTGCAGCCCAAATGCATTATCTTGCATTTTTCAACATTAATCTCAGCTGCCAAATTCTAGACCATTCTTCAAGCTTAGCTAGATCCCTCCTCATGTTATCTACACCTTCCTGGGTGTCTACTCTATTGCAGATTTTGGTATTATCCACAAAGAGGCAAACCTTACCCGACAGTCCTTCCACAATATCACTAACAAAGATATTAAAAAGAATCGGACCGAGGGCAGATTCCTGCGACACACCATTGGTAACCTACTTCTCCTCAGAGTGAGCTCCATTTACCTTTGTCGCCTTAGCCCAAGTAGTAACTTTAGGGTCCATCCCTACGGTACTCAGTTTGTTTATAAGTCGCCTATGAGGAACAGTGTCAAAGGCTTTACTGAAATCTAAATACACCACCTCTAGGGCTTTCCCTCCCTCCAACTCCCTAGTCACCAAGTCAAAGAAATCAATCAGAGGGGGGCGGAGCCTGATGTCCAGCGGGTTAGACGCTTCGCGCTGAAGCTCCCGAGGGGCCTACTCAGAATCCTGACTTAACATCTGCATAAACTTAATATTTTGCTCCGAACTTACCGGGGTGCCTTGGGGGGAATGGCGGCCAACAAACCAGTGCGCTTGGACTTCGGGTCTCCCTCTTCTTCACATGGAAAACGCTCCAAAACTGAGTTGTCTTCCCCACCAAAGATGGTTCCACTTCGGGCAGGCCCCGAAATGCAACATGAGATCTTGGAGGAAATACGTGGTGTGAAGGAACTGGTACAGTCCAACGGAGAAGCGCTCCGAGCCATGCGAGAAGATTTCGGTATGCTTCAGGACCGGCTTGAAGGTCTTTCACTACGGCTGGACAACATGGCGGGGGTCCTCGATTCGCACGCGGTGCGCTTGGTGAACCTGGACAAGGCTGAGCGTCAGATACAGAATCTTCAAAAAGAGTTAGAGGATTGCAATAATCGAGCCCGTCGCAACAATGTAAGGCTCATAGGAGTACCAGAGGGGGCGGAAGCAGGAGATATCAGAGAATTTCTGGTCAAAACTCTCCCCTCCTTGCTGAAGATTACCTTTTGCAGAGATCTGGAAATTGACCGAGCATATCGTGCTCCTACCAACATCGCACTCAATCGGACGACCCCCCGGCCCATTATCTTTCGTTTACTGCGGTATCAGCAAGTTGAGCAAATTTTCAAAGCTGCCCGGGTGATTCCACATCTGCAGTTTGAAGATCATAAAGTCTCTTTCTTCCCCGACTTGGCAAAGCCCACAGTTGATCGGCGGAAGGGACTCCTTGCTTTTCGACCTAGACTTCAACAGTTACAGGCTCGCTTTGGCCTCTTATATCCAGCGAAGCTCAGAGTGACTCTCCATAACCAAACTAGAACCTTCGAAGATCCTGCTCTGCTAGCAACATTTTTAGACTCCAAAGAGGCAGACCAGATGCGCTAAGTCAACAACTCGGATGGACTCCGCTGGAACTGCCCGCCATTTTGAATGGCCCGATGCGGTGATCATTGCCTGGAATAGAGACTGCCTGGACCTTCCTTCCTTTCTTTTATATCTACCTCTCTTGGTCTCCTTTTCCTCCATGATGTGCACCTCGGTTGGATTCGGAGCACGCACAGCTACACCGGTTATATGTTTCAATTTAGGCCTTCTCTGGGGCTTCACCCCGCAGGCATCAGGTCGCCAGTAATTTCTGGGGTTTTGCTTCTTCTCTAAGGCACTTCGGTGCTACTACTGTTATATAGGGCGCTTCATGATTTTTCATTGGCTTCTTTTCTATCATATCGTGTGTACAGTCATTTATAGTTGATATGAGGGACATTGCGCAATTCGGTGCGCCATCATGTTTCTTTCTCAGAATGTTTGACTTTGTTGTATGGCCTTCTGTAAGCTCTTGTCACTGAACGTAAGAGGCATCAATAGTCCAATCACAAGAATGACCATCCTTAGTTATTTTAATCATGACCATACTGATTTGGTGTTTCTTCGGGAAGCCCGTTTCACCTCCGTTGAACCACTGAAATTTACTGCTAAACCTTATGTGGTGACTGCCTATTCTCCCGCCGTTTCCAAGCGGTGCGGGGTAGCCATATTGGTTTAGAAATCTTTGCCAACCATTGTAATGGATACTAGCTCTGATGGGGAGGGTAGCTGGGCCTGTGTATATTTTAAGGTTGGAGATAGTGAATTTACGTGTATTTGTATTTATGCTCCGAATGTGGATTTCCCTGTTCCTGTTACTTGGCGGTGACTTCCACTAAGTATTTGATCCTTTGATAGATAGACTGCCGCCTAGAACGAGTGGTCCGCCCAAGAGTTTCTACACCCTGCCAGCTCTGATGAAGGATTTTGTGTGTGTAGATATATGGCAGCTGCTTCACCCCTCCGACTTAGAGCTCACCTTTTCCTAGCCCCCCCATCACTTACAATCTAGATCAGATTTTTTCTTATCTCCTCAGTACTGCTATCCCTAGTGGACATATACTCCTGATAGGTTAGCCAATTGGAATGCCATCCAGAATACTTGATGCTGGACACGCCATGTGGCTTGTGGTTTACTAAACTCCTGTTAATTATGATTGTCCCGCATTACAGTATTACTGGAGTCGGGTCTGGGGTCGTCTTCATTCTATTTCATATTTTCCGGAACCCCTCTCTTGGAAGATTGTGGGGCTCCGCTCAGCTGCGGGGATCCCCTCTCTTCCTAAATTGGCTTACTTCCTTTCAGCCTCTATGCTGGGCATTGCTATTCTCTATTTCCTTAATATGAAATATTGGGGAAATAGCTCTTTTTTGAGCTCTAATGAATGGTGAATCATATCTGTCTTTATTGTAAATAGGCGCAAATACCTTGTATGTCAGCCTCTTCCGTTCAAACCATTCACTATTGGTCTTGATAGAAGACGCTCAACGATTATGTTCAACCTATTCAATGCTCTCAGGTGACTGTTTGATTCTGTATTAATCTCTGTCACATGCTCATCCGGTATCATAGATTCTACTTCAGTTTGTTTGATGTACAATAATTGTTGTATGTAAGCGCGTATATGATGATTCTTATCAGCTTAGAGAAGAAGCATTGGGGTGGGGGGTAATTGGGATTGCTTTCTATATTGTATGTGTGTATTTGTTTCTTTTGGTGTGTTGTTACTTTTGTTTGTGTAAAACGAAAATAAAAGTTTAAAAAAAAAAGAAATCAATCAGATTTGTCTGACAAGACCTGCCTCTGGTGAATCCATGCTGCCTCGGATCCGGTAATCCGTTGGACTCCAAAAACCTTACTATTTTCTCTTTCAGCAGCACTTCCAAAAATGTACTCACCATCGAGGTTAAACTAACCGGCCTGTAATTTTCAGCCACATCCTTACTTCCGCTTTTGTGTAAAGGGCCCACATGTGTCACTTTCCAGTCCTCTGGCACCACTCCCAACTCCAATGAGGCATTGAAAAGGTCAGTCAGTGGAGCTGCTTTAACGTCCCCATGTTCCCTCAGTATTCTCGGCTATATCCCATCTGGTCCCATTGCTTTGTCTACTTTAATTTTAGCTAGTTCCTCACGAACAGTATTCTAAAATTGTTCAAGATGCCCCTCATTTTTATTTCTGTTTGTGGGTGTTTTCTGAGGTCCTGGTTCTTCATCTGTGAATACAGAACAGAAATATTTGTTAAGCAATTCCACTTTATCCTTATCAGCTTCTACATATTCTTCCCTTTCACCCTTAATTCTGACAATATCACTTTTGCTCTTCCTCTTCTCACTAACATATCTGAAAAATGTCTTATCCCCCCATTTTATTGCATTGGCTACTTCCTCCTCTTTTTGAATCTTTGCTTTCCTGACTACTTTGCTAGCTTCTCTATTTTTCCAAATACATATGCCTGTCTTCCTCTCTCTGTGATCTCTTGTATTTCATGAAGGCCTCCCTCTTTTTCTTCACCTTTTCAGCTACTTCTTTTGAAAACCATAGCAGTCTCCTTTTCATTTTACCTTTATTTACCATTTTAACAAAAAGATTGGTTGCCCTGAAAATATCCCCTTGCAGTTTTGCCCACTGTTTTTCTACATCCCCTAGCTGTTCCCATTCCTCTAATGACCCCCTGAAGTATTGACCCATCTTGACAAAGTTAGTTTTCCTAAAGTCTAAGACCCTCTCTTTTGAATAGATATTATCAGCCCTAGTCCTAATACTGAACCACACCATCCGGTGAACACTGGATACGAAATGATCACCCACTATAACATCAGAAACACTTTCACCATTTGAAGGCACCAAGTCCAATATGGCCCCTTCACATATGGGTTCTGTTACCAGTTGCCTGAATAGTTCTCCCTGTAGAGAATCCAGGATCTCCTTGCTTCTAGATGATACTGCAGCAGGGATCTGCCAATCAACATCTGACATATTGAAATCCCCTATCAGTAGCACTTCCCCTTTCCTAGGAATGATGCGTATGTCTTCAATTAACTCTCTGTCCACCTCTTCTCCCTGTGAGGGAGATCTGTATATCACACCAATGCAAATAGATTTCTCTTTCGCTCTTTCTAATTTAACCCACAGTGCCTCCTCTCTCCCTTTTAAGCACTGTATTTCCATAGCTTTAATATTATCTTTACATATAGCGCCACTCCTCCTCCCCTTCTACCTACCCTGTCCATGAACCGTGCCTCTGTTACTGCCACTAAATCTAAGTCAGCCTCTCCCATTAAAGCCTCAACATCTGGGATCTTATTTTCCACACTATGGGCATTTATACACAGTACTTTCCATTTGTTGCCTCTTTTACCCTTTTCCATGAAGGTTTTTAATGTTTCACTTACCTGGGGGCTTTCTTCACCCATCCCCAAAAAATCTAGTTTAAAGCCCTCTTCAGTAAGTTAGCCAGTCTGCCACTGAAGACATGTCAACCTTTCTTGGACAGTTGGACACTATCTCTGCTCTGCAACCCTTGGAACAGAAACCCATGGTCCAGGAGACCAAAACTCTCTCAATGCGCCATCCACACAGCCATGCATTTATCTCCAGGATGCGAGCTTCTCTGCCTTGGCCTTGACCCTCTACAGGGAGGATTGAAGAGAACACCACCTGCGCTCCTATCTGCTTCATCCTCTGTCCCAGAGCCATGAAGTCACTTTTGATATGCTCAGAGGGTTACCTGTCAGTATCATTTGTGCCGAAATGGATAAGCAACATCGAGTAATAGTCAGTGGGCAAATTCTCCATAACATCTTGGATTTTGGTACCTGGCAGACAGCATACGTTTCTGGACATCAAGTCTGGTCGGCAGATGGATGCCTCAGTACCCCTCAGAAGAGAGTCACCCAACACCACTACCCTTTGCTTCCTTGTGGTCACTGATTCTGCAACTTTGGGTGCTCGAACTCTGATTCTTCCCTTTCCATGGATGCTTTCACCTCCTCCACTTCCAGGGCTGCATAATGGTTCTTCAAGTCAAGGGCTGGAAGAGTTCAATTGGTGATTCTGCAGGCCCTGGTGACTCGTGTCCAACCTTCATCATTCTGTAGGCTCCCATCTTCTCCTTTGCTGGAGAGCTTGGATGTTACAAGAAGCATCTCATCAATGTATGTCTCACTGTCTTGAATGCTCCTCATCCTCGCCACCTCTTCTCTGAGCTCCTCCATCAGAGCTTGGCATGCAGGCATCCTGCACATGGAACCAGTCCTTCAACTGGCATTGGGATCTCTGTCTGGACAGAGGCAGAAGTTGTAATGGGGGCAACAGTTTTGATTATATGATTTTTCCCAGCCATTATTCAGTTGGTGGAGCTTAGGTACCTGTTGAAGCAAAAGAGAGAGAGACCTACCAAGTACCAGCCAGTTTCCCAGCTGTCCTTTCAGAGAAAAAGGAGTTAACCTCTTTTAAGTGTGTTCTTAATGTGCTGTTCCAAGTCCCTGTCTGTAGCTAATTGGGGAGGAGACCTATAAAGCAAAACTGCTCACATGGGGTGGGTGGGAGTTGGGGGGGGGGGGTAGGGAAAGAACTGACACCTGATGAGGTGTCAGTAGCTTCAAAGAGCTGAGAAAGATACTAACAACAGAGTTTTAAATCTACACCACTAAGGAAAATATTTCTCCTTTTGAACTAAAGCATCAAAAAGAATGTAACTTTGTTTTAAAAATATAAGAAAGAGAGCTAGGAATTAAAAGCCATACACTCTTGCCTTTGCTTGAAATGCAGAGCCCCTGTTAGGAATGCCTCAACAGTGCAAGGCTCTGAAGACTTTTATGCAGCCCTCAGCTGCTCTCAGTTCTTTCCTAAGCTAATCAGGCCCACTAACTCCTGATGAGGTGTCAGTACTACTACTACTACTACTACTGCTGAGCATTTGTATAGTGCTACAAGGCGTACGTAGTGCTGCACAGACATGTAAGAGACAGTCCCTGCTCATCAGAGCTTACAATCTAGTCAAGACAGTTACAGAAACATGGTTCACAGAAAACCATGACTGGAATGTAACTATACCTGGCTATACTTTATTCAGAAAGGACAGGGTAGGAAGAAGGGGAGGAGGAGTGGCACTATATGTAAAAACTACTATTAAAGCTTTGGAATTACAGAGCTTAAAAGGGAGAGAGGAGGCATTGTGGGTTAAACTAGAAAGAGGGAAAGAGAAATCTATTTGCATTGGTGTGATATACAGACCTCCCTCACAAGATGAAGAGGTGGACAGAGAGTTAATTGAAGACATATGCAGCATTGCTAGGAAAGGGGAAGTGCTACTGCTAGGAGATTTCAATATGCCAGATGTTGATTGGCACATTCCTGCTGCAGTATCATCTACAAGTAAGGAGATCCTGGATTCTCTACAGGGAGAACTATTCAGGCAATTGGTAACAGACCCCACACGTGAAGGGGCCATACTGGACTTGGTGCTTACCAATGGTGAAAGTGTTTCTGATGTTGTAGTGGGAGATCATTTTGCATCCAGTGATCACCAGATGGTGTGGTTCAGTATTAGGACTAGGGCTGTTAGAATCCATTCCAAGGTGAAGATCTTAGACTTTAGGAAGACTAACTTTGCGAAGATGGGCCAATACCTCAGGGAGTCGTTAGTGGGATGGGAACAGCTGGGGGATGTAGAAAAACAGTGGGCAAAACTGAAAGGGGGTATTTTAAAGGCAACCAACCTTTTTGTTAAAATGGTAAATAAAGGCAAAAGGAACAGGAGACCGCTATGGTTTTCGAAGAAAGTAGCTGAAAAAGTGAAGAAAAAGAGGGAGGCCTTCATGAAATACAAGAGATCACAGAGAGAGGAAGACAGGCATCTGTATTTGGAAAAACTTAGAGAAGCTAGCAAAGTAGTCAAGAAGGCAAAGATTCAAAAGGAGGAGGAAATAGCCAATGCAATAAAATGGGGGGATAAGACATTTTTCAGATATATTAGTGAGAAGAGGAAGGGCAAAAGTGGTATTGTCAGACTCAAGGGTGCAGGGGGGAATATGTAGAAGCTGATAACGATAAAGCGGAATTGCTTAACAAATATTTTTGTTCTGTGTTCACAGATGAAGAACCAGGAGCAGGACCTCAGAAAACACCCACAAATAAGAACAGAAGCGAGGGACATCTTGAACAATTTTCAGAAGACTGTGTTCGTGAGAAACTAGCTCAACTTAAAATAGACAAAGCGATGGGACCGGATGGGATACACCCTAGAATACTGAGGGAACTTGGGGACGTTCTAGCAACTCCACTGACTGACCTTTTCAATGCCTCGTTGGAGTCGGGAGTGGTGCCAAAGGACTGGAGAGAGGCTCATGTGGTGCCTTTACACAAAAGCGGAAGTAAGGATGTGGTTGAAAACTACAGGCCGGTTAGTTTAACTTCAGTGGTGAGTAAATTATTAGAAACGCTGCTGAAAGAGAAAATAGTGAGGTTTCTGGAGTCCGGCGGATTACAGGATCCGAGGCAGCATGGATTCACCAGAGGCAGGTCTTGTCAGACAAATCTGATTGATTTCTTTGACTGGGTGACCAGGGAGTTGGACCGAGGGAGAGCTCTAGATGTGGTGTATTTAGATTTCAGTAAAGCCTTTGACACTGTTCCTCACAGGCGACTTATAAACAAACTGAGCACCCTAGGGATGGACCCTAAAGTTACTGCTTGGGTTAGAAATTGGTTGGGTGGGAGGCGACAAAAGGTACAAGTAAATGGAGCTCACTCTGAGGAGAAGGATGTTACCAGTGGTGTGCCCTAGGGATCTGTCCTTGGTCCGATTCTTTTTAACATCTTTGTTAGTGATATAGCGGAAGGGCTGTCGGGTAAGGTTTGCCTCTTTGCGGATGATACCAAAATCTGCAATAGAGTAGACACCCAGGAAGGTGTAGATAACATGAGGAGGGATCTAGCTAAGCTTGAAGAATGGTCTAGAATTTGGCAGCTGGGATTTAATGTTAAAAAATGTAAGGTCATGCATTTGGGCTGCAGCAATCCAAGGGAGCAATACAGTATAGGAGGTGAAGTACTTTTGTCCACTAAAGAAGAGCGGGACCTAAGGCGTGGTTGTGTCTGATGATCTTAAAGTAGCTAAACAGGTAGAAAAGGCGACGGCAAAAGCTAGAAGGATGCTTGGGTGCATACGGAGAGGAATGGCTAGCAGAAAAAAGGAGGTGGTAATGCCTCTGTATAAGTCTTTGGTGCGACCTCATTTGGAGTATGGTGTGCAATTCTGGAGACCGCACCTTCAAAAGGATGTGAACAGGATGGAGTCAGTGCAGAGGGTTGCTACTAAAATGATTAATGGGCTTCATTATAAAGCATATGAAGACAGACTTAAGGATCTTAATATGTACATCTTAGAGGAAAGGCGGGATAGAGGTGATATGATTGAGATGTTTAAATACCTCCGTGGCATAAATGTTCAGGGAGAGAGCCTCTTTCAATTGAAAGCAAGTTCTGCTATGAGGGGACATGGGATGAGGGTGAAGGGAGATAGATTCAGGAGTGATATGCGGAAATATTTCTTTACGGAAAGAGTAGTGGATCCGTGGAATAGTCTCCCAGTGGAGGTGGTAGAGATGAGGACAGTAACTGAATTCAAAAAAGCATGGGGCCAACACAGAGGATCTCTAAAGGTAAAAAGTGGACTGTTGTAGTTGTTGTTATGGAAGGACAGACTAGATAGGCCTTGTGGTCTTTTTATGTCATCATGTTTCTATGTTTCTATGTAACACAAGGGAAACACAAGGAGATCAGGTGAATCAAGATCTGAAAGCGGCAGCGAAGAGGTGAGGTTTCAGTCTGGATTTGAAAAGAGTCAGAGAAGGTGCCTGACATACAAACCCAGGTAGCTTGTTCCAGGTGTAAGGTGCAGCAAGGTGAAAGGAGCAAAGTCTGGAGTTAGCTTTAGAAGAGAAGAGCACAGAGAGAAGCGATTTGCCAGAAGATCAGAGTTCCCGAGGTGGGGGGGGGTGTAGGGAGAGATAAGAGATGAAAAGCAGTGAGGAGCTGCAGATTGAATGCACTTATAGGTCAGCAGGAGAAGTTTGAAATGGATGTGGAAATGGATAGGGAGCCAATGAAGTGACTTGAGAAGAGGGGTAATATGAGCATGACGAGGCTGGTGGAAGATTAGCCACACAGCAGTGTTGAACAGATTGAAGAGGAGAGAGATGATTCAAAGACAGACCAGCAAGGAGTAGGTTACAATAGTCAAGATGGGAGGTGATTAAAGAGTAGATAAGTGTTTTCAGAAAGGAATGAGTGGATTTTGTTGATGTTATAGAGAAAGAAATGGCAGGTCTAAGCTATCAGATGGATGTGTATGGAGAAGGAGAGAGAAGAGTCAAAGATGACCCCAAGATTGTGAGCTGAGGAAACAGGGAGGAGTAAAGAGTTATTCACAAAGACTGAGAAAGGAGGAAGAGGAGAGGAGGTTTTAGGGGGAAAAATAAGAAGCTCGGTTTTGGCCTTGTTCATTTTTAAGTGGCAGTGAGTCATCCAAGCAGCAATGTCAGAAAGGCAGGCGGAGATCTGGGTCTGGATTGTCGGGGAGATTTCAAGTGTAGAGAGGTAGATCTGAGAGTCATCAGCATAAAGATGGTACTGAAAGCCATGGGAAGAGATGAGTGTACCAAGAGACTGGGTATATAGAGAGAAAAGGAGTGGACCCAAGACAAATCCTTGGGGTATACCAACTGAGAGCAGGATGGCAGCAGAGGAGGATCCACCAGAACAAACACTGAAAAAGCGATGGGAAAAATAAGAGCAGAACCAGAATAGTACAGAGCCCTTAAAACCAATCAAAGGTTGGGTCACATCCATATATATCCATTTTGAATCAAAAGGAGGTTGTTAAGGGTTCGGGTGGTGAGATTACTGTTCCCCATAGTGGAGTTTGATATACTTCTGTTTTCTTTACTTTGGTATTTTTTTCGATTTAGGGTATGTTCTCCCTTGATGTGTTATATTCTTTGTGATGTATAATTTTTCCTTGAATATTGTTAGGATGTGGTCGATTGTATTGCTTAACTTGTTTTTGTTATTCAAGAAAAACTTAAATAAAAATATATAAAAAAAAAATAAAACCAATCAAAGGCAGGGTATCAAGGAGACGTTTGTGGTCAACAGTGTCAAAAGCAGCAGAGAGGTCAAGAACGATGAGGACTGTCTAAAGGCCCTTGGATTTTGCCAGGGACAAGTCACTGGAGACTTTGGCAAGAGCCATTTCAGTAGAAGCTAAGGACAAAAGCCAGATTATAAAGGATCCAGGAGGGCTTGAGAGGAGAGAAAGTCAAGGCAATGGTGGTGAACTGCACGTTCAAGTAGTTTAGAAATGAAGGGGAGGAGAGAGATGGGTCAATAGTTAGAAAGACAGGTAGGATCAAGTGAGGGTTTCTTGAGGAGAGGTGTAACTACAGCATGCTTGAAGGCTGCAGGTACAGTTACAGTGGAGATCAATAGGTTGAGAATATGAGAGATGGAAGGGACAACAGTAGAGGAAATGGGTCTTAGGAGATGGGTGGGAATAGGATCAGAAGAGCAGGTAGTGAGTTTGGAGGAGGAAAGAAGATGTGTGGTTTACTAGTCAGAGATCACAGAAAAGGAAGAGAGGGTAGCAGAGCTAGAGAGGGAAGATTGGGAATGAAGAGGGAGAGGAGAGGAAGGAGGGGAAGTAGATGACTTTGTGGGGAATTGGAGGGTGATCATGTGGATTTTGTCATGGAAATAGTCAGCCAGAGTTTGGGCAGAAAGGGTGGGAGAGGTCAGAGGTGGAGGCACCTTGAGGAGAGAGCTGAGTGTAGTAAAATTGACTGAAAATGGACTGAAATTGGCAGGAAGGAGAAAGTAGAAGTCCAACACCACCACCACGGCCAGTGGGATGAGGTATGTGGGAGAACTGATAACCACCTTGACAGAGAGCAGTGACAGATGCCATGTCTTCTGGGAAGAGCCAGGTCTCAGTTACAGCAAGAAGATGGAGAGCATTAGAGATAAAGAGATCATGAGTAAAATTAGCTTCAAAGGTCTGAGAAGGATACTAACAGCAGAGTTTTAAACTTACACCACTAAAGAAAGTATTTCCCCTTTAGAACTAAAGCACCAAAAAGAATGTAGCTTTGTTTTAAAAATGTACCAAACCCCTTTTAAGAACTCTCAGGCAGAGAGCTAGTAATTAAAAGCTACACACTCTTACCTTTGTTTGAAATGCAGAGCCCCTGTTAGGAATCCCTCCTAATTCTCCTTCTAATTATTATCCTATCTTCCTTCTTTCTTTCATTTCTAAACTTCTTGAACATGCAGTCCTCCACTGCTGTCATGATTTTCTTTCCTCTCAAGCTCTTGTCAAACCTTTTCAGTCTGGCTTTCACCCCTTACATTCCACTGAAATGGCACTAGACAAGATCTCTAGTGATTTGTTTCTGGCCATATCTAAGGGCCGCTTTTCCATCCTTATCCTTCTTGACCTTTCAGCTGCTTTTGATACTGTCGACCACCTCCTTCTCCTTGAGATTTTGTCATCACTTAGTTTTAGACTCTGTCCTGTCCTGGTTTCATCTTATCTTTCCCATCACTCTTTCAGTGTTTATTGTAATGGCTCCTCCTCTTCCTCTATTCCACTCTCAGTTGATATTCCCCAAGGGTCTGTTCTGGGCCATCTACTTTTCTCTCTCTCTACACCCAGTCCCTTGGTTCTCTCATTTCCTCCCTTGGATTTCAGTACCATTTTTACGCTGATGATTCTCATATTTACCTTTCTACTCCTGATATTTCTCAATCACTGCAGGCCCATATCTCTGTCTATGTCTCTGACATTGCCACCTGGGTGTCTCACCTCTGGTTGAAACTTAATATAAACAAAACTAAATTACTTATTTTTCCCCCTAAAACCCCTTCTCCCCTTCCTCCTTTTTGACCTCTGTTGATAATACTCTTCTTTCACCAATTTCATCAGCCCATAATCATAGTGTCATGTTTGATTCCTACCTTTCCTTCTCCTCACATATACAACAAATTGCCAAGACCTGTCACTTTTTTCTCTATAACATTTACAAGATTCGCCCCTCCCTCTCTGATGACACTGCTAGAATACTTGTTCCCTCTTTAGGAAGCAAAATCTTTGTTGTCCAGTGAAATTGTAGCCAATGTTTAAACATAGTGGAAGGATTTACATTTTTTTTTGTTTCATGTTATGTATTAGAATAAATGAAGAGAATTTGCTGTAGGTAGTTTTCCACTTTTCCAGTTTTTTTCTAAATATGTTTTAGAAGTGTCAAAATTGCTCCCTTAGGAAACAATGGGAGTTCTGTGGCTATGGCAGTTCTCCAAGATGAACTTATAACAACCTGCAGTAGGAGTAAATATTTTCTGGTCTGAAGGCTGTCAGAGAAGTAGAAGCATACATCATTTGAAGCTACACTGGCCTCATCGGACGAAGGGACCCAGGTGATCCTTGAAGCTCCTATTGTATAAATCAAAAACTGGATATTTGTATGTTGGTCCAATGAAAGTTATCACAACCTGCATTTCAACGCAGCCAATTTTCATGGAAGTCATGCTGAAATGCTACTTAGAAAACAAATATGATTAATATTTCATATTTTATTCTCAAATACATTTTCCTAGATTGTTTTCATTGGAGTGTTCGCATTTCCTAAATGTCTTAATTTTAAAGACTTTTTAAAATATTTTGCAGCTTGGAATATTTGTGTGTTGGCTGTCCCATTTCTTTATATAGTAATAACAGAACCTTTTTAGCAAATGACTAGTAAATGATCTCATCTAATGTATGAGAGGGTTAAGAGCACCACCAAAATCTAGCCCACTCAGTATTTGTTCACTTTAAAACTTGTATTCTACCATTCAGTCATTTTTCGTCACAACTGTTTAAACTCGCTTAGTTGAGGATAAAAAATTATTCCAGTGTTTTCAACAAAACCACACACGGTGTCTATAGAATTAAGCACATAGCTAACCTCTTTGTCAATACAAGGCAACAGTCCAACTGTACTGGCTTTCTATCAACTGGTTGGCTTTCTATCAAAATGGCTTCATATTATTAGAAATCTCCAAGGCTTACAGAATCAAAAACTTGGATGTGCACTATACACATTAACAGGACTTGTTCCACAGACTTGCAATAAATCTTAGGAACCACATAAGGTTTGCTTATAAATATCAACTGTGAAGAGAAATTCAACAAGCCAAAATTACCCTAAGGTGTCTTCACATTGCTTGAAGTATTAAATATTTTTATGCATCTTTTGGTCTTTTCATATCTGAGAGCTGGATTTTTAATTACGTATAAAAATGAAGTTAACCCAAGTGCTAAAAGTTCTAAGGGGTCTGTTTACTAAACATTCCTAACGTGCGGGGCCGTGCTAGTGTGCCTGTGCCATATAAGGAGTGGGCGGTTCAGGCAGAAAATAGAAAAAAAACGGTAGTAAGCAACCGGATGTGTGTGCGTCGCGCTAATGTGCGGGGGTCGACATTAGCGCGTGGAAAGGCAAAGTGGCACGCTGCTGAGTATACAAAACAACAGAGCCGTGGTACAACGGTGAAGACACTGACCAATGGTGCAGGGGCCATGGGTTCAATCCCCCAGTGTGCGCAACGACAAAGGTCAGCTGAGGCAGTAATTGTAATGATTAACATTGTTTTAGGAGGCAAATTAATTTGGAACGGCATAAGGCGGCGCACAGTTATTTTTGGGCGGCAGAAGGCGGCGCACAGTTATTTTTGGCAGCAGAAGGCGGCGCACTGGTCCCCTTGGGCGGCAGAAGGCGGCGCGCTGATAGGCACAAGGCGGCGCGCTGATGCACAAGCACAGGAACAGAGCCACAGCACAATGGTTACAACACTGACCAATGGTGCAGGGATCAGGGGTTCAACACCTCACAATGCCCAGTGAAAAATGCCTGCTGAGGCAGTATGTATTATGCTGTAGGAGGCTGTATAAATTTATTTTGTTATCACTACTAGCAAACGCACTCTCCCAGCATGTTAACATACGGCGGCCCATAAGGCACATGTTACAGTGCACTGTTCGCCAAGGCACCCTTGAATGACCCCTATGGGGCAGCATGTATGTTGCGACACAGGATAATGTATAGTGCACCCTATAGGGATGGCAACCATAAGGTGGCCTACAGGGCGCCCTATGAAGCACCCTCAGAGGCACCTAATGGGTATAGTAAGCTGAGGGTGGTCTTGCCGGCATAGACATATGTACAGTAAATAAAAATAAAGCTGTGGACAGCCCTACCAAAGGGCCCCACTGTGGGTTTGAACCCATGACCTCTGGCTGCACAGGCAGTGATGTAACCATTGCGCTACAGCTCCATAGCTGTAAGCAGGCCCCTGGCTGGCTGCAGATAGCCTACACGTCACCTCACAGACAGTCTGCTGGTGTCAACAGGATAGGGTTAGGCCACCCGTACCCATGATGCACTGCACATGCAAATTAGCTGTCCGCAGATGGACACAAGATGGGGAATGCACCCCCACAGCACCTCGGCCCTGTTGGAGGAAGTGACCGGGTGCACCCACACAGCACCTTGGCCTAGTAGGGGGCACTGACCGGGTGTTTTACTGGCACAGAGTAGCCACACACCGTTACATCGTGCGGGTACTGTGCTCACCCTGAGTGTGCAATGAGGTGGCCAGGACCAGGTCAACAACACCTGCCATGGCTGCTGGAGGCCAAGCGGGGGTTCCAAAGCAGTGTTAATGTGTAAGATAGCTAGTTTCTGCACAAACACCATGGATATCCCTGTCTGCCGCCATCAGGCACCCCCCCAGTGGCAAACATGGTCCCCATCAAGGGATCCACACTCTACCTCCCTGCAAAGGTGGCAGTAGAGGGCAACATCAACCCCAGTCCTGCTGAGGAACACCACCACCCCCCCCCCAGGCAGGCAGCTCCATACACAGCCATAACACAATAGCAGACAGACATAAGCCCAGGGTATGGTAAGCTGCACTCCACCACCAGATATTCCCCTGCAGCAAGCCAACAGCCACTGCACCCTGCAAGCCATTATAGCAAGACATTTACCAGCTACAAACAGTCTGCTGGTTAGTCCATAGTGCATGTTCCCAATGGAGATGCATGCACGCAGAACTGGGCTGTCTGCATACACAGCAAGCAGATAGATCAGTGACTGGGCCCCAAAGAGAAACCCATATCTATCACATGAGAGAACTACTATACAGCACTATGGGGGGGGCCTAGCCATGCTGTGGTCACTGCACAGTCAGGGTGAGCGTGATCCCCCAGAAGGACATGCTTTGGCCACCCTGTCTGTGTAGGTGGTGGCCGGACACTACAATATCCCAGCCAATGTCCCTGCCAGGGCCCTATGCCCAGTGCAGATGCATCCTGGCCACGCCACCCTGCCCTGGCTATACCCATGGTACCTTGCACCTCATTATGCACATTGACTGGCCAATACTGGCAACAGTGCTGGCAGTGCGGGCTGTTGAAGGGGCTTGCAGCCAACACCCACTGTATAGACAGACACACACTTCCACACCTCTGCCATCATGGTGCTACGATTGAGGGGGTAAGTAGCCTTGCCCACCAAACCGGTCCTGAGCACGGCAAGGCATGGATATGGTACGCATTACAGCTGGTGGTCACTCCCCAGGGTGGTAAGCACCGTCAGAGGCCAGGCCTGGAGCATGCCCCGCAAACACCTAACAGATTGTTTGGATGGGGTCAACTAGCAGTATGTACGTAACGTATGGATAACTGCCTGCCTGTGCTCCTAGCAAACGTCTCCGAGCTGTGTACCGTATACCTCAGGTGTAGGGTGACATTGGTAAGTTATGCAAGTGCTCGTTTTGGGTGCTGCATGCACGGTCCAATGTTCTGCCTTTCCAGGAGACATTGGCCAATGGGGCCTGTGGGTGTGGGTGTGTCTGCCCTTGATGGCTGCTGCTTTACGGCACAGATTCCCAACTCCAGTCCAGGTTTGCATCACACTGTTCGGGTTTTCCTGCTATCCCTCATGAATATGCATGGGCTACATCTACATGTCATGGGGGTGGTGCATAGATATACAGCACAGGCATATGTATGAGTGTCAGCATGGAACTTGACTGGTGTGTGGCCCACCAGGACTGCATTTGGGTGATTCTGCTCTAGGTACTGCCCCTGTTCATGGTGTCTGTGCTCAGTGGGGTAAAAGATAGATGTCTTACCATTGCATATGTCCCCGCCATGAAAGGTGTGTCCTTACTATCACTGTTTAGTTGTGGGAAAAATATGTGGGCAGGATTGGCAGTAGCCCCAGCTGGGCTTTGAACCTGTGACCTTCTGTTCTTGTATGCACTGTCTGTGTGCACTGCACCACTGTGTAGCCACAGATTGGTTGGATTCCCTGGACTGTCCATGACTGTGGATCCGGCAGGACCTGTCTGTTGCAGTGGACTGTGCCAGCCTGCACATGGCTAGGCCTCTGTCTTCTGTGGTTAGCAGCCACTGCCCCCTGCACCACATGTACTTGTCCGCCAACATGCTGGCATGAACTTCTCTCGGAAAAAGCAGTTGACCTGATTGCAATGTGGCAGTATGGGACTGCATTTGGGGGACTTGGCTGTAGGTAATGCCCATTGTTGTGGTGTGTGTGCGGTGTTGGGTAAAATATGGGTGTTTTCCCCATGCATACAGGGGTGTCTGCGCTATCTTTATTTAGTGGTGGGTAAAATATAGGGACTGGGCTGGCAGGTGCCCCAGCTGGGTTTTGAACCTCTGCCCTCTGGTCCTAGAGGTAATGACTCTGTCCGCTGTACCACACTTTGGCCACAGAGACAGTGTAGCCCCTGGAGGCAGTAAGCCTGGCAGGATGGAGTCACAAACCCTGCTCTACGCAATTCTACTGTGGGCATATGCACCCTGTCTGGTGACAAACGTGCACATAAACCCCGGAAATGACCACGGAAAATGTGGGACAAAATATCACCATGCTGGGCAACAGTGATATTAATGGGCAACCATAGCAAACACTCCCAGGAAAGCTCCAATACGTGGCAATGTTTTTTGGAAGAGTCTCCTCTCAGTAGACCCTTCCAAAAGTCATTTCTTTTTTCTGGAGCTTTGCTGGGTGTGATTTCTGTATTTGCCCATCACTATAACTGTTCCCCAGCTGAATTACTATTTTTAATAGGTCTGTTGTGTGGTCATTTTCTATTTTTATTTTCACTTTTGTGCTGTGCACATATATCACACTGCTCACGTTTTGCTGGTTTCCCCGGTTTTCCTGTACATTGCTGACGGAAATGGTTTCTCTTCCCTTTAAATGCTTTCTACCGCGAGTGTTTCACTCGCGGTAGTTTTTACATGCAAATTCGGGCCCGATACTGTGCGAGGAGCCTCTCCCCTCCCACTCTCCACCCATTGACCCCGTCCCTCCGCCCCTCGGGAGCCTTCCTCCGCCCTCAGAATGCCTTTCCACGCCTCTATCGGACATTTGCGGGCCGGGTACTTTTGCGGGGCACGTTAGTGCGGCGCGCAATTGTGCGGGGCCCAAGCGCACTTGTGCGGGGCGTTTAAGAGCGTTTCTGAGCGTTTGAGTGCCGCGTTTCCGTGCGCTATTGTGCGGCACGCAATTGTACGGCTTTTAGTAAACATGCCCCTAAGTCTAAATACAGCTCGGAGAAGAATTAACAATGTTCAACAAGTTTTCTGGACAGCAGTCAATATGAGTTCACTTAAGAATCAGCAAATGAAAGAGCCCCTGTTATGTTTTCAGTTCTGAGAAGCCATACAAACACAAAAGTTTAAATTGTTTGTACCTTCACAAGCTAGTTTGCCTTAATGAACAAGAAGAACAACAACACATAACTCTACTCTTTGAGGAACCTTTCCTCAAAGCCTCAAACAAACCTCAATTAGACCATTACTAAAAAACAGTAAATTAGACCCCCAAAAAGTAGAATCCTACAGGCCAATATCCAGTATCCCACTCCTAGCGAAAATAATTGAGAAAGTAGTCCAACGGCAAATACAACAGCACATAGACAATGAAGCTCCACTTGACCCTGCACAACACGGCTTTAGAGAGGCTCATGGAGTTGAAACCCTCCTCATCACACTATTCAACACACTAATCACAGGAATAGATAACATTCATCAAGGATTCATACTTATATTCATGGACATCTCAGCGGCGTTCGACTCAGTAAACCACCAAATACTTATCGATCGTCTCAAGGAAAAAGGAATAGTTGGCGCTGCACTTGACTGGTGTATATCATATCTAACTAACCGTTGGCAACAAGTACGAATTGACGAAACTACTTCTGAACCATTTCTTCAAGACCAAGGGGTACCACAAGGATCTTCTCTGTCAGCGTTGATGTTTAATATATACATGCAACCCATTTGTGACCTCATTCGTTCCTTTAATGTCACCTGTTTAGCATATGCAGATGACATTCTACTATTCATGCCATTCTCCATCAATCACCCTGATTATACATCATTGATAAAATGCCTCGAAGCAGTAGAAGATTGGCTCATTTCCCAAAATCTAAGAATCAACCACAGCAAGACTGATGTGATGTTTGTAACAAGAAACCAAAACTTCACACCTCCTACCTCCGTGAAGATAAAGGACAAGGAACTAACAGTAAAGCCTACACTACGCTACCTAGGTATAACCCTTGACCAGCACCTCAATATGAAAGCCCACATAAAAAACATAACAAAACTAATTTACCACAAGATACGCACATTACGCCACCTGCGACCTCTACTGGAACCCTCAGATTTCAGAACTGTCTACCAAGCCCTGATAATGCCTCACATCGACTTTGCAAATGCAATTCTATACGGACTCCCTCAAGCAACATTAAATCCTCTCCAATTAGCGATGAACACTGCTGCCAGAGTACTTGAAGGAATATCAAAGACAGATCACATAACCCCAGTTCTAAAACGACTCCACTGGCTACCAACCAACGCAAGAATCCACTACAAGATACTGATCACTACATTCAAAGCCATAAACAACCAAGCACCATCAACCATTACCAACCTTGTACACTCACAGACCCCTAATAGATCCAGAAGATCAATTGCAATGAATACATTAGTAATCCCGAAACAAACAGTCAGATACACTAAGGAAACAACCAAAAGAGCCTTCAGTATCCACGCCCCAAAAACCTGGAATGCCCTCCCACTAGAACTGAGAGTTATAACCAGCTTAACACAATTCAGAAAGAGTCTCAAACACCACCTCTTCCTAAGCTATTTCCCAATCTAACCTTCGCACATGAAAATATCACAGACACTTTTCTGACCAAGACATTTCCCCAACTGATATCCAAATTTGACTAATGTATTTCAATAATCTGTATATAGTTAACTAGCCTTATATAGTTGTACCTTGTTATTCCCAAGTTCAAAATCCCTGTTACTTGTAAAATGCATTACAGTTCTTTGTATGTATATGTTTGTTACATGTAAACCGCGCTGGTGACAATAGTGCGGTATATAAAAGATGTTAAATAAATAAATAAATAAATAATACTGAAAGTTTGTAAGTTGTGTATCTTGTTGACGTATATGTGCTTTGGTTTATCTTAGAAAAGTGTTTGTAGTTTCAGTATTTTAGCACACGATATTGTTTTATCATCTCTAAAAATCTTTTATAATAAAGCATATCTGTTCCTCTAAGCCTCAGCTCTTCAAATATTCTGACATGCATAAAATGATGCATATATGACTTAATTTGTGGCTTATTTTCACATGCATTAAAATATGGATACTGGAGTTGACTCAAGGGTAATTAGGTCTAGCCTACAGAAATTTACTCCTGTCTAATGTAAGGCAGACTATCTGATGTTTTCACAAAAATAGACTATGTCAATTTGTGGTCACTTAAACTTTCCGTTTCATTTAAGCAAGAAGCATTTTAAATGCAATTATAATCAGAGCAAAGGGGAAATACACTCCTTAAGTGCCCTTTTCTCAACACATTGCAGAATTCTTTTAGCTGTTAGGTCTAAGTAAGTGGCCACTTAGAACAGAAGCTATAAAAAAGTAGTTATCAACCCAGGGCCTGATTTTGATTTAGGCAGGCTATGTGCCACATCAGTACATAGCCTGCCCGCCGACCCCCTTAACCTGGATATTCACTTCTGCGGCAACAAAAGTGAAAATCTGGGTTATGCTGGATGTGCCGACAACCGCCGAGGCTAAGGGGGTAGCAGCGATTTTCGATGCTACCCGCTTAACCCCTGCGCCTTAAAGATAGGCGAGGAAAATTGCTGCTACCCACTTAGCCCTTTCCTCCACCCCCGCTCCACCCCGGAACGCCCCCAACATGCCTCGATGCTAACCACATAGCATCTGGGCGCATTAGGGACTTATCCGGGATTTTTGAAAGGCTCTACTCGTGTAGGTGCCTTTCAAAAATCCCAGATAAGGCATTTACATGGGTAACTAGGGCAGTTTCCTGTGTAAATGCCTCTGAAAATGCCGCTCTCCCCCCCCTGCCCAGTCTTTGGGGCACACCCAGCCATTCAGATTTTCAGGATATCCACAATGAATGTGCATGAGACAAATTTGCATACAATGGAGGCAGTGCATAAAAATTTATTTCATGCATATTCATTGTAGGAATCCTGAAAACCCAACTGGCTGGGAGTGCCCCGAAGACTGGGTTGAGAACCACTGCTATAAAGAGAACCCAATAAATAATAATATTATTCCTCCTGGACGTTTGTTGCCAAAGTGCACCTGGTAGATGCCCTTGGGAAAACCAACCAACCTGGATTTTTGGGCTCCTACTTACAAAGAGCAAAGCACTTGAAACAAGATATTTGCCATTTGTAATTAGTGTGGAACAAAGCCACTAAATTGATTAAGGGTCTCAAGAAATTTGATCACGTCATGCCCACTTTAGTTGAACTATTCTGGCTGCTGGTTTCATTCCGTATCCAGTATCCAGTTCTTATGATGATTTATTGTACAATGCTCTTTAGAACAGTGATAAGATATACAGACACACATCAAGAAAACCATATCAATGGCATACCACAAAATGAAAATACTCAGACATCTCCATCCATTGCTCGAAGTCAGTGGCTTCTGAACGGTATGCCAAGCCATAATTACCTTTATCTTGACTACTGCAACATAATCTATCAAGGGTTATCAAAGTGCATACTACGACCGTTAAAGATGGCCCAGAACACTGCAGCTTGAGTCATTTTCAGTGCCTCACAACAAGATCACATAATTCCCATGTTGTACTGGCTACCGATAACATCCCAGATAAAATACAAAGCTATAATAAACATATTCAAAACTATGAACAATTTTCAGCAAATTATCTCCAAACTATAATTCATAAAGTTTCAAACAATCGAGCAAGAAGACGCAGTGCTCATAACACCTTCACCATAACAATCCTAAAAGCAAGAAGCACTCAATCTGCCTGCAGCTGCTCCTTTTCATTGTATGCACCATCTATCTGGAACTCACTCCCAGCTGATCTTAGAGCTTAACATGTGGAGGCACATTCCGTACTGTGCGTCTCGGCCTCTGTGCGATTCTGATTCCATGGGGCACGTTTAGCCCCCATGGGATCAGAATCGCATCTAGGGTCAGTATGTGCAGGCCGGTCCCTATTCCAATCGGCCTGCACGTACTGAGCCAAGCCCAGCTAACTCAGAGCTCCTGAATGGAGCCACAAAGCGATGATGTCTGGTTGCCATAGCACCACGGCTGCACTCAGGAGCCGCAATCCCTGGTCACCAACCACTCTGTCTTTTCCCTGCAGACTGAACCCTAATCTGGCCTCCCATGGCCAGGATCGGGCTGCGGGGAATCTCCTGCAC
The DNA here is from genome assembly GCA_033557465.1 of Ichthyophis bannanicus. Taxonomy (NCBI): domain Eukaryota; kingdom Metazoa; phylum Chordata; class Amphibia; order Gymnophiona; family Ichthyophiidae; genus Ichthyophis; species Ichthyophis bannanicus. Next base: position 294,674,528 of record CM066033.1, on the reverse strand, counting down.
CCCTCACCCTTTTGCTTCTGGCTGGGCCTCCCAACCTCCGACTTCTAAGGGGACTTATTCCACCTCTGAGGTGGAATAAGTCCCCCGTCCAGTCTGCTGACTTCAGAATCGGCCCTGTACATCTGGGGCTGCAGACTGCCCACTGCCCATCCTAACTCCACCTTCGCACTGCCCCTTTCCGCCCCAGTCTAAGCCTCCCCATATAAACTTCTTGTTCATATGGGGAGGCTTAGTCGGGGATGGCAAGGGGGGAGAATAGTGGGGATGAAGTACCAATGGGACGTCCATCTCGCTATTTGTGGGACGGAATAGACCACAAAGTATCTAGTTTTTGAAAGTATCTTAAGACCTATCTTTTCCTTGAACACTTTGGGTCTGACATTCAATGTAATGTTCAAACCTCCTACTAAGAGGTAACTATGCACTCTCCCAACTCGTTCCACTCCATGCAAATATGCAAGAGTTTTACATAATCATGACTCAACCATGTAATATTCTGACATGAGCTCATATGCTCTTCGTCCTTTCTTGTCTGTACCGGCTCTCACCACCCTTTTATTATCCCTGGTTATCAGCAGACTTGATTTTTGCAACGTGGTTTTCTGTGGTATCTCTCAATCTCAGCTCCATCATCTTCAGTTAATTCAAAATACGGCAGCCCGGATCATAACACACCCTCAGCGAAGAGACCATATTACCCTTACTCTGTTTTAATTACACTGGCTTCCCTTGGCTTACCGCTTTCACTTCAAGATCCTCACGTTTGCTCATCATGCTATTCACACCTCCATCCCGCAATATCTAGCAGATCTGCTCCAGTTCCACACTCCCACCTGCAGTATTCGTTCCCTCCATATTGGTCGTCTGGTTCTTCCTTCTCCATTGCATGCCCATCTCCAGTCTACCCGTCATTCTGCTTTTTTCTTTTTGGATCCTCCTCTCTGGACTCCCTCCCCTCTGCTCTCTGTCAGGAACCTTCCTTTTCTAGTTTCAGGGCTTTACTCAAAACTCCCCTTTTCAACATAGCGTTTAACCTCTCCTCTGGCCCCTGCTGATTCGTCTCCCCCCCCCTCTCTCTTTTGTGGTTTTCTTGTCTCTTGCTGTCCTGACCTGTCCCGATATTGTAGTTCCTTTCCTTTCAGGCCACGGCCTCTTCTTTCCTTATTTGGTATTGTTTGTTACAAAAGATGCAGTATATCAAGTGCTCAATAAACATAAACATACTAAATTTATTGTAAGTTGATTGCTACTATATTATACAAGAGCCTAATATAAAAAGAAAATTAAAACTTTACACCCACTATAAAGAGTAGTTACTCACCTGTAACAAGTGTTCTCCAGGAGCAGCAGGAATCAGTCCTCACTTATGGGTGTCATCGACGCCAATGAAGCCCCAGCGGAGCATTTCCCCAGCTTTCCATGAAAGCCTTTGGGAATGCTGGCACGCATGCGCGGTTCCCTTCCCGCCTAAAGGTGCCATCTTACCTCAGTCAAATGACATAGCTAAGAACAGAACACAAAAATGTAAAAAAATTAAACTATGTACAACGGCAACTCCAAGGGGAGGAGGGAGGGTAGTGAGGACTGATTCCTGCTGCTCCTGGAGAACACCTGTTACAGGTGAGTAACTACTCTTTCTCCAGGACCAAGCAGGAAGTCAGTCCTCACTTATGGGTGACTCCCCAGCTCTGGGCTACCAGGAGCCCAGGCTGAACAAGAGAACTCCCTCTAGTCTCAGCAACACAGAAAAGGCTTTTCAAGGACACACCCTCCACCGGTAGCCCAACCAGAGGGCAGGAGGGCAGGAGTTGCCTAGACCTCAAAGAGATTCCGGAGTACTGCTTGGCCAAAAGCACTGTCCCTATGGGACTCTCTCTCCAGACAGTAGTGGGCTGCAAATGTCTGGCTTGAAGACCAAGTAGCAGCCCTGCAGATGTCTTGCAATGGAACAGAGCGGAGGTGAGCCACCGATGCAGCCATGGCCCTCACACGGTGGGCCGTGACCCTACCCTGCAAAGGAAGGTCAGCTGCCTTGTAAGCCCAGGTGATACAGTCAGTCACCCAGATGGACAAGGTACGCTTGGACACAGGCCTCCCCAAGTTATTGGGGTCAAAAGAAAGGAAGAGCTTAGAAGCCTTCCTGTGACCTTGCGTACGTTCAAGGTAGAAGGATAAGGCCCTCCTACAGTCCAAGGTATGGAGAACTGTCTCAGCCTGACTTGCATGAGGCCTAGGGAAGAAAGTAGGAAGAACCACCTCCTGGTTGAGGTGGAAAGAGGAGACAACCTTAGGAAGGAACTTAGGGTGAGTCCTGAGGACCACCCTGTTCTTATAGAACCTGGTGTAAGGTCTATCACAGACCAAGGCCTGAAGCTCACTCACTCTCCTAGCCGAAGTAAGGGCTATCAGGAAGATAGTTTTCCAGGAAAGGAAGCGTAGAGGGCAAGAAGCCATAGGCTCAAAAGGTGGGCAAGTCAGTTGCTGCAAGACCACATTAAGCTCCCACTCAGGAGCAGGAGGACGTATGGGAGGCTTGAGCAGAAGCAAGCCTCTGAGAAACCTAGACACCAAAGGGTGCACAGACAAGGAATGGCCCTCAACTAGGGAGTGGTGAGCTTCCAAAGAAGAGAGGTGGACCTGAACAGAGTTGGACTTGAGACCCTGATTGGACAAGTGCAGCAGGTACTGAAGCACCACTGACACAGTACAGGAGAAAGGATCCTCAGCACGTAGCTGACACCACACAGAGAACCTTTTCCACTTGAGAGCATAGGTCTTCCTAGTGGATTGTTTCCTGGAGGCCAGAAGAACTTCCTCAACCTCGGGAGGCAGGCCCCAGGGAGCCAACACTACCCTTGCAGCCTCCATGCCATCAGATGGAGAGCTTTGAGACTGGGATGCAGCAAGGAGCCCTGATTCTGAGAGAGAAGGTCGGGCTGCAATCCCAGAGGCAGAGGCAGATCCACTGCCAGTTGAAGCAGGAGGGGGAACCAAGGCTGCCTTGGCCACCTGGGAGCTACCAAGAGGACTGAGGCCCTGTCTCGGAGAATCTTGAACAGTGTCCGGGCCACCAGAGGGGTGGGAGGAAACGCATAGAGTAGGCCCTGAGTCCAGGGATTCAGAAAAGCATCTGCTGCTACTCTCAGAGGATGTGGTTGCCTGGAGCAGAACCTTGGTAGCTGGTTGTTCAGTGGACTGGCAAACAGGTCTATGGAGGGAAGCCCTCATTTCAAGAAAATCTTTTGAACCACCAAAGGATGTAGCTGCCACTCGTGTGGTTGCAGAATCCTGCTCAATCTGTCGACCAGGGAATTCTCCTGGCCTAGAAGATAGACTGCTTTGAGGAGCATGTTGTGTTTCAGGGCAAAGGAACAGAGGTCCTGGGCCTCCTGGCAAAGGGGCTGGGAACCAGTCCTGCCCTGTTTGTTTACATAGAACATTGCTACCTGATTGTCTGTCTGGATCAAGACAGACTGTTGTGCCAGGGAAGCAGTAAAGGCCTTGAGGGCCAAGCGAATAGCACTGAGTTCCAGCAGATTGATCTGCTGGGACGCCTCCCAATGAGACCACAGGCCCTGGGTGCACTTGTCTAGGCAGTGTGCTCCCCAACCCTGCAGAGAGGCATCGGTGGTCAGTACCACTGTATGAGGTGGGATCTGAAAGGGCACCCCCACCAGCAGATTGGGGGGGTGTAACCACCAGTTGAGGGAGACTAGGAAACGGTGGGATACTCTGATCCTGTCTCTGAGACTGCCTGAGGCTTGTGACCACTGAGTCCGAAGGCACCTCTGGGCAGGTCTCATATTGAGTCTGGCATTGGGGGTCACCTGTACTGTCGACGCCATGTGGCCCAGAAGCCTGAGACAGAGTCTGGCGGAGACCAGGGACCTGTGCAGAAACTTTCTGGCGAGGTCCATGAGCCTTTGTGCTCGGTCCACTGGTAAGAATGCTCTTGCCAGCTGAGAATCCAACCTTGCTCCTATGAATTCCAAGTTCTGGGAGGGGAGCAAAGTGGACTTTGCGAAGTTGATGACAAAGCTCACCTTTTGGAGCAGTGCGATGGTCCTGTTGGTGGCCTGTTGAACTTCCAGGGAAGTCTGGCCTCTTATGAGCCAGTCGTCTAGGTAAGGAAACATGAAGATGCCCTGATTTCGCAGGTAGGCTGCCACCACTGCCAGGCACTTGGTAAAGACCCTGGGAGCGGAGGTCAGTCCAAAAGGCAGTACCCTGTATTGATAGTGGTTTCCTCCCACAATGAACCTGAGATACTTTCTGTGGTCTGGATGAATGAGGATGTGAGTGTAAGCATCTTTTAGATCTAAAGAGCATAGACAATCTCCCTGCTGGAGGTAGGGCAGAAGAGTTCCAAGAGTAAGCATCTTGAACTTTTCTTTTACAAGAAACTTGTTGAGGTTTCTGAGATCCAAAATGGGTCGGAGACCACCGGTTCTTTTGGGTACCAGGAAATACCTGGAGTAAAAAACGTGACCTTGGAAGTGGGGAGGCACAGGCTCCACTGCCCTGTCCACCAACAGACCTTGTAGTTCCTGGAGGAGAAGGTCTGTATGCAGGGGAGGCCGGAAAGGTTCTCCTGGAAAGTGTGGCGGAGGCAGTTGATGAAAATGCAGGGCATATCCTCGATGGACTATGTCCAGCACCCAACTGTCCTGAGTAATCAAGGGTCACTGGTGGGCAAACAAGGTCAGGCGGCCTCCTGTGCAGGGCTGAGTCTGCAAGGGAGTTATGGCTGTACTCAAGGAGTCAAAAAACCCCACCCTGCTGAGTGGGAGCAGGGGCCGGAGGCTTGGGGTGTGAGGCCCTGTTACTCACAAGAGACCGATTACTAATTATCACTAATTTCCTGTATAGTCCAGATCCAAAGGTCAGTACAGGTGCAATCAGAATCTCTGTTTATTAGATAACTGATGAACAAATACAGGCAAGGGAGAGGAGAATTTCTGTCAGTCATCAGACACCAGACACCTCCAGAATTCCTCCTCCCCCGAGTATAATAGTCATGTTACATATATACATTTTTTGCTCCGTGTATTGCTTCCATATATGCATACAGTCTCCAAATCCATCCCTCTGTGAGGCCCCCTCTCCTCCCTCCTTCTGTTTCCTGTCATTGACCTTTCTGTCCCCTCTGTTCCTGTTTCAACATTCCCCAGGCCTCTGTCTTGCTTATACTCACCAACTGTCAAAAACCATCTACTGTCTTCAGGACTAACGGCTCAGCTTATACTTTTTTGCATGGTTTCCTGTGTACGTGCTCTCTGCACAAAGCCTCTGCATGTCTATGTCTGAACCCTTCAGTTCAGACATGCATTGCTAAGGTCTGTGATATCCTTATGCTGGCCTGGGGTTTTTTCCTTGTCTTGTCCACAATATAGTAGTTTGGTTGACATATTTTATTAGAGCAGAACAGAATAAAGGCCATTGAGTGATTATGAACCAGGAACATATCCCTAAACCTTATAATCCCTACAAGGGGGCACTCTGCCTACGGGGCCCATTACCCCGGCCCTTGGCCTGCTGACCCTGGGGGGCAGCTTGGGCAGCCTGATACTGTGGGTACTGTTTGTAGGCAGTGCCCTTCCTCGGGTAAAAGGGCTTTTTACCCGGGCCCTTCTTCTTATGTGAAGGGGCAGAGGTCTTCCTCGACAGCCTTGTTCTCGTGAGGTGCTCAGCCTCGAGCTGTGCGGCCTTCTCGGCCACAGGCTTGCCAAAAAGGTTTTCACCTCGGCAAGGGACATCGACCAACTTGTCCTGAACCCATGGCTCGAGGTCCGATGACTGCAGCCACGCCTGGCGTCGAGCCGCGATGCCAGCAGTCGCTACTCGGGCCGAAGTCTCGAAGCCATCGTAGGCGGCACGGGACATGAACTTAGAGCATTCCCGGATCCTCGAAGACAAGGACTTAAAACTCTGCAAGGGTTCCCTGGAGAGACCAGCAGAGAACCCGGCCAATTCTTTGGCCAGATCCCGCAAATACATGCCCATGTAGAGCTGGTAAGTCTGGACACGGCAAGCAAGCATCGAGCCCTGAAAACACTTTCTACCGACGCCATCAAGGCTTCGGGCCTCCCTACCAGGAGGCACCGCGGAGTGCATCTTCTGACTCTTCAGATGATGCATGGCCGATTCCACAACCATGGAATGGTGTGGTAGCTGTGCTTTTTGAAAGCCAGGACTCTTGCGGAGCCGATAGATGGAATCAACTCGCTTGCTCAAAACTGGCACCGAGGCCGGTGCCTCCCACATCCAGAAGAGGAGCCGTTCCAGCATCGGAGGAACCGGGACAGTAAAGGCCTCCTTCAGAGGAGAGTTGTACTGCAGAGCATCGAGCTCCTCAGCTCGAGGCTCTTCCTCGGGGTCAGCCGGGATAGCCAGAGCAGCGGCCATATCCCGGATAAACTCCGAGAACCTAGTATCCTCCGGAGGGGATCTACTCCGGGGTTCAGACTCTGGTGAGTCCGAGGGGACACACCGAGTCTTAAAGGTGTCAGGAGACTCCTCGTCTTTGGTCTCCCAAGCAGACTCGTCCGATGTCGAGTCGAGGTCAGACCCTGCGGGGCCTCTGGGCACCCGCCCCGATGCCGGAGACACCGGCGTCGAGACCCTCGGTCCCGAACAGGAGGTTGAGGGAGACCACGACCGAGGACGACCTCGAGCCGCAAGGGACTCGAGTATCGGCTCGGTCTCGGGGTCGACTTGGAAGTCGATGTCCCGGTGGTCGGGGCGGATGCACCAGACAGGCTGGCCATCAGCGCCCGCTGCTGCTCCATGAAGGCAGATATTCTGCTCTCCAAGGCTGTCAACCTGAGACTCAGCTCGGGAGATGCAGCAGCCCCCGACTCGGGCCCCGGAGGCGCCGGGCCCGACGTCGTTACTCGGGGAGGCGAGTCTACGAGGACAACAGGGCTTACGTGTCTAGCAGACTCCAGATCGATGCGAGGAACTTTGGTCGGCTTCTCCTGGTCGACGGGCCCGGGACGACTGTCGGGGGTCTTAGACCTGGACCTCGAGGGCCCAGGGACCTCCTCCGATGCCGCCCTCGCGAGCCGCTTCTTCCTCTTACATTCCCGGTCAGGGGACCCCCTATCCGAGGAACTCCGACGCCTCTCGGGATCGGAATCCCGAGATGTCGAAGCCTCAGACGAGGTCCGGGCCCGGGCAGAGGCCGAGTCCGAGAAAAGCCGTTCACTTTGCTGCTGACGACTTTGGAGGGCCTTGGAAGACATCTTCCCACATGGCCCGCACGTTTTAGAGTCGTGGTCCGGGCCAAGGCACCGAAGGCAGCAGTCGTGTGTGTCGGTGAGAGACATTATCTTCTTACACCGATCACACTTTTTAAACCCACTGGAAGACATGGGGGAGAAAAGGGCCCCCGCCAAATCAAAAGACTGGCCTTCCAGGGAAAATAAAAAAGTTTTGGCGCGAACGCCTAGCCACGAAGGGCAAAAACCGAAAAAGAAAATAGGTGGGTTCGATACCTGTGTACCGATCCCGGCGGGAGGGGAACCAACGTCGAACCGAAAAAGAGCGAAAACAACGCAAGTAGAAAAAAACGTCTTTTAACCGGGAAAACAGGACACACGTCCGATGGGCTTCACGGAAAAAAAGAGACTGAGGTAAGATGGCACCTTTAGGCGGGAAGGGAACCGCGCATGCGTGCCAGCATTCCCAAAGGCTTTCATGGAAAGCTGGGGAAATGCTCCGCTTGGGCTTCATTGGCGTCGATGACACCCATAAGTGAGGACTGACTTCCTGCTTGGTCCTGGAGAAAGTTTATATACCTTAATAAGTTGAGATGTTACTTTTTGCATATCAAATTAGGCTCCATGTACAAGTAAGTTGAGTTAAGTTACTATTGTGTGTCAAATTGAGTTCCATGTACACCGCTTTGACTTTCAGTTAAGGCGGTATAAAAGAATTGTTAAATAAATCAATAAAATAGTTTGGTTTCGTCCTCGGGTTGTAGCTCTTGGGACTTCTTTTGTACTTAAATATTCCTGTAAATGTGTTGTTGTTTTTCAGGGTAAGTCATATATCTTTTTTGACTCATCTCATTTGGAGGTTTTCTTACAAAGACCGGGGTGATTTACCTTAATTTGGTCGATGGCTCCTGGTTAGTATAAGGGGTTGTGTAATTTTGGCTCCACTTTTCGTTTTGGGTTTTATTTTTTTACCTGTATTGCTCATACTCCATTTTGTGGGCTGGGTGTTACTTATGTATGTTCAAGGATTAAGCTTTGTGTAATATTACCTTGTATTGCTTATGTTTTTCTTAATAAAAGAATTTAACTTAAAAAAAAATAGTTTGTCACCAAGCTATTTGGCCTCTCATCTTTTCCTTTATCCCCCATCCCAATCACTGCATCAGAGGGAGTGGAACATCATGTATCCCAGGTGTCAATTTTAAGATTAAAGCCTATCATCAATATGATGGAATACGCTTCACTTAGAAAGGAGGTAGAGTCGGGTAACTTCAGGAGAGGACTGAAGATGTATCTTTTTAAATGTGCATTTAAGGGGGTGTTTGGCCTGAGTGGTTATCAGTACTTACAATGCTGCATTTAGTGGGGGCAAAGGGATGGGATCCCAGTAGCTTTTCAGGTGGCCTGTTGAAGTATTATAAAGAGGTGGCTGCTGCATGAGAATTTTATGGCAAAATAGAATAATATGTGTGAGATGGCAGGGTTGGGTGAAGGTTTTTAGCTGTAACAGATGGTGTTTTTTTCATTGTCTGTGCACCTCATAGAGCAGTTTTGTTATGCAGTACATAAATGTTTATTTTATTTTATTTATTTAACTGTATTTATATCCTGCTTTTCTCTGGGTCAAAGCGGTGCAACATTGAGTGGGGGGGGGGAGGTGGACAATAATCAACTTCTGGGGATGGGGGCCATCACCAGGTGGCCAACATTAATGATTTTGACAAATAGTTGGGACATAGACATGGACGTTGTGTTACAGTCTCTTAGAGCATATGTTCAGGGGGGTGAAATAGGGGGGTTGGGAGGTAGTCAGTGGTGGGTGCTTGTTTCTGGTCCGAGGTATTCCTGGAATAGGACGGTTTTTAGATGTTTCCTGAATGATGGGAGATCTCCATTGCTTCTGATGTGACTTGGTAGAGAGTTCCAGAGGGTTGGTGCATATAGTTCGAAGGCTCTGTTGCAGGTCCGTTGATTGCATTTGGTTCGTTTATGGGGGATGGTGAGGGAGTTGTTGGTGGTTTGTCTGGTTGTTCTGTTGTGGGCTGGTCGGGGTAGTAGCATGCGGAGCTGGGAAGTCTGAGTTTGGTAGAGAGCTTTATGAGTAAGTAGGGCGGCTTTGTATTTGATTCTTGCTTCGAGGGGGAGTATGTGTAGCTCCCTCAGGACTGGGGTGATGTGGTCTCATTTTTTTGCTTTCTGGATAATCCTTGCTGTGGTGTTTAAGGCAGTTTGGAATGGGTTGGTGTAGGTGTCTGGTAGTCCGTGGTAGATTATATTGCAGTAGTCCAGGTGGGGGAGTGTCATGGCTTGCATCACTGTTCTGAAGTCCTGTGGTTCAAGGAGAGGTCTGAGGCATTGTACTGTTTTGACTTTGTGGAATATTGTTCCGGTGGTTTTTTTGATTTGTTGCTTGAGTGTGAGTGCTTGGTCTATGATGATTCCTAGATACTTTATGTGCGGTTGTATTTGTATTTGTGTGGTACCAATGTTGAGGTGCGAGGGTGGGGTGAAGTCTGGGTCCTTTGTTACTATGAGGGCTTCTGTTTTCTTTATGCTGATGGATAGGTTGTTCTTTTGCAGCCAGCTGGATACTTCTGTGAAGCATTCTGATAGGTGTTTATTTGTTGGGTTAGAGGTTGGGATTGGTGCATAGAGCATTATGTCATTTGCATAGATGTGATAGTTGATGTTGTGGGCGCGTATGATTGTGCAGAGTGGTTGCAGATAGATGTTGAAGAGCATGGCAGATAGTGTGGATCCTTGGGGTACTCCTTGGTGTTGCTGGAATGGGGGTGAGGTCGATATGTTAGTGCGGATCAGTTGTTGTCTATTGGTTAGGTAGGAGTGGAACCACTGAAGTACGGTATCTTTGATGCCAATTGTTTGTAGTCTGTGTATGAGGATGTTGTGGGAGATGGTGTCGAAGGCTGCTGATATGTCTAGGAAGATCATAGCATATCCAGAGTGTTTGGCTTGAGTTCCTATGATGAGGGTGTTCATTAGTGATGTCATGAGGGTTTCGACTCCGCGGAGTGGACGGAAGCCATGCTGTTGCAGGTCCAGTATGTTGTTGGTATCTAAATGTTCTTGGAGCTGTTGCTGGACTACCTTCTCAATGACTTTGGCGGTGAACGGGAGGCTTGCTATAGGTCTGTAGGAGGCGGGGTCGAGGGGATCCAGGTTGTGTTTTTTTAGGGTTGGACAGATGATTGAAGTTTTGAGGAGGTCTGGCATACGTCCTTGGCTGAGGGATTCATTAACAATGCGGGTTAATGGTGTGCTCAGGTCTTCTTTGGTTTTCTTTATCCATTCTGTAGGGTAGGGGTCTAGTGGAGAGGTGATGGTATTCAGGCGGGAGATGGTGGATGATATTTATGTAACCCATAAATAAATACTATACAGTCCTTAATGCATGAACTCCTTCATGATTAAGATATATAAGTGCTAGCTGTCATGTGAGATGAAGTTGGGGCTTAAACAATAACTTGCTGCAGTGTTTGAAAGAACCAATACCACGGAACTAGAAGCAGAAATGATTTGGAGCAATTAGCTGTTTTACTGCACGATGAATGCTCTTGTGCAAAACCCACCTGGCACATAGGTTTTCTTTGTGATTTTCACTGTTCCTTTTTTGCAGGGTTGGTTGTTAAGAAATAAGATACATATAGTAAGCAACAAATGGATTGAATTTTCCACTAAATCCTGCAAATTTATCTTTAAAAGATATGTTTTTCTATCTTTGTTCTCCTTCTATTGGTCTAGGCCAAACATCTACACGTGCATTCCTCATCTTATCCTGGAAATACATGCTTAGGAAAACATTTCCCCATTGAGTTTTGCATCTGCCCTGAGGCACACACAAATGCCAACTACTAGTTTAGACCTGAGGTCTAAACAAAAGGGCAATGTAAACTGTAGTAAAACCCCCTTTAATAGTGGGAGGAGTGGCCTAGTGGTTGGGGCAAGGTACGGCAGGTTGGTGGTTCAAATCCCACTAGAGGACAGCAACCTTGGTCTGGAAGGACTGGGGTTTCTAGCCCCACAGGTACTCCTTGTGGTCTTGGGCAAGCCACTTAACCCTCCATTGCCCATGTTCCCTGTATTAGTGTATGTGTCTCATATCCCCTCATGTTAAATGTATCCCCCAAATGTGTTGTGACCACTTTGATTGAAGGATAAGGTGGTATACAAAACTGTCTAAATAAATAAATAAAATAAATCTCTCCAGCACACATTTCAAAACCCTTGACTTACATTTAAATACACACCACCCCTCTGACCTCAATCCATCAACTCTGTACCCCTCAATATCACTCCATAACCATCCCATAACTCTGTACTCCACAAAAGTACTCTATCAACCCCCACCCACCCCTATTTACCCTTGACATAACTCCATATACAGTGTTCCTTCGCCACTTCGCGCTTCATGTTTTGCGGCTTCAGTGCTTTGCGGGTCAGCAGCCACATTGTGTAAAGGAGCGTTGTTTCATGTTGATGCGCGAGAGAGAAGGATCCCTGCATGTCAACCAAAGAGATGAGTTGACTCAGAGTACATGTACTGTACATACCACGGGCTTTCATAAAGGCGCGTGATTGGTTTCCGGTGTGACATCGACCAATAAGAGTACGAGTGGATTTATCCCTGTGAGTTGATTGTCTGCGCATCATTGCAGCCTCACCTAGCATCTTCTCTTGTTGTATCTCGCCAGTCTTGTCCATGATGTTGACTGTCTCGCATACAGTACTGTATTTTAGTGTTGTGTTGGCGATAACTTTTTTTATTAATTAAGCCCTTATAATGCCGCCTAAGCGCTGTGCCCCTGCGAAAGCTTCCTCCGGGGCGCCCAAGAGGAAGAAGATGATGACCATCAGCGAAAAAGTGAAACTTTTAGATATGATCAAAGAGGGCAGAAGTTATGCATCTGTGGCACTCCATTACGGGGTGAATGAATCTACAGTGCGGTACATCAAGAAAGAGGAAGCAAACATCCGCAAAACTGCTTCAATAACCTTCAACAAAGAAGCAAAACGTGTGATAACTCCGCGTAATGTTTATTACTGTATAAGGTTTTGTAATTAACCCTATTGTAATTAGCACTGACACGTTTAAGTAAATACGTATACAGTACTGTTGTAATTTTTGTCTTAAATGAGTAAAGTATGAATACTGTTTACATATTTAAAACATTCTTGTACAGTACCCGCATACACAAAAATTCCTAGGGGCAAATACTACTTCGCGGTTTTTCAGCTTTCGCGGAAGGTTCTGGTCCCCATTAACCGCGAAAAACGAGGGATCACTGTACCTCTTTACTCCCAAACCCTCCCATTACCCCCAGATCTTACTTGTGGTTTTCCAGATGGATAGTGGGGGGCAAGAATGATCCCAATACACTTGCCCTGTCAGTGCCTGAGTTCATAGTGGTGCCTCTGACACTCTTAGTGCTAGAGGGATCAGAAATACTATTTTAAATATGGGTGCTGTTGGGAGATTGCTTCTGTCCCCCAGTAGACACCAGGGGTTTGGGGGATGGGGTGTGCATGGAGTGCTTTTGAGGGTAATATGGATACCGGGGAGTGAATGGAGTGATGTCGTGGGTTTGAGACTGAGTGTGGGGTATGGTTACATATCCTATAACCTACCACTTTGAGAGATATTGGTTCTGACTTGGGGCCTGTTATTTGTGTCCTGCAGCTAGGAACCTGCAATGTTCCTGGCAGCAGCAATGAGATAGGGATGATCTTTTTTTAAGTGTCTTCATTTCTAAAATCATTACTCCCACTGAACTTGCCAACAAATGCACACGTACTGCTGCATGTTTTTATTCATATTTTACAAAAATCTTTATGTTCACCAGAGTCTTTTGTAAAATACAAAAAAAAATTGAGTTTGTCCCGATCTGGGAGTCTTAGTTCTTAACAGCATAAAATATGCCATATTGGGTCAGACCAAATGTCAAGTGCCAGTTCCAACAATGGCCAATCCAGGTCACAAGTACCTGTTGTCAGTGGCATACCAAGGGCAGGGCGGTGGATGTAGCCCACTCCGGATGCCAGCTAGGAGGGGGGTGCTGCTTCTGGGCCTTTATGGAGGAGGCGCTCACAGCAAGTATACCTTTGCTGGCTTGCTGTGTTGCCTCATGTCCACGCCCGGCGACTGTTCCCTCCTGGCCAAAGTTTCATGCTACAGCTGTTCTCATGAGACTTCGACTGGGAGGGAACAGCCACTCGGTGTGGAGAGGAGGCAGTGCGGCAAGCCAGCAAAGGCATGCTTGTCATGTGTGCCTCCTCTGTGAGGACCAAGTGTGGGGGGGGGGGGGGCGGTATGAGCATCATTCTGGAGGGGTGGGCATGAGCATCATCCCAGCAAGTGGGGGAGGGCACCTGCTCCAGATGCCCAATGACATTGGAATGCCACTGCCTGTCAGGTACCCAAAAGGAAGACAGATTCCATGCTGCTTATCCCTGAGGTAAGCAGCAGATTTCCCCAGTCCATTTTAATAATGGTTTATTGACTTTTCCTCCAGAATCGGTCCTGTCAGTTACACTTACAGCTTCTACTACATCTTTTGGCAACAAATTTCAGAGCTTAATTACATTTTAAGTAAAAAAATATTTTTTCCAATTACTCTTATGTACTACTTGCTTAGCTTCATTTTGTGTCCCCTAGGTTTGTACTTTTTGAAGGAGTAAACAACCAAGTCACATTTATTCATTCCATGCCATTCATTATTTTGTAGACCTTTATCATATTCCCCCTCAGCAATCTCTTCTCTAGCCTTTTAAGCCTTTCCTCATAGGGGTATCATTCCAGCCCCTTTATCATTTTGATGGGCCTTGTTTGTACCATTTTTCTAATTCCTTTATATCTTTTCTTAAATGTGAGGTAGACAGTGGAGAGTATTGGGTAGACAGCAGGGGAGGGGGGAATACACATGGGAAATAAGATCTCAGATGTTGAGGCTTTAATGGAAGAGGCTGACTTGGATTTAGTAGCGGTTACAGACACTAGTTCACGGAAAGCCATGACTGGGATATAATTATACCGGGCTATACTTTATTCAGGAAGGACAGGGTAGGAAGAAGAGGAGGTGGAGTGGCACTATATATAAAAAATAATATTAAAGCTGTAGAATTGCGGGACTTAAAAGGAAGAGAGGAGGCACTGTGGATTAAACTAGAAAGAGGGAAAGGGAAATCCATTTGTATTGGAGTTATATACAGATCCCCCTCACAGGGCATAGAAGTGGACGAAGATTTAATAGAAGTCATACACAGTATTGCCATGAAAGGAGAAGTGCTACTGATAAGTGATTTCAATATGCTGGATGTGGATTAGCACATCCCTGCTGCGGTGCCGGTAAATGGAGCTCACTCTGTGGAGAAGGAAGTTACCAGTGGTGTGCCGCAGGGATCTGTCTGTGGTCCATTTCTTTTTAACATCTTTGTTAGTGAGATTGCGGAAGAGCTGTCAGGTAAGGTTTTCTTGTTTGCAGATGATACCAAAATATGCAATAGACACCCAGGAAGGAGTAGATAACATGAGGAGGGATCTAGCTAAGCTTGAAGAATGGTCTAGCATTTGGCAGCTGAAATTTAAAGATAAAAAATGGAGAGTCATGCATTTGGGCTGCAAAAATCCAAAAGGGTGAGGTACTTCTGTCCACAAAAGAAGAGTGGGACCTGGGTGTAATTGTGTCTGATAAGCTTAAAATAGCTAAACAGGTAGAAAAGGTGACTGCAAAAGCCAGAAGGATGCTTGGGTGTATAGAGAGAGGAATGGCCAGCAAAAAAAAGGAGGTGATAATGCATCCGTATAAGTTTCTGGTGCAACCTCATTTGGAGTAGCAATTCTGAAGACCACACCTTCAAAAGAATATAAGCAGGTTGGAGTCAGTGCAGAGGGTAGCTACTACAATGATTAGCGGTCTTCATTATGTAGCATATCAGGACAGACTAAAAAATCTTAATATGTATACTTTAGAGGAAAGGCGGGATAGGGGGTGATATGATAGAGACATTTAAATACTTCAGTGGCATAAATGCACAGGAGGGACTCTTTCAATTGAAGGCAAGCTCTGCTATGAGGGGACATAGGATACGAGTGAAAGGGGATAGACTCAGGAGTAAAATGCGGAAATATTTCTTTACATAAAGAATGGCAAATGTGTGGAATAGTCTCCCAGTGAAGATGACTGCCACAAGAACAATACCTGAATTCAAAAAAGCATGGGACAAACACAGAGGATCTCTAAAGGTAAAAAGAGGACTATTGTAGTTGATATAGAAGAGCAGATTAGATAGGTCATGAGGTCTTTTTCTGCTGTCATGTTTCTATGTTTCATATGTAGTTGCCATTTAGTGTGTCCATATGTTCCATATTTTCAGTGTCCTTCTGAAGTTCCATAAGTCCTTGGTAGCTCTCATGCTTTCTGGAAGAGCATTCCATAGGGATGGAGAGTATAAGGATGATGCTCTGTTGCAAGGCGATTGATTGATTTTTATGGTTTGTTCTTCTTATATTGTTCTCCCGGTCCTTTGTCCTTTTATATTAGAGGTTGGAGGATGGCTAGGGATAAGTTATGGAGGATTTTGAATGTGATAACTAGTTTTTTAAATTTGGTGCGCACATGGACAGGGAGCCAGTGCAGCTGCATTAACATGGGCATTCCATGCGGTTCCTATGATTATTCGTGCTGCTGTGTTCTGGACTATTTGGAGGGACATTATGCCCCAAATCAAATTTGTCTGGTCTGGGTGGTATTTCCTAATGTGGAACCTACCATAGTGTATTTAGCTTGGGTTATTCTTACCTACATGCATCACTTTGCACTTATATTAAATGTCATATGCCATTGAAATGCCCACTCCACAAGGTCCTCTTGCAATTTCTCATAATCTGCATGCAATTTAACTTTATATTATTTTATTTATTTGACATTTATATACCGCATTTTCCAGAGTTCAAATGTGGTTTACATTAAACAACAATAAGGTCAATTACATGTAACAGTTTCATTAACTATGTACATTGTATTTAACTATGAACATTGAACGAAAGGCTCAGGACTTAAGCTAGTCCAGTTGAGCACTATGTACATTGAACTAATGAATTTGTCTATGCCTGTAATCTGGTTTGGAGTCATTAGCCTTATTGGGATGTATGTGTTTTCTATGTGTGTATAGAGAGTGTTTGCTTCTATGTGTGTGTTTTCTATTGTGTGTGCAGAGTTTCCTAGTTCTGTGCTAATCAGAGGGTGTCTGCTAGGTGCATTGGGGGTATGTTAGGTAGAGTATGATATGTGGGGTTCCAATGTGTTTCCAAAATGCTGTTTGAAGAGGTGGGCTTTGAGTTCTCTGCAGAATGTAGATAGATCTTTAATTGCTCTTAGATCGTCTGGTAGCACATTCCAGAGTGTGGGTGTGAAGTGTGAGAATTTGGTGTCATCTGTAAATTTAATCACCTTGCTTGTTACTATATCTACTGGTTTGAATTTCTTGCAGTTTCCATCTCCCAAAATGTTTTGCCAGAAAATATGTACATTAAGGTATTGCTTTATTGTTCTGCCTTGGAACTCCCAGCCTTTAGAGCTCAGGTGGTCTAGTTATAAGGTACACTAACGCTAATGGATGTTACTTCACCATTAATGCACATTATTAGTAAATAGGTCCCATTAAATAACATGGCACCTGTGTTAAAATAACATGCGTTAATGTTAGCACATCTTAGTAACTACACCCCCTAAGACTGTTAATAATTATGCGTGTTCATTTGTTCCTTTAAAACCTATGGGTCTAATATTCAGCACTGGTGGCTAGTGCTGCTAACGCAACTAGCCACCAGAGCTGAACATTAAAACTGGATATTCAATGCCAAGGTCATATCTGGCCCTGGCATTGAATATCTGGGGTCACTGCATAGCCCGATTGCTGCTCAGTTAGTGATACACAGGCCGCTGACGGGTCAGCAATCAGCTCTGCTCCTGATGTTAAGCAGTTAGCATAAGGGCGTGTAGAGCCAGAAGCCATGGATATGCTTAGGGGCATTTACTCGGTTTACAGGTCTGTAAACTGTGTAAATGCTTTTCAGTGCCTGGCTCTATTTGCTCAGCCAGTATTTGGTGTAAGCCAATGATTTGATTCTTTGGAAAGAATTGCCACTTTGTTTGTATTGCTTGTCGTGCGTGATGCTTTTGCTGCTGCATTGCTGTATATGTATAATGATTGCAGTAAGTGGTAATTTCAATTATTTGTGGATCTATCATATGAAGATGATTATGTGCTCATTTTAATTATGAAAAGATTGCAAATGCAATGTGTGACTTCTAGCTATCCCTTCTAGGTAATGCTGGCAACCCAACAGCTCCTGGGTTTTCTTGGCAGTGTAACCTGAAGTTGATTGCTAGGCCTTTACTTGGAGGCAATGGAGGATTAAGTAACTTGCCCAAGGCATGCTAGTAGGAATTAAACCATGGGTCCTGGGCACTGTTCCCTCTAAGCTGTGCGCGTGTGCGCGCGCACACACCTCGCCAAGCGAGCGCACATACTTTATAACAGAGCGCACAAAAATTACGGTTCTGATTCTGATAGAAAACAACACAGACGTCTTAAAATTTTAAAGTTGTTGTGTATTTACGGTTTTCACAAGTTACACAATATTTTCTAGTGCAATCAATGTGGTGTACATACTGTATTCTGACATGTAGTCAAATTTTAAAGTATATAACTCCGAGTGTTGTTATGTGGCGCACAAAAATGTAACCTTCCTTCAAAAGCTGCACAGTTGATATTTTATGCGCACACAGCCTACAGAAAATTAGAGGGAACATTGGTCCTGGGTGATCAAGCCAGTGCCCTCACCATTAGACTACTACTCCATGCTATAATTTTAATTATTTATGAATACATTAAACAGTCCAAGTCCCAATAAAAACCCTTGAGTCTCTCTGCTATTGACTCTTTTCCTTTGTTTACTGTATTTTATTTATTTACTTACTTATTTATGGAGTCTATTCTGTCCCGTGAATAGCGGGGATGGATGTCTCATTGGGACATCCATCCCCGCTATTTGTCCCCAGCCTTCCCATATGAACAAGGAGTTTGTACAAGGAGGCTTAGAGGGGGCAGGAGGGGGCAGTGCGGAGATAGAGTTAGGACAGGCAATGTGTGGTCTGCGGCCCCGGATGTACAGGGCCGATTCTGAAGTCAGCCCTGTACATCTGGGGCCAACAGACTGGACTGGAAACTTATTCCACCTAGATGTCGGGGGATGGGAGGCCCAGCCAGGATCAAAAATCTGAGGGGGTGCAGGAGATTTCCCACAGCCCAACCCTGGCCAGGGGAGACCAGATTGGGGGTTGGGCTGCGGGGAAAGGTGAAAGGGATCAATGGCCAGGGATCGCGGTTCCTGAATGCCCCACAGGATCAGAATCGGATCTATTTCTGTGCGTCTGGTTCCGACTGGATGCACAGGGGCCGGGACACACAGAATGAATGTGCCTCCACATGTACGTCTCACTTATCCATTATTCTAAGCAGGTCACAATATCACATTGATAAATAAAACAATAAAAACAACAGGGCCATTCTTCAGTGGGGGCGGCCAGCACATTTAATGCAGCTGGCCCTTGCAGCTTTAACATAGACCTGAATATTCAATGCTGGGATTATATCTAGCCACTGGCGTATTGAGAAGATATTGAGCTGCTCTCCATTTAGCTAAACCAGAAAAGTTAGGCCAGTCTTAAAGTGCCTAACTTTAGCCAGTTTAAGATAACCGGCAAGCGGCTGAATATCACCAGTGACTGGTTATCTCAAGCACTTCCCCCAGAACACTCATGCAGAGATGCACAAAACCAAAATAGTCATAATGTCACATCAAAACACCAAAAACATCAGGAGATGAAATTGCTTCTAAAATGTATTAATTAATATGAATACCTCAAGGAAACATCAAAATGTTTTCACACAAGTCAAATACTGTTGACCTCAAGACACCTCAAATATTAACACTTGTCTCCCAGGCAAATATTTGAATTTTTAAATCCCAATTTTATGACTCATAGGGGTATGTTTACTAAACTGCGTTAGTGCAATTCGCGTTAGGAGCCGCGGTAGTGACAGAAACTCCAAATAAGGACATGGGCGGTACATCGTCACCACTAACGCGCGTTCAAAAAATTAACGAGCGTTACCGGGCGCCGTGGCGCGTTACTGCGCGTTAATCGTAAGAAGACGTACAGACACAAAGCACTGAAACAGAGCTGTAGCACAATGGTTACGGTACTGACCGCTATTACAGGCAGCATGGGTTCGAGTCCCCAGTGTGCCTAACGCAGAAGGCTGTCCCAGGCATCACCCTGTACATTACAGAAGGAATGAGGAGGCATGTTTTTCGTTACGTTGAGTATTGGTGTCAGAAACACACCCTCGGAGTGTGCCTAGCCACGTACGTTGGTGCGTGCGAGGTTACGTGCGTAGCCCCGTGCGTGGCTGCGCACGTACAATCGTGCGTGGGTACGTGTGTTTTTACGTGCGTGGGTACGTGTGTTTTTACCAGTGTGGGCATCTTATATTACAGACTCTGTAGGGTGTCTTGCACCTATGCATTATGCTAGCAGATGTACGTGTGATGGCCTATGGTTTATCAGAGCCTGTGAGCAGGTGCTGGGGTTTCACAGGGTTGGATTGTGCCAGTCACACCCATGATGCACTGCACATGCAAATCAGCTGTCCACAGATACACACCATGGGGAATGCACCCCCACAGCACCTCGGCCTGGTAGGGGGAAGTGACCATGTGCACCCCCACAGCACCTCGGCCTGGTAGGGGGTACTGAACGTGTGTTGTACTGGCACAGAGTAGCTACACACCGTCACATTGTGCGGGTACTGTGCTCACCCTGAGGCGCCCAGCACCAGGTCCACAGCACCGTCCATGGCGCAGGTCCAACGCAGTGTTACTGTGTGAGATAGGTAGTTTCTGCAGGACCACCTTGGACATCTCTGTCTGTTTCGGTCAGGTGTAGCCCCCATGCACCACCACCCCCCTCCCCCAGGGCTGAGGGTGGCAAACAGGGTCTCCTATCAAAAGATCCACAGTCTACCTCCCTGCAAAAGTGGCAGTAGAGGGGAACATTAACCCTAGTCCTGCTGAGAAACAGACACCCCACAGGGCAGTCAATGCAGCTCTGTACACAGCCATAACACAATAGCAAACAGACATTAGGCCTGGATACGGTATGTTGCACCCCACCACTATCTGATATTCCCCTGGTGCAAGCCATCAACCACTGCACCCTGCAAGCCACTCCATCACAACACCTACCAGCTGCAAACAGTCTGCTAGTGCCCAGTGGAGATGCCTGCACCCAGAACTGGGATGTCAGCATACACAGCAAGCAGATACATCAGTGACTGGGCCCCAAAAGGAAACCCATATTTATCACATGAGAGAAATACTAGACAGCACCATGGGAGTGCCTAGCCATGCTGTGGTCACTGCACAGTCAGGGTGAGAGTGATCTCTCAGCAGGATATACTGAGGTCACCCTGTCTGTGTAGGTGGTGGCCGGGCACTACAATGTGCCTGTCACTGCCCTATGCCCTGTGCAGATGCACCCTGGCCAGGCCACCCTGTCCGGCCTATACCCATGGTACCTTGCTCCTCATTATGCACATTGGCAGCCCAATACTGGCAACATTGCTGGCAGTGTGGACTGTGGAAGGTGTTTGCAGCCACCACACACTGGATAGACAGACAGCCAACCCCACACCTATGCCAGCATTGTGCTACTATAGAGGTGGTCAGCAGCCATACCCACCACACGAGTCATGGGCATAGTACAGGCATGGATATGGTACACAAGGCTGTTGGGGGGGTCACACCCCAGGGTGGTGAACACTGTCAGAGACCAGACCTGCAGCACACACCGCAGACATCAGAATGATTGTTATGGTGGAGCTCAATGAGCAAAATGTGCTTAACGTAGGAATTGATATCTGCCAGTTATCATAGGGAACGTTTGATAGCTCTGTACCATATACCCAGGTGTAGGGTGGCATTGCTAAGGTATGCAACTGCTAGTATTGGGAGATACAGGCAGGGCCCAATGTCTTGCCTCTCCAGGAGGCATTGGCCAATGGGGCCTGTGGGTGGGTGTGTGGACCTGTTGGCTGCTGCTTTACGGCAGAGTTCCCCAACTCCAGTCCTGGTGTTCCAAACACTGTTCGGGTTTTCATGCTGTCCCTCATAAATATGCATGAGCTACATCTGCATACCATGGGGGTGGTGCATAGCTATGCAGCACAGGCATCTTTATTAGAGGCAGCATGAAGCCGGAATGGTGTGGGGCCCTCCAGGACTGCATTTGCGGGACTCTGCTTTAGGTAATGTGCCTGTTTCTGGTGTCTGTGTTTGGTGTAGTAAAATATAGGCCATGCGTATGTTCTCTGCAATAAAGGAGTGTCTTCACTATCACTGTTTAGTGGTGGGTAAAACTATGGGGATTGGGTTGGCAGGAGCCCCAGCTGGGATTTGAACCTGTGACCCTCTGGTCTTATAGGCACTGGCTGTGTCTGTTGCACCACACTGTGGCCACAGAGACAGTGCAGTCCCTGGAGTTAGTTAAACCGGCCTGACGAGTCAGAAACCCTGCTCTGCAACAGGTTTACTGTGGCCTCATTTACCTTGTATGCAGACAAAGGTGCACATAAACCTCAGAAAAGACCTCAGAAAAGGGGCACACACCCATAACCAAGCTGGGCAACAATGATATCATTGGGCAACATTACACAATACTCCCAGGACAGCTCCATTACAATGAAATGATCTTTGAAAGGGTCTGCGGAGCGTAGACCCTTCCACACATCATTTCTTTTTTATTTGGTGCTTTCCAGGGAGTGTTGTTCCTTGTTGCCCATTGCTATCACTGTTTCCCAGCTGAATTATGCTTTTTAAAATGTTTCTTGTGGTCATTTTTAACGTTTTATGTGAAATTTTGTTCTGTGCACATGTATCACACTGCTCACGTTTTGTGGGTTTCCCCGGTTTTTCTGTACATTGCTGACGGAAATGGTTTCTCTTCCCATTAAATGCCTTTAACGACAGGTTTTCATTCGCGTTGGAATTGAGCTCAGAAATTCAGCGCGTTAGTATGAGGGGAGCCTCTCCCCATCCACTCTCCGCCCATTGACCCCTTCTCTCCGCCCACTCTCCACCTTCTGCGCTGATTTAACGCGCCGCGGAGGTTTACGATCGTTAACTGCGGTTAACGCGCGTAAAGTACGTTTAACGATCGTTAGCACATCAGAACACGCGTTCGGACATGCTAACGATTGTTAAATGTACTTTACGCGCGTTAATCACGATTACCGCACTTTAGTAAACATCCCCCATAGTAGCACATAGTCACCAAAAATTCATTTAGGAAATTCACTTCAAAAATAATCATCAACATTCAGGTGCATGTTTACTAACTGTTAGCATGGTGTTTAGTGTGTGGTAAGTGCACCACACTAACACCATGGGGGCCCATGCTAAAAATCCTGTGCTAAGTGATTAGATGCGGACTGGGTGGGTTAGGGGCAAAACACGGGCATTGATGGTTCAGTACAGTTAACGGGGGCATCTTAGGTACTCATCAACCGTGATGGTTGCCATTAGCATGGCTGTCCCAACAATATGGAACTCCCTCCCAGATGAACTGAGATCGACAACAGACCTCAAAGACTTTCGCAAACAGCTGAAGACAACACTGTTCATAGAACACTATGGACACGTCACTTAACCGTACTAACAGGAACTACCAACTTACCCCTTCCAACCCTGATAAGAAATTGTACAACGGCACATGATATATCTTAAACCCTAATTGTATAGAACAATGTATTATAGCTCATGCTGTACAATAGCGCACAATGTACATAGCTCAACCTAATCTAATACACTAACTTCTTACACGCATGACACTTCTTGCACTGCATGAAATACACGTCCACTACTTTTGATTGTATTGCTGTTACACCGCCTTGATTATAGGATAAGGCGGTATAGAAATACTGTTAAATAAAAAAATAAAATGGGTGCACTTAATGCCGTCTCAATGAGCCTGTTAATTCAATGCCACATGGTTGTAATGTGCTAGTAGCAGGGGATTGGGTGCATACACACTAGATTAATGGCCCAATCGCATGCTGACTTAGTGCATTTTAGTAAGCATGCCCATCGGTTACTTAGCTTACTAAAAGCAATTTTCAGTCTTTCTAGTATTGGCATCCATGGGTGTGTAGACAGACCTATTTCCTTCTTTGAAGGCAGCTTCCAGCATGTATAGCATTGTCAAGCAGCTGTATACTTTGTTTTTTTGATATCAATGTTTTAGCAAACAATTGCTTTCTTCAGGGGTCCTGCTGAAACAAAAATGGTGTCACTGAATGAAGACACTAATGCTCATTTAAACTCAAACACAAACACCATTAAAAGAAAGAGTGTAGTGAGAGGAGTGACATGACACATGGAAAGGGCTCAGGGATTTTGGGTACAGGACGTGCTCTGGATATATGTTAGAGGAAATGGGGGTGGTTGGAACCTACGATTCCTCTCTGCAGGATCTTTCCTCTTCTGATTCTTTCTCTGAGCACATTGTGCTTCTCCTTGGTGCTAGCTGTAGGGAGATTTTGACCCCTACTTATCTCGATTAAAGCATGGGGGAAATCCCCTCTACCAGGGATCCTCCTCCCTTAAGGATGGCTAACTTCCACCCCGTACATCTTTTTTTCTCTGAGGTCTGTGGCCCTCTCTACATGCTCTTTATATTCTATCCTCCAAAATTTAGGGACTCTCACCATTTGCTTTCACTACTTAGACCTCTCCTTCATTATTGTTGATAGGCATTAGTTTGGAGCAGGGACCCACAATGTTTTTATGTTATCCAATGCAAAGGACATTTTGGTGTCTTGCTAAGGAAGGATTTGACCAAAACCACCAAACTGAACCTAGAATCCCCACTTCTATTAACATTTTTGCTGGATCGATATGCATAAACCAGCAATAGATATGTTTCATTTTAGATTTATAATGATAAACATGTCTTCTTTGGCAAAATCTACAACATCTTTAAAACCATCTCATGTTTAAAACTATCCTGACACAGCGCTGTTTCCAACTGCACATCATCGGTCAAGTTCTGCATCAGGGTAGAGAACTTATCTGTTCCAGATATCATCAGTCCAATCCTTCCTCCTAGTTTCGTTTCCTAATATCTTTCAACATTCATGAAGGACTGGACCAACAATACCTGCAAAAGATAAGGGACCTGATATTCATTTGTGAACTTTAACTCTGGATGTTCAATATGGGGCCATATCCGGCCACTGGCATTGAATATCCGGGGTTGCAGCCCAGCCACACATGGCGCAGAAGGTAACTGTGCAGTGGCGATATTCAGCCACTGCCCAGTTAGATTTTGCTGCACCTAACTTTTGCCGCTGAAAGATAACTGGGCAGCGCCTGAATATCGCCGCAGAATGATTATCCCTGGAATTCTCCCAACACACCCCGATGCTAAGTGGTTAGCATTGGGGCATATAGCAGCATTACTCCAAGATATTCATATTCGTGCCACTGAATATCCCATTTGGGGGCATTTACATGGTTTACAGTTCTTTAAACTGTGTAAACGCCTTTGAATATCGAGCCCAAGTTGTTTACCATGATTCAGAACTTGACCTATGATGAGCAGTCTGAAACACAGAACTAAGTCGGGAGAGTTTTAAACATGGGAAGGTTTTAAAGAGGTAGTAGATTTCACTAAATGAGGCACACTACTTGTTCTTGTTAAGTGATGTTGAGTCAATGTCATCTCATGATGACCCTGCGGATAGTTGTCCTGAACTGTGTTCAGTCTTCAGTCAGGCAGTTGCAGTAATTGTTGATAGAGTAGAATCTATAGCTGCTGTTATTGTATCAATGCATTGCATTGATCTTCTATGTTGACCTTCAATCTTGCCAAGTATGATGTCTTTCTCTAATGATCTTTCTCTTCACATGATATGTCCAAAGTATGAAAGCTGAAGTTTTGCCATTTCTAAGGTTTGATCTCCTCTAGTACTGACTGATTTGTTCTTCTACACAGTATTCTTTTCCAATATCAAAATTTGAAGGCATTGATTTTCTTCCAGGCTTTCTTCTTCAGTGTCCAAATTTGCATACATGTGACATTATTAAAAATACCATGGCTTGGACAAGATTAACTTTTATACGCAGAAATACATCTCTACTTTTTAAAATCTTGCCTAGGTCCTTCATAGCCATTCTACCAAGATCAATGTGTCATTAGATTTCTTGACTGCTTGTCATTTTATTATTGATTCTTGATCCAAGCAAGTTAAAGTTGTCTACTATTTCTATTTCTTCTCCATCAAGGATGAGATTATTGATTTTGCCACTTGCCAGGATTTTTGTTTTCTTCACAATAAGGTACAGGCTCATTTTAAGAATTTGTTCCTTGATCTTGATAAGCAGATATTTCAGATCATCTTCACTTTCATTCAGTAACATGGTATTGTCAGTAATAGGTCTTCCACCACTCTTCACACCTTGGTTGTCTTCATACAATCCTGTTTCTCTGATGATTTGTTTTGAATATAAATTGAACAGGTATAGTGAAAGAATGCAGCCTTGTAATACATCTTTGCCAATTTTAAACCATTTTGTTTCACCTTGTTCCATTCAAATTGTTGCTTCTTGATCAGTGTAAAGGTGTGTCAGAACTATCAAGTGTTCTGGTATAGCAAAGCTTCTTGATGTGGCCCAGAGGTTTTCATGATTTATGCAAAGACCTTGCTAGAGGTAATAAAACACATGCAGATAGTAGCATAGTAAATGACGGCAGATAAAGACCAGCATGGTCCATCTAGTCTGCCCAGCAAGATGGCAAGAGTAGGTGCACCTGTCGCTCTGTGCAGGCCACCCCTCCCCATGTCTTTGTTTAGATACCCTTTTGGTACTCTTTTGACTTTTCAAGGTTCCATCTCACATCAATGATGATGTCTCTTGTTTCTTGCCTTTTCTTGAACCCTGCTTGCATTTCAGACAATTCTCCTTCCAGGTATGGTTGTAGTCTCTGCTGAATGATCTTGAGTAGAATCTTGCTGGAGTGTAGGATCAGAGCAATTGTGCAATAATTTCCAAGAACTTGGATCACTTTCTTTCAGTATTGGTATCAGGGACAGCCCAAGGGGGGGGGGCATGTACTCATTGCGGGGCCTCATTTGTGCAAGGGGCCTCATTTGCATAAATATTTGTATAATATTAACGTGTGCTAACTTTTAGTAAAAATGCCTCTTAATGAGTGTCTGGATAAAGAAAGACTACCAAATTTCTACATTACTATACTCCAGTGCCAACCGCCAGGCACATTAGGAAGTACTATAAACACTGCACATTTAGAACCCATAACAAACCCGCTGTATTATAACAGCACTACCAGGACTCACAAAGCACCAAACCCTACCTATCAAAAAGACAACAATGCAAATATTAAACCAATACATCTCAGAGAATACCAGTATATCTTCTACTGGGGTAAGAGAACAAGTGGCACTTGTCACCCTGCACCCACTCCCTAACCTTGAGGGTTAAGGAGGGATGGGCCTTGTGTAGTTGTGGGGGCCAATGAAAGTCGGGAACAAGACATTTATATTTACAAGGATTTTATTTTCCCCGCTCCTTGGTGGACAGGAACAGGTGAGAAGAATAACCAAATCAGGAACAATGCAAATTACAGGCTTTCAATACTGTGCTTCAGCCTAATCTTCACTGAGGAAGCACATTACACCATGTGTCTTCTCTGTGCTGTATTTACAAATACTCCGGTAAGAAATAATATTGTTTTCTCTTGCAATCAGGTTACAGTCCAGCTTATTTCAGTGCTTCAATAAGCTTTCCTTTCAGTTGCTCAAACAGTATTCATTTCATAAGCTTTTCACATATCCTTGGTTAACATAACCAGAATAAAATATCAGGTATAATCATTCAAGCTTGGCTCTTCTCAGCTCTATCTATTAGACCAATCGAGCAGTCCATTGGCTGGTTAACTTCAATCATGGGAACTGGAGCCGGTGTGGGAAATCCTATCTCAGGATTACTTCCTGCTTGAATGCTAGTCTGTTCTGAAACAGCTCTTCTATTTAGAAATTGTTTGAATTCATTCAAGAGTAGTTCTGCCTGTCTTCTAGCAAGACTACTGGGAGAACCTTCTCCTTGCTTGGGCAAGTAATTATCTGCTTCTGGTGAACAAACAATGCTCTCCCTGTTTAGACTCTCTGTGCCCGTGGTGGAGTTACCCCTCCCCCATTTATCTCTGTTAGTGAGTGTTGGAATCACATGTTCCTCTGCACGAGCTCTGCTCTTAAAGAATGCTTCAAAGGTAGGACCTTCTGTATCAGTGTAGCCTAATTCTCTTGTAAACAGTTTAGCTGAATTCCTCTCGTCAGCTTGCTTGTTAAAAGCAGGAACTGCTGGCTGAGAAAAGCTAGGCTTAGTTAGAGAGCTTTCAGGCTGTAACCAACGTCTCTCACATTGCCTGAAACTATCCTGTACTTTAAAATCAGGATTCCCTCTTTCTGGCTCATAAAACTTGTTAAAGGAATTAAGTGCAGCAGGTACCTTAAAATGAGGCTTGTCAGAAAATGCCTTGCCAGCGTGCCTTTCTCTCCAAGGGTAAATGCTGTCTCCCAACAACCTAGGCTTTACTCCTGGTTCTGAATCAGTTTCCCTTCTGTTGCAGCTGGGCAGTATTTCTGTAGCAGGGTCAAAGGGTTCTGCATTCAAGAGAGCTTCTTGCCTTCCCAATGCCTTTTGCCTTCTCTCTTGTGGATTCAAACCACCTTCACTTCTCATTCCATTTGTAGTGCTCACTTCTCCATTCCTTCTCATCACCGTCCTACTCCTTCTCCTTCTCCATCTCATCCTACTGTCTTCCCTCTCTCTGCTTAACAAGGGGCCCCTGCTCTGGGAAGCCCGCCTCCTACTAGGGCGTGCCCAATCCACAGCTCTGCTTCTCTCCTCCCCTGAGGTGAGCTGATTAGTTGCCTGTAGGTTATGCTGAGAATGGAAAACCCTGTCTTTTCTTGCAATACCTGAACCAACCAGAGGGTCAGTATCAGTTTCCATGGCTTCTGAAGTTGCCACTGCGTCACACACTACATAAACAGAATACCTCAGCTTAACATAGACCATCACCAATCAAAGAACAAGGGATCACAATTTAGAAATAAAAAGACAATAAACTGGGAACCCCAAAAGCCAAACTTGAAATGTACAACACTGGAGAAATAAAACTATAAATTAATTTCCTCTTGTACTAAACAAAAACGCATAGACGGTAGCAATGCACATTTCCCAGAGCTGACATATTCCAGTTAATAAATTCAAAATAAAGTATTTTTCCACCTTTTATTGTTTGGGTATTTTATTTTTCAATTGCAATAGCTCCATTCACTTTCTTCTGGTTTCTTTGTGTCTTCGGCTAACTCTCCATTGTCTGCTGTCCATTTGCCCTTTTTTCTCTCTTCTATTTTTTTCCCATTCTCTTTCTACATCTGCTTTAACATACTGATCATCCCTTTTTGCTCTTTCCTCTATTTCTTTCTTTATTTCTTTTTCATCCACTCAAATTTCACCCTTCCATCCTCAATCCCAACATACTCTCCCAATACCCGGCCAATCGTAAATTTTTCTTCCCTCCCACACAAAATATCTTTTCCCCTCTCTATCCTCACTCTCCCAGCCCCATCCCCTTCTAGTCCTCCCCCAACATCAGCTCCTTTCTAGTTCAATCCCTACCCAGCATCCACTCCCTTCTAGTCCCATTCTCCCATCCCCCTGCATCAGTCCTAGCACGCCCAATCAGCCCATTTCCAATCCTAGCCCCCCATCAGCCCATTTCCAGACCAAGCTCCCCCATCAGTCCATTTCCACTCCTAGTCCCCCATCAGTCCATTTCTATTCCTAGCCCCACCTTCAGCCATTTCCATCCTATCCTAGTCCCCCATCAGCCCATTTTGAGTCCAAGCTCCCCCATCAGCCCATTTCCATTCCTAGCACCCTATCAGCCATTTCCAGTCTTTTCCTAGCCCCCCATCAGCCCATTTCCAGTCCAAACTCCCATAAGCCCATTTCCAATCCTAGCCTCCCCCATAAGCCATTTGCAGTCCTATCCCAACCCCCATCAGCCCAATTACAGTCCTATCCCAGCCCCCCATCAGCCCATTTCTATTCCTAGTCCCACCATCAGCCATTTCCATTCCTAGCCCCCCATCAGCCATTTCCAGTCCTATCCTAGCCCCCCATCAGCCCATTTCTAGTCCAAGCCCCCCATCAGCCCATTTCCAGTCCTATCCCAGCCCTCCATTAGCCCATTTCCATTCCTGGCCCACCATCAGCCATTTTCAGTCCTATCCTAGCCCCCCATCAGCCCATTTACAGTCCAAGCCCCCCATCAGCCCATTTCCATTCCTATTCCAGCTTCCCATCAGCCCATTTCCATTCCTAGCCCCCCATCAGCCATTTCCAGTCCTATCCCAGCTTCCCATCATCCCATTTCCAATCCTAGCCTCCCCATAAACCATTTGAAATCCTATCCCAGCCCCCCATCTGTCCATTTACAGTCCAAGCTCCCCCATCAGCCCATTTCCATTCCTATTCCAGCTTCCCATCATCCCATTTCCATTCCTAGCCCCCCATCAGCCATTTCCAGTCCTATCCCAGCTTCCCATCAGCCCATTTCCAGTCCAAGCCCCACATCAGCACATTTCCAGTCCTATTCTAGCCCCCACTCCCAACCCGAAGAGCTCCACGCCTGTCTGAGCAGCTTACAGGGAGCTGTGGACACCAGAGGCCCCAGCTTGCCTCTGCACAGCTGCTGTGTTCATATGAAGCCCACTGAGTGCTGGGAAAAGTTAAAGGTAATTTCCTTTTTCCCAGCACTCAGTGGGCTTTACGTGAACACAGCGGGAGTGAAGGAGCATGCTGCTCTTCTCTCCAGCGCTGTGCAGAGGCAAACTGAGGCCTCTGGAATCCTTGGCTCCCTTTGAAGCCGGCCCTAAAAACCCAGTGGAATGAAGTTCGTGCAGGGCCCTGTGCGATCAACATTCTTGCTCAATGGATGGGCCGGCCCTGATTGGTATTAACACAGATCTTTTCCAGTTAGTCAGCCATGATGTTGTCTTCCAAATTTCATAAGAACATAAGATATGTCATACTGGGTCAGACCAAGGTCCATCAAGCCCAGTATCCTGTTTCCAACAGTGGCCAATCTAGGTCATAAGTATTGTCACCACCCCCCCTGGTGGCCGGTGGCTGCAGGGGCAGGTTGTGCATTTAAATCAATTGTAGAAGTAAAAGACTCTTTTGGGCCAGATGCACCTTGGTCCTTGTAGTCCTTTCTCCTTATAGAAATGAGTCGTGGATGCCAAGTAGAGGGTAAACAAAAAGCTTTTATTTCCCTTTTTGCACTGAGGTTCGCTAAGTAACAAAAGTAAAGTTTTCCTTATTTTCAGGTTTGTGCCAAAGTGTTATTAAACAAGTAAAACTGTTACAGGCTTCACAGTTCCTTGTAGAATATAAAGGGTTTTCTAAACTTCGGAGTGAAACAAATAAACCAGCTCTCCTTTAGCTCAATGTAAGCAAAATCATTGTTAGTGCATGTTCTGGTAAACTATAGCTCTGGGAGTGACTCAAGGCTTCCCGCAACACAAATAGAGCAGTCCATTAATTCCTCCTGTGACAATGCTTCTAAATCCCCAGGCTCCACTTGCATGGGTTCCAGCTCATCTGTGCTTTCTCCTGTATTTGAGCTCTCTCTGGCTGCTATAGTATGCAAATTAGTATTTCCTTCACCTATCCTCCAGCTAGGCTGTTCAAGGTTTTTCAAATAGGAAGCATGACTTGTTCTTAAGCCTCTATGGCGTGGCTTCCAGAACTCCTGCCTTCTTTCATTCCTCTCAGAATGGTTATCTGATTCAAAAGCCCTTCTAGGAGCTAAGTCTCTTTTTAGAATGAAAGTACCACTGTACCTTGGCTTCCTGAAGTCGGTGCTGCTGGTATTTTCCTTACCAGGTACCCTTCCTTGGATACGATCTCCTTTACAGACTGTTTCTGTGAGTCTCCTGGGCACTGCTTGGTGTCCCTGAAGCTTGGGACGGCCAGGTAACAAATCCAGGCCTCTCTGCTTCTCAGTATGGGGGATTCCACTGTCAGGACCTTTCCTTCCAGTACCTTTAAGTTCCTTTCTCAATCCTTCTGGTGAGCTCAGGCCTCCCTCTAGGCATGGAGTCTCTCTCCCTTGGATCCTGGCTTCTCCTGGAGTCTCTCTCCCTTGGATCCTGGCTTCTTCTCCTCTTTCTCCCCTCCTCTCTAGTCTGGCTGCAGCTCTCTGCTTATAAAGCCGTTCTCCTCTTGAGTTTCCTGGCCTGCTCTTCAGGTGTATCTGATTAGTCCCTGCATAATCAGTACTTGGGTGTGTTCGCTCAGCCTCTGCAGGTTCATGCCTGCTCCCTCTAGCTGTCTTGCTATGCAATTGCAGCTCCTGCAAGTCAGCTGCTTTGTGAAAGACAGTGTTTTTTCCCAAATTCACTGCTTCACTAGCTTCAGCCCTATCACAGTATCTAACAGTTTCCCCAAAAGATACAGGTTCCACAATTCTTGTATTGGGTCAAGCAGTGATCTGGCAGAGCCTTATAAGTATTGTAACAGCTGCATCTGATTGCTATAATACTTCAATGGGAATGCCATCAGTGCCCAGTACTTTGAATTTTGATAATGCTTTCAATGCTGCTTTGACTTCTTATTCATCACCAACAGTTCTTGATTGCTAAAGTACAATATTTGATACTCCTTGTGGCCTTGAGCAAGCTGTATAATGCTCCACTGCCTCAGGTACAAACTTAGGAGTATGTTTACTAAACGGCGGTAAGGGAGCAAGTGTGCCATTTACTTTTGGTAATGGCACACATGTCCCCTTAACGCCGCAAAAATGCTGAATTTCAGTCCATAAAAGGCTACTTCAGCATAAATGGAGCAGGAGGCGGACAGTGTACAGAAAGTGGGTGGTAATACTGTGAGTTCCTTTATTGCTTCTTGCGCAATACCGGTTAGAGCCCCTTTACGCCTGTAACCGTACTGCCATGTGAAACCTTGCAGAAAGGGTGTCTGCAGAGGGGAGAGAGCCTATTTAAACATGAGCAGTGTGATGAAATGACAAGGGAGCCCAATACAGTGATAGTAGTGCTCCATTAGCAGTAGCAGCAGCATGGTGCACAAGTAGGAAAGGGCACCATGCTGATGCTGCCAGTGGAACAAAGGGAGTGGCACATTGGTCATGCAGGTGGACATTGTGGACCAGGCAACTGCCCAGGTGGCACATAGTGGCATAAGAATAGAGGATCCGCAGATATGCTATCTGGGTTAGACCATGGTCCGTCAAGCTCCATATCCTCTTTATCTTTATCTTTATTCAAACACTGGCTATACTGCTTAAATCAGAAGACATAAAACAGTGTACAATACAAAAACAAAATGACTGCTGAGAAGGAAGAAAGGAACGTCAATAATCAATAGGAAAGGAAAGAAGAGCAATAGAGAAAGGAGAGAAGGGGAGGGGTAAGAGAAGTTAGGGAGGGGTATGGGGGGATTAAAGGCACACTGAAACAGGTGAGTCTTTAATTCAGTTTTGAAGCTGGTGAAGGAGGGCTCAGAATGAAGATCCAAGGGGAGGGAGTTCCAGAGAGAAGGGGCCAGAGAGAAAAAAGTGGAAGAGCAGGTACATTCACGGTGTGCCTGTAAAGGAGAAGGGAGCACCAGATGGTAATTGTGGATAGAGCGGAGTAAGCGGAGAAGAACATGGAATTGGAGAAGGTCTGCCAGATTGAGGGGTGGAGGAGTGGATAGTGCAGTGTGTGAGAATGAGAATTTTATACTGTATCCTGTATCCTGAAATGCACTGGCAACCAGTGCAGGTGTGCCAAGAGGGGGGTGACATGCTCATAATGAGAGGAAGAAGTAAGAAGATGGGCGCAGTATTCTGTAGGAGTTGTAAACGGTGGATTTGAGGGTGAGGTAGACCAGTGAAGGAGACATTGCAGTAGTCGATGTGGGAAATAATAAGAGTCAGATGGAGAGTAGTCAAAGAGGAGGAGTTAAGGAAGGGGCAGACTGCACGCAGCTGATGGAGGCAGAAGAAGACACTATGAGAAACTGAGGAGATATGATCCGAAAAAGAGAGAGAGGAATCAAGAACAATGCCAAGTATCTGAAAGATGACACCAGAGGGATAGTGGTAGAAGCAAGGGAGGGAGCCAGGGGGAGGAGGACCCAAATGTAACCCATGTGGCAGTAGATTTGAGAGGATTGAACTGGAGAAAATTAGCAACCATACAGTCATGAATGGAGGAAAGACAGGCATCAAGGGGTGCTATATCCAGGTTGGAGGGACTAGTACGATGGAGAAGGAGGATATCGTCTGCATAGTAATATGCAGAAATACCAGCCTGCTGCACAAGAAGTGCAAGGAAGGCCAGGAAGAGATTGAAAAGAAGGAGGGACAGAATGGAGCCTTGAGGGACATCACAGGAAAGAGACAAGAAGGGAAAGGGGAGGAAGGGGAGGTAACAGAGAAAGAATGCGCAGAGAGAAAGGAACGGAACCAGAGCCAGGGGACACCAGAGACACCACAGTCTGCAAGACGATGAAGAAGAGTGCGATGATCCACAAGATCAAAAGCTAAAGAAAGGTCCAAAGAGACAAGGAAAGGAAACATCGCCCCGATCATGTGTGACATACAACTTGTTCAGCAGAGAAAGGAGAATAGTTTCAGTACTATGGCCTACGTGGAAGCCAGACTGGCGAGAATGAAGTGCATTAGTGGAAGCAAGGTGAGAAGAAAGCTGGGCAAAGACAAAATGCTCAAGGATTTTAGAAAGGAATGAAAGATTAGAGACAGGAAGCCAATTAGAAAGGATAGTCGGGTCAAGAGAGGGTTTCTTGAGGAGGGGACGAACAATGGCATGCTTCCAAGAAGAAGGGAAGCAACCAGTAGACAGTAGAGCATAAGAAGGACTGAATGAAGAAGAGTCAAGGAGGGCTCTAGAAGCCATTTAGAAGGAATGGGATCTAAAGGGCAGCAGGTCTTATTGGCGGACGAGATAGTATGAAGGAGCTCGGAGGCAGTTATGGGCTCAAAAGAGGACCAGGTGTGGGTGAGAAGAGAGAATGGGGGGGGGGGGGGGACAGAGGAGCGGAGGACAGAAGTTGGGAGAGAGGGGAAGGGCATGTCAACCCCTCTAAGTCAGCTGCTATTTGGTTTACTTTCGGTGCTCCCTCTCCTAACTTGGTGCCCCTTATGTCCACCTCTCCAATTCCTCTGGTACCCACTCTTCGTTACCTTGGTGTTACCCTTGATCCCTCCCTTTCATTTTACCAACACATCTCTACACTTGTGTGTAGCTCCTTCTTTCATCTTCATAGAATTCAGATCGTTCGATCACTTCTTCCTCATCCATCCCTCACTACCCTTGTCTTTTCACTGGTGATCACTCGGCTTGATTACTGCAATTCACTCCTTGCAGGTCTTCCCCAATATCAGCTTCGATGGCTTCAATTAATTCAGAACACGGCTGCCCGTCTCCTCACCTACTCTTCTCCTTGGGATCATGTTATCCCCTGTCTTCTTTCCCTTCACTGGCTCCCTATCAAAGTTCAATTTCTATATAAACTTCGCACCATTACCCATAAGGTCCTTCACACCAGTACGCCCCAGTATCTAGCTGACATCATCTGTATCCAGCCCACTCCCCGCCTACTTCACTCCGCGCACAGCAATCATCTTTTTCCCCCATCCCCTTCCCAGGCCCATCTTGAATTAACCCGCCATGCTGCTTTCTTCTTTTTAAGTCCTGCCCTTTGGAATTCCCTTCCTCACTCCCTCTGTATTGAATCATCTTTCCCCCAGTTCAAGGCCCTTCTCAAGACCCACCTCTACTGCCAGGCTTATGATCTTCCCACCCCATCCGATCACTCCACACTCCACTAAGCAGACCCTCCATTTGCAACAACCTCATGATCCAATTTGGCCACAATTGACACAGCCCCCTTTCCCCCTCCCACCCTTACCCCTCCACTATGTCTAATATCTGTGGTGTCATTTGTCCATTGCTGTCCTTTGCTATCCTTCTTTCTCCTCTCTCTATTTGCTTTCCTATCAATTTGATGGCGTTCTTTTCCTCCTCTGTTTTCAACAGTTGCAACTTTTTATTGTACACCGCCATGACACTTCGGTAATGGGCTGTATATCAAATGATACAAATAAAGATAAAGATAAAGGAAGCCCAGAAAGAGAGAACCTTGTCTGAGAAGAAGTTGGCCAAATTAGTAGAATCAGGGCAGAAAGGGGGAGCTGGGCCAGTAGATGAAAGGGAGGAAAGAGACCGAAGGATGGGGTAGAGCTGTCTGGAAGAATTAGAGGAATCTAGAATAAGCTTGGAGTAGTAGTCATTCTTTGTGGCATGGAGCATGCCCCAGTACTCCTTGTGATGCTGGCAGAAGGAGGCCAGAGTGACAGAAGAAGGGTGGTTCCTCCAAAGATGCAGGGCATGGCGCAGCTGTGAGCGTTGAACGGCCAACCCTGGGATGAACCAGGGATGGCGAATAGGAGGGAGGTCAGCCGGAGCAGGGAGAGGGGGAGCCAAAACAAAGTGGCCAATCACGCTCACAAGTACCTACCTGTATCCTTAAAATGTACCCATGTTCAATGATGCCTGTAGTGGGGCAAGCTGTGGATTCGCAGTGCCCCCTGCATAATGGTGCAATGACCGTTCCCCTGGAACCTAACTAAACCTTCTCTAAGCACAGTTACATGAGGAGATTTTATGACATCTTCGTGATTGGAGTGCCAGAGATTGCCTACGCGTTGCCTGACAAACTATATGCCCCTATCAATCCAAAATGCGCTACACTGTAGCGACATTGCCTCTCCCCTTGTCCCCCCAAATATTGATGGCATAAACAATCAACGTTTACCCATTCCATGCCATACAATAATGCATAGACCCCCAGCAAATCTCTCCTTAGCTGTCCTCTAGGTTGTAACCTCCGCATATAGGGCATCCCCCCATCAGCACTATCTGTGATATCCATCATGATCATACAGTGACTTTGACGAAACACAGCCATACGGCAGCTGTGGAAAGGAAATCTGCCACATGGGGTGGTCCAAGGGACATGGCACCCTAGGCAGAAATCCTGGCAGGCCTCCCCATGGTGCCATTAACCCAGCTGTGGAGGAAGAGGCCAATAGCACCTGCAGCTGTAGCCTTACAGGTAGCTGAAAAATGCAGGTATCCGAGGAAATACCACAGCAGTGGCTGCCATCCTAGCCCGAGACATATCGGTGGCAGGTGGTGATGGGGTCCATGCATAGTCAGCAGATGGGGCAGAGGCTGCATGGCCATACATGTGTGCCTGTGCCCCCCCCCCATCCAGACCTTGTGCCCAAGGCACCTGCCTAACCCGCATGTTTAACATGCTGGGACTACGCAACACCACCACTGACAGCACGTGGGCATGTCTGCATGGTGTGGTGGTGGTGGATGTGTGGGCAGCGGCACCAGCCTGAAGCAAACAGAAGCCTTGTCCTAGTTCTGTGTGCCATGCGCATTGCAGCATATGCCAAAGGCCAGCCGAAGGGAAGCATGTCAGCAACAGGGGCTGTTGTCTCCATATGGTAACACACACAGTTGGTGTGTATATGTCATAGGTTCAGGTCCTTGCTGGGCTGTCTGTATTGCATTTTCCTGTGGACAAAGTTTAGCAAACAGTGCAAGTACAGCTCCAGCATGTGCAACCCCCAAGGAAGTGACCAGCAAGGGTGGAAACATCCACCAGCAGCACAGACAGGCTCTACCATCCACAACTGGTTGGAGGCTAGCAGCACACTGAGCAGGCGGTAACAACATGTGGTGAGGCCAAGGTGCACTAATAGCGCCTGCACACAGAGCACACATTATCAATCCTTGAGCTGACATGGAGACAGGAGTGGCAAGCAGGAATGCCAACCATCCCCACTTTTGCACAGTGCACCAATGAGAGTATACGTGTGTGTGAGTATGGCTCCCCTTTGTCCTGTGGCTTTCTGCACTTAACTTTGGCTCACATTGTCCAAGTTTTTCCCAGCCTTTGTTTGAAAATGTGAATAACGTGAGGCAGAGGATTGTGGGTATTGCCTGACACAGCGCAGATTGGCCTGGATGTGTCTGCCACAATGGTAGGGTCAGTGGCTTAGATGCTATTATGCACGTCTGCCACGTGCATTGCCTGTGTGGCCTCAGCATCTCATGCTGAGATGGCACTCTCACAATGACCAAAAAGTGACCATGGCACGGCTATGTATCCACATAGAGTTATTATAATGTTTGGCTCCAGTGATGGGGATGCCAATTACTGAGCAAATGATGGGTATCCCAAGGTAGGATGCTTGTGGTCACTTTAAGCACATGTCATGCATGCTGACCAGTGGACCAACTGCAATTGGTTTGTGTATGGCTGACACAGCCAAGTGAAGGACAGCAGGGGCAGTCTTACTGCATATGCTGTGGTAAATTGTTGGTCCTCAATGGTTGCAGCAACAGTGGATGATGACAGGACAATAGCAATAGCCCCATGCTAGCCTATGTACCCCCACTGCAGTGGCTGTCCATGGTATAAGCATATTGACACTGGGAACTGACCTGCACTGTTATCAGAGGTTTAGTGTCCAAAATGGGCAGAACACAGGGTTGAACTGTTGCTGCTGCTTATAGCATTCAGGAAACAAAGAGAAAAGCATACCACACTGCAGACAATACCTGCCACACACTAGCAGTGATGTGGACCTGTAGCATGGCCAGCAGAGACCATCTCTAATAGTGCAGGTTCAGTGGACCAGGTCCTGGGGACCCATCCTCACCTTCTGGGTGACAGTTGAAACTGCTCTGCAGTGCGGCTTGCAGTTGTTATGTGCATGTAGCACATGCAGTCAGTAGTCTTACTGTGCTGATGTGCTGGATCAGTGCATTCTCCATTGGTTCATCAGTTGCAGACCACTGTTTTGCATGTGCAGTGCTTTATGGGTAGTGGAGGGCACAACCTATACTGGCACACACAGCAAAGTTTGATCAGAGACCTGCAGGCTCTATGCATCTGTGTGGAGGTGTAGTCTACTGGTTGATGCAATGTCTCTATAGTCGAAGGTCCTGGGTTTGATTCCCATTTGTTATGTCTACTCATTTTTATTAATAGTCACACAGATTAAACCAAGTGCAGAGGCATATCAACTGCAGTATTTTAAACAATGCACAATGACTTCACCAAAGTCCACAATGTCTTGAGCCTAAAGATCAGTCACCTCCCTTAACTTCCACATACAGCCCGGGATAGAAGTAATGACACTCATCAAACTTGCGCATTCGTTAGCTATAGTGTGACAATCTATGAGAGTCCAGCTCTACTTATAATAACAGTATTTTACCATTAACTCCATTATCAATAAGAACATCAATGAGAACATTTACTCTCTCTGATACACCATCCCCGTTTTCTCCCCATTCCCTCCTCCCACCCTCCTCCCTCCCTCCCAATCCCCACATTGCTCCAAACCTGTTTTCACAAAATAAGAGCATACAACAGAGCATACCAATCAAACACACAGATATTAAGGCAATTCCTAGCATATCTATCCAAGGGAACCACAGCCCTCCTCGAGTATATGGCCGTACTGAATCATCTCCCCTATACATTTAGCACAATACTCCGATCCTGGGGCGACAAAGCATCTATATATGGGGACCAAAGGGCTAGAAATACATCCCAGTGTTTCCCACCTTTTTGCTTTGCCGTTAACTTCTCCATATACATCAATTCTAACATCGATTTTTCCCACATCACCATTCCAGGAGGACAG
This sequence comes from Ichthyophis bannanicus, assembly GCA_033557465.1. Classification (NCBI taxonomy): domain Eukaryota; kingdom Metazoa; phylum Chordata; class Amphibia; order Gymnophiona; family Ichthyophiidae; genus Ichthyophis; species Ichthyophis bannanicus. The sequence continues at coordinate 294,635,311 of CM066033.1, read as the reverse complement.
TCCTCAATCCATCTGCTCAGTAGTGCTTTCTTAATTAATAAAAAGCCTCTTTCCAGGAGTGGCCTAAGTTTGGTAGCTATCAGTATAGTACTCCTGCTCCAATTATGCAGCAAACACACCTCCTTCTGAAGTAGCTGCTCTACCCCTAACCAATCCTCCATCATATTGCAAGCCTGGGCCCAGAGAGATTGCACCAGAGGGCAGTCCCAGAATTTGTGCATTAAAGTTCCTACGTCCCTACTACACCAGCCACACGCGTCGGACTCTTTAAGTCCGATCTTAAATGCCCATTTATCAGTGGTATATGCTCTCCAGAGAAATTTATATTGTAGTTCCTGTAAATAGATCCATAACATTTCATTCGGCACCCTCTCAAAAGCCTCCTGCAAAGTGTCCACCGACGCCCCCTCCATCCCCTCTCTACTCCACCTTTTAGCAAGTTCATAAAGGAACGACCTATCTCCTATGGGACGTATCAGGTTCCTACACTCTTCCTCTCTCATGTTACTCTCAGCCAGTTTCTGCAATACTATTCTAGGGAGTCCTATCGCCACCTGAGCCCCTCCTCCCACATATATTCCCCCCACGTAATGCCGCGCTTGCAAATAACCATAGAAATCATGCTTGTGAAGAAGATATCGAGCCTTCAAACTTTGGAAACTATCAACAACCTCCCCCCCTGTCATAAAAATATCTCCAATGCATACAATCCCCTTTTTCATCCACCCTTGGAATAAGTTAGATGCTGAGAAGACCGGGGAAAAATCAGGGTTGCCCACCAAAGGAAGCAGAGGCGATCGTCTCCAATTCCACCCAAAACGAAGACACAATAGTCGCCACGCTGCCCTGAGAGCATTAATATATCCTCCATATTTTCTACCCCGTACTACAGTAGATCAATCTGCATGAAGCATATACAAACAGTGATATGGGGCACATGCTGCACTCAATTGTGGTAGCGGGGCACAGCCCCCATCCTCCCCTAACAACGCCCATATATGCCTGGCCAAATAGCGGAGATTATAGTTCTTCAATATGGGTAATTCCAGCCCTCCCTCATCCCTTCTTCTCATTAAGGCTCTAAGTGGAATCCTGGACCTCTTACCCCTCCAAAGAAACCCCTGCAGGTATTTCTCAAAAGTTCTCAAATCCCTGCCCAAGATCCAGATAGGTAATAAGCGAAGTACATATAGCCATCTAGGGAGCTCCACCATCTTAAACAGTGCTATCCGCCCTCTCAAAGACAAAGGCAGGCACCGCCAATCAGCCAAAATTTTCTTCGTTTTATCTAACATGCCCGGTACATTCACCTGATACAGGTTCTCCGGTCGGTCTGGTAGCTGTATCCCCAAATATTTAATAGACCCTTCCGCCCATACAAGCGGAAAGGAGCCTTCCCACGTCGGCCGGACTCGCCCACCCACATCTAACACCACCGATTTTAACGCATTAATTTTTAGCCCGGAGAAGTCACCAAAGTCCTGTATCAACTGTAGGACACGCTCCAGGGATTGTTGCGGTTTCGTGATACAGAGCAACATATCATCTGTAAAAGTACTAAGTTTCATTTCTTCTCCTCCCAACTGCATCCCTCCTATCTGTGGGTCATCCTGAATGGCCCGTAATAAAGGTTCCAATGCCAGTACAAATAAATGGGGGGACAAGGGGCAGCCCTGCCAGGTACCTCTTTCCAAGGTAAATGGTTCAGAAAAGGCACCATTCGTTCCTACTCTGGCCATGGGGCTCGCATATAGCGCTTGAATCCATTTCACAAACCTCCCAGTCATTCCAAAACTATGCAGCACGTCCCACAAATAGATCCACGCGACCCTATTGAATGCTTTTTCAGCATCGAGGCTCACCAAGAGCAAAGCCTCCTCTCGGCGTAAACACTCCTCCATGCCCAGTAAGAGATTGGCAATATTTTTAGTCACCTCTCTCCCCTGCACAAACCCCACCTGTCGGGGATCTGTGAGGGATGGTAGGATAGGGTTGAGTCTTCCTGCCAGCACTGAGGCCAAGATCTTCATATCACAGTTTATAAGGGAAATAGGTCTGTAAGAGGCCGGATCTGTCAAGTCCTTCCCCGGCTTTGGGATCACTGTGATATCTGCACATCGCATATCCCTGGGGAACGCTCCTGCCGAGCAAGCAAAATCAAACATCGCCACTAAAGATGGGGCCAACCTAGGTGCCAACATTTTATAATATTCTGCCCCGAATCCATCTGGTCCTGGGGCTTTGTGCAGCTTCCCTTTCTTAATCCCTGCTAGGATCTCACTCACCGTCAATGGCTCATTTAAGCTCAACAAGTCCTCCTCCGACACTCTAGGTAGGGCCAACTTGCTTAGAAACTCTGTCCCTTTCTGAAAATCTCTCTCCTCCTCACTGTATAATTGGGCATAAAAGGCTCGGAATACCTGTGCTATCTGCATTGGTTGATGCTGTAGTTTCCCCCCTTCATCCTTAAGCACAGGTATGAATCGAGTACCTCCTGGATCCTTGACTAATTTCGCTAAACGTTTCCCTGTCCTATTACCAAATCTGTATAGCTTATGTTTGTAATATTGCAAAGACAGATTAGCCCTTCTCTGAAGTATCTCATTAAACGCTGTTTGGGATCTTGTATACTCCTACTGAACAGACTGAACGTTACTTCTGGCAAGCTTAGCCTGTAGGTCCTGTATTTTCCGCTCCAAGACAATGATACTGCGATCTAAATGTTTACGCCTCTTGGCTGTCTACGCTATAATAGCCCCTCTCATCACCGCTTTACTTGCCTCCCAAAAGAGTGTCGGGGAACATTGCGGCGTGTCATTGAAGTGGACATACTCATCCCACTGCTTCTCAAGATAGGTTTTAAAGTCTTTCTCCTCCCAAAGATAAGCTGGAAACTGCCACCCCACCCCCGAGGGTCCCTGGCAGTCCCACGTTATCCAGACCATTCCATGATCAGAAACTACAACTGGCTCAATCCCCGCCTGCACTACCTTTGAGAGCCCTCCCTCACTCACGAGAATATAATCAATTCGAGACCAAGTGAAATGAGCTCTCGACTGATGAGTATATTCCCGCACTCCAGGGTGGAGCACTCTCCACACATCTACAAGATCTCCCATTTTGCAGAGAAAGCCGATCCCCCTTTTCCTCCACGAGCCCCCTCCAACTTTCTGAGATTTATCCAGATAGGGGTTGTGGGGGCAGTTAAAATCTCCAGCCACAATCAACTTACTCCTCCCTGTTTTCCTTATAAATTCCAACAACATTTTGAAAAAACCATGGTCATAGACATTCAGAGCATAAATGTTAGCTAGCCAGATGTCTTCATTATATACTTTAACCTTCATCATAATGTATCTTCCATTGGGATCCACCTGCATACTGCTTACATCAAATGGGATACCCCATTTCACAAGTATCACTACCCCTGCCCTCTTGGTGCCTGAAGCTGCCCCATGTGAAACCGCCACCCAGTCTCTCTTTAACTTTTGAAGTTCCAGAACACTTAAATGAGTTTCCTGCAGCATCGCTATGTGTGCCCCCCTTCCTTTTAAGCATCTGCAAGATCTTAGCACGTTTGACTGGAGATCCTATTCCCCCCCCATTCCAAGAAATATATTTTACATTAGGTGTATTTCGCTTAATAGATCACCTGCTGTCTACTTCCACTACAGATCTTACTCCAAGAGGCGCCCAGCCTTGCCCCTGGAGTCAGCTTCGGGTCCCTCTGCTCCCCCCATAGTCCTTGGTGTCGGTACGCTAGTCTACCCAACTTGTGTATGCTCCAAGATGCGATGCTGCTGCTCCCCCTACCCCACCCCCCCTTCCCCTTCCCAACCCCCTCCCAGCCCCTTCCCTCCCACCAAAGAATTTGCAAGCACATTCCCCACTCTCCCTTGCAATGCATGACTTCCAACCCCTCCAGTTAGACCCCTCCACACTCCCTCTTCGCCCATCTCTACACACACACACATCCATTCACACATATACCACCCCCTCCCTCCATCCCATACACCCCCACATCCTTTAACATTCTTCAACCCTGCCGAGGCAAGGTACTCCCAACTAGGAGTTAGATCACTGTCTATACACCTCCGGGTCGCCCTTCCAGAAGTAACAAAAACTAAAGGCGACTTGTCCATCATCTCCAGAGTCCACCTGCATCTAATCCGTCGTGAGGCCTCTACACAATAGTCAGGTCGTCCACTGCTCACTCTATCAATGCAAAAGAGTGGCGTTGTCCCACACATAAACTCTTCAACCCATCGCGGGCCTTAAGCCTTCTCAGCATGTTGTCCATGCTCAATCGTAGCAAGAAACTTCCTTGCCGCAGTTGCCTGGTCAAATGAATGCGTTGTACCTTTGTGAAATACCTTCAAAATGGCAGGATAAGTTAGAGCAAAGCGAATCCCTCCTTTCACCAGCTCACTGCAAATGGGCGATAACTCCTTGCGTTGCGCAGCCAAGGCCGCCGAGTAATCTTGGAACATGAGCACTGGTGCATTATCTAGCTTAAGATCTCTCCGCTTTCGATACGCCTGCAGCAAGACCGATTTGTGCTGAAAGTTTAACAGGCGGGCCAGCACCGGCTTCGGTCTATCCCTGCCGCTTAATCGCTGCCCCAGCCTATTGGCCCTTTCAACTTTGATTTGTCCAAGCATATCTGTTATGCCCAATTCTTTCGGCAACCACTCTTCAAACAGGTGTGCAAGTTGCCCCTCAGCCCATGATTCTGGCACTCCTATCAAGCGAAGGTTATTCCGACGTGATCTGTTCTCCAGGTCGTCTACCTTCTGCATCAGAGCCTCAATCTGCTTCTGTTGTTTATGGCTGCTTCTCTCCAAGGCTAATTCACTATCTTCCAACACATTCACTCTCTGTTCAACTTCTTCCACTCTTCTTGTCATTTCAGCAAAGGTCTCACCCATCTCCTCAAGTTTCCTCATTACTGTGTCAAACTTTGGTTCCAGGAGCTTTACCACCTCCTGCGCCACATCATCTGAACAGGAATCCACACTTTCTTTCCCCGGAGAATCAGGCACTATAGCGGGTTGGGCCGCCATCTTGGAGTCTTTCGGGCCCCTCGGCTTTTTCTCTTCTCCCTGCCGCCTTCATCGTCTCCACCAGGTGAGCCAGTCAGTCAAAGTATCACAATGCACACGTTAGAAGGACAGGCAGACCCCCGCTTCTCACTGTGATTTTTTGCCAAGTTATTCGCAAGTTTCTTGGGGCGGCCCGGGAGCGAGACGAGGAAGCTCCTCTCCCGCTCATGTGCTCACGTGATCTCCAGATTCCCATTTATTAATTTTGTGCCTGGGTGCTTACTCATGGACATCTGAGAGCATGGCTTTAGTGGCTCTGCCACAGCCCATTGCAGCAGGTGTCTGGAATAACTGACATTGATGTGTTTTCTATTGTGCCATCATTGTGACCTCCCAGCTTTACGTAAAGAGGATATAGCTCATACATCCAGGCACATAACACTCATTGCATAGCCATACCCTGCACTGTTCTGCCATCATTACTTGCTCCATATGGGGAAAATGGTTTCAACTTTTTCTTTTTCTACCATTCCACTCTGCCGGGTGTATTTTCTTTGAGTTGCACAGGCTGAGACACCAGTCCCACCCACACAAATGGTGTTTCATGCACCTCATGGCACTGCTACTTTTGGATCACACACACCATATGCTTTTGGCCAGTAAGATCCCATACATCCACCCACCACACACATTGCAAACTCTCTGCTTTGCAAATCCATGGCAGTCCTGCACCCACCATTTGGCCATCAGGGAGATTCATGTATTTGCGAGTAAGCTGCCCTACCATGGCCATTAAGGGTCATTGGCAGCAGTTAGCCATTTCATGCACACCTCTCCTGTGACTGCTCCACATGAGCACTCATGGACAATCCTCACTTTGCTGCCTACATCCAGAACATGCTGCCTCCACCCAGACACTGTCCTGGCCTATAGAATGCCACACACTAATAGTACTTCTGGATGCATGCCCACACCTCACAGACACTGTTGTATAGCTTACGGCATGATGTTGGCTTTCAGAAGCACTTAGGACTGCATGCCTCTCATAGTGCCACCCCTCTGCTGCAACCCCTCCAGACTCCACTGCTGCCAAATCCCACCCATGACAGTGCCAACACCCACACTGACCAGCATCACTAGGCAGCTGCCTATCTTGCCTAGTCGACAGCACAGACCTGCTGTTAGGTCAAACATGCTCATCACACATTCTTCCACATAGCCAGGTATCAGGTGAATCAACTCCATCAGCTACCATCTGTCCTTGCATCCATACCTTCTCCAATGGCTTCGCTGCCCCCCTTTCAGTTTTTCAGTGGCTTTCCTGTGTTAAGGTGCATGCTTGACACCTTACCACCTCCTGTCCTGTTACCGCATGTTAAATGTCCAATACAGCCCTTAATGCTGGAACGCTTCCAACACACCCACCACACTTATCGCACAGTAACCACTTACCGCACATTAACAGGAGCTCCCTTACTGCCGTTTAGTAAGCATACCCCTTAGATTGTAAGCCCTCTGGGGACAGAAAATTAACTACTGTACCTGAATGTAACTTGTCTTGAACTTCTATTGGAAAGGTGTGAGCTAAATACTAATAACTAACAAATTAAATAAATAAATAAAAATGAAAAGGCTATTGATCTTTACAGTATAATGATTGTGTATTCTTTCCACCCTTTCTTGATCTTCTCAGCATCATTCAACATGGATCCTTGAGCATCTTTTAGCTTTCCAGTATGAGGCTGGAATTTTTCTAAGTTTTGTAGCTTTAGGAAAGCCGATCTTATTCTTCCTCTGATACTTTCTAATTCTATTTCTTTGTATACGTCATTGTAGTACTTCTCTTTGTCTCACTTTGCTGTATGTTGGAATTCTCTGTTAAATTCTGTGATAGCCTATCTTGCACTTCTGGCAGTCAGTCTTTAAATTCCAGTGGTACATTTTTAAGATCATATCTTGCTACATTCAAGAGTGGCTTGCTCTTTTTCAACTTTAGCATACTAGTAGCTGATGATCTGTACCACATTATTGAGTTTGCATACTAGTAGCTGATGATCTATACCACATTATTGAGTTTTCCATCATTAAGAACATAAGAACTTAAGATATGCCATACTGGGTCAGACCAAGGTCCATCAAGCCCAGTATCTTGTTTCCAACAGTGGCCAATCTAGGTTATAAGTACCTAGCAGTTTCCCCAAAAGACACAGGCTCCACAATGCTTGTATTGGGTCAAGCAGTGATATCCCGGGTCCCTTTTAATAATGGTTTATGGACCTTTCCTCCAGGAACTTGTCCAAACCTTTTTTAAACCCAGCTACACTAACAGTTTTTACTACATCCTGCGGTAACAAATTCCAGAGTTTGATTACACGTTGAGTGAAAAAATATTTTTTCTTATTAGTCTTAAATAAGTTACCCTGTAGCTTTATTGTATGACCCCTAGTCTTTCTATATTCTGATGACGTAAAGGATCGATCTACGTTTACCCGTTCCACTCCATTCATTAATTCATAGACCTCTATCATATCTCCCCTCAGCTGTCTCTTTTCCAGGTTGAAGAGCCCTAACCTTTTTAGCCTCTCTTCATAGAGGTATCCTTCCATTCCCTTTACCATTTTGGTAGCTCTTCTCTGTACTTTTTCTAATAATGCTGTATCCTTTCAAAGGTACGGTGACCAGAATTGCACACAATATTCAAGGTGCAGACACACCTAGGATACACCTGTGTCCATCTGTATTTCCCAGTCTCATTTAGCCTTTGTGGTCTATGATGTACCCAGAAGAGTGCATATTCTGTGTGACTGCCATGGTCATATGTTATAAGAGAAGGGTGGTGTTTGGACCCAAAAGCGGATTATGTAGCACCACCCAACCTGCCCTTTCTGGGTCAGGGTGGGGGACAGGAACCCCCACCAACCGATCCACATTCTACATCTCTGCAATGGTGGCAGTAGAAGGGACCATCAACCCCAGTCCTGCTGGGGAATAAGCACCCTACAGGCAAGTTAATGCAGATCTGTATGCATCACATAGGGTACCAGAAGTAGGCCTGGAAAAGCTCAGCTGCCCCCCACCACTAACTGATTATCACCAGCAGAGGGCACAGTCAGTCTCCACACGCTGCACCCTATAAGGTGTTCTAGCCATACACATACTAACAGCAGACAGTCTGCTAGCTAGTACACAGTGCATGTTCCCAGAGGAACTGTGTGCACCCAAAAACAGGATGTGAGCACACACACCAAGCTAGTATGTCAGTGATTGGACCCCAGAAAAGGGAACTCATAAATATCACTGGAGAAAAATAGCATATAGCACTATGGGGGATCCTAGCCATGCCATGGTCATTGCTCAGTCAGGGTGAGAGTGACACCCCCCCCCCCCCCCCAGCAAGACATGCTGTGGCCACCCTGTCTGTGCAGGTGGTGGTCGGGCACTACAATGTCCCAGCCATTGCCCTATGCCCTGTGCAGATGCATCCTGCCCAGGCCGCCCTGTCCGGGCCATACCCACAGTACCTTGCTCCTCATTATGCACATTGGCAGGCTAACATTGGAAACAGTGCAAGCATTGTGGGCTCAGTAAGGTGTAGGCAGCCACAAAACACTAGATAGACATACACACACTCCCACACCTATTTCAGCATTGTGTAAATATAGAGGTGGTTGGCAGCCCTGGCTGCCACACGAGTCCTGAGCACAGTGCAGGTATTGCTATGGTACTCAATACTATTAGGGTCACTCCCCGAAGTGGTAAATACTGTCAGAAACAAAAACTGAAACACCCTCCACAGATATCAGAAAGGTTGCTATGATGAATCTCTGTCAACAAATTGTGTTTAACTTAGGATTTCTTATCTGCCATTAATCATAGCAACCTTTTGATATATGTGGAACGTGTTTCCAAGTTTAAGATGGCATTGCTAAGGTATGCAGGTGCTAGTATTGGTAGATGCTGCTCCACGCTGGGCCCAACAGCCTGACTCTCCATGAGCCGTTGGATAGTGGAGCCTGTGGGGGTGGGTGTTTGTGTCCCTGTTGGCTGCTACTCTAGGGCAGAGGTTCCCAACTCCGCTCCTGGTGGGCCAAACACGGTTCAGGTTTTCATGCTGTCCCTAATGAATATGCATGAGATACATTTGCATACAATGGGGGTGGTGCATACAAATGCATTACAGGCATATTTATTAGGAACAGCATGAAACCTGAATGGTGTTTGGCCCTCCAGGACTGCAGTTGGGAAACTCTGCTCTATGGATTGCACATGTTTATGGTGTCTGTGGTCTGTAGGGTAAAATATAGGCGTTTATGGCGTGTTTATTTTATCTGTAATAAAGGTTCCGTCTTTATTACCACGGGGTAAAAAATAGGGACATGGTCTGCAGGATCCACAGCTGGGACTTGAACCAGTGACCTTCTGCTCCTAAATATACTGGCTGTGTGTATTGCATCAAACTGTTGTCACAGAGGCACATTATTCCCTGGGGATAACATGACTGTTCGTCAGATAGACCTTGTCTGTTGCAGTGTACGGCACCCAACTAAACAGGGCTTGGCCTTGCTCTGCTGTGGGCAGATGCCACTGCCCCCTCCACCACCAGCACCCCTCTGCCACCATGCTGACATGCCCTTGTGCTGGTGGTGCTGGTGGTACGCAGTCCCAGGTCATCCAGTGTGCCGGTAGGCGGCTGCCTATGGTGTGTGATATGGGGTAGGGGTGCCTGCATAGACATCCACGCTTCCCCCCGGCACCGCCTGCCAATGTTATGTGCCCTTTGGGGTACTTGCTGTGTACTGTCCCCTGGGACACTGTGGGACACACACTCGTGGACATGTTTGCCTTTGGTCAGTTGCTGTCTTGCTGGTTTTCCGTTTCTATAGTCCTATGTGTCACCTAGGCATCTGCCTAGTCCACCCTGTGCCCCAGCTGCCCCACTGCATGTCCCGCCTGCAGCCCCCTGTACCCCATTTGCAGCCTCACCGTAGTGCCCTTTCATACTTGGGCACTATGCTGTTGCTGCACATGTATCACTACTATCACTTTTCTTGGTCTCCCTGCCTTTGCTGTACATTGCTGACTGAAATGATTTCTCTCTCCTGCAAATGTGCCTCTAACGCGAGATTTTCACTGGTGTTAATTTTCAGACCCTGATTTCACAGCGTTATTGTGCCTGGAGCCTCTTCCCGCCCACTCTCTGCCCATTGATCCCTTCTCTCCGTCCTCTGGAGAGGCTTATTCCACCCTCTGTGAGCCTTAACACCGCCAGAGATGTTATTGCGCGATAAGTAACGTTATTGCACGGTAATTTAACATTATTACGCGATAATGTCGCCACTGCGACATTAGCGCTGTTTAGTAAACATACCTCTATGTTTTAGTGTACTTTTCAGAATATTGTTACTTGTAAACCGTGCTTGAGCACGTGAAAAGCGCGGTATAAAAATGTTCGTTAAATAAATAAAATTAATTAAGCATTCACTGATTGCATTCTTTCATTACAGTTTTTGCAAGTTTCTTCTTAATTATAAATGTTACACCATTTCTTCTTTGTCTTTCATTTCAAGGTGTCCGATGCCAGTCCATTTGAAGTCACTGATAACTAACAGATCGAGTTGTATACTTTCCATTTCATTCATGACCATCTCCAGCTTCTCTTGGTTCATTGTTTTTAAGTTCCATCTCCCAATATGTAAGATATCTTTGCATTTTCTTATTCATTTAATGCACAATTATATCAGCAGTCAGACGTCCTGAGGGCTTTGTCCCAAGCACATCGTAAATGCTGGCTTTACTCTAAAGTGTCATCAGTTCTTCTCTTGAAGCCTGTTGAGTTCTTTCTGACCTGGAGGTCTCATCTTCCATTGGGTTTTTGTGGCAAGATATGAAAGTGGATTGCCAGGCCTTTCTTCCATGCAGGAAATGCCAGTGTTGTTGCCATTGTCGTGGATATGTGATCCACTGCCACCATCATCATCTCATACTGCTTGGCATGGGACAGACATAGTGGATCCCTTTATAGCAGCAGGATAAAATCAAAATAAGCATAACTATCTCTTATATCTGAACAAATAAGGGTGACCTACACGGAGTGGTGGGTACACCCCTAAACAAAGGCATGGAGAGAGGTGACCTGCACGGGGCAGCAAGTGCACCTACCCTTGTCGCCTTACTGGGCAGACTAGATGGACCATGCTGGTCTTTATCTGCCATCATATACTGTGTGTGTTACTGTGGTTTGCCGTAGTCTGGCACATCAACTGAGACCTGTTCACCTTAGAAGACCCTGTCAGTAGTTAAAGCCTCCAACAGTTTAACTCTCAACATCACTAATATACACAAGTCCTCGCAGCATGACAAGCTGCAAACCAAGTGAGGATTTTCAAGGTTTTGTAGGTAAAATAACCCAGAGGTTTTGTGTGTGCTAAAGAGTAGGAATAAATGTGATTGCACAAATTATATTGCACAAATTATATTGAGTAATTTTCAAAACAGAAATATGTTCATGCTTTTATTTTGAAAATGTTCTGAAGTATATATATATTTTTCACACCCTTAAAAATTACCATATTAGATTTTATGATACCCAACAAATTTTGAAATATGTGTCATTTGCAACCACAGTAACCATTACCAAATCATACAGATGTATTGACCATTTTTGCAAATATCAACTTTTGCTCATTCTGTTCTGAACTGAAGAAGAGAATTTTAGGTCCCAAAAGCTGGCCAAGTCATGTATTGCATTAGAATCATTTGGAATCTCTCTTTCTGTGTGATCCTCGCAGCTCCTTTTGGTGGCTAGGCAGAAATGAGAGGACATGAATCCAGTGAGCCTCTCTTTCAGTCTTTTAGTATGGAGTTCATGAATTTCTATTATCAGGATTCTTCACCAGGAGGCCCTTGGCACTTGACAGTCTTACACCTTTCTGTTCTCAAATAAATGAGTCCAGACCGCTGAATAACAATAGCAATTGGCAGAAACAATAAACAAGAACTATATTACAAGCTATTAATTCCTTCTTCTTAGTCAAAATGTTTACAGGTAGATTTCTCCTTTCTCATCTTCATTTTGTATGTTACCAGATCCTCTTTGATTACTTTCTATCTTAAGTTGAACAGTTACTCCTTTCTTCACCACTCTTGCACCCTTGTTACTTAATCTGGTTTCTTCACCACTTACGCACCTTTATTACTTAATCTGGTTTCCTTGTTTCTCAGTGTACCTGAAGCTGGTGGTGATGCAAACAGAGATCCCTTGCTCACTCCTGGATCTGGGGTCACTGGTGTATGATGAGTGCTTGAGTTCCTTTTTCCTTTCATGAGAGGTGGGAGCTGGTGGCTTCTGAACATGCAGATCCCTGGAACTGCTCTGCAGGGCTCCTAGCTATGGTTCACTGGAAGGCTGGGCTGCTGTTACAGTTCTTGGAACCTCTCTCGCAGGCTGAGCTACTCTCCTGAGACGGTGGGGTGCTGGCAGACAGACATCAACTCTCTCCTCCCATGCAGTTGTTCTATGCATGTTGCTCACTCTGGATAGAATATGTGGCTGTGTGTAAAAGACCTATTTGTTCCCTTCTGGTGCAGTGGCTGGGTACCAAAAACATCTTCCCCATAAGGGAAGATGACTTCCTCCTGCATGGTGCAGCCTCTATGAGCCAAAGGCAAGTTCTGTCTTTGGGAAGTGGTTTATATATGAAGTATGATTTTCCCTCTCAAATGAGTCTCCACCCAGCATGAATTGACTGGCAGTAAGAACCTCCCCTATTTTGGAAAATGTCAGGCCTTCTCTACCCTTCCTTGTATTATTTAGTAGAGACATGGGATGGTGCTGCTGCTCTCACAGAAATATCTAAGCAATTTGTTATCCTTTATTCCCATCCAGTCATGGCCACTTTCTTCAGTCTTCAACACTGATAATATAAAGCCTATGCATACTCTTTATAATATACAGAAGTGTTCTTTATAAAGACGTGTTTTTAACGTTTTCCTGAAGTCCTTAGTGTCCAGAGTGGATCATATGTCCTCCGTGAATGAGTTCCATAAGGCTGGAGCAGAAAGTGAAAATGCTCTTCTGGATGTGATGTGCTTTGACTTTGAGTAATCACTAGGTGTGTGAATCATGCTCCTATTCTTGTTCCTTTTAGGTTGGTCGTCTGGGTCTCTTAGTTCCTGCAATATGTCGGCTGAGTTGTTTTGTAGTATTTTGAAGATCTTGAATCTTGTCTTAAACCTGGTGCGAGAGTGCATTGGGAGCCAGTGTAGTTGGTTCAGTAATGACGTAACATGGTCATGTTTTGTTATGAAATTATCTTACATTTATTCAATATATATATGACCAGCCTTCTTTTACTGAAATTTCTACAGCTCCTGTCACTTCCACAGAATATCCTAATTTTATTGAAAGTAATAACTTCAATTGTTTTCTGATGACTCATTCTCAATATTGTGTTTCCACTGCCAATAAAGCTGGTTTTCACATGGGTTGTGACATTAGAGGGGATATCATTTTACAGTATTCTCACAACTACATCTGGTCTTGTGAAAGTTTTTCAAACCAGCATCTGGCTCTATATTCATTTTCTTCAATAAGTAATTTTTTAAAAAATGTATCAGTTCACAATTTTGTTAAACATATAAAACAGCCTATATAAATGATAGAAACTAGCCCTATTAACTATATGTTATAACATAGGTTAATGCCACAACTTTAAAAATGAGAAAGCGTCAAACAGCAGTAACAAACTATTTGCCATTAGTCACTGCAGCCTCTGCAACCCCCTCTGTTCCTAGAGTGTTTGCTAACTAACTCCATTTCTACAGGTCAGGCTGATCAAGTCACAGCTTTCCCCATTGCATTCATGGTTTCATGCTTTTCCTAAAGAAATAAGAAAAGGCCTATGCATGCAACTGGGCTAAAGCCAGGATTGTATCAGTCTAATCTGTAGAAGCGGACTCAGTTCATAGCCCTAGTCCCATAAGCCTGTGAGTTGGGTGAAATCATGAGTATTAAAGCAGCAGAGGTTAATGCCTTTTCAGACTGTTCATTTTTTGTGGAAGTGGGGTTTCAGTTGTTATATCAATTTCTTGCTGCCTCTGTCCTGCAACAGGAAAAGAGATGGATTCTACACAGATAGTCCTTATATTTAAGTGCCGTTTTTCTAAAATGTGCTAACCTATACCCAACATAAAATCCGAAAGCCCCCCTCCCTCAAGATAAGCTGACAGGAACCATAGCCTCCTTCTATATACAATAATAATTATCCAAATTAATCACCAATCAACAAAAATGTTACAAACAAAACAGAGAAAACACCCACGATCACTTAAGGATATATTTAAGAATTTACACAATGTGAATCATTCATCTGTTTCACTATATATAAGTTATATTAGATATGATAACAACCCAATCATGTATATATAACACCTTTCACTTTATTAGTTAATTAGTTCTAAAATACGTATTACTTGTATTTAGTTCCTATGTTACACTGTATTGTTGTTAATACTGTAAACCGCCTTGATTACTTGATAAGGCAGTATAAATAAACCTTAAAAAAATAAAATAAACTGCTTATTTATTTTATTTATTTATTTATTTAAATTATCTTATATACCGCACTATTCAGCATCAGCGCGGTTCACATAGAACAAAAAATCTCAGTACATTCAACATGCATGAGTTTACAGATAACAAGGGAAGAAACTTGGATAACAGGGGAAACTATTTACAGTCTATTTACAGGGGTAATACTACTGCATGGGAACATGTTACTAGGAACAGTTGATAAGAATATATTCAATAATTATAGAGAGTCAGCCTTGGCGTGTTATTGAGACACCGAGGAATTGAATAACTGAGTGGAAACACTGCGGTCAATGGGTAACGCTGACTCTATAAGGTACTTGTTGAAGAGATAAAATTTGAGGGCTTTCCTAAATTGTATTAAGCTTAACGTGAATTAGGGCTTGCTTTTAGTGCTCAGTCATGGTAATAGTTAACATGGTGGAGTTAATATATGGAGAGTAATTTTAAAACAGGAAAGCCAAAAAGATGCCTATTCCAAGCCTATGGGGTATGTTTACTAAACTGCGGTAATCGTACATAACGCGCGTTATGTAATGTTAACGATCGTAAGTGCAGCATAACGCGCGTTATGATGCGCTTACGATCATTAACGTTATATAAAGCGCGTTATGATGCGCTAACGATCGTAAACTCCCGCGGTGCGGTAAAACACCGCAGAAGGTGGAGAGAGGGCGCAGAGAAGGGGTCAATGGGCAGAGAGTGGGCGGGGAGAGGCTCCCTTCACACTAACGCGCTGATCTGAAGAGCTCAATTCCAACGCGAATGAAAACCTGCCGTTAAATGAACATTACAGGGGAGAGAAACCATTTAAGTGTCAGCAATGTACAGGCCAGACAGGGAAACCAAAACAAAAGTGATAAGTGTGATACATGTGCACAGAACAAAAGGGCACATAAACACTGAAAATGACCCCAACAAACTGGAAAAAAACCATAACCAAGCTGGTCAATAGTGGTATAAATGAGAAACATCAACCCCTCCCCCCCCGAGTAAGCTCCATAGAACAGATATAAATCGTGGAAGGGTCTATAATCCGTCCCCATACAAGGTGAATGAGCTCACAGTGAAATAGCGCTGCTCAGGGTTTTCCCCACCATCGGACAGGGTTCCTATGGCATGCACATGTCCCGCAACATCAGGGCGGGCACGTCGGAACGGCAACTGGACAGATACCGAAAAAGGGGATACAGAGGGTCGCAGGCGGCACATGCTGTGGTGCAGCTGGGCCACAGTGCGGACTAGGGCGATGCCTAGGTGGCCCATACGAATGCTGAAGCAGCAGAGCAGCCAGACAGCAACTGCTGAAGGCCCAACATGGGCACGACTGTGTTTCCCACAGTGTCACAGGGGATAGTACCCAGCAGCAACCCCCAAGGGCACGGAACATTGACAGGCGGTGCTGGGGGGAAGCGTGGACACCTATGCAGGCACCCCTAACCCAGAACCCGCACCATAGGCAGCCGCCTACCTGCACACTGGATGGCCTGAGACTGCGCACCACCAGCTCCACCAGCAGAAGGGCATGTCAGCATGGTGGCTGAGGGATACTGGTGGTGAAGGGGGCAGTGGCAGCTGCCCAGAGCAGACCGTGGCCTAGCCCTGTGTAGATGGGTGCCGTGTACTGCAACAGACGGCCCTGTCTGACGAACAGTCATGGTATCACCAAGGAATGTACTGACTCTGTGGCAACAAGGTGGTGCAGTGCGCAAAACCAGTGTATTCAGAAGCAGAAGGTCACAGGTTCAAGTCCCAGCTGTGGTTCCTGCCAACCCAGTCCCCATATTTTACCCACTACTACAACGTGCTAATACAGACAGCACCTTTATTGCAGATGACATAAACATGCCCAAGACATGCACATTTTACCCTACAGAGCACGGACACCATATACATGCACATTACCTAGAGCAGAGTCTCCCAAATGCAGTCCTGGAGGGCCAAACACCATTCCGGTTCCATGCTGCCTCTGATAAAGATGCCTGTGCTGCATTTCTATGCGCCACCCCCATGGTATGCAGATGTATCTCATGCATATTCATGAGGGACAGCATGAAAACCCGAATAGTGTTTGGCACCGCAGGACTGGAGTTGGGAACCTCTGCCGTAAAGCAGCAGCCAACAGGGGCAGACACACCGCACCCACAGGCCCCATTATCCAAAGCCTCCTGGAGAGGCAGGACTTTGGGCTCTGCGTGCATCTCCCAATACTAGCACTTGCATACCTTAGTAATGCCACCTAAACCTGGGAATATGGTACACATCCTTAAAGAGGTTGCTATGATTACTGGCAGATAGCAATTCCTAGGTTAAGTACAATATTCTGATTGAGCTGCGTCATAGCAACCTTTCTGATGTCTGTGGAGTGTGCTACAGGTCTTGTGTCTGACAGTGTTTACCAATCTGGGGAGTGACTCCTACAGTATTGCGTACCATAGCCATGCCTGCACTGTGCCCAGGACTGGTGTGGTGGCCTGGGCTGCCGAACACCTCTATAGTTGCACAATGCTGGCATAGGTGTGGGGAGTGTGTGTCTGTCTATCCAGTGTGTGGTGGCTGCCAACACCCTCCACAGCCCACATTGCTAGCACTGTTGCCAGTATTGGCCTGCCAATGTGCATAATGAGGAGCAAGGTACCATGGGAATAGCCTGGATAGGGTGGCCTGGCCTGGCCGCATCTGCACAGGGCATAGGGCAATGGCTCGGACATTGTAGTGCCTGGTACCACCTGCACAGACAGGGTGGCCATAGCATGTCCTGCTGGGAGGTCACTCTCACCCTGACTGAGCAGTGACCATGGCATGGCTGGGTTCCCCCATAGTGCTATATAAGCATTTTTTCCATGTGATATTTATGGGTTTTCTTTTGAGGCCAATCACTGACTTATATGCTTGGTGTGTATGCTGATATCCCTGTTCTGGGTATATGCATCTTCTCCAGGACCATGCACCATGCACTATGGGCTAGCTGGCAGACTGTCTGCAGCTAGTATGTGTCTTGCTGAAACACCTTGCAGGGTGCAGCGGCTGGAGGCTTGCTGCTGGAGAATGTCAGATAATGGTGGGGGGCAGCTGAGCATTTCCACACCTGCTGTTGTGTTATGGATGTGTACTGCCCTGCATTGCCTGCCCTGTAGGGTGTTTGATCCCTAGCAGGACTTGGTTGATGGTCCCCTCTATTGCCACCATTGCAGGGGAGTAGAAAGTAGATCTGTTGGTGGGAGATCCTGAGCCCCAGAGGGTGCGTTGGGTGGTGGTATGTAATCTCCCTGTGGGTCCCAACACCCCCCTTCACTTACTTTATGTGACCATGGCACCCACACAGGGTATGTACTTTTCTGGGTGCATCATAGTCCACAAGGGCTAGATGTGACATACAGATGAACCCAGGCATATCCTAGGGGTGTTTGCAAGGACTACCTATCACACATTGGCACTGATGGGGACCCGCAGCATAGCCTATCTCAGCACAGCCAGGTGCTGTGAGAATGGTGCTGGGCACCATACCTCTCCCTCAGGATGACCACACTGTGATGGTCTGTAGCTACTCTGTGCCACTAACATACACCGTCGGCACCCCCTACCAGGCTGAGGTGCTGTGGGGTGCATACCCCATCTTGTGATCATCTGTAGACTGCTGATTTACATGTGCTGTGCATCCTGGGTACGGATGGGTTGACTCTCTCCTGGTAACCACAGCAGAATGTAGGTGTGGTGCCGTGCAGTCCTCCTGTAGCCAGCCAGATGTTTATTAGCAGCTCTAGCCCACTGGTTACTTCACTGCCCATGGAGCCAGAGGTCATGGGTTCAAAACCCACAGTGGGTTTCATCAATAGGGCTGTCTTAGGCATTGTCTATTTTTATTGTATATTAGTGCTGCCAGCAGAACCACCCTCAGGGTACTGTCACCTTAGGGTGGCTCATAAGGCGCCCTATAGGGCGCCTTATACGGTTCCCTATAAAGCACCTTATAAGGTGCCTTATATGGTGTCCTATAGGGGACATTATAGGGTGCCTTGGCAGACAGTGCACTTTAGAATGTGCCCTATGGAGGGCCTTCTAGGGTGCCTTATGTGGCACCTTAGGTTACGCCACTGTGAGGGTGTGTTTGCTGGCAGCACTATTACAGTACAACTAAACTTCCTCACAGCCCAATACTTAACCCTTTCCAGGCCAAGCCCAAAACTTTCGGGACCCAAACTTCTGCCTAAATATTACTATCAAATGGTATATAATACATGACCATGGCAGAGGGAACGGCACTATTGGAACATATTGAATAAGACGGGTACAATTTTCCTGACATATGCAAACTTTAACCCGGCTGCAGAATGTGGATTAAAATATTATAGTAGGCCTTCAAAGGGTTACACATGACGCCTCAGCCAGCCTTATTCATTGGGCACACTGGGGAATCAAACCCATGACCCTTGTACCATCAGTCTGTGTAGTAACCATTGTGCTACACCTCTGTTTCTGTAGTTGGGTGTCTGTGCGCGTTCTTAAGCTTAACGCGCAGTAACGCGCCCTGTAACGATCGTTGCTGCGCGGCGCGTTATAACGCGCCTTAACGCGCGTTATTGGTAACGATGTACCGCCCATGTCCTTTTTTGGCATTTCTTCTACTAACGCGGCTCCTAACGCGAATCACACTAACGCAGTTTAGTAAACATACCCCATAGGCATCTATGAAAAAATGAAGTTGACCAGGTTATGATTTCAGGTATTCTCCTGTGTATATGCACGAGGATGTGGGCCGGGTCCTGTGGCCGTCAGTAATCTGGGCCCGGGCCCGGCCTCGGCCTCCTGCACGTGATTGGGGTGCAGGGGGGGGGGGAAGAGAGGAGGTGTGGAGCGGCGGCTGTGGGATCGCTCCACGGCAAGGTGGAGCAGTCTCATTGGCTCCTACACTGAAGGGGTGGGGATTGTATTGCCGAGGAGCCGCATGGCCAGTTGTTTCGGCGCGACTCCTCAGCTTGGACGGACACGTTCTTCCCAGCTCAGACCCCAGTGATCGTGGCGGGAGAGGCCCGTAGGGGACAGGGACTGCGGCGGCTGAGAGAGTGCATTGCAGGGCTTCCACAGTGCCCGGGTGAGTGCGGGCAGTTGGGGGGGAAGGGGGTGCACGTAGCTGTAGTGGATTGTAGTAAGGGGAAGGGGGTTGGGCTAGTCAGGGCTTGGTACGCTACTAGTAAGAACGTTTAAAAAAAAAAAAAAAGAGGAAAAGCAGAATAAAGGGAGGCTTTTAGAGTCAGCTCTGAGGGATTGCTGGGGGTAGGACTGTTGGGAGCATGGCACGCTCTCCAAGGGGGCCGCGGGGACAGCAGAGGGGTAGGGGCAGTGGTGCTCGAGCCGGGGAGAGGGGAGGCCGGTCTCAGGGGACTGGTGTGCCCAAGAGGGCCGGGGCTGGTGGGCAGAATGCTCGGTTGGCTGGGGGGGCGGCCAGGTCGGTAGGGAGGGGGAGCAGAAGGGGTCGCAGGGCAACAGACAGGGGGGTTTCCAGTTTGGAGTTAGCTGGGGGTGCGAGTGCGGAGGTTGTGGGGCTTGCGCAAGGTGGTCAGGGGTCTTCAGGAGGGGGGGAGTGGAGGGGTGCAGGGTGGACTGTGTAGGTGTGCTGGTGCAGGTGGGAAGGGGGAGACGGATGACAGGAGGGTCAGAGAGGGGGCGCAGGAAGCGGGCTTAGGCGCTGGGGGTCCCCATTAGTCCAGCCAGGGTAGATAATTATGCTCTGTGGTGCCAGGGAAGGCAAGGGAGGCCGTTTGCACAGGGGGAGGGGTTGCTGAATTGGTCCCACGTAGCAGGTCAGTCCATGGGTATGGGGCCATGGGGGTATGGCTGGGGGGAATGGGGTGGTACGGGGTTCCCTAGCAGGGGGGTGCAGCCTACATGGGGGGGCTAGTTGGGCGGAAGGAGGTTTAGGTACTTCAACATGGCCACAAGGGTGGGGACTACGTTGGGGGGCGGGGCAGTATGGGACGGGTCCTCCTGTTGTTGGTGCTTCTCCTCCTCTGCAGGTGCCGGTGCGCGGTATTGCAGCAGCCGGGGGAGCGGGAAGCAGTCAGACGATGGCCCAGAGTGCGGAGCAGGCCAGTCCGGCCATGGCGGCGCCAGAGCCTGGTGAGCATGTCGCAGACAGTGTGTGGGTAATACGGGTAACGGGGGTGGCGAGATGTTGGCGGGGGGGGGGAGGAGACGGCTCCAGGGGGGGTGCAAGGCCAAAACGAAGAAGAAGCACAGGCGGCGCTGTAGGCGGAGTTCGTCGTCATCGTCTTCTTCGTCCTCGGCGAGTTCTTCAGATGGCTCAGCAGTGGGAAAGCGGACTGGAGATGGGACAACGTCATCGGTGGTGCGTTGCGAGGAATTGTGGGAGGGTGTGCCGCGCAAATTGAGGGGTAGGATACTGAAACGGAAATACATTGATGTTTTCTGGCTCTTGGAGGGGAGGAAGCACTCGGGAGAGAGTAGGAAGAAGCGCAAGGATGGCGAGAAAGCAGGGAGAGTGAGGAAGGTTTCCCGCAATACCTTAAATTGGACGCGAGCCTTTCTGCATTTGGCGAGTGTTTGTGGGCATGCTGACCTGAGTCAGTACAGGGAGTTATTGGCTTACACGGATGCCATCCTGGCTGCGTCGCAGGCGCATGAAGGCTGGGCTTGGCTCAATTACGACGGAAAATTTTGTGATATGATGGAGGAGAATAGGCAGTTGTCCTAGGGGGTGAAGGATATTAACCTATGGCTGACGCAAATGTCTGCCAGGAGAGGAAGTGCGGGCGGCGGGGAGGGGGCAGTTAGAACAGTAGGCCAGGCTTCGGCGGCGAGCTTTCGGTCCTTTCGTGTGACGGGTGCCACACCAGGGTCACCCAAAGGTGTGTCGGGGGGGGGGGGGGACTTATGCTGGCGCTTTAATAAATCTTCCTGCTCCTTCCCGGACTGTAAGTTCCGGCACGCCTGCTCGCTCTGTGGAGCCGGAAAGGGGTGCCCGGTGCAGTGGTTGGGGGTAAGTAAAGGGGGGGCATGGGATTGGCACCTACTCCCATCAAAAAGCAGGCGTTACGGCCGTGATTAGAGCGCTACGAAGGGAGTAGGCACGGCAAGGCGGGGAGGATGTTGTGGTTGGGCTTCTCGGAGGGGTTTCGGATCCCGTTTCAAGGAGAGGTGTCAGATGTGGTGGCTAGCAATTCTGGCTCGGTGCAGCTCTTGGCGGAGGTGGCCCGCAAAAAGATCGTGGCAGAATGTGCTTTGGACAGAGTAGCTGGGCCATTCCGCCACCCCCCCTTTTTTCTGTTCATGATCTCACCGCTAGGGATCATCCCGAAGAAAGAGCACGGGTGTTATCGGCTGATACACAACTTGTCCTTTCCACCGGGGGATTCCGTGAATGACCATATCCCGCGGGAGTTTTGCTCAGTGCGGTATGCATTGTTCGATGAGGCACTGGAGCTTGTGTGCCTTTGTGGAAAGGGCGCTCTGATGGCGAAGGTGGACATTGAATCAGCATTTAGGCTGCTACCAGTTCACCCGTCGGCATATCCTTTGCTGGGATTTCAGTTTGACACCCAGTTTTATTATGATGTGTTTGCCGATGGGTTGCGTGATCTCCTGTTCTTATTTTGAGGCCTTTAGTTCATTCCTGCACTGGGTGCTAGTGCAGCGGTCGGGATGCAAGTCTATGGTCCATTATTTGGATGATTTCTTGTTTGTGGGTCCAGCGCAGACCGCAGTATGTGCTTCATTGTTAGGGTTATTCCAGGAGATGGCTGCTGAATTCGGGATTCAGTTGGCGGCAGAAAAGACGCTAGGGCCGGTGACATGCCTTTCTTTTCTGGGGATCGAAATAGATTCGGTGGAATTAGTTGTCCGCTTACCGCTGGATCAGGTGGAGCGTTTGAGGGTGTTGGTGGCTGCGGTGGGGTCGGCCTCGAAGGTGACGCTAAAAGAGTTACAGGTCCTAGTGGGTCACTTGAATTTTGCATGTCGAGTTATAGCCATGGGGAGACCGTTTGCACGGAGGCTGTCCCTGGCTATGGCGGGGGTGAGACGCTCTCATCATCGCATTCAAGTGACGGCGGGAATGAGAGAGGATCAGGGGGTATGGGAGGCTTTTCTATCAGAGTTCAATGGCTGCGCATTGGTGCAAGTGTCTGAACTGTCGAATGTGGACCTGCAGTTATTTTCTGACGCGGCGGGCAGCTCCGGTCTTGGTTTGTATTGTCAGGGTTCGTGGTGCGCAGCGACTTGGCCGGCATCCTGGACAGAGTGTGGGTTGACACATAATGTGACGTTCCTGGAGTTGTTCCCGATAGTAGTAGCATTTTGGGTGTGGCCGGACAGGTTACGGGATAAGAGGGTCGTGTTCTGGTGAGACAATGCGGCAGTGGTGCAGGTGATCAATAGACAATCACCAAAATATCCAAGAGTGGCAGAGCTAATGAGGTTGTTTGTGCTAGTGTGTCTGCGTCTCAATGTCACGGCTCGGGCGCATCATGTGCCGGGCGCGCAAAATGCCATTGCTGATGCTTTATCCTGTTTTCAGTGGGTGCAGTTTCTAGCCTTGGCCCTGGGGGCAGACGAGTCATCGGCGATGGTGCCGGAGCACCTTTGGCGGATTGGAACTCAGAAGTGATGGAATTGTTGCGGTCCTCAGTGGCTCCAGGTACGTGGGCGTCGTACGAGCGCGGTTATGCCAAAGTGCGGGATTTTGTATGGGGGAGCGGCTGGAGGGGCAGAAGCATTGATGACCGATTGGTGGGTTCATTCATAGTTTGGGCGAAAGGGCGCGGTTGGTCTAGGTCGACAGTGCAGGTGGCGTTGGCAGGTTTCTCCTTTTTCAGCAAAGCGGCGGGCTGGGGCAGTCCTAGCGCGTCGTTTTTGGTGAAGCGGCTTATGGTGGGGTAGGCAAAAGAACGGCCTCAAGGCCGGGATTGGCGCCGCGCAGTATCCCATGAATTGCTGTTGCGTATTTGGGGCGTATTGCCAGAGGTGGAGGCGTCTGATTTTGAGATAGTGTTGTTTCGTGCGTGATTTGTTACTGCTTTTTTCGGGGCGTTTTGGGTTAGCAAGTTGGTTCCAAAGTCCAATAGGCGGGGGACTTGGGGCGAGTTAGAGGTTGAGCATGTGGACCTGAAGGAGACATCAGTGCGGATTTATCTGACGCGCTCGAAGACGGGCCAGCAAGGGGTAGGCAGATGGGTGTCGTTGAAGGCGATTCCAGGGCTCTGTTCCTGCCTGGTGAGGAATTTGTTGGCATACGTGCATCGGTGGCTGGAGATGGCGGGTTACCTGTTTTGCCATGCGGACGGGAAACCTGTCACACAGTTTCAGTTTACGGTGATTAAGCGCTTGGCTTTACGGTGGTTGGGCTATGCGGAGTGGCAGTATGCATCCCATTCCTTCAGGATTGGGGCGGCGACCAGCGCGGCGGCTGCCGGGCTGGAGGGTGAGGTGATTCAAAATATTGGTAGATGGCAATCTGGGGTATATGAGGGTTATGTTCGCCTGGACCGAGTGTGAAGGTGCCTGGGGGAAAGGGGGTAGGGGGGGTGTGTGGGGGGGGTTATTAATGCTGTGTTTCATGTTTCAGGGTTGCAGCCGGGTCATCATCCCTGGATCGAAGGTGCGGGCGCGGGCCCAGCAGGCGAGTGGTGGATTATTGGGCACTCCTTTGTGTACTGGGCAGAGAGGAGAGCCTTGCTGCACCCTCTAGGACTGCATCTGGGTCTGGCAACCCGCAACATTCAGTTGCTGTGGATGAGGGAGCGCGGCATACGTTGGTGATAATTTCTTCCTTGGGTTCGGCGGCAGGCGGACTGGCGGCAGCGACCAGCGGGGGTGTTGCTACATTTAGGTGGCAACGACCTGTCCAATTGGACTTGTAGGCAACTCATTTAAGCGGTGCAGCGGGACATTCGAGTGCTGCAGGAGGACTGGCCAGGTGTGGCGATTATCTGGTCGGACATCATTCCAAGGCCGGCCTGCCAGTCTCAGCGGCATTGGTCGCGAGGCTTGGTGAAGGTCAACCGACAGATTGGGCGTTGGTTGCAGCAGATGGGGGGATGGCAGGTGCAGCACCCTTGGGCGGATACGAGGTGTGCGGGGCAGTACCGTACGGATGGGGTGCACTTGTCACCTGTGGGTCTGGACCTGTTATTAAATGATTGGCAGGAGGCACTGGAGATGTGGGCTGGTCGCAGCTTTATAGGGGTGGGGCGGTGCGAGGATAGGTAAACTACCTCGCGCCGGTGGCGGGGTAGAGAGCCTGCGCTCGCCGATGCGGCGGGGCTTTAACTGATTTAGGAGCAGTGGGAGAGGGAAGGGCTCCCCGGGGTGGGGCGAGACATCCCGGTTGGGGGTTTCGGCCCGGTATAAGGGTGTGGGGGCCGGCTTTTGCTACTAGCATGACGAGGCAGGCGGCGGGGTTCGGGGGAGGAAAATGCTCCGCCTTGCTACTAAGATGGCGGGTGGGGGCACTGTCCGGTGCCGGGGGTGGGGCGGGGTTATGTTGGGGATGTTGAATATGTTGGCCCATGTTGGGCCAGTTATTACATGTGTTAAATAAAGCTGCGACCAAAGTTGTACCATGATATAGTCTCCAGGGTGTTTTTGTGGGGCTGAGAAGGGGAAGGTATGTGTCAGGTGGAAAGGTTGGCTAAAAGGGGGCGAGGAGGGCCTCCGGGTTACCAGGATTACTCCCTACCATGTGAAATCAAAAGCCAAAAATGTTTCCATATTCCGTTGCTTGGTAAAGGCTAAGTTGAACAAATTTACTTTTGTGTCTTAAATTAATTGGGGTTAGTTGTTATTTTTATGTTACTTTTAATATTATATGTTAGCTGATTTTTTTAATGTTTTGCTCTAATTTATTTATTGTTTGTATTAGTGATGATTTATCATGTGTTGGTGTATTTTAATGAGAGGAAAGTATACATTTTCAAAATCCTGTTTTGGATTTGGGTTTGATTATTCACCTTTACAAAGTTGTAGTAAATAGAAGACTGAGCTGAGATCATTCCAGGAGCATGATGAATGTACTTTGTAATTCAGCATCTTGATGAATCACACAAGCAAATCGTCATTCCCAAAAGGAGCAGCAAAGTCAACACATAGATTAATAAAACTAGTTAATACTTAAGGCTGAAGTCTCAAATAATGGTGCTACTGCTCACAAGTATCACAAGTATGCCAGTTCAGGAGGTAATTTTAGAAGGGTTACACACATAAGATTTAAAGGTATCTGTGTAGCAATCTTAGAAAAGTTGCTACCACCTCAAAAATCCAAAAATTAGAGTTTTGGAGCTTCTCTTATTTGACTTGCTGTATATGCAGTCTTCTGAAATCCAGCACTTGCTTATGTAAGTGACAGCACTTACACACATTGGTTCCAAAATCAAAGCTTCACATGATGCTACCCTTTTACTCCCTTAACATCCCATGGATTGTTAGCATAGAAATCCAGCTGCACTGTCATGGCCCTGAGCAAACTATCAACGTTTGTTCCAGCATGCCTTCAGCGCATGCCGGAACATGCAATGACAACTATGCCCTTTAGTAAAGGACGCCCTAAATACATAACTTATCCACATAACAGCTGAAATTTGCCATCATATGGATAACATTTTGATCCATCCTTGCTCCCTCCCTCCCTCTGCCACTTTGCAATACAGATAGTATTGTGCTGTTCAGATGGACTTTCGTCTTGATGCTTTCTGTACAGAAGCCAAAATTCTATAAATAGTCAAGTTATACATTCCCTGGCTGTCAGTGAATGTATACCTTGCTTTGAATATCAGCCCCATAGTAAATTTATAATTGCTTAACAATTTAATACATTTTTATAATATGCTGAATGGCCATTAAATCTGTTTTCCGTTATTTGGAAAAGGTAATGTCACATTTAATTTATTGTATAATTTGATAGTAGAAATGCAAGTAACTGCAAACGATCCATAAAATACTCAGTAATAATAAATGAACCATTCAGCTCAACATGCTTTTTTTTCTGGATCTATCTCCTAGAATCCAGGGATATGTGCTTTACATTCATAGAACTTTTTTCTTTTTTAATATTTATTGCACTTTTACATGTATATATATGACAAAAACCATATGTACTTATTGTAGATAAAATGGAGACATGAAACATTAATTATAAGTTTTTCATAAGGGACCCAGTGTTTTTGCCAAAAAAACATTCCTTTTGGCGGTTGTTTGAAAAAGGGGAAACATTTTGGGCTCTTTCCCGAAAATGGGAAAGTTAGGGTTCCATTATACATACAAAATATAGGGGTATGTTTACTAAACGGCGCACTTGTGCGGGGCGCACTTGAGCGCTCGAAAATGATGCATTTAAGTGCTCTTAAGCGCCCCGCACGCGTGCGCATTACATTAACGGGCCCCGCACACGTGCGCCGAAAACGCGCACGTGTGCGGTGCGCTCATGTGCGATAGAGGCGGGGAAAGGCTAACGGAGGGCAGAGGGAGGCCCCCGAGGGGCGGAGGGACAGGGTCAATGGGTGGAGAGTGGGAGGGGAGAGGGAGGGGAGAGGCTCCCCGCACAGGAGCGGGGCTGAATTTCGGCCCAAAAAATACCGCGAGTGAAACACTCGCGTTAGAGGTGATTTAAAGGGAAGAGAAACCATTTCCGTCAGCAATGTAAAGCAAAAGCGGGGAAACCTAAAAAACGTGAGCAGTGTGAAACATGTGCACAGAAAAAAATCGCTAATATAACATGAAAATGACCACAACAAATTATAAGAAAAATATAATCCTGCTGGGCAACAGTGCTATTAATGGCCAACAATAACAAACACTTCCAGGAAAGCCCAAAAAAATAGAAATTATGTTTGGAAGGGTCTACGCTCCGTAGACTCATGCTAAAGGACTGCAATGTAATGGAGCTTTCCTGGGAGTGCATATCAGGTTGCTCATTGATATCACTGTTGCACTGTTTGGTCTTTTTTTATTTTGCTCCCCTTATTTGGAGGACATATTTTGGTTTGTTCTGCACCTCTGTCCCCATACAAGGTAAACGTGCCCACAGTAAAATTATGCAGAGCAGGGTGTAAGACTCGTGTGGGCAGGTTTCCTATCTCCAGACACTGCACCATCTCTGTGGCTACAGTGTGGTGCAGCAGACACAGCCAATGACTGTATGCCTAGAGGGTTACAGGTTCAAATCCCAGCTGGGGACCCTACCAACCCAGTACCCATAGTTTTACCCACCACCAAACAGTGAGAGTTCAGACACTGCTATATTGCAGAGAACATAAGCATGGTCCCAACACCAATAATTTTACCCCACACCGCACACAAACCACAGCAATGGGCATAACGTACAGGTGATTCCCCCCAATTTCGTCCTGGAGTGGCAAAACGCAATCAGGTTAAATGGGTTTTTCCAGATAAGGACATGTCTGCATGTTGGCCGAGGGGTACAGGTGGTGGAGGGGGCAGTGGCTGAAAGACACAGCAGACAGTACAGTAGGCATGTGCAGGCTGGCACCATCCACCACAACAGACAGGCTCTGTCGGATGTACAGTCATGGACTCCCCTGGGAATGCAGCATATATGTTGCAAAATGGTGGTGCAGTGGACACAGACAGCGTGTGTAATAACAGAAGATCACAGGTTCAAATCCTGTATGTAGCTCCTGGCCAACTAATCCACATAATTGTACCCCTCTAAAACCAGCCATTAAAGAGTGGGCATTTGCTGCTGAGAACCTAAGATTGTTTGCCATATTTGTATTTTACCTTCAACAGTACCCACCACATAAGCATGTGCATCACCTACAGCAGAGTCAACCAAATGCAGTCCTGGAGGGTCAATCATTATTAATGTTTTATGCAGTCTCCAATATAAGGCCATGTGAGCATGTTGACGGCAGGGGAACTGGTGGCAGCTGTCCACAGCACACCATGGCATACTCCTTTTTAAGTGGGTGCTGTGTAGTGCAACAGACAGGGTCAGTGTGACAAACAGCCATGGATTCCCCTGGGAATGTGCTGTCTCTGTGTCAAGACAGTGGTGCAAAGCACACAGGCAGTGCCTTCAGGAAGTGAAGGTCACAAGTTCAAATCCCGTGTGTCGGACCTACCAAACCAGTCCCCACAATTGTCACATCATGCAATGTTTTTAAAAATAAAATAACCTGTAGTGCAGGTAATGCAAAAATGGGCAATACATGTATATTTTCTCTGAAAGTGTACATATATGAGAAACATGTGCATCACATAGAGCAGTTTCACTCAAATGCAGTCCTGAAGGGCCACAAATCATTCACATCTTATGATGTTTCAAATAAAGATGTTGTTGTTCATTTTCATGTGTTGGTCCATGGTATACAGATATATCTCATGCATATTCCGTAGGCACAGTTGGAAAAAATGATCAGTGTCTGGCTCAACAGGACTGTAGTTGGGTACCTCTGCCCGACAGTACCGGCCAACAGGAGCAGAAATGACTAGACCCACAGGCTCCATGATCCAAAGCCTATTGGACAGTCATGATATTGGGCCTTGCGTACATCTCACAAAACTAGTAAATGTGCACCTTAGCACTGTCACCATAAACCTGGAAATTCACTACACATATAGCAACATGTTGAAGTGATCAGTGGCAGATATCAATTTCTAGGTAAAGCACAATATGGTTATTGAGTGGTATCACACCAATATGTCTGATGTTTGTGGAGTGTGTCTCAGGTCTGGTGTCTGACAATGTTTCCCACCTTGGGGTGTGACAGCAACAGTATTGCATACCATAGCCATGCCTGCACTGTGTCCAGGACTGCTGAGTTGGCCTAGACTGCAAAAGCTATCTATAGTAGCACAGTGATGGCATAGCTGTGGGATTGTGTGTCTGTACATCCAGTGTGTGATGTCTGCAAGACCTTACTCAGCGCACAATGTTTGCACTGTGTCCAGTATTAGCTTGCCAATGTGCATAATGAGGAGCTAGGTATTGTGGGTATACCCCCGACAGGCTGGCCTGGGCAGGATGCATGAGGACAGAACATAGGGCAATGTATCGGACATTGTAGTGTGTGGTCATCAGCAGCATGGACAAGGTAGCCCTTGCATGTCCTCCTGGAAGGTCACTCTCACCCTGACTGAGCAGTTACCATGGCATGGCTAGGTCAGCCATAGTGCCAACAACATCTCTTGTAAGTGATATGTATGGGTTGCCTTTTGGGGCCCAATCACTAACTTAATTGCTTGGTGAGTGTGCAGACATCCCAGTTTTGGGTGCACACATTTCCTCCAGTAGTATGCACTATGGACTAGCTAGCAGACTGCTTGCACCTAGTATGTGTAAGGCTGCCACACCTTCAGGGGTGCATCGGCTGCAGCTTTTCTGTGTTTGCTGGTGGACAATGTCAGATAGTGGTGGTGGGCCGCTAATCATTTCCAGGCCTGCTGTCTGTCTGCTGTCACCTTATGGATGTGCACAGAAATGCATGCACCACGCTGTATGTTGTTTTTTTCCTCAGCTGGACCCAGGTTATCATTTCCCACCAGCAGCACCATTGCAGTAATGTGGATGTGTTGGTGGGTGATTATGAGTTCCAGTGGTCAGTTTGGGTGTTGTCACTGAAGCCGTCTATCTGCCCAACCCACCTCTCTTCCCACCAAATCACATAACTAATGTGGGCATTGGCACCGCACAGAATAAGACCAATGTGGTTGCTGCAAATTGCTTAAGGGCTAAATGTCACAGAGAAATAACAGAGGGCCACAAGTGTATTTGGCAGTGCATCTACAACACCTACCCATCAAACACTGTCACTGATGTGGACTCACACCATAGCCTATCTCACCTAAGCCAGGTGCTGTGGACATGGTGCTGGGTGTCCCCTCTCACTCTCAGGGTGAGCACGGGACCCGCACAATGTGACGGTCAATACCAACTCTGTGTCATCAACCTACACGCTCAGTAATTATTTCCAGGCTGAGGTGGTTTTGTGGCTGCATAAACCATCTTGCTATTATTTGTAGACTGATGATTTACATGTGCAGTGCATCATGGGTATGTGTGGTTAACCCCATCTTTGTAAAGAAAGCAAACAGGTCATGTGTTGGCCCTTAGTCCAACTGTAGGCAGCCAGGGGTGTTTTAGCAGCTATGGCAGTGGTTCTGAACCAGTCTTCCTTGAAAGCCTAGGCAAGATGGGTGTTTATGATCGGCCAAATGAAGATGCATGAGATATATAAGCATTTGAGATTTCTTGCCAAGCTGAGTGGTGTGTGGCCCTCCAGGACTGCCTGTCAACACTCCTGCCCAACACCTCTGTCATCAACCATTGTAAGTGGCCAAGGTGCTGATGTCAAAGACATCAAAAAGGTCAGATAGAATGTGTAGCATGCATCTTTGCCCCTCACCACCAACAACATATTTTTCAGTATACAACTGCATGGTGGTGGTGAGAATTAAGAAAGTATGTGACACAGTCTATCTATGCCTTTCATGTCTATGTCATCTGCGCTTTGCACACTCACACACCTAAATGACAGAGGTGTAAGGCAGGGGTCTCCAAACCCAGACCTATAGGGCCACAAAACAGTCAGGTTGGCAGGATAGCTCTGATGCATATAGATCTCATGCATAGTCATTAGGGTTATCCTGATCACCAGACTGGCCGAGGGGTTCAAGGAGGACTGGTTCACAACCACTGAGCTATGGAGATGTTGGCCACCTGTGACCTCACAGTGTCTAGAGCCATAAGTCATGCATCTGATCCTACAGTGGAGTAATCTGATATGGGTTTCTGAGGCTTGTTTCCTTTGTAACGTCATTTGGTGCTGCCAACAACAACACCCTCAGTGCTGTAGCCTGAAGCTTCCTCAAATGCACCCTATAAGGCGGCTGAAATTGAACATTAGAAGGTGCTGTGGCGGACACTGCACCTCATATTGCACTCTCTGGAGTGCCTCATAGGGTACCTGATGTGCCATCCTAGATTATTGCAATGTCCCAGTGTGTTTGCTGTCAGAAGAAAAACAATAACCAAAGGCCCCACAAACCACTGTTGATATTAGAGAATAATGTCCCAGCAAGTCATATTGATTAGGCCGACTGTGTCAAGGAAAACAGTAGTTCTGTACCATAAGGAGGTTTGGCAAATAATGTGGCACACCTCAGCCACTATGTCTGTATGTCAGAACACCTACTTAAGATCAACGTGCTTGTCTGTCTCATGCCAACCTCCATCAGCTCATTATGTGTGTTACGCAACCTAATGTGGATGTAGACTTTCCAGATGCAAACGCCCCCCCCCCCCCCTTATGCCATCTGGCACATCATTGCTGGGCTCACATTGAGATGAACTACTGAAGATGATCTATTGGGACACATATCCCCATATCACCAGGGTGACTGGTAGGCCACTCTGATGTGCTCTGCTGACTCCTGTGCATAGGGAAGTTTCGTTGTCTACCTTAAGCAAACACAACCATATCACCACGGTGACTGATAGCCCACTGTGATGGGCTCTTATGACCCCTGGGGATAGGGAGGTTGTATTAAACGGTTTAAACACACACAAACATATCACCAGGGTGACTGATAGCCCACTTTGATGGGCTTCCATGACGCCTTGTTGTGTTTGCAGTTGTAGTGCCACTCATTGCAATGTGAAAGCCATAGCACATCACATCATACCAAAGCCTAAGAACCATTGTGGAAGTGTTGATAAGTTCAAGTCCCAAATGTGTAGACACGATATGATCACAAACTATTTTATGTGTTTCAAATACGTGACACACAGCAGTGTATATGCAAATTGTGGTGCGAATGTGCGTATGTCGTTGCGCAAAAATGTTTATTTGCGGGGCGCAGTTGGACGTAATACGTCGCGGAACTGCGCCAGTTGCGTGGCGCAGTTAACTGTAAAATATTGGAAAAATGG
The DNA here is from genome assembly GCA_033557465.1 of Ichthyophis bannanicus. Classification (NCBI taxonomy): domain Eukaryota; kingdom Metazoa; phylum Chordata; class Amphibia; order Gymnophiona; family Ichthyophiidae; genus Ichthyophis; species Ichthyophis bannanicus. The sequence continues at coordinate 294,602,778 of CM066033.1, read as the reverse complement.
CCCAGCTGCGGAGCGCAGTTGCACGTATTACGTCGCTAAACTGTGCCAGTTTTGGTGCGCAGATGGATGTCATAGGTTGCTAAACGGTGCGTTTCGGAGCGCAGATGGACGTCATACATCGCTAAACCGTGCCATTTGCGGGGCGCAGTTGCACGTAAAACATCGCTAATCTGCGCCAGTTGCGGGGCGCATGCGCATGATTGACGCTGTGTGCAATCAGGTGACAATATCTGAAAATGGCGCCCAGGCAAAGGAAGCCCTCCTTTACCCCACAGGAGCTCCGCTACCTGGCCCGGCTGATCGCCAACAGGCAAGATAAGCTGTTCCCCGGGGCCACCAGGCACAGGGACAGCTCAAAGATCCGCAGGGCATGGAAGCGTCTACAAAGACGTTTTAATCGCATCGCTGAATACCCAAGGGAGGTAAGTGTATGGGGCCAGCTCATTAGAATCATATATATAGCCTGTGTTCATTGCAGATGTCCATGCTGTTGATTTAAGGTTGTGTGAGTCAGTAATGTGCAGCAGATGACCAGACATTTCATAATGTCTTTGTATCATATGTGACTGCTTTGCCCTGTACCCTGGTGTTGCTGGACATGGTCACAGAGGTCCTGATGCTATCGGTGTGACATGGCATCTGCTGCTGTGGCCCTGCCACAACATACTTTAAGAAAGTAAGCCCATAGATCAGCTTAAATCCATCAAAACCACATCATATGGATATGGTGGGATCTGGATCCAAACACCTTGGGTCCAGCACAAGGGTATGTGAAATGTAGCATTAATGGTATGTCAGTCAACCAGGTGATATGGTTTTTTTTTACCAAAGTTGTTGAATACGCCCCCCCATCCCCAGGGGTCCTGAAAGCTCATCACAGTGGGCTATCCATCACCCTGGAGATATGGTTGTGTGTGGCTAGACAATTTAATACATCCACCCTATCCCCAGAAGACTACAGAGCCCATCACAGTGAGTCACCTGTCATCCTGGTGATATTGATTTGTGTGCTGTCAAAGTTTAAAACATTCTCCCTATCTCCAGGGGTCCTGAAAGCTCATCACAGTGGCCTATCATTCACCCTGGAGATATGGTTGTGTGTGCCCACACAATGTAAGACATCCACCCTATCCCCAGGAGACGACAGAGGCCATCACAGTGGGTCACCTGTCATCCTGGCCATATGGTGTTGTGTGCTTAAACCGTTTGCATTAGCCTCCCTATCCCCTGGAGTCCAGAGAGGCCATCACAGTGGGTAATCTGTCACCCGGGGGATATGGTGGTGTGTGCTTCAACAGTTTGAATCAGCCTCCCCATCCCCAGGAGATGACAGAGCCCATCACAGTGGGTAATCTGTCACCCTGGGGATATGGTGGTGTGTGCTTCAACAGTTTGAATCAGCCTCCCCATCCCCAGGAGATGACAGAGCCCATCACAGTGGGTAATCTGTCACCCTGGGGATATGGTGGTGTGTGCTTCAACAGTTTGAATCAGCCTCCCCATCCCCAGGAGATGACAGAGCCCATCACAGTGGGTAATCTGTCACCCTGGGGATATGGTGGTGTGTGCTTAAACAGTTTGCATTAGCCTCCTTATCCCCTGGAGTCCAGAAAGCCCATCACAGTGGGTCAACTGTCACCCAGGGGATATGGTTGTGTGTGCTTAAACAGTTTGCATTAGCCTCCCCATCCCCAGGAGACGACAGAGCCCATCCCAGTGGGTTAACTGTCACCCAGGGGATATGGTTGTGTGTGCTTAAACAGTTTGCTTTAGCCTCCCTATCCCCTGGAGTGCAGGGAGCCCATCAAAGTGGGTAATCTGTCACCCTGGGGATATGGTGGTGTGTGCTTAAACAGTTTGAATCAGCCTCCCCATCCCCAGGAGATGACAGAGCCCATCACAGTGGGTAATCTGTCACCCTGGGGATATGGTGGTGTGTGCTTTAACACTTTGCTTTAGCCTCCCTATCCCCTGGAGTGCAGGGAGCCCATCACAGTGGGTTAACTGTCACCCAGGGGATATGGCTGTGTGTGCTTTAACACTTTGCTTTAGCCTCCCTATCCCCTGGAGTGCAGGGAGCCCATCACAGTGGGTTAACTGTCACCCAGGGGATATGTTTGTGTGTGCTTTAACACTTTGCTTTAGCCTCCCTATCCCCTGGAGTGCAGGGAGCCCATCACAGTGGGTTAACTGTCACTCAGGGGATATGGTTGTGTGTGCTTTAACACTTTGCTTTAGCCTCCCTATCCCCTGGAGTGCAGGGAGCCCATCACAGTGGGTTAACTGTCACCCAGGGGATATGGTTGTGTGTGCTTTAACACTTTGCTTTAGCCTCCCTATCCCCTGGAGTGCAGGGAGCCCATCACAGTGGGTTAACTGTCACCCAGGGGATATGGTGGTGTGTGCTAAAACAGTTTGCTTAAGTCTCCCTATCCCCTGGAGTGCAGGGAGCCCATCAGAATGGGTTCACTGTCACCCAGGGGATATGGTGGTGTGTGCCTAACAAGTTATATGCATTCTCCCTATCCCTAGGAGTCCTGTGACCTGCGTAATGTGTCCTGTTAGTCATCCTTTTGCTAAGGTGTATACAGCTGATGATGTGTGGTAGGACACCCAACCCCCAGGGGGGCCAGATCCCCGATTGCAATGGTGGATATGTCATTAAGATAATATGTTTGTCCATGACAGGTAGGTTGCACCTAACCCATTGTCTGTGAGGTCAACAACTCATCACACATGTCTGTGATGTCTCCAGATGATATGCTAGGTGCAGATGTATATGTGTGTAACAGCAACCCATCACCATGAGCCATGAGATGTGATCACAAAGACCTGTAGCAGATCCATGTCCCCATACCATCATGCACATGTCGGTTCAACATCTTACCGCTTAATACAAATCCATGACCATGAGACACATGGACATCACTGATGGTGTTGCAAGGATACATTCAACTGTTGTGGGTGTACAACACATACATAAACCCACACATGAGCACAGGTTCCAACAGCTGGTATAGTGGGTTGGCCCCTGTCCATGGTGTTGCCAGACACACCTGTTGTCATCATAGCAGAGGCAGGGCATACGAACCTAACAACATAACATAGCCCATACAGGGTCAATCCCTACCCCCACACAGACATCATGCTCTCTGCAACTGTGTCCAAACTAGTTTGGACATAGCCAGCAGGTTCCCCATAAGAGACACGTTACACAATGCATCTAGTGGTTCAAGCATTTATATTCTGGGCCCTGTCGAAGGTGAAATGTCATGTTAGTGGCCCCTGGCAAGGTGAATTGGGCCACCCACACAATGTCTCAGGTTTGTATACTGCACCAATGATTGTTGGGATATCAGTTTGCCATTGGGTTTGGGTCCCTGGATGTTCAAAGTTCAGGACAACACAAATGTGTGAAACAGACCACATGCTGGTTAAGTGTGCTTAGCATGGACAACATCATTGTCAAACAAAATGTGCCATGGTCCTGCAATGTCAGGCAAGGGGGCGACAGGGTAGTTAAATGATGTGCTGAGGGTGCCAAGCACACTGGGCAGAGGTGTCACTGCACACATGTGCACAGACAAAGCTAGGAATGCAGGCGGCACTGGGAATCCAAAATGGCCTGAAACAAACAGGAAGTAGGCCTTACATGTCTTTCTCATTATTGCCAACAGAGGATGCATGCAAGCAGTCTCCAGTGTCCAATTAGAAAGCTATTATAAGGAAACCTAAAGTGTCTGTGTGTGGTGATGTTGCCTGTGGCAAATGGCTCATTCAAGGTCATGGCTTCCCACACATCCAGCAGGTCATTGTGCCTGGTATTGCAGAAAACCAGCTATTGTAGTGACACACCTGTGGCATTGTCTGGCTTTGTCTCTGTATTTTAACCTACATCCCACAAATCACAATAATTACAGGTTCACATTCAACCACACAATAGAACCACGACAACAACAGGTGAAGATCACATTTTAAGACTCCCCTGGTTTGCCATTAGGCCCTAATCCCATATCAATCATGGAGAAGCCCTCCAGGTCTGAAGAGCATATGTTGATAATGTGCAGCTATGTTCTCAGACTCAGATAACCATGTCTGGTTTTGCAATTGATAATGGTTATATGCTCAAATGTCTGAATGTATGGCCTGGGGGAAGGTGGGCAAGAGTGGCTGGCATGACAGAGCAGCCAACCTCGGTACTCTCCTCTCTAACAATGTGGCTTGGGCCACACACATATTGACAGGGGCGTCCTGTTCCTCATGTGGAGTTAAGGTAGCCAATCAAACATCAGTCCTTTCCTGAAAGGGTATCACACCCTTGAATAGTGGACCTCTACTGGCAGTGCCCTTGAGGAGCACGCTCTGGCCAAACAAACCCTAGTGGGAGTGGTGAGCCCCCAAAGCCACAATGTGGCCCCATGATGTTCTGTAGGCCTCATCCTAGTGAAGGAACCTTGTGCCATGCTGTGGGGTCTTGGCTTTGGCCAGAACACATACACAGACATGGTCACTGGTGGTTGACCAGAGAATTGTGTACCAAGAACTAAATCTGGCAACTCACTAGGTGCCATCCAGAACCCTTGTCCCACCACAGATCCTTCAAAGTGCAACAATGCCTTGTGCAGCAATTGCTTATCTGCCATTGGCAAATGCAACAAAGGTGCTGATGTGTACCGGTATGCACACAGCACTATCCTGTCACTACGTGACTATGGCCAATTGTTCACACAACCTCACTCTAAGTTAGCCCCCACACAGAGGATACATCCAATCCCCTGAGGGGTCTGCAGACTGTGACCACTCAGAGGGGAACGATGTACCTCTTCAAGACAGGCTTGCCTTTGCCTAGGAAAGAATGTTCCCTACGCAAGATATGTCCTTTCAGGATCTGCACACACATGTGTTTGGGCGCCTCTCTATATCATCAGTCACACAATCAGAGCAAAGGCCAACGGAGACAGAGAGTCATCTAAATCACCAAACATCATATGGGGCTGACATCCTGCCATTACAGCAGACCTTACATGATGTCAGTTGGATAATGTGGATGATCCCTCCTAACACCTCCCCACATTTCCACATGTGCCTCTGTCACCTGGTGTGCAGTAAGGACACCTCCCTGATCACTCCATCATGATTGTGTGTGCTAGGAGGAGGATTAAAGGTTACAAACCACATGCCACCAGACCTCCTGGTAGGGAGTGAAAGTCATCATGTGGCCTTGGTGCCTGCATCTTCAATACCTTTAAACAGTCAGACAGGACAGGTCCCTATACCATTTACATGGGAACGTTCCTGACGGAAGCCAAACAACATCTACAACCTCTAAGTCAACATCTCTCACATCGCAGAGGTCACTACTAGCAATCACCTGACAAGCATGGTCAGAACATTTGACATGTTGTGTTTAGGGCAAGTACTAACTATTTCTCATGTGAAGGCAGAGTCTCCCCTATTGCTATTGTTGCAAGGACACATGGCTGGCTGCAAGCCTCTCACCCGCAACACTGGGTACAGGCTAACTGGTCAACATCCCCAGTAGTGTTCAACAGTCCATTTCAGAGGCCTGCAGGACAGTGTGACCTTATAAAGTCCATCACATAATGCAGATTCTGCAAACATGAGCACTGTAGAAAAGCATTTCCCCAAAAACACCGATTTGGAAGTCAGTCCTATGCTTAGTACGTAACACCTGCAGTACAAGCTGCTGCAACGTGTGAACATGCTACCATGTTGAGGACACTGACAGCTAGTCGGCCTCAGCAGACCCAGCAGTATGACCCCCCCCCCCCCCGGCCTTTTACCTCTGTGATGTTGTACATGGCCTTGCAGGCCCTCCATGGACAGCAAATGTACAGAATTTCAGGAAATTGAGGTCACCTTATGCCCAGATGAGGGGAGCTAACATCTGAACCATGGACTGTGTTTGTCCTAGAAGATGGTAGAGGCGTCAAGCACATATATGCTCAACCCCATCAATAATGGAAGCATACACTCAGCAAACCTCACCCAAACGGAATAAACAAGTAACACCTTGAGCACCTCACTGATCAATGGAGAAGTAAACTCATCCCCACAAGGGTGTTGGTCTCTCACACCCCAATGTCCGCAAACCTACAGGAAATGGAGCTCACAGCCTCATTTGACATGTCACACAAGTGAATACGTCTTTGTTCATGATGACATTCTAAATTAACCTCTCAAGATACATAATCCCTGACCAACACAAGCAGATCTGCCTGTGTTGTTAACATCACATGGCTGTGCACACACATCGTCTCTGGCCAAAATCACACCGGACGTTCCTTTGGTCCCCACCATCAAGGAAAGCACAGTTACTTACCTGTAACAGGTGATCTCTGGGAACAGCAGGAATTAGTCCTCACATATGGGTACATCGGTACCGACGGAGCCTGCGCGGGAAAGCTCCCCAGCTTCCCAGAAGGAAGCTTTTGGGGCCTCCCACTGCACATGCGCGCTGCCTTCCCACCTTCCTGACCAGCTCTCCTCAGTTCGAGTTTATAGCTGAGACAATAGAGAGAGGAAAGGAAGATAGATAGAAGATACAACTCCTAGGGGAAGTGGGTGGGTTGTGAGGACTAATTCCTGCTGTTCCCAGAGATCACCTGTTACAGGTAAGTAACTGTGCTATCTCCAGGAACAAGCAGGAATAAGTCCTCACATATGGGGACTCCCTAGCTAAGATGCCTGGGAGATCTCGTTCCAAGGGTTCGCCATCTTCGTATGGATCTCAGGCATCCATCCTGGGAAGGTGGGCAGGAGTTGTTCAAGTATGGAACAGGTGTTTGAGGACAGCCTGACCAAACAAGGCATCCCGGCGGGAGTCCTTGTCCAAACAGTAATGGGCTGTGAAGGTATGAACCGAGGCCCATGTGGCGGCTCGACAGATCTGATCAATGGATACAGAGTGAAGATGATCCATAGAAGTGGCCATGGCTCTCACATTGTGAGCTGTGACATGGCCTTCCAGAGAAATATTTTTACTCTGGTAAGCAAAGGAAATACACTGAACAATCCAATTAGAAAGTGTACGTTTGGAGACTGGTAGTCCCAAATGAGAAGGATCAAAAGCCACAAAAAGTTGGGAAGACTTTCGATGTGGCTGAGTCCTGTTGAGGTAAAAGGCGAGAGCTCTTTTACAATCTAAAGTATGAAGGTTCCTCTCTGCACTGGATGCATGAGGAGCCGGAAAAAAGACAGGTAGATATACCTCCTGATTAAGATGAAAAGGCGAGACCACTTTGGGCATAAAGTGGGGATTCGTCCTAAGGACCACCTTATCATGATGAAATCTGGTATAAGGCGGATGAGCCACTAAGGCCTGTAGTTCACTGATGCGGCGAGCCGAAGTGACTGCAATAAGGAAAATGACCTTCCAGGAAAGAAATTTCAAGGAGGTAGAAACCAACGGTTCAAAAGGTGGCTTCATAAGCTGACCCAGAACTAGGTTCAAGTCCCATGCTACCGGAGGAGGTCGGATGGGAGGCTTAGTTAGAGTCAGGCCTCTCATGAACCTTGCAACAAGCGGATGAGAGGAGACAGGTTGTCCATTTATAGGTTTTAAGGATGCTGCAATAGCACTCAAATGGACTCTTACTGAATTCGTCTTAAGGCCTGCATTAGAAAGATGCAGGAGATAGTCTAGTAGAGAATTCAAAGGAAGTGCTAAAGGGTCAAGACCCTGTTGAGCACACCAAATGGAAAAGCGTTTCCGTTTGAAAGCATAGGAACGCCTCGTGGAGGGTTTCCTAGAGGCATGATTGATATCTTTCACTGGTTGAGAAAGATTGAAGTCATGAAGGCTTAGGCCTTCAGTAACCAAGCTCTGAGGTGTAGGGACTTGGGGTTTGGGTGCCACAAAGTCTCTTCCTCCTGAGAGAGAAGGTCTGGTGCAGCTCCCAGGTCCAGGGAGGGTCCCTGGGAGAGATGCAGAAGTAGAGGGAACCACACTTGGCATGGCCAGCGTGGAGCTATGAGGATCATCGATCCGTGATCCCTCTGGAGTTTGAACAGAGTCTTGGGAATCAAAGGAATGGGTGGAAAGGCATATAGGAATTCCTGACCCCAATGCAGGAGAAAGGCGTCATTGGCCTGAGCTCCCTGACACAGATTCCTGGAACAGAACCGGGGAAGTTTGGCATTCCACGGACTTGCAAAGAGGTCTATGTCCGGGGTTCCCCATTCCTGGAAGATTCTGCGTATCTGGTCCATATGTAGGGACCATTCGTGTGGAAGCAGAACTCGACTGAGTCTGTCTGCCCGAGAGTTTTGAACCCCTGGAAGATAGACTGCCAGAAGATGAATTTGATGCTCTCTGGCAAAGGCCCATAATCTGAGAGCTTCGTTGCAAAGCGACAGAGAGCCTGTCCCTCCTTGTTTGTTTATGTAGAACATGGCCACCTGATTGTCTGTCTGGACTAGGACGGTCAGGTTGACCAGGAGGGTATGGAAGACTTTGAGGGCAAAGAAGATTGCTCGCAGTTCCAGGAGGTTGATGTGAAGGGTGGTCTCCTGTGGAGACCAAGTACCCTGAGTGGAGAGGGATTGTAGATGAGCTCCCCACCCTGTTTGGGAGGCATCTGTTGTGAGGGTTGCTTGGGGCAACAAAGGTTGGAAGGGGGTCCCCAACAACAGATTGTTGGTGGACATCCACCATTGGAGGGACCAAAACAGACGCTTTGAGGTATTTGGTCGGAGAGCGCTCCTGATGCTTGAGTCCACTGGGTGGCCAAGGTCCATTGAGCTGCTCTCATATGAAGACGAGCGTAGGGCACCACGTGTACCGTGGAGGCCATGTGGCCCAGAAGTCGTAGCATTTCTCTGGCTGTCAAGTGACTGCTGGACTGAGCTTGGGAGGCCAAGCACATCAGACGTTGGCCCCGGACTTGAGGTAGGTAGGCCCTTGCAGTGGTGGTGTCCAACTGGGCCCCTATGAATTCCAGAGACTGAGTAGGGGTAAGTTGAGACTTGGGAAGGTTTACCACCAGTCCCAGATACTGCAGAATGTGCCTTGTGCGGTCCAGGGAAATCTGGGCCTGTGACTTAGATGGAGCTCGGATGAGCCAGTCGTCCAGATATGGGAATACAAAAATTCCCAGACCTCTTAGAAATGCGGCAACAACTGCCATGCATTTGGTGAACACTCTTGGAGCAGAGGCTAGACCGAAGGGAAGTACTCTGTACTGGAAATGTTTTCCCTGAAACAGAAATCTTAGATATTTTCTGTGGGATGGGTGGATGAGTATATGTGTGTACGCATCCTTGAGATCTAGAGAACAAAGCCAATCCTGACTCTGAAGGTATGGAAGGAGAATGCCTAGAGAAAGCATTTTGAATTTCTCCTTGTACAGAAATTTGTTCAATTCTCTCAGATCTAGGATAGGTCTGAATCCCCCTGTCTTCTTTGTTATGAGAAAATAAGGGGAGTAGAATCCTGTCCCTTGTTGAAGAAGAGGAACCTCTTCTATTGCCCCTTGGGCAAGGAGAGAAGAGACTTCCTGATCCAACAGGCCCAGGAGAGATGGGGGAGAATTGAAGTGCCTCACCATGGTATATGGAGGAAGGTTGGAAAAATGAAGTTTGTAGCCCTCTCTGATGATAGAGAGGGTCCAGTGCTCTGATGTAATTTGCTCCCATCTGGGAGCAAAGTGAGCTAACCTTCCGGGAATGGTGAGGGGCTCTGGTTGTTCTAGAGCCAGAAATGTTAAGTTCTCTAGGGGCAAGTCAAAACCCCTGAGGGGGTTGAGCCTGCTGAGGAGTGGCAGACGCTGCAGGCTTTGACCTTGCCTGTTTAGGTTGCTGACGTTTAGCAGCAAAGCGAGGCTGAGAAGATTGTTGGCCAGTATTTGTGGAAAATCTGGCCTTCTTGTAGTAAGGCCTCTTGAAAGACTTTTTCTTGGCAGGAGTAGAGGTAGACTTAGAAAGTCTATCTAATGTAGCATTTTCTGCGTCCATTTGAGTGACTTTAATTTGCCAGTCCTTACCAAATAAGTTCTCACCTGTACAGGGCAGATTCCGTAAGCCATCCAGGACCCAGGGTTCTAGGTCAGAGGCCTGGAGCCAAGCAAGTCGTCGGGCTGCAATAGCAATGCCCGAAGCTCTATCGGCACCCTCAAAGTAATCAAAAGCTGCTCTATTGGAGAACTTAGAAACATCTAAAAGCTGTTTCACCAGAGAAATGAACTCCTCCTTTCTATCCTCAGGGATAAAGGAGGCAAAATGCCGTACCTTTAGGGCAAGTTCCCTGAGAAACATGCCCATATACAGACTGTAAGAATTAATCCTGGCTATAAGCATACTAGCCTGGAAAATTTTCCTGCCAAAAGAGTCTAGGGTCTTACATTCTCGCCCTGGAGGGGTAGAAGAGTGCCTTTTGGTGCTCTTAATCTTTTTCAGCGCAGACTTCACCACAATGGAATGGTGAGGCAGCTGAGTCTTTTGAAACCCAGGAGAAGGAGGGACCCGGTACATGGTGTCCAACCTACGAGAGTAGGGAGACAACGTTAGAGGAGCCTCCCATAAGTCCATCAAGTGTTCTTGAAGGATTTCATGGATAGGCAGGGTGACTGCCTCTTTAGGAACCTTAGGGTATCCTAAAATATCCAATTTCTTTGACCTAGGTTCTTTTTCAGAGGATGTGGTAATAGAAAGTCCTTTAGCTAGTTCTATAATGAAGTCTTGAAAGGACAAATCCTCTGGTGGAGACATTCTCCTCTTTGGGGAAGAGGGGTCTTCATGAAGAACTAGAGACAGCTCATCAGAGTCCTCAGAGGAGTCAAAATCCTCAGAAGAATCAGAGTATTCTCTATTTGCTTCCAACGCACGATACGCATACCGATCGGTATCGACATCGGGCGTACCGGGTATGGGATCGGTATCGGGTGAAAACCCGGATCCGGCATGCGGAACCGATCTGCGTTTGGAAGTCGATGGTCTCGGTTCCAGTATGGGAGACGATACCGGAACCGGACCCGGTAACCGCTGAACGCTGAACGCGGTACCGAAGGCGTCGCAGCATTAATAAAAGCCAGCATGGCCTGCTGCATGGTCTGAACAGTATTGCTCATAGACGCCACTGCTGCCTGGATGTCGGTACCGGTATGGGCCGGTACCCCAGAGCAGTCTAACAGGTGATCAGTCGAGGCCGTGCCATCGATGTCAACCTGTAACCCCATAGATGGTGCTTTGGAAGCCAGAGCTTCCCGCCGGGGTTGTTTGGCTGGGGCAGGATCCTCAGATTCAAAAGTGAGAGCCTCTCGATGCTTTGAAGGAGATTTGCTCTTTGAGGACCTGCCCGAAGAAGGTTTGGTTACCTGAGATCCATCCGGAGAGGAAGACCTGGATGACTGTGATGCTGGATTATCTGAAGCAAACAGCACATGGAATTTGTTGGCCCGGTTCTGCAAACCACGTTTAGACATCTGGGAGCAGGATGGGCAGTCCGGAATGGAGTGGTCAGGTCCCAAACATTTAAGACACCATTCATGGGTGTCTGTGACAGAAATAACAGCACTACACTTGGTACACTTCTTGAAACCAGGGGCTGGTTTCTCCATGAGGAGAATTTGTGTAGGCCTGAGGCCTAACCGAAGTCACCAAGTTGTGCAGGATAAAGATTTTTTTTTTTTTTTAAAGAAAAGAAAAGAGAGACCGGCGGTACCGGTTTCGGTATGGGGAAGGCAGGTACGCGGTCTAAAGAAACAAACTAAAACAATAATTTCTTCAGCGGTGACAGGAACACGACCTGCTGGCTCCGCGGGGAAAAAGAGAGAAACTGAGGAGAGCTGGTCAGGAAGGCGGGAAGGCAGCGCGCATGTGCAGTGGGAGGCCCCAAAAGCTTCCTTCTGGGAAGCTGGGGAGCTTTCCCGCGCAGGCTCCGTCGGTACCGACGTACCCATATGTGAGGACTTATTCCTGCTTGTTCCTGGAGATACCAATATTGGAAATCTCCCTTTATCCAGCTGCGGCTCAGCACCTACAGGTTTCAGAAAGTGCATGTTTGTGTTTTGCAGTTATGTACATAACAAGGAAATGAACTGGTGGCCCGAATTGGATGACTGCCACATGCACCCACAGTCGAAAAAATATGTCCAGGGAGCTCTCGCATATCCAATGCATAGACCCCAATATGTAGGCCCTGTCAGCTATCCTGTAGAATATTGTCTGACACACACATAAACGCTGTACCTCATAGGTGCATGGCTAGCTATCGGACTCCCAAAGACATACCTGACTGAGATGCAATCTCCTTGCATTGTTCAATGTGGTTGGACAGCACTACAACATGCGCATCTCTCACCTCATTAGATGCATCAGCTGCTAGGTCAGATGGCATGTATGGTGCATGTGATTCCCAACGTCTGTCTCCACATGAGACCAGCACAGTGGCCACAGTCTCTTCCCAATGGACACAAGCAACAGGCTATCTCTCAGATGTGCCAGTGAACACAAACCCCCATACCCTGTGCCTGCACAGGTGTCAGACAGCAGACAAACTAATGCAGGGTTCACCTGTCCAGCAAACCCCTCCTCATAACCCATTAACAACAGATGCGTCTAATGTGGGCTGTGATGCACATGTTCTGGACACCTCAACCCAAGCTTACTTGAATTGTCAGGAGAGTTAGTTAGGAAACAATCTGTTTGTGCTGTAAGAAACTTGGCAGGATATTAATGTCCAACATTTACCTCAACAGGTCAATGGGATAATAATCCCTGCAGTCAATCACGTAATTATGATATAGATGAACAAACAAGGGGGAGAAGCCTCTGTGTCTCATTGTGACAACGCACCTGAACTCTGTGTGTTTGCTGCACACCAGCACATCCATCTCCTGCCAGTCCATCTCCCTGGCAATCACAACTCTTTGCCATACCAAATGAATTGTGTTGTGCAATTGAAAATATTTTGTTACACACTTAATACCTTTGGTGAGTATTGCAACTCTGGCCACCATAACAGACATACATGGTTTTCACCTCCATCATATGCAACACCTACACGGTTCTATACACCAATACAAGCTCATAGCTATCAAGCGAGGGATGTTGCCCAGCTCAACTCGGGACAGACATGTCTACATGCCTTATCTAACATTGCCTGGATTGCATATAGCCTATTGCAACACCTGAGGGACCGAGGCTACATTATCCGCATAGTCTGACACTTGCAACAACAGTTGTGATACCTTAGGATTCCACATATGACCCTGGTTTCTCCCCTGTATGTGGGCCAGCTCAATTATGTTTTCCGGTGGAGGACGGGGATGCATGGCATATGGAACCCACCTCTCTACACCCGAGAGACTGGCTACTGATGGCTGCACCTCCGTTGACACACCCCTCGTTCAGGATGCGCATGATGCCCTTTGTCCTTCCAAGACCCTTCCACAGGGCAATCCTGTGCCATCAGTTGTACATGTCATCTGATGTGTTGTTAAAAAAGCGCATGTAATCCCTGTTTTCCTCCGTGGATGAACATGTTTATGCCTTATGCCATTATTCTGCAAACAATGGTTCCCGAACTGAGTATGATCGAGTCCATTGATGTGGCATTGCAGCTCCATCTGAGTCTATCTCTGGTCAGGCCATGTCATCCCATTTACGCCTATTGGGTATCATGAGAGACCTGCATCATACAGGACCTGCCTGTACAACACCTCCAGGGCCATGGGATCCCACTGTGTTGGCAGGGTAGCGATCTCCAGCAGTCTCTGAGGCCACCAACACTACATCGCCAAAGGGTTGTGACCTGTCAAATGAAATACCATCTTGTAGTCACATCAGCAAGACGTATTAGTGAATCGCTAGCTCTATAGCCTCATCCACACCACACAATGTTTGAACATGGCCACGTCCTCCCATGGCCGCATAAACACAGCATGTCTAAGGTGGTTTCCTTCCTCCCTTTTGAAAAAAAGTTGTAGTTACCTGTAGCCTGTACACAGTCGAATGATGCAAATTCCGTGCAGACGCCACCTACCTTGCACTGTGAATACAGTGTTGCATTGCATGTGCAGAGGACCCAGCTACAGCCGTCCCCTCAACTATGCAGAGTCTCATACTGATAGCTTGTGGGTACAGTAGTGTCACAGCGATCGTTACCCACCTGCATTGCTCAGTGTATTTTACGTTCTCTAACATAGATACCACCATTCTCTGGTGGCGCATGTGCACAATCACAATGTGACAGTCATGGCAAACCCCTGCGCTTACGTTCATTCTTTAGATATGAACAACATATTTTAAAGCTACTACCAGGTCTGCCCTCACGCTTGACATAAGCTTGAAGGAGGGCCCTTCCAGGCATGCCGTGGTAATTCAGGCAGCTTTGCGAAACCTTTGCTAGATGTCAACCACTCCTATCTGCCACTCCCACAGGATCCTATAAACACATGTGTGGAAGGGGAGCCACCCACAGACCCTCAGCACACTGGTGCGACCTTTCTAGCTTCCTCATATATCGTTTTGCCACATAATTGCCCATGTGTTGCGTGTAGCTGGCGATAGCATAGTTCATCCCCTGTAAGAGGTGCTCAGCAGGAACAGCAGCATTAGGTAATCACAAACCGCCCATCTCCCCTTGTGGGTTGTGTCTCCCTCTCTCTGTCCCTGTCACACTCCCACTATTTTTTTCTCTTGTCCGCCCTGTGTAAGCTGTATACTCTACTGGAGAGAGACATGTTGGACAGGGGGGAAGGCAGCACATGCACACTGTGGGATGCTGGCACAGACTTATTCAAAGGATGCAGGTTAGCATTGGCAAACACACTTCCATGCCACCAACATTTACCACATATGATGACATATGCCTGTTGCCCATGGAGTTCCACGGTGACAGGTGATGAACTATGCAATACATGACACTGACACACAGCAGTGGGGCAGGAGCATCAAGACGCTGGCCCCACTGATGTGTGTTTGTGTCGACTAACCAGCAGAAGGTGACCAGTCACTAATGCCCCACCTTTTCCTTGCACATCCACAGGTCGAGGATCTACAGAAGAAGGCCAGGGAGCTGCGCCTCCACCATGGTGACTACCTCCAGCACCTCCAGGGTGAGAGCTCCCAACAGGATGGTGTTGAATATTTACAAAGTGGCTGATCAGTAATACATGTTCCATTGTCCCAGACGCCTGTGTGGTGGCTGCATATGTGGAAGTGCTAGATGTCAGCCATAACAACGTGCTGATGACTGTCATCTTCCACAGATGGTGATGTCCCTGAGGATGAGCCCTCCACCTCTGCAGAACTGCTGAGGTGCCCAAAAACACCACATGATGAGGAGGTGGTGGTGGTGTTGGACACTACAGAGGAAGAGGAGGAGGAGCTGGAGGAGGAAGTGGTGGTGGAGGCGTCAACACCAGCTGACGTCACAGAAGAGGGGGCAGATGTGGATCGGGAAGGGTTGTGGGGGGGGAGGCAGGGGGGAGAGAGGGTGTAGGTGATGTGGGGGATGGTGGGGAGGGGTCAGGGGGGGAGGAGGGCACAGCAGGGGTGTGGGAAAGTGATGGGGAAGACAGGGCATCACAGGGCACTGTGGGCTCCCCCCAGCCACACCAGTTGCCTCCACCATCCAGGGCCCCACACAGGAGCCACGCAGATGCCACCACACAGACACCAGCGACAATGTGTGTGTGTGGTGGCAGATGCGTAGACAACCTGTCAGTGGCCCTGGATGCGATGGAGCAACGTCTCCACCAACTGTGCCACTCACAGCAGTGGCTGGCGGGAGTGATTGAGAGGGTGGTTGCCGAGGTGGTACGTCTACCATGTCGGCAACCACCCTCTGAATGGCGTCACTGGCGTCAGTGATGGCGCCAGTGATGTCCACACATGTGCCCTGCGCTGCCCTGTCTTCCATCACTGGGCATGCTGAGGAAGGGTGGGGCTCATGTGGGGGTGGGGGGTAGTTTTTTGTCATTTGTTTAGGGCGGGTGGGTGTGTGAGGGGCGGGGAGGGTGTGGTTGGGGGGGTGATGGTATTATCCCCCTCCCTACACATGTATATAGTTCCCCCTTTGTTTTGTAATATATAAAAATATTTTGTTACATACCTTGTACTGCTCACGTGTCTCTCTTTGCATAGGACTATGGATGCCAGCATGTGATATGTGAGCGGACAGATAAGGTCTGCACTGGTAAACATGCATGTGATACCTCAATTGGCTGCACATGCAGTTTGTCTGGAGGACCATGTGTGTAGGTGTCTAATACCAGGGTGTTTCATTATATGTTGCTACGTAGCGTCTGTCACAGAGATGTACATGTCACAGGGATGGGTATAGCTGAACGACATTTTTCTACATATATGAGCAGACAACATATGCATGCCACCCATTTCTGCCTCTGTCACATGCATCCCTATGGTGGGGTGAAAGGCATGTCCTCACTGCTATAGCCAAGGGCAAGGGTCACACATCTGCCACCAATGTGTGGTCTATGAGGGGTTACACACGGTGATGAATATGGGAACCAAACAGGCAATTTAAAACATAGTCAACCTGTTTCCACATCAGGGGTGGGGAACCATGGTCCTGGAGAGCCGCAGGACAGTCTGTTTTTGGGATATCCCTAATGAATATGCATGAGATAGATATGCATTAGAGATATCGTGGCAACCTGACGGGTTTGTGGGCCTCCAGGGCTGTATTTGGACACCCCTGCCTTACACCTCTGTCATTTCAGTTTGTGAGTGGGCAAGGTGCAGATATCCACGACATCAAAAGGGTTAGATTGAATGTGTCACATTCCACCTCACATCTCACCACAACCAAGATATGGTCTATTAGACAACTTTTTGGTGGTGGTGAGAATCGATGGGGACTGGTAAACATTCTATATACCCTTTCCATGTGTAGGACATCTGCACCTTGCCCACTCACACTCATAAATGACAGAGGTGTATGGCAGGGGTGCCCAAATCCAGCCCCGGAGGGCCACAAACCAGTCAATTTGGCAGGATATGTATAATTCATATATATCTCATGCATATTCCTTAGGGATGTTGGGAAAAAAGACTGGTCTGTGGCTCTGCAGGACCAGGGTTTCCCGGCCCTGCTATACATGGATGTCTGTGCACACTGGTCCGCTGCAGCTCATAGGCTGTGATGACAAAATGTACATGTGACACATTGCATATGTGTGCATCATGAACATAGTACCTGCCTGTGCCAAAGTAGCTGTAGCATGGGACCTGTGTGCAGGTCATATGGTCTTGCCCCCCCCCCTTTCAAAAATACACACGCCACCACATGGACACTCATTGGGAACACACAGTGCATGTAGTGTATGACAGCTGTTTATTGTCACAGCTTTTCTCACACATTTACATATTTATACAAACATGTCTATAATATTGTTCAGATTTCCACCAAAGCGGTTAACATGTCACATACACAACATAAGATTGGCATATGCCAGCTTTGTAAATATCACCCATAAGAACCCTACAAAACGGGATGAACTATGTACATATTTTTTACAAATGTGCAGTGCAACAGAACATTAACCTATGCTCTCTTGCTGTAAATGCGGATAAAAGCAAAGTCTAACGACGACGTGGTCGCCCACGCCTGCCACATCGGGCCCCTCCCCCTCGCGGGGCAATACCCTCTTCCCGATATATTGGTGGTGGTGGTGCAGGTGCAGCTCGCCGCATTACATCAAGCATGCCCTCAAGGGCCTCAGACATGCGAGCAAGGGGCATGGCTCTCACCCCCTCATTTAATTGGTGGAGCTCAGCACACACCTCCCTTGTGTTCTGCTCCACAGCACAGAGAATCCTCTCCAGAACACGTCGATTGCCTGTAAATGGGACACAAGGTGGTCTATGAGGTACCTGTCCACTAATACAATGTCATACAGAAACATGTCATGCACATCCCACACGATTCATAATATGATAGGCCAGAGTAACGTATAAACATGGATAGGGGTTGGATAGATAAATCTCACAGTAGTACACGTCATATAAACCGAGAGGACACTTTACAGGACGTAGATGTGTGAGCCCAACCCAAAGGTCAATAGCCCCTGCAGACACACCCATATACTAATGACGTAGCAACATGATTGGGCAAGGATAGCTATCACATATCCTTCGGGAAGGGGAGGTGCAGCATGCAGCAGACACAAAAGACTCAGCTGGGCAGCAGCAGTGATGAACAGAGGAATGCCTATAAATGTCTGCACAGGTCACGCCACATTTGAAGGGATAACCACAATATGTACAGGTTACAGGAGATGTGTTCTTGACTCAGTGTGATGGAATGTCAGCACAGGGATATCACACCTTACTTGCACAGGTGGACTGCTGCTGCACGTGTATGACACCTGAGAGGTCCATATGTACCTTGTGTAACACTGAGGAGGGTTTGGGGATGAGATCTTGTAGACCTTGGAACAAACCTGGAGGGTTCAGACAGAGCAGTGGGAGCAACAGAGGGAGCCATCAGAGGTGGTCAAAACCAAGGCAATCACTGACTGGGTATGTTGAGGAAACCACAGCTGGTGGTACTGACTGGTGGAGGACAGTGATAGCCACAGTTGGCGGGGTATGTTTATGATTTCAGTAGGCATCCTGGGTCTTAGCGGAGGGGTTGGCTAGTCTTTATAAACTACACATATGTATGTTGCTTATCTATCTGCTTACATGTGTCGTTCCAATACAGGGCGAAGCCCTCCTTTGCACACGTGTGTATATGAACAGGGCACACAGCTCCAGCGATTCACACACAAGGGACATTGTTGTCCTCTGCACCCTTCCAAAAACAAATTTACATTCTGCATACTGCCGCTGCTGACCCAGCAATGACAGAATGGAGTGTTCTTTAGGTCCCCCTCTGTTCTGTTATCCTATCTTCAATTATTTTAAGATCTGAGGGCACACATTGCATTTTGCAAAGGGAGAGTGTCTATCTTCCCTCTGTGTTTCGGCCACAGGTGCTCTTGCCAAATGTCGACTAGGCTCCTTTAGACACAGGGGTGTGATGGATAGCTTATCAATAGGCCGTTTGCCGTAAAGGATACACAATGCAGACAATGTTCCCTTGCAATCATGTGTGGTCCTGCAGAAGGGCACAACGGACAGAGGGCCCCCCCCCCTGTGACACTCCCTTTTTTACTGCTGCAGCAACATTGAAAAGAAAAAGGTGATTGCAGCAAAACATCACATAGCCAATGGTGGTGTAGAGGTGAGGACGTGACATGCAGAGGGCTGTCGGTTGTGTTGTTTTAGGACATGATATGGGTTTTTAGTGAGGTAGTCCGGTGTGACGTGGCTTTGGGGGGGGGGCAAGGACCCTTAATGGACTATAGGTGAGTGAGACCAGTAAGGAGGTGTGGGATGAGGGCCCCTGTCTGGGTCAGGGCTCTTGGGGTATTTGTGATAGGATTGCACATGAGCTGTTGGAGTATGGTATGACAGGAATTGAGTGTTGTGGGTGGGTGATGTTACATAGTCTCCCTGAGGTGGTTGAACTGCATGTGGCCTCATGGGGTGCCGTAGTATCAGGTTGGCCAGTGTGACACGGAATTAGGTTTGACATGGCCTGATGTTTGTTGTACGACAGGGCTATGTATGGCCTGATGGGGTACTTTGTCTTGAGGAGGGCCGGATGAGGGGATCTCCACTTTATCTGGATGTCTGAGCTAGTCATTGCAATTGCCTGCTGCAAGGACTAGACAGAATTGTATGCTGGCTAAGGGCGAAACTGCAAGGGAGCTGATGTTGGGGAATGAATTGAATGTGATGTTGCTGGGACACGTTAATCCTGAAATGTATTTACGTGTTGTTTGGGAGTGGGTGATACCTCTAGAATATACTTGGTTTTGTGAGGGTAGGTGAGGTTTCAGATTGCCATGATGCAAAAGTGAGCGACAGTGAGGGAACTGAGGGTATTACTACAAGGGAAGGATGGGTATGTTAACACTAATGTGAAAATGTACAGGGGAAAAACCAAGGGCATAGAGCAGTGTGAGCGAATACACATCAGACGATGGTGAGTGAGCACAACTCATGAAGAGGCCTGCTGAACGTGGCTGGAGCGATTGCAACTGGTAAAACAGGCACAAAATGTGGCAAAACATATTTGAGGTTCTTTACAGTTTACGTAGCATAGGGAAGCTTTACATGATGTACATCATTAGGTTGTTTCGTTTGTTTGGTGCAAGGGACAATGTATGTATCACTGTGGTGATTGGTTATACCTTTTATATTGCTACTTCCCATTTCAGTTATAGATGTACGCGTACAGTGGTGTATTACATTCCATGTTTGCCTTTTGTGTCTCCAAGTACAATGATTGGGTTACTGTATGTTCATTGTGGTTGCTTGTTATCTGATGATTTATGTTCTCTTTTTGTACGTGTGATGAGGTATTGTGTTGCTGATATTCTTATGTGACCTTGACAATCTTTTTCATTCCCCAATATGTTGTGTACAGTCTTCGTGGACTATTCTCAGTGTTGCAGTTTGATAGGTGGGGTATGGTGACCTGGTAATTCTGCGAATGGTGTCAGGATAGCTAGTGTCTGATATGGTCTCTACATGGGCTGAGGTTTTTGTATTTCCTCATGTGTCTATCATTGTGCATTGTGGTACAGTAATTTGTTAAGGTTTCAGTCCTTCTTTATCATTATGCTCATTAATATACATGTGTCATACAATTTACTGAATGGTCACATACAACATCTTTTGCACGTATGCCACTTATGATAATGGGGACCATCACAGAGTATTGCCACATAGCCCCGCAATCCCACTGGGATGCCCATGCTCACAACCTATGCAATCCTTTGATTGATGGGTTGAGCTACAGCAAGGGAACATGTTTTTGCCCTTGTCTGTCTGCATTGCTATATATATTTTTTTGGTGACGTATAGGCAGAATTGCCGTATGTGTTTTCCAAACCAACTGAGAGGTACGTTATGTACACTTGAGTCACCTCTGTGTATTCTTTTCTATGGGTGACCTTACACATTTGATCAGCTCTCTGCATATGCTATGTTTCTTCTCACCTGCAGATGCGGACTGTGTGGAATGGAGACTTTGTGACGTTACATCACAGAGGAGGGGTAACATATGGAAAGCAGTGTCTATTAATGCCCGTAGCATGGGAAATAAGATCTCTGAAGTTGAAGCTTTGGTGGGAGTGGCTGACTTAGATTTAGTGGCAGTTACAGAAACATGGTTCACAGAAAACCATGACTGGGATGTAACTATACCTGGCTATACTTTATTCAGAAAGGACAGGGTAGGAAGAAGGGGAGGAGGAGTAGCACTATATGTAAAAACTACTATTAATGCTTTGGAATTACAGAGCTTAAAAGGGAGAGAGGAGGCATTGTGGGTTAAACTAGAAAGAGGGAAAGAGAAATCTATTTGCATTGGTGTGATATACAGACCTCCCTCACAAGAGGAAGAGGTGGACAGAGAGTTAATTGAAGACATACGCTGCATTGCTAGGAAAGGGGAAGTGCTACTGCTAGGAGATTTCAATATGCCAGATGTTGATTGGCACTTTCCTGCTGCAGTATCATCTAGGAGTAAGGAGATCCTGGATTCTCTACAGGGAGAACTATTCAGGCAATTGGTAACAGACCCCACACGTGAAGGGGCCATACTGGACTTGGTGCTTACCAATGGTGAAAGTGTTTCTGATGTTGTAGTGGGAGATCATTTTGCATCCAGTGATCACCAGATGGTGTGGTTCAATATTAGGACTAGGGCTGTTAGAATCCATTCCAAGGTGAAGATCTTAGACTTTAGGAAGACTAACTTTGCGAAGATGGGCCAATACCTCAGGGAGTCATTAGTGGGATGGGAACAGCTGGGGGATGTAGAACAATAGTGGGCAAAACTGAAAGGGGGTATTTTAAAGGCAACCAACCTTTTTGTTAAAATGGTAAATAAAGGCAAAAGGAACAGGAGACCGCTATGGTTTTCGAAGGAAGTAGCTGAAAAAGTGAAGAAAAAGAGGGAGGCCTTCATGAAATACAAGAGATCACAGAGAAAGGAAGACAGGCATCTGTATTTGGAAAAACTTAGAGAAGCTAGCAAAGTAGTCAAGAAGGCAAAGATTCAAAAGGAGGAGGAAATAGCCAATGCAATAAAATGGGGAGATAAGACATTTTTCAGATATATTAGTGAGAAGAGGAAGGGCAAAAGTGGTATTGTCAGACTCAAGGGTACAGGGGGGGAATATGTAGAAGCTGATAAGGATAAAGCGGAATTGCTTAACAAATATTTTTGTTCTGTGTTCACAGATGAAGAACCAGGAGCAGGACCTCAGAAAACACCCACAAATAAGAACAGAAGCGAGGGACATCTTGAACAATTTTCAGAAGACTGTGTTCGTGAGAAACTAGCTCAACTTAAAGTAGACAAAGCGATGGGACCGGATGGGATACACCCTAGAATACTGAGGGAACTTGGGGACGTTCTAGCAACTCCACTGACTGACCTTTTCAATGCCTCGTTGGAGTCGGGAGTGGTGCCAAAGGACTGGAGAGAGGCTCATGTGGTGCCTTTACACAAAAGCGGAAGTAAGGATGTGGTTGAAAACTACAGGCCGGTTAGTTTAACTTCAGTGGTGAGTAAATTAATGGAAACGCTGTTGAAAGAGAAAATAGTGAGGTTTCTGGAGTCCAGCGGATTACAGGATCCGAGGCAGCATGGATTCACCAGAGGCAGGTCTTGTCAGACAAATCTGATTGATTTCTTTGACTGGGTGACCAGGGAGTTGGACCGAGGGAGAGCTCTAGATGTGGTGTATTTAGATTTCAGTAAAGCCTTTGACACTGTTCCTCACAGGCGACTTATAAACAAACTGAGCACCCTAGGGATGGACCCTAAAGTTACTGCTTGGGTTAGAAATTGGTTGGGTGGGAGGCGACAAAGAGTACAAGTAAATGGAGCTCACTCTGAGGAGAAGGATGTTACCAGTGGTGTGCCCCAGGGATCTGTCCTTGGTCCGATTCTTTTTAACATCTTTGTTAGTGATATAGCGGAAGGGCTGTTGGGTAAGGTTTGCCTCTTTGCAGATGATACCAAAATCTGCAATAAAGTAGACACCCAGGAAGGTGTAGATAACATGAGGAGGGATCTAGCTAAGCTTGAAGAATGGTCTAGAATTTGGTAGCTGGGATTTAATGTTAAAAAATGTAAGGTCATGCATTTGGGCTGCAGCAATCCAAGGGAGCAATACAGCATAGGAGGTAAAGTACTTTTGTCCACTAAAGAAGAGCGGGACCTAGGCGTAGTTGTGTCCGATGATCTTAAAGTAGCTAAACAGGTAGAAAAGGCGACGGCAAAAGCTAGAAGGATGCTTGGGTGCATACGGAGAGGAATGGCTAGCAGAAAAAAGGAGGTGATAATGCCTCTGTATAAGTCTTTGGTGCGACCTCATTTGGAGTATGGTGTGCAATTCTGGAGACCGCACCTTCAAAAGGATGTGAACAGGATGGAGTCGGTGCAGAGGGTTGCTACTAAGATGATTAGTAGTCTTCATTATAAAGCATATGAGGACAGACTTAAGGATCTTAATATGTACACCTTAGAGGAAAGGCAGGATAGAGGTGATATGATTGAGATGTTTAAATACCTCCGTGGCATAAATGTTCAGGGAGAGAGCCTCTTTCAATTGAAAGCAAGTTCTGCGACGAGGGGACATGGGATGAGGGTGAAGGGAGATAGATTCAGGAGTGATATGCGGAAATATTTCTTTACGGAAAGAGTAGTGGATCCGTGGAATAGTCTCCCAGTGGAGGTGGTAGAGATGAGGACAGTAACTGAATTCAAAAAAGCATGGGACCAACACAGAGGATCTCTAAAGGTAAAAAGTGGACTGTTGTAGTTGTTGTTATGGAAGGACAGACTAGATGGGCCTTGTGGTCTTTTTCTGTCATCATGTTTCTATGTTTCTATGTAAATTGCTTTATCTATGCTCCTTTTGTAACAATTGTTATGGGTTACGTGTCCTCCTGTTTTTTAAAGAAACATGTGTGTGTCTGCAATGAGGCTGACTGTTGCATGGTCAATGAATGTATCTATTTCTCAACTGAAAACATGCTATACCTGAGACCACATTCCTCTTAGGTCTGCATCTGTGGGTGTCACATCACTTTAGGCTGTTCTGTTGTGTGACAACATTACATCATAGATTATACCCCACACCCTTTTCCCACAAATCAACATACCATCAACATGAGCCATACATGTTACATCTGTGGAAGTAAAGTTGCAACATCCACCACACAAACACCAACTAGAGAGTAGTGGTTTATGTGTTGTGGTTGTGACAGTCTTGTGGCACTCACCTTCAGCATCGCGCCGTGCTGATGCGCCATGGGCCCTCAACTCGGCCATCATCACATCTGGGTCATGTGTATCCGGGCCTACTGGCGCCCTGGGTTGTGGCGTCTCCTCCATTGCTACTGGCCCCAGTGTAGGTCGGCAGGGTACGGGTGGCTCCAGTGGCTCATCAGCAGTACTTGGGGGGCCCCCTGTGAGAGCAGCCTCGCCCTCTACCTGACTAATTGGGACTGTGATGTCCACCTCCTCCTCCTCCTCCACCACCTCCTCCTCCTCCTCCTCCTCCAACTCAGCCCCCATTAGACTGTAGTCACCTGCATTGGGAACAATCAGAGAGAGCACACATAACTTTAAGCCATCCACATATGTATACGTCTGTACTTCAGACAACACAGACATGATGGGGTAGGTATGTGCATTTCTGACGCATACACGACCTAGTACACCCTCCCATACACGTGTATCCATACCATGTACCTGTGTCTGGGCCACATGTGTGTAATGTGGTCATGCACATATTGCATGTTTGGCAGGTTGCTGTTGCTGGTCCCATTCCAAATGTGTCCCACATCACATCCTTTTCCCCATGTGTGCAACATATGTCCACACATGCCTGCTGATACACCACCTTTACACCGTTTTTTTCCATACATTGTATGGTATTGTTTACGTATGCGGAGTGCATATGTTCCTCTAACCTACTATCTGCTTATTGCTGCATGTGTGTGCCTGTGACCCATTGGGCCGCAGACTGCAAATAGCCAGCAACTGTGGCCCTCTGTGAAGCACATGTGGCACTGTGCAGATAGTATGTCACACAAACATGACCTGATTAATGGCCCTCACAATCATACGTTGTTTGGCAATAACAGGTGTGGTGGTAGGGTGATGTCTCGTTTGAGGGGTTTTTGGGAACAGATGGGGAGAGTGATGGGTTGAGGTACACATTTGGAATTTTGCCCTACGACATGTCAACAACACAGGTTGTGCAGGGGTGTATCACACACATGTGGCACCAGGATTGCAACATGGTGTGGATTGGGTCACAGGTATGGGGGTGTCTGTGGAGATTACTGATGTGTACTAAAGGGACATTTTAGACATAAATGTATACCTGACAGTTGGTATACATACCTGCATGTGGATGTGCCGTGTCGAGGGCCTCAGGCAGTCCACGGAGATATATTTGGCCCAATCGTGTTGCTAGCTCTTGTTCCAGGGGTGTGAGTGATGGTAGAAAGGGTCCCCCACCACCTGTGCCCAGAGCATGTTGTCTCTCGGCTGCCATGTGTTGGCGCACCCCTCTTTTAATGTCAGAGAACCTCTTTTTCAGGCTGTCTACATCACGGGGGGGGGGGCCCTGCCTCCGACAGTGCAGCACGCACCTCCTCCCACACTGCCATTCTGGTGCCCACAGTGGTTCGGCTGCTCAGCCGGCCAAACAATACATCATAATTCTCGATTACGTGGGAGAGTAGAATATGGTTCTCTCTCTCACTGAACCTTAAGGCTCTTTTCCTCTGTGCAGCAGGCACAGGTGTCCGCTTTCTTTTTGCAGTTTGGCTGTGGTGTGCAGGCTGTGGTCCAGAGGATGGTCCTGCCTGTTCCTCCCTAGGATGTGCAGGGTCTGGCCTGGGTGTTTCAACCACAGCAGGTTGCCCCACAACCTCCACCCCCTCACCCTCACCCTCGCTCTCCCTCTCTCTCACCATCTCCCTCTCCATCTCCCTATGCTGCACACGCTCCTCTCACCACACCACCACTCAGTTAAACACAACACAACACTGAACGCAATACAGAATAACAAAACAGTACAATACAGGACACAATAAAACAAATGTGTTAACTGTTCAGACACAAACAGAGGAACCTACACTGCTCCTAACTCTCTTTCTCTCTCTCTCTTCTCTGCCCTACTCCCAATACAGCCTCTCACCCTCCTTCCTCTGAACTGCTGCCAACACAGCCTCTTTACTTATAGCTGTCCTCCCCTCTAAATCTACCTCTTTCCTGTTCAATAGTCCCACCACTGTCTCTGGCTATGTCTTCTTCTATATCACTCTCTCTGTAACTAACTCCTCAAACAACCCTCAACGTGATCCACGTGTGCAGGCTTATTTATAGGTTTTAGACACGTGTTTTTACATGCACATGCGCAGTTGGGCGGGCGTGGTGCTCGTGCTCGCCTACGCATGGGTGTCCGTACGCGGACACACGCACATGCGCCATGTGACTCATTAATACGCATTCGAATCATTACGCATGCGCATTACGGCACGTACCGCATGGGTGTCTGTGTGCCTTTTGCGCATGTGCACATCGACGCGCATGCGCGTGTGGCGACGCACGGACACCCATGCGTAGTCACGCACGCGCGCGACGCAAGACCATCATATGCGATCAACTGCGCGTGCGCATTGGCCGCAAACAACCCCAAAATATACCAATAAATAAACGTGAACACCTTGGCCACATTGAGGGTTGTAGGCAAAGAAGAGTAGGAGTGTGGTTGCTGAGAGGAAGGACAAGAGTGTCAGCAGTTGTAGGTGTGGATTGTCTTGGTGTTTTTTGTATTGGGTATTATATTGTGTTGTGTGTGTATTGTCTAGTGTGGTTTGTAAGTTGTTTACTGGTTAGGGAGGTTTGTGTGTGTATTAGAGTGCGTTTGTGTAGTGGGACGGGAGGAGTTTATGGCAGCGATTTATGTTGCTGCATGTGTCCTGAGAAGTGGGCAGATGCTGCGGTTGCAGGACAGGGGAGATGGTGTCCATGGGGCTGAAGCACAGGGCATGGGTGTAGTCCCGCAGCAACACAGACCTGCAGCTGTAGAGGCACTCCAGCCATGTGCTGTGCATGCACGGCGCAGAAGGCGTGCTGAGGTGCAGGCTCGGCAGCCTCGCCTCTACAGGCCCAGGGCCCAGCTTCAGGGCATGCGTGAGGACCAGGTCATCTCCCTGTACCGACTGAGCACAAGGGCTATTAGGGAGCTCTATGAGGATCTAAGACCTGACCTCGAGCCCCTGACTGATCGGTCCCATGCTATACCAGGTTTAGTCAAGCTCCTTGCTTGCTTACATTTCTTTGCCTCTGGCTGTTTCCAGTCATCTGTGGCAGCAGTGGGTGGCATGAGCCGCCCCACTTTCTCACGATGTCTCCACCAAGTACTGCGTGCCATGGTCAGCCGGATGGGGAATTACATAGCCATTCCCCACACTAGGCAACAATGGGGGACCCTGAACCAGGCCTTTGAGGCATTAGCCGGGATTCCACATGTGATGGGAGCAATTGATTGCACACATGTTGCCCTGGTCCCGCCTAGAGACAGGGAGGTAGTGTTCCGCAATCGCAAACACTACCATTCCCTGAATGTTCAGGTTGTATGTGATG
Organism: Ichthyophis bannanicus; assembly: GCA_033557465.1. NCBI lineage: Eukaryota > Metazoa > Chordata > Amphibia > Gymnophiona > Ichthyophiidae > Ichthyophis > Ichthyophis bannanicus. The sequence continues at coordinate 294,575,057 of CM066033.1, read as the reverse complement.
CAAATCTGCATATTCTGAATGTGGTCCCTAGGTTTCCAGGGTCCACCCATGACTCCTATATCCTGCATAACTCGGCAATATTCACACAATTTGAGGAGGGCCGTTATGACGACTGTATATTGCTGGGTGAGTATGTCAGGAGTAGCAATTTCTCCATGTCTTTCTACATTTCTTTATGTTTAATCCCATATGTAGCAACCTTATTTTTTTTTCAAAGATGCATTTTACATATGAGATGTGTTATATAGAGGACTGTTGTGAGTATATATTATCACAGGGGTATAGAAGTATAATAACAGTAAATATAAACAACCAAAGACCATCAGGATCAGAACATTATAGAATCCTAACATGCACATGGTGTACATGTGATGTCACCCCTGTGCATATGGCTGTGCTCTTGCTGGATCCCTCATAGTGTGTGTTTGTAACAACTGCACACATTCGAGGGGGGGGGGGATTTGCCCTTCAAATACATATGTCATGACGGTTAATTGTCCTATAATGTCATTGCTCATCCATACAACTAACCCTTGTCATGTGTGTGTTGGGTTCACACACTCACTCTGTACTGGAGTTGTGACCCAGGTGAAAGCATATAATAAGAGGAGGTGTCTTGGAATCTCTGATGGATGTTGTTGGCCTTTCCAGCTGGGAACGCTTGATTGAATATGTATGGTCACGCATTTTGGCTATGTTACAGCAGGGGTGTAACACAATATAGTTGGTGCAGTAACTTTGGCTACTGTAAATGAGCGGAAGTTAGCCTCATTGTGTTTGCCGATCCTCATGTAGCTAAACATTATGGAAAGGGGAAGGCTAGAGCAGGGGGGCTAAGGGGGTGCATACAGAGTGCTATTGTTACCACCTACACAGATAGGTAGTGTACCTATGTATATGTCCTTGGTGTACAGTCATGAGGGGTACAGTGTGCAGGTTTGAAGACCACACCCTCAAAAGGATGGGCACAGGATGGAGACAGTGCAGAGGATGGCTTGATCAACAATTTGTGGGTAGCAATATACAGCATAGGGAGACAGACTAAGAAATCTTGATATGTTGCCCTTACAGGAGAAGATGTATATAGGTGATGTGGTTTAAATTTAGCATGGCCTCCATGGCATATGTGTTCTGGGTGTGTGACTCCCTCACATGGCAGCATGTTTCTCCTTGGTTACTGTTCAGAAATACACTTTGCAAATGTGATACGTGGAGCGATGGTATAGTATCACATTGGCGGTGATGCGGATGTGGCCAAAAACTGCATTACAATGCGCATGTCGCACACACACACGATCTGTAACGTTATTGATGGTACTGTTGTACTATTTGTCATGAGTGTACTGACTTGATAGGCCATGTGGTCACTTTATGTCAGCATATCGATATTTTAGAGAGTTGAATAGGTGTGCTGTTATATATATGTATGTCTGAATGTGTTTAGCGCTTGTTTCCTACATATAAACAACTGTCAGTTATGTTGAACCTTAACTCCCACATTGGTATGCAACATTTCTCTTTTGCAGGTGATGCAGGATATGGGTGTCGCCCCTGGCTGCTGACCCCTGTGCGTCAGCCACGAACACGTGCAGAGCGGAGGTACAATGAGGCCCATGCCTCCAGCCGCTTTGTCATTGAGCGCACCTTTGGCGTGTTGAAGAGTCGCTTCAGGTGTCTGGATAGATCAGGCGGGGCCTTACAATATAACCCAATGACTGTTGCTGAGATAATCATAGCCTCTTGCATCCTGCACAACATTGCTCTCAGGCACGACATCCCTGCAGAGATTAATGAGGATTTGGAGGAAGATCCTATGTGCCCCCCTGTACGTGCCACGGGTGACACACGGGAGGGCTCAGCAGTCAGGCGGAGGTTGATTGCTGAAATCTTCTCATGTACGTATTACCTACCCACACTCATGTGTTATTCTATGTGTGCTATGGTTATAGAGGTTGATGTGTATGTCAAGATATAAATCGGGTGCCACACTCCAGTAACATTTGAATAATAATGCAAACCTGACATATAGGCATGAGTGTGCGACAAACAATGTGGCCAGTGCACAACAGCAGTTGGTGGCAGATGATGTGGGTGGTTGCTCATAAACCTGTGTGAGGTTTTGAGGGTCACATTCACAGTTAGTGACTGCTTGTGATAGCATCTGGTGTTCTGCGAAACCAATGATGTTTGGTGTTGACATGGGTGGAGCAAGGTGACAGCCATATGGTGAGATGTTCACAGTGGGAGGGCAGTTCACGTTTGGGGACATCTGTCTATTGGGGTAAGGTCATATTATTCACGTTTGTGTTGTTTTTATGCTTATACAGCTTCTGTCAGCTGGCTATGTGTGTGTTCCTTATGTTTTTTGCAACAGGTCATACATAGCACATGACACATGCTTCGTTCTAGTATCTCAGGATGTAAAAAACTATATGTGAGGGGTGTTAATGTCACCCTACAGTGTGTGTGACTGTTTAGGTCAACACACAGCCATGACATGGACATGTTGAAGGTTTGGGATCTGTGCAATGTCCAGACAGGGGGGTAGTATTGCTAAATTATGTTTTTGGCAAATATACCTTTAGTGCAGTGTTGCATATCTACACACATACAGAGCTTATCCCGGCCATATCTGGTAAGGTTGGGTTACAGTGGGCAGGTGCAGCGCTGAATGTGTGGGTGGCTTGCTGTTGACCAGGTTTTTCTGGGAGTACATGGCATATCTTGCTGATACAATCAAAACATATGCAATCATGCGTCAGCTACAGGTTTTGTATGTGAGTTGGGCAGGGGAGTACAGTCCATATCAACTAGTAGATTGCAGAACCCAGAAAGGGAGGGTTCTGTCGGCATAGTAACACAGACTTAGGTGAGACATATGTTTTATGAGGTGCACAGATAGGCTAGCCATGCTTGGACATTCTCACTGAAACACAGTGGAATGGCATGCAGCCATCATGGTTTGCTTACATACATACATGGGGTTGAGGTTTTTCAGACATGACACAGACTTTGCAAGCTATTTGTGCACAACATCAACAAATAGCTGTCAATATTATTCAATGTATGAGATGTAAACACAAGGATATGTATTTGGTCAGGGGATACAGGAGGCGAACCTGCATATTTCACATGTGTTTCAGCAATTGTGAGTGGGTTAACATACAACATTGGAACAACACTACACAAGGAGAGGGGACATTGTTGCCAATATAGTGGATCAGGGCTACTATTGTGGCTTGTGGGATGAGGTGCAAACATGGCGGTAGCAGACACCTCTGTTGATCTGTGTGTACAACAACAGAGAGGTACGGGAGGGGACAGAGTGATTAGGGACACCTGCAGATAGCCTCCAACACCTCCGTGCTGCCTCTCGCATGTGATAGATCTGTACATTGTGATATAGAATAGTCAGTCATTAGGTGATGTTGTGTGGCCTGAGAGCTGGGCACAATAAGGTGCAGTGTGTGATGGCCAGCTAAAACATGACATATGTTTGCTTCTCTTGTGTTTCCCACTACACAGGACATGGTTTGTGCGGATGCTGTTGCTGTGTTGCATTGCCATATGACTGTACATCACCCAAAATGCTTTGATTTGGGGTAGGTGAATCGAAAGCGACATTGTGTGTGCCTGCAGTCAGGGGGAAAACATGTCTTCATTGCTCTATCATATTGTGCAGATGTTGTTGTTTGGGTTTTTTTTCACCTTCAGCCTCCATAAACCATCTCTTGGTGTTGTCACACATATCCCCATGTGTTTGTGTTCAGCATGTTCTCTGCCACACTCTATATGCTACATGTACAACAGACCTGCATGTGTGTGTAATTTAATGTTTTCAGATGTTTGCCTACACTTGCTCCGTACCCCAACATTGTACCCTCAGCCAACAACTGGGTATCATTGCAGGTTCACTGGGCCTTCATATCTACAAAGCTGCACTTGTGCACATACAGCCCATATGTTGTAGCTGGCACACACAACATTACATACTTTGTGGGGGGGTGTTTATAGGTTGCCTGTGTGATGAGACAGTGTTCAGGCATAGTACATTATCATCTTCTGTGAGGGGTCTGTGCACCTGGGGGCCAGTTGTGAGTGTGCGACCTCTTCCATAGTGCTGTTAACCTTATGAGCATTATCAACATGTGTTGTGTGCTGTGAGAAGAAATGTGTATTGTGTTTAGAGTCACCACTGTTGGGTACATTTATTTTATTTTCAGATATGAACATAATGTGGACATGCATCAACAGTGGCTTGACATGGTGATTCTACACGTTCTGGTGTGATTGTCTCCCTTCACTGTGACCTGATATTGCTGTTTAGTGAGTCATGCGATTGATGACATACACCTGATGCACACACAAGGTATGTTGAACCTTTGTTATTTGGGGAATTTAAACTGTCTTTACCTGATGATGATTTCATATTTGTCTCATGTGCTTGTAATGTTTCCTGTATATTCACATACACAGATGCATGTCATGTGTAGCTGTGAGACACCTGTGTGACATGAGCATGGACATGACCATATCCATGTTACACCCGTCTGTGTGTTTATGATTAATGATGTCACAAAAAGCTGTTTAGTTGAGTATTGCTATCATGTAATGTCTGCCTTTGCATCCCTTTCTTCTGTATTTGCGAGGGTGTAACGGTGTGCAATGTGTGCTGTTTTTCCAAGGTGTCTAACAATACCATACTTATCCTCTCCTGACACAGGGCAGAGTACATACTGGACACATCTATTACAGTGCATCTGGTGTCACCATCACCCACCTGTTTGAGGAAACAACACCATGCAACTCTTCCAGGAGAATATGAGCCATTGGATGTTTGACCTCTGAGAGTGGGACACATGACTGCGATGGACAGTATTACTTATGACCTGCTGATTTCCCCATGACAAAGATTTCTACACACTGTTGCTGCAATGGTTTTGCAGGGAATCCTGCTTATTGTAGAGGACACACATGAACTTGCAAGGACTGTGGCATCTTGACATGTGACACTTGACTATTCATGGCCATAGTTGCAGGAACACTTTTAACCTGACCTGTTGGATTTCAAATACTATTTAGACTTTGGACAGTGTTACCCCCGTGTGCAGCAGCGAATGCCATGGACACTGTTGTTGTTGCATTCCTACAGAGTTGTGTTATTGTTGAGTTTTGCCCATCGGTGTGACATGGCACCCAGGATACACTCATCTGTTTCTTTGTACTCAAGCATACAACCATGTTTTTGGCATGGGCCCAACGATGGAGCACTCCTATTGTCTATGTCCACCTGCACATGATCCAGGTTTTACCACAACAATGCTTTCAAGCACACCACCATCTTGGATTGATGTTTTCACTGAACCAAGGGTGATTATGTGCATGTGTGGCATCACTGTATCATGTTGCAATGTGGATGGTGCTTGTGCATATGACTGACTATGTTTGTGAGACACAACATGTGGACCTATGGCTTCTGTGTGGTTCAGTGTGGTTCAGTGTAAGATGTTTGCCCATCTTTTCCTTGTTCAGATGCTGGTTCTTGTGTTTGTTTACTGTGCAGACCTGACAGTCTGCATGTATGTAGGCACCTTGCATTTCCCATGTGCACGGTCCTGGTTATGCCTTGTGGTAGGGACACTCACATTGCCACATTATGGTTTTCGTGTGGCAGTATGGGTGACCATTGAACTTCTTCAATTGTGCATTCCATGTATCATGCTATATGTGGCCAAACAATGTCTACTCAACAAAAGGTGTAGGGGTACCTCCTTCATGGTGTTATATAGGTAGGTTTCTGAGGGTTGTTTACTTTGTATTCTGTGTGTGTTCATGTGCCTGTGCTACCTGTTAGCATATACTCATTGTGATTTTGAGGATTGTTTGTGTCTACATTGTTGCAGCTTTGAATCCTAGATCAGGCATTAGGTGGGAGCTCAATCATTACTTTCAGTCTGTGTTTTTCACATTAAAACACTGTAACCACATATGTTTTTTTAGTTTTTTTCCCTCCTGTGTTGCCAGATGGATATGGTTTGAGGGACAGATGATGTGTGTTGGGTCCTCAACATGCAGTGCCAACTCTCTACATGCACTCATATATGCATAACACATTTGCAGCATGCTGCAGCAGGTGGGGGTTGGGGGTCTGCTGCCCAGTGCATAGTATGCACCGGATGCACATGATATCTCCTGCCGGTCATTTGTGGTCAGGCAATTAACTGTTCTGTAGGAGGTGGATTTGTGCCCTGCTAAAAGTGTTTCAGTATTTCAACAGGAATGCACTCACCTTGATATTATGATGGCACTGTCTACACTATCTGTGATGTATAAACCAAATAAAGATATCTATTGGACAGACATTTGTCTCTTTTGCTGATTGATCATGGTGACAAACATGCAATGCAATGTTTGCCATTGTATCAGTCCTGACTCCTTGTGACCCAAAGAATGCATTGTTGTCTTGTCAATGTCATTGGATGAAGATTAACTGGTCTTTGTTCCAAGGTAATGGAGGGTTAAGTGACTTGCCCTATGCCACATGGGGTGCTATTGTGAATTGATCAGTGGTTGTTTGGGGGCCAAGCCAGTTTTATTACCACTAGGTTAGTCCTCCACTCTTTGAGCACATTGACACTTGTCTATGGCCATTTGCTGGTCATGTACATGTGCCACCTGTGCTCACATCCTTGTACAGTGGCAGCTGTGTATCTGCCAGACATATGTCACTTCAATGGATATTAAAGGTTGCCATACACACCCTCCCTTTGAGATATTTGTGTTACAGTGTGCTCAGTGTTCTGTTTGTGCAAGTTGCAACAGTCATGTGTTTTTACTCTGTAGTTTTCAGGTTTGATCCCCACATGTGTTTTTTTCATTTGTCTTCTGTTCTGCTAACTGTACCATGAGGTACCACCAGGTTCCTCACCTCTACACACACCCTTCTCTCTCTTCACTGTACATCAAGGTGCATCCTGTGTGCCGCATAGCCATCGCATATTCTTATTTTCATAGGTGTCTCACTTTAGGGTGTTTACATGGCAGTACACCTGGGGGTTTCATATTGCCGAGATTCAGGTGGTGTGTGTTACACCTGATTACATGTTGAGGTTTCTCCTGTTATGATCAAGATTAATCACCTGATCCACAGAGCATCCTCTGTTGCCCTTGTGGGTTTTTTTTTCACTCTTTTGCATGCTGTATCCACTGCTGAACATTTCAGTGTGTGTGTGCATGTGTCCCAGGTCCCTAATACAGATTGCAAATTGATTTGCACTTTGCTGATCTGCATGTGCATTTGCTCATGATTACGTTTGTCTGTTTGCTTGTCCTGACAGCCAGCAGGCGTTTTGTTTACTGCCCTGCACTCTTTCTCTATGCAACCTTTGGTAATGAGCTAACATTGGTGGTATGGGGTACCGGTTTAGACATTGCCATTTGTGGTAGTGGTCGTCGGTGTGTTTTCTATCTGCTGTCTTGTATTTGCATGCTTGTCCTGCAAATGTGGTTAACATTTGTATGACAGTCATATCTGTGCTGATCTGTGCTGTGAGCATATTGTACCCTGATCTGAGTTGCAACCCATCCTTCCGTCCATCTTATGTCTGGCAGCTGTATGCCATCCTACCCTGATGTGCATGCTGATAGATCACGTCCTGACCTCCTACACATTCCTGCATTGCACCTCTCCCTGCTTGCCTCTCCTGTGTGTGGTCTGTGTAGCACTTTTACTCCAGTCATCCTGATATTTCACTTATTCTGCCATTTCTGCCTCCTCTGCTTCCCACATCTTCCCGTCCTCTGTCACACAGTGTCATTATAGCATGGTACATTAACATCACTCTGTGCATGGCTTTAGCTGGGCTGAATATGTTTGTCACTTTTTATGGCTGCCACATGGCCTGGATCTGATTTCTGCAGTCCATCAAATGGTTGACATCCTTCTTTTACTTTTGTATTGTCTTTCTTTTTAGCTCTGTACAGTGTTTGTGTTACGTGTGTGTTTGGCACATAGCTCACTTGCCATTCAAATTGGGGGATGTTACTGCTCTTGATGAACGTTTCTGAGTTCACCTATACATCCTTGGGCCATCTTCTGGCACACCTTTGATTGAGGCCGCTTATGGGGTGCCTACGATACTGACTTGGGAGTTGACAGCCTTTCAACATGGCCTCTGGGGACAAATAGGTTTTCCTTTGCTGACAACGTATGTTTAGGATGTGCCTTCTGATGCACCATAAAAGGTGCATTAATATCTGGCACAAGGGTGCCGTTATTTTAAGATGGCATCACAGATTGCTGTACAATTGCACACAGAGAAATGACATACCTCTGCAAAACTTATTCACTGCAACATTCAAACCATGAACACGGCACCATCATTCACTGTGTTCACCAGTTCCAGCATACATGACATAGGAGTGCTGGCTTTTTCCCCAGAGCTTGGATTTCATGGAGCACTATTACTCTTCTGATTTCAGTCTCCAAAGGTAATAGGGCAGTTTACACCATAAGATTAACTCTGGTCCCGTCTTTATATCAGTCGCCAAGGACTGTCTGTCATCCCTCCTTGCTAAATCAGGAATGTCTGACCCAGGTCTGCCATTCTGGATTTAGCACAGAGTGGCTGCAGACACGCCCTGCGCCTGATTACAACATGAGATTAACTCAGACCCCCTGTTGATATCAGTAGCCAGCACCTGTCTGCAGCCCCTCCCTGCTACATCACGTATGGCAGACCTGGGTCAGCACACCTACTTACGATTTCCATACGTTACAATACACACTGCTGCCATTAGAGACAGTGCTCTCACCTTTCCCTACCTCATATGGCACCCTTGGCTACACTTTCAACAACATTGTAGGGTGCCATGGCGGACATTGCATTTTAACATGTGCCCTCTGGAGTAACTTATGGCCCCTGTTCTGTTACACTACTTTAAGAGTGCACTTGCTAGCAATAATAATTCCACAAATATAAGATAGGGTACCCCTACAGCAATATTACCCCTAACAGGTACTGCCTCAGCAAGCTGTCTTCATTCTGCAGTGTGGGGGATCAAACACCTGATTCCTGCACCAGTGGTTGGTGTTCTGACCATTGTGCTGTAGCTTTGCTCTCTTGATTGCACATCAGCATGCCACTTATGCCTCCCAGTATTAACATGCCTCAGAAAACAGTAGCGCAACGCTTTATGCCCAGCAGCACTCCGCCTTATGCCACCCATTATTTACATGCCGCCTAAAATAACACCTCAGCCAGCTGTCTTCATTGGGCACTGTGGGGGATCGGAACCCTGATCCCTGCACCATTGGTCGGTGTTCTGACCATTGTGCTGTAGCTTTGCTCTGCTGATTGCACATCAGCACGCCGCTTATGCCTCCCAGTATTAACATGCCTCAGAAAACAGTAGCGCGACGCTTTATGCCCAGCAGCGCTCCGCCTTATGCCACCCATTATTTATATGCCGCCTAAAATAACGCCTCAGCCAGCTGTGGCTCTGCTTGTCTGTTTTAACATCCATGCGCCACTTATGCCACCCAGTAGTACATTGCCTCAAAAACATTAGCCACCACTTTATGATGCCCATTATTTATATGTCTCCTAAAATAGCAACCTCAGCCAGCTGTCTGCATTCTGCACTGTGGGGGATTGAACCCCTGCTCTCTGCACCATTGGTCAGTGTCTTAACCATTGTGCTGTAGCTTTGCTCTCCTGTTTGCATATCAGCACGCCACTTATTCCTCCCGCGCAGCCACCTCATGCGCTAAGGTGCGGGGCGCATATGGGCACCGTGCACCTTAGTGCATATGCAAATCAGGGATTTCCTTCTTCAACGCGAAACGCCCACTCCTTATATGGCACCCGCACTCTACCGCGGCCCGCACTTTACCGGGCTTTTAGTAAACATACCCCATAGTGAATTTAAGTTGTATGTAAAGAGGGGGAAAATATAAACATTTTCTGGAAGCGCAGAAATCTTGATCATAGTTTATTGTTTGTTAAAATGTTTAAATTTTTTTGTCAAAGTAATGTTAATGATATAAATTAATTTGCAATATGTCACTAGTGGAATGAGTATTTTCGGTATGCAAGAAGCAATGGATGGATGATCAAAATTGATTGGATATTAAAACTGTAAAATGCCTGCTTCAAGTTAAAATAAACTATTCATTGTATTGCGGTGATAAGTACAAAAAGATTTTGGTTGCCAAATATCTGCTAAATCAAATACTGTCAAACAGTTTGTGTTTGATGCCAAATAAAATGTTTTTTTTTGAAAAGTGTTATTTTTTGAAAAAATTTCCTGATTTTGGACCAAAGGTATCTGGCAACCCTATCCACAAACAAAACATCAAGAAACAAGTCTCTGTCCATATCTAGAGCAAACTGCAGTATTAAAGTAGAAGGGTCGACTTCCGGTGGCATGGTGAGCTGAGAAGACGTGAGTGTCTCGGCTCCGGAGCCTGCTCTCCCCCCCTGCCGGTCTTATTAGCCATTATCTGCATTTGATTTGCTGCAAGGTGGGGGAGAACGAGTGGGTAGTTGCTGGCCCGCTTTCAGAACTCAACCTTTGGGGATAAAGGTGTATGGCCACGAGAAACACTCGCCGGGACCGAGCACGAGGTGGTGAAGTGAAAATGGCCGACAGCGTGCAGGCGACCCCGGGACCGCTGGAAGCATCGTCGCTAGTCGCCGAGGTGTCCAAAGCAGTGGTGGTTGCCTTGGAGGACCGGCTCGGGGGGCTGTCAACCCAGATGCAGGAGGTTGTGCAGGCAGTCTCTGATTTCACCCGGCGGCGGGTTGAGCAAGCGGAAGCCCGTATCGGCTCATTGGAAGATCTGCGGGTGCGAGATGTGGCCCGGATTGAGAGTCTCGAGGCAGCCCTCCGGAAACACCAAGATAAACTAGAGGATCTCGAAAACCGCAGCCGGAGAAATAACCTGCGGTTTATTGGGATTGAGGAGACCGTGTCTGAAAAAGATCTACGGAGGCACTTGGAGCAGTGGCTGCCGGCTCACCTACCTCTGGCTGCTGATGTGGGCGCTGTGGTGGTGGAGAGAGCGCACAGGCTGGGCCCCTATCGGTCCGGAGAGCAAAGACCCAGAGCAGTAATTGCCCGGTTCCTAAACGCAGCCCAGAAGGAGGGAGTGCTGCGGGCTTCGAGGCAGCTGAAAAGGTCTGGAGCGGACGCATGCAAAGTCCTTATTTTTCAAGACTACTCCGCCGGGGTATCCCTGCAGCGCAAGGCCTTCCAGGACACGTGCAAGAAGCTGTTCGAGCGGGGCATCCGTTTCACCCTGGCGTATCCAGCGATTCTGCGTGTGTTCAGTGATGGGGGGAATCGAACATTCTCTTCCCCTGAAGAGGCGAGAGATTATTGCAATGGCCTGGGTTGAGAAGAGCCTCTCAGAGACGCAGTAAGATTCCTGCTTCATGCGGGGACATGGGCAGCCTGGGCCCTCAGATTTGCCTCCCCCGGGGAGGGGAGTGCTGGGTCGGGGCTTTGATATTTTTGTTAGCATTGCCTGCTGATGGACTGGGTCTCCCAATTATCTTTTTTTGCTGAGCAGGTTGGCGTGGCTGCTAAGAAGCCTCGTCTGTTTTGGGGGGCAGAGGACCTTTACATTATCATCGATTTCTGGACTGTGCACTTATGAATATGTTCTCCGTTTACTGTTTATTGTTTAGCCTGCTGCATGTTTAGGACAATTGCATTTGTACTTTTGCAGTGTATTTATAACGTGTGGGGGACAGTTTCGGGTACTTATATGTGGGGTTACTGTTCAGATTTTGCAGAGCGGGACCGACCCTCACCCCCCCCCCCTCTTGGAGAGGTTGAAGGCTTCAAGAACATTGGGCCTAATGGGCGGGCAGGGAGCGGTTACCTGACGCTGCCCTGCAGCCGGGCCCTTGGGAGGGCGGACCCCTAGGATCTCCTAAGTTCTCATTTTCTGAAATCTTCTCATTTATAGATCTCACTTCTCATACTCTTTTAGATATGAGTCCTCTCGTAATATGCATTTCTCTCAGCTTGTGTTCTCATGCTCTGATATATCTTCATGTGAATCTCAATGTGCTCTGATTCTCTCAGGTTTCTCTCTTATTCAATTTTTATTTAGCTCTCAGCATGGCATGTTGGTCAATGGGTCATCCTCTGTACTTTCTGGCACCTCGGGGAGGCTATGGTGCCCGTAATATGCTATGCCAGGGTGGGCAGTAGGCGGGCATAATTGTTTAACTGTTTAGTTGCTCATCAAGGCACATAGCCATGGAGACATCTGCCTGACGGGGGTAATCAGGCGGGCCTCCTGGGGGGGGGAAGGGTCTTGTGTTTTGGGCTTCTCCCTTCCCTGTTTAATTTCGGGTGACCAGTAGGCGAGGAGGGGCGCCCGTTGTGGGGGGAGGGGTGACCTCGCTAATGCTTTCCATGGCCCAGTATGGGGGGGCGGATCCTCTTCTGTTTAAGGGGCAGTGTGAGGCCAGTGGCCTGCTCGTTGGAATTGGCCTCTGGTTAGTAGCCAGGATTGGGAGCAACGGAGGGGGGGTGGGGACCGACGGAACCCGAGCGAAGACTTCACATCGGTGTCTATGGATCTCCTCCGTGATACCCTCCCTTCATTTGGGATGTGGAGGGTTCTTGCCAACTCTTAGTGGGAACCAGATGCTGGGAGGTACTTACCTGACTAACCCCGCAGGGAGGTAGGGTATGAGGTCACGGGGGGGAATAGGAAATAGGGGGGGCATGCGGGAGGAGTGGCCAAGGTACACGACACTTGGGTGGAAGTGCTCAGGCCTGGGGGGGTGGTGGAAAAGGGGAGTTCTTACAGTTTTTCTTTATTGCCCTAGTGTAAAGTTTTGGGTCCCTACTCTCGTTATGCCTGCTACGGGGGGGAGGGCAGGGAGCGATATTAAGCGGGGGGGGAGCAGGGGGGGCTGCATGCTCAGGAAGTCAAGGTGGTGCCAGGGGGAGCTGGTGGTGAGTTTGTGGACGAGGCGAGTGGGAGGGAGGACGGGGGGGGGGAGGGGGGAGGGGGGGGGAAAGGGGGGGTCTGATAGTGTAAGGGAGGCTGGTGTGGGGGGAGTAATGGAACTTAGCTATAAATGGGAGGCTGGATGTTTTGGTGTTTGTGTGAGTGGTACCGGTCTGAGTGAGTCGGGCGGCGGTCGAGTCTGGTGGAATGACCCGGTTTGGAAACAATGGAGGGCGGTCCTTGGCTGGGGGGATTGCCGCTCTGATACAAATTGGATTCCTACGTTGAGGTATCTTGGTTTCATCATTTGCGGTGGATAAGAGTTTGCGCATAGTCTCTTGGAATGTCTGTGGGCTGGGCTCCCCGGTGAAGCGGTATAAAATCTTGCAGCATTTAAAATGCCAAAGGGCGGATGTGATCCTGTTACAGGAGACCCATCAGTCGGAGGCGGAACATAAGAAATTGGGCAGCGGGCGTATTGCGCATGTGTACGGAGCCCCGGCGGTGGGGAAAAAGCGTGGAGTGGCCATCCTTGTAACTCAATCGGTTAGTTGGGTGGAAGAAAAGGTTGTTTCGGACGCTGAGGGTAGATATGTGGGTGTCTGGGGGAGACTTGCTGGACGGAAAGTGGTGTTATGCTCGGTTTATGGGCCGAATGTTTACGAAGCTAGATTTTTCATGCATCTTTCCCAACTGTTAGCCGACGCTGGTGGGTATCAGGTTATACTAGGCGGGGACTTCAACGAAGTTTTGGATGTTCGCCTCGATAGGTCCGGATCTGCGGGCAGTGGGGGTCGACGGACGAGACAACGTCTGAAGGGGTTAAGTGAAGCCTACTGTTTGCTTGATATCTGGAGAGCGTTGCACCCTGGGGACCGAGATTATACGCATCAGTCTAGGGCGCATAGGACTTGGTCTCGTATAGACTACTTCTTAGTGACGGAATCGTTATTTAGTTGGGTCTCGAGGGCGGACATCGGGTCTCTTGTTATATCTGATCACGCACCGGTAATTTTGGAACTGCGAGGGGGTGGCACCCCTGGGGGTAGTACGTGGAGATACCCTTTGGAGTTATGTGGTGATGCATCGTTTGAAGCTTTTCTGAGGGAAAGATGGAAGGAATATGAGACTTTGAATGCCACCCCGGGCGTCTCCCCGGCCCTCTTTTGGGAGGCTGGGAAGGCTGTCCTCCGCGGGGACATAATTAGTTATCAGTGTCAGAGGCGCAAAAGCTTGAATCAACAGATTTTACAATTGGAACGGGAATTAGGCAAGGCACGCCGAGCAGTGGCCGGTTCTAAAACAGCGGCCAATCTGCGTAGGCTTCGAGAGGTGCAAGCTGAGCTGGAGATGTTACTCCACCGAAGGGCCCAGAAATCGCTGCTATATTATAGGTATCGGCTCTATCGGTTTGGGAATAAAGCGGGCAAATTGATGTCTTCGCTGCTGAGACCGGCCGGGGGGTCCCGATTGATAGGGGCCATTCGGCGGGCAGATGGGACCGTCACACGTGACACTACGGCAATCGAAAAGGTATTTGCTGACTTCTATCGGGGCCTCTATGCCAGCGATGGTGACAAAGAGTTAGCGGGGTGTCTTTTTCTTGAACGCTGCCGGCTCCCCAAGCTAGCGGCAGAGCATCTTGAATCCCTTAATCAACCTCTCACTGGGCAGGAGGTTCAAACCGCTATAAAGAAATTGAAGAATGGGAAGGCTCCGGGGGTTGATGGGTACACCGCAGCGAGTTCTATAAAGCCCTGGGAGATGCGGTGGTGTCCCCCCTGGTGGGATATTTCGAGGACCTGGTACAGCGTGGTAGTTTCCCATTTGAAGCCAACAAGGCTCTGATTACTATCTTACTTAAGCCTGGGAGGGATCCTCTTCTGCCGAGTTCCTACCGCCCTATCTCCTTGCTTAATGTTGATATTAAACTTCTTGCAAAAATAATGGCGGATAGGCTAGCCAACTATTTACCACTTTTAATTCATAGGGACCAGGTGGGGTTTGTGCGTGGACGTCAGGTAGCGTACAGTCTGCAGCGAATTTTGCTATCGCTGGGAGCGGGGCGATTGACCGGGGACTCCTCCTTACTGATCAGCTTTGACGCCGAGAAGGCTTTTGATCGGGTCAACTGGGGTTTCATGTACCAGGTTCTGGAAATGATGGGGTTTGCGGGGTTCTTTGTCGATGTGATCCACTTGCTATACGCCCAGCCCCGTGGGGCGGTCCTGGTCAATGGGACTATGTCAGCTGATTTTGATATCCAGAAGGGCACCCGGCAGGGATGCCCGTTATCCCCCCTTCTCTTTGTAATATCGTTGGAGCCTCTTCTGTCTCTCATTCGGACTTCCTCCCAGTTTCGGGGGATTCAGCTGGGGCGGGAGGAATTCCGTCTTGCTGCGTTTGCTGATGACTTGTTAGTGCATCTGGAGGACCCAGTGGCCGGACTATCTTGTCTGTTGCAGCTGATCAAGGAATACGGGGATCCTTCCGGTCTTCGTCTCAATCTTGACAAGTCTGAAGCGATGTTCATAGCCCCCGACGGGCATCCGGGATGGCAGGGACCTTTTCCTTTGAAGTGGGCAACGGGATACTTTAAGTATCTGGGAATCTATCTGCCGGCACGGTTGGGGGATCTCTATCGTCTTAATGTATCTAAGATCCTGAAGGAGGTTTCGGCATGTGTGGATAGATGGCAAGACTTGCCGTTGTCCCTGGGGGGGCGAGTAGCTCTCAGTAAGATGGCGATCTTTCCTAAAATACTCTATCCGCTTCAGATTCTCCCGTTGCTTTTACGGCGTGCAGACCTTCGGCAGCTGGAGTGCCTGTTCAATAGACTCCTTTGGAGGGGGAGGAGGCCCAGGGTGCGTTTGGGGATATTGCGGCAGCCTTGGGGCCTGGGAGGCATGGGTTTCCCAGACATCAAGCGCTACAATGTGGCGTGTCTTTTGCGATATGTCCGGGATTGGCTGTGGGATTCCACTGATTGCTCTCCGACGGCGATGTGGGAGGCTATTGTAGCTCCCTATCGTCTGCGGTATTTGCTGCATGCTAAGACGCTACGAGTGGTACCCGAGGAGATTCGGGACCTTCTTTTTAAGCCCATTTGGCAGGCGTGGCGATCTTTTTGTGTGAGCCGTAAGCTTTCAGCGTTTTCTACACCGTATCTCCCGATCAGAGGCAACGCGGATTTTCTACCGGGCCTGGGGCGCTCTCATTTCCAGAGCTGGGAGACCCTTGGGGTGGTGAACCTGGAGCATTTGCTGACCCCGGAGGGAACGATGTTGCCTTACTCTGAGTTGCGTCGCCAATATCTTTTAGGAGATCGGGATATTTTTTTGTATGCCCAGCTCCGCAGTTACCTTCATTCGCTACCTTTGGACACGATGCGGGGAGAGGTCTGTACGGAGCTTGAGTTGGCATTGATGGGGGGGATGCGGGGGCTCGGGTATCCGGGCTTTACAAAATGCTCTGGGAAGGGGTGTCGCCTCTGGCGCTGGAAGCTCTGGCGTCGATCTGGTCAGAAGAGTTGCGGGCTGAGATTGGAGCGGAGCAGGTTCTGGGGGGATTGACGTCCATCCCGACCCTTAGTGTCCAAGTAATTCACCGCGACACCCAATATCGGATCTTGCGCCGTTTGTATTTTGCGCTGGTGAGGGCGTGGAGGGCGGGGGTCAGTGCTAGTCATTGCTGCCCTCGGTGCGGCGAGAATCGAGCGACGTTGGGACACATGTTTTGGAATTGCCCTAGGGTCCAGGTTTTTTGGGATCGGGTATTCGGTCATCTTCGACGATGTTTCTCGTCATTGGAGCCGTTCAGTGCACAGAATGTGGTGTTGGATGTGTGGGAGGATGACTGGGGGGGAAGGCTGGGGGCAGTGGGATTGCGATGGTTACGATTGGTGCTGATGACTGCGCGTATGACGGTGCTGCAACAGTGGATGGATGAGCGCGGGCCCAGTTCTGGGCTCTGGAGACTTAGCTTGCATAAAGTTTTGCTTATGGACCGGCTGCATGCGGCTGGGGTGGAACGGAGATGGGCTTGCTTTCTACAGATGTGGAGACCTCACGTGCAGTTGTTACCAGTGGGGATGCGCCGGCGTATTTTGGGGGAACCCTGAACTCCCCCAGCAGTGACAGTGTCCGGCTAAAAGCAACAGTGCTTAGGTTCTGGGCGTTCTGACGCTCGCGCCAGGGTGATCGGTTAGGTTTGACGGCCTCTCCTTTGTTGTTGTGGTGGTTTGGGGGGGAGGTAATGGCTTGGGGGGGGTGGGGGACTAAACAGTTTGGCAGAATCCCACGGCTTGGTCATTCGTGGTGGAGGGGGCGGGCACGGGAGCAGAACCAACCTCGTGCCTGCCAGCGTTACCCTTGGATGGATGGAGTGGATTGGGAAGCCGGCGGGGAAGGTGGGATCATCCAGGTCCTCTAACATAAAAGGGGGGGGGAGGGGTGGAGAGGGGTGGGAAGGGGCAGGGACTACGGGCATTGCTGTATGCTGTATGCTGGTGCTTTGTGTTAGATCCTCGGCAGCTTATCACGTTGTATTGGGGGATTCCTCTACAGAATTTCTGTTTACTTTTTACTCTTGCCACTCTCTCACATATGGTTCACTGAGCCAGTTGTTTCATGGGATCATCTCTGGTAGTTATTCCACTGGTCTAGGATGGCTTTAAATGTGTTCTAAATGCTTCATACGCCGTGCTATGTATGCTATATATAATCTTTAATCAGTTTGCAATATTTCTACCTGTGTGATGTTCTGTTGTGGTAATATGTGATAATTAATAAAAAGATTTAAACATAAAGTAGAAGGGTCTGTTGACTCTTCTGTCATGATTTTAAAGAAATCTGTAAATTCTAAGTTGTCAAGCTGTAGTGCTAAGGATTGCTCTCCAGAAGACTTCTAGCTTGAGACAAATAATATATCTTAGATAAAGGAGGTAGACAGGCCTCAGGGAGCTTCAATACTTCCAGAATAAATATTTGGAACATAAGCAGAAGGACTGAAAGACTTTAGAAAATTAGTAATTTTCAGATTTCTTGTGTGAATCATATTCTCCATCGGCTCGATCTTCTTACTCAAATTCACATTATCTTTCATAGAAATGTAGAAACATGGAAACATAACAGCTGAAAAAGAACATGGGCCCAGTATTCTAAGAGCATTTACAAGGTTTACTGACCTGTAAATCATGTACTGTAAATTCTGCTGAACAGGATATTCAACACCATTAACCACTTATCATTGGGGCATGTCGTGGGCGTTCTGGGGCATGTCATGGGCAGTGACAGTCACTAATCGGGTAGTGGTGATATTGCACCACTACCCAGTTAGGGATCTGTAGGCAAAACTAGGCAAAGCAAAAGTTGGCCTAGTTTTACCCACAGGAGCTAACAGGATAGCGGTGCAATATTGCTACTACCCGGTTAGCTTTTGTGGCATCAGAGAACATAAGAACATAAGATATGCCATACTGGGTCAGACCAAGGTCCATCAAGCCCAGTATTCTGTTTCCAACAGTGGCCAATCTAGGTCATATGTACCTAGCAGTTTCCCCAAGAGACACAAGTTCCACAATGCTTGTACTGGGTCAAGCATTGATATCTTCAGTCACTTCTTAATAATGGTTTATGGACCTTTCCTCCAGGAACTTGTCCAAACCTTTTCTTAAACCCAGCTACACTAACAGCCTTTACTACATCCTCCGGTAACAAATTCCAGAGTTTGATTACACGTTGAGTGAAAAAATATTTTCTTTTATTAGTTTGAAATAGTTTACCCTGTAGCTTGTGATAAGGAAGCTTATCATAGCTCAGGAAGGAGCTATAGAAAAGGTGAAGTGACTCTGAACAAGCAACCTGTCAGTTCTGGTAGAAATAAGAAAACAGAATTTTCCCATAAAAGACTACCAGTCCCAGAATGCACCAGGTGTCCAACAGCCATTAGAGGAGCTGAAGTGGGGAAACGTGTGTTCAATCAGGAGGGCTATGAGGTAATCCCTAAGCACTCATCTCAAAGGGCAGGGCCTGATTCAGCACAGCTGCGCTGTATTAGGGGGGAGCACTCATCTAGGCAGAATAAAGGTAGAGTTTATTCTACAGAGAATTATCCTCATTATCCTGAGAATCAGCTTGAGCTTCATCAGTTTCATCTGAAGGATCATCAGAAGCAGAAGCCAAACCGGATGGACAGAGAAGGAAAGAAACCCTCTGGAAGAAAGAGGAGAAAAGCCTTTGAGAGGTCTAGAAGAGTCCAGAGCAGTACGTATACTGGGAGGCATTCCAAGGGCCAGCATACACCATTGGACTGGGGAAAGCCAGAGGAATGGTGCTGCAGAGCTAGGAATCTCCAGACGGTACCTGTGAGAGAGACAGCTGCACGTGGAAGGGACCCTAAGACCCGTGCCAGAAGGTATGTGAAGAGAGATCCAGTGTCCAGGGATCTGGATTGGAAGGCTGGACATAAGAACTGGAGTACATACTGGCCAGGCTATATAGAGAGGAACTCTAATAGCAATGGAAGCTCAGGTATGAACACTGATCTATGCCCTAGCTATAACCTTGAAAGACAGCAGGGAAACAAGTATTCTCCTGAAAGTGCTCCATTGAGAGATTCATCTGTGCCAATCCATGATATTGAACCCATGCTTGTTGAAGAAGGGGGAATGATTGCAGATGAAGAATGTGTTTATATGGACTGCTCTCTGTCTAAACTCCTTTGGTAACTTTCTGTTACAAAGTACAGCAACCATCACAAAGAAATACAAACTTGTTCTTTAATCTACTCAGAAAAGCTCCTGAAGCAGGATTTGACCCACACAGTAGAAAGCAAGCCAGCTAAGGAGTTTCAGCTGGATAACTGCTAGCAATTGAGCCTTACCTAATTGCTTGTGAGCTAGGAGAGAATCACTTCTGAATCTATGTGGGAAGTTATCAGAAGTTAACCTGAAAAGAACAGTTTTTTTCTTTCTTTGTGGCTTTTCGTTTCTTGTTTGATATATGCTAAGAAAACATTAGCTAATGCCTGACAAGTTTGAATGTTGTTTTCCTGATTTTGATTTTGTTTTTCCAAGTTAAACACTGGAAGCAAGTAACCTGATTTATGTGCTACCAAGCATATCTGTGTTGGGAGAAATAACCCCATAAATAAATATCTTATTGGCTTTAACACTTGAGCACAACTAAATTATTGTCAGCAGCTGTGTCTGGTGTGAATGAACTACATTGCCCACAATCCCTTGCAAATCATATAGATATATGCACTTGCCAAGACTGTAAAGACTCTCACCCAGGCAGCCGTCTGACAAGCTTCATTGCATGTCCCCTAGTCTTTCTATATTCTGATAACGTAAACAATCGATCTACGTTTACCCGTTCTGCTCCGTTCATTAATTTATAGACTTCTATCATATCTCCCCTCAGCCATCTCTTTTCCAGGTTGAAGAGCCCTAACCTTTTTAGCCTTTCTTCATAGGAGTATCCTTCCATCCCCTTTACCATTTTGGTGGCTCTTCTCTGAACCTTTTCTAAAATTGCTATATCCTTTTTAAGATACGGCGACCAGAATTGCACACAATATTCAAGGTGCGGTCTCACCATGGAACGATATAGAAACATTATAATATCTTTTGTTTTATTTTCCATTCCTTTCCTTATCATACCAAGCATTCTATTTGCTCTCTTGGCCGCCGCTGCACATTGGGCCGAGGGTTTTAACATGGTATCCACAATGACGCCTAAACCTTTTTCCTGGGTGGTGAGTCCTAATGTGGAACCTTGCATCGTGTAACCATAGTTTGGGTTGTTCTTCCATAGGTACATAACCTTGCACTTGTCCACATTAAATTTCATCTGCCATTTTGATGCCCAGTCTTCCAATTTATCAAGATCCTCTTGCAATTTTTCACAATCCTCTTGGGTTTTAACAACTTTAAATAGTTCTGTGTCATCTGCAAATTTGATAACCTCACTCGTTATTCCACTTTCCAGGTCATTTATCAATATGTCAAAAAGCAGCGGACCCAGCACAGATCCCTGGGGTACACCACTATTCACCTTTCTCCATTGGGAAAATTGGCCCTTTAGCCCTACCCTCTGCTTTCTATCTTTTAACCAGTTCCTGATCCACAATAGTACACTGCCTCCTATCCCATGACTCTTTAGTTTTGCCAAAAGTCTCTGATGAGGGACCTTGTCAAAGGCTTTCTGAAAGTCCAGATACACAATATCAACCGACTCACTTTTGTCCACCTGTTTATTCACTCCTTCAAAAAAACATAACAGATTAGTAAGACAAGATCTTCCTTGTCTAAAGTCATGTTGGCTGTCTCCCATTAGGTTGTGACTATCTACATGCTGAGTAATTTTATTCTTTATGATGGTTTCTACCATTTTTCCTGGTACTGACGTCAGGCTCACCGGTCTGTAGTTTCCCGGATCACCCCTGGCACCCTTTTTAAAAATTGTCGTTACATTGGCTATCCTCCAATCTTCAGGTATTAGAGATGATTTTAATGATAGTTCACAGATTACTGATAGCAGGTCTGCAATCTCATATTTCAGTTCTTTCAACACCCTTGGATGTATACCATCCGGCCCAGGTGATTTGCTACTCTTCAGTTTATCTAATAGTTGTAAGACATCTTCCCGATGTATTGATATTTCCTTCAATTCTTCCGCACCTTTAAATACCACTTCAGTCATGGGTAACATCCCTACATCTTCCTCAGTAAAGACCGAAGCAAAGAATTCATTCAGTCTCTCCGCTATCGCCTTGTCGCCTCTTAGTGCTCCTTTAACCCCTTTATCATCTAATGGACCAACTGACTCTCTCACAGGTTTTTTGCTACGAATGTACTTGAAAAGGTCTTTATTTCGCGTTTTTGCTTCCGCAGCAAGCTTCTTCTCAAATTCTCTCTTTGCCTGCCTTATCAATGCCTTGCATTTGACTTGCCAGTGCTTGTGCTGTTTCCAGGTTTCGTCGTTTGACTCTTTTTTCCATTTCCTGAAAGATGCTTTTTTGGCAACAACAGCCTCTCTGACCTCACCTTTAAACCATGCTGGCTGTTTTTTGGACTTCCTTCCACTTTTCTTAAAGCGTGGAATACAGCTGGTCTGGGCTTCCAAGATAGTATTTTTCAACAACACCCAAGCTTGATGTACGTCTTTAACCTTTGTAACTGCTCCTTTTAGTTTTTTCTTAACTGTTTTCCTCATTTTATCATAGTCTCCCTTTCGAAAGTTAAAAGGTAGTACTGTGGATTTACTTACTATCCCTCCTCCACTAATTAAATCAAAGGCGATCATGCCATGATCACTATTGCCAAGTGGCCCCAACACCCTTATCTCTTGCACTAGATCTGGTGTTCCACTAAGGACTAGGTCTAATATGGCTTCCCCTCTGGTTGGTTCATGAACCAGCTGCTCCAAGAAGCAGTCATTTATTTCATCTAGGAACTTTATCTCCCTAGCATGTCCTGACGTGACACTGACCCAGTCGATACCGGGGTATTTGAAATCACCCATTATTATTACTGTGCTGTAACTTTTGTTAGCTTCCTTGATTTCTTTGAGCATTTCATCATCCATTTGGTCATTCTGGCCAGGTGCTCGATAGTACACCCCCACTGCCATTGCCTTCCCCCTTTTATATGGAATTTCAATCCATATAGATTCTACAGCAGATTTTGTTTCCTGCAAAAGTTTAATCCTTTCTGAGTCAATGCCCTCTCTAACATAGAGCGCAACCCCTCCACCAATTTGATCAGCTCTATCATTACGATATAGTTTGTACCCAGGTATCACAGTGTCCCACTGGTTGTCCTCCTTCCACCATGTCTCAGATATTCCAATCATATCTAACCTTTCATTTAGTGCTATATATTCTAACTCTCCCATCTTATTCTTTAGACTTCTAGCATTTGCATACAAGCATTTTAGAGAATGTATTTTATTCATGTTAATTTGGCTATTGTTAGACATGGGTAAATTGGGATCTTTAAGCTCTGTCTGCTCCATACTTGAGGGCATTTGGGCTACTTTACTCTTTTGTGGAACCTCTCTGCTTTTGGTAGTATCCTTCAAGGATACATTCTTCTGAACCATCCGCTCTTGGGCGACTGTCGGCTTTCCCCTAATATCTAGTTTAAAAGCTGCTCTATCTCCTTTTTAAAGGTTAATGCCAGCAGCCTGGTTCCATCCCGGTTAAGGTGAAGCCCATCCCTTCAGAAGAGCCCCTCCTTTCCCCAGAATGTTCCCCAGTTCCTAACAAATCCAAAACCCTCATCTCTGCACCATTGTCTCATCCACGCATTGAGACTCCGGAGCTATGCCTGCCTTTTGGGTCCTGCGCGTGGAACAGGAAGCATTTCAGAGAATGCTACCATGGAAGTTCTGGATTTCAACTTCCTACCTAAAAGCCTAAATTTTGCCTCCAGAACCTCCCTACCACATTTTCCTATGTCATTGGTACCGACATGTACCAAGACAGCAGACTCCTCCCCAGCACTATCTAAGACCTTATCTAGGTGGCGCGTGAGGTCTGCTACCTTCGCACCAGGCAGGCATGTTACCAGGCGATCCTCACGTCCACCAGCCACCCAGCTATCTACATGCCTAATGATCGAATCACCAACTATAACGGCTGTCCTAACCCTTCCCTCATGGGCATATGGCCCTGGAGAAACTTCCTCGGTGCGAGAGGGTTTTACATCACCTGGAGGGACAGGTCCTAGTTACAGGATCACTTCCTGCCACACCAGGGTGATGCTCTCCTGTCACGTGACCTCTCTCCTCCATGGCAACAGGGGTGCTGCCAGACTGGAGGTGGGACTTCAGGACTATATCCCTGTAGGTCTCGTCTATGTACCTCTCTGTCTGTCTTATGTTTTCCAAGTCTGCTACTTTAGCCTCTAGAGAACGGACTTGTTCCCTGAGAGCAAACAGCTCCTTGCACCTAGTGCACACGTAAGGCCTCTCACCAACTGGGAGAAAATCATACATGTGACACTCAATGCAAAAGACTGGAAAGCCCCCATCCCGCTGCTGGACTGCTGTCTGCATCCTAGTTTTAAGTTTGTGTCTAGATCTTTAAGTTCTTACTTACTAGGGGTTGCTATGGGTATTTATACCAATAAAACTGTACCTAATACATTTAATATACATTGTTCACCTGAAGCTTAATTAATCTCAGGTCCTTAGTGTATGACTGATTTGGGTAATGAGCTTCACCTGAAAGCACCTCCTGTCCTTTAAGATGTGTAAGTACCTATAAAGCTATGATTATCCCGGGGGTGGGGGTGGGTGGGGGGTAGGGAAATAACACTTATTAAAAGAGGGCTGCTACACAGTACCCTGTCTTGTGCTGCTGAGGTAAGCTAAATTCTGATTTGATTTAAATTATAGCTCTTAGCTGCTGCTAGGCTCTAACTTCTTATGAAATTTAAACTACAAGCTCTCTGCTGAGTTCTAAATTTAATCAGAAAGCTCTCTTCTGTGTTTTAAAACTAAAAGTACTTTTCTGATGCTAGGCCCTGAGTGACTATTAAATGTACACTACAAGCTCTCTGCTGGGTTCCAAATGTAACCAGAAAGCTCTCTTCTGTGTGTTAAATTTAAACTAAAAGTACTTTGCTGTTACTTGGCCCTGAGTGACTATTAAATTTAAACTACAAGCTCTCTGCTGGGTATGAAATGTAACCAGAAAGTTCTCCTCTGTGTTTTAAATTCAAACTTTAATTGCTGCTACTAGGCCCTTACTGATCCAACAAAAAACAGTGGGTTCACAGATTAAGTAGCTTTAATACAAAGAATTCTTTTTAGAAAATTACCAGAAGTATATACTCACAGTTGCAGATTTCTCTCCAGAAGTAATAGTCCCCCTTTCTAGTCCTTCAAGAGGCTGTGCGGTGACCCCGAATATTCAATGCTGGAACTACATATGACCCAAGCACTGAATATCCAGGGTTAGAGGTCGGCGGTGATTTGTGATCCTCCCTCCCACCATCCTGAGGCACAACTGTGATCCTCCCTCTAACCCCCCAGACATAGCTCTGCACCCCCTATCACCAGACAGAGTAGTTACTCACCTGTAACAGGTGTTCTCCAGGAGCAGCAGGAATCAGTCCTCACATATGGGTGTCATCGGCGCCGATGAAGCTCCAGCGGAGCATTTCCCCAGGTTTCTATGAAAGCCTTTGGGAATGCAGGCACGCATACGCGGTTCCCTTCCCGCCTAAAGGTGCCATTTTACCTCAGTCAAATGAGATAGCTAAGAGCAGCTCACAAAAATGAAAAATAAACTATGTACAACTGCAACTCCAAGGGGAGGAGGGAGGGTTGTGAGGACTGATTCCTGCTGCTCCTGGAGAACACCTGTTACAGGTGAGTAACTACTCTTTCTCCAGGACCAAGCAGGAAGTCAGTCCTCACATATGGGTGACTCCCAAGCTCTGGGCTACCGAGGAACCCAGGCTGAACAAGAGAACTCCCTCTAGTCTCAGCAGCAAAGAAAGGCTTTCCAAGGACACAACCTCCACCGGTAGCCCAACAGAGGGCAGGAGGGCAGGAGTTGCCTAAACCTCAAAGAGATTCCGGAGTACTGCCTGGCCAAAAGCACTGTCCCTACAGGACTCCCTCTCCAGGCAGTAATGGGCCGCAAAGGTCTGGCTTGAAGACCAAGTTGCAGCCCTGCAGATGTCAACCAAGGACACAGAGCGGAGATGAGCCACTGAGGCAGCCATTGCCCTGACACAATGGGCCGTGACCCTACCCTGCAAAGGAAGGTCAGCCATCTTGTAAGCCCAGGTGATACAGTCAGCCACCCACATGGACAAGGTACGCTTGGACACAGCCAACCCCAACTTATTGGGGTCAAAGGATACGAAGAGCTGAGTAGCCCTTCTATGCCCCTGCGTACAGTCAAAGTAGAAGGATAAGGCCCTCCTACAGTCCAGGGTATGCAGAACTGCTTCAGCCTGGCTTGCATGAGGCCTAGCTAGGGAAGAATGTTGGAAGGACCACCTCCTGATTGAGGTGGAAAGAGGAGACAACGTTTGGGAGGAACTTCGGGTGAGTCCTGAGGACTACCCTGTTCCTATAAATCCTGGTGTAAGGCCTGTCACAGACCAGGGCCTGAAGCTCACTTACTCGCCTAGCCGAGGTAAGGGCTATCAAGAAGAGTGTCTTCCAGGAGAGGAAGCAGAGTGGACAAGTAGCCATCGGCTCAAAAGATGGGCGAGTCAGTTGCTGCAAGACCACATTCAGCTCCCACTCAGGGGCAGGAGGACGGATTGGAGGCTTGAGCAAAAGCAAGCCCCTGAGAAAGCGGGACACCAAGGGGTGGCCTGACAGAGAATGTCCCTCCACCAGTGAGTGGTGAGCTGCTAGAGCTGAGAGGTGGACCCGAACAGAATTGGACTTAAGTCCCTGATTGGATAAGTGCAGTAAGTACTGAAGAACTACTGGCACAGTACAGGAGAAAGGATCCTGTGTACGTAGGTTACACCACACAGAAAACCTCTTCCATTTGAGAGCATAGGTTTTCCTAGTGGACTGTTTCCTAGAGGCTAGGACAACCTCCTCAACTTCCTGAGGTAGGCCCCAGGGAGCCAAAACTACCCTTGCATCTTCCAGGCCATCAAATTGAGAGATTTGAGATTGGGGTGCAGAAGGGAACGCTGGTCCTGTGTGAGAAGGTCGGGTTGCAATCCCAGAGGCAGCGGAGGATCTACCGCCAGTTGAAGCAGAAGAGGAAACCAAGGCTGTCTCGGCCACCTGGGAGCTACCAGCAGGACCGAGGCCCTGTCCTGGAGAATCTTGAATAGGGTTCGGGCCACCAAGGGCGTGGGAGGAAACGCATAGAGGAGGCCTTGAGACCAAGATATCAGAAAAGCATCCGCTGCTGTCTGCAGAGGATGTGGTTGCCTGGAGCAGAACTTTGGCAGTTGCTTGTTGATGGGGCTGGCAAAGAGATCCATCAAAGGGAGACCCCATTTCAGGAAGATCTTCTGAACTACTGAAGGATGTAGCAGCCACTCATGGGGCTGCAGTATCCTGCTCAATCTGTCCACCAGGTAGTTGTCCTGGCCCGGAAGGTACACAGCCCTGAGGAGCATGTTGTGCTTGAGGGCAAAAGAACAAAGGTCCTGAGCTTCCCGACAAAGGATCCTGGACCCAGTTCCGCCCTGTTTGTTCACATAAAACATGGAAACTTGGTTGTCTGTCTGAATCAGGACAGACTGTTGAGCCAGGGTAGGAGTGAAAGCTTTGAGTGCTAATCGAATAGCTCTGAGTTCGAGGAGATTGATCTGCTGTGCAGCTTCCCAGGGAAACCAGAGGCCCTGGGTGCACTTGCCCAGACAATGCGCTCCCCAGCCTTGCAGGGAGGCATCTGTCGTTAGCATCACTGTGTAACCTGGAATCTGAAAAGGCACCCCTTTCAGCAGATTGGGTGGGTGTAGCCACCAGTTGAGGGAGTGCAGAAATGGTCTGGACACCCTTATCCTGTCTCTGAGGCTGCCTGTGGCCTGTGACCACTGAGACCGAAGGCACCACTGTGCAGGCCTCATATGGAGCCTGGCATTGGGGGTCACATGTACTGTCGAAGCCATGTGGCCTAAAAGCCGCAGGCAGAGTCTGGCAGAGACCAGGGACCTGCTGAGAAATTGAGTTGCCAAGGCTATCAACCTTTGGGCTCTGTCTTCTGGCAAGAATGCCTTTGCCAGGAGAGAGTCCAACCTTGCCCCTATGAACTCCAAGTTCTGGGAAGGGAGCAAAGTGGACTTTGCGAAGTTTATGACAAACCCCAGGCGTTGTAGTAGAGCAATGGTCCTTAGGGTGGCTTGATTGGCTTCCTGACTTGTCTGACCCCTGATGAGCCAGTCGTCCAGATAGGGGAAGACAAAGATGCCCTGATTCCTCAGGTAGGCTGCCACCACTGCTAAGCACTTTGTAAAGACTCTGGGGGCGGAGGTGAGGCCGAAAGGCAGCACTCTGTACTGATAATGGTTTCCTCCCACAATGAACCGTAGGTACTGTCTGTGGTCTGGATGAATGAGGATGTGAGTGTACGCATCCTTTAGATCTAAGGAGCATAGCCAATCTCCCTGCTGGAGGTAGGGCAGAAGGGTTCCAAGAGTAAGCATCTTGAACTTTTCTTTCACTAGGAACTTGTTGAGGTTCCTGAGGTCCAGAATGGGACGAAGGCCACCGGTCCTTTTGGGCACCAGGAAATACCTGGAGTAGAATCCGTGACCTTGCAAGTGGGGAGGCACAGGCTCCACCGCCCTGTCCACCAACAGACCCTGAAGCTCCTGACGGAGAAGGTCTGTGTGCAGAGGAGGCCTTGGAGGCCCCCCTGGGAAATATGGGGGTGGCAGTTGGTGGAAATGGAGGGCATAGCCCTTGTGGATTATTTCCACCACCCAACTGTCCCCGGTGATAAGGGGCCACTGGTGGGCAAAGAGGGCGAGACGACCTCCTGTGCAGGGCTGGGAGAGCAGTGGAGAAGAGGCTATGCTCAAGGAGTCAAAAACCCCCACCCTGCTGAGTGGTAGCAGGGGCCTGAGGCTTGGGGGTCCTCTGCCTACGGGGCCCATTACCCTGGCCCTTGGCTTGCTGACCCTGGGGGGCAGCTTGGGCAGCCTGATATTGTGGGTACTGTTTGTAGGCAGTGCCCTTCCTAGGGTAAAAGGGCTTTTTACCCGAGCCCTTCTTTTTATGAGAAGGGGCAGAGGTCTTCCTCGACAGCCTTGTCCGGGTGAGGTGCTCGGTCTCCAGCTGAGTGGCCTTCTCGGTCATGGGCTTGCCAAAAAGGTTTTCACCTTGGCAAGGGACATCGACCAACTTGTCCTGAACCCATGGCTCGAGGTCCGATGACTGCAGCCATGCCTGGCGTCGAGCTGCGATGCCGGCTGCCGCAACTCGGGCGGAAGCCTCGAAGCCATCGTAGGCGGCACGGGACATGAACTTCGAGCAGTCCCGAATCCCCGAGGACAAGGACTTAAATCTCTGCAAGAGTTCCCCGGAGAGACCAGCAGAGAATCCGGCCAACTCCTTGGCCAGATCCCGCAAATACATGCCCATGTACAGCTGGTAAGACTGGACACGGCAAGCAACCATCGAGCCCTGAAAACACTTTCTACCGACGCCATCTAGGTTTCGGGCCTCCCTGCCAGGAGGCACCGTGGAGTGCATCTTCTGACTCTACAGACGATGCATGGCCGATTCCACAACCATGGAATGGTGTGGTAGCTGTGCTTTCTGAAAACCAGGGCTCTTACGGAGTCGATAGATCGAATCGACCCGCTTGCTAAGAACCGGCGCCGAGGCCGGTGCCTCCCACATATGGAAGATGAGCCGTTCCAGCATCGGAGGAACTGGGACAGTAAAGGCCTCCTTCGGAGGAGAGTCGTACTGCAGAGCCTCGAGCTCTTCAGCTCGAGGCTCTTCCTTGGGATCCGCCGGAATAGCCAAAGCAGTGGCCATATCCCGGATGAATTCCGAGAACCGGGTATCCTCCGGGGGGGACCTACTCCAGGGCTCAGACTGCAGTGAGTCCGAAGGGACGCACTGAGTCTTAAAGGTGTCTGGAGACTCCTCGTCTTCCGTCTCCCAAGCCGACTCATCCGAGGAAGAGTCGGGGTCCGACCCCATGGGGCCCTGGAGCACCCACCCTGACACCGGAAGCACTGGCATCGATGCCCTCGGTCCCGAACGGGAGGTCGAGGGGGACCGCGACCGAGGTCAACTCCGAGCCACGATGGACTCGAGTATCGGCTCGGTCTCCGGGGTCGACTTTGACGTCGATGTCCCGGAGGTCGGTGCAGATGCGCCAGACAGGCTGGCCATCAATGCCCGCTGCTCCTCCATGAAGGCAAACATTCTGCTCTCCAAGGTTGTCATCCTGAGACTCAGCTCGGGAGATGCAGCAGCCATTGACTCGGGCCCCGGCGGCGCCGGGCCCGACGTTGGCTCCCTGGGAGGAGAGTCCACGAGGACTACTGGGCTTACGTGTCCAGCAGACTCTGGCTCCACGCGAGGTACCTTGGCAGGCTTCTCCGGTTCCACAGGCCCAGGGCAACGATTGGGGGTCTTAGACCTGGCCCTTGAGGAGCCAGGGACCTCTTCCGATGACGCCCTCGCAAGCCGTTTCTTCCTCTTGCGTTCCCAGTCGGGGGACCCCCTGTCCGAGGAGCTTCGATGGCGCTCGGGATCGGAATCCCGAGATGTCGAGGCCTCAGATGAGGTCCGGGCCCGGCCGAAGGCTGAGTCCGAGAAAAGCCTTTCCTTTTGCTGCTGGCGACTTCGAAGTGCCTTGGAAGACATTTTTCCATAGGCCCCGCACGACTTAGGATCGTGGTTGGGGCCGAGGCACCGAAGGCAGCAGTCGTGTGTGTCAGTGAGAGACATTAGTTTCTTACACCGATCACACTTCTTAAAACCACTGGAAGCCATCGGGGAAAAAAGAGTCCCCGCGAGGTCAAAAGACCGGCCTTCCAGGGAAAAAGAGGAAAAAGGGCGCGAACGCCAGCCACGAAGGGCAAAAACCGAAAAAGAGGAACCGGGCTCGATACCAGTGTACCAAACCCGGCGGGAGGGGAACCGGCGTCAAACCGGAAGAAGAAGAAGCAAAAAATCGCTGAAAAATCTACTTTTAACCGGGAAAAACTGGACACACATCTGGTGGGCTTCACGGAAAAAAAAAAAAAAAAAAAGAGACTGAGGTAAGATGGCACCTTTAGGCAGGAAAGGAACATCGCATGCGTGCCTGCATTCCCAAAGGCTTTCATAGAAAGCTGGGGAAATGCTCCGCTGGGGCTTCATCGGCACCGATGACACCCATATGTGAGGACTGACTTCCTGCTTGGTCCTGGAGAACAAGCCATATCACTGAATCCCTTACTCTTACCGCATATGAGTCATTGGCACCATTTTGAACATCAATTGCATGCTGAGCAGGAGTGAATAGGTCTTACTCAAACTCCCACTAGCTACAAATGACCCCGGAAAGTCCAATGATGGTCAGGGGCGGCCCAAGGGGGGTGCGGGGCCATGTGCTGAGACTCGGTGCGGGGCCTCATTTGCATAAATATTTGCATAATGTTACCATATACTAACTTTTAGTAAACGTGCCTCTTTTTTTTTTTTAAACTTTTATTTTCATTTTGGAACATCGAAACAAAAGGACATACAGAATAGAAGACATGAACAAATAATATTATACAATCACGGACAGTAAACCCCCACCACCCCCCTCCCCCCCTGCTTCTTCTCTGGGATACGTAACAATCCAGTATCGGGTGTATATACACATTATTATCTTTCGAGATAATATAATTATCTGCAACATAATGAACGGAGTGGAACGGGTAAACGTAGATCGATTGTTTACCTTATCAGAATATAGAAAGACTAGGGGACATGCAATGAAGCTACAGGGTAAACTATTTAAGACTAATAAAAGAAAATATTTTTTCACTCAACGTGTAATCAAACTCTGGAATTTGTTACCGGAGGATGTAGTAAAGGCTGTTAGTGTAGCTGGGTTTAAAAAAGGTTTGGACAAGTTCCTGGAGGAAAGGTCCATAAACCATTATTAAGAAGGGACCCAGGATATCAATGCTTGAACCAATACAAGCATTGTGGAACCTGTGTCCCTTGGGGAAACTGCTAGGTACGTATGACCTAGATTGGCCACTGTTGGAAACAGAATACTGGGCTTGATGGACCTTGGTCTGACCCAGTATGGCATATCTTATGTTCTTATGTTCTTATGAGTGTAGCTATACGGCTATATTGGAGCATCTGGCAATCTGAACATAGTCATTAAGCATCTGCCACTTAGACAAGTGAGAGCAGTCCTGAACCTGGAATGCCATCCGACGAGGTATCTGCTCATATGTACTATATAAGCAGACAGAATTCCACCATTCGGTAAAAGTTAGGCGGGAGCCATTCTTCCAATTTTTCGTGACTAAGCATACAGCCATACCCAACATAAAATCCAGGAGGAAGCGGCCTGTCCTGGGAAGAGAGGGGATCCCCGCCACAGAGCGGAGTCCCACAATCTTCCAAGAAAGGGGCTCCCGGAAGTGTAGGATACTTTGTATCCGGTCCCAAACCCGCCCCCAATATTGCTGTAGTGCTGGACATTCATAAATAACATGGGCGAGGGTACCCACCGCTGTATGGCATGACCAACATCGATAGCTTGTATTGACATTCCATTTGGCCATCTTCTCAGGAGTATAAAAGCATCTGTGGGCAAAATAGAAGAGCGTTTGAGTGACAGAGGCGGATCTAGAGACCCGCACCACTTTGCTCCAGACTATCTTCCATTGCTGGGGAGTTAAAGTGATGTGCAATTCGCGCTCCCATGCCTGCTGGGCCCTAGGGGTGTCCCTGCCTGGACTATGAGTGAGTATTTTATAAAAGTTAGATGCCACCCCTGGTAGACTCCCGATACAACAAATCACCTCTGACAGCCCTTCCACGCTAGTATCAGAGCGCGGAATGACCCGAGCGCCTTTAAGGCAATGTTGGAGCTGCACCCATTGAAAGTAATATTTCGCTGGTAGACCAAATTCCGTTTGTAAAGCATTAAAGGTTTTCCAGCGATCCCCAGCAAACAGCTGCTTAGGTGTCCAAATCTCCCTGGAGTACCAGGGTCTCCATGCTATCGTTTTTTTGTTAATTTGAAATCGAGAGTTATGCCATATCGGGAGATGGTCCGGGGGGCACGCCTGCGGACCCAGAGATTGAATGAGGGCATTAAAGGCCACTAGAGTGTCTACAACCATCGGTGAATGGCGGGAGTCTGAATGATGGCACATTCCGGGGAAGTAGACCAGCGGAACTGGTCCACTAAGCTCTTCTTCAATATCTAGCCACACCGGGCGGCCTGCTGCCGGGGTATCCAACCAACGGGCACCTTGCTTTAAGAGGAAGGCTTTATGATATTTGAGAAAATCTGGAAATCTAGCTCCTCCTCTCGCTTTATCAGATTGCAAGTGTTGTTTAGCTATCCTGGGTGTTTTACCCTGCCATAAATAACGGATAAG
Source organism: Ichthyophis bannanicus (assembly GCA_033557465.1). NCBI lineage: Eukaryota > Metazoa > Chordata > Amphibia > Gymnophiona > Ichthyophiidae > Ichthyophis > Ichthyophis bannanicus. The sequence continues at coordinate 294,542,019 of CM066033.1, read as the reverse complement.
AAGGCCTTCTATATCTTTGTAGATGTGTCGGGGCAGTAAACATGGTAGCATTTCGAGAATGTAGTTCACTTTAGGAACTATCATCATTTTCACTGTTTCCAAGCGGCCCCACCATGTAAGGGTTAGTGGAGACCACCGATTGGTAAGTTCACGGACTTTGGAGATTATCGCCTTGGCGTTGAAACTAATAGTGTCCTCTAAAGGATAGCAATAATAGACCCCGAGATATTTCACCATACTATGCTGCCAGAGAAAGGGAAAGGCTTGCATGTCGGCCGCATGTACCCGGTGGTTAAGTGGGAAAGCAACCGATTTGGTCCAGTTGATCTTATAGCCCGAGAGCTGCGAATACCTGTCTAGTAATTCTAAGACTACTGGGACCGAGTCCAAAGTTATAAAAAGCATAAGATCATCTGCATAAGCGGAGAGTTTGATCTCTCTGTGTCTAAAGGGGGCACCTCGGATGTCTGCGGACTGCCTAAGTAACAGGGCTAGAGGTTCGAGCGCTAAGTCAAAGAGCAGAGGAGATAGGGGGCACCCTTGGCGTGTACCTCTTTGAAGGCGGAATGGCTGAGATTTGATAGCATTCACACATATACTGGCTGTGGGTTCGGCATACATGACTTGAAGAAACCGGAGAAAGCCCTCCCCAAAGCCGTACCAACGGAGAACAGCAAATAAGAAGGGCCATTCTAGACGGTCGAAGGCTTTCTCGGCGTCTAGGGAGAGGCCAACTAGTGGTAGATCTAGGCTTGCAGCATTAGTCAAAACATGACATAAAGTCCTAGCGTTGTCGGCAGTGGATCTTCCGGGTATAAAACCACATTGATCAGGGTGGATTAGTGTAGACATTTGGTCAGATAGTCGAGAGGCTAAGATAGTCGCAAAAATTTTATAGTCTGCGTTAAGAAGGGAGATTGGGCGGTAGTTAGCTGTTAACAGCGGATCCCTCCCTTCTTTTTCAAATACTACCACATTCGCCGCCGAAAAGGATCCCAAGCAAGATGTGTCTTCAGCCAGAGCAGTGAAATAGAGTTTTAGGTGGGGGGCTAGATCAGCACTGAACGTTTTATAAAATTCGGCCGGAAGACCGTCAGGGCCTGCGGCGCGTCCCGAGGCCACACGTTTAAGGGCAGAGTGAATTTCATTAGTAGAGAAGGGTTTATCCATCGCAACCCTATCCTCTTCAGAGAGGGTCGGCCGTTGGATTCCGGATAATAATCGCTCAAAAGCCTCTGACGTGAAGTCACATTCTGATTTATAAAGACGAGTATAAAAATCCCGGAAAGCTCTACTATCTCTGTATTATTTGTCACTATGTCCCCTCCTACCGGGTTTCGGAGAGCCGCTACCCGTTTGGCTTCTTTTTGACCTTTCAAGGCATTAGCTAAGAGTCTACCAGCACGGTTGCTTTCCCGATAGTACATCCCTTGCTGCGATGCGATATTTTTAGAAGCTGCAGCAGACAGGATTGAGTTATATTGAAAGCGTAGGCGTTGCAATCGTAACAACACACAAGGATCAGTGCGGGAAGTAAGAACCCGTTCCCCAGCTTTAATTTGTTGCTCTAATATTAATAACTGTTGCTTACGCTGTTTCCCCAAGCAAATTTGATAGTTAGTAATGGTTGCACGAATGGCAGCTTTAAAGCCCTCCCACCAAGCCCAGCCCATGGTATCATGTGGTAAGTTAAAATGGAAATAGTCCTGAATGGCGGCCCGAATGTCTAACTGAAACTCTTGTTGCTCTAGCAGGGTCCTATCAAAAAACCAATTTCCCGGATTCCCACTGGGCAGGTTAGCGTGCAACTGGAAGGAAATGGCAGCATGGTCTGAGATATGTAAAGGGTGAATCATCGCTTTGTCTACCTGAGATACCAGCACTTTAGATATTAGGAAAAAATCTATTCTGGACTGTGATAGATGGGGGGGAGAATAGAAAGTAAATTCCAGTTCAGCAGGATGCAACAATCTCCAAAGATCCACTAAAGCGAGATCTTTGATCAAGGAGGTGAGTGTGAGGGAGCTCTTGGGCAGGCCACTCGTTCTAGGCGGTTGCCTGTCTATCAGAGGATCGACGACTTGATTAAAGTCGCCACCTATAATCAGTGAGGTACTAGCAGAGGCCTGCGCAACCTGAGCAATGGTAGCAAAAAAGGCAGGATTATCCACATTGGGGGCATATATACATATACATGTTAGTTCAAGGTGTCCAATTTTAAGATGGACGCGGGACCATCTGCCCTCCGTGTCAGAGCTAGTGGCAATAATGGTGACAGGCAAGGATTTCCTCACCAGAATAGCTACCCCACATTTCTTAGAAACAGCCGGAGAGTAGGCAGCTACCATGTAAGGTTTAATATTGAGTTTCAGAGTTTCGGTAGAATTTAAGTGCGTTTCCTGAAGAAAAACCAGATCCGCCTTTTCATGACTCAAATAACTAAGGATTTTCTTTCTTTTAATCGGGTTGTTGATTCCCTTTACGTTCAATGAAAAAACCTTACATAGGGCCATAAGACATTGTCATACATTTGAAGTAAAAGCGCAGGCGAGTATGGAATATATACCACATCTGTACATCTATTTCATACACATCAATTAAGATACCAGATACACCCCATATGAGAAAACAAGCACCGAAGTGCCCCAGAGAAGAAGCATAACCCCAAATATAAATGGCAACCATATGTCTGCGGGAGGAGGCCCAAGAGAGTGTGATTGTAATATTCGAACCCTTCTGTTATTATAGTCTCCGATCTCCACCGAAGTAGCTGTGGGCATGATAGAGCAGGGCCATCAAGGCTAGTGAAAGCCAAGGCTGTGAATTGCCAAGGCAGTCTCTAAGGTAGAGAGCGTCCGAAAACAATATGGCGGGTTTTACCAATATAAGGTCAATTAGCTAAGTGTTCCTTGGATCAACGCATCTGATCTGCCTCTTTGGACTCCAAAAATTCCGCAAGTAATTCAGGATCATCAAATGTTCTGGTCTGGTTGTGCAGCGTTACCCTGAGTTTAGCCGGGTACATCAGGCCATAGCGAGCTTGCAGTTGTTGTAGCCTCGGTCGAAATTCCAGGAATCGCTTTCTACGATCAACCGTGGGCTTAGCCAAATCAGGAAAGAAGGATATCCGGTGGCCCTCAAACTCGATGGGGCCTTTTGCGCGAGCGGCATTCAGAATTTGCTCAACATGTTGGTATCTTAAGAGCCGAAAGATAATAGGCCGCGGGGTTTCTTTCCGATTGAGCGCCATATTTGAGGGCACTCGATGGGCCCGGTCAATCTCCAGGTCTTTAGCAAATGTGATCCGAAGTAGGGAAGGAAGCGCCCCTTACAAAGAAACTCCTTCATGTCTCCAGACTCAGCTCCCTCCGGTATGCCCACGAGCCGTATGTTATTGCGGCGGGCCCGATTGTTGCCATCTTCCACTTCTTTCTGAAGGGCCCGTATCTGGCGCTCTACTTTGTCAAGTTTCGCCAACCGGACCGTGTGTGAGTCCAGTATGCCTTCCATTTTGTCTTGTCGTAGGGAAAGCCCTTCAAGTTTGCTTTGCAGCATGCCGAAATCTTCACGCAGCGCTCGGAGTGAGTGACTCCCCGTTGGATTGCACAAGGTCTGTTACCCCTCGTATTTCAGTGAGGATCTCCTGCTGCATCTCGGGACCTTCCCGAGGTGCGGGCTGCTTCTGCGGAGACGGGGGGCTCGGTTTTGGAGCGTTTACCATGGGAATTCGTTGGGGTCCCGAAATCTAGACGTGATGGTTTGGTCCCCGCCATCACCCCAAGGTACCCCGGTAGAGTCAAAGCAATATTCAGAATTAAAACGGTTCAAAATTCAGGAGTCTTGGTAGGCCTCTCGGGAGCCTCAGCGCTATGCGACTATCCCGCTGGACATCAGGCTCCGCCCCCCCAGTAAACGTGCCTCTTAATGAGTGTATGGATAAAGAAAGACTAAAAGATTTCTACATTACTATAATCCAGTGCCAACTGCCAGACATATTAGGAACTACTACAAACGCTGCCCATTTAGAACCCATAGCAAACCCACCGTATCCTAACAGCACTACCAGGACTCACAAAGCACCATACTCTACCAATCAAAAGGCAACACTGCAAATATTAAACCAATACATTTCAGAGAACAAGAATACATGACCTACTGGGGAAAGAGAACAAGTGGCAATGTCAAATAGGAATTATATAAACAGAACACCTCAGCTCAGTTACACATGCAGAACATAGACCATCACCAAACAAGTAATCACAATTTAGAAACAGGAAGACAATAATTAAACTGGGAATCCCAAAAGCCAAACTTGGAATGTACAACACTGTAGAAATAAAACTATACATTAATTTGCTCTTGTACTAAACAAAGCGCAGACGTTAATGATGCACATTTACCAGAGTTGACATATTCCAATTAATAAATTCAAAATAAAGAGATATTTTTCTACCTTTTGTGCATTTTTTTTCAGCTGCAATTGCTCCAGCCACTTTCTTCTGGTTTCTTCGTGTCTTCTGCTAACTCTCCATCGTCTGCTGTCCATTTGTCCTTTCTTCTCTCTTCTAGTTTTTTTCCATTCTCTCTCTACATCTGCTTTAACATACTAATCTTTCTCCTTTTGCTCTTTCCCCATTCCTATTTCATCCACTCAAATTTTACCCCTCCATCCTCAATCCCCACTTACTCTCCCAATACCCGGCCAATTGTAGATTTTTTATCCCTCCCACACAAAATATTTTTCCCTTCTCCATTTTACTCTTCCAGCCCCATCCCATTCTAATCCTCCCCAACATCAGCTCCCTTCTAGTTCCAGCCTCACCCAGCATCCATTCCCTTCTAGTCCCTGCATCAGCCCATTTCCAGTCCTAGCCACCCATCAGCCCATTCCCAGTCCTAGCAACCCCCCAACCCAATACCAGTCCTAGCCCCCCCATCAACCCACTTCCAGTCCTAACCCCCTATCACCCCATTTTCAGTTTAAGCCCCCCCTATAACCCATTACCAGTCCTAACCCCCCATCAGCCCACTTCCAGTCCTAACCCCATCAACCCATTTCCAGTCAGCCCCCCATAGCCCATTGCCAGTCCTAACCCCCCATCAGCCCACAGCCTATTACCAGTCCTAACCCCATCAGCCCACCTCAAGTCCTAACCCCTCCCCATCAGCCCATTTCCTGTCCTAGCCCCCCCAGCCCATTATCAGTCCTAACCCCCCCATAGCCCATTACCAGACAGCCCCAACAGCCCACAGCCCACTACCAGTCTTAACCCCCCCCATAGCCCATTACCATTTCTAACCCCCCCAACAGCCCACAGCCCATTACCAGTCCTAACCCCATCAGCCCATCTCAAGTCCTAACCCCTCCCCATCAGCCCATTTCCTGTCCTAGCCCCCCATAGCCCATTATCAGTCCTAACCCCCCCATAGCCCATTACCAGTCCTAACCCCATCAGCCCACCTCCATTCTTAAGCCCCCCAGCCCATTTCCAGTCCTAGCCCCCCAATAGCCCATTACCAGACAGCCCCCATCAGCCCACAGCCCATTACCAGTCTTAACCGGCCCCATAGCCCATTACCAGTTCTAACCCCCCCCCCAACAGCCCATTACCAGTCCTAACCCCATAAGCCCACCTCCAGTCTTAACCCCCCCAGCCCATTTCCAGTCCTAGCCCCCCCCCCATAGCCCATTACCAGTCCTAACCCCCCCCCCCCCATCGGCTCAAGTAAAATTAAATTTAAAAAAAAACTCTGGCTGCTACCGCTGCCGCCGCCGCCGCAGCAGCGGCAGAATGGACTGTCCCGCGGGGCCCCCTCTGCCCAGCTGAATCCCTCCCCCCTCCCTCCCTCCCTCCGTGCCGGCTGAGCCCCTCCGTGCCGGCTTTGAGAGTCGCGAAGGGAGAGTGTCTCCCTCGCGTCTCTGTTAAGCCCGCAGGGGCTGATGGGAAATTTCCCATCTGCCCCTGCAGGCTTAACAGAGACGCGAGGGAGACACTCTCCCTTCGCGACTCTCAAAGCCAGCATGGAGGGGCTCAGCCAGCACGGAGGGAGGGAGGGAGGGATTCAGCCAGGCAGAGGGGGCCCCGTGGGACAGTCCATTCTGCCGCGGCGGCAGCGGTAGCAGCCAGCGTGTTTTTTTTTAAAATTTAGTTTTGAAAAAAGCAGAATGTTCTTTGCACGGGGCCCCCTGAAACGCGGGGCCCTGTGCAAAAAACATTCTTGCTCAATGGACGGGCCGACCCTGATGATGGTGATCAGAGGCTGAGGATGGTCTTTCAGAGGGGGCAGTACTTTGTTTTTTTGTTGAATGGAGGCCTTGAGATAAGGGAGTTTAGAGGTGAGACTTGGAGTGGATAGTAGGGAACTGGGGGGGGGGGGGTCCTGGGGTCTGGGATGTGAGTTGAAGGGGGCCAGACCTGTATCACACACTTGTATGCTGTCTGTGTCAGTGCAATGACTTTAAGAGGTTGCTCCAAAGTGTGTGTGTATTTGTGGGGGATGGGAAGGGGGGAGGGGGGAGGAGGGTGCTCCACAGATTTTTTTTCCCCTGTGCAATGTCTAAAAAGTGTTGCTTTTGTCAGACATGGAAAAATATACCCATGCAGTCCTGTAGCTATTTTACAAGAGTCTCTATGTTTTGCAGAACCTTTTGTAAAATACGGTCCTAATTTTCCATGTCCAGAGATGGACATGGGAACTCTCCCCCTCCATGTCCTTTCTAAAATGTTACTTAAAGTATTTTCTAAATGTTTTCATTGATTCTGAATTGTGCTTCTCTGGAGTTACTGTCCCCTTAGTCAATGCTGCTATTAGAAAAATGAAAACACAAATATGCCTTTAGAACATAAGAACATAAGATATGCCATACTGTGTCAGACCAGTGGCCAATCTAGGTCATACATACCTAGCAGTTTCCACAAAAGACACAGGTTCCACAATGCTTGTATTGGGTCAAGCATTGATATCCTGGATCCCTTTGTAATAATGGTTTATGGACCTTTCCTCCAGGAACTTGTCCAAACCTTTTTTAAACCCAGCTACACTAACAGCCTTTACTACATCCTCCGGTAACAAATACCAGAGTTTGATTAATCATTGAGTGAAAAAATATTTTCTCTTATTTGTCTTAAATAGTTTACCCTGTAGCTCCATTGCATGTCCCCTAGTCTTTCTATATTCTGATAAAATAAACAATCAGTCTACGTTCACCCATTCCACTCCATTCATTAATTTATAGACTTCTATTATATCTCCCCTCAGCCGTCTCTTTTCCAGGTTAAAGAGCCCTAACCTTTTTAGCCTTTCTTCATAGGGGTATCCTTCCATCCCCTTTACTATTTTGGTGGCTCTTCTCTGAATCTTTTCTAATAACGCCATATCCTTTTTAAGATACGACGACCAGAATTGCACACAATATTCAAGGTGCGGTCGCAGCATGGAACGATACAGAGGCATTATAATATCCTTTGTTTTATTTTCCATTCCTTTCCTTATGATACCTAGCATTCTATTTGCTCTCTTTGCTGCCACTGCACACTGGGCAGAGGGTTTTAACATGTCATCCACAATGACACCTAAATGTTTTTCCTGGGTGGTGGTTCCTAATGTGGAACCTTGCATTGTGTAACCATAGTTCGGGTTGTTCTTCCCTAGGTGCATAACTTTGCACTTGCCCACATTAAATTTCATCTGCCATTTTGATGCCCAGTCTTCCAATTTATCAAGATCCTCTTGCAATTCTCCACAATCCTCATGGGTTTTAACCACTTTAAACAGTTTTGTGTCATCTGCAAATTTGATAACCTCACTTGTTATTCCCTTTTCCAGGTCATTTATGAATATGTCAAAAAGCAGCGGACCCAGCACAGATCCCTGGGGTACACCACCTTTCTCCATTGGGAAAATTGGTCATTTAGCCCTGCCCGCTGCTTTCTATCTTTTAACCATTTCCTGATCCACAATAGTACACTGCCTCCTATCCCATGACTCTTTAGTTTTGCCAAACATCTCTGATGAGGGACCTTGTCAAAGGCTTCTGAAAGTCCAAATACACTATATCAACCGACTCACCTTTGTCTACCTGTTTATTCACACCTTCAAAAAAACTTAACAGATTAGTAAGACAAGATCTTCCTTTTCTAAAGCCATGTTGGCTGTCTCCCATTCAGCCATGACTATCTACATGTTCAGCAATTTTGTTCTTTATGATGGTTTCTACCATTTTTCCCAGTACTGACGCTAGGATCACCGGTCTGTAGTATCATGGATCACCGCTGGAACTCTTTTTAAAAATTGGCGTTACATTGGCCATTCTCCAATCTTCAGGTATTACAGATGATTTTAATGATAGTTCACAGACTACTAATAGGAGGTCTGCAATCTCATATTTCAGTTCTTTCAACACCCTTGGATGTATATCATCCAGTCCAGGTGATTTGCTACTCTTCAGTTAATCAAATAATTGTAAAACATCTTCCCATTGTATTGATATTTCCTTCAATTCTTCCGCACCTTTAAATACCACTTCAGTCATGGGTAACATCTCTACATCTTCCTCAGTAAAGATCGAAGCAAAGAATTCATTCAGTTTCTCCGCTATCGCCTTGTCGCCTCTTAGTGCCCCTTTAACCCCTCTATCATCTAATGGGCCAACTGACTCTCTCACAGGTTTTTTGCTACAAATTTACTTGAAAAAGTCTTTATTACGTGTTTTTGCTTCCGTAGCAAGCTTCTTCTCAAAATCTCTCTTTGCCTGCTTATCAATGCCTTGCATTTAACTTGCCAATGCTTGTGCTGTTTCCAGTTTTCGTCATTTGGCTCTTTTTTCCATTTCCTGAAAGATGCTCTTTTGGCAACAACAGCTTCTCTGACCTCACCTTTAAACCATGCTGGCAGTTTTTGGACTTCCTTCCACTTTTCTTAAAGCGTGGAATACAGCTGGTCTGGGCTTCCAAGATAGTATTTTTCGACAACATAGAAACATAGAAATATGATGACAGAAAAAGACCACATGGCCTATCTAGTCTGTCCTTCCATATCAACAACTACAACAGTCCCCTTTTTACCTTTAGAGATCCTCTGTGTTTGTCACATGCTTTTTTGAATTCAGTTACTGTCCTCATCTCTACCACCTCCACTGGGAGACTATTCCATGGATCCACTACTCTTTCCGTAAAGAAATATTTCCGCATATCACTCCTGAATCTATCTCCCTTCACCCTCATCCCATGTCCCCTCATAGCAGAACTTGCTTTCAATTGAAAGAGGCTCTCTCCCTGAACATTTATGCCACGGAGGTATTTAAACATCTCAATCATATCACCTCTATCCCGCCTTTCCTCTAAGGTGTACATATTAAGATCCTTAAGTCTGTCCTCATATGCTTTATAATGAAGATCACTAATCATTTTAGTAGCCACCCTCTGTACCAACTCCATCCTGTTCACATCCTTTTGAAGGTGTGGTCTCCAGCTTGATCTAAGTTCTATAACCTTTGCAACTGCTCCTTTTAATTTTTTCTTAACTATTTTCCTCATTTTATCATAGTCTCCATTTTGAAAGTTAAAAGGTAGTACTGTGCATTTCTTTACCATCCCTCCTCCACTAATAAATTCAAAAGCGATCATGCTATGATCACTTTTGCAAAGTGGGCCCAACACCCTTATCTCTTGCACCAGATCTGGTGTTCCACTAAGGACTAGGTCCAATATGGCTTCCCCTCTGATCGGTTCATGAACCAGCTGCTCCAAGAAGAGGTCATTTATTTCATCTAGGAACTTTATCTCCCTAACATGTCCTGTCATGACAATGACCCAGTCAATACCAGGGTAATTGAAATCACCCATTATTATTACTGTGCTGTAACTTTTGTTAGCTTCCTTGATTTCTTTGAGAATTTCATTATCCATTTGTTCATTAAGGCCAGGCGGTTGATAGTACACCCCCACTGCCATCACCTTCCCCTTTTTACATGGAATTTCAATCCATAGGGATTCTACAGTAAATTTTGTTTCCTGCAAAACTTTAATCCTTTCTGACTCAATGCCCTCTCTAACATACATCGCAACCCCTCCACCAATTTGATCAGCTCTATCATTGCGATATAGTTTGTACCCAGGTATAACAGTGTCCCACTGCTTGTCCTCCTTCCACCATGTGTCTGAGATTCCAATCATATCTAATCTCTCATTTAGTGCTATATATTCTAACTCTCCCATTTTTTTTTAGACTTCTAGCATTTGAATACAAGCATTTTAGAGACTGCATTTTATTCATATTAATCTGGCTATTGGTAGTTTGGAATCTTTAAGCTCTTTCTGCTCCATACTGAAATGACATTTGGGCTACTTTACTGTTTTTTGGCTTTCCCCTATTATCTAGTTTAAAAGCTGCTCTATCTTCTTTTTAAAGGTTAATGCCAGCAGCTTGGTTCCATCCCGGTTAAGGTGAAGCCCATCCCTTCGAAAGAGCCCCTCCTTCCCCCAGAATATTCCCCAGTTCCTAACAAATCCAAAAACCTCATCCTTGTACCATCATCTCGTCCACGCATTGAGACTCCAGAGCTCTGCCTGCCTTTTGGGTCCTGCGCGTGGAATGGGAAGCATTTCGGAGAAAGCTACCCTGGACATTCTGGATTTCAACTTCCTACCTAAAAGCCTATATTTAGCCTCCAGAACCTCTCTACCACATTTTCCAATGTCATTGGAACCGACATATACCAAGACAGCAGACTCCTCCCCAGCACTATCTAAGACCTTATCTAGGTGGCGTGTAAAGTCCGCTATCTTCGCACCAGGCAGGCATGTTACCAGGCGATCCTCGCGTCCACCAGCCACCCAGCTATCTACATGCCTAATGATTGAATCACCAACTATAACAGCTGTCCTAACCCTTCCCTCATGGTCACATGGCCCTGGAGAAACTTCCACACCAGGGTGTCACGTGACCTCTCTCCTCCATGGCAACAGGGATGCTGCCAGATTGGAGGTGGGACTTCAGGACTATATCCCTGTAGGTCTCATCTATGTACCTCTCTGTCTTTCTTATGTCTTCCAAGTCTGCTACTCTAGCCTCTAGAAAATGGACTCATTCCCTGAGAGCAAAGAGCTCCTTGCACCTAGTGCACACGTAAAACCTCTCACCAACTATTAGAAAATCATACATGTGACACTCAATGCAAAAGACTGGAAAGCCCCCATCTCGCTGCTGGACTGCTGTCTGCATCTTAGTTTTATGCTTGTGTTTAGATCTTTAAATTCTTTACTTACTAAGGGTTGCTGTGGATACTTATACTAATAAAAGTGTACCTAATACCTTTAATGTACTTTGTACACCTGAAGCTTAATTAATCTCAGGTCCTTAATGTATGACTGATTTGGATAAAGAGCTGCACCTGAGAGCAGCTCCTTTCCTTTAAGATGTGTAATTACCTATAAAGCTACGATTATCCTAGGGGTGGGTGGGTGTAGGGGAGGGTGAGAGGGAAATAAGACTTATTAAAAGAGGGCTGCTATACAGTACCCTGTCCTGTGCTTCTAAGGTAAGCTGTGACCAACTTCCTGGGTGATTAACAGTCCTTGCTTGGATAGAAGGAGTCTTTCAAAATGGCCTTTTGACCTGCCACCTGGCTTTAACACCTATTTAAAAAGTTTCACAGGTCTCTTGCCCCCTAGGTAGAGGGCCTCTTTGTAAAGGTCTCTAGAAGACTTTATTTATTGCTCAAATAATACTGACCCTGTTCTGCCTTTTATGCTAAGCTATATTCTGATTTGATTTAAATTAAAGATCTTTGCTGCTGCTAGGCTCTGACTTAGTATACAATTTAAACTAGAAGCTCTCTACTGGGTTCTAAATTTAACCAGAAAGCTCTCTTCTGTGTTTTAAATTTAAACTAAAAGCACTTTGCTGCTACTAGGCCCTGCGTGAGTATTAAATTTAAACTACAAGCTCTCTGCTGGGTTCTAAATTTAACCAGAAAGCTCTCTTCTGTGTTTTAAATTTAAACTTAAACTGCTGCTACTAGGCCCTGACTGATTTAACAAATACACTGGGTTCTCAGATTAATCAGCTTTAATCCAAAGAATTCCCTTCAGAAAAATTCCCAGAAGTATATACTCACTATTGCAGATCTCTCTCCAGAAGTAGCAGTCCCCTTTTTTAGTCCTTCAAGACTCAAGTCCCCTTTTGAAGTCCTTCAAGACTTTAATGACACAACTGACTCCAGGTTGTTGAAAAAGTGGCCTAAGGTTGTAAATACTCTCCTTATTCTGAGGCCGAGTCCTTCAAAAATAATGCCAAAGTACAAAAGTACTTGCTGATTTAAGAACCCATTTGCTAAACAACTTTAAGGTTTTTCACCTAATACACATTAGCTCCTAATGTTAACCCATAGTAGCTGCAAAATCTCTGTAGTAACTGCGGAAGGCTTTCCCAGAAACTAGGGAAAGGCAGTCGTGCTGTTAACATGGCCAATGATCGTTGATGAGCATTGATATGGCCGCTAATGCAAAATGCAGTTAACTGCACCTTTCAGGGCATTGTTAACTTTTTTGCATTATCTCATAAAAATTGTATTTTCAGGATTGATTACTGTGGGGCTGATATTCAAAGGCATTTATCCAGTTAGCAGCATCTACTAATTGAATAAGTGCCACTGAACGGGATGTTCAGCGGCACTATTTGGATTGTGCCGCTGAATATCTCCTCTGATTGCTGTGGCACTGTCCAGAGACTGCTGAGATGGTCTATGGGCAGGGTGAGGGTGGTCCAAGAGGTTATCTGGTTAGTGACGATTTTCAGTCCACTAACCAGATAACAAGCTGCAAGCTTTACTTTATTGGTTGGCTGTTCAGATAGAGGCTAAATATTGCTGCTCTTTGAATAGCCTGCGGTGGTCACTGTGAAACCAGATAGGCAAAAGAAGCTGCTACCCAGACACTTCCACTGAATATCTGGTTTTATTTTGCTCGCAGTGACTGACACATAACAAAAGCTGACTGCAGCTGACTAAACATCGGACGGTATAATTCCAGGCTCTTTTGGGATGGAGTATATGCCAACTGCCAATGGAGGATCTAGCATCACCAAATTTGAGGAACTGGACTGGATGCCAGTAACATGCACATTCACTTTAGGATTATTCTTTTGGTTTAAGGGTGCTTCAAGGTTAGGGATTAGAGTATTTTAGGAAACTCTTTTCTGCTTAACCTGATCATACATTCTGGAAGGTATCTCAGCAATTATTCCTTGTGGTACTGACATACCCCCAGATCAGTCTTATGGAAACTAGGCAAAAGTATCCAGCTGTGTGGATCCACCTTGGAAATAGTATTCCCTTGGAGGTGGAACATTAAAAGTGCTGAATCCTTTGCAGTCAACTGCTGGATGTCATCTTCCCTTTTTTCAGTAAGTGAAATAGAGAGTTTGCTTTTATTTCACATCTGTAGGGCTAAAGGATTGTAGCTAATGTGGGGGAGGGTAAGTCAGGAACTATAAAAGGAACTGTGTGGCTTAAAGATAATGGGACACTTTCTCCAAATAGGTTAGTTTTGCAAATATCATGACAATAACGACCTCACTCCCAAGCCCCAGGGTATGTGGGGTATGATCTCAGGCTCCCAAATTCACTGCTAACGCTTGGTATAGTATTTGCATTGTACTAAAGAAAGCTTCTTTCTGGAGTTCATAATATGCAACATCTACAGGCAACTTGTCAAGGTGTGATTGGAAATTCAAGTCTGGGCTCTCAATATGATAGGAAATATTTCTGTAGCTTTCAACTTTCTGACACGTTTTCTTGGTCTCTGTATTTCTTGTATCTGAGGATCATCTCCATCTCCATTCGGTTCACAGAATTATTGCTTGGAGCTCTATTAGCAATGCCATTCTGATGTTTTTCTCCCTTACCCCTATGTTGGGTTTCCTTGCATCTAAGTTCTCATCCATCAGAATGGGAGTATCCCAGATTATCATAATCTCTTCATTCTCCATATTTTTTTTAGGATTGTATCCCAGTGCTTTTCTGAAACAGAGAGGTTGTAGTATTTACTTCATACTTCAGCGCCGATGCATTTTACTATAAAGCATTAATAACGCATGCTCTGAGGTGCATATATATAACAAACAGACCCCCTGAAGAAACACTTTATTGTGAAATGCAATGGCGCTGAAGTATGGCGTTAGGGAGATTCAATTAAGATAAGCACCAATTCTTTTCAATATACATTTTTATGTATCTGAAAATAACTTGGAATTAATAACTTCTTCATGTTATAATATTAAGCAACATTATAAGGTCGTTGATGCAAAAAGGCATGTACAGACCAAACCTGTTTAAGTCTGGACTATAGCCCTATTTTAGTCTAAGACCTTGTTGCTTACAATAATAACTATTTGGTTTAAATAATCACTGTGATATAGGTTCAAGCTATTACAATCTCTAGGTTGAAAGTTGTAGCAGATGTATATACTTACTAGTTTTGTCAGCAAAGACCATACAGTTTATCCAATCTGCCCTTCCATTCCAAGTACTAAATTTTAAAGTCTCTTTTTTCCCCTTAGAGATTCTCTGAGTTTGTTTCAAGCCTTCTTGAATTCATATACAGTGTTTGTCTCAACTACCTCCATTGGGAGATATTTCTACAGATTACTCCTGAGTTTATCATCTTTCACCTTCATCCTATTCCCCCTCATTGCAAAGCCTTCTTTCAAATGAAAGAGGGTCTCCTCCTGTGCATTTATGCCATGGATCTATTTAAATGTTAATTATATCTTCCCTTTACAGCCTTTCTTCCAAAACATATATATTGAGATCTTTAAATTTGTTACCATATGCCTAATGATGAAGGCCACTGATCACTTGGATAGCCACTCTCTGCACCAACTCCAATTTGTTTACATCCTTTCAAATCTGTGGTCTTCAGAATTGCACAAAGGGCTCCAAATAAGGTCTCGCCAAAGACTTACACAGAGTCCCTATCATTTCCTTTATCCTGCTTGCCATTCCTCTCCTATCTTTAAGGCGCAGAGGGCTAAGTGGGTAGCATTGAAAATCAGCGGTACCCAGTTAGTCCTTTCCTCTGCCCCCGCTCCACCCCGGAACGCCCCTAATGCACCCCGATGCTAACCGCATAGCATCTGGGCGCATTAGGGACATATCTGGGATTTTCGAAGGGCACTACCCATATAGGTGCCCTTCGAAAATCCCAGATATGGCATTTACATGGGTAACTAGGGCAGTTACCCATGTAAATGCCTTCGAAAATCGAGGACCTCATTTTTAAATGAACTATCTCAGCCTTGTCTTAACATTGAACTACACCATGAGATGATCACTGGATGAGAGATGATCATCTCCTATAACATTAGAAATACTCTCTTCATTTGAAAGCACCAGATTTAGTATGGCCCTTTCCTGTGTGGGTTCTATTACCAGTTGCCAGACTAGTTCTCCCTGTAGAGAATCAAGGATTTCCTTACTTCTAGATGACACCTCAGCAGGGTTGTCCCAATCAACATCTGGCTTATTGAAATCATCTATCAGTAGCACTTCTCTTTTCATAGTAATACTCTGAATCTCTTCAGTTAAATCTCTGTACACGTCTGTTTTTTAAGGAAGTCTATATATCACACTAATGCAAAGAGATGCTCCATTCCCCTTTTCCAATTTAATCCCCCATAGATTCTCACCTATTCCTTCTATGTGTTGAACTGCTTGTCCAAGTTTAATAATGGAGACAGATGCTGGACTTTTACTTTCATATTTCAACCCTTTTTCCTATTTGGATCTAACAACTTTGCTAAGCTGGCCTGGAGACCTATGATAGCAGCTCAATATGTATAATCGATTTCTATGAGGGCCAGTCTTCCATCAGCTCTAGGGATGTATAATCTCAGCATATACTGTTTTTTTTATGGATAATTCCTCCATGTCTATGAGGTTTTTTTGTTCATACATCCAGTTTTTCAAGATCTCTAAGAGACCAGTATACAATCCCAAAGCTATATGAGAGTGCAGGAATTACCAGCTGATTAAGATTAAATTAGATTTACCTGCTAATTGTAGTTCCTGGAGTAACTCCAGTCTAGTCCCGGAATCTCTGGGGTTGTCAACCTCATCCAGCAGCTTTGGAGACTGAGAAACTTCAGTGCTGTGATGTCACCAGTATATAAGGGCTGGCACCACCTCCTCACATCAGTTTACCTATTGACAAAGCAGACTCACCGGAGCAACAAGTAAGTAACAAAATGCAGTATTAAAGCACCGCTTAACTAACCTATATAGGCCTGCCAACCCAACTATATACAAGACCCTTGCGGATCGTACGCCAGGAGATCCCCTGTCCAGTACCCTACTACAGGGGACAGGAACCCCCCACGCCCCACTCTTGGAAAAATACGCTGTGCATGCACTGCAACCCCCCAAACGCATTGAGAAGTTTGCTTACCAGTAATAGAGCTCCTGCTTCAGGCCACGGTAAAATGAACTCGATAGGGCGGGACACGGGACTAGACTGGAGTTACTCCAGGAACTACAATTAGCAGGTAAATCTAATTTAATCTTCCTGATCGTCCCTCCAGTCTAGTCCTGGAATCTCTGGGGATGTACCAGAGCAATAAAACACATTAACGGGAGGGTCCTGCTAGACCGGCCTGAAGCACCGCCGATCCAAAACAGGAGTCTCTGTCCGCCTGCACATCCAGACGGCAATGCTTCACAAAGGTATGCAGCAACGACCAAGTAGCCACCTTACAGATCTCCACCGCCGGCACCAAGCTAGACTCTGCCCACGATGCCGCTTGTGCCCTAGTGGAATGAGCCCGCAACCCGTCCGGTACTATGCGACCACGGAGAATGTAAGCCGATGCGATCGCTTCCTTGATCCAACGAGCAATGGAACCTTTCGAGGCCGACTCCCCTCGTCTAGGCCCCGCGAACAGAACGAACAGCCTGTCCGACTTATGGAAGGGCTCTGTTCTCGCCACATACTTCTTCAACGCCCGGCGAATATCCAAAGTATGA
This sequence comes from Ichthyophis bannanicus, assembly GCA_033557465.1. NCBI lineage: Eukaryota > Metazoa > Chordata > Amphibia > Gymnophiona > Ichthyophiidae > Ichthyophis > Ichthyophis bannanicus. The sequence goes on along the minus strand of CM066033.1, from coordinate 294,524,999 downwards.
AGTCGGTCCGCCACCTGAGTCTTCCCCTTAACACGAAACACGGGCAACGACACCACTTGGTTCAAATGAAACACCGAGACCACCTTAGGCAAGAATGACGGAACCGGTCTCAACACCACCTTAGAATCGTAGAAAGAGAGAAAAGGCTCCCTACAGGACAGCGCCTGTAACTCCGAAACTCGCCTAGCCGAGGCAATGGCCACTAAAAACACTACCTTCAGTGTAAGATCTTTCAAAGAAGCCTTCCCCAAAGGCTCAAAAGGCGCTCCCCCTAAGGCCTCCAAGACTAAGGGAAGATCCCAAGCCGGAACCATACGCGTACGCGGCGGCCGGAGAAGCGCCACCGCCTTCAAAAACTGCTTAACATCCGGATGACTACCTAGCGAGCTGCCTTGTACCTTTCCTCTATAACAGGCTAAAGTCGCAAACTGCACCTTCAGGGAAGATGCCGCTAGGCCCTTTTGAAACCCATCCTGCAAGAAAGATAGAATCTGCGGAACTGACGCCTTCAAAGGAACACAGTTCCTATCTGCACACCAAGCCTCAAAGATGCGCCACACTCTGACATATGCTAAAGAAGTAGATTTCCGCCTCGACTTCAGCAAGGTAGTAATGACTGCCGCCGAATAACCTCTCGCTTTCAACCTTGCCCTCTCAAGAGCCAGGCCGTAAGCGAGAATCGATCCACCTGGGGCATGCAGAGAGGTCCCTGGGTGAGAAGGTCCTTGTGAACAGGAAGCCTCCAGGGCTGCCCCTCCAAGAGTCTGACCAAGTCCGCGTACCAAGGTCTTCTTGGCCAATCCGGAGCAATTAGAACCACTCGACCTTTGTGCTGCTCTATGCGCTGTAGAACCCGCCCGATCAACACCCACGGCGGAAACACATACAGCAGCTGCCCCTCTGGCCACTTCTGAATGAGAGCGTCTAGGCCCTCCGCCATCATCTCCTTTCTTCTGCTGAAGAACCGATCGACCTTTGCGGACTGAAAGGTCGCCATGAGATCCATTACTGGCATCCCCCAGAGCTGAACAAGCAGTGCAAACACTTCGGGGTGCAGGACCCACTCGCCCGGGTCCACCCTTACTCGACTCAGAAAATCGGCCTCCACATTGTCTATTCCCGCGACATGCGCCGCCGACAAGGCCACCAGGTTCCTCTCGGCCCACTCCAACAAAACGTCCACTTCTTCCTCCAGCGCTACACTGCTGGTGCCTCCTTGACGATTTATGTACGCTACCGCCGTTGCGTTGTCCGAGAACACCCGAACTGCCGTTCCCTGTAGAAAAGGGCACAACCGCTGAAGAGCCAATGTCACTGCCCGCAACTCCAGTCTGTTGATTGACCACCGCTTTTCCAGGTCGGACCACTGACCTTTCACCAGGTGCCCCTGACAATGAGCTCCCCAGCCGTGCAGGCTGGCATCCGTCGTTAGCGATAACTAAGCTGGCGCCTCCAATGACACCCTCTTTTCTAGCCATTCTGGTCTCAAACACCAGCGCAGCGCCCGACGCGTGTGCGGAGGGCAAGGCAACCTCTGGGACAGAGAATCCTCCTGATGCGACCATCTTCTCAACAGAGCCCGCTGCAATGGCCTCATGTGGGCCCGCGCCCATGGCACCAACTCCAGCATCGCCGCCATCGTCCCTAACAGCTGCAGATACTCCCAGGCTGTAGGACAGCTGAGACCGAGAAACCGACTCACCAATCGCCTGAGGGCTAGCACTCGCTGCTGAGGCAGAAACACTCGGCCCACATACGTATCGAAACGTGCCCCGAGGTATTCCAGGTTTTGAGATGGCTCCAACTTGCTCTTTGCAGTGTTGACCACCCAACCGAGGCTTTGCAAAATAGCTATCACCCTGGCCGTAGCCGAGAGACTTTCCTCCCTGGACTTCGCTCTGATCAGCCAATCATCCAGATAGGGATGGACCAACACTCCTTCCTTCCGCAACGCCGCCGCCACTACCACCTTCACCTTGAAACTGATAATGTCCCATCGGAACCGCAAACCAGAGGAATTTCCGATGCTCCCGGCGGATCAGAAATATGAAGATATGCCTCCGATAAGTCCAGGGAAGTCAGAAACTCTCCGCGCCGTACCGCCACAATGTCTGACCTGAGAGTTTCCATCCGAAAATGCGTCATGCGCAGACAGCAATTCACCCTTTTTAAATCTAGAATGGGCCACCACGTCCCTTCCTTCTTTGGCATGACGAAGTAAATGGAGTATCGACCGCAACCTAACTGGTCGATAGGAACCGGGACAATGGCCTTGAGCAACAACAGCCTCTGCACCGTATCCTGTACTGCCTTGCGCTTCGCGAGAGCATTGCACGGGGACCGAACGAAAGAATCGGATACCAGTCACTGCAGCTCAAGCGCATAACCTTTGCGAATCACCTCCAACACCCACTGATCGGACATGAGTCGGGCCCAGGCAAGGTAAAAATCCCGTAGCCGACCCCCTAAGGGAACTAACCCCCCCTGGACCCCCCTGACTTAATTGTGACTTTTTGAAGATGGAGGACGAGGACGCAGCCGCAAAACCCCTGTTTGCGCCTCGAAACCCCCGAAACCCCTGGGATCTACCAGGGAAGCGACCTCTCTGGGCCTGGGCCCCCCTCGAGGAAGAGAATCGTCGAAACTCCCGCTGCGGCCCCCAAGACCCGGGCCCAGCGCGGCTCTGTTTTTGTTTATCCTCTGGCAAACGACCGCCTTTTGACTCCCCTAAATCCTTAACCAACTTCTCCAGATCTTCTCCAAAGAGCAGCTTCCCCCTAAAAGGGAGCTTACTCAATCTCACCTTTGAAGAACCATCTGCTGCCCAATTTCGCAGCCACAGACACCGTCTGCCGGCGACTACCGAGGCCATACTCTTCGCTAACCCGCGGATCAAATCATAGTGAATGTCGGCGAGATAAGCCGCCCCGGACTCTAATCTTGCCGCCTCCTCGGACACTTCCACCGACTGGTCACCTTGCACTCGCTGAGCCCACTGCAAGCAGGCCCACGCTACCCAGGCTCCACAAATAGATGCCTGTAAAGACAATGCATTGGCCTCAAAAATCTGCTTCAACAATATTTCCAACTTGCGGTCTTGCGCATCCTTAAGAGCCGCTGCACCTTCCACCGGGATGGTAGTTTTCTTGGTTACCGCTGATACGGCTGCATCCACCTTGGGAGCCCTAAACAACTCTCTGTCCTGATCCGAGAGAGGATACAATCGAGCCATCACCCGACAGCCCTTAAGAGCAGCCTCCGGCATATCCCATTCTTCCTGTATCATCTCCTTAAACACCCTATGCACCGGGAAAGCCTTCTGATTTTTCCGCACCGCCTGTAGCAGCGGATCCTCCAGGGTAGAGTCTGCCACCGGTCCCGCGTCTGGCATATTAAGCGCTTTAAGAGACTCTGAAATGAGCACTGGTAACTCCTCTCTACGAAAGACCCGAACTACCCACGCCTGATCCTCTTGTTCCCTAATCTCACCTTCTTCTAGATCCTCCAAATCTCCATCCAGATCTGCGTCCTCTGAACGCCCCTCCTCTGGCACGACGGAGGATGCTAGGTGATCTCTTCCGGGCCTGGTCCTCTTTGCACTGATGCCTGAAGCTGCCACTGACAACGGTGACCGCGGTCGCTTCAGTCCCAGCTCTGCTCCTGAGGTACTCGCTGCAGGAGCTCCCTGCGAGTCCGCCAAAGTCTTCCGGAGCAGTGCAATGAAATCCGATGAGAAAATTGCCCCTAGACTGCCTGCTAGAGGCTGCTGAGAGAGCGGAGGTACTGTGGCCGCCGATGCACTGACCCCCGGCTCAGGGGGCGGTAGGGAAGGATGGTTGGGGTCAATCATATCCTCCAAAACCTCCGGCCCCCCAGCCTCTGAATTTGGAACCACCTCTCTGGCCTCCAACTCGGGAGCACAGCCTCTACAGACACCCTCCTGTGAAACGGAACTGCGCTTAGCTCCACACAAAAGGCAGAGCTGCTTGGAAGGCATGCCAACCTGATCCACACAGGGTGCAAACCCCCCTCAAAGGAAACAAAAATGTTTCTTTTTTTTACTTCTGCCCCCTTCAGGGGGACTCCCCCACCGGAGTCCCGAAGAAAGAAACGTAAAATGAAGCTTCTAGGCCAAGCTAGGAAGCGCCAAGGCCCCACACTGGAAACCGGCGATCTTCCAGCTCTCAGGCCACGCGGTCTGGCCTGATTGCTACACACCACTGTTTCCCGCCGAAAACGGCCTGCGGCCCTGCGTAACTGTTGCCGGATCGGCTGTCACACTCCGTGCCCCATACCGGACGAAATTAATAGGCCCTGTTACCTTTAGATGCCTCCGATGAAAGAAAAAACTGCTGGGACTGCTCCTCGCCTTCTGCACTCACCGCGCCCCTCAAAACAAGCCGGTTCCGGTCCCCTGCGGCCAGGATGGAAACCAGCTGGTGATCCTCTCCCCGCCATCGACCAGACCCCACTGCCGGGCTCCTGACTGTCCCCTGGCTGAGGTAAAGGGCGGGTAATGGAGCAGAGGATCCCCGGGCAACGGACAAACCGCTGCCCTCCCAGACTAGAGGCAGAACCAAAACAAAAGCGTCCGATGTAATTATCTTTTTTTTTTTTTTATAAACTCCTCTAAACTTTACTTAATCGTTCCTCTAGTGAGCCCTGGGATCCCTGGGCTCATCACCTCTCTAGCTGCTTTGGAGACTGAAAAACTGATGTGAGGAGGTGGTACCAGCCCTTATATACTGGTGACATCACAGCACTGAAGTTTCTCAGTCTCCAAAGCTGCTGGATGAGGTTGACAACCCCAGAGATTCCGGGACTAGACTGGAGGGACGATCAGGAATGGTTTGTATCTTATTTCGTGATGTGAAAAATCCAAAAATGCACCTATTTTTAGCGTATTTTATAAAGTCAACATAGGAACCTAGGTGTCTCTATAAATTAGACTCCCAGAACCATCCCCAATAGTATGAAAACGGCAATGTAAACATATACATAATATAGGTAACTGGGAATTTCACACAAGCAGCACTGTGAAGTTACCAGTTCCAAGAGGTATATTTTAAGCCATTTCTAATTCATCATGATGGAACTGTTAGAAATCCAGGGCTGCTTGTGTGAAATTCCCAGTTACTTTTATACTGTCAGAGACATTTACCAAGCTTACTCAGATCCTGGGAATATTCCGTGAAACTGTGTCTAAAAACCTGGATTTGGTTTCACATAATTTCTGGCACAAGAAAAGTATTTTGAGCAGGAGTCAATAGATTCACAAGGCAAAAAATCCAGACACAGTTTTCCATGTAGCACAAGACCAGATAAAACTCTGGGCCAATCAGGAAATAGGAATTAATAGTACCAGAAATACAAACTACAGGTAAGTATAAGCTGGATAGAAACAGCCTCCTGAGGAAGCATAACAGCTCCTCCTGGAAAGTCATTGCTTTCCACCACAAATGACACATGTTTGACACCAGGCTGGGCCTTGATAACACTGGCAGGGGGAGGGTGGAAATTCAGGTTTTTTCATATCATCACAGGGCTAGAGAGTCACTGAATCTCTTGCAGATCTTGACTTCATGCCTCTGGCCATCAATGAATTTTCAAAGGGGCAAGAGATCCTCTTATGTCACCAGGGATTTGGGGTCATCCGAGATGGAGTGTTACACTTTATTCAACTCAGATGACCCTTTTACTCCTGACTGCAGCCTGTATGCATGCATCTGCCATACTCTCTCTTGATTTGTATTAACTTTTTGCGCATAAAGAGTAGTTACTCACCTGTAACAGCTGTTCTCCAGGAGCAGCAGGAATCAGTCCTCACATATGGCTGATGTTGGCGCCGACGGAGCCCTCGTGCGGAGCATTTCCCCAGCTTTCAAAGAAAGCCTTTGAGAATTGCAGCACGCATGCGCGGTCCCCTTCCCGCCCAAGGGTGCCATCTTGCTCAGTCTGATGACATAGCTAAAAGACAGCAAAAAATTAGCAAAAACATATCATATGACTGCAACTCCAAGGGGAGGAGGGAGGGTTGTGAGGACTGATTCTTGCTGCTCCTGGAGAACACCTGTTACAGGTGAGTAACTACTCTTTTTCCAGGACCAAGCAGGAAGTCAGTCCTCACATATGGGACTCCCCAGCTTAAGGCTACCGGAGAGCCCAAGCGGAAAAAAGAGCTCCCTCGAACTCGTCAGCACAGAAGGAAGGAATCTTCTCTGAGAACGCCCCCGACCGGTAGCCCAACACCAGGGCTGGAGGGTAGGAGTTGCCTAAACCCCAAAGAGATTATGGAGTACTGCCTGACCGAAAGCACTGTCCCTGCGGGACTCCCTCTCAAGGCAGTAATGGGCTGCAAAAGTCTGGCTTGAAGACCAAGTAGCGGCCCGGCAGATGTCTGCCAACGGAACAGAGCGGAGATGAGCCACTGACGCAGCCTTCGCCCTGACACGATGAGCCGTGACTCGACCCTCCAACGAGAGGCCGGCTGCCCCATAAACCTAGGTGATACAGTCAGCGACCCATATGGACAACGTTCGCTTGGAGACAGGGAGCCCCAACTTATTGGGGTCAAAAGAAATGAAAAGCTGAACAGCCTTCCGATGCTCCCGCGTACGGTCAAGGTAGAAGGATAACGCCCTCCTACAGTCCAGGGTATGCAAGACCATCTCAGCCCGGTTGGCATGCGGCCTGGGAAAAAAGGTCGGAAGAACCACCTCCTGATTGAGGTGAAAAGGGGGGCAACTTTAGGAAGAAACTTCGGGTGAGTCCGTAGGACTACCCTATTCTGGTAGAACCTAGTGTAAGGAGGATCAGACACTAGTGCCTGCAGTTCACTCACTCGCCTAGCAGAGGTGAGAGCTACCAGAAATAAAGTTTTCCAGGAGAGAAAACGGAGAGGGCAGGTAGCCATAGGTTCAAAAGGCGGACAAGTAAGCTCCTGTAAGACCACATTCAGATCCCACTCAGGGGCCGGTGGACGCAAAGGAGGTTAAAGCAGAAGAAGGCCTCTGAGGAAACGAGCCACCAAAGGGTGGTTGGAAAGAGGCCTGCCGTCCACCGGCGAGTGGTGTGCCGAGAGAGCACTAAGGTGAACTTGGACAGAGTTAGACTTAAGGCCCAGATTGGAGAGGTAGAGCAAATATTGCAACACTACTGCTACCAAGCATGAGAAGGGATTCTCACTGTGCTGAGCACACCATGCGGAGAATCTACGCCACTTAAGAGCATAGGATTTCCTGGTGGATTGATGCCGAGAGGCCAAGACTACATTTTCCACCTCTTGAGGTAGTAGTAAGGGAGCTAGGACTACCCTTTCAGCAGCCAGGCCATCAGATGAAGGGACTGGAGGTTGGTGTGCAAGAGAGTCCCCTGATCCTGAGACAGGAGATCGTGTTGAAACCCTAGAGGAAGAGGTGTGTCCACCGCCAGCTGTAGCAGAAGCAGGAATCACGGTTGCCTCGGCCACCTGGGGGCTATGAGAATCAAGGAAGCCCCGTCCCTGAGGACTTTGAACAGCGTCCTGGACACTAGTGGTGTGGGAGGAAACACATACAGTAGGCCTGTGGACCACGAGATCAGAAACGCATCCGCTGCTACTCTGAGAGGATGCGGTTGTCTGGAGCAAAATCTCGGGAGTTGCCGGTTCAGAGAATTGGCGAAAAGATCCATGGTGGGGAGCCCCCACTTGAGAAAGACCTGCTGAACCACCAGTGGGTTCAATCTCCATTCATGTGGTTGCAGGATCCGGCTCAGTCTGTCTGCCAGGCAATTTTCCTGACCTGGGAGGTAGAAAGCCTTGAGAAGGATTCCGTGATTGACAGCCCAAGAGCACAGTCATTGTGCCTCCTGACAAAGAAGGAAGGAGCCTGTGCCCCCCTGTTTGTTCACATAGAACATGACAACTTGATTGTCCGTCTGGACCAGTACAGACTGGTGAGAGGCGAGGTGGGAGAAGGCTCTCAGAGCTAGGCGTATCGCCCGTAGCTCCAGGAAGTTTATCTGTTGAGTAGCCTCCCAAGGGGTCCAGAGACTCTGAGTACATGTCCCTTGGCAATGTGCTCCCCAACCGAGAAGAAAGGCATTGGTTGTCAGCACCTGAGTATGCGGAGGGGATTGAAAAACCACTCCGAGCACCAGATTCGGAAGATGAAGCCACCATTGCAGAGAGGAGACCAGGAGGTCGGAGATCATCACTGAGTCCGCTAGGCCCCCTGTGGCTTGATGCCACTGAGTGCGAAGGCTCCACTGAGCAGGTCGCATGTGCAGGCGGGCATTGGGGGTGACATGAACCGTGGAAGCCATATGGCCGAGTAGTCTCAGGAATTGCCTGGCAGAGACCAGGGAATTGCTGCGAAACTGGCTGGCCAGATCCATTAGCCTGTGGGCCCTGTCCAGAGGCAGAAAAGCCTTTGCTTGAAGAGTGTCTAGTCTGGCCCCTATGAACTCTAAGGGGTATGTTTACTAAAAACCGCTAATTTGCGCGCCGCAAAATAGCGCACTAAAAGCGGTACTTAAGAGCGCTTAAACGCCCCGCAAACGTGCGATGAAGCCCCGCACACTTGCGCGTCACAGTAACGGGTGCCGCACAAGTACGGGCCTGCAAATGTCCGATAGAGGCGTGGAAAGGCTAACGGAGGGCGGAGGAAGGCCCCGGAGGGGCGGAGAGAAGGGGTTAATGGGCGGGGAAGGGGAGGGGAGAGGCTCCCCGCACATTATCGGTGCTGAATTTCCAAAGAAAAATAGCGCAAGTGAATCACTCGCGGTAGAATGCATTTAAAGGGAAGAGAAACCATTTACGTCAGCAATGTACAGCAAAACCGGGGAAACCTGCAAAACGTGAGCAGTGTGATACATGTGCACAGCCCAAAAGTGGAAATAAAAATAGAAAAGGGCCACAACAAAACTTGTAAAAATAGTAATTCAGCTGGGAAACAGTTATAGTAATGGGCAAAACCAACAAACACACCCAGGAAAGCTCCAGCAAAAAGAAATGTTTTTTGGAAAGGTGTACGGAGCGGAGACTCTTCCAAAACCATTTCCTTTTTGTTGGAGCTTTCCTGGGAGTGTCTTCTATGGCTGCCCATTAATATCACTGTTGCCCAGCGTGGTGATATTGTGTCCCCCATTTGCCGTGGTCATTTCCGGGGTTTATGTGCACGTTTGTCACCAGACAGGGTGCATGTGCCCACAGTAAAAATGCGTAGAGCAGGGTTTGTTACTCCATCCTGCCAGGTTTACTACCTCCAGGGGCTGCACTGTCTCTGTGGCCATAGTGTGGTGCAGCAGACAGAGCCATTACCTCTAGGACTAAAAGGCCAGAGGTTCAAATCCCAGCTGGGGCACTTGCCAGCCCAGTCCCTATATTTTACCCACCACTAAACAAAGATAGCGCAGACACCCCTGTATTGCAGGGAACATAAGCATGGGGGAAACACCCATATTTTACCCAACACCGCACACACACCACAACAATGGGCATTACCTATAGCCAAGTCCCCCAAATGCAGTCCCGTACTGCCACATTGCAATCAGGTCATCTGCTTTTTCTGAGAGAAGCTCATGCCAGCATGTTGGCGGACCAGTACATGTGGTGCAGGGGGCAGTGGCTGCTAGCCACAGAAGACAGAGGCCTAGCCATGTGCAGGCTGGCACAGTCCACTGCAACAGACAGGCCCTGCCGGATCCACAGGCATGGACATTCCAGGGAATCCAACCAATCTGTGGCTACACGGTGGTGCAGTGCACACAGACAGTGCATGCAAAAACAGAAGGTCACAGGTTCAAAGCCCAGCTGGGGCTACCGCCAATCCTGCCCACATATTTTTCCCACAACTACACAGTGATAGTAAGGACAAACCTTTCGTGGCGAGGACATATGCAATGGTACTACGTCTATCTTTTACCCCACTGAGCACAGACACCATGTACAGGGGCAGTACCTAGAGCAGAATCTCCCAAATGCAGTCCTGGTGGGCCACACACCAGTCAGGTTCCATGCTGCCACTCATACAAATGCCTGTGCTGTATATCTATGCATCACCCCCATGGCATGTAGATGTAGCTCATGCATATTCATGAGGAACAGCAGGAAAACCCAAACAGTGTGATGGAAACCTGGACTGGAGTTGGGAATCTCTGCCGTAAAGCAGCAGCCAACAGGGCCAGACACACCCACACACACACCCACAGGCCCCATTGGCCAATGTCTCCTGGAGAGGCAGAACATTAGACCCTGCGTGCATCTCCCAATACTAGCACCTGCATACCTTAGCAATGTCACCCTACACCTGAGGTATACGGTACACAGCTCTGAGACACTTGCTAGGAGTACTGGCAGATAGATATCCATACGTTACGCACATACTGCTAGTTGACCCCATCCGAACAATCTGTTCGGTGTTTGCGGTGCGTGCTCCAGCCCTTGCCTCTGACGGTGTTTACCACCCTGGGGAGTGACCCCCAGCAGTACTGCGTAGCATATCCATGCCTTGCCGTGCCCAGCACCGGTTTGGTGGGCAAGGCTAATTACCTCCTCAATAGTAGCACCATGATGGCATAGGTGTGGACTTGTGTGTCTGTCTATACAGTGGGTGTTGGCTGCAAGCCCCTTCCACAGCCCACACTGCCAACACTGTTGCCAGTATTGGCCTGCCAATGTGCATAATGAGTAGCAAGGGACCATGGGTATATCTCAGACAGAGTGGACTGACCAGGATGCAGCTGCACAGGGCATAGGGCACTGGCAGGGGCATGGTAGTGCCCGGCCAACACCTACACAGACAGGGTGACCTCTGTATGTGCTGCTGGGAGATCACTCTCACCCTGAGTGTGCAGTGACGGCAGCATGGCTAGGCACCCCCATAGTGCTATATTGTGATTCTCCCATGTGATATGTATGGGTGTCCTTTGGGGGCTTCTTCATGGACTTATCTGCCTGTGTGTGCTGCCACCCCAGTTGTGGGTGCATGCATGTCCATCAGGACCAGCCGCCAGCAGACTGTTCACAGCTGGTATGTGTTGTGATGGAGTGCCTTGCAGGGTGCAGTGGCTGATGGCTTGCTGCAGGTGAATATCAGATAGTGGTGGGGTGCAGCTGTGAATATCCAGGCCTAATGTCTGTCTGATATTGTATTATGGATGTGTGTGGAGCTGCTTGGACTGCCCTGTGGGGTGTCTGTTCCTTAGCAGGACTGGGGTTGATGGTCCACTGTACTGCCATCAGTGCAGGCGGGGGGGGGGGGAAGGCCCTGTTTTGTCCACCAGGGGCCCCACTAACTGAGCCAGACAGAGATCTCCAAAATGTTTATGCAGCACCTACCTATTCCACAGGTTATTGCTGCTTTGGAGCTTTAACATGGCCGCATTCAGCCATGGCTGGTGTTGTGGACCTGGTCCTGGGCGCAACATCTCACACTCAGGGTGAGCACAGTAACCGCACAATGTGATGGTGTTTAGCTACTCTTTGCCGTTTGTCCACCCACTCAGGACACCCTACCAGGCCGCCGTGCTGTGTGGGTGCACACGGACACTTCCCCCTACCAGGCCAGGGAGCTTTAGGGGTGCATTTCCCATCCTGTGTTCAATTGTGGACTGCTGATTTGCATGTGCAGTGCATCATGGGTACGGGTGGTTCACAACAGCAGACTGTCAGTGAGGTGACGTACAGGCTATCTGTAGCCAGCCAGGGGCTGCTTACAGCTATAGAGCTGTAGCCCAATGGTTATGTCACTGCCTGTGCAGCCAGATGTCATGGGTTCAAACCCACAGTGGGGTTCTGTGATAGGGTTGTCCAAAGAGTTATTTTAATTTACTGTACATATGTTGCTGCCAGCAATAACACCCTCAGCGTACTGTACCCATAAGGTGCCTCTGAGGGTGCTTTATGGGGCGCCCTATAGGGCACGTTACGGTTGCCAGCCATATAGGGTGCACTATACATTATCCTGTGTCGCAACATACATGCTGCCCTATAGGGGACATTCTAGGGTGCCTTGGCGGACGGTGCACTGTAACATGTGCCTTATGGGCCGCCTTATATTAATATGCTGTGAGAGTGCGTTTGCTAGTAGTTATCACAAAATAAAATTAAAAAGCCTCCTACAGCACTCCACAACATATAACATACTGCCTCAGCTAGCCTTTTTCACTGGCCATTGGGAGGGATTGAACACCTGGTCCCTGCACCATTGCTCAGTGTCTTCACCATTGTGCTGTGGCTCTGGTCCTGTGTTTAAGCAGCAGCGTGCAGCCTTCTAGCCATCGGCGCGCCGTCTTGTGGCACACAAAATTAACAGCGCGCCGCCTTATGCTGCCCAACATGGGCATGCCCCTTAAAATAATGCCTCAGCCAGTTGTCTTCAATGGGCACTGTGGGGAATTGAACCCATGATGCCTGCACGAGTGGTCAGTGTCTTAACCATTGTGCTATGGCTCCATTCCTGTTATTTGCACATCAGCGCGCCACTTATCCCACCCACTATTGGGCTGCACCCTCACACATCAGCGCGCCGCCTTCTGCCCCCGGCTCGCCGCCTTCTGTTGCCCAATTTTATCAGCGCGCCGCCCTCTGCCGCCCAACCTTAACAGCACGCCGCCATCTGCCACCCACAATGCACAGTGCGCCGCCACATGCTGTATAAAAAAAGAGTGCGCCGCCTTCTGCCGCCCATAATCAATATGCCTCATACACCACTTTTGCCCATAAAAGTTGATGCCTCAGCTGGTCTTTTTTGTTGAGTGCAATGGGGGTTTGAACCCATGGTCCCTGCACCATAGGTCAGTGTCTTCACGGTTGTACTACGGCTCTGTTGTTTGGTTATGCAGCATCGCCCCACTTAGCCTTCCCACGCGCTAATGTGGGCCCCGCACATTAGCGCGACGCACACACATACGGTCGGGTTTTTTTCTTTTTTCTGCCTGAACCGCCCACTCCTTATATGGCACACGCACACTAACGGGGACCCGCACAGCAACGGAGTTTAGTAAACATACCCCTAAGTTCTGGGACGGGAGCAAAGTGGACTTTGCGAAGTTTATGACAAACCCCAAGTGCTGAAGCAGAGCCACAGTGCGAAGGGTGGCCTGGTTGGCCTCATGGGAAGATTGGCCCCTTATGAGCCAGTCGTCCAGGTACGGAAACACAAAAAGACCCTGAAGCCTCAGGTAGGCCGCCACCACTGCCAGGCACTTGGTGAACACCCTGGGAGCGGATGATAGTCCAAAGGTAAGTACTCTGTACTGATAATGGTTTCCTCCCACAACAAACCTGAGATATTGTCTGTGGTCTGGATGAATAAGGATGTGAGTATACGCATCCTTTAGATCTAAGGAGCATAGCCAGTCTCCCTGCTGGAGGTAGGGCAGCAGGATTCCAAGGGTAAGCATCTTGAACTTTTCCCTCTCCAGGAACTTGTTGAGGTTTCGCATGTCTAGGATGGGTCTGAGGCATCCTGTTCTTTTTGGTACCAGAAAGTACCTTGAATAAAAGCCTTTACCTCTCAGGTAGTGGGGCACAAGTTCCACAGCCTGATCCTTTAGCAGACCTGTCAACTCCTGAAGGAGTAGGTCCCTGTGCAGAGGGAGTCTTGGAGGCTCCCCTGGAAAATAGGAGGGAGGTACCTGGTGAAAATGGAGAAGATAGCCCTTTTGGACTATATGAAGAACCCAGGTATCTGATGTGACGGCTGACCACCTGTGGGCAAAGTGGGCCAGCCGGCCCCCCGTGCTGAGGAGAAGAGGCTATGCTGTTTGAGTCAAAAACCCCCACCCTGCTGAGCAGGGGCCGGTGTTGGTGGCTTGGAGGCCTTCTGCCTAAGGGGCCCATGACCCTGCCCCTTGGTCTGCTGACCCTGTTGGGGAGCTGCAGAGGCCTGAGAATGAGGGTATTGTTTGTAGGCAGATGACTTCAAAAAGGTCTTTTTTCCCGAGCCCTTCTTTTTCTGAGAAGGGGCAGAGGTTTTCCTGGAAAGCCTAGTCCTGGTCAGAGTTTCGGTCTCGAGTTCTGCAGCCTTTTCAGCCATGGGCTTGCCAAAGAGGTTTTCACCTCGGCAGGGGACATCGACCAACTTGTCCTGGACCCACGACTCGAGGTCGGATGACTGTAGCCAAGCCTGTCGGCGGGCACCGATGCCGGCCCCGGCTACTCGGGCCGAAGCCTCGAAGCCATCGTAGTCTGCTCGAGAGATAAACTTCGAGCACTCTCGAATACCGGTGGACAAGGCCTGGAACCTCTGCAGAGGTTCATCGGAGAGACCAGCAGAGAACCCGGCAATCTCGGGGGAGAGTCATACTGGAGGGCTTCAAGCTCCTTGGCTCGAGGCTCCTCCTTGGGATCCGCGGGGAAGGCCAAGGCCTTGGCCATATCCCGCACGAAGTCCGAGAACCGGGTATCCTCCGGTGGGGACCGTCTCTGAGGTTCGGACTCGGGCGAGTCCGAGAGGACACACCGAGTCCGTTGGGTGTCGGGTGACTCTTCGTCCTCCGTCTCCCAGCCCGACTCCTCGGAGGAGGAATTGAGCGTCTCCGGTCGGGTGGGCACCGATGCCCTCCTCCCCGACGCTGAGGGAATCGACGTCGACGACCTCGGCCCCGAACGGGAGGTCAAGGGAGACCGTGGCCGAGGATCGACTCGAGCCCGCATGGACTCGAGGATCGGCTCGGCCTCCGGGGTCGACTTGGATGTCGAGGTCCTGGTGGTCGGGGCAGATGCACCGGTGAGACCGGCGATCAATGCCTGCTGCTGTTCCATGAAGGCAGCGAAGCTGCTCTCCAAGGCCGTCAACCTGAGTCCGAGCTCAGGAGACCCAGCAGCCCCCAACTCGAGCCCCGACAGCGTCGGGCCCGACGTCGGCTCCCTCGGAGGAGATTCAACAAGGACAACAGCACTTACATGTCCAGGAAACTCCATCTTCGCACGAGGATGCTTTGCAGGCCTCTCCGACTCCGAAGACCCGGGACGGCTATCGGGGCTATGCGACCTGGCCCTCGAGGAACCAGGAGCGTCCACCGACGCCGCCCTCGCGGGTTTCTTCTTCCTGCGATGTTCCCGCGAAGGAGACCCCTGCTCAGAGGAACCCCGATGCTGCTCGGGGCCGGAGTCCCGAGACATCGAGGCCTCTGACGAGGTCCGGGCCCAGCCGGACGCGGAGTCAGAAAAAATTCTATCCCTCTGGTGCTGCCGACTCCTCAACGCCTTCGAGGACATTTTGCCACACGGACCACAGATCATCGGGTCATGACCGGGTCTGAGGCAACGGAGGCAGCAGTCATGTGTGTCGGTAAGAGACATAAGTTTCTTACACCGATCACATTTCTTAAACCCGCTGGCAGCCATCGGGGGAAAAAGGGCCCCTGCTAGGTCAAAAGACCGGTCTGCCGGGGGAAAAAAAAAAAAAAGGCGCGAACGCCAGTCACAAAGGACAAAAACCGAAAAAGAGAGAAAAGGACCCAATACCGGCGTATCAGTCCGAGCGGGAAAAGGATCCAGCGTCAAACCGGAGAAAAAAGAGAAAAAACAGAGAAAATCAACTTTTTCCTCGGGGAAAAAAGAACTACGTCCGTCGGGCTCCGTAGAAAAAAGAAGACTGAGCAAGATGGCACCCTTGGGCGGGACGGGGACAGCGCATGTGCCCTGCAATTCCCAAAGGCTTTCTTTGAAAGCTGGGGAAATGCTCCGCATGAGGGCTCCGTTGGCGCCGACGTCACCCATATGTGAGGACTGACTTCCTGCTTGGTCCTGGAGAACTAATTTACATATTTTTGGTTAATGTATTCGGGAATAACCCTTTTGCATTTCCCTTGTATTAGGAAATTGTGCTCTGAGTTACAGTGCATAGCTCTATTCATCAATGGTTGAATAGCCTTCATCCCAATATTCAGTTTATCCTCATTTATCATGTGAATGAAATTGCATTTTTAGATGTATGTGTGGTTAGACAGGAGTCGGGATGGGGTACTTCTGTATATAGAAAGAAAACAGATAGGAACACTTATATACGTTTTTCAAGTGCCCACCCCCAAAGAATGTGAGAAGGACTTCCCTTCTCTCAATTCATCCGATATCGTTGTAATTTTTCTGACTTGGCGGATTTTGTTGATCAGTCAAGACAGTTGAGAGAGGCTTTTCACATTCATATTTGCACTTATTTTATAAAGTAAAATATGTGCATAAATTATAGAATAGGGACATAAGTAGTGAGATAAGTGTCCCAAATCTAGGCATGACCATTTACAACATGCATCAGAAGGCAAAGTGTTTGGAATTTATTTCAAGAGTTCCTGGTGTTCAGAGCTTAGCCAAAGTTGTGGGGGGAAAATTAGAGATATAATTTTTCTTGAGGTTCACAATCATCATGGCCCTACACATTTGGGGGATAATTTCATAAAGTCATTTTAGTGTATATGTGGCAAAAAAGTGTGAGTCATAAGCAAAAGGGTTATTTGAGGTGAAGTGTGACATGATATCTCAGATGATCCAAATTCCCTGATGGCCATGTTGGTTCCCCCCCATCACCCCCAAGTGGGCCCACAAACCCCCCCAAAGATCTGATTGGTGGCCATCATGCACAAAATGGACACCTGCCCTCACCCACAAAAATGCCATCATTGGACCATGTGACTCCTCCCATACCCCCATACTCTCCCTATACTCTCTGACTGACCCCACATGGTACATCCTGGGATGTACCACATGAGGTCAGGCATCACTATTTTTCAAGATGGCAGTGCAGAGGCAAAAGCACACTGGCATTGCTCTTGCTTACCATTGATGGAGATACCAAGGGGTCATGGAGGTATAAAGAGGGTACGAGGATACGGGAGGGGTCTCATGAGCCATTAATGTTTTTTGAGAAGTTAGGGATAGGAGGTGGGATCCATTTGGGCCATTTGTACCACCAGTAAGAGGTTTTCTTTTGGGGGGGGGGGGGGGAGAAGTTAGAGGGTAGGGGGCTTACTTGGGCCACCAATGAAATTTCACGTAGATTCAGGTATGTGGGGAGACCCACTTAGGCCACTGGGGATTTTTGGTCAGCTGAAGTGAAGTGTCACACTTTACCTTGAATCAGCCTTTTGAACCTGACTGCATCCGCAGCTCTCTCCGTTGGTTTGCGCACATTTTTGCACACAACTATTTTGCATATTTGTGATTATTGTGTTCAGGAGCAAATGTTTTGCATACCCTTCATGTTTAGAAACTGTATGCTGAGCTATAGTTTGTGGTTATGATATAGAGTTTCTGCATTGACCTATTGGTTTGGTCCTACATCATTCCCAGGAGAGTATAGAAGGGCAAGAGAATGGTGAGAGGGCTGTAGAGAAAACCAAGAAAAAATATTAATAAATAAATGTTTAATTGTATAGATTTATCAAGGTAGGATTCACCTTTTGGTGGACCCTAGGCAAACTAGTGTGTTGGGCTTTCATTGTAATATACATACTTTCTAAAACTCCAAGAAATGGGGCCCGATATGGTTCTGACTGCAGAGGAAAAACAGCAGAGGAGGAAGCAGCAGGTAACAAAAACTGCTCACTGATGACTCGTAAAGTTTGGAGGACAATGCACAGGGGGTGGGGAAAACTGACAGACCTCTGTAGGCAACAGTGGTTCTGGCTTCTCTCTCATTCTTCATTCTGCCAACAGCTGACTTACCATGGCAAAAATCTGCCCTGAAAACTATTGAAATAGAACATCTGAGGGACCCTCCTAAACATTTGGGCTCTATGCTTTAATCCTGCTTTGTGTTCCATTCATGGATTTTTTATAATTCACAATTGAATTCTAGAATCTTGCCCAGGTCTATATTGCCCAGAAAGTGTTCACATCTCTGGGGTGGGTCTGGATATGTTTAACAGTTCAGTTCAAGACTTGAATAAAATCCTAGCTATAAGGGATGGCTGCAGCTAACAACAAGTCCCATGGCAAGTGAGAATTTGCTACTATGTCTGTGGTGGGATGGCCATGTCTAGAGCACACAGCAGGCATAAAGTGTTGCAAAATAAAGGCTAAGGGTATACATCAGCACCTTCCTTAACCTCCCCCCCCCCCCCCACCACACTTCAAGTCTTTGTGTTAATGATTGTGAAGCACTATGATCTCAGCTTCCATGGCTTGAGACAAGCAGATTACACTACATCAAACAAGTTTATATGGAATTCCCGAAAATATGGTTCGCAGCTCTATATGGTTTATAATCATACATTTGAGAGCGAAACTTTGACAACAGCTCCCCATAACGTTTTTGAGTAAGTAGAGGTCAGTTTTAACACCCCTTCCCCCCTACTGCAAAAGGAACAAACTCTTCAAATAGTTTAAAAAGTTGTTAAATTTATAAAGCTGCATAACACTGGAGTCTGCTCACCCCTAGTGAGAAATATTTGTTAATTTGCCAAAAGTTGTAATTCTCCACTGTGAGTACTTTATGTTATGATCAAGTTTCAATGTCTGATGGTTTAATGTTTAGGCTGCAGCCATAACAAACCACCAAGGATCTTTTTTGAAATTCAAATATGTCATTTGTTATTTCAATAAGTAGCAATAAAATAAATACATAAATAAGTCTATGGGGCATGTTTACTAAACCTTCTTAATGTGCGCTCTGTGACGTTACCACGTGCTAAGGTACCTTTACGCACGTTAATGGCGCTTTAGCGGGCACAGAGGTACCTTAGCGCGCGCTAATGGACGCAGAGGCGCAAACGAGCGCTGAAGATGGAGAAAGGCTCCCGGAGGGCGGAGGAAGGCTCTCCAGGGGCGCAGAGAAGGGGTCAATGGGTGGAGAGTAGGAGGGGAAAGGCTCCCCGCACACTAACGATGTAAAATCCGAGGCTCAAAACTAACGCCAGTGAAACCCTGGCGTTAGAGCTGATTTAAAGGGAAGAGAAACCATTTCTGTCAGCAATGTACAGCAAAACCAGGGAAACCTGTAAAAAAGTGATAAGTGTGATACATGTGCACGGAACAAAAGGGCAAATAAACAGTGAAAATGAACAGAAGAAAATGGAAAAATAAAATAACCAAGCTGGGCAATAGTGATCTCAATGGGAAACATCAAAAAACACTCCCAAGAAAGCACCAAAAAAAGGATATGAATTCTGGAACAGTCCATGCTCCGTCCCCATACACGGTGAATGAGCCCACAATGAAATTGCGCTGTGCAGGGTTTTCCTCTCCATCGGACAGGTTTCCTATGGCATGCACAATGTGCGGCAAGAGCAGGGCGGGCATGTCGGAACGGCCAACTGGACAGATGCTTGAAAATGGGATACAGAGGGCTGCAGGCGGCACATGCTGTGGTGCAGCTGGGGCACAGTGCAGACTAGGGAGATGCCTAGGTGGCACATAGGAATGCTGAAACTGTACAGCAGCCAGACAGCAACTGATGAGGGCCCAACATGGGCACGAGTGTGTTTATCACAGTGTCACAGGGGATAGTACCCAGCAGGTACCTCCAAGGGCACAGAACATTGGCAGGCGGTGTTGGGGAGAAGTGTGGACGTCTATGCAGGTACCCCTACCCCAGAACACGCACCATAGGCAGCCGCCTACCTGCACACTGGATGGCCTGAGACTACGCACCACCAGCAGAAGGGCATGTCAACATGGTGGCAGAGGGGTACTAGTGGTGGAGGGGGGCAGTGTCAGCTGCCAAGAGCAGACCATGGCCTAGCCCTGTGTAGGTGGGTGCCATGCACTGCAACAGACAGGCCCTGCCGGACGAACAGTCATGGTATCACCAGGGAATGCACTGTCTCTGTAGCAACAAGGTGGTGCAGTGCACACAGCCAGAGTGTTCAGAGGCAGAAGGTCACAGGTTCAAATCCCAGCTGTGGTTCCTGCCAACCCAGTCCCCATATTTTACCCACTACTAAAATGTGCTAATACAGACAGAACCTTTATTGCAGATGACGTAAACATGCCCAAAACACCTACATTTTACCCTACAGAGAGTACAGACACCATAAACAGGGGCATTACCTAGAGCAGAGTCTCCCAAATGCAGTCCTGGAGGGCCAAACATCATTCAGGTTCCATGCTGCCTCTAATAAAGATGCCTGTGCTGCATTTCTATGCGCCGCCCCCATGGTATGCAGATGTATTCATGCATATTCATGAGGGACAGCATGAAAACCCGAACAGTGTTTGGCACACCAGGACTGGAGTTTGGATCCTCTGCCGTGAAGCAGCAGCCAACAGGGGCAGACACACCCGCACCCATGCCTCCTGGAAAGGCAGGACATTGGGCCCTGCGTGCATCTCCCAATACTAGCACTTGCATACCTTAGCAATGCCACCCTAAACCTGGGAATATGGTACACAGCTATCAAAAGGTTGCTATGATTACTGGCAGATAGCAATTCTGAAGTTAAGTACAATTTTCTGATTGAGCTGCATCATGGCAACCTTTCTGATGTCTGTGGAGTGTGCTACAGGTCTTGTGTCTGACAGTGTTTACCACCCTGGGGAGTGACCCCAACAGAATTGCGTACCATAGCCATGTCTGCACTGAGCCCAGGACTGGAGCGATGGCCAGGGCTGCCAAACACCTCCACAGTGGATATGCACTATGTTGTGTGTGCATCATGGTCCACAAGGGCTAGACATGACTGGCAATTACAAATGGACACAGAGACCCACCCACAAGGTGTCTGCAACAAATACCTGTCACACACTGGCACTGATAGAAACTTGCAGCACAGCCCACCTCAACCAACTCACGTACTGCGGGCCTGGTACTGGCCACTCCACCTATCCCTCAGGGTGAGCACAGAACACGTACCTTGGCATGACCCGTGGGTACTCTGTGCCAGTAACACGCACGGTCATTCCCCCCTACCAAGCTGACATGCTGTAGAGGTGCATACCCCATCTGGTGAGCAGATGTAGACTGCTGTTCTGCATGTGAATTGCATTATGGGTACTGTTGGTTCTATCCTATCCTGGTAGCCACAGCAGACAGTTTTATGGTGACGTGCACTCTTTCTGTAGCCAGCCATTCATATGATAGCTCCCATAGTGATGTAGCACAATGGTTAATGCAATGACTTCAATAGCACAGGTCATGGGTTTGATCCCTCTCTGTTCCCCTTTTTTTATGGCTGTCCTACACAACTATGTTTCATTTGTGTAACAGTTATATCTGTGCAAATCTGTGCTGCTGCCACATTATACCCTCATCACTGTTGCCATCCATCCTTCTGTCCATCTATGTGTGTGGCATCCTGCCCTAATGTGCAGGCTGCTACCCCATGTCCTGCACTGGCACACTTTTCTGCATTGCGGCTCTTCATGCTTGTGTCTCCGGTGTCTGCTCTGCATGGCACTGCTCTCCTCTGTCCTCCTGCCACTGCACTTATCCTGCCACCTCTACCTCCTCTGGTGGACACGTATCCCCATCCTCTGTCACACACTGTCATTGTTGCACTGTACATTACCATCACCCTGTACATCAATACAGCTGCCCCTGATATGTTTGTCCACTTTACCTGATGCCACATGGGCTGCACACAGATTTGGCTGGTCCATGAGCTCCGTCATCTACTTCCTTCCATCACTTGTTCATTGCCTTTCCTTGGTGCTTTGTGCAGGGTTATGGTTACATCTGTGTTTGAGCCATACATTTCATGCTTGTGACTTTGGGGCACCTTTGTGCCCATGGGCACCATCTCCTGTGTCACCTTGGCATCCCTGGGGCATCTTTCGCGACACCTTAGGTTTGGCCAGCTTATGGGGCACCTTATATGCTGCCTTGGAGGGTGCCAACCTTTCCTGCCGCCCTCTGGGGCCCATTATGACCTGCCTTGGATGACGTGGTGCTTTATGATGTGCCTTATGGTGCGCCCTAAAAGGTGCATTAGGTTGCGGCACTGGGGTGAGGCTTTTTTGGCTGGCAGTGCAAATTGTTGGGATGTGTCTGACTGTTACAAGCAGGAAAAGGGATTGCCTATGACAGTCTTTTAACTAAGCCCACTGAGGGATCAAACTCATGACCACTGCATCAGCAGTCAATCTATTAACCATTGTGCTACACTTCTGTTGCTGTGTTTGAAGGTCAGTGCGCCTAATTAAGGCTAACGCGCGTTAACATGCCACGGCTTCCTCTATCGCGCGATAATGGACTTTATCGCGCGATAACCCGAAATGCTATCTTAAAACCGGAACGTCCATTACCTTATATGGCATTCGTCACAGTAAGACTGCAACTAACGCCGGTAACATTAAGATGGTTTAGTAAACATACCCCTAAGTACAACATCCAAAGAGCTTAAGGCTGATCTGGAGCAATCTGGAGTGAAGGTTTCCACCCACACCATGCACCGCACACTAAACAAAGAAGAACTTCATGGGGGCGGCCAAGGAGGACTCTACTGGCAGACATTAAAAGGCATGCCTGATTTTTGTCCAAACCCACCTTGAAAAATCACAATCCTTCTGGGAAAATCTTCTATGGACAGATGAAACCAAACGAGCTCTTTGGCAATGCAGACCTGCAATACATCTACAAGTAAAGAAATGAGGCTTATAAGGAAAAAAACATCTTACCTACAGTTAAATATGGTGGAGGTTCCATAATGTTGTGAGGCTGTTTTGCTGCCTCAGGAACTGGAGGCCTGGAACGCATTAAAAGAATCATGAAGTCAGAGGACTACCAAGATGTTTTGGAGCAAAATGTGCTACCTAGTCTCAGAAAACTAGGTCTGGGTCGATGGTCATCAGTCCTCCAGCAGGACAATGACCCAAAACATACATCCAAAAGTACAGAAGTATACTAAAAAAGGAACAAATGGAGTGTTTTAAACTGGCCAGCAATGTGTCCTAATCTCAGTGCAATCGAGAACCTTTGGAAAGAGCTGAAATCTGCCATTGGTAAGAAGAGTCCTGGAAACATTCATGAGCTGGAACACATCACAGTTGAAGAGTGGGAGAAATTATCAGCAGACAGATGTATGAAATGTATAGATGGCTACAAGAAACATTTAGGGGTATGTTTACTAAACTGTCTTAATGTGCACTCTGTGACATTATCGTGAGATAAGGTAGCTTAGCGCGCGATAATGCACGCAGCGGCGCAAACAAGCGCTGAAGGTGGAGAAAGGCTCCCGGAAGGCGGAGGAAGGCTCCCCAGGGGCGGAGAGAAGGGGTCAATGGGTGGAGAGTGGGAGAGGAGAGGCTCCCCGCACACTAACGCTGTGAAATCCGAGGCTGAAAACTAACGCCAGTGAAACCCTGGCGTTAGAGCTGATTTAAAGGGAAGAGAAACCATTTTGTCAGCAATGTACAGCAAAACCAGGGAAACCTGCAAAAAAGTGATAAGTGTGATACATGTGCACGGAACAAAAGGGCAAATAAACAGTGAAAATGAACAGAAGAAAATGGAAAAATAAAATAACCAAGCTGGGCAATAGTGATATCAATGGGAAACATCAAAAAACACTCCCAAGAAGGCACCAAGAAAAGGATATGAATTCTGGAAGGGTCCATGCTCCGTCCCCATACACGGTGAATGAGCCCACAGTGAAATTGCGCTGTGCAGGGTTTTCCTCTCCATCAGACAGGTTTCTTATGGCATGCACATGTGCGGCAACAGCAGAGCGGGCATGTTGGAACGGCCAACTGGACAGATGCTTGGAAATGGGATACAGAGGGCTGCAGGCAGCACACGCTGTGGTGCAGCTGGGGCACAGTGCGGACTAGGCAGATGCCTAGGTGGCACTTAGGAATGCTGAAACTGTACAGCAGCCAGACAGCAACTGATGAGGGCCCAACATGGGAACGAGTGTGTTTATCACAGTGTCACAGGGGATAGTACCCAGCAGGTACCTCCAAGGGCACAGAACATTGGCAGGCGGTGTTGGGGGGGAAGCGTGGACATCTATGCAGGCACCCCCACCCCAGAACACGCACCATAGGCAGCCGCCTACATGCACACTGGATGGCCTGAGACTGCGCACCACCAGCAGAAGGGCATGTCAGCATGGTGGCAGAGGGGTACTGGTGGTGGAGGGGGGCAGTGTCAGCTGCCCAGAGCAGATCATGGCCTAGCCCTGTGTAGGTGGGTGCCATGCACTGCAACAGACAGGCCCTGCCGGACGAACAGTCATGCTATCACCAGGGAATGCCAGTGTGTTCAGAGGCAGAAGGTCACAGGTTCAAGTCCCAGCTGTGATTCCTGCCATCCCAGTTCCCATATTTTACCCACTACTAAAACGTGCTAATACAGACAGAACCTTTAATGCAGATGACGTAAACATGCCCAAAACACCTACATTTTACCCTACAGAGCACAGACACCATAAACAGGCGTATTACCTAGAGCAGAGTCCCCCAAATGCAGTCCTGGAGGGCCAAACACCATTCAGGTTCCATGCTGCCTCTAATAAAGATGCCTGTGCTGCATTTCTATGCGCCACCCCCATGGTATGCAGATGTATCTCATGCATATTCATGAGGGACAGCATGAAAACCCGAACAGTGTTTGGCACACCAGGACTGGAGTTGGGAACCTCTGCCGTAAAGCAGCAGCAAACAGGGGCAGACACACCCGCACCCACAGGCTCCATTATCCAATGCCTCCTGGAGAGGCAGGACATTGGGCCCTTTGTGCATCTCCCAATACTAGCCCTTGCATACCTTAGCAATGCCACCCTAAACCTGGGAATATGGTACACAGCTATCAAAAGGTTGCTATGATTACTGGCAGATAGCAATTCTGAAGTTAAGTACAATTTTCTGATTGAGCTGCATCATGGCAACCTTTCTGATGTCTGTGGAGTGTGCTACAGGTCTTGTGTCTGACAGTGTTTACCACCCTGGGGAGTGACCCCAACAGTATTGCGTACCATAGCCATGTCTGCACTGAGCCCAGGACTGGAGCGATGGCCAGGGCTGCCAAACACCTCCATAGTTGTACAATGCTGGCATAGGTGTGGGAGTGTGTGTCTGTCTATCCAGTGTGTGGTGGCTGCAAACACCCTCCACAGCCCACACTGCCAACACTGTTGCCAGTATTGGCCTGCCAATGTGCATAATGAGGAGCAAGGTACCATGGGTATAGCCCGGACAGGTTGGCCTGGCCAGGATGCATCTGCACAGGGCATAGGGCAATGGCTGGGACACTGTAGTGCCCGGCCACAGGATGTCCTGCTGGGAGGTCACTCTCACCCTGACTGAGCAGTGACCACAGCATGGCTAGGTTCCCCCATAGTGCTCTATAATATTTTTTTCATGTGATATTTATGGGTTCTCTTTTGGGGCCCAATCACTGACTTGTCTGCTTGGTGTGCATGCATTTTCTCTAGGAACATGCACTATGGACTAATTAGCCGACTGTCTGCAGCTAGTATGTGTCTTGTTG
This sequence comes from Ichthyophis bannanicus, assembly GCA_033557465.1. Classification (NCBI taxonomy): domain Eukaryota; kingdom Metazoa; phylum Chordata; class Amphibia; order Gymnophiona; family Ichthyophiidae; genus Ichthyophis; species Ichthyophis bannanicus. The sequence goes on along the minus strand of CM066033.1, from coordinate 294,499,647 downwards.
GAACACCTTGCAGGGTGCAGTGGCTGGAGGCTTGCTGCAGGAGAATATCAGATAGTGGTGGGGTGGGGTGCAGCTGAGCATTTCCAGGCCTAATGTCTGCCTGCTATTGCATTATTGATGTGTACAGAGCTGCATTGAGTGCCCTGTAACGTGTCTGTTCCCCAGCAGGACTGCAGTTGATGGTCCCCTCTACTGCTGCCATTCTCCCCAGCCCACACTCTTCTTCCCTCAGAGTTCCCCTCCCTTTCGGTTGATCACCAGGTTGATCTCTGGTCATCTTCTCTTTCAGCTGCCCTCGACATCGTAGCACCTCTTTGCCCCACAATCCCCCGACCAACTTCTCACCATCCTTGGTTTCATCCTGGTCTCCTCCTGTTCCGTACTAATCTCCGCCGTGCAGAGCGGCACTGGAGGAAGCTCTGCACACCTGCTTCCCGGTCCCATTACCAATTCATTCAACTCTCCTACCGGTCTGCTATTTCTTCTGCTAAGTCCTCCTACTACTCTCATCTCATCTCTACATCATCTAACTCTGCCAAACGTCTTTTTCTTGTCCTTAAATCCATCTCCTCCATCTCCACTACCCCTTCTGCCCCTCCTAATTCCCCTCCGAGCCCCTCCACTCTTGCCTCATTTTTCTCTGATAAGGTTCTTTCTCTTCGCTCCTCCTTTTCTTCCTGCCCGTCCCCTCTGTCCCCCCCTCCCTTCCCCCCTGTCTCCCCCTCCTCTCCATCTGTGTTGTCCCCTTCCCACACTTTTCCACACAACTGGTGTTCCTTTTCCCCCATTTCCTCTGCTGAACTCATTCAGGTTATCTCATCAGCTCACCATACTACCTGCCCCCTTGATCCACTGCCCGCTTCCTGGCTACTCAATCCTAACATTGCGCTTGTCCCTTCTATTCTTTCTATCTTCAACTCTAGTCTTTCGTCTGGTCTCTTTCCCTCCCGCTGGAAGCATGCCATCGTCCGTCCCCTCCTGAAAAAGCCCTCCCTTGACCCCTCCCTTCCTGCCAATTGGCGCCCTGTCTCCAACCTCTCTTTCCTGTCTAAAGTTCTTGAAAAACTCGTCTTTCTCCAGCTGGCTCTCACCTCGACTCCACTCACGCCCTTCATCCCCGCCAATCCGGATTCCGCACTGGTCACAGCACTGAAACTATCCTCACTGCCCTGCTCTCCGAACTTCACCGTGCTCACGATCGTGGTGATATCTCCCTCGTGGTTTCTTTGGACCTGTCCTCTGCGTTTGATGTAGTCGATCACCGCACTCTTCTGTCTCGATTGTCTGATTTTGGCATCTCTGGCATTGTCCTTCGGTGGTTTCACTCTTTCCTTTCTGGTCGTACCTTTTCGGTTCACCCCAGCTCTTCATCATCCGTCCCCACTCCTGCAACATGTGGTGTCCCCCAGGGTTCTATTCTAGCTCCATTGCTCTTCAATGTTTTTCTTGCTCCCTTGGCCCTGTTAATTCAGCAATCTGCCCTCTCCTTTTATATATATGCAGATGATATTCTCTTGGTCCACCACACTTCTCCCTCTTCTCCAGATCTGAGTCCCCTGAATCTTTGTCTTTCTTCTATTGCTTCCTGGTTCGACACTAATTTTATGCATGCCAATCCGACAAAATCTTCTGCACTCTGGATTACTTCTGGTCTCCCTTCCCCTTCCCTGCTTCCTGTCATGGGCCCTCACCTCATTCCTTCTGCTCCAACCCTTCGCTACCTGGGCGTTACCCTAGACTCATCCCTTACCTTTCATGACCATATCTCCTCTGTTGTGCGCTCTTCTTTCTTCCACTTACGTCGCATCAAGGCTGTTCGTTCTATTCTTCCCTCCTCCTCTATTGTCACCCTTGTTTTGGCTTTGGTTATCTCTCGCCTCGATTACTGTAATGTCATCTACGCTGGTCTTCCCTCTTACCAACTCCGTCGATTACAACTTGTCCAAAATGCCGCTGCCCGTCTTGTTACTCTGTCTCCCATTCGTGCTCATGTGTCACCTTGTCTCTTATCCTTGCACTGGCTTCCCGTTAAGTTTCGGTTCATGTTCAAGCTTCTTATCCTCGCCCACAAAGTCCTTCATTCTAGCACCCCCCAGTACCTAGCTGACACTATCCGCCTCCAGCCCTCTCCCCGTTTCCTCCGTTCATCCCATAGTAATCGTCTTTTTCTCCCGTCTCCTACTCAGGCTCACCTTGAATCTACTCGTCACTCTGCTTTCTTCTTCCTGGCCCCTGCCCTTTGGAACTCTCTTCCCCCCCCCCCCCCCACTTCATATTGAATCTTCCTATTCCCGCTTCAAAGTCCTCCTTAAAACTCACCTTTACTGTCAGGCTTTTGATATGCCCCCCCCTACTGATGGTGTTTCCTCTCCCTAGTTACGCCTCCCATTCCCCTTTCCCCTTTGTCCCTCCCCTTCCCTCCCTCCCTCCTTCCCTCCTTCCCTCCCTCCCTCCCTCCCTCCCTCCCTCCCTCCTTCCTTCTAATCCTCACGCACCCTGGCTATCTGCTGTTTGTATCTGTTTTATTATTACCTGCCTTACTATTTTTTGATTTTACTGTTCTGCTTTCTGTCCTATCGTTTTATGGCGTTCCTTTCTTTTTATTAGCAGTCGCTATTTTATGATTGTACACCGCCCTGATGCTTCGGCCTGGGCGGTATATCAAGTATTTTAATAAAGATAAAATGTGGATCTGTTGTTGGGAGGGTGGTGGTACATAATCCGCCTATGGGTCCATAAGGGCTAAACCTGACTGAGAAATAGAGATGTATACAAAGTGTGTCTGCAGGAACTACTTATCTCACACACTAGCACTGCTGATGACCTACAGCATAGCCACTTTCTGCCATGCAAGGTGTTGTGGACCTGGTGCTGGGCGTCCCACCTCACCCTCAGGGTGAGCACAGTACCCGCACAATGTGACGGTGTGTAGCTACTCTGTGCCAGTAACACACACGGTCAGTTCCCCCTACCCGGCCGAGGTGCTGTGGGGGTGCATACACCATCTTGTGTTCATCTGTAGACTGCTGATTTGCATGTGCAGTGCATCATGGGTACGGGTGGGTTTACCCTATCCTGGTGATCACAGCAAACTGTGTGGTGACATGCAGTCCTTCTGCAGCCAGCCAGGGGCTTGTTAGCAGCTGTAGCCCACTGGTTGCTTCACTACCTGTGGAGCCAGAGGTCATGGGTTCAAATCCACAGTGGGGTTATTTGATAGAGCTGTCCAAAGCATCATCTATTTTTAATGTACATTAGTACTGCCAGCAGAAACACCCTCAGCGTACTGTAACCATAAGGTGCCTCAGAAGGCACCCTATAAAGCACCTTATGGTTACCGTCCATATAAGGTGCCTTATAAGGTATCCTATGGAGCACCTTATAGGGTGCCCTATAGGGGACATTATAGGGTGCCGTGGCAGACAGTGCACTTTATAATGTGCCCTATGGAGTGCCTTATAGGGTGCCTTATGCGGCACCTTAGGTTACGGCATGTGAGGGTGTATTTGCTGGCAGCAATAATTAAAATACAAATAAACTGCCTCAAGAAACAATACTTACCTGTTAAAGCTAATGCCTCAGCCAGCCTTATGCATTAGACACATTGGGGGATCAAACTCATGACCTCCTGCATCATCAGTCAGTATATTAACCATTGTGCTACACCTCTGCTTCTATGTTTGCATGTCTGGGCGCCTACTTAAGGTTAACGCGCTTAGCGGCGCTTCGCCCGATAATGTGCGCAGCAGCGCGCGTTATAGCGCGATACTCCCATTTTGCTGCTTTAAGACTGAAACGCCCACTCCTTTTATGGCAGCCTGTACACTATCGCCGGGCGCACGTTAAGACAGTTTAGTAAACATACCCCTTAGAGGTTGTCATCACTGCCAAGGGTTGAACAACCAAATATTTGTGAAGGGTGCCATTAATCCTGTCCAGATCATATTTTGCTTTTTTTTTCAGAAATTATACATCTAAGTTGCACAGACATATTATTTTTGTTGTACATATTATTAAAATATTATGACATGTACTTTGAATATGTCCAATTATTTCTCAAGATATTGTACACAACATACCTAAAATGAAAGGGTGCCAGTAATGTTGACCGCAACTGTATTTTGTTATGGAGCTCCCACTTAATGGGTTTTTCATGCCACTGTTTTACCTCTACTACTACTACTAATCATTTATATAATGTTACAAGGCATACACAGTGCTGTACCAGATACATGTAAAAGACGTTCTCTGATCATTAGAGCTTACAATCTAGTCAAGACGGACAATACAATAGCTGGAATTTAGCAGTTTTAGGTCCATATCATGAAGTCCAAGTATTGCAATTCCACTTTGAGTATTTTAATATATATTTTTTAATTTTATTTTGGATTTAGCCTTTTGGTAGTCCTTCATGGTGAGTTACCGTCAGATAACTTCAACACTGGAGAAAAGACCTGGACTGGAGGCAGCACGTCAAACCAATCAGCTTTAAGGTAAGTTAGCTGCACTGCCTCCAAAGTGTGTACCTGGTGAAGGGGTACACAATGTCACATAGGAGGGCACCTGCAGCAAGTGGAGGTGCCTGCCACAGGTACAAAGGGGGCCGGGAATGCCACTGCCCACAGTAATTGCCAAGAGCTGGAACACCCACCAATGGGTTTGCCCAGGGGCGGCTCAAGGCATCTGCTGCCTGAGGCGAAGGATGAGATGGCGCCCCTCCCTCATAGAGGGGGCGGGACTTTTTCAAAACTCCAATCGGGGACTGAACCAAACCAAAAAGCTGATTAGATTATATGGAAGAAATGCAAGATATTTGCACACCAAGGAACTAAAAGGGAACAAGAATCACAGCACAGTTTATAAAACTAAATTATAACTCATTTTTATTTTGTTGTTATAAACTGCATTATAGTTCTTGCTTTTTCTTTTTTCAACATATATTTTGCATCCACAGAACCCCCTTCAACAGTGGATGCAGAGCAGAAAGAGTAGTTACTCACCTGTAACAGGTGTTCTCCAGGAGCAGCAGGAATCAGTCCTCACATATGGGTGACGTCGGCGCCGATGGAGCCCCTGTGCAGAGCATTACCCCAGCTTTCAAAGAAAGCCTTTGGGAATTGCAGCGCGCATGCGCGGTCCCCTTCCTGCCCAAGGGTGCCATCTTGCTCAGTCTGATGACATAGCTAAAAGACAGCAAAAAAAAAATTAGCAAAAATAAATCATATGACTGCAACTCCAAGGGGAGGAGGGAGGGTTGTGAGGACTGATTCCTGCTGCTCCTGGAGAACACCTGTTACAGGTGAGTAACTACTCTTTCTCCAGGACCAAGCAGGAAGTCAGTCCTCACATATGGGACTCCCCAGCTTAAGGCTACCGGAGACCTCAAGCCGAAAAAATGAGCTCCCTCTAGCTCGTCAGTACGTAAGGAAGGAATCTTCTCAGAGAACGCCCCCGACCGGTAGCCCAACACCAGGGCCGGAGGGTAGGAGTTGCCTAAACCCCAAAGAAATTATGGAGTACTGCCTGTCCGAAAGCACTGTCCCTGCGGGACTCCCTTTCAAGGCAGTAATGGGCCGCAAAAGTCTGGCTTGAAGACCAAGTAGCGGCCCGGCAGATGTCTGCCAATGGAACAGAGCGGAGATGAGCCACTGACGCAACCTTCGCCCTGACACGATGAGCCGTGACTCGACCCTCCAACGAGAGGCCGGCTGCCCCATAAGCCCAGGCGATAGTCAGGGACCCAAATGGACAAAGTACGCTTGGAGACAGGTAACCCCAACCTATTGGGGTCAAAAGAAACGAAGAGCTGAACAGCCCTCCGATGCTCCCGTGTACGGTCAAGGTAGAAGGATAACGCCCTCCTACAGTCCAGGGTATGCAGGATCATCTCAGCCCGGTTGGCATGCGGCCTGGGAAAGAAGGTCAGAAGAGCTACCTCCTGATTGAGGTGAAAAGGAGAGACAACCTTAGGGAGAAACTTCGGGTGAGTCCGTAAGACTACCTTATTCCTGTAGAACCTAGTGTAAGGGGGATCAGACACTAGTGCCTGAAGTTCACTTACTCGCCTAGCAGAGGTAAGAGCTACCAGAAACAAGGTTTTCCAGGAGAGAAAATGGAGAGGGCAGGTAGCCATAGGTTCAAAGGGCGGACAAGTAATCCGCTGTAAGACCACATTCAGATCCCACTCAGGGGCCGGTGGACGTAGACGAGGCTTAAGCAGGAGGAGGCCTCTGAGAAAACGAGCCACCAAAGGGTGGTTGGAAAGAGGCCTGCTGTCCACCGGCGAGTGGTGCGCTGAGAGAGCACCAAGGTGAACTCTGACAGAGTTGGACTTAAGGCCTAGATTGGAGAGGTAAAGCAAATATTGCAATACTACCGCTATCAAGCACGAGAAGCGATTCTCACTGTGCTGAGCACACCATGCAGAGAATCTACACCACTTAAGAGTGTAGGATTTCCTGGTGGATTGCCATCTAGAGGCTAAGACTACGTCTTCCACCTCTCGAGGCAGTAGTAGGGGAGCCAGGACTACCCTTTCAGCAGCCAGGCCATCAGATGAAGGGACTGGAGGTTGGGGTGCAAGAGAGATCCCTGTTCCTGAGACAGGAGATCGTGTTGAATCCCCAGAGGAAGAGGAGTGTCCACCGCCAGTTGCAGCAGAAGCAGGAACCACGGTTGCCTCAGCCAACTGGGGGCTATCAGAATCATTGAGGCCCCGTCCTTGAGGACCTTGAAAAGTGTTTGAGACACCAGTGGCGTGGGAGGAAAACGCATACAGTAGGCCTTGGGACCAGGGAATCAGAAACGCATCCGCTGCTACTCTGAGAGGATGCGGTTGCCTGGAACAGAATCTTGGGAGTTGCCGGTTAAGAGGACTGGCGAAAAGATCCATGGTGGGTTGGCCCCATCTGAGAAAGATCTGCTGAACCACCAACGGATTCAATCTCCACTCATGTGGTTGCAGGATCCTACTCAGTCTGTCCACCAGGTAATTTTCTTGACCTGGGAGGTAGACCGCCTTGAGGAGGATTCCGTGATTGACAGCCCAAAAGCACAGCCGTTGTGCCTCCTGACAGAGAAGGAAGGAGCCTGTGCCTCTTTGTTTGTTCACGTAGAACATCACAACTTGATTGTCCGTCTGGACCAGTACAGACTGGTGAGATGTGAGGTGGGAGAAGGCTCTCAGAGCTAGGCGTATCGCCCGTAGCTCCAGGAAGTTTATCTGTTGAGCAGCCTCCCAAGGGGTCCAGAGACCCTGAGTACATGCCCCCTGGCAATGTGCTCCCCAACCTAGAAGAGAAGCATCTGTCGTCAGCACTTGAGAATGCGGAGGGGATTGAAAAAACACTCCGAGTACCAGATTCGGAAGATGAAGCCACCATTGCAGAGAGGAGACGAGCAGGGTGGATATTTTTAATGAGTCAGCAAGGCTCCCTGTGGCTTGATGCCACTGAGTGCGAAGGCTCCACTGAACAGGCCGCATGTGCAGGCGGGCATTCGGGGTCACATGAACCGTGGAAGCCATATGGCCGAGAAGTCTCAGGAATTGCCTGGCGGAGACCAGGGAATTGCTGTGAAACTGCCCGGCTAGATCCATCAACCTGTGGGCTCTGTCCACTGGCAGAAAAGCCTTCGCCTGAAGAGTGTCCAGCCGTGCTCCTATGAATTCCAAGTTCTGGGACGGGAGCAAAGTAGACTTTGCGAAGTTTATGACAAACCCCAAGTGCTGAAGCAGAGCCACCGTGCGAAGGGTGGCTTGACTGGCCTCCTGGGAAGACTGGCCCCTTATGAGCCAGTCGTCCAGGTATGGGAACACAAAAAGACCTTGAAGCCTTAGGTAGGCCGCCACCACCGCCAGGCACTTTGTCAACACCTTGGGGGCGGAGGTTAGGCCAAAGGGTAGTACTCTGTACTGATAGTGGTTTCCTCCCACAACAAATCTGAGATATTGCCTGTGGTCTGGATGAATGAGGATGTGAGTATAAGCATCCTTTAGATCTAAGGAGCATAGCCAATCTCCCTGCTGGAGGTAGGGCAGCAGGATTCCAAGGGTAAGCATCTTGAACTTTTCCCTCTCCAGGAACTTGTTGAGGTTGCGCAAGTCTAGGATGGGTCTGAGGCTTCTTGTTCTTTTTGGTACCAGAAAGTACCGGGAATAAAAACCGTGACCTCTCAGGTGGTGGGGCACCGGTTCCACAGCCTGTTCCTTTAGCAGACTTGCTAACTCCTGAAGGAGTAGGTCCCTGTGCAGAGGGAGTCTTGGAGGCTCCCCTGGAAAATAGGAGGGAGGTACCTGGTGAAAATGGAGAAGATAGCCCTTTTCGACTATATGGAGCACCCAGGTATCTGATGTGACGGCTGACCACCTGTGGGCAAAGTGGGCCAGCCGTGCTCCTGTGCTGATGTGCTGATGTGAGCCAGCTGAGGAGAAGAGGCTATGCCTTCTGAGTCAAAAACCCCCACCCTGCTGAGCAGGGGCCAGTGTTGGTGGCTTGGGGGGCCTTCTGCCTACGGGGCCCATAAACCCTGCCCCTTGGCCTTGCTGACCCTGTTGGGGAGCTGCAGAGGCCTAATAATGAGGGTATTGTTTATAGGCAGAGGACTTCCTTGGGTAAAAGGTATTTTTTCCCGAGCCCTTCTTTTTCTGAGAAGGGGCAGAGGTTTTTCTGGACAGCCTAGTCCGGGTCAGACTCTCGGTCTCGAGTTCTGCAGCCTTGTCAGCCATGGGCTTGCCAAAGAGGTTTTCACCCCAGCAGCGGATATCGACCAACTTGTCCTGAACCCATGTCTCGAGGTCGGATGACTGTAGCCAAGCCTGTCGGCGGGCACCGATGCCGGCCCCGGCTACTTGGGCCGAAGCCTCAAAGCCATCGTAGGCTGCTCGAGAGATAAACTTCGAACACTCTTGAATACCAGTGGACAAAGCCTGGAACCTCTGCAAAGATTCCTCGGAGAGACCAGCAGAGAACCCGTCAATCTCCTTTGCCAGGTCTCGGAGATACATACCCATGTAGAGCTGGTATGTCTGGACACGGCAAGCAAGCATAGAGCCCTGGAAGCACTTCTTACCGAGGGCATCCAGGTTCCGGGCCTCCTTTTCAGTCAATGCATGGCCGATTCCACAACCATGGAGTGGTGCGGTAATTGTGCCTTTTGGAACCCGGGGCTCTTGCGGACTCGATAGATGGAATCGACCCGCTTGCTGAATACCGGCGTCGAGGCCGGGGTCTCCCACATGCGGAAGAGCAGCCGCTCCAGCATCGGAGGAACCGGTACAGTAAAGGCCTCCTTCGGGGGAGAGTCATACTGGAGGGCCTCAAGCTCCTCGGCTCGAGGCTCCTCCTCGGGATCCGCGGGGGATGCCAAGGCCTTGGCCATATCCCGCACGAAGTCCGAGAACCGGGTATACTCCGGTGGGGATCGTCTCCGAGGTTCGGACTCCGGCGAGTCCGATGGGACACACCGAGTCCGATAGGTGTCGGGTGACTCTTCGTCCTCCGTCTCCCAGCCCGACTCCTCAGAGGAGGAATCGAGCGGCTCCGGTCGGGCGGGCACCGATGCCATCCGCCCCGACACCGAGGGTACCGGCGTCGACGACCTCGGTCCCGAACGGGAGGCCGAGGGAGACCATGGCCAAGGATTGACTCAAGCCTGCATGGACTCGAGGATCGGCTCGGCCTCCAGGGTCGACTTGGATGTCGATGTCCCGGTGGTCGGGGCAGATGCACCGGTGAGACCGGTGATCAATGCCCGCTGCTGTTCCATGAAGGCAGCGAGGCTGCTCTCTAAGGCCGTCTACCTGAGTCCGAGCTCAGGAGACCCAACAGCCCCCGACTCGGGCCCCGACGGCGTCGGGCCCGACGTCGGCTCCCCTGGAGGAGAGTCCACGAGGACTACAGCACTCACGTGTCCAGGAGACTCCATCTCGATACGAGGTTGCTTGGCAGGCCTCTCCGACTCCGAAGACCCAGAACGGCTATCGGGGCTATGCGACCTGGCCCTCGAGGAACCAGGAGCGTCCACCGACGCCGCCCTCTCGGGTTTCTTCTTCCTGCATTGTTCCTGTGAAGGAGACCCCCGCTCAGAGGAACCCCGACGCTGCTCGGTGTCGGAGTCCCGAGACATCGAGGCCTCTGACGAGGTCCGGGCCCGTCTGGACGCGGAGTCAGAGAAGATCCTATCCTTCTGGTGCTGCCGACTCCTCAACGCCTTTGAGAACATTTTGCCACACAGACCACAGATCATCGGGTCATGATCGGGTCCGAGGCAGAGGCGGCAGCAGTCATGTGTGTCGGTAAGAGACATAAGTTTCTTACACCGATCACACTTTTTAAACCCGCTGGCAGCCATCGGGGGAAAAAGGGCCCCTGCGAGGTCAAAAGACAGGGCTGCCAGTGAAAAAAGAAAAATGGCGTGAACGCTAGTCACAAAGGACAAAAACCGAAAAAGAGAGAGTGGGCTCGATACCGGTGTATCGGGCCCAGGCGGGAAAAGGATCCGGCGTCGAACCGAAGGAGAAGAAGAAAAAACAGGGATCCGGCGTCGAACCGGAGAAAAAAGAGAAAAATAAGGAAAATCAACTTTTTCCTCGGGGAAAAACGAACTACGTCCGTCGGGCTCCGCGGAAAAAAGAAGACTGAGCCAGATGGCACCCTTGGGCGGGAAGGGGACCGCGCATGCGCGCTGCAGTTCCCAAAGGCTTTCTTTGAAAGCTGGGGAAATGCTCCGCACGGGGGCTCCGTCGGCGCCGACGTCATCCTTATGTGAGGACTGACTTCCTGCTTGGTCCTGGAGAACCAGGACATTCATCCACAGAACTCAATATCTTAAAAAAATATAATAATCTGATTCTGATCATCTCACTAACAACAACAAACCTTCTCCAGTACCAGGCATATTGTGAATTAATACAAAACCCTATAACAAAGTCACTGAGTATCTATAGAGCAAATCTACCATACCATACCATATCAGCACCAACTTCCAAAACTCTCACACACTCAGAACACAGACCCTCTCCACTTATAGAATAAGTAACCACAATCTAAAGTAAAAATAAAAATATGTAGACAAAATTTAAACTGAAATCCCAAGAAGCCAGACTCCTCAAGCAGTGCAATATCAGATATGCAAATACAACATGCAGTTCCCCCATACAGTGTAAAATATAAAGATAACACAAAGTCCAATCACTAAAACGAAATAAAATTATTTTTTCTACCTTTGTTGTCTGACCATTTTATTCTCTGATCATGCTGGTCCCGATTTGAGGCTTCTGCTTTCCTGTCTTCTCTTAGCTCTCTTTCTGTGGTGTATGGTCCATCTGTCATTTCTTATCTCTTCTTTTGTTTTCTTCACTTCTTTCCATCAGCCTATTTCCAGTCCCAGTAACCCTTCCCAGTATCAGCCCCTTTCAGTCCTCCCTCCTAGTTCCTTCCAATGTCAACTTGCATTCCCATGACTGCCACTGTGTCCATTCCTTTCCAGTCCCCCTCTTTCCCCACTGTCAGTCCCTTCTAGTCCAAATACCATGGCAGCCCCTCTGAGCATCCACTCCCTTCCATTTCCATTCTCCCATCTCCTCACATTAGCCCATTTATAGCCCTAGCCCCCAGTTTTCTTCCAGGGCCAGCAGCTCTATCCTCCCCTCCCCACCATCAGCCCATTCCCAGTTGAAGCCCCCCAATCAGCTCACTTCTAGTGCTAGTCAACCCTCAACCCCATTACCAGTGCTAGCCTCCACTAATCAGCCCATTTCCAGTCCTAACCCCCCAATCAGCTCATTTCCAATGCTAGCCCCCCATCAATCCATTACCAGCCCTACCCCACCGTATTAGCCCATTACTAGTCCTAGCCTCCCCTAATCAGCTCATTTCCAGTGCTAGTCACCCCTCAGCCCATTACCAGTGCTAGCCCCCTTAATCAGCCGATTATAATCCTAACCCGCACTCTCTCCCCCCTTTGTCCAGCATTTATCCCCTGTCTGTCCAGTATGTCCCCCTGTCTCTCCCCTTTGTCCAGCATTTGCCCCCTGTCTCTCCCCTTTGTCTACTACTTATCCCCCTGTCTCCCCCTTTGTCCAGCATGTCCCATCTCCCCCTTTGTCCAGCACTTGTCCCCCTGTCTTCCCCTTTGTCCAGCATGACCTTTGTCTCCCCTTTTGTCCAGTATCATGTCCCCTGTCTCCCCCTTTGTCTAGCACTTATCCCCATCTCCCTCTTTGTCCAGCATGTCTCCTGTCTCCCCCTTTGTCCAGCACTTGTCGCTGTCTCTCCCTTTGTCCAGCATGTCCCCATCTCCCCCCTTTGTCCAGCACTTGTCCCCGTCTCCCCCTTTGTTCAGTATGTCCCCATCTCCACCTTTGTCCAGCACTTGTCCCCCTGTCTCTCCCTTTGTCCAGCATGTCTCCTGTCTCCCCCTTTGTCCAGCACTTGTCACTGTCTCTCCCTTTGTCCAGCATGTCCCCATCTCCCCCCTTTGTCCAGCACTTGTCCCCCTGTCTCCCCCTTTGTCCAGTATGTCCCCATCTCCCCCTTTGTCCAGCACTTGTCCCCCTGTCTCTCCGTTTGTCCATCATGTCCCCTGTCTCCCCCTTTGTCCCCCCATCACTCACTTTTGTTTCTCCTTGTAGTCCTCCTCCTGTCCCAATTCCCTCCACCTGCACCTTTTCATCCGGCAGTGGTGGGGGCACTCCGGTTGTTTTAATTTTAGATTTTGCCATCTCTGCCCTGCCTCTGCCTTCCCGCTGCGTTTTTTTCCTCAAGAAATGCTTGCAGCAAAAAAAAAAAAAAGTGGGGGGAAGGCAGAGGCAGGGCAGAGGTGGAAAAATCTAAAATTAAAACAACTGGAGTGCCGCCGCCGCCTCCGCTGCAGAAATCAGCTTGCAAGTGATCAGGCTGATTTGTCCGACGCCGGCAGCACTCCAGCTCTGTTTTAATTTTAGATTTTGCAGCCTCTACCCTTCCTCTGTCTTCCTGCATGGGAAATCAGAGGCAGGCCAGATGCTGCAAAGTCTAAAATTAAAACAGATTCAGAGTGCCGGCGTCGGGAGTGCCGCCCCCATCGGACTGCCGCCTGAGGCAATCGCTTCAGGTGGTCTAATGGAAGAACCGCTCCTGGGTTTGCCTGCATGGTAACTGCCAGGCACATGCTGGCCACATCCCCAACAATTACTGTGGTGTGGCATGGTGGTACCAAAAAAGCATTGATGTTGACTCAAAATGCAGAATAGGGGCAACAAAACACTACATTTTAATAAAAAGGGCCTCTAAGTTTGTACCTGAGGCAATGGAGACTTAAGTGACTTGCTCACAATCACAAGGACATCAATGAAATTTAAACCCTAGCTTTCCTAGTATGTAGCCCACTGCTCTAACCACTAGTTTACTCTGCATGGTGTCCCAGAGAAAACCAGTTGCAACTATATATTGAAACAGGCTGATAATTTCAAAATACTTTCACTTAATGTGAGTGGTATGAATAGCCAGTCAAACAAGAAAAAATATCATTTGCCCACAAAAATAATCCAGATGTAAGGCTTCTACAGGAACATAAGACCTAGGTCTATTTGTTTCCAACTGTGGCCAATCCAAGTCACAAGTACCTGGCAGTTTCCCAAAAAAGTATACAGATTCCATGCTGTTTAACCCGAGGTAAGCAGTGGATTTCCCTGGTCCTCTTTAATAATGGTTTATGGGCCTTTCATCTAGGAATTTGTCCAAATATCTTTAAACACAGCTACCCTATTCGTAGCTTTTACTACATCCTCTGGTAACGAATTCTAGAGTTTGATTATGCATTAAGTGAAAAAAAATATTTTCCCTAATTAGTCTTAAATGGGTTACATTGTAGCTTCATTGTATGTCTCCTGGTCTTCCTACTTTTTGATGGAGTAAGCAACTGATCTATGTTTACCCATTCCACTCCATTAATTAAGTTATAGATCTCTATCATATCTCCCTTCAGCTGTCTATTTTTCAAGCTCAAGAGCCCTAACCTTTTAAGTCTTTCCTCACAGTGGTCTCTTTCCATCCCCTTTGCCATTTTGGTGGCTCTTCTCTGTATCTTTTTTAATTCTGCTATATCTTTTTTAAGATATGGTGACCAGAACTGAACACAATATTCAAGGTGTGGTTGCACCATGGAATGATACAGAGGCATTATAATATCATTGGTTTTATTGTCCATTCCTTTCCTTATGATTCCTAGCATTCTATTTGCTTTTTTGGCCACCACTGCACACCGGGCAGAGGTTTTCAATGTATTATTCACGATGACGCCTAAGGGATATGTTTACTAAAGGGCGCTATTTGTGCTGCTGTCACATTATCAGGCAATAAGGCACGTTATCGCGCGATAATGGCGCTTTACCAGGCGCAAAGGTACCTTAGCGCGCGATAATGCCCACAGCGGCGCAAACGAGCGCTGAAAGCGGAGAAAGGCTCCCGGAGGGTGGAGGAAGGATCCCCAGGGACGGAGACAGAGGTCAATGGGTGGAGAGTGGGAGGGGAGAGGCTCCCTGCACACTAACGCTGTGGATTCCGGGTCTGAAAACTAACGCCAGTGAAACCCTGGCGTTAAAGCAGAATTAAAGGGAAGAGAAGCCATTTACGTCAGCAATGTACAGCAAAGCCAGGGAAACCTACAAAAAGTGAGAAGTGTGATACATGTGCACGGAATAAAAGGACAAATAAACATTGAAAAGGACCTGAACAAAATGGAAAAAAAACATAACCAAGCTGGTCAATAGTGATATTAATGGGAAACAGCAAAAAACACTTCCGAGAAAGCTCCAAAAAAAAAGATATTAATTTTGGAAGGGGCTATGCTCTGTCCCCATACAAGGTGAATGATCCCACAGTGAAATAGCGCTGATCAGGGTTCCCCTTGTAAATGGACAGGTTTCCTATGGCGTGCACATGTTCCACAACAGCAGGGTGGGCATGTCGGAATGGGCAACTGGACAGATGCTGGAAAAGGGGATACAGAGGGCTGCAGGCGGCACATGCTGTGGTGCAGCTGGGCCACAGTGCGGACTAGGGTGATGCCCAGGTGGCCCATAGGAATGCTGAAACAGTAGAGCAGCCAGACAGCAACTGATGAGGGCCCAACATGGGCACGAATGTGTTTCCCACAGTGTCACAGGGGATAGTAACCAGCGGGTACCCCCAAGGGCACAGAACATTGGCAGGCGGTGCTGGGGGAAAGCGTGGACATCTATGCAGGCACCCCTACCCCAGAACCTGCACCATATGCAGCCGCCTATCGGCACAATGGATGGCCTGAGACTGCGCACCACCAGCAGAAGGGCATGTCAGCATGGTGGCAGAGGGGTACTGGTGGTGGAGGGGGCAGTGGCAGCTGCCCACAGCAGACCATGGCCTAGCCCTGTGTAGGTGGGTGCCGTGCACTGCAACAGACAGGCCCTGTCTGCCGAACAGTCATGGTATCCCCAGGGAATGCACTGTCCCTGTGGCAACATGGTGGTGCCGTACACACAGCCAGTGTGTTCAGGAGCAGAAGGTCACAGGCTCAAATCCCAGCTGTGGTTCCTGCCAACCCAGTCCCCATATTTTACCCACTACTAAACCATGGTAATAAAGATGGAACCTTTATTGCAGATAACAGCAACATGCCTCAAACGCCTATATTTTACCCTACAGAGCACAGACACCATAGACATGTGCAATAACTAGAGCAGAGTTTCCCAAATCCAGTCCTGGTGGGCCAAACACCATTCAGGTTTCATGCTGTCTCCAATAAAGATGCCTGTGCTGCATTGTAATGCACCGCTCCCATGGTATGCAAATGTGTCTCATGCATATTCATAAGAGACTGCATGAAAACCCAAACAGTGTTTGGCCCACCAGGACCGGAGTTGGGAACCTCTGCCCTAGAGCAGCGGCCAACAGGGGCAGAAACACCCGCACCCACAGGCTCCACTATCCAAACCTCATGGAGGGTCAGGCTGTTGGGCCCTGCGTGCAGCAGCATCTCCCAATACTAGCACTTGCATACCTTAGCAATGCCGCCCTATACCTGGGAATACGTTACACATATATCAAAAGGTTGCTATGATTAATGGCAGATAGCAATTCCTAAGTTAAGCACAATTTGCTGATAGAGCTGCATCATAGCAACCTTTCTGATATCTGTGGAGCGTGTTTCAGTTTTGGTTTCTGACAGTGTTTACCACCCCTGGGAGTGACCCCAACCGTATTGCGTACCATAGCCATGCCTGCACTGTGCCCAGGACTGGTGTGGTGGTCAGGGCTGCCAAAAGCCTCTATAGTTGCACAATGCTGGCATAGGTGTGGGAGTGTGTGTCTGCCCTTCCAGTGTGTGGTGGCTGCCAACACCTTACACAGCCCACACTGCTTGCACTGTTTCCAGTGTTAGCCTGCCAATGTGCATAATGAGGAGCAAGGTACCATGGTGGGTATGGCCCGGACAGGGTGGCCTGGGCAGGATGCATCTGCACAGGGCATAGGGCAATGGCTGGGACATTCTAATGCCTGGCCACCACCTGCACGGACAGGGTGGCCACAGCATGTCCTGCTGGGAGGTCACTCTCTCCCTGACTGAGCAGTGACCATGGCATGGCTAGGTTCCCCCATAGTGCTAGATAGTATTTCTCTCAAGTGATATATATGGGTTCTCTTTTCTGCGGCCTAATCACTGACCTATCTGCTTGGTGGGTGTGCTCACATCCCGGTTTTGGGTGCACACATTTTCTCCAGGAACATGCACTATGGATTAGCTAGTGGACTGTCTGTAGTTCGTATGTGTATGGCTGGAACACCTTGCAAAGTGCAGAGGCTGGAGACTCACTGTGCTCACTGCTGGAGAATGTCAGATAGTGATGGGGGGCAGCTTAGCATTTTCAGGCCTACTGTCTGTCTGCTATTGTTTTATGGATGTATACAGATCTGCATTGACTGCCCTGTAGGGTGTCTGTTCCCCAGCAGGAGTGGGGTTGATGATCCCCTCTACTGCCACCATTGCAGGGATGTAGAATGTGGATCTGTTGGTGGGAGATCCTGTCCCCCACCCTGAGCCACAGAGGGCAGGTTGGGTGGTACTACATAATCTGCCTATGGTCCAAGCACCACCCCCTCATCACTTAAATCATGTGACCATTTCACCCACACAGGATATGCACTATTCTGGGTGCATCATAGTCCACAAGGGCTAGACGTGACTGGGAAATACAGATGGACACAGGTGTATTCTGGGTGTGTCTGCAAGGACTACCTATCACACACTGGCACTGATGGCAATCTGCAGCATAGCCAGCTCAGTTAAGCCAGGTGCTGTGGACATGGTGCTGGATGCCCCACCTCACCCTCAGGATGAGCACAGTACCCGCACAATGTGACTGTCTGTAGCTACTCTGTGCCAGTAACACACACGGTCAGTTCCCCCTACCAGGCCGAGGTGCTGTGTGGGTGCATACCCCATCTTGTTATCATCTGTAGACTGCTGATCTGCATGTGCAGTGCGGCATGGGTATGGGTGGGTTAACCCTATCCTGGTAACCACAGCAGACAGTTTGTTTGGTGACCTGCAGTCCCTCTGTAGCCAGCCAGGGGTGTGTTAGTAGCGATAGAGATGTAACCCACTGGTTACTTCACTGTCTGTGGAGCCAGAGGTCATGGGTTTGATCCCACAGGGGGGTTATTTGATAGGGCTGTCCAAGGCATTGTCTATTTTTAATGTAAATTAGTGCTGCCAGCAAAAACATCCTTACAGTGCTGTTACCTTATGGTGCCTCATAAGGCGCCCCATAAAGTGCCTTATAAGGTGCCTTATAAAGCGCCTTATGAGGCGTCCTATAGGGGACATTATAGGGTGCCTTGGCGGACAGTGTACTTTATAATGTGCCCTCTGGAGTGCCTTATAGGGCGCCTTATGCAGCACCTTAGGTTACGGCACTGTGAAGGTGTGTTTTCTGGCAGCACCAATTAAAATAAAACTAAAATGCCTCACAAAGCACTGCTTAAACGTAAAGGGCAATGCCTCAGCCAGCCTTATTCATTAGGGACACTGGGGGATCAAACATAGGACCCCGTACCATCAGGCAGTGTATTAACCATTGTGCTATACCTCTGTTCTGTTTGCATGTCAGCGCGCCTACTTAAGATTAACGCGCATTAACGTGCGCAGTTCAATCCATCACCTGATAATGTGTGCAGCGCTCGTTATCGCGCAATAATCCCGGTTTGCTACATCTAGACCGGAACGCCCACTCCTCATTTTCCTTGGTGGTTGTTTCTAATGTGGAACCTTACATCATTAAATCGTAGTTTGGGTTCTTCTTTCCTAGGTGCATAACTGCATTTGTTCACATTAAATTTCATCTGCCATTTGGATGTCCAGTCTTCCAATTTATCAAGGCCTCTTGCAATTTTTCACATTCCTTTTAGGAGTCATTCCGAGGCACAAATAGAGGGGATGGACGTCCAATTGGGACGTCCATCTCCGCTATTTGGGCCTTTTCCAGTCCAGTCTACCTTCCCCGCATGTTGTACGGGGAAGGTAGATGGAGGCAGGAAAGGGGCAGATCGGGGACAGTCTCAGGGCGGGCAGTGGATGGTCGTCAACCCCATACGTACAGGGCCGATGCCAATGTCGGCCCTGTACATCCAGGGATGGCAGCTTGCATGGGGAACCTATTCCACCTCAAAGGTGGAATAAGTTCCCCTAGTTGCCGGAGGATAGCAGACCTGGGATGTAGAAGGGGTAGGGGGGTCAAAGACATTTCCCACAGCCTGACCCTGGCCTTAGGAGGCCAAATCGGGGGTCAGGCTGCGTGGAAAGCAGCTCTGCAGCCAGCTGCCGGGGATCACAGCTTGTCAATGGAGCCACGGTGCCATGGCAACTAAAGGCCATGGTGCCGCGGCTCCATTGAAGAACCCTGACTGAGCTAGGCGGGCAACACCTGTATGTGCAGGCCGGACTGAATCGGGGTCCCAGCCTGCATGTACAGGCCTATTCACGATTCTGATCCCATGGGGCTAGACGTCCCCGTGGGATCAGAATCTTGGCTCCCTCTGTACGTCCGGTTCTAACTAGATGCACAGAGGGCTCGGACATCCACAACGTAATTGGGCTCTTTGTGTTTTAACAACTTTGAATAGTTTTGTGTCATATGCAGATTTGATCACCTCACTTGTTATTCGCATTTCCAGGTCATTTATGAATATATTAAAAAGCAGAGGACCAGCACAGATCCCTGGGATTACTCCACTATTTACCTTTGTCCATTGAGAAAATTGCCCATTTAGCTCTACTCTCTGCTTTCTTTCTTTTTACCAGTTCCTGATCCACATTAGTACACTGCCTCCTATTCCATGGCTTTTTAATTTTGCCAAGAGTCCCTCGTGTGGGACTTTGTCAAAGGCTTTCTGAGGTTTTCAGGGTATCCACAATGAATATGCATGAGATAGATCTTCATACAATGGAAGCAGTGCATGCAGATCTGTCTCATTCATATTCATTGTGGATATCCTGAAAACCTGACTGGCCTGGGGGTCCCAGAGGACTGGGTTGAGAACTACTGCTCTAGGGCTTTCTTTTATTTGACTTCTAGCTCAAAGGGGAAGAAAGCTCATTGATGCTCTTTAAAGTCACTGCACTTCTGAGGTGTTGGTTTCCTGCCAGCCCAGCTCAACTCCTGCTCTCCCATCTAATAAATCTTGCTATATAGAGCCACTCCCCAGTTATACGGGCGTTTAAGATAGAAGTCTTTGGTATTGGTTAGAAGGGAAACTCTAGGAAGCAAATAGGTCTACGTTTGATGATTTGCTAAAAGTAAATAGTTATATTTCAATGATCTCTGATTAGGTAATTCTACAAAGGGAGCACATTAGACTATACACCTGTAACATGGGGCCACCTTTTCTGCCCTGCAATTACTTACAACCTACAGGAGACAAGCCCCAAGACATCTTCCGGAGGCTGGAGATTTTTTGGTGCTTAGATATGCACTCCAGCTCTTGGAAAATTTACAGGTTGTGACGCAGTAGCAGGGCTGGAAGCCATGGAAAATGATACTGACCCGCTGGAAGTTTCAGGTACTGCAGGTAAATGCAAGGTTTTCCCTTCTCAGCACAAGATGCACAGAGCTAATCAGCTAACACAGCTCACCTCAGGGGAGGAGAGAAGCAGAGTTGCTGATTGGGCACGCCCTAGCTGGAGGCAGGCTCCCCAGAGCAGGGGCACCTTGTTAAACAGAGAGAAGGAAGACAGTAGAGGAATGAGTGGAATTGGAATGAGTTTCAGAAGGGGAAAACGAATGAGAAGGCAAAGGACGTTGGAAAAGCAACAAGGAAAGGAGAGTGCAGATGGAATAAGGCAAGAAGCTCTCTTTGATACAGAAACCTTTGACCTAGCAAGAGAAACACTGCCCAGCTGTGATACAAGGAAAAGGGATTCAGAACCAGGAAGTAGGTACCGGGGATACTCAGTGCCTGAAAGAACCTTCTGGGAGCAACAGAGGTTAGAAGCACTGAGAGACCCAGGGTTAAAGCCTAGGTTTCTGAAAGAGACAGCTGACCCTTGGAGAGGAAGGCAGCGTGGCAAGGCATTCTCAGACAAGCCTCATTATAAGGTACCTGGTGTATTTAATTCATATGACAAGTTTTATGAGAACCCAGAAAGAGTGAATGCTGACTTTAAAACTCAGGACAACCTCAGGCCTTGTGAAAGCAGTTGGCTGCAGCCTGAAGTTCGTTTAAACAAACCCAGCTTTTCTCACCAGACAGCTGAAGCTTTTAGCAAGCAGGCTAATATAAAGAATACAGCTGACTTGTTCAGGGGAGAATTAAACCAGGATGTTTTAGGGGGTCCTACCTTTGAATCACTCCTTAGAAACACTCCTCATACAAAGGAACTTGTTAACCCGACACCTGCATACAGAGACAAGTGGGGGAGAGGTAACTCCACTGCAGTGAATGAATGTTTGAACAGAGATGGCATTGCTTGCTTTCCAGAAGTAAACTCTGTAAACAATTTCTTACCCAAGGAAGGAGTAAATCCTCAGTCTAGCCCAGCTAGAAAGCAGGCTGAATTTCTCCTTAAAGAGTTTAAACAATTCTTAGATAAAAGAGCTATTGCTGAGCAGAAGTTAGTGCAAGCAGGAAAGAATCCTGAGGCAGAAATACCATTAGCTTCTCCGTTGCCCATGATTGAAGTGAATCAGCCAATGGACTGCTCAATCGGGCTGATTGACAGAATTAACTAAAGCAAAGCTTGAATGGTCATTTTCTATTATATCCTGAAAGGTATGTTGTTTAAATACCTGGATGAAGAGCTTATGAAAATGCATGTTGTTTAAGTACCTGGATGAAGAGCTTATGAAGCAGTGAAAATAAGCTAAAGCATAATTTGGATACAACTCATGAACAGTATTGTTTTCCCTTGTTTATTGTGATTGCAAAGTAAGAGGACACATGATGTAATGTGAACTCCACTATGAAAGGACATTTTTAAGCACAGCATTGAAAAGCCTTGATTTTCTTTTGTTCCTGTTTTGGTCTAATCCTCACGCCTGTTCCATTCCACCACGGAGCGGGGTAAATAAATCCTTATATAAATAAATTTTCTTGTGCCCGCCTATCATTTGGCCCCACAACTACAAAGGCCCATCCCTCCTTAAACCCTCAAGGTTAGGGAGTGGATGCTAAGGGTAACAAGTGGCGTAGTATTAAGGATTTTGGCGCAGACGCAGAAGGAGCCACAGCAGGAGCTGCAGAAATCTTCTTCCAGTGGACCCCGGCTGAAGAGCTAAAGAGCCCAGCAGAGGAGGAGAGATCGCAGAAGGCTACAGGAGCCATTGCTGACGTGCTTGATATACACCTTAGCCAGGTAAAGGGTATCCACCCCGGGTTGTGAGGATGCCAGGGCAAGGGTGTCCCCTAGAGGCAACTGGGGGGGGGAAAAAATTTTTTTTTTTTGAGGAAACCCAGAGATAATTTAAAGAGTGTGTGATACCACACTTGGGTTCGTGTTCTGTTTGTGTTTCAGGAGTTCCCAAGATGGCGATGGATCCACAAGACATCATGAAATGGATGGCGACTCAACTAGAACACCAGGCTGAGCTTGCGTTGGAGGCGCAGCAGAGAGCCAGCGCCAGTTTAAAGGAACAGCAGCAACCGCTACTGACTCTATTGGAAGAGTACTTAAAAGAGAGGAAGCAAGCCACTGTTCCAGCGCCAGAAACAGGTTCCATTGTGACTAGTGTAGTACAGCCTGTCAATGTACAAACAGGGACCTTGTTTAACTTCGGGCAACTAACTGGTCAAGACGACATTGATGATTATTTAGAAAGCTTCGAAAGGGTGGCACGCCTTAGCTTATGGCCAAGGGAACACTGGGCCTTAAGGCTAGCCGTGTCCCTTACGGGGGAAGCAAGAGCAGCTTACCGAGCCATGCCTCCAGAGTTGGCCGGAAGCTATGATGAGTTAAAAAAGGCCATACGGGAGAGACTGGGACTCACTCCGCTCGTATACCACACTCGCTTTATGAATAAGGATGTGAGTATAAGCATCCTTTAGGTCTAAGGAGCATAGCCAATCTCCCTGCTGGAGGTAGGGCAGCAGTATTCCAAGGGTAAGCATCTTGAACTTTTCCCTCACCAGGAACTTGTTGAGATTTCGCAATTCGAGGGTGGGCCTGAGGCCTCCTGTCCTTTTTGGTACCAGAAAGTACCTGGAAGAGAAGCCTTGCCCTCTCAGGTGGTAGGGCACTGGTTCCACCGCCTGCTCCTTTAGCAGACTTGTAAACTCCTGAAGCAGTAAGTTCCTGTGCAGAGGGAGTTTTGGAGGCTCCCCTGGAAAGTAGGAGGGGGGTAACTGGTTGAAGTGGAGCAAATAGCCCTTTTGGACTATGCTGAGCACCCAGGTATCCCCTGTTATGGCTGACCACCTGTGGGTGTACAGGGTCAGCCCGGCCTCCTGTGCTGAGAGGGGCCAGCTGAGGAGGAGAGGCTATGCCACTGGAGTCAAAACCCCGCTCCCTGCTGTGCAGGAGCCGGAGCTGGTGGCTTGGGGGTTTTCTGCCTACGGGGCCCATGTCTCTGCCCCTTGGCCTGCTGACCCTGTTGGGGAGCTGTGGAGGCCTGGTATTGAGGGTAAGATTTGTAGGCAGATGACTTCCTCGGGTAAAAGGACTTTTTCCCCGAGCCCTTCTTCTTTTGAGAAGGGGCAGAGGTCTTCCTGGAAAGCCTTGTCCTGGTGAGAGTCTCGGACTCGAGTTCTGCAGCCTTTTCAGCCATGGGCTTGCCAAGAGGTTTTCACCTCAGCAAGGGACATCCTGCACCCATGGCTCGAAGTCCGGTGACTGTAGCCAGGCCTGACGGCGTGCACCGATGCCAGCTGCGGCTACTTGGGCCGAAGCCTCAAAGCCATCATAGGCTGCCCGAGACATAAACTTCGAGCACTCCCTGATCCCAGTTGACAAGGCTGTGAACCTCTGCAAAGGTTCCTCGGAAAGACCAGCAGAGAACCCGGCAATCTCCTTTGCCAGGTCTCGAAGGTACATGCCCATGTACAGCTGGTAAGTCTGGACACGGCAAGCAAGCATAGAGCCCTGGAAGCACTTTCTACCGAGGGCATCCAGGTTCTGGGCCTCCCTGCCTGGAGGCACCGAGGAGTGCATCTTCTGACTCTTCAGACGATGCACGGCCGATTCCACAAACATGGAGTGGTGCGGCAGCTGTGCCTTCTGGAACCCAGGGCTCTTGCGGACTCGATAAATGGAATCGACCCGCTTGCTAAGAACCGTAGTCGAGGCCGGTGCCTCCCACATGCGGAAGAGCAACCGTTCCAGCATCGGAGGAACCGGTACAGTAAAGGCCTCCTTGGGGGGAGAGTCATACTGCAGTGCCTCGAGCTCCTCGGCTCGAGGCACCTCCTCGGGGTCTGCGAGGAAGGTCAAGGCCTTGGCCATGTTCCTCACGAATTCCGAGAACTGGGTATCCTCCGGTGGGGACCTTCTCTGAGGTTCAGACTCCGGTGAGTCCGAAGGGATGCACCGGGTCCAAAAAATGTCCGGTGCTCCTCGTCCTCCGTTTCCCATCCCGACCCCTCCGTGGAGGAGTCGAGCAGCTCCGGTCGGGCGGGCACCGATGCCATCTGCCCCAACGCCGAGGGCACCGGTGTCGATGACCTCGGTCCCGCATGGGAGATCGAGGGTGACCTCAGCCGAGGATCGACTCGAGATCTCATGGACTCAAGGATTGGCTCGGCCTCCGGGGTCGACTTGGATGTCGATGTCCCGGTGGTCGGGGCAGATGCACCGGTGAGACTGGCGATCAGTACCTGCTGCTGTTCCATGAAGGCAGCCAAACTGCTCTCCAAGGCTGTCAACCTGAGTCTCAGCTCAGGAGACCCAGCAGCCTCTGACTCGGGCCCCGATGGCGTCGGGCCCGACGTCGGCTCCCCCGGAGGAGAGTCCATGAGGACTACATTACTCACTTGACCCAGGGCCTCAGTCTCTACACGAGGTTGTTTAGCAGGCCTCTCTGACTCTGAAGACCTGGGACGACGGTCGGGGCTATGCGACCTGGCCCTCGAGGAGCCAAGAGCGTCCACCGACGCCGCCCTCGCAGGTTTCTTCTTCTTGCGGTGCTCCCGCGAAGGAGACCCCCTCTCAGAGGAGCCCCGAAGATGCTTGGGGTCGGACTCCCGAGACGTCGAGGCCTCTGACGAAGTCTGGGCTCGGCCGGACGCGGAATCAGAGAAGATCCTTTCGCGTTGATGCTGCCGGCTCCTTAATGCCTTGGAGGACATTTTGCCACATGGGACACAGACCACCGGGTCATGGTCAGGCCCGAGGCACCGGAGGCAGCAGTCGTGTGTGTCGGTGAGAGACATCAGTTTCTTACACTGATCACACTTCTTAAACCCGCTGGCAGCCATCGGGGGGAAAAAGAGCCCCTGCAAGGTCAAAAGACTGGGCTGCCAGGGAAAAATGAAAAAATGGCGCGAATGCTAGTTTCTAAGGACAAAAACCTAAAAATGAAGTCCGGGCTCGATACCGGTGTACCGAGCCCAGGCGGGAAAGGGAACCGGCGTTGAACCGAGCAATTACATGGATCCACACCAAAAAATCAACTTTTTCACGGGTGACCACTGTACACATCCGTTGGGCTCCACGGAAAAAAGAAGACTGAGCAAGATGGCACCTTTGGGTGGGAAGGGGACCGCGCATGTGAGCTGCATTCCCAAAGGCTTTCTTTGAAAGCTGGGGAAATGCGCCGCATGGGGGCTCTGTCGGCGCCGACATCACCCATATGTGAGGACTGACTTCCTGCTTGGTCCTGGAGAAGAGGGTTTATGGCAACGACAGGAATTCACAGCAGAAGTATTGGTGATAGGGGACTTGCATGGCAAATGGGGGAAAAAGTTGGTATACCCTTAGGAAAGAGAATTCTTATATGTTAGCTGGTCTCTGTGACCCACAGATGAAACAGAGTAGTTACTCACCTGTAACAGGTGTTCTCCAGGAGCAGCAGGAATCAGTCCTCACATATGGGTGACATCGACGTCGATGGAGCCCTTGCGGAGCATTTCCCCAGCTTTCCATGAAAGCCTTTGGGAATGCAGGCACGCATGCGCGGTTCCCTTCCCGCCTAAAGGTGCCATCTTTCTTCAGTCAAATGACATAGCTAAAACAGCACACAAAAATGAAAAAATGAACTATGTACAACTGCAACTCCCAGGGGAGGAGGGAGGGTTGTGAGGACTGATTCCTGCTGCTCCTGGAGAACACCTGTTACAGGTGAGTAACTACTCTTTCTCCAGGACCAAGCAGGAAGTCAGTCCTCACATATGGGTGACTCCCTAGCTCTGGGCTACCAAGAAACCCAGGCTGAACAAGAGAACTCCCTCTAGTCCCAGCATCAAAGAAAGGCTTTTCACTGACAGAACCTCCACCGGTAGCCCAACGAAGGGCTGGAGGGCAGGAGTTGCCTAAACCTCAAAGAGATTCCGGAGTACTGCCTGGCCAAAAGCACTGACCCTACGGGACTCCCTCTCCAGACAGTAATGGGCCGCAAAAGTCTGGCTTGAAGACCAAGTGTCAGCCCTGCAGATGTCCACCAATGGTACAGAGCGGAGGTGAGCCACTGAGGCAGCCATTGCCCTGACATGATGGGCCGTGACCCGACCCTGCAAAGGAAGGTCAGCCGCCCTGTAAGCCCAGGTGATACAGTCAGCTACCTAGGTGGACAAGGTATGCTTGGACACAGCTAACCCCAAATTATTAGGGTCAAAAGATATGAAGAGCTGAGTAGCCCTTCTATGTCCATGCGTACGGTCAAGGTAGAAGGATAAGGCCCTCCTACAGTCCAGAGTATGCAGAACTGCTTCAGCCTGGCTTGCATGAGGCCTAGGGAGGAATGTTAGAAGAACCACCTTTTGGTTAAAGAGGAGACAACTTTTGGGAGGAACTTTGGATGAGTCCTAAGGACTACCCTGTTCCTATAGAAGCGAGTGTAAGGCCTGTCACAGACCAGGGCCTGAAGCTCACTCACTCGCCTGGCTGAGGTTACGGCTATCAAGAAGAGTGTCTTCCAGGACAGGAAGCGTAGAGGGCAAGT
Source organism: Ichthyophis bannanicus (assembly GCA_033557465.1). Lineage (NCBI taxonomy): Eukaryota > Metazoa > Chordata > Amphibia > Gymnophiona > Ichthyophiidae > Ichthyophis > Ichthyophis bannanicus. Next base: position 294,473,045 of record CM066033.1, on the reverse strand, counting down.
AGCCATCGGCTCAAAAGGTGGGCGAGTCAGTTGCTGCAAGACCACATTCAACTCCCACTCAGGATTGGAGGCTTGAGCAAAAGCAAGCCTCTGAGAAAGCGGGACAACAAGGGGTGGACCGACAGAGAATGTCCTTCCACCAGTGAGTGGTGAGCTGCTAGGGCTGAGAGGTGGACCCGAACAGAATTGGACTTAAGTCCCTGATTTGATAAGTGTAAGAACATAAGAACATAAGACATGCCATACTGGGTCAGACCGAGGTCCATCAAGCCCAGTATCCTGTTTCCAGCAGTGGCCAATCTAGGTCATACGTACCTAGCAATATCCCCAAAAGACACAGGTTCCACAATGCTTGTACTGGTCAAGCATTGATATCCTGGGTCCCTTTTTAATAGTGGTTTATGGACCTTTCCTCCAGGAACTTGTCCAAACCTTTTTTAAACCCAGCTATACTAACAGCCCTTACTACATCCTCCGCTAACAGATTCCAGAGTTTGAATACACATTGAGTGAAAAAATATTTTCTCTTATTTGTCTTAAATAGTTTACCCTGTAGCTTCATTACATGTCCCCTAGTCTTTCTATATTCTGATAGCGTAAACAATTGATCCACGTTTATCCGTTCCACCCCATTCATTAATTTATAGACCTCTATCATATCTCCCCTCAGCCGTCTCTTTTCCAGGTTAAAGAGCCCTAACCTTTTTAGCCTCTCTTCATAGGAGTAGCCTTCCATCCCCTTCACCAGTTTGGTGGCTCTTCTCTGTACTTTTTCTAATAACGCTATGTCCTTTTTAAGATACGGTGACCAGAATTGCACACAATATTCAAGGTGCGGTCGTACCATGGAGCGATACAGAGGCATTATAATATCCTTTGTTTTATTCTCCATCCCTTTCCTTATGATACCTAGCATTCTATTTGCTTTCTTGGCCGCCGCTGCACACTGGGCGGAGGGTTTTAACATGTTATCCACGATGACTCCTAAATCTTTTTCCTGGGTGGTGGTTTCTAATGTGGAGCCTTGCATCGTGTAACTATAGTGTGGGTTGTTCTTTCCTAGGTGCATAACTTTGCACTTGTCCACATTAAATTTCATCTGCCATTTGGATGCCCAGTCTTCCAATTTATCCAGATCCTCCTGCAGTTTTCCACAGTTTTGTGTCATCTGCAAATTCGATAACCTCACTAGTTATTCCCTTTACCAGGTCATTTATGAATATGTCAAAAAGTAGCGGACCCGGTACAGATCCCTGGGGTACTCCACTATTCACCTTTTTCCATTGGGAATATTGACCATTTAGCCCTACCCTCTGCTTTCTATCTTTTAACCAGTTCCCGATCCACAATAGTACACTGCCTCCTATCTCATGACTTTTTAGCTTCGCCAAAAGTCTCTGATGGGGGTCCTTGTCAAAAGCTTTCTGAAAGTCCAGATACACTATATCAACCGACTCACCTTTGTCTACCTGTTTATGCACACCTTCAAAAAAACATATCAGATTAGTAAGACAAGATCTTCCTTGTCTAAAGCCATGTTGGCTGTCTCCCATTAGGCCATGACTATCTACATGCTGTGTAATTTTGTTCTTTATGATGGTTTCTACCATTTTCCCTGGTACTGACGTCAGGCTCACCGGTCTGTAATTTCCCGGGTCACCCCTGGAACCCTTTTTAAAAATTGGTGTTACGTTGGCGACCCTCCAATCTTCAGGTATTACAGATGATTTTAATGAAAGTTCACAGATTACCAATAGCAGGTCTGCAATCTCATATTTCAGTTCTTTCAACACTCTGGGATGTATACCATCCGGTCCAGGTGATTTGCTACTATTCAGTTTATCAAATAGTTGTAATATATCTTCCCGGTGTAGTGATATTTCTCTCAATTCCTCTGCAGTATCACCTTTAAATACCACTTCAGTCTTGGGTAACATCCCTACATCTTCCTCAGTAAAGACCGAAGCAAAGAATTCATTCAGTCTCTCTGCTATAGCCTTGTCTCCTCTTACTGCCCCTTTTACCCCTCTATCATCTAATGGTCCAATTGACTCTCTCACAGGCCTTTTGCTACGAATGTACTTGAAAAAGTCTTTATTTCGTGTTTTTGCTTCCGTAGCAAGTTTCTTCTCAAATTCCCACTTTGCCTGCCTTATCAATGCTTTGCATTTAACTTGCCAGTGCTTGTGCTGTTTCCAGTTTTCATCATTTGGCTCTTTTTTCCATTTCCTGAAGGTTGCTTTTTTGGCAGCAACAGCCTCTCTGACCTCACCTTTAAACCATGCTGGCAGTTTTTTGGACTTTCTTCCACTTTTCTTAATGCGTGGAATACAGCTGGTCTGGGCTTCGAGGATAGTATTTTTAAATAACACCCAAGCTTGCTGTAAGTCTTTAACCTTTGGAACCGCTCCTTTTAGTTTTTTCCTAACTATTTTCCTCATTCTATCATAGTCTCCCTTTTGAAAGTTAAAAGGTAGTACTGTGGATTCCTTTACTATCTGTCCTCCACTAATTAAATCAAACATGATCATACTATGATCACTATTGCCAAGTGGTCCCAACACCCTTATTTCTTGCACCAGATCTGGCATTCCACTAAAGACTAGGTCCAGTATGGCTTCCCCTCTGGTCGGTTCATGAACCAGCTGCTCCAAAAAGCAGTCATTTATTTCATCTAGAAACTTTATCTCTTTAGCTTGTCCTGCTGTGACACTGACCCAGTCGATACCGGGGTAATTGAAGTCACCCATTATTACTACTCTGTTGTGACTTTTGTTAGCTTCCTTGATTTCTTTGAGCATTTCATCATCCATATGTTCATTCTGGCCAGGCGGTCGATAGTATACTCCCACTGCCATCACCTTCCCCTTCATAAATGGAATTTCAATCCATAGAGATTCTACAGCAAATTTTGTTCCCTGCAAAACTTTAATCCTTTCTGACTCAATGCCCTCTCTAACATAGAGCGCAACCCCTCCACCAATTTGATCAGCTCTATCATTACGATATAGTTTGTATCCAGGTATCACAGTGTCCCACTGGTTATCCTCCTTCCACCATGTCTCTGAGAGTGCAATCCTATCTAACCTCTCATTTAATGCTATATATTCTAACTCTCCCATCTTATTGTTTAGACTTCTAGCATTGGCATACAAGCATTTTAGAGACTGTATTTTATTAATATTAATCTGGCTATTGGTAGGCATGGGTAATTTGGAATCTTTATGCTCTGTCTGCTCCTTACTCAAGGGCATTTGGGCTACTATACTCCCTTTTGGAACCTCACTGCTTTTGGCACTGTAGCAAGTACTGAAGCACTACTGGTACAGTACAGGAGAAGAGATCCTCTGTACATAGCTGACACCACACAGAAAACCTTTTCCATTTAAGAGCATAGGTTTTCCTAGTGGACTGTTTCCTAGAGGCTAGGACAACCTCCTCAACTTCCTGAGGTATGCCCAAGGGAGCTAAAACTACCCTTGCAGCCTCCAGGCCATCAAATTGAGAGCTTTGAGATTGGGGTGAAGAAGGGAACCCTGATCCTGAGAGAGAAGGTCGGGTTGCAACCCCAGAGGCAGTGGGGGATCCACAGCCAGCTGAAGCAGAAATGGAAACCAAGGCTGTCTCGGCCACCTGGGAGCTACCAGCAGGACCGAGGCCTTGTCCTGAAGAATCTTGAACAGGGTTCGGGCCACCAAGGGCGTGGGAGGAAACGCATACAGGAGGCCTTGAGACCATGGGATCAGAAAAGCATCTGCCGCCAGCCGCAGAGGATGCGGTTGTCTGGAGCAGAACTTTGGCAGCTGTTTGTTCAGTGGATTGGCAAACAGATCTTTGGATGGAAGTCCCCATTTCAGGAAAATCTTCTGAACCACCGAAGGATGGAAATTTTGAGTTTATTAAACAAGCAACAAAATACATACAAAAAGCAGAAACAATCACCCCAACCAAGTCCCACACCCCCCCAAAACCCCCACCCCCCCCCCGACATATCACAAAACAAGTATCACACCCCCCCCGTGACCCACCTCCCCAAACCCACCACCATATTCAATCATCAACACACGTGCCCCTCCTCCCAACAACCACCCACGAACGACCCCGACAATGTCCATGTCCCCTCCCTCCCTCAGTCCATTGTCCCTACCCGACCCAACCCCCCCTACAAGAACACCCGAAATCCAGTCCATACCTTGTCCATCATACAATCCCTTAGATCCTCCCCCACACAAACAGTCCCCACCAGTCCAAATGTTCGTGCAGTCCAAATGTTCTTGCAGTCCTTCAGTGTGCAGGGAACTGCCAGACTGGCCCCCCCACCAACCCCCTCAAAGTCCCCTGTCCCAATCCATCCCCCAGCAGCGGGAGCAGCAGCTCCCCCTCCCTCCACCCCAACCCCTGCCCCCTCCCCGTCCGTCCCACAGAAACCAACATAGCAAAGAGAAATAAGCCTTCCCACCCCCACCCCCCAAACAACAAAACATAAGGGCAGCTCAGGCCCATCCCCAACATAATCCCACCAAAACAAAGCAGACATAAATATACAACTCAAAGGCGAACAAAAGGAAAAGCAAATGTAACAGAACCCCTGTGCTGCCCTGCGGTCAGTCAGCGGAGCAGGATGCGCAGGACAGAAAAAGGACATACAAAAATCACTACCAACACAAAAACAAAAACAATTGGGATAGCCCCCTCGAAAAGGAAAGGGTGAGCGGACAACGGTCTCACCCCTGAAACGGGATTATCCAGCCCCCCCCCCCCCGGGAGAAAAACAACCCCAAAGCTACACTCAGAACCAAAAAACCCCAGGGAAGGGAACCCAACCCCTCCTGCCACACCTCTCCCCTAGTGAAACAAAACAAACCTCAGAGCCCTACTGGGACAACAACCCCAAGGAAACCCCTCCCCCTCATGGGGGGCGGAGGGTGAGGTGACGCCACAGACGCTCCCAACGATGGACCTCCACCACCCGCCTTTCGCGTTGCGCCATGCTGGACACTTCCTCCAGAATGTCCCGCACCACCTCGTCGAGGGGCAGGACCAACCTCCGGGTCGAGACATGACAGCGCGCATGCCACAGGTGGTAGCGTACTACGGCCGTGACAAGGTAGAGGGTCCCGGAGTCCTGCCTTAGAGGAAAGGACCAGGACCCGTACACCCACTCCGCATACGTGAGGAGGGAAAGGTCGCGCAGGTGAAGAGCAGCGGACACCAACCGGCAGGCCTCCACGTTAAAGGGGCACTGCCGGAGGAAATGGTCCATGGTCTCCGCCTGCCCCTCACACCCGGCCCTCGGACAGACCCGCTCGGCCTGTGACCTGTACTTGAGGTTGTCCCTCACGTACAAACGCCCGTGGAAAGACAACCAGGCTACATCCCGAACCTTCTTCGGTAGCCGAGGGGAGTTCAACAGCCGAAGGCCCCGCTGCATCACATCCGCCGGACAGTCCCGCAGGGCCCACCGTGGTTGATAGTGAGAGGTGAGTACCATCCGGTATAATCCTTTCCGCCCCAAGGACTGGGCGAGCGGGTCGGTCACCCCCCACCGCCGAATGAGCCCCACCATCACAAATACGTACGATGGGGCCTGTTCCCCTCTCCGGCGCACACGTGGGACCGAGGACGCCCCCTCCCACTGCTCCCAGAAGCGGGAGAACCATTCCCGATAGGAGGCCACCCACCAGACCCCTCCCCCTTCCCTCATCCTACCTAAGTGAAACGCCATAGACAGGACTGACAAGAAGACAAGGGGGTGCAACATACCCAAACCACCCTCTGCCCGATCCAGGCAGACTATATTGCGCTGGACAGGGTTCAGGCGGTTACCCCACAGAAAACAGAAAAAGACGGCACAGACAGACGCCTGACGGGACAACGGAAGGACGAAGACCGTGGCCACGTGCAGAAAGAGAGGAAGCAGAAACGTCCCGAGGAGTTTGATCTTCTCCTCGTACGTACACCTCCACCCCCTCCACCGCAGCACCCGACACCGTGCAGTCTCGAGACAACGGTCCCAATTGGACTCCGCACAGTCCTCCGACCCGAAGACGAGGCCCAAAACGCGGACCTCCCCCACGGGAGGAGGAAAGGGGGCGCAGGAAGGCGGGGAGGCCTCCGAGGAGCCCAACCACAGCGTCTGGCACTTGCTGTGGTTTACAACAGAATGGGCTACCTCCGAGTACTCCTCCACGGCCTCCCGCAGGGCCTCCACCCCTTCAGTGCCGTCCACGTAAACTGAGATGTCGTCAGCGTAGGCAACGACGGACACCGGGGGCGCACCGGGCGCCTCCAGGCCCCGCAACCCACCTGAGGACAATCTCCGGAGGAAGGGGTCGAGGGAGAAAACATACAGCAGGGGGCTCAAAGGGCACCCCTGCCGCACCCCCGAGGCGACACCAAACGGCCGTCCGAGCCACCCGTTAATAAACGGGAAGCTCACCCCCCCTCGGTACAGCGCCTGCACGACGAAGAGGAAACCTGCGGGGAGGCCGAAGTGCTGGAGCACCACCCACAGGTACCGGTGACTGACTCGATCAAAGGCCTTGGACTGATCCAAGGAGACCAACCAGTGGTCCCGTTGGAGCGACCGGCCTCTTTCCACCATCTCCCGGACTGTGGCGACAGCGTCCAGAACCCCTCTCCCCCGAACGGAACAATACTGGGAAGGGGACAGCAAATCGCCCGACACCTCCACCAGTCGGTTGGCCAAACACTTGGCCAGGATCTTCCGGTCCGCGTTCAGAAGAGAGAGCGGCCGCCAGAAGTCCAAGGAGCTATCGTCCTTCCCCTTGGAGAGCAGCAGGACAGACTCGCGAAATGACCGCGGGAGATACCCCGTGTCCATGATCTCCTGAAACAGGGAGGTCAGGAAGGGGGCCAGCTGGGCAATGAAAGTGCGATAGAACTCCACAGGGAGCCCATCGCGCCCAGGCACCTTCCCCAACGGCATAGCACGAATCGCCCTCTCCACCTCCACCTGCTGAATCGGTGCAGCGAGTGCATCAACCTGTGCCTGGACCACAGCCGAATACACCGGGGGAAGGCCCAGGTACGTTCGGATATGGGTGAGGTCCACGGGGCGATCCCCAAACAGGTCCGAGAAGTATTCCCCCACCATCCGCAAAAGGTCCTCCTGGGAGGTATGAATGGTACCGTCCTCGCCCCGCAGGGCCATGACCTCCCGACGCTGAACCCTCTCCCTGCAAGTCCGGAAAGGGTCTGGAGTGGCGCCCCCACCGGCCGCCCCCTCGAAGCATAGGGAGGCATGGCGATCGTAAAGCAGGCCACGGAGCTGGACGCGCACCTCTTCAACCTCCTCCCGCGCTGCCCCTCGGGATACCAAACGATCCAGCGACCTCCGGAGGACAGTGTAGGTGAGGTAGCGGGATCGAGCCATGGAGGTACCCCGAGAACGGAAGAGTTGTCGGGCACGCGTCTTCACCTCATCCCACCAGGCGCCACGGGAAGGAAAAACACTCAGCAGGGTCTCCTGGTCTGCGAGAAAGGCCAAGAACTCCTGGACCACCTCTGATGTTGCCAACAACTGCACATTCAGTCTCCACAGGCCAGGACCCCTGCTGAGCTCCTCATGGTTAGCCAGGAAGGACACGGAGAGGACGCGGTGGTCCGAAAAGTCAACCGCCTGCAACTGCGGAGGGGAACACTCCACCCGGGCACTCACATATATCCGATCGATACGACTCCTGCAGGTCCCATGGTAGTAGGTGAAACCCGGCGACCGTGGAAAGGCCCGGTGGAAAACATCCACCAGGTCAGCCGTCCGGGTCATCTCGGCCAAAAAGAGGCCCTCGTAACTAGGTGGGCAACGCTCCCCCCCTCGGTCCTGCAAAAAGGTGGTGGTGTTGAAATCCCCGGCAAGGACCACCAAACGGGAGGTGTGTAAGTAGGGGCGGATAACCCCGAAAAGGGTCTTCCGCGCCAACTTAGACTGGGGGCCGTAGACCACCACGAAACGAAACCGATGGGGCCCGCAGTAACCATCTAAAAGCAGGCACCGGCCCTGCTCCAATTCCCACACGTACTGCACCTGAAATCGGTTGGACGTGAACAAAACCGCCACTCCTGCGTAGGGCTGTGCCGCAAGTGACCAGTACGAAGGGCCCCACCTCCACTCCCGCTTCGCCCGATGAAGGCTAGCGAGCGAGGTGAGCCTGGTCTCCTGCAAGAAGATGACATCCAGCCCACTCGTGGAAAGAAAATCATAGGCCGAAGCCCGCGCCTGGTCTGTCAAAATGCTAGCCACGTTGAGAGTGGCGCACGAGAATGCAGGAGTGCATGCCATACCTATTTCTTGTGCAGTGACCCCTTCCTCCTCTTCTCCCCAACCCCCGGATCCCCGGAATCCCGCTTACAGGACAAGCCCGCAAGCTGGGATAACTCCTCACGGTCCACGGCGACCACCTCAAAGATCTCCTGCTCCTCCTGTTCAACCCTGTCACCCCAGCAGGTGCTGGCTCCCTCGGGACCACCAGGCAAAGCTGTCGCGAGGGCAATTCCAGCCCCCACGGAATGAGGGGCAAAAACAGGTCAGGGGTCGGAGGAATGACCTCCTCAGTGGGGTCCACCACCGGTGCCTCCTCCCCCTTCCCGTCCCCAGACAAAGACTGAGACAACATAACAGTGCCCACCCTCGCGGGGGAGGCCGGGGCGGCCGGGTCAGCAGGGGGCTCCCGCTCAGGCCCAGCACCCAACCGCGGAGGCAAACTCCTGTCCTCCCTCACCCGCCCCGGTAGCTTCTCCAGGGCCACTACCGGAGGCCGGGGGCCAGTTTCCACACTCTTAGGCGGACCCTGACTGCGGCGCGCCCTCGGAACCTTCTGAGGCTGCCGCTGAGGAAGAGGGGCTGCCTCCGCCGCTAACCGTACCGAACGCCGCAAAGGAGGCCCTGCCTCCACTGACAAGCCCTCATCCGCCTCAGCCACATCAGTAGCCAGGAAGACGAAACGATTGACGTCCAACACGGGCTCTAACTCCAACAATGGGGAGGTCTCCCGTTTCCTCCTCTTGGACTTGCCACCCTTGGAAGAGACAGTAGTCCATTCCTCAGGCGGCACCCCCCGCAACCCCTTATCCTGTTGTGCAACAACCTCCACCACATCAACCCTCTCCTCCTTCCTCCCCAACTCCCCTCCCCCTGGTGGCTCCCTCGGCTCGATGAACTCCTCTGCACTAGGGCCCCCAGTCTCCTCCTGAGGGAGAGGGGCCTCTACAACCTCCTCCCGCACAGGAGCCTGGGGTGGAGTGACGGCAACCCCCCCCGGTCCATTGTGTGACGCGGAGGGGCAGCGGGCAAAGGGGTGGCCCAACTCCCCGCAAAGGTTACACCGAATTAGCAGACACCCGGCCGAAGCGTGCCCCCGTCCACCACAACGGGTGCAGACCTGCTCGGGACAGTTCATGCTCAAATGGCGGAATGAGCCACAGCGGTGACACTCGCGAGGTTGTCCGGGGTAATAGCACAGGATGCGATCCCGACCGAGGAAACCGGCCGAGGGCACGTGCTGCACCACGTTTCCCACCTCACGCAAACGGATCCTGCCCTTCCATGACCCGTCCCACACCCCTAGGGGCCCAGCGCCCTTAACCAGGGGTGCGAGAAGCACCGCATGGCGTGACAACCAAAACTGGATGTCCTGCCCTGGGAGCGACTCATTCCTGGAGAGGATGGTCACAGGTACCGTCCCCTGGCGAGAGATAGGCACAACACGAAAGTCAGACCACCCTCCCTGCCCCCTCTGCTGCTGGTATCGGTCCCAGAAAATCTCCAGCCCCCGTCGCAACATGAAACTAACATCATATTCAATGGTGTTGTTCATGTGGATAAAGGCATAGAGATCTCCCGGGAGAAACCCCAGCCCAAGGACCATCCTCAAGACCTGTTCCCTGGCTGGAGGGGACCCCTCCCCAGCCCATCGGATCTGCGCCACGTTGCGCCGTCGGACCTCACCCCCTACTCCCCTTTGAAACCCTCCCCCTCCCCCTCCTCCCTCCCCTCCTACGGGACCATTCCCCTGCATACCTCCCCTCCCCCCACCCTCACCCGACGTCCCTGGAGTGGTGCCCGACCCCTTCAGAGCCTCTGCAAAGGTACGGAGGGGGGGAGCCGACCCCCCAGCCTCCAGCTCCTGCCCGTCTTGCTGTTTTCCTCCTCCTTCCCCCTGCAGGGGAACCTCTTGCCGAACCACAGGAGTCGTAACCTCCTCCCTTGGAGCAACCTGAGGACTGGGCAGGGTCAGCTCCGCGAAAACAGAGTCCGGGATGCTCTCCCCTCCGGATCCCTGGGTGCCACCGAGAACCCCTGGATCATCCCCCGTCGCCACCACCGGATGTTGAAAGGCAGCAAAAGCCCCGGGAGGGCCCTTAGGGGTCTCCAATGCCAATTTTAAAGCAGCATAAACCTGGTTCTCGGTAACACCCAGGGAACCGGAAAGCCCCCCCAGACCTCCATCCTGCTCCTCCGACCCAGCACAAGGCTCCTGGGTTTCGGCCACCACTACCGGGGACGAACCCCGCTCCCCTCCAATCCCTGAAGCCAGGGGAACCACCCTCTCCCTCAATCCCCCTTCTAACATCCCCTTCCTGCTATCCCGATCAACCTCCCCCTCCGGCCCTACAAATAAACCTGTTGTCCGCTCTCCCTTCCCCTCCGCCATACTCTCCACCAACCCACCGTCCTCCACCCCCTGTACGGCTACCGGCAACAAGGCAAGACCATCCCGGGACAGTAGGGCAGGTCCCCCCATAACAACATCCCCCAAACCTCCGCCCCCCTGCCCCCCGTCACTCCCAGGTCCTACCGTGTTGTCGGTGCCAGACGTGGCACAGGGGTCCAGAAGCTCGTGGCCGGCAGCCAGGGTTACAACAGCGAGGGCGGACGCCTCCCTGCGAGCTAGGCGCTCTTCAGCCATACCAACTGGATGGACAGACACCTGTGCATCCCGCTCCATGGACAGAGGCCACAGGAACAGCTTCTGGGGACCCGTCCTACACCCCTCCCCCCCAGGGGGTACAGAGACTGAAATGCAGTCCTGACCCGGCTTTTTCCCCTGCTCTGTACCCTCCCGGCGCCAGACAGCCACTGCAGGACACGCAAGGCGGCCGTCATTCAGCCGTCTGGGAGCCGGAAGGGCAGCTACCATCGGGGATTCCCGGCCCCCAACCATCCCCCCACCAAAACGTTGAGCCGGAACCCGATCCATTGCAGTGACAAAGGCAGCCTGCTGTTCAGCAGACACAGAGGCTGCAGATCCCCTGCGCTGAAACAAGGGACCCAAAGGAGAAGAAGCAATCCTCCGAGGAAAAGTCTGCTGTATAGATGGCTGGTAGGGAAGCACAAAATCCTCCGTGGAAGTGTTACAGTGCTGCAGCTTCACGGCAGCAACGGACCCGCGGCGATATCCACACTTCCGGGTCTTCCCGGAAGTGATGTTAACAGGCGGATGGCGGCCATCTTGGACATTCGACGAACCCGGGGGAAGCCCTGCGACCATCTCCCCCTGCAGGGAACCTCCAACAGCTGTAGGGACTGCAGTCGTCGGACTCCGGCGGCCATCTTGGATACAGCCTGCAGCTTTCACGGACATTGAAACTGCCGGGAATGATACAAGCTCAGCCCCACAAACCGGCTCTGCACTTCTCCTGTCATTTACCATCCGCTCTTCATGATCTACGGATGCAGCAGCCATTAATGGCTCCCGCGGATTTCGGCGGGTCGGGTCCCCGCCCCCGAGCTCCCCGAGGGCACTGACCAGTGGAGAACACGTCAGGTTAGTGCTGGGAAGGGCCATCACAGTAGTCACAGAAGCCTCCTGAGACGATTCGGCTCTAGCAGGAACCTGCAGGTAAGACATCCTGGGGTCTTTGGTAGTAGCTAAGACAGGCAAGGATGATATTCCCATATCTACTACACCCGGATACGGCAGGGAGGGAGAACAGAATCTTTGGCGATCTACCGGCCGTCCCACCCCCGGGGGCCCCCCCGGACTGCACCTCTACCATAATCCCACCTCTCATAGTTGGAATACATCTCCGTGAGGGACCCACAACCCTGTTGTTGGAGGTATACGATGTCCCGGTATTTGCCCTTCAAGGCCCGCTTCACCCCCTTTCTATAAGTGGAAAAGGCCACCCATTCCTCTCCGGGAATGATGGCCTGCAGGCTCTCCAGGTGGGAGAGCTGGGCTTGCAGCTGGGCCGCCTCCTCCTGGAGACCCCGAAGTCGCCGCACCGCCGCCACGATTGCATCAGGGGCCCCAACCGGCTGCTGGAAGGAAGGCAGGCCCGACCCACCGTCCTCATCCTCACTGGAGGAGGTAGAGGCCTCCTCCAGGACCCGAGGCGGAGGGGGGAACCCGCCTCCTCCAACACCATATTGTTCGGTCCTCCAGGGTCTCCCCAGGGCCTCTCCCTTCTGCCACCCAGCCTCCACACCCTGCCTGGGGAGGAGACAGGAGCCTCCTTCCTGGGAAGCGGGCCCAAGCCTCCAGACCTGTGGGTCCCTCCTGTCTGGTCAGGCACAGTCCTACCTGGGGGTTCCCCCACCCGGGGCGCCAGCTGTTCCCTGGTCCCTCCATCCAGGTCCGAAGAAGGTGGAGACCCACCAGGCTTGGCAGGCCTCTGGGCCTGGGCCTCTCCCGCCGGAGGCGGCCCAGGTCCCGACATCCAGGCAGGAGCAGAGAAGACAGGAACCTTTCCCTAGCAGGAGCTCTGCTCAACTGAGCCACTCCCTGCTGCAACCAAACAGGAAGTGGGTGGAGCTGCCACTCGTGGGGCTGTAAAATCCTGCTCAACCTGTCGGCCAGGTAATTTTCCTGGCCAGGGAGGTACACAGCCTTGAGGAGCATGTTGTGCTTGAGGGCAAACAAGCAAAGGTCCTGTGCTTCCTGACAAAGGAGCCTGGACCCAGTTCCGCCCTGCTTGTTCACATAAAACATGGCTACCTGGTTGTCTGTTTGAACTAGGACAGACTGATGAGCCAGGGCTGGAGAGAAAGTCTTGAGGGCTAACCGAATAGCCCTGAGTTCCAGTAGATTGATTTGCTGTGCGGCTTCCCAGGGAGACCACAGGCCCTGGTTGCACTTGCCTAGACAATGAGCTCCCCAGCCCTGCAGGGAGGCATCCGTGGTCAACACCACTGTGAACCCAGGAATCTGAAAAGGTACCCCTTGCAGCAGATTGGGTGGGTGCAGCCACCAGCTGAGGGAGTTCAGAAATTGTCTGGATACCCTTATCCTGTCTCTGAGGCTGCCTGTGGCCTGTGACCACTGAGTCCGAAGGCACCACTGTGCAGGCCTCATATGGAGCCTGGCATTGGGGGTCACATGTACTGTCGAAGCCATGTGGCCAAGAAGCCTCAGGCAGAGTCTGGCGGAGACCAGTGACCTGCTGAGAAACTGGTTTGCTAAGTTTATCAGTCTTTGGGCTCTGTCTTCTGGCAAGAATGCCTTTGCCAGCAGAGAGTCCAGCCTCGCCCCTATGAACTCTAAGTTCTGGGAAGGGAGCAAAGTGGACTTTGCGAAGTTTATTACAAACCCCAATCTTTGAAGAAGAGCAATAGTTCTGAGGGTGGCCTGTCGGGCCTCCTGGCACGTCTGGCCTCTTATGAGCTAGTCGTCCAGATAGGGGAAGACAAAGACTACCTGATTTTTTAGGTAGGCCGCCACCACTGCCAGACATTTGGTAAAGACCCTGGGAGTGGAGGTGAGGCCAAAAGGCAGTACTCTATACTGATAATGGTTTCCTCCCACAATGAACCTGAGGTACTTTCTGTGGTCTGGATGAATGAGGATGTGAGTGTACGCATCCTTTAGATATAATGAGCATAGCCAATCTCCCTGCTGGAGGTAGGGCAGAAGTGTTCCAAGAGTAAGCATCTTGAACTTTTCCTTCTCTAGGAACTTGTTGAGGTTTCTGAGGTCTAGAATAGGTCGAAGGCCACCGGTTCTTTTGGGTACCAGGAAATACCTGGAGTAGAACCCTTGACCTTGCAAGTGAGGAGGCACAGGCTCCACTGCCCTGTTCACCAACAGACCTTAGAGCTCCTGAAGGAGAAGATCTGTGTGCAGGGGAGGCCTTGGAGGCTCCCCTGGAAAGTATGGAGGAGGCAGTTGTTGGAAGTGTAGGAGATAGCCCTTGTGGACTATGCTTAACACCCAACTGTCTCCAATGATGAGTGGCCACTGGTGGGAAAACAGGGCGAGGCGACCTCCTGTGCAGGGTTGGGAGAGCATGGACGAAGAGGCAATGCCTAAGGAGTCAAAAACCCCCACCCTGCTGAGTGGGAGCAGGGGCCAGAGGCTTGGGGGTCCTCTGCCTACGGGGCCCATTACCCTGCCCCTTGGCTTGCTGACCCTGAGGGGAAGCTTGGGCAGCCTGGTACTGTGGGTACTGTTTGTAGGCAGTGCCCTTCCTCGGGTAAAATGGCTTTTTACCCGAACCCTTCTTTTTGTGAGAAGGGGCAGAGGTCTTCCTAGACAGCCTTGTCCTTCTTGGGAGGTGCTCGGTTTCAAGCATGCCGCCTTCTCGGCCATGGGCTTGCCAAAAAGGTTCTCACCTCAGCAAGGGACATCGACCAACTTGTCCTGAACCCAAGGCTCGAGGTCCGATGACTGCAGTCATGCCTGGCGTCGAGCCGCGATGCTGGCTGCCGCAACACGGGCCGAAGCCTCGAAGCCATCGTAGGCAGCGCGGGACAAGGACTTGAACCTCTTCAAGGGTTCCCCGGAGAGACCAGCAGAGAACCCGGCCAGCTACTTGGCCAGGTCTCGCAAGTACATGCCCATGTAGAGCTGGTAAGACTGGACACGGCAAGCAAGCATTGAGCCCTGGAAGCACTTTCTACCAAAACCATCGAGGTTCCGGGCCTCCCTGCCAGGGGGCACCGCGGAGTGCATCTTCTGACTTTTCAGGCGATGCATGGCTGATTCCACCACCATGGAATGGTGTGGTAGCTGCGCCTTTTGAAAGCCAGGACTCTTCCGGAGTCGGTAGATCGAATCGACCCGCTTGCTTAGAACCGGCGCCGAGGCCAGTGCCTCCCACATCCAGAAGAGGAGCCGTTCCAGCATCGGAGGAACCAGAACAGTAAAGGCCTCCTTCGGAGGAGAGTCGTACTGTAGGGCCTCGAGCTCCTTGGCTCAAGGCTCCTCCTCGGGGTCCGCAGGGATAGCCAACGCAGTGGCCATATCCCGGACAAACTCTGAGAACTGGGTATCCTCTGGGGGGGATCTACTCCGGGGCTCAGACTGCGCTGAGTCCGACGTGATGCACCGAGTCCGGAAGGTGTCGGGGGACTCCTCGTCCTCCGTCTCCCAAGCGGACTCGTCCGATGAGGAATCGGGGTCCAACCGCGCGTGGCCTGGGAGCACCCGCCCCGACGCCGAAGGCACCGGCGTCGCCGCCCTCAGTCCCGAACGGGAGGTCGAGGGAGACCGCGACCGAGGTCGACCTCGAGCCTTTATGGTCTTGAGTATCGGCTCGGTCTCCGGGGTCGACTTCGATGTCGATGTCCCGGTGGTCGGGGAAGATGCGCCAGACAGGCTAGCCATCAGTGCCTGCTGCTGTTCCATGAAGGCAGACAGTCTGCTCTCCAAGGCTGTCAGCCTGAGACTCAGCTCAGGAGACTCAGCAGCCCCCGACTCGGGCCCCGGCGGTGCCGGGCCCAACGTCGGCTCTCTGGGAGGCGAGTCCATGAGGACTACAGGACTTACGTGTCCAGCAGACTCCGGCTCCACACAAGGTACTTTTGGAGGCTTCTCCTGTTCCACGGGCCCGGGGCGACGGTGGGGGGTCTATGACCTAGCTCTCGAGGAACCAGGGACCTCCTCCGATGACGCCCTCGTGAGCCGCTTCTTCCTCTTTCGTTCCCGGTCGGGGGACCCCCTGTCCGAGGAGCCCCGACGGTGCTCGGGATCCGATTCCCAAGATGTCGAGGCCTCAGACGAGGTCCAGGCCCGGCCAGAGGCCGAGTCGGAGAAAAGGCTTTCCTTTTGGTGCTGACGACTTTGCAGTGCCTTGGAAGACATTTTTCCACATGGTCCACACGTCTTAGGATCGTGGTCAGGACCGAGGCACCGAAGGTAGCAGTCGTGTGTGTCGGTGAGAGACATTAGCTTCTTGCACCGATCACACTTTTTAAACCCACTGGAAGCCATCGGGGAAAAAAGAATCCCGGCAAGTTCAAAGGACTGGCCTTCCAGGGAAAAAGACAAAAAAAGGGCGCGAACGCCAGCCACGAAGGGCGAAAACCGAAAAAAGAAGATCAGGCTTGATATCGGTGTACCGAACCAGGCGGGAGGGGAACCGGCGTCGAACCGGAGAAAGAAAAATAGCGAAAGATCGCCAAAAAATCTAACAATTTTCCGGGAGGACTAGGACACACGTCCGATGGGCTTCACGGAAAAAGAGAGACTGAAGCAAGATGGCACCTTTAGGTGGGAAGGGAACCGCGCATGCGTGCCTGCATTCCCAAAGGCTTTCATAGAAAGCTGGGGAAATGCTCCGCAAGGGCTCCATCGACGTCGATGTTACCCATATGTGAGGACTGACTTCCTGCTTGGTCCTGGAGAACTTTGCTCTTCGCTGTAGTTCACTGACCTACTAGAAGGAAAAATTTGTGACTGAGGTGGAGGAAAGAGATCACCTACCAGGTACACTGCCAAGCAGCATTGCTAGCATGAGTACAACACTGTCAACAGATGGATGATACCAAATTCTGCAATAGAGTAAACACCCTGGAAAATGTAGAGCCCATGAGAAGGGATTTAGCGAAGACTGAAGAATGGTTAAGAATTTGGCAGCTGAGTTTTACTGTTCAAAATGCAGGATTATGTATTGGAACTGCAAAAAATTCAAATGAGAGGTAAGTATAAGGGGTGAAGTATTTCTGTCTATGAAAGAAGAGCGGGACCTGGAGATGATTATATAGGATAATCTTAAACTAGTCAGAGGTAGAAAAGGGGATGGAAAAAGACAGAAGGATGCCTGGGTGCAAAGGGAGAGGAATGGCCAGCAGGGAAGGAGATAATATTGCTTCTGTAGAAGTCTTTGGTGAGACCTTATTTAGAATACTGTGTGAAATTCTAGAGGCTGTACCTTCAAATGGTATATAAACAGTATGGTGTCAGCTAAAAGGGCAACTACTAAAATGGTCAGTGGGCTTCGTCATAAGGCATATGGGAACAAATTTAAAGATCTCAATATGTATACTTTGGAAGAAAGGCAGGAGAGTTGAGATGTAATAGATATTTAAATACCTCAATGGCATAAATACACAGAAAAAGAACCTCTTTCAATTGCTCTGGAATGAGGAGCATAGGATAAATGTGAAAGGGGATATACTCAGGAGTAAATATATTTTTATGGAAAAAGTGGTGGATAGGTGGAATAACCTCCCAGTGGAGGTGCAGAGATGAAAACTGTATCTGAATTCAAGAAAGCAGAGAGGAGCTTTAAGGGCAAGGAAGGGATTATTGAGCTTAGTAGTTGGTATGAAAGGGCAGATTAGATAGGCCATACGGTCTTTATCTGCTCTCATTTTTCTACGTTTGTATGTTTCGCTATCTTTAAACCCAGTATAAAAACTCTCATGTAAAAGATACTTTAAAGGGTTATAGCTCATGCAAGGACTAGGAATTATGTCACTTAACTCTGAGAAACTACTTGATCTCTCGAATACCAACCTTATTAGACCATATTTCTTATCTGATGCAGAATACAAACTGTATTTTCACCGAAAAACTGAGGATACCTTTGCTGCAGTAGAACCATCATGATATAAGCACCATTACTGATCATGCAAGGGCCTATGGATGGTAAATAGGCAAACATGGAGCCTTTTCTAAAATGGTTCAAGAATGCACATGGATTTGCCAATATGTGAAGCCGGAGGAGCCATTTTACAATCTACATGAGGGAAAACCCAACAGAGGAAACTCGACACTTACACATGCAAGTGCCAACCCTTACATGTGCAGGTGGGCTATTTTGCAAACTTATTTTAATAAATGCAGCCAATTAATTACAAAGGCCGCTATCTTTATTTCATTACAATTTGGGGGCAGGGTATAAACAATGGGGGATTAAGGAGGATAATCCCCTTAATCCCTTCTATATAGGGCCGGCCAAAATGGACACTTTTAAAAACCGATATGTGCCAGGGAGCAGCTGTAAATTCCAAGATAGACAGTTGTGGTTTATGCCAATTTTAATTTCCTACATGAAATGGGGACTCCATATGTAAATTTTTGGTCCTCCCAGATCATGTCCCCAGTATGTCCCTTTGCAATTTCTACGTATTATGGACATATGTATGTACATTTTGCTAAAATCACCATTTACACATGGATTCCATTTCCATGTGTAAACGCCATGTTAAAATAATGCTTGTAAAATAACCCCCATAGGCTCTCACGTGTCTTTAGAAATTAGACTACAAATAGGTACCCACTTGCCCTTCACACCTAGGTGTCTTTTTATAAAATTACTCAGAAAATGCTAAAACGTACTAATAGACATATAAAATATTCTGAACATATAAAATCCCGAAGAATACTTGAAGTGCTTCCTTTTACCAAAGCCTAACCCATCCCATACCCACAATAAGATCACTTCCTTCCAGAGAAAATAATATAAATCTGCTACCATAGCAAACCTCCCATATAAAAAAGAAGACTTTCAAAACAGAAGAGCCTGTTTAACCCCAATACAGCTTGATAACCCAAAAAAGGCTATGGAGGTCCTTTTGGAAGCATTGTGAAGCTTTTATATGTATTAATTGTTGTGTTTTCGCATGAAAATGGCCAATGCTTTTAAACAGCTATTTTAGAAAGCCACTATTTACCTGTATAGATGCGTAGCATGCAGTTTCTAAGTGGTCATGTTATGATAATTTTTTTGGAGGACCAGAAAGGTATGCATGTATTTCCAATTTCCACTGGACACTAGCATTTACACCAGCTATGAGATAAGTGTCAGCTAACTCCTCATTTGGATCTGGGGTTTGCACCAGTGACTGAGACGGCAATTGAGCCAACCTCTCTGGACATCAAGTATTATAAAATTTACTATTTACACATATATGTGCTAACACTGAGGGACATGTTTCCTATAACGTGCAACTGGGTAATGTAGGGGTCCAATGCGTGCCAAGTTTACTGCAGTCAAAGTACTGTGCTTTGAAAACTTGTCTGCTCTAAAAATCCCACACTACCCGGGTAGCACAGTTTGGGGCAAGAATGGATGGTTCTTGTGTAGAGCATCTGCATCTCAGATAGCATGGGCATTATTGGTACGTGCTTTCCGTCAAGGTGGCACTTAGCGCGGGTGCACAAACTCAAAGGGTGTGTTAACTGCACCCACACTGATTATGCCAAAGGCAACGAGCACAAGGGCAGCATGTTACTCATGCTAGTAACATAGGGACATGTTGATCATACCTCCACTAACTAGTGTAGGTTGAGCGCCACACCCATACTCATTTTCAGGGTTGTTTGCAAGCTGGAGGCACATTGTTTAGTAACATGCCCCTTAAACAGGCAAGGCCCTTTATTCAAAGGAATTTAGAGTAGTTACTCACCTGTAACAGGTGTTCTCCAGGAGCAGCAGGAATCAGTCCTCACATATGGGTGACATCGACGTCGATGGAGCCCCTGCGGAGCATTTCCCCAGCTTTCTATGAAAGCCTTTGGGAATACTGCATGCATGCGCAGTCCCCTTCCCGCCTACAGGTGCCTTCTTGCTCAGTCAAAGGACATAGCTAAAAAACAGCACACAAAAATGTAAAAATAAACTATGTACAACTGCAACTCCCAGGGGAGGAGGGAGGGTTGTGAGGACTGATTCCTGCTGCTCCTGGAGAACACCTGTTACAGGTGAGTAACTACTCTTTCTCCAGGACCAAGCAGGAAGTCAGTCCTCACATATGGGTGACTCCCAAGCTCTGGGCTACCAAGGAACCCAGGCTGAACAAGAGAACTCCCTCTAGTCCCAGCATCACAGAAAGGCTTTTCACTGAAAGAACCTCCACCTGTAGCCCAACAGAGGGCTGGAGGGCAGGAGTTGCCTAAACCTCAAAGAGATTCCGGAGTACTGCCTGGCCAAAAGCACTGTCCCTACGGGACTCCCTCTCCAGGCAGTAATGAGCTGCAAAAGTCTGGCTTGAGGACCAAGTTGCAGCCCTGCAGATGTCTGCCAACGGTACAGAGCGGAGATGAGCTACTGAGGCAGCCATTGCCCTGACATGATGGGCCGTGACAAGCCCCTGCAAGGGAAGGTCAGCCGCCCTGTAAGCCCAGGTGATACAGTCAGCCACCCAGATGGACAAGGTACGCTTGGGCACAGCTAATCCCAATTTATTAGGGTCAAAAGAAATAAAGAGCTGAGTAGCCCTTCTATGTCCATGCATACAGTCAAGGTAGAAGGATAAGGGCCTCCTACAGTCCAGGGTATGCAGGACCGCTTCAGCCTGGCTTGCATGAGGCCAAGGGAAGAATGTTAGAAGAACCACCTCCTGGTTGAGGTGGAAAGAGGAGACAACCTTAGGGAGGAACTTTGGATGAGTCCTAAGGACTACCCTGTTCCTATAGAAGCGAGTGTAAGGCCTGTCACAGACTAGGGCCTGAAGCTCACTCACCCATCTGGCCAAGGTTAAGGCTACTAGGAAGAGTGTCTTCCAGGAAAGGAAGCGGAGAGGACAAGTAGCCATCGGCTCAAAAGGTGGGCGAGTCAGTTGCTGCAAGACCACATTCAATTCCCACTCAGGGGCTGGAGGACGGACAGGAGGTTTGAGCAAGGGCAAACCTTTGAGAAACCGGGACACCAAGGGTTGAACCGACAGAGAGTGTCCCTCCACCAGTGAGTGGTGAGCTGCTAGAGCTGAGAGGTGGACCCAAACAGAATTGGACTTAAGGCCCTGGTTGGAGAAGTGTAGCAGGTACTGAAGCACCACTGGTACAGTACAGGAGAAAGGATCTTCTGTACGCAGCTGACACCACACAGAAAACCTCTTCCACTTCAGGGCATAGGTTTTCCTAGTGGACTGCTTCCTAGAGGCCAGGACAACCTCTTCAACTTCAGGAGGTAGGCCCCAATGAGCCAAAACTACCCTTGCATCTTCCAGGCCATCAAATTGAGAGATTTGAGATTGGGGTGCAGAAGAGACCCCTGGTCCTGAGAAAGAAGGTCGGGCTGCAACCCTAGAGGTAGTGGAGTGTCCACTGCTAGCTGAAGCAGAAGTGGGAACCAAGGTTGCCTCGACCACCTGGGGGCTACCAGAAGGACCGAGGCCTGGTCCTGTAGAAGTTTGAACAGGGTTCAGGCCACCAGAGGCGTGGGAGAAAACACATATAAGAGGCCCTGGGACCAGGAAATCAGAAAAGCATCTGCTGCTAGTCTTAGAGGATGCGGTTGCCTGGAGCAGAACCTGGGCAGCTGTCTGTTCAGGGGACTGGCAAAGAGATCTATGGATGGAAGTCCCCATCTGAGGAAGATCTTCTGAACTACCAAGGGATGGAGCCGCCACTCGTGTGGCTGCAGAATTCTGCTCAACCTGTCTGCCAGGTAATTTTCCTGGCCAGGGAGATAAACCGCCTTGAGAAATATGTTGTGCCTGAGCACAAACAAGCAAAGGTCCTGCGCCTCCTGACAAAGGAGCCTGGACCCAGTGCCTCCCTGTTTGTTCACATAAAGCATGGCTACCTGATTGTCTGTTTGCAGTAAGACAGACTGGTGAGCCAGGATTTGAGAGAAAGTCTTGAGGGCCAAGCGAATAGCTCGAAGCTCCAGTAGATTGATTTGCTGCTGGGCCTCTCAGGGAGACCACAGGCCCTGGGTGCACCTGCCCAGACAGTGTGCTCCCCAGCCCTGTAGAGAGGCATCGGTGGTCAATATCACTGTGAAGCCAGGTGGCTGAAAAGGCATCCCCTCCAGCAGGTTGGAGGGGGGGTGCAGCCCCCAACGTAGGGAGTGCAGGAATGGTCTGGACACCCTTACTCTGTCTCTGAGGCTCCCTGTGGCCTGCAACCACTGAGTTCTGAGGCACCATTGTGCAGGCCTCATATGAAGCCTGGCATGGGGTGTGAAATGCACTGTCGAAGTCATGTGGCCAAGCAGCCTCAGGCAGAGCCTGGCGGAGACCAGTGACCTGCTGAGAAACTGGTTTGCCAAGGTCATCAGTCTTTGGGCTCTGTCTTCTGGCAAGAAAGCTTTTGCCTGCAGAGAGTCCAGTCTTGCCCCTATGAACTCTAAGTTTTGGGAGGGGAGCAAAGTGGACTTTGCGAAGTTTATGACAAACCCCAGATGCTGTAGAAGAGAAATCGTTCGGAGGGTGGCTTGCCTGGCCTCCTGGCACGTCTGACCCCTGATGAGCCAGTCGTCCAGATAGGGGAAGACAAAGATACCTTGATTTCTCAAGTAGGCCGACACCACTGCCAGGCATTTGGTAAAGACTCTGGGAGTGGAGGTGAGGCCAAAGGGCAGCATGCTGTACTGATAATGGTTTCCTCCCACAATGAACCTGAGGTACTTTCTGTGGTCTGGATGAATAAGGATGTGGGTGTACGCATCCTTTAGATCTAAAGAGCATAGCCAATCTCCCTGCTGGAGGTAGGGCAGAGGTGTTCCAAGAGTAAGCATCTTGAACTTTTCCTTTTGTAAGAACTTGTTGAGATTTCTGAGGTCGAGAATAGGCCTGAGATCCCCTGTTCTCTTTGGTACTAGAAAGTACCTGGAGTAAAACCCGTGACCTTGGAGGTGGGGAGGCACAGGCTCCACCGCCTGGTCTCGTAACAGACCCTGGAGCTCCTGCAGGAGGAGGGCTGTATGGAGAGGAGGCCTTGGAGGCTCTCCTGGAAAATAGGGAGGAGGCAACTGATGAAAATGAAGCAGGTAGCCCTTTTGGACTATGCTTAAGACCCAGTTGTCCCCTGTAATGGGTGGCCACCGGTGGGCAAACAGGGCTAGGTGACCTCCAGTGCAGGGATGGGACAGCAGAGACGGAGAGGCTATGCCTTGGGAGTCAAAAACCCCCACCCTGCTGAGTAGGAGCAGGAGCTGGAGGCTTGGGGGCTTTCTGCCTAAGGGGCCCATGTCCCTGCCCCTTGGCCTGCTGACCCTGTGGGGGAGCGGGGGAGGCCTGGTAAGTCGGGTACTGTTTGTAGGCAGTTGCCTTCCTCGGGTAAAAGGGCTTTTTACCCGAGCCCTTCTTCTTGTGTGAAGGGGCAGAAGTCTTTCGAGACAGCCTTGTCCACGTGAGGTGCTCGGTCTCGAGCTCAGCAGCCTATTCGGCCATGGGCTTGCCAAAAAGGTTTTCACCTCGGCAAGGGACATCGACCAACTTGTCTTGAACCCATGGCTCGAGGTCCGATGACTGCAGCCATGCTTGGCGTCGAGCCGCGATGCCGGCGGCCGCAACCTGGGCCGAGGCCTCGAAGCCATCGTAGGCCGCTCGGGACAAACTTAGAGCATTCCCGGATCCCCGAAGACAAGGACTTGAACCTCTGCAAAGGTTCCCCGGAGAGACCAGCAGAGAACCCGGCAAGCTCTTTTGCCAGGTCCCGCAAGTACATGCCCATGTACAGCTGGTATGACTGGACACGGCAAGCAAGCATCGAGCCCTGGAAGCACTTTCTACTGAACGCATCCAGGTTCCGGGCCTCCCTGCCAGGGGGCACTGCGGAGTGCATCTTCTGACTTTTCAGACGATGCATGGCTGATTCCACCACCATGGAATGGTGCGGTAGCTGTACCTTTTGAAACCCAGGGCTCTTACGGAGTCGATAAATGGAATCGACCCACTTGCTCAGAACCGGCGCCGAGACCGGCGCCTCCCACATCCGGAAGAGGAGCCGTTCCAGCATTGGAGGAACCGGCACAGTAAAGGCCTCCTTCGGAGGAGAGTCATACTGGAGGGCCTCGAACTCTTCGGCTCGAGGCTCCTCCTCGGGATCCGCCGGGATCGCCAAAGCAGTGGCCATATCCCACACGAACTCCGAGAACCGAGTATCCTCCGGAGGGGATCTACTCCGGGGCTCAGACTGCGGTGAGTCCGACGAGACGCACCGAGTCTTAAAGGAATCGGGGGACTCCTCATCCTCCGTCTCCCAGGCGGACTCGTCCGAAGAGGAGTCGGGCTCCGACCACGCGGGGCCCGGCAGCACCCACCCCGATGCCGAAGGCACTGGTATCGACGCCCTCGGTCCTGACCGGGAGGTCGAGGGTGACCGCGACCGAGGACAACCTCGAGCCTTCATGGTCTCGAGTATCGGCTCGGTCTCCGGGGTCGACTTCGACGTCGATGTCCCGGTGGTCGGGGCAGATGCGCCAGCAAGGCTGGCCATCAGCACCTGCTGCTGATCCATGAAGGCAGACAGTCTGCACTCCAAGGCTGTCAGCCTGAGACCCAGCTCAGGAGACTCAGCAGCTACCGACTCAGGCCCCGGCGGCGCTGGGCCCGACGTCGGCTCCCTGGGAGGAGAGTCCTTGAGGTCAACAGGACTTACGTGTCCAGCAGACTCCGGCTCCACACGAGGTACTTTTGACGGCTTCTCTTGTTTCATGGGCCCGGGACGGCGGTCGGAGGTCCGAGACCTAGCCCTCGAGGAGCCAGGGACCTCCTCCGACACCGCCCTTGCGAGCTGCTTCTTCCTCTTTCGCTCCTGCTCGGGGGACCCCCTATCTGAGGAACCCCGACGATGCTCGGGGTCAGACTCTCGAGACGTCGAGGCCTCAGACGAGGTCCAGGCCCAGCCGGAGGCCGAGTCGGAGAAAAGCCTTTCCTTCTGGTGCTGACGACTTTGGAGTGCCTTGGTGGACATTTTTCCACACGGCCCACAGATCTTAGGATCATGATCAAGACCGAGGCAAAGAAGGCAGCAGTCGTGTGTGTCGGTGAGAGACATTAGTTTCTTGCACCGATCACACTTCTTAAAACCACTGGAAGCCATGGGGGAAAAAAGAGTCCCCGCGAGGTCAAAGGACCGGCCTTCCAGGGAAAAGGAAAAAAAGGGCGCCAACGCCAGCCACGAAGGGCAAAAACAGAAAAAAGAAGATCGGGCTCGATACCGGTGTACCGAACCCGGCGAGAAGAGGAACCTGCGTCGAACCGGATAAAAAACGTGAAGAAAATCGCGAGGTACAGACGAAAAAATCTGACTATTTTCCGGGTGAACAAGGACACACTTCCAAAGGGCTCCACGGAAAAAGAGAGACTGAGCAAGATGGCACCTTTAGGCGGGAAGGGGACCGCGCATGCGTGCAGTATTCCCAAAGGCTTTCATAGAAAGCTGGGGAAATGCTCCGCAGGGGCTCCATCGACGTCGATGTCACCCATATGTGAGGACTGACTTCCTGCTTGGTCCTGGAGAAACATGGTTTACAGACCTGTAAATCATGTAAATGTCCCTAAGCAGGATATTCAGTGGCACTAACACAGTTAGTGCCGCTGAATATTCATGGGTACAGCTGCTATATGCCCCAATGCTAACCGGACAGTACCTGGGGATAACTGGTCAGCAGGGATATTCAGCCACTGTGTGGTTATCCCTCCCAGCGAAAGTAAGACACAGCAAAAGCTAGCCTAAATTTTGCTTCCGCGGCTAAGCAGGAAGGGGCTGAATATTGCCGCTGCTGGTAAGCTTCCTGCTTCCGCAGCTGACCCGGATATTCAATGCCAGTGTGGCCGGATATGGCCCCGGCATTGAATATCTGGGTTTAGTGTTCAGCAGCGATGGCTAGGGACTGTAATTACACTAGCTGCCACCACTGAATATCGAGCCTGTGGGTTATAAAATTAGCATCTACTCATGTAAGTGCTGGCACTTACACGTTCAAAATCTCAAGTGATGCAGCTCTTCATTTTGACATGTTCCTTTGTAACATGGCTATTCTCTCTGGATGTCTTGCAGTCTACATGTGTATTTCCCTTTGGCCGTATATGCAGTTTATAAAAGGTTCTGTGTTTTGTTATTCTTTTATAAAATACTCAGCCAGATATGCATGTGCTGACCTGGATGACCCAATTACTACCTTGATGTCCTGTGCAAGAAAAGGCTTCACATGTCATAACAAAGGATTTTTAAAAGGTTTTTATTACATTCAACATGTGTTTTATAGCTGCTTGATGTATTGTTTGGACATAAGATGAAGGAGATTTAAGCCTGAGGTGCAATCTTGGCTGAGTGAAACACCAAAGACACAGCAACATTACAGACATTAGAAAAGAAGATTTACATATATTAAAAAAACATTCCTCAATTATAATGGGAATTACATGGGTACGGTAATGCTTGTGCCAGGGATATTCCAATTTTGAACACGATATAAAAGTCTGAAGGCTCCATGTGGGAGGTGGGCAGAGTGGAAATTAAGAACATAAGATGGACCATACTGGGTCATAGCAAAGATTTATCGAGCCCAGTGCCTGTCTGGCAGTAGCCAATCCAATTAATGGAGTATCTATGTGACTCTATTTCATGTTTTCCAGCTTGAGATGAATATTTTCTTTTTCTGTCAGATTGATCCCAAATGTCTGTTTTATCACTTTATTCAGCCTGTAGAGGCCAAAAAGAATTTGGATGAATTGAACCCTAACTCGGTTGGGTACATTTTCTCCATTGTTTAATAATGCTAATTAGAAGACCTAAATGATCTTGAAAGTTCCAGTGCAATGAGATTTCTGAATAATTATTGTGTTGGCCCAATAAAGGGGATCAGACCCAGCAAGGAATCCAAAATTCTATGCTATAAAGTTTGATCGCAAGTATCATTTTAAAGAAATAATATTTACCAGAGAAAATGAACTTGTTAACTAAAGGCTTTAGAAATGCAGTTTTTACAACCTTATGGAACAGAAAATGAGCCATGGTAAATGAAGCCTCCGGGTTCTGTTAATGAAGATCTCATTGAAACTGACTTGCACGCATATGGATGCCATTTGTGAATAGTGGTGAGAATGTTGTACAGGTCAGACTGCACTTCAGTGTCTGTCCATCCATCTGTTTTCACATTACTTGCAAATTATGGAATCCTCCAGACCCAAATGATCATAAATCAGTACTATGAGCATGTACACTTTTCCCATCTGTCATAAAACAATGAATTAAATTCATGCCTGTCAAAATATGCTGCTGTGAATTCGCCCAATTCTGCAGCAGAAGGAATACAAGGCTCCATCTCATCGCTATAATTTATTGCCTCCCTGGGAGACTTGGGTGATTAGGGCTTGGCCCACCAACACACAGAAAAACAGTAGGAGCTCCAATAACTCCAAATGGAAATCTTGGGTCAAATTTATCAAACAAATCGGAGAGAAATCTATTTCTGTTTGGAAAAGGAGGAGATATATTACATGTTTAGTATACCAGTACAGCTTTGGAACATTTGGCTATTCGGTATTTGTGAGTTTTGGAATTTCTAGCTTAAATAGTATCACCAAAGGACATGTGATGTATTAGACTTGAACACATTTTTAGCCAAATAAAATATACAACTGGAAGCAAAGAGGTTTTTTTAGTATTAAACAACATATTTGCCCAAATGATGTAACTGTAGGTAGGTAGACCTAGAAAAGCATAGTCTTAGTGCTGGAAAAATACACTGATAGTGATTGAAGTATTTAAGAAATGGGAAATAAGAAAATACTGTGGATATGACAGTGTACAGGCAAACTATTTAAATTCAAATTTATCTGCTTTTGTCACTGCTCTATAAGCAATTTCTCCTACAAAAATATTTTATTAAAAAAAGAATTTTAAAGACAGAATAATCATTTTCAATATAAAAAACTGGCAAAATTTGAAATTGTAGCACAAATACAAATACCTGATATTCATGGAAAAAGTATGATTTAAGAGAGAATGTGCTGAACATCCTGCAGTAACTGAAACCATAAAGGGAAAATAAATAGCCACATCTATAGGTCATTTTATGTTACAGATAAACAGGTCATCCTCACTATGGTTGATGATGAATGGGATTGACTTTAATCTGAAAAGCATGTCCTACAAAATCTATTAATGTATATATTCATTAACATATCTGTTTCAAAACTGAATGAAGGTCCCATAACTCTTTTGCTCTAGAGATAGTAAGCATGTCAAGATATCACAAAATTGTTATATTATATTAACTTTTGTTTTTGTGCAGAGCCATTGAAAATACACTATCCTTAGGCTTATTGGGGAATAGATGTCTTGGGGTATTGGTGCACATTTCAACACTTGCAGATCTTTTCATCTGTAGATTGAAAACGGTTCAAATCTGGCTTAGGCCTGTAGTAACTAAAAGTCACGACCATCTGAAAGTTGGCTGATGGCCTGTGTTAAATGAACTGGTTGTCTCACTCTAGTTTCCAGAAGTGAGGTACATCTTTTTACAAACCACTATCACCACTTGGAATTAAGTGACACGTCTGATGGCAGTTTCAACAGAGATGTCAAAGATTGCACATGTGTAGAAACCAAATATTTCTCTCATCCTTAGTGATGGTCTTTTCAGAGCAGGGTTGAGGTCCACTGGCAGGGTAGTGTGGCAAATCTTAGCTTTGCCACGGCCTGTGTTGTGTCTCTTCTCTAAATAAATACTGTTGATTTGGCACCTTTCATAATTATCATGAAAGTAAAAAAAGGACGTCCAGGTTACTTTCAATGTAGACACATGAAAAAAAGGTGTTAATATGTATTTCCAAAATATTTATCAGTGTGAATATATGGCATTATAATACATTTGGCAAAATGTTGGTAAATCTTTGTTAAAGCTTTTTTTGTGTTTTAAATCATCTGCATGATTTGGATGAACAAGTAATCCTTCATCTTATTAATATGCTTAGGCCAGTCAATTGAAATCTTGATTTGAATATCTTTTCTGATCCTTATAGAAAGACTGGATATAAAGCAGCTCTTTGTGCTGAATTTGTCTGATCTTATCTGGATTTGGGGGAATTGTTTCAACCACAATTTTTGAAAATATGTTCCTTTATTTCTGTGGATGTGTTTATGCATTTTCAGGGAAATTTTCAATATTTCATCTAACTGCAGATTAATGCAATATTAAAAAACCCCAAACAAACAAATACAAAGGGGTATGTTTATTAAAGGGTGTTAAGGTAGCAGGTGTTAACGGCAGTGATAAGGGGTTTTACATGCGTAAAGGGTGCTGGGCAGGTAGTAGGCGTTCCCGTGTCAAGGGCACAATGGGCCATTTAATGTGTATTAACAGGACATCGGGCGTTAAGTTGTCAAGCAGGCACCTTAACACATGAAAATGGCTGTCACCCTAACGCTGGATAAGGGAGCACCAAGGAAAGTCAATGTAAAGATGATGGATGGAAGGACAGGTGGGTGCCGATAGACCTGCCAGATCCGTGGGCACCCTATGTGGCAGCCAGTAATTTGGACAAGAATGTCTATGTCCCAAATATTTTTTGAAATCATTAATGTTGGCCACCTGGTGATGGCCCCAACCCCAGAATTTGATTATTGTCCACCCCCCCCCCCTTTTAATGTTACACCGCTTTGACCCGGTGAAAAGCGGGATATAAATACAGCTAAATAAATAAATAAATAAAGAATGTGGGAGGTAGCTGAACTGATGCACTGGGAGGAGCTAATGTAAAATGGTGTAATGTCAGTGTGTGGCATAGGATGGGGAAGACGTGTCCCCCAGCGGAGTCAGAAGTGGCAGGATGTGTTCAGTGAAAGAAGGATGGAGCTGGAGTGGTGATGTGCAGATCAGGCACAGGAGAGTCGTGTGTTAAGAGCCAAAATGCAGGAAAGAGTACCTGTGTAGGCCATGGTGCAGCAGCTTGCACAAGAAAACATTACTGCACACAGCCGACAGAGATGGATGGATGGGCTTAAGGAAGGATGGCTGCAGAGGAGAGGGTGGTACGGGCTGGCAGCACCAATATGCCATAGGTGCCATCCCCAATGTATTTGTATTGTGTGGAAAAATGTGTCAGTTCCACGTGGAAGGCCTGATACTAGACATGTGGATCTCACACCTGTCCCAGCCATACAATCACCATACAACACTCTAGACAAATGTGCAGATAACAACTGGACAGGTGGCATCCAAACTGGGCAAATGGGGAAACGTACGGACATGAGGTGATAACTGCAGGTGGCTATCCAAGAGGGAGGATTCCGTCCACATGTACTGCAGAGATGTGATGGAGCCAACGCGATGTACAGTCACAGTCATGATGTCATATATGACTCATGTCTCACATGTAGGTTACAGTTGTATGCATGTAACTGCCTGTTAGTATATGCTCTTCTTCTAAATGACCCTTCTTCTCCAAGCCAGCAGGAGGTAGGATTTCTCTTCTATGTACCTCTCTGTCTGCCTCAGCTCCTTCAAGTCTGCTGCTCTAGACTCCAGAGATCGGAATCATTCTCTGAGATCAGGGAGCTCTGCACCAAGTGTACACATCTGACCTCTCACCAACTGGGAAGTAATCATACATGTAGCACTCAATGCAAAAGACTGGATAGCCCCACCTTGTTGCTGGACTGCTTCTGCATCTTTGTATTTATGAGTTGTTCAGTTGCTTAGATTTGCTAACAGAGTAGGAATACTGAGACTAAAGGAAGGACTTCAAAACGTTTTGGTATATTACCTGCTAATATTATGCAATTTCTGCACAGTGAACTGCTAATAATCTATGAAGCATTAATCACTTGCCGATTTAAATATCCAGTGATAACCAATTTCACTCTTAATTGGACAGTCTATAAATTAAGGGATGTGTATATAGTGCATGTATATAGTTCAACCCTGTTATCCAAGTTTGTACCCCTGTTCGATGTAAAACCAAACAGACTGTGTGTTTTGGTCACTTTGTTATACTGTAAACCGCGCTGATGCCGAATAGTGCGGTATATAAGCAACTGTAATAAATAAATAAATAAATAAAATGTGCCTGAGGTGGATGGGAGGGAAAAAATTAATTCCCTGTTTTCTTTTAAACTTTTAAAAGGCCTACCTACAGACTAGGGCAAATTAAATCTAAAACTTTTACTTACAGTGCTTGTCTGTTTTGTTTTAAATCTCTAAAAGGCCTACCAATAGACTAGAGCTAATTAAATCTAAAATTTTAAGCCAAGCCAATACTAGTGACAATAGCAGGGTGCCCTTACCACCCTGCTATTGTCACTAGTTATGTCACGCATTGACTACTCTAACTCTGTTTTCATCGGTCTCCCCAAATCCCAATTTAACAGACTCCAGAGGATCCAAAATACTGCTGCCCGCATCATCACCCACTCTTCCCTATGAGATCACGTGTCACCTCTACTTGTTCATCTTCACTGGCTACCTGTTCCCTTTCACTCCTGATTTAAGCTCCTCACCCTTATTCACAGAGCTCTTCACACCAATACCCCACAATACTTGGCAGATCTCATCACCTTTCACACTCCCAGACACACTCCTCGTTCATTTCATCTCAACCGCCTCAATCTTCCCTCCCCCTCCCTTGCTCACCTTCAGTCCACCTGTTCCTCAGCCTTCTTCTTCGCAGGCCCTGCCCTCTGGAATTCACTTCCCGCCTCCCTTCGACTGACTTAAAGACCCACCTCTTTTCCCTGGCCTTTGACCTTCCCTCCCCTTTTGTGTGATCCCAGCCTCTGCGTCTTGTCCTGTATCCCTTTTCTCTTGTAACTTCTCTTTCCTTCTCTCCGGCCTTGTGCCTTCTTTAAAATGTTTGTACACTGTAAACCGCTCTGTCTCCCCAGAAAGGCGGTATATCAAATGAAATAAACATAAACAAACATAAACTATTTCATGCTTTTAAAGAATTTAAGATAATCCACAATTTTTTTTGTTACAAGCTTTAAGTCACTAAATTTGCAAGCAAAGTTGTGCTCACTTACCCATAGAGGCTTTTTATGCTATCAGATTCCCCTCAGCTTGCTCTACAACTATATGTATGGATATGCCAAAATTGCAAAGAGGTTATACCTTGTACGCAAAAGAAATGTTAAGGTTTCTTCTTCTAAATTTTTTGAGAGATGCACTGTGACCCTTGTTTTTTTACATAATAACATAAGAAATGCCAAACAGGGTCAGACCAAAATCCACCAAGCCCAGTATCCTGTTCCAACAGTGGCCAATTGGTTCCCAAAAAGGTACACAAATTCCACAATGCTTATCCAGGGTTAAGCAGTGAATTTTCCTGGTCCTCTTTAATAATGGTTTATGGACTTTTCCTCCAGGAACTTGTCCAAACTTTTTTAAACCCAGCTACACCAACAGCTTTTACTACATCCTCCGGAAACAAATTCCAGAGTGTGATTACTCATTGAGTGAAAAAATATTCTCTTATTAGTCCTAAATGGGCTACATTGTAGCTTCATTGAGTGTCCCCTAGTCTTTCTACTTTTTGAAGGAGTAACAACCGATCTATGTTTGCCCATTCCACTCCATTCATTAATTTATAGACCTCTACCATATCTCTCCACAGCCATCTCTCTTCCAAGTTGAAGAGCCCTAACCTTTTAAGCCTTTCCTCATAGTGGTATCCTTCCATCCCCTTTACCATTTTGTTGGCGCAGATATCCATATATGCTAGGTTGTCAAGACCAAATGACATTTCAAGATTAGAATGACTGAACATAAAAGCAGGCTGCAGTATAAGAATATGGAAACTCCAATTGTTAAACATTGTAGGGATTATCAACATAGTTTTGCGGACCTAAGATGTTTGTTTAGATTACATTCCTCCAGACAATAGAGGGGGAGATTGGGATAAATCTGCTGCGGCATGAAAAATGGATTTTTAAGCTCCATACTTTAGAGTCTATGGGCTTGAATAATCACATTGATTGGAATGCATGCTGGTAAATAGCGACAGTTCTATCATGGCTCCTTGTTTAATTTGTATGAGTCACAATCTGTGATGAATGAAGTGACAGGAGGGTTAGGGATGCTTTGGGAGACTGACCTTGGAGATACCCTCTCAGAAAGACAGTAAGAGCGCTTGGGGGCAGAATTGTTTGCATTTCTCCATCAGCCTCGCTTACACAGTCTATATACTTTTTGGCTCATAGAGTAGTCCTGACACCAGTTAAGGTAGCTAAATTTGTCTTAGCTGGATCTAATAGATGTTGGTCATGCCAAGTAGAAGTGGGTACACTAGCACATATTATCTACTATTGCTCTGTGCTGCAAGTATTTTGGGACTCAGTATGGAAGAGGATTTGTGATATTTTGACCATTCAAACAGTTTTCTTTTCATATCCTTGTATGGAAATCACTGGTAGTAAACTGAACTCTTTCTGGGGTGAGGCATGTCTTTTGGATTACCTTTTGTCATTGGCCTTTCAATTGGTAATCTCGTGTTGGAAAAACAACTCCGCCTCGGATATCAACTGGTGATGGAGTACGATGTGTATAAGCCATACATATAAAAAGATAATTGCTCAGAAGTGTTTTTTTTGAAGATGGACAGTGTTGGAGCAAGCTAGATTTATTGCTATTACTACTACTACTAATCATTTGTACAGAGCTGTACATATAAATGTATGACACAGTCCCTGCTAATGAGAGCTTACGATCTAATCAAGACAAAACAAATAGCAAAACTGGGGATTAGAGTATGGTATGATATACACAAGTAGTGAAGAAGAGCGTGAGGAGCATCGGGATCCAAAAGCAGCCTCAAAGAGATGCATTTTTAGCCTGGATTTGAAAGTGCTAGAGAAGGTGCTTGAAGCACTGACTCAGGTAGTTTGTTCCAGGCATAAGGAGAAATAGAATGAAGTGAACGAAGTATGGAGTTGGCAGTGGCAGATCAAAATGTTATGGCTTAGCAATAAATTCTAATTTGTGGTTGGTGATGGTTGTAATGTTGTGCTGTCCTTCCACTAAAATGTATATGTAGTTATGTCAATTACCAAGCACTGAAATGCGCATTAATTAAGCATCATGCAATGGGGCAGGGTTGGGGTGGAGAGTGAGCTTTGAATGCACATTGCTGCTACTGTAGGTGTCAGTAGTATGTGCTAATTGCAATGTTGCAGTTAGTAGGGGTGCATCTACTGTCACCTCAGTAGGCGATGTTAGGTGTCCCCATGGTAATTGCCAAAGCCCGGAATGCACGTTAAGGGGCACATACAGACCATACCTCCAATAATTACCACAGTGTGGTGGCACTTAATACTATATGTGTTCATTTTGACTAAAAATGTATTTATTTATTTTATTTATTTATTTAGCTGGGCTTATATACCACTTTTTTCCGGGTCAAAGCGGTGTACAAGTAACAATGACCAATAGATTACATTAAACGGGTATTAATTTATGTACATCAAACAAGGTAGAACTTCTAATTTAACATATTTACAGATACATAGTAGACACATTTGTTGCAAAGATGGCTTATTTAACCTATTTACATGGTAGCAAGTACTAGTCTTGAATTCTTAATTACATGATAGTGGTGTCTGGATTTTTTTTTGGGGGGGGGCTATACAAAGGGGCCATAGTGTTCAATGAAGAGGTACGTTTTCAGCTGTTTACGGAAGGTGAGGAGGTTGGCTGTGGATCTGAGAGGGTTGGGAGTGTGTTCCATATGGATGGGGCGTAGAGTTCAAATAACTGGGCACAGGCTTATTTGCTGCTCTTTGTTCTGCAATGGGGATGATTTATTTATTTATTTATTTAACATATATTTATAACCCGCAACTTCCAGAGTTCAGTTGCGGTTCACAATAAAACAACATACCACATAGCAAAAAGCTTAGTTTTACATTGAACATTTTTGTAACAATAAAAGTAATGGGTAACAGCTTGAACTAATGCAAAATAGCAAAACTGGCTTATTAAACTATGTACAAAAAACTATATACAGGTACATGTTGGGGGTACTCAGAGTTGGATCGTAGAGTTTATAATAGCGTAATGTCTGTTAAATTTTTGGGATAAGTATTACTCTGTCATATTTTTAACCTTTATCTGAGTGTATCCAGGGGTTATCTATGTTGCCGTAGTGCATGGAGAATAAATAGGTTTTTAGTTTTTTACGGAGTTCCATGATTTCAGTTATAGTTCGTAAGTCCTCCGGAAGGGAATTCCAAATAGAGGGGGCAGCATGAGAAAAAGCTCTTTTGTTAGTTAATTTATTTGCTTTTATTAAATCATTAGGGGTATTTAGTTTGTTTGAGTATCCTTTTCTGTGCGTGGTTTTTTGAGATTCCATGCTAATTAGATTGCTTAATGGGATTGGGGCCATGTTGTTTAAAGCTTTGTATGTGGTTATTGTGGTTTTATATATTATCCTACTTTGAATTGGCAACCAGTGTAGGGAAGCTAATATTGGAGTTATGTGCTGGATTGAGTGTACGTTCATTATAATTCTGGCTGCTGCGTTTTGTGCTAATTGGATTCTTTTTATGTTTTGTTTCGATATACCTAATAGAATTAGGTTGGCAAAATCAAAGTGCGGTGTTATTGTAGCTTGGATTATATTAATGAAGTCTAGTTGGTGTACTAGCGGGCGTAATTGTTTAAGGATTTTAAGTTTAAAGTATATTTTCTTTATGGTGTTTCTGATG
Source organism: Ichthyophis bannanicus (assembly GCA_033557465.1). Taxonomy (NCBI): domain Eukaryota; kingdom Metazoa; phylum Chordata; class Amphibia; order Gymnophiona; family Ichthyophiidae; genus Ichthyophis; species Ichthyophis bannanicus. The sequence goes on along the minus strand of CM066033.1, from coordinate 294,437,478 downwards.
TGAGTGTTCATCGTTAGGTGAGTATCTAGAATAACACCTAGGTATCTTATTTCATTTTTTATTTTAATGTCATGGCTTTGTAATGTTATATGGGTTGGGGGGATATATGATTGATTTTTTGTTACAATTAGGACTTCTGTTTTTGAATGATTAATGTGAAGGTTTTGGGCTTTTAGCCATGTTGTAATTTCATTGAAGCATTCTGATAGTAATTTTATTGGTAAATTAGGAATCGTGAATGGGATGTACATCATAATATCATCTGCGTATAGATGATAGTATACACCGAATTTTTTAAAGATATCACTGACAGGTTTTATATAAATATTAAATAGAAGGGCTGATAGTGCAGAGCCTTGTGGGAGACCAATTTCTTGTTTATATATGGTTGATGTTTGGTTACCAATTCTTACATTTTGTGTTCTATTACTTAAGTAAGAGGTAAACCATTTATGTACAGTGTCTTTTATTCCTATTTGTTTCAGGTTATTAAGCATTATAGTGTGGTGAACACTATCAAATGCTGCGGAAATATCAATAAATAAAAGTATGAATGCTTGTTTATGATTATCAATTCCTTTGAGTAATACATCAGTTAAGATTGTTAGCAGTGTTTCGACTCCATGTTGAGGTCTAAATCCATATTGGTGGTCATCAAGTGGGTAGGATGAATCTAAGTATTCTTGTGTCTGAATTTGTACCACTTTTTCTATTATTTTAGCTAAAAAAGGGATACTTGAAATGGGTCTGTATGATTTTGGTGATGTTTTATCAAGCGTGTTGTTTTTGAGAATTGGACGGATTTGTGCATGTTTGAGCGTAGAGGGGAGGTGTCCTTGATGCAATGATAGGTTGACTATAGGGAGAATGTATGGTAGTAGTGTTGGGAGTGTACTTTTTATCCATGTTACTGGGCATGGGTCAAGAAAGGAGGTTGTGGTGTTGAGATTAGAGATGATGTTCTTTAGTGCGTCTTTTGATATGGGGTGAAATTTTGACCATTCATCTGAGCAGTGATGAACTGTATTTATATTGTTTAGGGTCATTGTAGGTTGCATAGATTTGTTTTGATAGTGGATGGCTAAGGTTTGTACCGATATTTCAGTGATTTCAGTGTTTGATGCTTGAGGATTATTAGTAAGATTTCTAGCAATTGAGAATAGTTCTCGTGGTCTGTTATATGATTTTGATAAGATTGCTGCGAAATAGGATTTTTTGTATTATCTAATGTGTCTTTGTATTTTGTGAGATGGTTGTAATATATTTCCTTGTTGATGTTTGATTTAGTTTTGCGCCATTTATGTTCTAATTTTCTTAGTTCTTTTTTCATTTGTTTTAGCGTATTGTTGAACCATGGAGTTCTATTTCTTTTTAAGTTAGGGTTTTTTTTGATTCGTTGATCAAGTTTGGCTGCATTATTGATTGTTACATGCCAGGTTGTTACAGCTTCATCTAGATTCATTGGAGCTGATGAGAGGTGAGGTATTGTTGTATCTAAGAAGTCAGTTTCATTAAATTTTTTGAATTTTGTAGTGGGGTCATTTCGTTTGTTATTTTTAGTGTTGTTGGTGTAGAATGTGAATTGAGTTTTGATGATGTAATGATCAGACCAGGGTATTTTTGTGTATTCTATGGATTCTGTTCTGAATAACTTGTAGAGTGTGTTTGGTAGGAGAATAAGGTCAAGGATGCCTCCTTTTATATGTGTTTTTGTATTAATTATTTGGTGATAGTCCATGTCTGATATAGACTCTAGGAACAAGTTGGCTTCTGATGCTGGAAGTGATGGGAGATTGAAATCTCCTAGCATGATTATGGGATTATGTTCAGAAGATGAGCCTAGGAAATCAATTAGAGAATCTAGGCTATCCGCTTTTTGATCAGGGGGTCTGTATATTAGGCAAATTCTACAAATGTTAGTTTTTATGGTTAAGGTGTCAATATTATTAGTTATAGTAGATGGTATTGTTCTTGCATTTAATCCCTTTTTTGTCATTATTAGTACTCCTCCTCCTTTTTTGTTAGGTCTATGTGTATAGTTTATATCGTATTCGTCGCTATTAAGTTGATTTAAATAGACTGTATCCGTTTCAGTTAGCCATGTTTCTGTTACGCATAACATATCAGGTTTTGAGTCTGTTATTAAATCATTGAATATGGGGAGTTTGTTTTTCATAGATCGGGCATTTATAAGTATGCAAGATAGAGAAGTGGTATTATTAATGTTAAGTTCTTTTGTTGTTTGTGGAGAATTAGTTTGTTTTATTTGTATAAGTCTGTGGTAATTTATTTTTGCATAGTGGATTGAGTAGGGGTGTCCAATGTATCTGTGATTTCTAATTGTGGATTGTATTATAGGGATTGGCATGTGATTTTTAGATGTTAAGCTAAGTGTTAGATCAATTAAGATTGTCAGTAAAATGCAGCTGTATGTTATTTTTAATATCATGTTGTTTGAGCGTGACATGTTCCAGAGTTGTGGGAGATTGTAGTGGATTATGTTGCTAGTAGCTGGTTTGTGTCTAATAGTAGCAATGGAAGTTGCAGTTTGTCTCCAAGTGTGGTAATAGCTGTATCTAATATTTGTAACAGTTTTATCTTATACAGAGTAGGGCATTGGTTGTATCTTTGATAAGACAAGCAGTAGTTAAAGAAATTCTGATAACAGTCTAAATCGTATAGTGACTATAAAATGAATTACTGGCAACAGTATATATATCAAACAGTAGGTAAAATTGACTTATACAGTAGTAGTATAAAATCAGGTTGAATCTATACTGACAACAGTATAAAACAGTAAAATGAATTGCTGTCAACAGTATCAGTAAATTTATACTGACAACAGTATAAACAGTATAAACAGTAAAATGAATTACTGGCAACAGTATATAGATCAGGCAGTGGTAAATTGACTTATATGGTTACAGTGTAAAATCAGGCTGAATCTATACTGTCAACAGTATACTTTCAATCTGTGCTTATAGAAGGTAACTACTGGCAACAGTAGAAATTAAAGTAGTATGCAGTGTGAATGTGCTAGTCACATTATCCTAATAAGACGCATTAATTAGTATTGCTATTGTATAGTGATACTGATACTAGCAATGAAGATTGGCTGGGATAAACGTGGAGTAGACTAATGTAATTAAACAATTGTCAGTTAGGAAGAAATGATTAGTGTGTTTGTGGATTGTCTTGTTGTTCTGCTGGGTTTGAATTCTTGGAGGAGTGTATGGAGGTAGGATTTATCTTGATGGTGGATGGCTTTGTGTGCGAGGAGGGGGGTCTTTCTAGAGGGAGCCAGAGAAGCTGTTTTAAGACGGGGGTGATGGGGTCATATTTTGTGGCACCTTGTATAATGTGTACCATTGTATGGAGGGCTGTGCGTAGTGGGAGGAGCGAGGGGCAAGGTAGATCCTGGTAGATTGAGTTGCAATAATTGAGATGGGGATAATCATGGGCTGTAGTGCAGAGCGGAAGTCCTATGGATCTATGAGGGGGCATAGGTGCTGAAGGGTTCTTGTTTTGTAATATATCATTTTGGTAGTTTTGTCTATTTGCGGTTTGAGGGAGAGAGCTTGGTCTAAGATGATGCCCAGGGACTTTATTTGGTGCTGCACTTTTATTTGGGTGGTATTCAGAGTAAGGTGGGTTGGTGGTGTGAAGGTATTGTCTTTTGTTATGAATAGTTTTTCTGTTTTCTTGTAGTTGATGGTGAGCCATTTAGAGATATCGTGGAAGCTTCGTAGAATCTGAGGGTTTTTAGGTTGTTTGGTGGTGAATGATCCGTAAAGCATGATATCGTCTGCGTAGATATGTAAGTTGATGTCATGGGATTCTATAATGGAGCAGAAAGGTTGCAGGTAGATGTTGAAAAGCAGGGAGGATAACGTGGATCCCTGAGGTACTCCCTGGGTCTGGCAGTGGGGGGAGATATCAACTCCAGTTTTTATTTGCTGGAGCCTGTTTGTCAGGTATGATTTGAACCACTGTAATACTGTGACTTAGATCCCAGTTGTTTGAAGACAATGGAGGAGAATGTCATGAGAGACTGTGTCAAATGCAGTGTTGATATCCAGGAAGATGAGAATGTATCTGTTTTGCTTGTTCTGGATCCACTTTATAAGAGTGTTTAGAATGGAGACCATGGACCAAGGCAACACTATGTAATGTAATGGTAAAGCTGCCATTCACTCTTTATCTAGAGCCTTGGCTTTTGCAATTACTGATCTGTGATTATGGAATAGCTTGCTGAATGAATTGCAAATGGAGACTGAGTTTTTAACTTTCAGAAAAAAGGTCAAACATATCCTTTTTTCTTCACAAGCATTTGCAGATAGCATTTAAAGTGGCTTTATGTCTTCCTAGAGATTTAAGTGCTTTTTTACTAAACTCCGCTAATGTTTTGTACTTAACGTGTGTTGTCAATGCAGAATAAGTGCAAAGGCTCAGTGTTAGTTGTCTGAGGCACCATCCGCGTGTTCCTGGCAGTTAACACATGGTGCAATAACATGGGTTTGCCTAATTCTATACAGGAATCATTAAATGAACTTGTGCTATGTGCCACGGTAACTGTGATCAAGCGCTAATGCGCTCTTCATGCACACGCTCCACCCCTAACCCGCCCACTCTGCACAGTGAATGCCAGTTACATTGCATTTTGAAGGACAGTAGGTTGCATGGAAACACTCGTTAACCAGTTTGTGAGGTTTAGTAAAACAGCCCATTAATTATTATGTGGTCTTGTAGTTTTCTCTAATTGTATTGTTTTATTATGTCTGTGCTTCATGTACCCTACTTAGAATGTATGATGGGTAGATTATAAACGATTTTAAATAAATGATTAAAAAACCCCAAACATTTTTAACATGCATTACAACTGTTTAACGTGCACAAATTAATGGTGGATGAGTTAATTCATAGGTTAATGTGCTTTAAATTTATTTTGTAAGCATTTAAGGGCATGTTTTTGAAAACTTAGCATGTCTTAATGGACATTAGTGCACACTAAGCATGATTGCAGCCATAGGAATGACTGGGCCGCGGCAGCACTTAGCACATAATAATAAACTTACTGCACGCTAAGAGGTATATTTACTAAACGGCAATAAAGGAGCAGTGTTTTCTGTGCGTTAACGGCAGCGATAAGGGGTTACCGTGCAGTAAGTGTGTTGGGCGTATTAAGGCATTCCAGCGTTAAAGGATGCTAGAGGACAGTTATTGTGCGGTAACAGGATATGCTGTGTTAAGGTGTCTGGCATGCACCTTAACTCAGGAAAGCCACTGAAATGCTGAAAGTGGAGCAGGGAAGCCATTGGAGAAGGTATGGATGCAAACACAATTGGTTGCTGATGGAGTTGAATCACCTGATGCCTGGCTATAGGGCACTGTATGTGATGAGCATGTTTGACCATACAGCAGGCCTATGCTGTTGACTAGGCAAGATAGGCAGCTGCCTAGTGATGATGGTCAGTGTGGGTGTTAGCTGTGTCATGGGTGGGTGGTGGCGGCAACGGAGTCAGAGGAAGGGATGCAACAGTGGGGGGTGCTGTGACAGGCATGCAGTCCTAGATGCTCCTGAAAGCATACACCATGCCATAAACTACATTATAGTGTCTGTGAGGTGTGGACATGTATCCAGATGTCAGTGTGTGGCATGCCATAGGCCAGGGAAGCCCAAGGAGAGAACATGCTGAAGCTGAGAAGTCCACCAGGGAAGCATGTTCTCTCCTTGATCACATGGTATTATGCCATAGGCCAGGACAGTGTCTGGGTAGAGGCAGCATGTTCCTGATGTGGGCAGCAAAGGGAGGATTGTCCAAGAGAGGTGTGCATGATATGACTAACTGCTGCAAATGACCCCTGATGGCCATGGTGGGGCACCTTACTGCCAGTAAGCTGCTCCACCATGAATCTCCTTGATGGCTAAATGGTGGGTTGCAGGGCTGTGCCATGCATTTTCCAAGCAGAGAGTTTGCATTGTGTGTGGTGGGTGGATGTATGGGATCATACAGGCCAAAAGCATTTGGCGTGTGTGAACCAAAAGTAGCAGTGCCATTGGGTACATGAAACACCATTTGTACGGGTGGGACTGACGCCTCAGCCTGTGAAATTGCAAGACAATACACCTGACAGAGTGGCATGATAGAAAGGGACAAGTTGAACCCATTTGCCCCCTATGGTTGGTGATTACAGATGTTAGCGGTTTGGTTTTCTAGCTATTATATTATCATTTTTTATTTTATACCTTTTATTGATTTTAATTAATGTTTATATTGTTTATTAATTATTTGATGTGTTTTAATTGTTACTGTTTTTTTCTTTGAGGTTTGCACCCTTATAATACCCCCCTGAAGAAGGCTGTAAGGCCGAAACGCGTAGGGGCAATAAAGAAAGGGGATTTTCCAAACATGAAAACTCTGCCGGTCTGGGTATCTGTTCTTTTTGTTCTAAAACAGAAAATGCATCCATACTAGTTGACCCAAATATATGCTACATACACATCACTAACCCACTGCAATGCGCTACAGCAGAACCACTAAAGCCATGCTCAAAGATGTCCATGATAGGGAATGCCATATTGGGCTACCCAATGTGTGGCCATAATGCATAGAAACATAGAAGAATGATTGGGTGTAGGTCACAGCAGAGCCAGGATTGTGCGAGGTGGGCACATGTACCCAGGCACAAAATGAACAAGTGAGAATTATTGCACCAACCAGTAGGCTACACCTCCAAAGAGCTGTACAGAGACATATAGAGCTACAGATCTCTAATCAAACTGTTTGCTGTCTGTGCCAGCATAGGTTGGGCCCTCCACTACCCATGAGGCACTGCACATACAAAACAGCTGTCTGCAGCTGAAGAACCAATGGAGGATGCACTGATCCAACATATCAGCTCAGTAAGATGCACTGGCTGCATGTGCTACATGAACATAACAACAAGCTGTGCTGCAGAGCGGTTTCAGATGTCACCCTGAGGATGAGAAGGGATGCCCAGCATCTGGTCTACTGAACCTGCACTGTTAGATATGCTCTTTGTTGCTTGTGCTATAGATCCACCTCACTGTTAGTGTGCGGTAAGTATTATCTGTAGTATGTTATGTTTTTTCTCTTTGTTTCTTGCATGCTGTAGATGACAGTGACAGCTTGGCCCTGTGTTCTGCCCATGTTGGACACTGACCCTCCGATAACTGTGCAGGTTAGTGCCCAGTATCAATATGCTGCTGCTATGGGTAGCCACAACAGTAGGATTGTATAGGCAGGCATGGGGCTATTCCTACTGTCCTGCGAGGACTCCAGTGAGTAGGTCATGAACCACTGCTGCCCCAACCATTGAGGACTAACAGTTAACTACAGCACAGGCAGTAAGACTGCCCCTGCTGCCTTTCAGTGGGCTCTGTTAGCCAAGCACAAACCAATTGCGTTTGGTCTGCTGATCAGCACACACGGCATGTGCGTAATGTGATCATGAGCACCCTGCCTTGGGATAATCAGTATTGACACCCAGCCGTTTGCTCAGTGAATGGCATCCCCAGACAGAGAATGCATCCACATCACTGGAGTCAAACTTTATAATAGCTCTATGTGGATTCATAGCTATGCTATGGTCACTTTTTGGTCATAGTGAGAGTGCCATCTCAGCATGACATACAATGGCAGACGGACACAATGGCATCTCAGCCAGTGATCCTACCATTGTGGCAGACACATCCAGGCCAGTCTGTGCTGTTTCAGGTGATACCCACATTCCTTTGTCTTTCCTTATTCACATTTTCCAAACAGGCTGGGGAAAACTTAGACAATGTGAGCCAAAGTGTAGTGCAGAAAGTCACAGGACAAAGGGAAGTCATACACACACACACTCTCATTAGTGCACTGTGCAAAAGTGGAGATGGATGGCATTCCTGCTTGACACTCCTGTATCAATGTCAGCTCAAGGATTGATAATGTGTGTTCTGTTTGAAGGTGCTATCACCGTGCCTTGGCCTCACCACATGTTATTACCATGTGCTATTAGCCTCCAATGAGCTGTGGATAGTGGAGTTGTCAATGCTGCTGGTGGGTGTTTCCACTCTTGCTGGCCATCTCCTTGAAGATTGCACATGCTGGAGCTGTACTTACACTGTCAGCTAAACTTTGTCCACAGGAAGATGCAATACAGAAACCCCAGCAGGAACCTGAACCTCTGCACATATACACACCATCCATGTGTGTTGCACCACTGTGCTTCCTTATGGGGATAACAGCTCCTGTTGCTGACATGCTTCACTTTGGTTGGCCTTTGGCACATGCTGCAATGCTCATGGCGCACATGACCAAGACATGGCTTCTGTCTGCTTCAGGCTGGTACCACTTCCCACGCCACCATCAACATCCCACCAGGCAGACATGCCCACGCAATGTCAGTGGTCGCAGTCCCAGCATTTCAACCATGCGTGTTTAGCAGGCGCCTTGGGCACAAGGACCGGATGGGGGGGCAGGGGCACACATGGACGGCCATACAGTCCCCCCCCCCCACCAGCTTTCTATGCAGAGGCACCATCACCGCCTGCCACCAATACATCTCGGGAGGAGGATGGCAATTACTGCTGTGGTATTTCCCCAGGCACCTGCATTTTCCAGCTACCTGGAGGGCTACGGCTGCAGGCGCTATCAGCCTCTTCCTCCACAGCTAGATTCAGTGCCACTGGGGGGGTGGTGTTGGCATCTCTGCCAAGGGTGCTATGTCCCTTGGACCATCCCATGTGGCACATCACCATTCCATACCAGCAGTTTATCTGTGTCCCACCACTGTCACTGTGTGATCATGACAGACATCACAGATGGTGCTGTGGATGGAAGGATTCCCCTATGTGAGGGGCTTACAAAGCTTAGATCTCCTCAACCTGTTGGTGAGATGGCTGGGAGAGATATGATAGGGGTCTATATAGTACTGAATGGTGTGGAACGGTTCATGATAGTTAACGCCATCACAATATGGGGGGACTAGGGGACAGGCACTGCCACTACAGTATAACACATTTCAGACACAATGGGGCATATAGTTTGTCATTCAATGCACTGGCAAACACTGGCACACAGTGGCAGTGTATGTCATGACAACTCCTCATATAACTGGGCTTCAGGAGGGTTTGGTCACGGTCATGGAGAAAAAGGTCATTATATGTTTATTTGGGGGACACTGAGAATCAGCTGCTTGGCCAAATACAGGCTTCTTTGACCATGGGTGTCCTTTCATGACCCACCTAGGTACCTGTGCCCCTGATTGGTCACTATTGAACTGAGGATAGTGGGCTTAAAGGAACTTGGTCTGACACAGTATGGCATATATTCTGAATTTATGTTCTTATACCCCTCTGTGCCATCCGGGCAGCTGTCTAGTCCACCATGTCCACCAGAACTCCCCACTGCATGACCACCGTGCCACCCCCTGTGCCCCATTTGCACCATCAGCATGGTGCCCTTTCCTACATGAGCACCATTCTATTGCTGCTAATGGAGCACTATATCACTATTTTGAGCTCCCTTGTCAGTGCATCACATTGCTGACACTTGAATAGTCTCTTTCCCCTCTAGAAACACCTTTTCCGCAAAGTTTTAATCGGCGATCGGGTTCCCAGCATTAAAGAGCTTTTCAGGCCATTGCACAATCGGCGGTATGGGAGCACATACTGTAACTGCGCACTCCCCGCCCCAGTCACGCCCACTCTCTGCCCCCTGCATCCTTAATGTCGCCGGTGCCTTTACCACACTTAAAGCAGCATTTTTTCGGCGTTAAGGGAGCAAGTGTACCGAAAGCCTGCGTTAATGGCACACATGATCCTTTACTGCCATTTAGTAAACATACCCCTAAGTGTTACTACACATACCCCTAAAATATTTTTAAAGGACACTAGTGAACTGAATTTGTGCTATTGTACATCCCTAGTATAATCAAAACCCTATTTCTGCTGTTCTTGGAAATAAATACTGTAACTTGAGCATAGTGTTCATTCAGTGGAATCAACTTTTGCCATAATTACTGGTGCAAGCCCCAAGGGTTAAAGTACCCACAGAGTTTGTGCCAACAAAGACAGCTTTGATTATTGCTGTCTTATGGCTAAATTTCACCATTCAAAGAGAGAAATTTGCAGAGGGTAATACAGCTGCTTAACTCTGTTCTTAGGCCACTAGATACCTTTAAAAATGTACCATCATAACCTACTTAATTGTCTATACTCACAAAAATTTAGGTACCCTATAAAATGTAGGCCAATAAAAATACCCTTTCAATGAATTCTCAGTGTTCTCAGACATATCAAATCATTTCTGCATGACAAGTTGACCCATGTACCTTACTGCTTGCTGTATCATTTTAAAGGACAGAAAAAGCAGGTTTGAGAAAGTGTTTCTAATAGATAATTAACTTTTTGACTATGATAGGATGATTAAGTTTCCATGGACATCACTAATGGCATAAATAACAGCAGAGCACCCTATATGAGTACATGACTGGTGGGGATGCCTTAGACAGACACCAGAAATGTAAGCCTGGCAGAAATGGAGCATTTATGCTGTTGGACGTTTAGGGTCCGATATTCTTTTGGGATGGCTATGCGCTTCTATGGCACATAGCCATCACCGCTGAACTATAACCTCGGATATATGTGGTATGGCATTGAATATCCAGGGTTGCCACACAGTCCACAGAAGCTAACTGGGTAGTGGTGTATTGAGATGCTGCCCGGCTAGATCCCATGGGTAAAGACTGGGCAGCTTTTGCTGTGCCTATCTTTTACCCACAGGTGCTAACCAGGCAGCGGTACAATATCGCAACTGCCCGGTTAGCAACTCATGCCATCTCTGCTCCTCCCTGGAATGCCCATGACACGCCCTGATGCTACATGGTTAGCACTGGGGCATGTAGCAGAGTTAATCAGGGATATTCAGAGGCACTAAGTATGTTAGTGCTACTGAATACCCCTCTAAACGGCATTTACATGGTTTACAGGTCTGTAAACTGTCTAAATTCCTTTGAATACTGGGCTCATAATTTCCATTTTTTGCCACTTCTGCCCTTTCTGTTTGTGATTATTGTATTTAATTCTGCTGTGAGCTGTCAGAGGGCACTATTGAATTGTCTCTGAAGAGAAAGGTGTGCTTTGTCATATGAGTTGCCAGTGGTGCACCTTTTTGATCAGTAAGGCCCCTTATATGCCTAAAAGCATGGGTTCTTTCATCCATCTTACATGACTATAAATCTGTCAGGTTTTCAGGATTTCTACATTGATTATGCATGAAGCATATTTGCTTGCAATGAGTCTAATGTGTGCAAAGGAGAAATTAGACCTTACCTGCTAATTGTCTTTCCTTGAGTTCTCTCCGGGCCAGTCCAGGAAAGTAGGGTAGTCAACCTCCTCTAGCAGCTGAGGGCTGAAATGAACTGAAACTCTTTGCTGACAGGCGCACTAGCTCCCTCTGGTGTCTGAAAGAGTTCCTCAGTCTCATAGTAGCAAAGCAGCGGTGTTAACTCTAAACTAAACTGGAACAAAACAACAAACACTAAAAACCTAGAGAGCTCCAAAAACAAAAGGAAACAACTAACAGGTACTTTCCGTTTCACATCTTTAGAAGCGCTAATTTGTGGTGTGCTTCCACAACGCTTATTACTTTACTTGTCTTTTTTTTTTTTTTTTTTGCATATCAGTAGCTAATGGACGCTGTTGAAACAATTCTCTTTCCAAAGTCAATGACGTCCCCAGCTTCGACTACCCGCTAGGCAACCCATAAGAGGCGGAACATCTGAGAGCCGAGGATGGCGACTACAATCAACGAGCAGCAAAAAACGACGGGCGGGTCCTGGACTGGCCCGGAGAGAACTCAAGGAAAGACAATTAGCAGGTAAGGTCTAATTTCTCCTTCCTATTCGTCTCTCCGGGCCAGTCCAGGAAAGTAGGGCAGTACCAAAGCAGTACTTACAACCGGGAGGGACCTGCGAGCCCCGCTATCACAGCCGAGGCCCCCACTGCCGCATCTGAAGATCAGCTGCTATAAATACATTAACAATCCCAAAACAAACAGTCAGATACACTAAGGAAACAACTAAAAGAGCCTTCAGCATTCACGCCCCAATAGCCTGGAATGCCCTCCCACCAGAATTGAGAGCTATAAACAGCCTAACACAATTCAGAAAAAGTCTCAAACACCACCTCTTCTTAAGCTATTTTCCAGTTTAATCTTTCAATTTCACAAGGGAAATACTACCGACATATTCAGACCAAGACAATCCCAAATGTGACTAATGCGTATAGATTATTGTAGATAGTTATATAGTAGACATAGTTTACCTTTTTTATTCCCAAGTTCTAAACCCCTGTTACTTGTAAAATGCAATACAGTTATCTGTATGTATATGTTTGTTTCATGTAAACCGCGCTGATGACAATAGTGCGGTATATAAGAGATGTTAAATAAATAAATAAATAAAATCTGCTCTTGCCTGAACATCCAACCAATAGTGCCTAGCAAACGTATATAAGGAGGACCACATAGCCGCTCTACAGATATCCACCGGAGGAATCAAGGCAGACTCTGCCCACGAAGTCGCCTGACCCCTAGTAGAATGCGCTCAGAGTCCCACCGGAGCCTCCAAGCCCCGAGATTGGTAAGCTGCACGAATAGCATGCTTAACCCAACGAGCGATCGAAGCCTTGGTCGCCGCTTTCCCTTTAGCCAGTCCCCCAAACAACACGAACAACCTGTCCGACTTTCTAAACGACTGCGTCGCTTTCAGATACTTGCGCAACACACGTCCCAAATCCAGACTCTTCAGTGATCGATCCCATTTCTCCCCTCACACGGACGAAAAACAGGAAGAAAAACCGGCTGGTTTAGATGGAATGCAGAGACCACCTTAGGCAGAAAAGACGGGACAGGCCGCAACACAATTCGTTCCTTTGAAAATTGAAGGTAGGGATCCCTGCACGAGAGAGCCTGTAAATCCGAAACTCGACGCGCGGAACATAAGGCAACTAAAAAGGCAGTTTTCCACGAGAGTTCCCGTAGCGAGCCCGGATCCCGGGTCTCAAACGGCGGCCGCGCCAGAGCATCCAAGACCAGATTCAAGTCCCACGGAGGAACGACTGGTCGCACCGGAGGCCGAATGATCTTGGCCGCTCTAAGAAATATACGCACATCTGGATGCGATGCAAGCGCACAACCACGCAGCTTACCTCTGTAACAGGCTAGTGCCGCCAGCTGTACCCTAAGAGTGTTCAGGGCCAGACCTTTGTCAAGCCCTTCCTGAAGAAAAGCTAAAACCTCCGGCAGTTGCACCGTCGCAGGCCGAATCCGCCGATCCTCGCACCATGCTTCAAAAACGCGCCACACCCTAATGTACGCTAAGGAAGTAGAGGTCTTCCAGGAATGAAGCAAAGTGGCTATTACCGATGGCGAATAGCCTTTTTGAAGCAAGCGTGCCCGCTCAAGAGCCAGGCCGTAAGCAAGAATCGATCCACCTGTGGCATTAACAGAGGACCTTGAGACAACAGGTTCACCCGATCGGGCAACCTCCACGGCGGAGCCACCAGCAAGCGCATCAAATCGGCATACCACGGACGCCGCGGCCAATCCGGCGCAATGAGAATCACCGTCCCCTCATAGGCTGCTATTCTCTGTATCGTCCGACCTATGAGCGGCCAAGGCGGGAAGACATAAAGGAGCTGCCCCGACGGCCAGGGCTGAACCAGACCGTCGAGACCCTCCGACATGTGCTCCCTGCGTCTGCTGTAAAACCGGTTCGCCTTCGCATTTGCTTGCATGGCCATAATATCGAGAATGGACTGACCCCACCTCAGAGTGACTGCGTGAAAAACTGCCCAATTGAGTTCCCACTCTCCGGGATCGATGGCAGTCCGACTGAGGAAGTCCGCTTGGACATTGTCTTTTCCTGCCACATGAGACGCTGAAATTGCTACCAGGTGCCGTTCCACCCAGAGAAAGAGTTGTTGACTCTCCTCCAGGAGCACAGCACTGCCCGTGCCGCCCTGCTTGTTGATGTAGGAAACTGTCACCACATTGTCGGAAAAAACTCGAACTGCCCGCCCTTCGAGCAGATTGACAAACTCCACGAGCGCTAAGCGAACCGCTCTCATCTCCAACCGATTGATCGACCAACAACTCTCCTCTTCCGTCCAGACGCCCTGCGCCAACTGCGTTAAACAATGAGCTCCCCAGCCGGAAAGGCTTGCGTCTGTGGTTAACAACACCCACTGTGGAACCGCCAACGGCATGCCCGCTTGCAGATGAGCCAGAACTAACCACCAGTGCAGACTCATCTTTACCTCCTCCAAACACGGCAGACGCCGAGAGAGAGGATGATCCTGCGGAGACCACCGCGTCAGCAATGCCTGTTGAAGAGGCCGCATATGCGTTCTGGCCCACGGAACGAGGTCTAAGGCTGCCGCCATTGACCCCAACACCTGTAAATATCGCCAAGCCGTGGGTGCCTGAAGGCGCAGAAAAGTCGTAACCTGCGAGATAATCTTTCGAACTCTTTCCGGAGGAAGAAAAACCGAGCTCTTGGCGGTATCGAAAAACGCCCCCAGATAGGTCAACTGCTGACTTGGGAGCAACTGACTCTTTCCTCGATTGATGACCCAACCGAGCTGCTCGAGAAAATCCACCACACGGGCCGTAGCTACAAGAGATTCCGCCCGCAACGGCGCTCTGATCAACCAATCATCGAGATACGGATGGACCTGAATCCCTTCCTTCTGAAGCGCCGCTGCCGCCACCACCATGACCTTGGTGAAAGTACGAGGAGCGGTAGCGAGACCGAATGGCAGAGCCCTGAACTGAAAATGACCCATGGGAACCGCAAAACGAAGAAATCTTTGATGGTCTGGCCGGATTGGAATATGCAAATACGCTTCCGTTAAATCTATGGAAGTAAGAAATTCCCCCGGTTTCACCGACCGGATTACGGAACGCAAGGTTTCCATTCTGAAATGAGGCACTTTCAAACAACGATTCACCATCTTGAGATCCAGAATAGGCCGAAAAGAACCTTCCTTTTTGGGAACCACAAAATAAATCGAGTATCGACCGAAACCGCACTGGTTTGCGGGCACTGGCACTACAGCTTGAAGATGCAATAAACGCCTTAAAGTGTCGTTGATTGCCTTCCGCTTTGCCAGAGGACCGCACGGAGAAGCTACAAAAGCCTTCCCCAGTGGCTGCGCGAAGTCTAGAGCATAGCCGTCCCTGATAATCTCGAGCACCCACTGGTCCGTAGTGATGGCGGCCCAGGCGGAGAGGAAGGTCTGCAAACGACCTCCCACAGGAATCTCCGTCTGGACCCGCGCCCCTTCTTTGGGGCTTCTTAGTGGAAGCATGCTGAGCGGAGAAATAACCCCTATTGAAACCTCGGGCTTCCCGAAAGGATTGACCCCTAGCCACAAAACGCCCCCATTGATAAGGAGCAAAACGGGACCCGCGGAATCTGCGAAAATCACGGCCTTGACCCCTCTGCAAGGAAGGCATCTTAGCCGCTCTCGGCCGGTCTTCTGGAAGACAGCCCCCCTTGGAATCCCCTAAATCTTTCACAATCTTTTCCAACGCCTCCCCAAAGAGCAGCTTGCCCTTGTAGGGAAGCTTACTGAGACGGGCCTTAGAAGAAGCATCTGCCGCCCAGTTACGTAGCCAGAGAAAACGTCGAGCTGCTATGACAGACGCCATAGATTTCGCTGAGATCCGAACCAAATCATAAAAAGCATCAGCCAGATAAGCTGCCGCCGACTCTAGCTTAGCGCCTTCCGGCGACGGGTCTTCTTCCTGATCAGGAGCACGGTCACCCTGAAGCCATCGTATAGATGCTCTGGAAACATATGCCCCACAGACTGAAGCTTGTAAGGCTAAGGCACTGGAGTCAAAGGCCTGCTTCAAGAGAGCCTCCAAGCGACGGTCCTGAAAATCTTTCAACGCCGTGCCCCCTTCTACCGGAATGGTAGTCTTCTTGGTAACTGCCGCCACTAGGGCATCGACTTTAGGCATACGGAACAACTCCTTTTCCTCCAGGGGAATGGGATACAGACGCGCCATAGCGCGACTGCCTCTCAAAGAGGCCTCGGGACACTCCCATTCAGAGTCAATCATTTGCTTAATAACTCTGTGAAGAGGAAAACAACGCTGTTCAGATTTAAACCCCTGGAGGAGAGGATCCTCCAATGGTTCTTGCTGAACTGTAGGAAGTGCAAGATTCAAAGCCGCAAGTGACTGAGCTATCAAGGCTCCTAACTCTTCCTTTCTGAAGACTCTGAAAGTATTAGGATCTTCCCCCGGTCCTAACTCACCTTCCTCCAACTCCCCGGGCCAAAAATCCAAACCAGTCTCTAACAGAAGCTCCCCATCCTCAGGAAGCAGAGACCCAGAACTCAGAGGCTCCAAACCCCCTGAGGCTGGCTCTCCCCCGGGGCACATGTAGGAGACCCCTTCACCTGTGTCTGATTGTGAAATCTCCAGATTCGACCCCCCTGCCTTGCAGGCTGTAG
Source organism: Ichthyophis bannanicus (assembly GCA_033557465.1). Lineage (NCBI taxonomy): Eukaryota > Metazoa > Chordata > Amphibia > Gymnophiona > Ichthyophiidae > Ichthyophis > Ichthyophis bannanicus. The sequence goes on along the minus strand of CM066033.1, from coordinate 294,420,944 downwards.
CGGGAGCCAAAACAGACTGTGATCTCTTCATCAAATAAGCGTTATGAAGAGCCACAATAAACTCCGCGGAGAAAAAGGACTCCAAAGGACCGACCTCCTTAGGCACAGGTAATTGTTCTGCTCCCTCAGCCGAAGAAGCCTTATGTGATTTTGCTCTCTTTTTCCCCGACTTAACTGGCAGCGCGGGAGAAACCGGCGGCTGAGGCAAAATGGCTGCCGTTCCCGCTCTGTCAGACCCGCTCGCAGCCTTAAGCAACTCCTCATCCTTTGCTTCCTTGCGCTTCGGAGGCTCCATGAACCCAGCAAAGGAAGAAAAAGAGAAAGAGAGAGAAAAACAAGAAGAAGCTCAACTCGACGCGACGCCCCAGAGCCGGCTGCGAATTTACGGCGCCTCAGAGTGTCCCGGATAAGGAGCCAACAACGCGCAATTTCAGGCCACGGTGGCTTAAAAAATGCAAGCGGAAGCGTCCCGCAAATTAGAAGCACCTACCTCAAAAACCAAAGCGGGTGTCTCTCGCTGAGCAAACCGCATTCCCGCTGCTAGCGGGAAGCCGGAATTGCCGCCATTAGAAATAGAGAAGTGTTCCCTGGGGCTCCCAGCGAAATTCTCAGAGTGAATGCCAGTCAATTAAAAATACCCCCCACAAGCAGGCTCTGCTTGTAAAATAAAAACACCCCGACCCGGAGAGTGATTGAGAAATAAATAAAAAGGTATTGCACCCACAGTAGCACAGGATCAAAAACGGAAAGCAGCTGCCTGGGATCACCCTGCTAGAGTGTTTCAGGCAGCATGGAAATTATCTGAAAACACTCTCTCAGAAGAGACAGCAAACAATTTTCCAAAATAAAAAAACTCTTAATTGGTAGTTTCTCAGGAGCCTGTCAGCTATGCAACCATCTCAGCTGCTGAGGACTGAAAGACTGAGGAACTCTTTCAGACACCAGAGGGAGCTAGTGCGCCTGTCAGCAAAGAGTTTCAGTTCATTTTAGCCCTCAGCTGCTAGAGGAGGTTGACTACCCTACTTTCCTGGACTGGCTCGGAGAGACGAATAGGAATATATCTCATGTGGATTTATCATGGAAATCCTAAAAATGACCCCTTGAGAACTTGATTTGCTGACCCCGTTTTAAAGCAGATTTAAACAAGGCTGCCTAGGGATTGATGTATGGGCAAACATTTTTGGTTTCTTGCTTTTACCCCATACTGACATACCGTGAACACTGTTCTGTGCAATTCTTTTGCCCTATTCCAGATGTTATACAATGCAAATCCTAATCCACCACTGTAAATAATATCCACTTTAACCTAAACCAACAATCATTTACAAAAGGTGAACAACGAAACTATCCTTTATATAAGCCCAACAAGACCTCAAATAGCAGCCTGAGCTACATAAGATCAAACAACGACCTTCCAATATAACGGCCCAACAGGCCTGTCCTAGAGTACTCCGATCTCATCATCAGTCTTGTCATGGCAATTCAAACAGTCTTTATAATAAAAATGCATGTTTCTCATACACAAATCCAACAATACCTGACACAATATTACGTTTCGATAAGTAACATTACAATTAGCTGCATCAGGGGAACATCTTCTGCATAAATTCATCCATACAATATCCAGAGAAACAACCTCCTATAAGGCTGAGTATCCATATACTATTCAAACACTTTTAAATAGAAGACTTCTTAAATTCAAATGGTCACATGGTCAACAAACTTCTCATTCATAACAAGGTAAACCAATTGATTCAACCCAGAAGGTTCAATGGATCCAATTTTGTGCATCCATATATGTTCTCTGAAAGGACAGCCGGGAAACCGGCTGGTACTTTGGTAGGTCTCTCTCTCTTTTGCTTTAACAGATACCTAAGCTCCACCAACTGAACAATGGCTGGGAAAAATCGTATCATTAAAGCTGTTGCCCCCATTACAGCTTCTGCCTCTGTCCAGACAGAGGTGCCAATGCCAGCTGAAGGACCGGTTCCATGTACAGGATGCCTGCATGCTGAAGCTCTCAGGAAACAAGTGGAGGAACTCAGAGATGAGTTGGCGAGGCTGAGGAGCATTCAAAACAGTGAGAAATACATTGATGAGATGCTTCTTGCAATATTCAAGCTTTCCAGAGGAGGAGAAGATGGACACCTACAGAATGATGAAGGTTGGACACAAGTCACCAGGGCCTGCAGAATCATCAATCCAAATTCTCCAGCTCTTGAATTGAAGAACCATTATGCAGCCCTGGAAGTGGAAGAGGTGAAAGCATCCCTGGAAAGGGAGGAACCAGAGCTCAAGCACCCCAAAGTTGCAGAATCACTGACCACAAGGAAGCAAAGGGTAGTGGTGGTTGGTGACTCTCTTCTGAGGGGTACTGAGGTGTCCATCTGCCGACCAGACTTGATGTCCAGAGAGGTATGCTGTGGCAAAATCTGAGATGTTACGGAGAGTTTGCTGAGACTCATCAAGCCCACTGATTATTACCCAATGTTGCTAATCCATGTCAGCACAAATGATACTGCCAGGTATCCCTCTGAGCATATCAAAAGTGACTTCATGGCTCTGGGATAGAGGGTGAAGCAGATAGGGGCACAGGTGGTGTTCTCTTCAATCCTCCCTGTTGAGGGTAAAAGCCAAGGCAGAGAAGCTTGCATCCTGGAGATGAATGCATGGCTGCGTGGATGGTGTAATCGAGAGCGTTTTGGTTTCCTGGACCATGGGATGCTGTTCCAAGAGTTGAAGAGCATAGATGGCATCCATCTGTCCAAGAAAGGTCGACGTGCCTTCAGTAGTAGACTGGCTAATCTACTGAAGAGAGCTTTAAACTAGATTGGTTGGGGTTGGGTGAAGAAAGCCCCCAGGTAAGTAAAAACCCCCTGGTAAGTGAAAAATTAAATACCTTTATGGAAATGGGTAAAAGGGGCAACATATGGAAAGCGGTGTGTATAAATGCCCATAGCATGGGAAATAAGATCCCAGATGTCAAAACTTTAATGGGAGAGGCTGACTTGGATTTAGTGGCAGTTACAGAAACATGGTTCACAGAAAACCATGACTGGGATGTAACTATACCAGGTTATACTTTATTCAGAAAGGACAGGGGAGGAAGAAGGGGAGGAGGAGTGGCACTATATGTTAAAAATAATATTAAAGCTTTGAAACAACAGAGCTTAAAAAGGAGAGAGGAGGCACTGTGGGTTAACTAGAAAGAGAGAAAGAGAAATCTATTTGCATTGGCATGATAAACAGTCCTCCCTCACAGGAGAAAGAGGTTGATGGAGAGTTAATTGAAGACATACGCAGCATTGCTAGGAAAGGGAAAGTGCTACTGATAGGGGATTTCAATATGCCAGACGTTGACTGGCACATTCCTGCTGCAGTATCATCTAGAAGAAAGGAGATCCTGGATTCTTTACAGGGAGAACTATTCAGGCAACTGGTAACAGACCCCACACGTGAAGGGGCCATACTGGACTTGGTGCTAACCAATGATGAAAGTGTTTCTGATGTTATAGTTGGAGATCATTTTGCATCCAGTGATCACCAGATGGTGTGGTTCAGTATTAGGAATAGGGCTGTTAGAATCCATTCAAAAACAAGGGTATTAGAATTTAGGAAAGCTAACTTTGCCAAAATGGGCCAATACCTCAGGGAGTCATTAGTGGGATGGGAACAGCTGAGGGATGTAGAAAAACAGTGGGCAAAACTGAAAGGGGATATTTTAAGGGCAACCAACCTTTTTGTTAAAATGGTAAATAAAGGTAAAAGGAAAAGGAGACCACTATGGTTTTCGAAAGACATTGCTGAAAAAGTGAAGAAAAAGAGGGAGACCTTCGTGAAATACAAGAGATCACAGAGAGAAGAAAACTGGCATCTACAGTATATTTGAAAAAACGTAGAGAAACTACAAAGTAGTCAGGAAAACACAGATTCAAAAAGAGGAGGAAATAGCAATAGGAAATGCAATAAAATGGGGGGATAAGACATTTTTCAGATATGTTAGTAAGAAAAGGAAGGGCAAAAGTGGTATTGTCAGACACAAGGGTGAAGGGGAGGAATATGTAGAAGCTGATGAGGATAAAGCAGAATTGCTTAACAAATATTTCTGTTCTATGTTCACAGATGAAGAACAAGGAGCAGGACCTCAGAAAACATCCACAAACAGGAACAAAAGCGAGGGGCATCTTGAACAATTTTCAGAAGGCTGTGTTCGTGAGAAACTAGCTAAACTTAAAGTAGACAAGGCAATGGGACCGGATGGGATACATCCTAGAATACTGAAGGAACTTGGGGACGTTCTAGCAGCTCCACTGACTGACCTTTTCACTGACTGGAGAGAGGCTCATGTGGTCCCTTTACACAAAAGTGGAAATAAGGATATGGTTGAAAACTACCGGCCATTAAGTTTAACTTCGGTAGTGAGTAAATTATTGGAAACGCTGCTAAAAGAGAAAATAGTGTGATTTCTGGAGTCCAGCGGATTACAGGATCCAAGGCAGCATGAATTCATCAGAGGTAGGTCTTGTCAGACAAATATGATTGATTTCTTTGATTGGGTGACCAGGGAGTTGGACCAAGGGAAAACCCTAGATATGGTATCTTTAGATTTCAGTAAAGCCTTTGAAACCGTTCCGCACAGGCGACTTATAAACAAACTGAGCACCCTAGGGATGGACTCTAAATTAATTGCTTGGGTTAGAAATTGGTTGAGTGGAAGGTGACAAAGGGTACAGGTAAATGGAGCTCACTCTGAGGAGAAGGAGGTTACCAGTGGTGTGCAGCTGGGATCTGTCCTCGGTCCGATTCTTTTTAACATCTATGTTAGTGATACAGTGGAATGGCTGTCGGGTTAGGTTTGCCTCTTTGCAGATAATACCAAAATTTGCAATACAGTAGACACTCAGGAAGGTATAGATAACATGAGGAGGGATCTAGCTAAGCTTGAAGAATGGTCTAGAAGTTGGCAGCTGAGATTTAATGTAAAAAAATGCAAGGTCATGCATTTGGGCTGCAGCAATGCAAGGGAGCAATATAGTACAGGGGGTGAAGTACTTTCGTCCACTAAAGAAGAGCGGGACCTAGACGTGATTGTGTCTGATGATCTCAAAGTAGATAAACAGGTAGAAAAGCTAGAAGGATACTTGGGTGCATAGGGAGAGGAATGGCCAGCAGAAGAAAGGAGGTGATAGTGCCTCTGTATAAGTCTTTGGTGCGACCTCATTTGGGGCATTGTGTGCAATTCTGGAGACTATCTTCAAAAGGATATAAACAGGCTTGAGTCAGTACAGAGGGTGGCTACTAAAATGATTAGTGGTCTTCATTATAAAGCATATGAGGACAGACTTAAGGATCTTAATATGTACACCTTAGAGGAAAAGTGGGATAGAGGTGATATGATTGAGACATTTAAATACCTCCATGGCATAAATGCACGGGAAGAGAGTCTCTTTTGATTGAAAGCAAGCTCTGCTATGAGGGGACATGGGATGAGGGTGAAAGGGGATAGATTCAGGAGTGATATGCGGAAATATTTCTTTAAGGAAAGAGTGGTGGATTCGTGGAATAGTCTCCCAGTGGAGATAGTAGAGATGAGGACAGTATTTGAATTCAAAGAAGCATGGGACAAACACAGAGGATCTCTAAAGGAAAAAAAAGGTGAAATTAGGTCTTACCTGCTAATTGTCTTTCCTTGCGCTTTCTCCGGGCCAGTTCAGGGAAAGGTAGGGTTGTCAATCCCCTTTAGCAGCTGAGGACTGAAGACTTCAAGTTTTCTTGAGAGCTGAAGTCACTCCCCCTGAGGACAACCAGGCAGTCTTCTCCTGACAAAGCAGTCAACCAGTAAACATCTGAAAACACAAGGTTAACTCTTTACAAACTGATAATGCTCTATATTCCCTCGGAAGGAGCAAGCACCAATAGTTCTCGTCTGTATGATTTCCTTTTTTTTTTTTTTTTAAATATTATCTCACGTCTCTTAGAAAGTGCGTAGAAGCCCCAAGTCCCCCCATCTGCATGAAACAAGTATCTGGATATCATTCTTGCGCTTCGGCAGAGGTACCCGAAGTAGACAGGGTGGGACCCTGGACTGGCCCGGAGAAAGCTCAAGGAAAGACAATTAGCAGGTAAGACCTAATTTCACCTTCCTTATCGCTTCTCCGGGCCAGTCCAGGGAAAGGTAGGGCAGTACCAAAGCAGTACCTAAACTCGGGAGGGACCCGCAAGCCCCGCGATAAGAGCCGAAGCCCCAACCTTCGCATCATCTCTGGCCTGAACATCCAACCGGTAATGCTTCGTAAACGTATGCAATGAAGACCACGTAGCCGCTCTACAGATATCCACTGGCAGTACAAAGGCAAACTCCGCCCAGGAAGCCGCCTGAGCTCGAGTGGAATGAGCTTTCAGACCAAGAGGCGGAGTTCGCCCTCTGGCTTCGTAAGCTGCTACAATAGTGCACCGCACCCACCGAGCAATCGAGGATTTTGACGCCGCCTGACCTTTCTTTGCCCCGGCATACTGAACAAACAGTCTGTCCATCTTTTGAAAAGGCCTAGTGATCTTAAGGTACGACTTTAAAACACGACCAAGATCCAACTTGCGGAGAGCACAGTCCATCGTTGAATCCGAGAGATCCGAAAAAATGGGTAAGGCCACCAATTGATTAACATGAAAAGCGGACAGCACTTTGGGCAGAAAAGAAGGCACCGTCCGCAGCAACACTCGCTCCGGTAGGAACTGAAGATAAGGCTCCTGACAAGACAAGGCCTGCAAATCCGAAATCCGCCTTGCAGAGCACAAGGCAACCAGAAACGCTGTCTTCCATGAACACTCTCGCAAACTTCCCGAGGAAGCCGACGCAAACGGCGGACGGGATAACGCCTCCAAAACGACATTCAAATCCCACAGAGGCACTATTTGACGTACCGGGGGACGGATTATTCTAGCCGCCCGAAAAAAACGTTGCACATCCGGGTGCGCCGAAAGACGGCGATTCTGCACCGACCCCCTAAAACACGCCAGCGCTGCCAAATGAACCTTAAGCGTACTGAGAGCCAAACCTTTATCCAACCCCTCCTGGAGAAATAAAAGCAATTGCGGTAAGGTAGACGATCGAAGAAGAAAGTGGCGCCGTCCACACCAATCCTCAAATAGCCGCCACACCCGAACATATGCCAGGGACGTCCCTGGCCTCCTAGACCGAAGTAAGGCGGCTACGACGGAACTCGCGTAACCTCTGCGTTTCAAGCAAGCCCTCTCAAGAGCCAAGCCGTAAGCAAGAAGCGATCCACCTGTGGCATGAGCACCGGCCCTTGACTCAACAGGTTGATCCGAACTGGAAGACGCCAAGGCGAATCTATCAAGAGCCGAATCAGATCTGCATACCAAGGACGTCGAGGCCAATCCGGCGCAATCAGAATCACGGTACCTGGGTGTGCCGCTATCCGCTGAATAATGCGACTTAACATCGGCCAAGGAGGGAAAACATATAAGAGAGAGTCCACCGGCCATGGCTGAACCAGAGCATCTAGACCCTCTGACATGTGCTCCCTGCGTCTGCTGAAAAAATGGTTCACTTTTGCGTTGCTGAAAGTAGCCATGAGATCCATAATTGGCTGCCCCCAACGCAAAGTCAGCTCATGAAAAACTGCTACGTTCAGTTCCCACCCGTCGGGATCGAGCACATTGCGACTGAGGTAATCGGCCTGCACGTTGTCTTTGCCGGCCACGTGCGCCGCCGATAACGCTAGAAGACGGCTTTCCGCCCAAGACATCAACTCCTGACATTCGGTGAGCAGAGAGAGACTCTTGGTCCCCCCCCTGCCGATTGATGTAGAAAACCGTCACTGCGTTGTCGGAAAAAATCCATACTGCAGTCCCCTTGAGGAAGCTCTCGAAGCTCTGAAGGGTGAGACGAGCTGCGCGAAGCTCCAGCCTATTGATCGACCACGAGCTCTCCTCCGTGGACCAACACCCCTGAGTTACTTGCGATCGACAATGAGCCCCCCAGCCTGCGAGACTGGCATCCGTGGTTACTAACACCCATGCCGGTTCCTGCAAAGGAATCCCGGCTCGGAGATGAGCGGGGTCTAACCACCACTCCAGACTTTGCCGCACTAGAAAGCAACGCTTGCTGTAAGGGACGCATGTGAGCTTTGGCCCACGGCACTAGATCCAAGGTCGCCGCCATGGATCCCAAGAGTTGCAAATAGGTCCACGCCGACGGAGCCGACACCTGTAAAAACGCTTGCACCTGCTGCAAAATTTTGTTCACTCTGACCTCAGGCAAAAAAAACGCCCCTCGAGCCGTGTCGAAGAAGGCCCCGAGATAAGTCAGTTGCGACACCGGCTGCAAGTGACTTTTGGTCTGATTGATGACCTAACCGAGTTGTTCCAAAAGCTGAACCACTCGAGCTGTCACCGCCACCGAGGCCAATTGAGAATCGGCCCGGATCAGCCAATCATCGAGATACGGTTTCGTGAAAGTTCGCGGAGCCGTGGCTAGACCAAATGGCAACGCTCGAAACTGGAAATGACCCATAGGCAGGGCAAATCGCAAAAATTGCTGATGAGATGGCCTGATTGGAATGTGTAGATACGCTTCCGTGAGATCTATGGACGAGAGAAACACTCCCGGCCGCACCGCTCGAATTACGGTACGCAACGTCTCCATGCGAAAATGAGGCACTCGCAAGGCGCGGTTTACGCACTTGAGATCCAGTACTGGTCGAAAGGAACCTTCCTTCTTGGGAACCACGAAATAGATCGAGTATCGACCGCAGCCGTACTGGTCTCGAGGTACTGGAACTATCGCCTGGAGACTCAAGAGGCGAGAAAGTGTGTCGGAGATTGCTTGTGACTTCAGACCTGGAGCACAGGGAGACATCACAAAAGCGTCCGACAGAGGGCAAGCGAAGTCCAGCGCATACCCCTTCTAGACTACCTCCAACACCCATTTGTCTGCGGTGATCGCGGTCCAGGCTGGAAGAAAGTCCTGAAGGCGCCCGCCAACAGGAACTGGCGCCTGGACCAGCAAACCTTCATTGTGGTTTCTTAGCCGAGGGCTGAGGAGCAGTGAAGTAGGACCTGCCATAACCTCTTGCCCCTCGAAAGGACTGTCCGCGAAACCCGGCACGGCCTCTGGAATAGGGAGCAAAGCGCGCTCCCCGGAATCTGCGGGTGTCCCGACCAGAGCCTCGGAAACCCCCTGCTCCTCTAACTGGCTTGGGCCTATCCTCTGGCAAGCGCCCTCCTTTGGAGTCTCCGAGATCCTTAACAATCTTTTCTAACGCCTCTCCAAAAAGCAATTTCCCCTTATAGGGCAATTTACTAAGACGTAACTTGGAGGAAACATCCGCTGACCAGTTACGCAACCACAGAAAACGCCTGGCGCGACCAGCGACGCCATGGTCTTTGCGGCAATCTGCAGCAAATCATAGAAGGCGTCCGCCATATAAGCCGCTGCTGACTCTAACTTTGCACCTTCCGCCCCAGTTGCAGAAGCGGCATCCACCGAAGCGTCTCCTTGAAGCCACCGAATGGACGCTCTAGAAACATATGCTCCACAAACGGCAGCCTGTAGCGCCAAAGCGCTAGAATCAAATGCCTGCTTAAGCAGAATTTCCAATTTCCGATCTTGGAGGTCCTTCAGCGCCGCCGCTCCTTCCACCGGAATGGTAGTCTTTTTGGTCACTGCCGACACTATCGCATCCACCTTCGGCAGGCGCAATAAGTCCTTCTCCTCCTGCGGCATGGGGTAAAGGCGAGCCAAGGCGCGACTCCCATGGAGAGTAGCTTCCGGACACTCCCACTCAGACTCAATCATCTGTTTTATAACGCGGTGTACCGGAAAACAGCGCTGTTCCGCCTTAAACCCCTGTAACAATGGATCCTCCAAAGGATCCTGAGAAGCTGAAGGAAGAAGGAGGTGTAATGCTGATAAGGACTGCGAAATAAGAGCACCAAGCTCTTCCTTGTGAAAAACCCGAAAAATATTGGGGTCCTCGCCGGGTGCAATTTCACCCTCTTCTAGCTCCTCTGGACCTAGGTCCAAGCCGGCGTCTGAAAGAAGCTCTCCATCCCCCTGACCCAGGGGTTCAGAGACCCGAGTACCAAAGGGATCCAACGGGTCCGGTATTAGCTCTTTCGGCTGAGAAGGACCCTCTCCAGGATCCTCTGCCACCGGAGCAACCCCCGGTAGTGTGAAGGAGGCTGGAAGCGGCACCGCAGGTGTTGTCTGAGAGGATTTAAGCAAAAACGCTTTGTGCATCGCCAGAATGAATTCTGGAGAAAAAAACGACGAAATCCCTTCCTGAGCTTCAGACAGGGACTGCGGAGGCTTAACTTGCTGAGAATTGTCCTTACTGGACTTAGCCTTTCTTTTCCCAGGCCGGTGCTGTTCCGCGGGCGAAATGGCCGGCGCGCATAAAATGGCTGCCTTTCCCGCGGGTAAAGACGGCCTCTCAGCCTCCGACAAAAGCTTCTCCGCCATCGACCTTGTGCACACTGCGCTCAGCTCTCCCGGGGGAAAAAAGGTCCTACTACCCGTGCTACAGTGCACCAAAGTCAGACCGCCGCCCGCTCGCACCGCGATGTTAAAAACGGCACCGCACCGCCCAACACACTCCCCCGAACAGACTCACCTGACCGGGCAGAAGAACGTGGCAGTGCCGAGACTTCGTCCCGCTGCTAGCGGGACGTGCACAAGAGCGGCGTTCACTGAGGCAGAGGAAAAACTGGGGCTCCCAGGTTCAATCTGCTTATAGAGAGACGGAGGCGGATAAAAAGGTAGGCTCTACCTTACTCTACAATTCAGCACTAATTACTCGAAGTCTCTAACGTCCCGCTGACAACTCTGGGGACTAACAGGAGTTCCCGGGAATATAGAAGAAAATCAGCCCTGCTAGAGCCAACTTGTATTCCACTAAAGAAAAATAAAATAAGAACCAATTTTCTCATGAGGGAGAGAGACAGAATCGATCCTCTTAAGCTGCTGAGGACTGAAAGACTGCCTGGTTGACCTCAGGGGGAGTGGCTTCAGCTCTCAAGAAAACTTGAAGTCTTCAGTCCTCAGCTGCTAAAGGGGATTGACAACCCTACCTTTCCCTGGACTGGCCCGGAGAAGCGATAAGGAATGTACTGTTGTAGTGGTTGATATGGAAGGACACACTAGATAGGCCATGTGGTCTTTTTCTGTCGGCATGTTTCAATGTTTCTAATTAACTGCTTCTTATAATCACGCCCCCCCCCTCCAAGTACATGGCAAGTGCTCTAATACCTGCCACCTGATATCACTAATCGAATGCTGACATTGCACCCAATGTGCTACTAATGGAGCAATATCTACCCTATTATTGATCTGACTCTTATGTTCTGTCAGACACACTCAAATTTTTCTTGTGGTACAACCAACATAAATCAAGGAGCAAGGGCAGATGATCATATAAACAATCCCCATAGAATCACAAGACAAATATTACTACAATGAAAACATTCTGCCATTAGGATGAGTCTAACTAGGTCCAGTTAAAGCCAAATCACACCAGCTACACCTTGAGCAAGAATAAAGTCCATTTGATTGAATGTTCATATTCTGTGGCATACCTTGGTCAATAGCTCCCCCAAATTTCTGCCTCTCGTAAAGGCTATCCTCAACTGACCCGCCAAACAAGAGTGTAGCAGAAGGGGGTCAGAAGCAGCAGAGCATGCTTTTCACATCACAGGCACCAAAGTAGTGGCATAAAACCTCCATGCTGCCCAGCAGGGTCTGCCAGCCTAGGTGGCCATCTAGCCTAGCTAGTGGATGGGCTGGTCCTGGACAGAAGAAATCAGTAACCAGAGCCTGAAACCAACATGATCAGTTAAAAAATAGTCAGACAACAAAGGTAGAAAACTAATTTTATTTGCTATTTAGTAATTAGCCAAACGACTACAAAAAGATCTGTGCGGATACAAATTTGCCAAATAGATGATGTCATACTCTCATCGTCCTCTTCAAGAAAAATTTGTGCTAATACAACAAAAGTACTGCACTTTTGTTATATTAGCATAAATTTTTCTTGAAGAGGACGATGAGAGTATGACATCATCTATTTGGCACATCACAAGTGACATTGAAAGCTTGAAACAGGGTCCTTGGTTTGACCCGAAACGCAGTACTGTGTAGCTACTGTGCTGTTTCAAGTGATCTTCTGCGGTTGCTACTGTCTTCCATGAATTGCGTTGGACACTGCTGCGAATTTTAATAATTACATTCGCTAATATCAACCGCTGTGGCCAATATCAACCTCTGTGGTGGACGACAACTTCTGCAGCTTTTCTTTAGAACATAAGAACATAAGACATGCCATACTGGGTCAGACCGAGGTCCATCAAGCCCAGTATCCTGTTTCCAACAGTGGCCAATCTAGGTCATACGTACCTAGCAGTTTCCCCAAAAGACACAAGTTCCACAATGCTTGTACTGGGTCAAGCATTGATATCCTGGGTCCCTTTTTAATAGTGGTTTATGGACCTTTCCTCCAGGAACTTGTCCAAACCTTTTTTAAACCCAGCTATACTAACAGCCCTTACCACATCCTCCGGTAACAGATTCCAGAGTTTGATTACACGTTGAGTGAAAAAATATTTTCTCTTATTTGTCTTAAATAGTTTACCCTGTAGCTTCATTACATGTCCCCTAGTCTTTCTATATTCTGATAGCGTAAACAATTGATCCACGTTTATCTGTTCCACTCCATTCATTAATTTATAGACCTCTATCATATCTCCCCTCAGCCGTCTCTTTTCCAGGCTAAAGAGCCCTAACCTTTTTAGCCTCTCTTCATAGGAGTAGCCTTCCATCCCCTTCACCAATTTGGTGGCTCTTCTCTGTACTTTTTCTAATAACGCTATGTCCTTTTTAAGATACGGTGACCAGAATTGCACACAATATTCAAGGTGCGGTCGTACCATGGAGCGATACAGAGGCATTATAATATCCTTTGTTTTATTCTCCATCCCTTTCCTTATGATACCTAGCATTCTGTTTGCTTTCTTGGCCGCCGCTGCACACTGGGTGGAGGGTTTTAACATGTTATCCACGATGACTCCTAAATCTTTTTCCTGGGTGGTGGCTTCTAATGTGGAGCCTTGCATCGAGTAACTATAGTGTGGGTTGTTCTTTCCTAGGTGCATGACTTTGCACTTGTCCACATTAAATTTCATTTGCCATTTGGATGCCCAGTCTTCCAATTTATCCAGGTCCTCCTGCAGTTTTCCACTTTCCTCTTGGGTTTTAACAGCTTTAAACAGTTTTGTGTCATCTGCAAATTTGATAACCTCACTCGTTATTCCCTTTTCCAGGTCATTTATGAATATGTCAAAAAGCAGCGGACCCAGTACAGATCCCTGGGGTACTCCACTATTCACCTTTTTCCATTGGGAATATTGGCCATTTAGCCCTACTCTCTGCTTTCTATCTTTTAACCAGTTCCCGATCCACAATAGTACACTGCCTCCTATCCCATGACTTTTTAGCTTTGCCAAAAGTCTCTGATGGGGGACCTTGTCAAAAGCTTTCTGAAAATCCAGATACACTATATCAACCGACTCACCTTTGTCTACCTGTTTATGCACACCTTCAAAAAAACATATCAGATTAGTAAGACAAGATCTTCCTTGTCTAAAGCCATGTTGGCTGTCTCCCATTAGGCCATGAGTATCTACATGCTGCGTAATTTTGTTCTTTATGATGGTTTCTACCATTTTCCCTGGTACTGACGTCAGGCTCACCGGTCTGTAATTTCCCGGGTCAACCCTGGAACCCTTTTTAAAAATTGGTGTTACGTTGGCGACCCTCCAATCTTCAGGTATTACAGATGATTTTAATGAAAGTTCACAGATTACCAATAGCAGGTCTGCAATCTCATATTTCAGTTCTTTCAACACTCTGGGATGTATACCATCCGGTCCAGGTGATTTGCTACTATTCAGTTTATCAAATAGTTGTAATATATCTTCCCGGTGTAGCGATATTTCTCTCAATTCCTCTGCAGTATCACCTTTAAATACCACTTCAGTCTTGGGTAACATCCCTACATCTTCCTCAGTAAAGACCGAAGCAAAGAATTCATTCAGTCTCTCCGCTATAGCCTTGTCTCCTCTTACTGCCCCTTTTACCCCTCTATCATCTAACGGTCCAATTGACTCTCTCACAGGCCTTTTGCTACGAATGTACTTGAAAAAGTCTTTATTTCGTGTTTTTGCTTCCGCAGCAAGTTTCTTTTCAAATTCCCGCTTTGCCTGCCTTATCAATGCTTTGCATTTAACTTGCCAGTGCTTGTGCTGTTTCCAGTTTTCATCATTTGGCTCTTTTTTCCATTTCCTGAAGGTTGCTTTTTTGGCAGCAACAGCCTCTCTGACCTCACCTTTAAACCATGTTGGCAGTTTTTTGGACTTTCTCCCACTCTTCTTAATGCGTGGAATACAGCTGGTCTGGGCTTCGAGGATAGTAGTTTTAAATAACGCCCAAGCTTGCTGTAAGTCTTTAACCTTTGGAACCGCTCCTTTTAGTTTTTTCCTAACTATATTCCTCATTCTATCATAGTCTCCCTTTTGAAAGTTAAAAGGTAGTACTGTGGATTTCTTTACTATTTGTTCTCCAATAATTAAATCAAACATGATCATATTATGGTCACTATTGCCAAGTGGTCCCAACACCCTTATTTCTTGCACCAGATCTGGCGTTCCACTAAGGACTAGGTCCAGTATGGCTTCCCCTCTGGTCGGTTCATGAACCAGCTGCTCCAAGAAGCAGTCATTTATTCCATCTAGAAACTTTATCTCTTTAGTTTGTCCTGCCGTGACACTGACCCAGTCGATACCGGGGTAATTGAAATCACCCATTATTACTACTCTGTTGTGACTTTTGTTAGCTTCTGTGATTTCTTTGAGCATTTCATCATCCATTTGTTCATTCTGGCCAGGCGGTCGATAGTACACCCCCACTGCCATCACCTTCCCCTTCATAAGTGGAATTTCAATCCATAGAGATTCTACAGCAAATTTTGTTCCCTGCAAAACTTTAATCCTTTCTGACTCAATGCCCTCTCTAACATAGAGCGCAACCCCTCCACCAATTTGATCAGCTCTATCATTACGATATAGTTTGTATCCAGGTATCACAGTGTCCCACTGGTTATCCTCCTTCCACCATGTCTCTGAGAGTGCAATCATATCTAACCTCTCATTTAGTGCCATATATTCTAACTCTCCCATCTTATTGTTTAGACTTCTAGCATTGGCATACAAGCATTTTAGAGACTGTATTTTATTCATATTAATCTGGCTATTGGTAGGCATGGGTAATTTGGAATCTTTATTCTCTGTCTGCTCCTTACTCAAGGGCATTTCGGCTACTATACTCCCTTTTGGAACCTCATTGCTTTTGGTAGTATCCTTCAAGGATACCTTCGTCCGAACCATGCGCTCCTGGGTGACTGTCGGCTTTCCCCTAATTTCTAGTTTAAAAGCTTCTCTATCTCCTTTTTAAAGGTTAATGCCAGCAGTCTGGTCCCATCCTGATTAAGGTGAAGCCCATCCCTTCGGAAGAGCCCCCCCTTTCCCCAGAATGTTCCCCAGTTCCTAACAAATCCAAAACCCTCATCCTTGCACCATTGTCTCATCCACGCATTGAGACTCCGGAGCTCTGCCTGTCTTTTGGGTCCTGCACGTGGAACAGGAAGCATTTCGGAGAATGCTATCCTGGAAGTTCTGGATTTCAACTTCCTACCTAAAAGCTTAAATTTAGCCTCCAGAACTTCCCTACCACATTTTCCTATGTCATTGGTACCAACATGTACCAAGACAGCAGACTCCTCCCCAGCACTATCTACGATCCTATCTAGGCGGTGCGTGAGGTCCGCTACCTTCGCACCAGGCAGGCATGTTACCAGGCGATCCTCACGTCCACCAGCCACCCAGCTATCTACATTCCTAATGATTGAATCACCAACTATAACAGCTGTCCTGACCCTCCCCTCATGGGCACGTGGCCCTGGAGAAACGTCCTCGGTGCAAGAGGGTTTTACATCACCTGGAGGACAGGTCCTAGTTACAGGATCACTTCCTGCCACACCAGGGTGATGCTCTCCTGTCATGTGACCTCTCTCCTCCATGGCAGCAGGGATGCTGCCAGACTGGAGGTGGGACTTCAGGACTATATCCCTGTAGGTCACGTCCATGTACATCTCTGTCTTTCTTATGTCTTCCAGGTCTGCTACTCTAGCCTCTAGAGAACGGACTCGCTCCCTGAGAGCAAAGAGTTCTTTGCACTTAGTGCATACGTAAGACCTCTCACCAACTGGGAGAAAATCATACATGCGACACTCAATGCAAAAGACCGGAGAACCCCCATCTCGTTGCTGGACTTCTGTCTGCATCTTAGTTTAAAGCTTGTGTTTAGGTCTTTTAAATTCTGTATATACTAAGGATTGGTGTAGATGCTTATACCAATAAAAGTGTATCTAATACCCCTAATACACCTTGTATACCTGAAGCTTAATTAATTAAGCTCAGATCCTCCGTGTATGACTGATTTGGATAACGAGCTGCACCTGAGAGCAGCCCCTTTCTTCTAAGATGTGCAAGTACCTATAAAGGTACAATTAGCCAAGGGGTGGGTGGGTGCTGGGGAGGGAGGGAGGGAGGGAGGGAGAAAAGTCCTACTAAAGAGGGCAGTTACAAGGTACCCTGTCCTGAACCCTCAGCAGGAAGGAGGGGGGTACCACATAAAGCCCAGTTAGTTGAGAGAGGCAAGGTAAGTTACAGCTGAGAAGGGTAAGAGAAAGTTTAAAAGGTAAACCTCTACAGCAATGGAGTGGGTAAGGAACCCAACTATGGACAGATAGAGAGCTATGTGGAGACAAACAGATGCACAGTTATTTGGAAACAAGACTCACAGTTATGCAGCAACTCAGTAAAAAAATCACCTTTGGGAGAGCTCTGGAAGCACCCCTCTTCTTAGAGAACACCAAGGCAATCTGAACTAAACCCACGTGTGCAGCACAGAAAATGGAAGACCACAACACTAATTCAGCAGGAGGGGGAGGGGAGGAGTCCTTCAGGGAAGGGTAAGAGAAAGTTTAAAAGGTAAACCTCTACAGCAATGGAGTGGGTAAGGAACCCAACTATGGACAGATAGAGAGCTATGTGGAGACAAACAGATGCACAGTTATTTGGAAACAAGACTCACAGTTATGCCGCAACTCAGTAAAAAAATCACCTTTGGGAGAGCTCTGGAAGCACCCCTCTTCTTAGAGAACACCAACACCTTGTTTATTCCTTCATTGACTTCTAAAGACTTATGCGGTTTTGAGCTCCGATTGCCAGCTAAGTTTTTTGGGGTTTTTTTAAATTTTATTTTTATAAAGATTTTGATACATATTGTAAAACGCTAGTACCCCACAGCCTGGGCATGCAGAGTTAAGCGGCCTGATCCCTTCTTTAGATAGTAGAACAGAGATTGGGGAAAGCACTGCCTCCTGGGAGTTGTAGTATTTACTATCCAAATAAAAGAGAGTAGTTGTGCACGAATGGTTTCAGGCAAATAAACAGGATTTTAATTCCCCTCCGGGTGGCTTTACATACAGGAAATAAAGAACAAATTGCCATACATCTTCTGGCAGGAAATAATATAAGAATTGAACAAAAATAGCTTCTTATATCAGCATCACATACGTTTCACAGTAATCCAACTTAAACAAGCATTTCTCTGCACAAACCTTTTGTGATTTTCTTCCAGCTGCCTCCTGCAGCTCTCTGAACAGCTTAGTATTAACACACAGGTATTATATTATCAGAAACAGATAATGTACAGTCCATTTCTTCCACTGGCATATATTCTACAGCTGATTCTGTTTCCATTGCTTCATAATGGTTCTCAGCTGGGAATGTTTGAAACTGACTACACGGTGTTTCCAAGCACACACCTAGTTCCTCAGCCCAAGGCTTTTCCCTGCAGCCTTCTGCTAGATACGGTTGAGAATTGCCACAGCATTTACTATGAGGAGAGCCCCACCCTTCTGGGCTAACACAAGACCACTTCTTAAAAACAGTTTGGTCTTTAAACCAATCTCTCAGCCTACCTTTTGGCTTTCTCACAGGAGATTCTCTCTGCACTTCAGGGTCAACTAGAGATCCAAACCTTGGAGTTTGTGAGTGCTCCCAAGTCAGCCTTCTTGGTAATCTTTCCCTTTGGCTGCCTTTCAGACAGGGCACCAAACCTGGGCTGCTTCTACCTGGCTTCTTGGCACTGGTTCTCCAATTATTTCTCTTGCTGGTTTCCCTCTCTGAATTGAACCTCAGAGAATCTTCTATTACCATCAACTCCTCTGGGTCCTCAGTCCCAAGTAGTTCCTCTGCTCCTGAGCTTAACTCCTGTTCTGGCTTTGGTCTTTCTCTCCGTTCCTGTAGCTGGTCTCTCAGCTGTTCTCCTCCTGGTTCTCTCGGCTGCTCCCACTTTCTCTCTAATGAGCATTCTTTATATCTCTGCCTTCTAGGGCTTAACCTGACCCCCTCCTCCCTGCAGGTGTTCTGCCTCAACTCGTAACTGTGGAGCTAAGCTGCAGCAGGGGCGTGTTTTCCTCTCCTGTGACTCACTTTGTTTGTGGTTTCCCTGGAAACCATGAGCCATGTGCTTTTGTTGTCTGTCAGCTACTGAAGCTAACTCTTCCGTTTTTCCTCTCTCTAAGGGATCAGAAGGACCTTCTACACCACAATATTACAAAGAGAGAGAAAAAAAAAACAAAAATATGCTAACATAAATGGAAATTACACTTACCTGGTAATTGTTGTTCCTTTAGGGACTCCAGTTTAGTCCTCCACCTCTGGGTTGTGAACCTCCTCCTGCAGCTTGGCGACTGGGCATGTCAAAAACGTGACATCATTGGATATAGTCTGCTGGTCTCCCTATCAGCCCCAGTGAACTATTGACAAAGCACACTCAAAGGAGCAGCAAATAAGTAGCTAAGATAACATATTAACGTAATACCAACAACTGCACCCATAACAAACTAACTACAGGTTACTGAATACGTCTCTTCAGGAAGAGAGGCCTTTTCTTTTCTTTTTCCTTGTGCCTTTCCCTTCCTCCTTATGTAGAAACATAGACAGGAAAGCATAACAACAGTAAACATACCTACCAGTAATCGCATACGTCCCCTCCACTGAACCTTTACTGCTACCATAGTATCCTGGGTGGGAATGAGGACTAAACTGGAGTCCCTAAAGGAACAACAATTACCAGATAAGTGTAATTTCCATTTCCATAGCGGTCCTCCAGTTTAGTCCTCCACCTCTGGGATGTAACAGAGCAATAATTATTGGGAGGGACCCTTCACACGGGCCTGTAACACCGCCGTCCTGAACACCGCATCGTTCGCTGACAACACATCCAGGCAGTAGCGTTTACTAAAAGTATGAAGAGACGACCAAGTGGCCGCCCTACAGATTTCCACAGGCGGCACCAAGCTGTGTTCCGCCTATGATGTAGTCTGCACTCTGGTAGAGTGAGCTCGTAACCCTGACAGCACCCCTCGTCCGCTCAACAGATATGCCGAAGCAATCGCTTCCCTAATCCACCTAGAAATAGAGGCCTTCGCAGCTGCCTCTCCTTTACAGGCGCCTCCGAACAAAACGAACAACTGGTCGGATTTATGATAGTCCTCTGAAATCACCAAATATCGCCGCAGTACGCGCTTAATATCCAAGCGGCGCAAACTCCGGTCTGCCACAGCCCCGTCCAGCACACCAAGAACTGGAAGAGTGATCGTCTGATTTAAATGAAATGAAGAAACTACTTTAGGCAAAAAGTCTGGGCAGAAATACCCAAATAAACTAAAAACTACGCTACACTAAGGCTCCTTATCTCTTTCTCTAGTGAGCCCAGACCTAGGTTCACTACGTCCTCCTGCTGCATGGAGATTGGACACACTGGGGCTGATGGAGAGACCAGAAGACTATATCCAGTGATGTCACGTTTTTGACATGCCCGGTCTCCAAGCTGCAGGAGAAGGTTCACAACCCAGAGGTGGAGGACTAAACTGGAGGACTGCTAAGGAATATAGCATACATACGTAACAAAAGTCCACATCAAGGAGAAGCTCCACAAAAATCCAAAAAAGCTAACCAGATTAAAGCCACTGGAAATAACATCAAACTCAATATACATAGTCAAGTGAAATAATACAGTTTAGCAATTAAATCTTTTCTTTAAGAAAATTTAACAACTGATCCACTTCAAAAAACACATAATGCTTACCTTGAAAAACTACATGGCATTTACAAGGAAACTTAAGATAGAATAAAGCACTAAGAGCCACAACACGTGGGCAGACCTCCAAAATGGCCTTACGCCGCCCTTGTGTAACCTTAGAAACACCTGGAAATATCTGAATAGGCTGTCCACAAAGTTTTTCAGTTTTTCTTTGAAAATAGGTTTGCAATATTCTATCTTTATCCATCTCCAGAGCAAATGTAACTAACAATGTGTCTTGATGCGATATCGTCAGTGGAAGACTAAAAAAACCCCAGATATATCTAACATGGCAGTCGCTAACTGATCATACTGTGCCTCCCCCACTCTCTCCAAATCTTTAACCACTTTCCCCTTTGGGACATAATAAATTTGAGACACATAAATATTATCCACATCATTAAATAATAACACTTCCTTAAGGTGTTTCTGAAAAAGAATTAAAGGAGAAAGGTAATGAGTCTGTGGAAAATTTAATAAGCATAAATTCTTAGAACGCAAAGAGTTCTCCAGCAGTTCATCCTATCGATGCAGTGAATGAAAATCCTGAGTAAATGTAGCCAGGACACGCTGTTGAGATGAAAACTGATTCTCATGAGTTCCAATAGCTTTCTCCAAAACTGACAATCGAACATCATGGTCAGATAACTTTGTAACTGTTTCCCTCAAAAACGCTGCAACTTTCTGCAAAGAAACCCCCAGCGCCGATTCCATACGCGAAACAATTGACCAAATATCCTTTAAAGATACTTCAACAGGAGGCACCAAGGATTCACCAGAAGAAACTAAAGTAATCACCGATGGGAGGGGGTGTGTGGCAAGTTTTCTGAAGCAGGATCAAGTTTCAAAAACGAATCCGGAAGTAATATGGAACCGGTTCCCTCCATCCCCACTTCCTCGGGGGGGTGGGGGGGGTGCATACCGGGACCAACAACAACAGACTCCTGGCTGGGCTGAGCTAAACCCATATCACTGGCAGAGGGAGAAGAAGATGCAGTACTCAGAGCTGATACATTCAGCGAGTCAGGAGTTGACGGTCCAACTGAGGCTGGTGGATTCCACACACGAATATGGGCATCCATCGGACATACTATTTTGACCGCATTCAGCTGTACGGGTTGTGGGTAACGCTTTCTCCTCTTCCCCATTACAGGGACACACCTTTGCACCGAAGGGGCACCAAAGGGGTGGGACCTGCCCCTTTGGTCACGCCCCTTCAGGCATGCGCCCACGGGCTCGTGCCCGCTACTGCGTCCTGCGGTGGAGCCAGTGTTTTATGGCCCTCCAAACAAGCCACCCAATAGGGAGCTAGACACGCAGGCACCAGGAGCCAATCCAGTCAAACAGTCCAGGCAATGAGGGAAATGAAGCTGCTCAGCGTCCTGCGGTGGAGCCGGTGTTTTATGGCCCTCCAAACAAGCCACCCAATAGGGAGCTCGACACGTAGGCACCAGGAGCCAATCCAGTCGAACAGTCCAGGTAATGAGGGAAATGAAGCTGCTCCGCCAGCTAAGTATTTTTACATCCTTCTAAGTGTTCTTACTATTAACTCAGAGTTTTGGCTTTTGGTCATTACTACATAGTAAACACAGAACAATTAGATTAAAAAGGAGTTCTTTGTTATTCGGAGGGAAATCCCTGCACAACAAACATTCCAACATTTCTTTTCTATTTACTTTTCTTCTAAAAAATATTTTTTTCTTCTTTTATTTCACATTTGGACCTTTTTTGAGATCTACAAATATTATAGTGCACTGCAATGCAATTTTAAAACCAGAAGTCCAAGAAATCTCACTCCTGAAACTGCGTAACTTGGCAATTCTGTATGAATAGTCTTTAAGGATAGACTCGTCTTAAATTTCAAATATTTTGTTGGTTCAGGTTTAAGGAAATCTCAAACTTTAAGGGAACATCTCTGTTTAATTTTGTCTTATATAGCTTAACTGTAATAGCTTCACTGTTACTGATTTCTGGGCTTTTCCAGCTCTGTCACAGTCTAAGCCAGCCTGTGTACCATGATTTGAATTCCCAGCCACCAGGATTTTAATCTCATTTTACATCTTATTTCCTTATCATTAAACTAGTCATAGCATTGACCAAATAAGTCCACTTGTCATTGTTGTTATGCAAATATTTATGCAAATGAGGACCTGTAAATGGGATCTCACGGTGAGTCTCTGCACATAACCCTGCATCGCCCATCGCCCTTAATGAATATGATCCTTCACATTTCTACAGGGA
Organism: Ichthyophis bannanicus; assembly: GCA_033557465.1. Lineage (NCBI taxonomy): Eukaryota > Metazoa > Chordata > Amphibia > Gymnophiona > Ichthyophiidae > Ichthyophis > Ichthyophis bannanicus. The sequence continues at coordinate 294,398,416 of CM066033.1, read as the reverse complement.
TAATGGGGCTCATGTATATCATATTTAGGACTTCTGATTTTAGGTTATAACAAATAAACAGCAATAAAACAAAACATTTAAATATATATTTATTGGATAAATACTGGAAAAACACCACACCCCCTATTACTCTCTTCACCCTTTTCCTGGCCTATCTTTCATCTTCGACTCATTTTTTGTGCCTTTCTGCCATGGCAACTCCTAAGTGACAGGAATGTTCATATTTAATTCAATGAGAAGTCATACCCAACAATATTACCTGTGGCACAATGACACCAGTAAACACTGATTCTTATGATCTCAAAGAACCCCTAACTAGTTGGAAAATAAAACACCTACATTTACAATTTATAAACACTTAAAAAGAAAATCCTTAATTACATGTATGGATAATTGACCTCTATCAAATGCAGTTTTTTGTAGATCATCTAGCTCAGAAAAGGAATATCCAGATCAGGACGTTCACAACGTACAGCATATTTTACAAAAAGCTTACTGAATATGTTTAAATTAGATTTACCTGCTAATTGTAGTTCCTGAAGGAACTCCAGTCTAGTCCCGGAAACTCTGGGGTTGTCATCCTCTTCCAGCAGCTTGGAGACTGATACACGTCATTCTTTGATGACACTGGCATAAGGACTCAGGAACCGCCTCCTCTCACTCCAGTTACCTATTGACAAAGTAGACTCACTGGAGCAACAATTAAGTTAGAACACACATATATTTATTGCTATCTAATCGTATAATCAGGTCACATAACCTTCCAAACCACACTATTATGTTTTAACCGTAACGGGACCTGCATATTACAAACCCGAAACTTAACTCCAACCCCCCCCCCCCACCCTGAAACAGAAACTACACCGTTCTCTCCTGTTTTCTTACCTGTGAAATCTGCTACTTCAGGCTGAAAACTCCTCAACAAATCGGGACAGGATCCGGGACTAGACTGGAGTTCCTCCAGGAACTACAATTAGCAGGTAAGTCTAATTTAAACTTCCTTATCGTCCCTCCAGTCTAGTCCTGGAAACTCTGGGGATGTAACAGAGCATTAAAACAAGACAATGGGCGGGACTTGCTAGACCAGCCTGAAGTACCGCTGCTCCAAAACAGGTATCCCTACTCGCCTGAACATTCAGACGATAATGCTTGACAAAGGAATTTAAAGACGACCACGTCGCCGCTTTACAAATTTGCACTGCCGGAACCAAACTGCACTCCGCCCAGGAAGCCGCCTGCGCCCTAGTAGAATGCGCTCTTAAGCCTTCTGGCACCAGCTTACCCTTCAAGATATACGCTGACGCTATCGCCTCCTTTATCCATCTAGCAATCGGCGCTTTGGAAGCTGCCTCTCCTTTACGAGGACCACCGAACAACACAAACAACCTATCCGACTTTCTGAATTCGGCCGTTTGACTTAAATACTTTTTCAAGGCCCTGCGAACATCGAGCAGATGCAACTGCGGACTAGAAGCAGCCTCTGAAGCTGTGCGGAATACTGGTAACGAGACTAGCCCAAGCCGTTCCAACACAGAAGACTGCCTTCAAAGTAACTTTCCTCTAGAGCCTCGCAGGTACAAGGAAACAGGAGGGAACTGCAGGCAAACGCGGGTCCCGACTGTCTAATCTCCTCAGCGCTTACAGGCATAACACATCTGTTCTGCGCAGGAGGAGGCAGTCTTAACCAGGCAGGTTTAAACCCCGGACTTCCCCCGGTACTTGACAGAGCCTGCTCTTAACTCGCTACCGGTAAGAGCCAGGCAGTAAGGAGGAGAGGCCCTCTGCAGCTCAAAGTTCAGACGGCAGTCTAAATTTAAAACTGAAAAATACCCAATTTCCAATAGATAAATTGATACCCCCTATAAAAGGTAATCTAACTCCAGAAAAAAAAATAAATTAAACTAACACTAATGTCCTTTATTGTTCCTCTAGTGAGCCAGCTACTCTGGTTCACACCTTCAAGCTGCTTGGAGACTGGCTATTGAAAGGGCAAGGTGAGTCTACTTTGTCAATAGGTAACTGGAGTGAGAGGAGGCGGTGCCTGAGTCCTTATGCCAGTGTCATCAAAGAATGAAGAGGAAGACAACCCCAGAGTTTCCGGGACTAGACTGGAGGGACGATAAGGAAGGAGCCTTTAGTAAAATACTTGAAAGGCCATGGGAAAAATACATGGCATAGATATTCAGTGGCAGCAGTGGCCAGCACTTTTGAAGCACTTTGCTACTGTCATAGAAAGTAAAACTAAATATTCAGCACCAGAGCCTATCCAGCATCTGGCACCAAATATCTGCTTTTGCTGGGAATCGTGACAGTTAATATTGCCATTGACCACAGAGCTGCCATGACCACCCCCGCTCAGTGCATTGACTGTTCCTAATTTAACCAGGTGTATACCATGGCCTCCAGGGATATTCAGCAGCACTATCTGGATAGTGCCACTGAATATTGGGATCACTAGGATTAATCCAGCTAAACTCTTTTGAATATCACCCTCCATGAATTTTGCAACATATACAGTGGAAACGGCGTTTCTATAAAAAACTCACAAAAAAAAGAGCCATATCACTTGGATCTTTGTATGTGTATGCACTGACACTCACACATGTGCAAGGCAGATTTTGCTTTCTATACATCTAAGTAAAAGATTTTGCAAAAATGCACATCAAGGGAAACCAGTAAAGGAGCCACTGGCGTAAATTCCGCCCAAGCATCCCCTACAATGCAAGCAGGGGAGAGGCCTGAACAGAAAGGGGGCCCACATAGCAGCAGTGGCAACAGTGCCACATTGCTCTGCTTTTGTAAGTTTGCCACAAGGAACGTGGACCCAGTGGCTGTTCTCACGAAACCAGCACGGCAAGGAACAGTCGTCGGTTTCATGTTCCCCATGGCGAACTTGCAAGAGTGGAGCAGTGCAGCAAACATGATAAAGCAAGTTTGCTGCACTGCTGCTGCATGGTGGGCCCACCACAAGAAGGGGGGCCTGCATGAGGGTCACACCACCGCCATGACAATGGGGACTCTTCATTGTAATTTATGCTCCTGAGCTGAGCTCCAAGACTTGGTTGTTTTAAATCCCAGAAATATGAGTACATTTTCCTCTACTACCACATTTCCGAACTCCTTTTTCAAACAGGTAGATAGCCAACACTCATGCATACTTTGAAGCAAGTGTAAATGCCAATGGGGAAATTGTTTGGAGCATATATGTATTTCTGTTGTAAAATAGGAAAGGCACATAGAAATTTTAAGGTCCACCTCGAAAATGCTTTCAAATCTTTGTATGCCAAATGCATACTCACAGAAATAGCCCTTTTTCTAAAATCACATCGTAAATATATATGATTTACAAATGTAAATGCCATTTACACATGTTGTTGTTGTTAAGTGCCATCAAGTCGGTGTCGACTCAAGGCAACCCTCTGGATAGTTGTCCTAAATCGTGTTCGGTCTTCAATCAGGCAGCTCATTGTTGACAGACTAGTACCCGTTGCAACCCTTGAAAAATCACCTCCTTTATCACATAAAAGGCTTTGCACATTCAAAAGTGGAAAAATGCTGGCAAATGTTCAAAAGACTGATCCTTTTATGAGATAAGATCTCACAAAGGATGACTACTTAGCAATAAACGTTCATTCATTGTTAGCCTTATATGAAAGGATATCGCTTCCTGGCTACAATTGCACTGACTGGTTCTTAACATTTCTAAGTCAAAAGTGTTACAATGTGGGCTACTAACTGATGATAGCTTAAAGGCCAGCCTATCCATTGGAGGGGTTCGACTATCCTGGAAGAGAAGTATTTGTCATCTAGGACTAGTACTAGAAGCAGAATTGGACTTCAGCAAACACATTTTCAAAGTAGTCCAGATGGCGTATGGGCATCTATGCCTGACTCATCAATTACGTTCTTATTTGGACCAGAATGCACTTCGCCAGGATGTTCAAGCGTTAGTTCAACCACTATATGAATAAACTAAAGCAGCAAACAGTACCCATTAGGACCTATAATGAAGGCCACCCTCCTCATCGTACCCCTTGATCCGACTTTTACACCACCTCAAAAGATACACTCAAAAACATCATCGCCAAGTTAAACACCACCACATTCTACCTTGACCCTTGTCCAGTAAATTGGATAAAAGCAACTATACCTGAACTTTCATCATTTATCCTCCCCATCATTAATCTCTTTCTCCATAACGGGTATTTATCACCCTGCCTTAAACACGCACAAATCTGCCGATCTTGAAAAACAACACCTTTGACAAAAACTCCCCCTCATCCTACATGCCCATCTCAAGTCTCCCAATCATGATAAAACTAATAGAAAAAATTGTCCAACTCCAGGCCCACATTGACTCCTCTGCCCCACTGGACGAACACCAATACGGTTTCCGTCCCTATCATGGAGTTGAAATGCTACTCACAGTACTAATTGATACCCTTACACATGGTATTGATGATCCTAAGCAAACCTTTCTCCTAATATTTCTGGACATTACTGCAGCCTTTGACAGCGTAAATCATCATTTAATGCAAACCAGACTCCAGCAGATAGGTATTAATGAAACAGTCCTAAAATGGGTCTCCTCATATCTATCTGACAGAATACAAGCAGTAAGAACTGATCAGCAAATTTCAACAACATACAAACAAGAACAAGGTCTCCCGCAGAGTTCTGTCCTCTCAGCCCTCCTCTTTAATATTTTTCTTCAACCCATCTGTTCCATCTTTAAACGTTTCCGCGTAAATTATCACATCTATGTGGACGATATAATGATATATCTACCACTTAACATCTCGAACCCACCAATTCAGGTACTCTCCGATTGCTTCTCTCAAATATTACAATGGCTCAAGAACCACAATCTTTATATTAATTTTTCTCAGAGAAATAAATGACCTCTACACGTTACATAAAATACTCAAAACACACCTATTTACCCTCCACTTTAGCACACAAGCAGATCACAATACAACAGACACAACCCATTAGTGCTTTATCAATCTTCTTCCCACACAAAGCGGTAAACAGTTTCTTGTTAAGAATTCACCGTTTAGATATGTCAACTATCCCTATGTCTTTAGTTCATTGTATTCTCTACCATTGTATATAGTTTCTCATCGTACCATGTATTCAGTTCAGTGTATTAATTTCTACTGCATATAGTTTTACATAGTTAAATGTAATCAAATATGTACTTGTTTATGTTGTACTATTTAAACTGTTAATTGTAAACCGCGCTTGATCCTTCGGAAAACGCGATATAGAAATTTTCAATAAGTAAAATAAAATAAATAAATATGGCTGTCTCCCATTAAGCCATGACTATCTACATGTTCAGTAATTTTGTTTTTTATTATGGTTTGTACCATTTTTCCCGGTACTGACGTCAGGCTCACCAGTCTGTAGTTTCCAGAATCAACCCTTTTTTAAAATTGGCGTTACATTGGCCATCCTCCAATCTTCAGGTATTACAGATGATTTTAATGATAGCTCACAGATTACTAATAGCAGGCCTGCAATCTTGCAAAGCTTGGGGCCTTGGTATTTAGAGGATTTATTGCTATGGTATGTGCCCGGTTAGGCTTTGCACTCAGCTGAAGCCCGGATATTACAAGTTTCAGAGATTAGCCAAACCCAATTGCAGTGATGTCGTAAGCGCTTATTTTCTGTTGCTGCTCCAGTGTTTTGGAATTCTCTTCCTCTGGCATTTCGTTCTGAGTTAAATCTTGAATTTCCGTAAATGTTTAAAAAAAGTTGTTTTTCCTTAGTTCCTGTTTGTTCGAGGGGGGGGGGGGTGGTAAGGATGCACTAGCAGTGAGGCAGTAATGAGGCAGCTGAATGGTTTATGAGGGTTGTATGGGATTATTTTAATTTGTATTTGATTGGTTTTGTTTTTAATTGCTGTCTGTACACTGCCTAGAATGCTTCACACTTGGCGGTCTATAAATGTTTTTAAGTAAGTATTTAGTTAATTTGTTGTTACAATGAAATTTGGTGCAAAACAGTTCATTAGTGTGTATTTTTGGAAAAAATGCTCATATGATGGCAGACTGTTAATAGGGTTGCTGACCCTGAATCAGAGCCCTCCTACCTGCACCTAAATTCCCAGGTGGGCCAGTGGCCCCCCCCCCAACTCTCCTCCTAGACTCCAAGTAGGAAACACTGCCCTCATCTGAATTCCCACCTCCCTGTTACTACCCCCCCCCCCTCCAAAATCTCCTTAGGCTCTTCCGCCTCCCTCTACCTTATCCCCAAATGTTGGAACCCAAAAGAGGGCAGGAGCAAATAGGGAGTGGGAGAGGGGCAAGGGAGGTCCTGGGAAGCACCACTTGTTTTTCTGGGTAACAAGGAAGCATATGCTAAGTGTATGTACAGTATGTGCATGTTATACAAAGTATGAACAGAATGAATGAAGAAAAGATCTATTTCCTATATTAAGTCAATGTGAAAGAAAACAAAGTATTAGCTGAAGAAAGTTTCTTTATACAATTGCCAGAAATGGAAGTGGAAGCACCATGCAGCTTGGAAGAGTCTCATAGGAAAAGAGAAAGTACATTTTCTAAGGAAGATCATAGTACAAAAGATAACTGCCAAAAAAAATAAACTTTTACGCCCTGCATCTGGCAAAAATCAGTGTCTCCACTAATGAAAAATTGACAAGGCAATACTTAACCAATCATCAATGCCTTTTGATTGCTTGTTAATAATGCAACATCAATATAAGGGATATGAGTAGAAAGAGGCATATAATATGCTTGCTCAGACATGCCTCGTTTATTACACACCATGATCACCATACATAGGGACAGGATAGTTTTTATTCTTATGCAATAGGAGAAGGCTTAGGGACTTACATAGCAGGGTAAAAATTCAGTAGGGCTGTGCGTATACAAGAAAAATTTGAGTAGTTTTCTTTTTTTCCATGAATGTTTTCCAATTTTCGGGTATTTTTTCAGTTACATACATTCATTTCATACATTCATTTTAATAAGGACGCTTTAGAGTGTGCTAAATTGATTTAAGGAACACTACCCAAAGAATTCAGACATGCTAAGTCAAGTCATCCTGGCTGACGTAATTCAGTTCACGTTAAGGGGCATGTTTGCTAAGATACATGATGTTAGCACATGTTCAACCCCAAAGATTAGCGCAGAGGCCAGGCCTACCTTTTGGGGGCATGTTCAGATGTTCCTCTGTCATAAGGCATTGGAGCCCCTAAACAGCACATGGGTGCAGTTACTGCCAACTCTTGGGGAGGCAGTAAGTGCACTCACGCTAACTACGATGTGCCATCACTGCCTATGTTATTAGTGCAGGACTTTTACCATGTTGCCCTGTGCAAACTCTCAGCGCGGTGCACTTAATGCATTGCTAAGCCCCGTGCTAAACATTAACATGGTTTGGTCAACACATCCTTACATTTTTTAAGGTGCCTTAATGCACGCCCCTAAAATTTAGCATGCACAGTTAAATACCAGTTTTTAACATGCTATGCAATATGGGGCATGTTTACTAAAGGGTAGCATGGGGTTAACATACAGCTTTGGCTTTATAAAGTAGCCTAGAGCCCATACCAAAAACCCTATGCTACCCTTGTAACGCATGTCAAGCAGCGACTGGACGGGACAGGAGAGTTCCCACGGTGGTGCAGCTAGTGCTGACGTTTGCACCCTCAATGGGTGGCATTAGTTGTTCCCTTGGCTGGTTTGTCAAGTTGAAACACAGTAACTGCAGTGGGGCAGATGTATCCTACCCTCCACATTTATCTGAAGCCATGCTCTAGTAATCTGGCCCACACGTGCATTACCAGAATGGGGCTTAGTAAACATGTCCCAAAGATTTACTGTAGATATTAAAGTTCTGTTCTTCTAGTGTGGCGATATATGTACAAACCAAAAGTTATGCCCCTCAGTTTCAAACCAAGGAGGCTCTGAGCCTCAAATCCCCCATCCCCCACCAGGAAAATAACAAGGGAGTTAGGAGGCCCAGTCTCTCCACATTCTGTAACCATGCATAAGGAAGCTGTGAGTCCTGACTTTACCCCTGGACCCAAGTATAAGGAGCTTCCATGGCCTGACATCCCCTCATGCTTTTCCCCTCTCCCAAAAGATCCTTCTCTCTTCAACCCCTACCACTTCGATGTATGGCAATTAAAAACCAAGGCAGAAAAGAACTGCCTGTCCACCATCTTCACAGCCAGCATTTTTAAACATGGGACTAGCTAACCTTTAGTACTACTTTGTTATATGTACTCAAGGCCCAGGGACGGCTCAAGGCAATCTGCTGCCTGAGGCGAAGGATGAGACGGTGCCGCCCCCCCCCCCCCCACCCTGTAGAGGGGGGTGGGGCTTTTTCAGAACTCCATTCAGGGATTGAACCAAACCAAAAAGCCGATTAGATTATACGGAGGAAATGCAAGATGTTTGCACACCAAGGAACTAAAAGAGAGCGAGAACCAACAGCACAGTTTATAAAACTAAATTATAACTCATTTTTATTTTGTTGTTATAAACTGCGTTATGGTTCTTGCTTTTTCTTTTTCATCATATATTTTGCATACACAGTGGGTGCAGAGCAGAACCAGGACATTCACCCACAGAACTCAATATCTTAAAAAAAAATCCAATTATGATCATCTCACTAACAACAAAAAACATTCTCCAGTACCAGGCATAATACAAAATCCTACAACAAAGAGCAAATCTACCATAACATACCATATCAGCACCGGTCTTTACTGAGGAAGATGTAGGGATGTTACCCAAGACTGAAGTGGTATTTAAAGGTGATAGTGCAGAGGAATTGAGAGAAATATCGCTACACCGGGAAGATGTATTACAACTATTTGATAAACTGAATAGTAGCAAATCACCTGGACCGGATGGTATACATCCAAGAGTGTTGAAAGAACTGAAATATGAGATTGCAGACCTGCTATTAGTAATCTGTGAACTTTCATTAAAATCATCTGTAATACCTGAAGATTGGAGGGTCGCCAATGTAACACCAATTTTTAAAAAGGGTTCCAGGGGTGATCCGGGAAATTACAGACCGGTGAGCCTGACGTCAGTACCGGGGAAGATGGTAGAAACCATCATAAAGAACAAAATTACACAGCATGTAGATAGTCATGGCCTAATGGGAGACAGCCAACATGGCTTTAGACAAGGAAGATCTTGTCTTACTAATCTGATATGTTTTTTTGAAGGTGTGAATAAACAGGTAGACAAAGGTGAGTCTGTTGATATAGTGTATCTGGACTTTCAGAAAGCCTTTGACAAGGTCCCTCATCAGAGACTTTTGGAAAAACTAAAAAGTCATGGGATAGGAGGCAATGTACTATTGTGGATCGGGAACTGGTTAAAAGATAGAAAGCAGAGGGTAGGGCTAAATGGCCAATTTTCCCAATTGAAAAAGGTGAATGGTGGAGTACCCCAGGGATCTGTACTGGGTCCGCTACTTTTTGACATATTCATAAATGACCTGGAAAAGGGAATAACTAGTGAGGTTATCAAATTTGCAGATGATACAAAACTGTTTAAAGTTGTTAAAACCCAAGAGGACTGTAGAAAACTGCAGGAGGATCTGGATAAATTGGAAGACTGGGCATCCAAATGGCAGATGAAATTTAATGTGGACAAGTGCAAATTTATGCACCTAGGAAAGAACAACCCATACTATGGCTACACGATGCAAGGTTCCACATTGGGAACCACCACCCAGGAAAAAGATTTAGGTGTCGTCGTGGATAACATGTTAAAACCCTCCGCCCAGTGTGCAGCGGCGGCCAAGAAAGCAAATAGAATGCTAGGTATCATGAGGAAAGGAATGGAAAATAAAACAAAGGATATTATAATGCCTCTGTATCGTTCCATGGTACGACCGCACCTTGAATATTGTATGAATTCTGGTCGCCGTATCTTAAAAAGGATATAGCGTTATTAGAAAAGGTACAGAGAAGAACCAATTCTTTTTAACGTCTTTTTTAGTGATATAGCGGAAGGGCTGTCGGGTAAGGTTTGCCTCTTTGCAGATGATACCAAAATCTGCAATAGAGTAGACATCCAGGAAGGTGTAGATAACATGAGGAGGGATCTAGCTAAGCTTGAAGAATGGTCTAGAATTTGGCAGCTGGGATTTAATGTTAAAAAATGTAAGGTCATGCATTTGGGCTGCAGCAATCCAAGGGAGCAATACAGTATAGGAGGTGAAGTACTTTTGTCCACTAAAGAAGAGCGGGACCTAGGCGTGGTTGTGTCTGATGATCTTAAAGTAGCTAAACAGGTAGAAAAGGCGACGGCAAAAGCTAGAAGGATGCTTGGGTGCATATGGAGAGGAATGGCTAGCAGAAAAAAGGAGGTGATAATGCCTCTGTATAAGTCTTTGGTGCGACCTCATTTGGAGTATAGTGTGCAATTCTGGAGACCGCACCTTTAAAAGGATGTGAACAGGATGGAGTCGGTGCAGAGGGTGGCTACTAAAATGATTAGTGGGCTTCATTATAAAGTATATGAGGACAGACTTAAGGATCTTAATATGTACACCTTAGAGGAAAGGCGGGATAGAGGTGATATGATTGAGATGTTTAAATACCTCCGTGGCATAAATGTTCAGGGAGAGAGCCTCTTTCAGTTGAAAGCAAGTTCTGCTACGAGGGGACATGGGATGAGGGTGAAGGGAGATAGATTCAGGAGTGATATGCGGAAATATTTCTTTACGGAAAGAGTAGTGGATCCGTGGAATAGTCTCCCAGTGGAGGTGGTAGAGATGAGGACAGTAACTGAATTCAAAAAAGCATGGGACCAACACAGAGGATCTCTAAAGGTAAAAAGTGGACTGTTGTAGTTGTTGATATGGAAGGACAGACTAGATAGGCCATGTGGTCTTTTTCTGTCATCATGTTTCTATGTTTCTATGTTTAACCACCAGAATGGTAAAGGGGATGGAAGGCTACTCCTATGAAGAGAGGCTACAAAGGTTAGGGCTCTTCAACCTGGAAAAGAGACGGCTGAGGGGAGATATGGTAGAGGTCTATAAATTAATGAATGGAGTGGAACGGGTAAACGTAGATCGATTGTTTACACTATCAGAATATAGAAAGACTAGGGGACATGTAATGAAGCTACAGGTTAAACTATTTAAAACAAATAAGAGAAAATATTTTTTCACTCAACGTGTAATCAAACTCTGGAATTTGTTACCTGAGGATGTAGTAAGAGCTGTTAGTGTAGCTGGGTTTAAAAAAGGTTTGGACAAGTTCCTGGAGGAAAGGTCCATAAATCATTATTAAAAAGGGACCCAGGATATCAATGCTTGACCCAATACAAGTATTGTGGAACCTGTGTCTTTTGGGGATACTGCTAGGTACGTATGACCCAGATTGGCCACTGTTGGAAACAGGATACTGGGCTTGATGGATCTTGGTCTGATCCAGTATGGTATATCTTATGTTCTTATGTTCACCATCTTCTAAAACTCACATAAGGAGCCCATCTAAAAAAATATCACTGTAAATACTACAGTGGGCCCTGGAACATCCATATACCTATTTGAAAAGCTGAACAAGTTAAATTACTACAGTACAGTATAGATCTTTATTTACAAACTCCATGTTAACAGAACACCTGGGCTCAGTAACACACTCAGAATCCTCACCAAGTACAGAATAAGTAACCACAATCTAAAGTAAAAATAAAAATATGTAGACAAAATTTAAACTGAAACCCCAAGAAGCCAGACTCTGCATGCAGGGCAACATCAGATAAATAAGAGATATAGTCCCCCCCATACTGTGTAAAATATAAAAGATAGCACAAAGTCCAGTCACCAAAATTAAATAATTTTTTCTACCTTTGTTGTCTGACCATTTTATTCTCTGATCATGCTAGTCCTGATCCGAGGCTTCTGCTTTCCTGTCTTCTCTTAGCCCTCTTTCTGTGATCTATGGTCCATCTGCCATTTCTTATCTCTTCTTTTGTTTTCTTCACTTCCTTCCATCAGCTCATTTCCAATTCTAGTAACCCTCCCCAGTATCAGCCCCCTTTCCAGTCCTCCCCTCCCAGTACTTTCCAATGTCAACCACTTTGTATTCCCACGACTACCACTGGTGTCTATTCCCTTCCAGTCCCCCTCCTTCCCCACTATCCAGCCCCTTCTAGTCCAAATCCAATCTCAGGCATCAGCTCACGTCCACCCTCAGTGCCAACCCCCCCCCCACAGTCAGCTCCCTTCCAGTCACCCTACCCTCTGTCCATCCCCCTTCCAGTGCCATTTACACATCAGCTCCCTTCCAGCCTCCTCTCCATTACCCAGCAACCTACCACTCCCATCCCCAAGTGTCAGCTCCCTTCCAATCCCCCTTCAGTACATCCAAGGTGTCAGCTCCATTCCAGCCCCCTTCTTCCCCCACCATATTAGTTCCTTTCCAGCCCCCTCCTTCCCCTGTGTCAGCTCCCTTCCTGCCCCCTCCTTCCCGTGGCAGACTCTCTCAGTATTTGCTCCCTTCCAGACCTATTCTCCCATTCCCCCGCATCAGCCCATTTGTAGCTCTAGCCCCTAATTTTCTTCCAGGGACAGCAGCACTGTCCTCCCCTCCCCCATTAGCCCATTTCCAGTCCTATCTCCCTTATCAGCCCACTCCAGTCCTAGCTCCCCATCAGCCCATTACCAGTCCTAGCTCCCCTCCCGATCAGCCCATTTCCTTTCTTAACCCCACATCAGCCCATTTCCAGTTCTAACCCCCCTGATAGCCCATTATCAGTCCTAGCCCCCCTCCCGATCAGCCCATTACCATTCTTAATCCCCATCAGCCCATTTCCAGTTCTACCCCCGATAGCCCATTACCAGTACTAGCCCCCCCCTCCCGATCAGCCCATTTCCATACTTGAGCCCCCATCAGCCCATTTCCAGTTCTAACCCCCCCAATAGCCCATTACCATTCCTAGCCCCCCTCCAGATCAGCCCATTTCCAGTTCTAACCCCCCCCCCCATTAGCCCATTTCCAGTCCTAGCCTTAGCCCTCCCCCTATCAGCCCTGCAGCCCTGCAGCCCCCTGCCGTCCCGGAAGAGCCTGACCATCTGATTTCCCCCATGCTGGTTCAGCTTTGCAGAGCCACAAAGGGAGAGCGTTTCCCTTTTCTGCAGCTCTGTAAAGTTGAGCCCGCCAGCGCTGAAGGGAAACAGTCATTTTTTAAAAACTTTAACAGCACAGTAAAGCAACCAAATAAATAGACCTAACACTTTCCCAAAACAAAAATCTAAAACTCTCCTTATTTGCTCCTCTGTGAGTCCTCTGGCTCACCGCCTCCAGATGCTTGGAGACTGAGCACACTGGAAGCTGATGGGTGGTACCAGTGGTATTTATACTGGCGTCTTCAGTTTTTGGACAGTCTCCAAGCTTTTGGAGGAGGTGCACTACCCAGAGGTTCAGGACTGGACTGGAGAGAAGATTAGGAAAGTGAAATTAGACTTACCTGCTTATTGTTTTTCCTTGAGGAACTCCAGTCCAGTCCCGAACTTCTGGGTAGTGCACCTCCTCCAGCATTTTGAAGACTTAGCATGTCGAAAAACTGAAGACACCAGTATAAATACCACTGGCACCACCCATCAGCTTCCAGTACCTATTGACAAAGCAGATTCAAAGGAGCAACAAATAAGTAGAAATAACATATCAAACTATAACTAAAAACAGAACTGCCCGGAAAAAACCCTGCACCCAAATGTAGAGGAGGACTTCTAACCCTCTCTTAGAAGGGAAGACATAGCGAGACTAATCTGAAAGAACTCTTGAAACTGCCATCCGGACAGGAAACTAGAACCAATCTCCACTGTGATCCGGAGCCCCAAAACTCCAGACTGACTCAGGTGGGATACGGGACTGGACTGGAGTTCCTCAAGGAACAACAATTAGCAGGTAAGTCTAATTTTGTTTTCCTTATCGGCCCTCCAATCCAGTCCCAAACCTCTGGGATGTAGCAGAGCAGTACACGCACTAATGGGACCCGATATACCAGCTCGCAGAACCACAGCCGCAAAACCGGACTCCCTCGCCACTTGGACATCTAAGCGATAATGCTTAGCAAAGGTATGTAGAGAAGACCAAGTTGCCACCTTGCAGATGTCCACAGGTGGCACCAGACTAAATTCAGCCCAGGACGCAGCCTGCGCCCTGGTGGAGTGAGCATGTAACCCTAGAGGAACCGAATGCCCGCTAAGAAGGTATGCTGAAGCAATGGCCTCTCAAATCCATCTAGAAATGGAAGCTATAGCCGCCGCTTCCCCTTTATGCGGCCCTCCAAACAGTACAAACAAATGTTCCGACTTACGAAACGTTGCCGTCTCTGCCAAATAATGCTTGAGCACCTGGCAAAAATCCAGTCCACAGAGATCGCAGTCTATCTCACCACTACCAGAACCACCCAACATCGGTAAAGCTACGGGCTGATTCACATGAAAAACCAAGACTACCTTAGGAAGAAAGGAAGGAACAGGCTGTAAGACAACCTTCTCCCGAGAAAAAGAGAGGAAAAGCTCCCGACAAGATGGAGCCTTTAACTCAGAGATCCTACATATGGCCACCAGAAAAATGGTCTTTAACGTTAAATCCTTCAGAGAAGCCTGGCACAAAGGCTCAAAAGGCTCCGACAAAGCCCTCAAAACTAGATTGAGATCCCATGATGGCACCACTGCTCTACGTGGAGGGTGAAGCCTAGCCACAGTCCTGAGAAAACGCAAGACATCCAGATGGGACCCCAGGGGCACCTTGCCTACCTTACCCCTATAGCAGGCAATCGCCGCCAGCTGGACCCGCAAAGAACTGGTTGCCAAACCCTTCTCAAAGCCATCCTGTGAGAAGGCCAAAACGTCTGGAAGATAAGCTACGGCGGGCCAAAACCGACGTTCCACACACCAAGCCTCAAAAACACACCAAACATGAATGTAGACCAAAGATGTAGATATCTTATGTGCCTTTAACAAGGTTGAGATCACCGGTCCTGAATACCCCTTCTTCCTCAACCTTGCCCTTTCAATAGCCAGGCCATAAGCGAGAACTGATCCACCTGAGGCATGCACATTAGCAGGTCCCCGCGACTTGGAAGGGGCCATGGCCGATCCTCCAAGAGCCGTATCAAGTCGGCATACCATGGCCGATGAGGCCAGTCCGGAGCAATCAGAATGACTCGCCCCCGGTGTGCCTCTATTCGTTGCACCACCTGGCCTATGAGCGCCCAAGGAGGAAAAACATAAAGAAGGCCTTCCATTGGCCAAGGTTGTAGTAACGCATCCAGCCCCTCTGACATCCATTCTCGTCTTCTGCTGAAGAAATGGCTCGCCTTGGTGTTCTTGACTGTTGCCATCAAATCCATGCATGGAGTCCTCCACCGATGCACCACCTGCGCAAAGACCTCTGAGTGAAGCTCCCAATCTCCGGGATCCATCTGCACTCGACTAAGGTAATCCGCCATTACGTTTTCAATCCCTGCCATGTGAGCCGCCAACAGCCTGGAGCCGAGATTCTACCCAAGCAAACAATTGCTGCGCCTCTTCCTCTAACGCCACTCTGTTGGTGCCTCCCTGTCTGTTGACGTAGGCATTTTCTGAGAGTACTCTCACCGCACTCCCGGACACCTGCGACTCGAAGGCCTGGAGAGCTAGGGCAATTGCCCAAAGCTGCAGCCTGTTGATCGACCAACTTGCCTCCTGCACGTTCCACGACCCCTGGGAAAAACGCCTCTCGCAATGACCCCCCCAACATGCCAGGCTGGCATCGGTCATCACCTGAACCCACGGGGGGCTTCAAGCGGCATGTCCGCTGCCAAGTGCTCCGGCCGCAACCACCAGCAAAGTACCCTGCGAACTCCCCAAGGGCAGGGCTCGCTGCAATGGCCGCATGTGTAAATAGCTTCAGTTTGTAATCGCTAAACTATGTTCATTATATTATGATGAGGTATTCTGTTTCAGTTTTAATTGTTAACTCTGTTATCTACTGTAAGCCATGTTACTGGTTATTCGTTCAATGTAAACCCGTTCAATGAAAACATGTTCTATGTATCAAGTTGTTATTCTGTAAACCGCACTGACTCTAAATAGTCCGGTATATAAAACTAACTAAATAAATGTGCGCCCTCGCCCATGGTGCCAACTCCAGAGTCACCGCCATGGTTCCCAACAGCTGTAAATATTGCCACGCTGTCGACTCCGGCCGGTGAAGAAACTCCTGAATCAACTGACGCAGATTCTGAGCGCGCTGCTCTGGAAGGAATACCCTTTCCCTCAGAGTGGCGAAGCACGCTCCCAGATACTCCAGTTCCTGAGATGGAACTAAGTGACTCTTGGCCCAGTTGACCACCCAACCAAGACTCTCCAGGAATGTACAACCCGCGACGTGACTTGCAGGCTCTCTTTCTTGGACTTTACCCGAATCAACCAATCGTCGAGATAGGGATCTACCAAAAACCCCTCCTTCTGGAGTGCCATGGCAACCACCACCATGACCTTGATGAAAGTATGAGGGGCCATTGCCAGACCAAATGGTAACGCTTGAAACTGGAAGTGTCCCATTGGCACCGCGAACTGAAGCAAATGCTGATGAGCCGCTCTTATGGGAATATGAAGGTACGCCTCGGTAAGATCGAGGGATGTCAGAAACTCCCCTTCTCTCACTGCCACGATGACTGACCTTAAAGTCTCCATGCGAAAATGCGGCACCTGCAAGCAGCAGTTGACGCGCTTGAGGTCCAAGATGGGATGAAAAGTGCCATCCTTCTTGGGTACCACGAAATAGATGGAGTATCGACTGCACCCGTATTGCTCTCGGGGAATGAGCTGTAGAAGGTGCGTCAGCGTATCCCTGACCGTCTCCGCCTTGCCCAGGGCCTTGCAAGGTGACTGCACGAAAGCCTTGCACACGGGTTGCAGCAGCTTGAGGGCATATCCTTTGCGGATTATCTCCAGGACCCACTGGTTGGATGTGATCTGGGCCCAAGCAGAGTACAAATCCCGTAGCCGACCCCCTACAGAAGGAATCTCTGCCTGGGTCCCCCTCATTTCATTGGGGCTTCTTAAATCCCAAGGGAGAGGCCACCGTAAAGACGTGGCCTGCCCCTAGGAAGCCTCGAAAGGCCTGCCCCCGGCCAGGAAACCTACCCCTCTGAAAGGCACCCAGACGAGACAACCGAAAACGTCGAAAATCCCATGAAGGCTCAGGAGATGAGGAGGCATTGCGGCCCTGCTTCGGCTTGTCTTCAGGGAGACATCCTCCCTTCAAATCTCCCAAATCCTTGATCAACTTGTCAAGATCTTCGACAAACAGCAGTTTCCCTTTAAAGGGAAGTTTGCTAAGCCTCGACTTGGAAGAGCTATCGGCCGCCCAATTGCGTAACCAAAGATAACGATGGGCCGCCACTAAAGACATCATACTGTTCGCGAGTCCGCGTATGAGGTCATAGTGGATGTCAGAGAGATACGCTGCACCCGACTCCAACTTAGCAATCTCCACCAACTGGTCAGGCAAAGATACGTTCGCCTGCTGCAGTCGCTGTGACCACCGCAGGCAGGCCCTCACCACCCAGGCCCCACAAATGGAGGCCTGCATCGATAGGGAATTGACATCAAAAGCCTACTTCATCAAAGTCCTGCTTCAACAGCATATCCAGCTTTCTATCCTGCGCATCCTTCAAGGCCACACTTCCTTCCACCGGGATGGTGGTCTTCTTTGTAATCTCAGAAACTGCTGCATCGACCCACAGAGACTTAAACATTTCCCTGTCCTGTTCTGAGAGAGTGTAGAGATGCGACATGGTCCTCACCCCTCTCAGTCCAGCTTCAGGGAGGTCCCACTCATCCTGAATCATCTGTTTGACCACTCTATGCACCGGGAAAACTGACTGAGTTTTTTGCACTGCCTGAATGAGAGGATCTTCGAGAGAATCCTCCTCCACCGGCAAGCTAGCCGATAAATTGAGTGCCTTAAGCGACTCCACGAGCAGTGCCGGCAGCTCCTCCCACCGAAAGACTCGGACCACCTGTGCCTGGTCCTCCGGCTCAAGAATCTCTCCTTCCTCAAGCTCCTCACTCTGCCTCTCCGACTCCAAGTCCCAGGCCCCGGTGTCTGACAAAGGAGACTGTTCCGGTCCACTTACCCTGGACCTGACCTTCTTGGTTGGCAAATCCTCTGAGTCATCTCTCTTCTCTGAGATCTTTCGCCTGGTCCTCGACCCAGAGTGAAAGGATAGGTGCACTGACCCCTGTTATCGCAAGCAGAATGCTTGCTGTAATAACCAAACAAATTCTGGAGAGAATTCTTCCACAATTCCCCCAACCAAAGGACCTGGGGAAGAGGAAGGTCCAGGAAGAGCTGCCGCCACCTCCAGCGAAAGAGGAGCCAAATCCACGGCGCCTTGAGCTTCCTGAGATGAGGGGTCTATAGGCTCTCGTGACTTGTCCTGTAATGCATTCCCACAGCCTCTGTCGTACAACCTCGACAGACCCCAGCCTCAGATACCGTACCACGCCGAGAACCTCAGACTAAACACTGCGGACGTCCCGGCATGGGAAGCAGACCTTGGGTCCTAGGCTTTACCGCCTAGGAACACCCTGTTGAAAATTACATCCACAAGCACAGACCAGCCTGTAGCCGAAGCAAACTTCAGCCTCCTCTGCAAACACAAACCTTGCAGAGACTGGGGTTTTTTTTCCAATAACTGGCAGAATCAATAAAAGCAATTAAACTGAACCCCCAGGCAATACTTTCTGAAGGCCCGTCTGAGAAATACTGCAAAAGGGGCTAAAAAACTCGGGAAAGAGCCATCTCCTTGCTTTCCCGCACTTCAGCAGGAGCCGCATCGGAAACCACTGGCACCACGCGCTATCGGGCCCACCCCACTCTGAACAAAGCGAGAGGGTTCCCCCGATGTACCTGCAGC
This sequence comes from Ichthyophis bannanicus, assembly GCA_033557465.1. Classification (NCBI taxonomy): domain Eukaryota; kingdom Metazoa; phylum Chordata; class Amphibia; order Gymnophiona; family Ichthyophiidae; genus Ichthyophis; species Ichthyophis bannanicus. Next base: position 294,379,487 of record CM066033.1, on the reverse strand, counting down.
CTGCTCAAATCACCTCGATGTCCCCAGCAGTGGCCGCCTATCCGACCACGGGAGAGGTGCCGGCCTCGCGCTCAGCCGATGAATGGCTTCGGTGCCGAGGCAGCAGCAGCTTCTTACCCTTGCAGTGCTGAAATGGCGGCTCCTCACCCGCTCATGGGATCGGGAGCCGCCAAGCCCTTCACGCCGGTAACAGCCTCAAACCTGCCCCAGAACCCCAGCAGAAGGGGGGAAAAGGTATGAGAAAGGAGAGGGCTAAAGTAATCCTCTTCCACAGGGCTAACTGCTGCTCACAGACGTGCTCCGATCATCTTTTTTTTTTTTTTTAAACTTTAACAGCACAGTAAAGCAATGAAATAAATAGACCTAACACTTTCCCAAAACAAAAAAAAACAAAAACTCTCCTTATTTGCTCCTCTGTGAGCCCTCTGGCTCACCACCTCCAGCTTCTTGGAGACTGAACACTCTGGAAGCTGATGGGCGGTGCCAGTGGTATTTATACTGGTGTCTTCAGTTTTTGGACATGCTCAGTCTCCAGGCTGCTGGAGGAGGTACACTTCCTCAGAGGTTTGGGACTGGACTGGAGGGACGATAAGGAAAAGTAAAACTGCAGTTATAGTTATACAAAATTCTGGAATTTTGCAGTTAAAGTAAAATTCATTATAGTTAAGCAAAAAGTGTTCATTATAATGGTAAGCAATTCCTTTATTCTGTGGCAGAACTCTAGCGACACCTTGTGACATTTTAGGTTTACGATTATGATTATGTTACTTCCTCAAAATAACCCAATAAAAAGCAAGCTTGTGAGGAAGGGCTTCTGAACCAGCCAGAGAGAAACTGTGCAAGTTCATAGCCTCAAAGGTTGCTTTCTCTGAAGCTTCAGATAGTTTTGAATCACTGTGCCTATGTGTTTATGTTTTCCCACAGTCTGGAGGACCAGGTTTAAAGAACTGAGAAGGTCTTGCCCTCGCTTGAAGGGATTAAACAGTTGGTGCTATGAGACTCAGATCTGAGTCCTTCAAGTAGATCAGAAAGAATGGACAGCGACTGGGACACTTGTGAGTTAAAATATAATTGTAAGCAGAGTACTGAATTAGATGAATGGAACAAAAAGGCTGTGGATGGCCAATGTAACACCAATTTTTAAAAAGGGTTCCAGGGATGATCCGGGAAACTACAGCCCAGTGAGCCTGACGTCAGTACTGGGAAAAATGGTAGAAACCATTATAAAGAACAAAATTACTGAACATGTAGATAGTCATGGCTTAATGGGAGACAGTCAACATGGCTTTAGCCAAGAAAGGTCTTGTCTTACTAATCTGATATGTTTTTTTGAAGGTGTGAATAAACAGGTAGACAAAGGTGAATCAGTTGATATAATGCATCTGGATTTTCAGAAAGCCTTTGGCAAGGTCCCTCATGAGAGGCTCTTGGCAAAATTAAAAAGTCATGGGATAGGAGGCAGTGTACTATTGTGGATCAAAAACTGGTTAAAAGATAGAAAGCAGACGGTAGGGCTAAATGGCCAATTTTCCCAATAGAGAAAGGTGAATAGTGGAGTACCCCAAAGATCTGTGCTGGGTCCGCTACTTTTTAACATATTTGTAAATGACCTGGTAATTGGAATAACGAGTGAGGTAATCAAATTTGCAGATGAAACAAAATTATTCAAAGTTGTTAAAACCCATGAGGATTGTGAAAAATTGCAAGAGGACCTTGATAAACTGGAAGACTGGGCATCTAAATGGCAGATGAAATTTAATGTGGACAAGTGCAAAGTTTATGCACCTAGGAAAGAACAACCCGAACTATGGCTACACAATGCAAGGTTCAACAATACAAATCACCACCCAGGAAAAAGATTTAGGCATCATCAGGATAACATGTTGAAATCTTCCGCCCAGTGTGCAGCTGTGGCCAAGAGAGCAAATAGAATGCTAGGTATCATAAGGAAAGGAATGGAGAATAAAACAAAGGATATTATAATGCCTCCTCTGTATCTTTCCATGGTGTGGCCGCACCTTGAATATTATATGCAGTTCTGGTTGCCGTATCTTAAAAAGGATATAGTGTTATTAGAAAAGGTACAGAGAAGAGAGGCTAAAAAGATTAGGGCTCTTCAACATGGAAAAGAGATGGCTGAGGGGAGAAATGTTAGAGGTCTATAAATTAATGAATGGAGTGGAACGGCTAAACGTAGATCGATCACAGGTCTGCAAAAAATTTTTGTTCAAGGCTGTTTTGGTTATTCCACGTAATCTCTATGTTTTTTGGTGTGCTGAATCCGAAAATGACTTCCATTTTGTCATAGGACGTCACGTTTCCTGACAATTTAGGTAACTATGTTAAATAAGGCAATACCTCAAAATAAATGGAAATAGACTTATAAAATTAAAGTTTTATTACAATATTTTCATGAAAATCCTTTTTTGAACTGAAATGAGCTCACCTACACACACTAAACTCGATTCTTCTTCCTTGTGAGGCTCCTCTTGGTGCATTTATGCTTGTGAAGAGCATCTGGAATGTCTCTCTGAAGCATCCAACAGTAGTCTGCCATCATTGTAATGCTCCATTTTCCCTGGTATCTCCTTTCCATCTCTTTAATGTCTTGGTGGAATCGTTCACCTTGTTCCTCACTCACAGCTCCCAAATTTTCAGGAAAGTAGTCAAGGTGGCACTGGAGGAAATGCACTTTCAAACTCATCAGGCAACCTAAAGCTTGCAATGCTTTCAGCATTTGTCCGACAATCTTTTTGTAGTGAGGATCTTTATTATTGCCTAAAAATTTCTGTACGACTTCTTTAAATGCAATCCACCCTTCTTTTTGAGGATCCGTCATGGTATTGACAAACTCTTGATCAACTATAAGCCTTCTAATGTCTGGTCCGACGAACACACCTTCCTTCAATTTTGCCTCCGACAGGCCTGGAAACTTAGTGACCAAGTATTTGAAGCATTCTCCATCTCTTGGAAGTGATTTTACGAATTGCTTCATCAATCCCAATTTTATGTGGAGAGGTGGTAGAAGAACTTTATGGGAAGGTACCAAAGTTTCTCGGAGGACATTTTTTTCACCGACTGTTAGCACCCTCGGCTGCCAACTCTTCTTGGTCCAGTGATTTTGTTGGTCTCGACTGTCCCATAGACACAGAAAACAAGGATATTTGGTATACCCAGCTTGTTGCCCGAGCAGCATGCACAAGACCTTCAAGTCCCCACACACTTGCCAACCATGGTCTTCATATTTAAGTTTACGAAGAACCAATTCCAAGTTCTCGTAGGTTTCCTTCAAGTGTACGGAATGACCTACAGGTATGGAAGCGTAAAAACCGTTGTGGAGTAAAACTGCTTTGAGACTTCTTTTTGAAGAATCTATAAAAAGATGCCATTGCTCTGAATCATATTGGATTTTAAATTGACCCATCAGACCTTCGACATCGATGCAATAAACCAACTTGTCTTCCTGGGCGAAGTAAGGAACGAACTCCTTTTCACGATGTCTAAACCATGAAGATGACACTCCTGGCAACAATAAATTCCTGCTTTTCAGCCTTGATCCGAGTAACTCAGCGGCATCTTTGGGAAGATTCAAGTCTCTTACCAAATCATTCATCTCCTCCTGAGAAAACAATTTTGGTCTTGTATCATCTTCAAAGTCAGAACTTGATTCGTCATCTGGTTCAGGTATGACTTCACCTTCATCGGAGCTAGGTATCTCTTCCAAGGTAGCAGGGGGCTTGGGTACTGGTATATCTGTGCCATGGGGGATGGGACGAATTGCCAAGTAAAGATTGGGGTATGAAATGGAATGCTTCCATTTGGAATTAAACCCTTTCACATCGCATGAACAAAAGTAACAGTCATCACTGTGGTTCTTTTGCTCTTGCCATACCATAGGAATCCCATAACGGAAAGATTTTTTCTTACCCTTGAACCAGTTTTGGAGGTCCTCAACACACCGTTTGCACACTTTATGAGGCGCCCAGACTTTATCTTGATCTCCAATTTTTAGTCCAAAGTATGCAAAGTATACTTTTTTTCACAAAGTCTGTAATACCGTGTTTCCCCGAAAATAAGACCGGGTCTTATATTTATTTTTGCTCCAAAAGATGCACTAGGGCTTATTTGCAGGGCAGGGCTTATGTTTTTTTAATCATATACAACAATCCACACGCGGATTTAAAAGCTGAGCAGGGCCTTTTCCTCGCACCAAAATGCTCACGCCGAGCCCACAGCAAGCAATGTCGCCTAAAATGCTGGAATTCTCTCACACCTGATCTCCGCGCCATAACCGACCTAACCCAGTTCAGAAAGACCCTTAAACTGCACCTTTTCATCAAATACTACCCCACATGAAGCGTAACATAATAGCCCCACCCTAATACAATCCACATGAAGCGTAACATAATAGCCCCACCCTAATACAATCCACATGAAGCGTAACATAATAGCCCCACCCTAATACAATCCACAGTCTCTCTCCTTGTTCCAAGCATTCCTGCTAATTTTATGTAAATAGTTCGAGCATGTTATCTAGTTAATAGATTATATACTCCATGTAAATAGTTCTCCCATGTTATCCAAGTTGATACTCCTGTTATATGTAATACCAAACAGCCTGTTGTTCTGGTTTCTTTATGTTATCTGTAAACCGCGCTGATGTCAAAGAGTGCGGTATATAAGAAGTTGAAATAAATAAATAAATAAAAGAGCTGCCCGGCGCTTTACAACACGCAGCTCCTGTAGCTCAAAATGGCCACCGCCATTGGAGCGTGCCAGAAAAAATGGGCGCCAAAAGCAGTGCAGGATACAAGGCTCGGGAGATGGCTTCCACACCTCCGACGCCCAAGAATTTTATAGCCGCCAAACAAAAGACCCGAAATAACCAGCCTTTGCCAAACTTACGGGTCTTCAACAGGCTCTAGCCCGCGGTACTGCTTTAAGCAGAGCAGCACCATCGGCGAGCCTCTCGTCCTTGTGCCTCCACCGTCTGATACTGCCGCGGCTCTTCTCTAGGCAGTAAATGCCCCTGTGATCCGGTTCCAGAGCTCTCCCCCGTGCTGTCTAGGGGGAGAGATCTGACAAGAGAGCCTGCAGTCCGAGACGAGACAGGCAGAGAACGGCACTAACACAAAGCTTTGCTGATTCCTTGAGGGCTCTTCCCTAATTAATGATTTTTTTTTTAAAGGGGCAGCCCCAAATGAATTGAAAGGAACTCCACAGCCCCTTGGAGAGAATGTATTCCCCTACCTCAAGAACGCACACAGGAAGCCCTCCTCCATGATCTGCACTAGGGCTTATTTTCGGGGTAGGGCTTATATTACGGTAAGCACAGGAAAACATGCTAGGGCTTATTTTCAGGGTAGGGCTTACTTTCTGGAAAACACGGTATTCTGCTGTTGCTTCAACACTGTATATTCACCACAGATGAAACAGAAACTGTCTGGCGAATTAATACACTTTCGTGGAGCCATAACATAACGGTTGAAGAATGACGAGCTAACACGAATTGCGATGAAAAAGTGTGAACAGCCTAGAACCAAGAACCTGATGATGATTCGTGCACAAGTGTAGCATGCAGGAGCAGCTCTGTATCTGTACACGAGACGTCACAGTGCTGGCCACGCCCCCTGCACTGACTGGAGCTGCTGCTATCTGCCCTGTGTCTCCCTCCCACTGGATTCTTCAGGAAAGATGAACCCCTTCTACCATTAGAAGCATGGACTTAAAACTTGCTTAGCTTATGTATATATTGCTGACCATCAGATTTACAGTGCTATTTTTTTTTTACATAACTCGGACAACTCCTTTAAGGTTTTTTTGGCATTTTATATCTTAAATGCACTTATGTGAATTAATTAATAGTAATTTGAATTAATTAATAGTAATTTGAAAAAAATTGATAAATTTGAAGACAGTTTTGCATGTTGTGGCAAATCATGACGTCTAGGAGTTTTTTCAATATTTTATTTGTTTTCAGCACACCAAAATACATGGAAATTAGATGAAAATAATCAAACAGATTTTTAGTCGCAGACCTGTGTATTTACGCCATCAAAATAGAGAAAGACTTTTTTTTTTTTAGTGCCTTCAAGTCAGTGTTGACTCATGGTGACCCAGTTACCTCTGGGTTTTCTTGGCAATGTATCACTGGAAGTAGATTACCAGCCTTTTCTTCTGAGGCAATGGAGGGTAAAATGACTTGCCCAAAGTCACAAGCAGTGCCAGTGGGAATCAAACCCTTGATTTTTTGGGTACTAGGCAGTTGCTCTAACCACTAGGCTACTCCTCTACTCAGAAAATGACTAGAGGACATGCTATGAAGCTACAGTGTAACCTACTTAAAACTAATAAGAGAAAATATTTTTACACTCAATGTGTAATTAAACTCTGGAATTCGTTACCGGAGGATGTAGTAAAAGCTGTTAATGTAGCCAGGTTTAAAAAAGGTTTGGACAAGTTCCTGGAGGAAAGGTCCATAACCCATTATTAAAGGGACCTGGGATATCCACTGCTTGCCTCAATACAAGCATTGTGGAACCTGTGTCTTTTGAGGAAACTGCTAGGTACTTGTGACCTAGATTGGCCACTGTTGCAAATAGGATATTGGGCTTGATGGACCTTGTTCTGACCTAGTATGGCATATTTTATGTTCTTATAAGATTGGACAAAAGAAGAAAAGCTCTAATAATGAGAAAAATATAAATTATAGTAGAAGAGAAAGGGTAAATTGATTCATTTGTTTGTTTTTCTTACATTGTGTTTTAAAAGGATAAACATTTTCTGGTTGTAAAAGATTTAAACAGCCTGGGTTTAACTCAGCAATTATTTGTGTGCTGATTTTCTTCTTTAGTGAGTCAGAGCCAGGCTTGCAAGTTGATATTTGAAATGTTTATTTTCTTATCACTGTTAGTTGATATATGTAAAGACTACATAGATTTGTTTTGTTTGTTTCATTCTTGAGTCTTATTTGAGTTATACTGTACGTTTTAGGTTTCAGATAGGAAGTGCACTTTGTTTTAACAGCTTTCCTGATCTCAGTCTAAGTGGAAAAAAAAGCAGAGATATATTGTAGTACTGTGATTTTCGAACATGCTGATTTTGTGTTGGTTTTGGTAATTCTTAATTTAACTAATCATTTCAATACTGTGATTTTCCTTATGTAGCAGATTCAAATTAGTTTCTTTCCAGCTCTGGTACTTTTCCTGAATTTATGGAAACATGCTCCTTTACCTGAAATTATTAGTATTCAGTTTGTTGTACCTTTTGCCCTTCCTAAAACCTTAGTTAGTTGGACTCTAGATGTGCTTGGGGGATACTTCTTCTTATTGAGATTGTTGTTATAGAATGCTTTGAAATAACAATTTTCATGTCAGAAGGACTTTAATTAAACTGAACGTTTAATGCTAATTAGGACATATGTAGAGAGTTGTTATTTGGAATGAGCTGAAAGAAATGTTTATCTTCTCCCTGCAGTTCACTTAAAAGTAGAACTAAAGTTTTAATAGTTGTTTGAAGTTCTAGTAACTTAGGGGTATGTTTACTAAATGGTGGTAAAGGAGCAGGTGTGCCGCTAGCGCATGCTAACTGTGCATGTGCACACTTAGTGCGTGCAAAAAGGCACTTTAGCATGCACTAATGGCACCAGCAGCATACAGGCCCTGTGGGGGAGAGAAGGCGTGCACGAGGCGGAGAGTGGGGGGTCAATGGGCGGGGAGTGGGCAAGAACAAGCCTTGCTCACTTAACACAGGCACCTTAACGGCAGGAGCTCTAATGCAATTCAAAACCTGGTGGAAAGGGTGTTTTTTGAGGAGAAAGAGTCTATTTTATGTCTGCAATGTGATGCACAGACAGGGGAGCCCAAGTGAGTGATAGTAGTGCTCCATTTGCAGCAACAGCATAGTGCCCAAGTATGAAAGGGCACTATGCTGTTGGTGCAAATGGGGGCAAAGGAGGTGGCACATGGGTCATGCAGTGAGGGCCAGTGGTGCACAGAGGGGACCAGGCAGCTGCCGAGATGGCACATAGGAACACAAGACTACAAAATATGCCAAACTGTGTCAGACCAATGTCCCTCATGCCCAGTATCCTGTGTCCAAAAGTGGACAATCTAGGTCACAAGTACCTAGCACTTTCTCCAAAAGACACACAGGATCCCCAATAATTGTAATGGGGGCAAGCAGTGCATAGCTCGGGTCCTCTGTAGCAATAGTTTATGGACCATTACCCAGGAACCCGTCCACAGTTTTTCAAACCCAGCTACACTGACAGCTTTTACCACATCCTCCAGTAATGGATTACAGGGTCTGATTACGCGTTGACTGAAAAACTATTTTCACCTAGAAGACCCAAATGGTTACACTGTAGCCGCATTGCAAGTCCCCTAGTCTTTCCACAGTCTGATGGCATAAAAAATGACCTACCTTTACCTGTTCCACTCTGGTCAATTATCTATAGATCTCTATCATATCCCCCCTCAGCCGTCTCTTCCACAGTTTGATGAGCCCCAACCTTTTTAGCTTCTCCACAAAGGGGCATTCTGCCATCAGCAGAACCATCTATGATGTTCGTCATGATCCTACAGTGACAGTGGCAGCACAAGTCCTGCTACTGCTGTGGAAAGGCAATGTGGCACATGGGGTGGGACAAGGGGCCTGACACCCCAGGCAGAGATCCAGGCTGCCTCCCCCTCCCACTGCCACAGAACCCAGCTATGGGGGACGAGGCCAATAGTGCCAGACACTGTAGCCCTCCAGTTAGCTGGAAAATGCAGATGCCCAGGGAAATACCACAGCGATGGCTGCCATCCTCCCCCCCGAGATGTATCGGTGGCAGTTGGTGATGGGGCCCCTGCATGGGCAGCTGGTGGAGGGGGGACTGCGTGGCCATCCATGTGTGCTCTTGCCCTCGCATCCGGCCCCTGTGCCCAAGGCGCCCAACAAACCCAAATGTTCAACATGCTGGGACTGTGACCAACACCACTGACAATGCATGGGTATGTCTGCATGGTGGAGTGTTGTTGGTGGCGTGGGAAGTGGCACCAGCCTGTAGCAGACAGAAGCCTTGTCCTGGTTGTATGAGCAATGCGCATTGCAGCATGTGCCAAAGGCCAGCTGAAGGGAGGCATGTCAGCAACAGGAGCTGTTATTCCCATAAGGCAGCACTGTGGCACAAAACACACAGTTGGTGTGTATGTGTGTGGAGGGTCACAGTTTAAGGTCCCTGCTGGGGTTTCTGTATTGCATCTTCTTGTGGATAAGGTTTAGCTGACAGTGTAAGTACAGCTTCAGCATATGCAACCCCCAAGGAGATAGCCAGCAAGGGTGGAAACACCTATCAGCAGCACTGACAGGCTCCACTATCAACAGCTGGTTGGAGGCTAATAGCACACGTTAAAAACATGCGGTGAGGCCAATGCACAGTAATAGCACCTACAGAGTACACATTATCAATCCATGAGCTGACATTGAGACAGGAGTGTCAAGCAGGAATGCCAACCATCTCCATTTTTGCACAATGTACCAATGAGAGTGTATGTGTGTGTCAATGTGTGTATGGCTCCCCTTTGTCCTGTGGCATTCTGCACTGCATTTTGGCTCACATTGCCCAAGTTTTTCACAGTCTGTTTAGAAAATGTGAATAAGGTGAGGCAGAAGATTGTGGGTATCACCAGAAACAGTGCAGATTGGTCTGGATGTGTCTGCCACAATAGTAGGGCCACTGGCTGAGATGCCATTGTGCCCATCTGCAAGGCGCATTGCCTGTGTGGCCACAGTATGCCATGCTGAGATGGCATTCTCACTATGACCAAAAAATGACATGGCACAGCTATGTATCCACATAAAACTGCTAGAATGTCTGGCTCCAGTGATGTGGATGCAATCACTGAGCAAATGGCTGGGTGTCGATGCTGAGAATCCAAAGGCAGGTGCTTGTGGTTGCACTATGCACATGCCAAGCATGCTGACCAGCAGACCAACCACAGTTAGTTTGTGCTTGGCTGACACAGCCCAGTGAAGGGCAGCAGGGGAAGTCTTATTGCCTGTGCTGTAGTTAATTGTTAGTCCTCAATGGTTGGGGCAACACTGGTTCATGGCCTACTCGCTGGGGTCCTGGCAGGACAATAGCAGTAACACCATGCCAGCCTATACATGCCTGCTGCAGTGGCTGTCCATGGTAGCAGCATATTGACACTGGCCACTAACCTGCACTGTTATCAGAGGGTTAATGTCCAACATGGGCAGAACACAGGATTGAGCTGTTGCTGTCATTGCTGCCTGCAGCATGCAGGAACCAAGGAAAAAAAAAACATAATATATTGCAGACAATTTCTGCCACAAACTAACAGTGATGTGGACCAGCAGCAGATACCATCTTTAACAGTGCAGGTTCAGTGGACCAGGTGCTGGACACCCATCCTCACTCTCAGGGTGACAGCTGAAACCACTCTGGATCACGGCTTGCTGCTGTTATGTGCATGTAGCACACACAGCTAGTGTGTCTTACTGAGCTGAAATGCTAGATCAGTGCATTCTCCATTGGTTTTTCAGTTGCAGAATGCTGTTTTGCATGTGCAGTACCTCATGGGTGGTGGAGGGCCCAATCTATACCTGCACAGACAGCAAACAGTTTGATAAGAGATCTGCAGGCTTTACATCTATGTGTGGAGGTATAGCCTACTGATTGGTGCAATGTCTCCCTGATCAAAGGTCCATGGTTTGATTCCTACTTGTTCATTTTCTGCCTGGGTCCGCTTGCCCACCTCACATAGTCCTGGCTCTGCTGTAACTTGAAGACAATCATTCTTCTACATTTCTATGCATTATGGCCACGTGTTATGTAGCCCAACATGGCATTCCACATCATGGACATCTGTGAGCACGGCTTTACTGGCTCTGCCGGGGCACATTGTAGCGGGTCAGAGATTTATATGCAGCAGATGTCTGGGTCAACTGGTATGGATGTGTTTTCTGTTTTGCCATCATTGTGACTTCCCAGCTTTATGTAAAGAGGATATATCTCGTACAGTCAGGCACCTAACCACCTAGCCATCCCCTGCACTGTTCTGCCATTATTACTTGCCCCATATGGGGCAAATAGGTTCAACTTGTCCCTTTCTATCATGCCACTGTGTCGGGTGCATTGTTTTGCAGTTGCAGATGCTGAGGCACCAGTCCCACCCACACAAATGGTTTTTCATGTACCCCTGGCACTGCTACTTTTGGTTCACACACACCAAATGCTTTTGGTCTGTATGATTCCATACATCCACTCACCACACACATTGCAAACTTTCTGCTTGGAAAATCCATGGCACAGACCTACACCAACCATTTGACCATTAGGGAGATTTATGGTGGGGCAGCTTACTGGCAATAAGCTGCACCACCATGGCCATCAAGGGTCATTTGCAACAGTTAGTCATATCATGCACACCTCTCCTGTGACTGCTCCACATAAGCACTCATGGACAATCCTCACTTTGCTGCCCACATCAGGAACATGCTGCCTCCACCCAGACACTGTCCTGGCCTATGGCATGCCACACACTGACAATACATCTGGATACATGTCCTTATCTCACAGACACAATAATATAGCTTATGGCATGGTGCTTTCAGGAGCATCTAGGACTGCATGCCTGTCACAGCGCCCCCTGCTGCTGCAGCCCCTCCGCTGACTCTGCTGCTGCCACCACCCACCTATGACACTGCCAACACCCATACTGACCAGCATCACTAGGCAGCCACCTATCTTGCCTCGTTAACAGCACAGGCCTGCTGTATGGTCAAACATACTCATCACACATACTGCCACATAGCCAGGCATCAGGTGAATCAACTCCATCAGCTACCAATTGTGCTTGCATCCATACCTTCTCTAATGGCTTCTCTGCCCCCTTTCAACATTTCAGAGACTTTCCTGCATTAAGGTGCATGCAAGACACCTTAAAGCAGCATGTCCTGTTACCACCCGCTAAGTGTTCACTACCACCCCTTAATGCCCTGTTACTGCACAGTAAGTGTTTACTACCACCCCTTAATGCAGCATATGCTGTTACTGCATGGTAAGTGTCTACTACCACCCCTAAACGCTGGACCATCTCTAACACGCCCAGCACACTTACTGCATGGTAACCCCTTATCGCTGCCATTAACACCTGGAAAAGACTGCTCCCTTACCGCCGTTTAGTAAACATATCCCTTAGAGTCATGCTCCAAGTGTTTTTCCAGAACAGCAATTTTACAGTGTTTAAAAAGTTTCCAAATACACACATACGAGTAAATGACCTCTTATAAAATGCCAAAAGGCATAAACACACATACTATGCTGTGAGCTTACACATGGTATGCAAGTATGGACTGATATTCAAAACTCCAAGTTGTATGGGCAATGGTAGGCAGTCTGGATAAGGATGCTGACTGCAATATTCAGCAGCACTATCCAGATAGTGCCACTGAATATCTTCAGGGTGGACATTTATATGAGTTCTATGGCAGGTGTAAATATCTGCACTCACAGTGTAGAAATGCATTATGCCACTTAATGGTAGTATTTCATACTACTATTACTTATCATTTCTACAGTGATACATGGCATACACAGTCTGTCCTCATCAGAGCTTACAATATAATCATGATGAACATCACAAAACTGGGGAATGGACCATGGTAAGATATACATAAGTGGTGAACAGGAGAATTAGAGGATCAAGTTTAAAAAGCAGCCTTGAAGTGGTGTTTTTTTAGCCTGGATTTGAATTGGGCCAGAGATGAAGCCTGACCTACTGATTCAGGTAGTTTGTTCCAGGCATATGTGTAGCCCCCCCTGGGAGAGGAGTTGGTACCGTCAGACTCCTACAGTAATACAGATGTAGTATGGCTGTAGTCAAACTGGCCAAGTGGGTACCTCGGAGTCTCTTTCTCATGTGAGGGCTTATAGAAGACACTAACCATGTCCCAACGTCTTCCACAGTAGAATGAAATGAAGTATAGGAGGAATATTAAAATCTAATTAGGAATAGGATTCAAAGCCAATGTGATGTTACAGAACTGATGTTATAGTAAGGCAATAGAATCTCACCAAAGAATTAAATAGATCAACAGAATTCTGGTATTTAGAATTTTCTGATAAATTTATATAAAAATCTAAAATAAATTATTAAATATGTTCTTTAAAACTGAGTACTCATGAATTGTAAACTCTAATTAAAATTCCAAAATAAATAATATCCTTTTGCTATTACACGTGTCAATAAAATGGACTATCCACATATATTCTTTTTCTCACAGCAAAAACCTTAATAACTCAGGTATTTCAGTTACATTAATTACCAATTTCTGTCCAGCTTTTAAAATTTCCAGATTTTCTAAAATACTATTTTCTTTTATTCCAGGTGTATTTAAACTTGTTATTCAGTTAAGCTAAATATATATTTAAATTAGCTTTTAAACTCTTTCCCTGAATATCTAAGTACAATTCCTACTAAGGAATTATTATTTTGTTTCCTTTCAGAATCTTTAAACTTCTCAACCTTTAACAGGTAAGTTTATTTTTTCAGACTTCCCTATATTCCTTCTGTCTTTCCTCTGTGTTTGTGTTGTTTGAGTTCAGACAAATCTTTTTTTTCTTTATGTAGTGCGCCTGTACCTCTTCCAGCTCTCTTTCTTGGGATGGGGCCCAGGATTCTGGATCCCTCTGCTGCTGGTTTGGAGCCTCCTTGATTCCTCCGGTTTGCAGGTCCTCCTTGGTTCAGTGGTTCTTCAGGGGTCCCTCCTCAAAGCTGGATCCTACTCCCTAACTATACAAAATCAATAAAGGAAAACCCTATCTACCCTATAAAAATGTGACAAAATCGCCTTTCTTTAGAAGAAAGGTAATTAGGGTTTTATCTCTTTTACCTAGATTTTAATACTTTTCCTAGCTAATTTAAGCAAAAGGATAATTAAAGCTCCCTGTCTTCACCTGCTTCTTCTGTCATATTCACTTCATTCCCTCACTCACACACCTGGCTGCAGCCTTACCAAACACTCATGCAGCAATCACATCACTACCACTTCAATCACTGTCAGAAAGTGATAAGGCTGCTTTAAAAAAGAAAATCTTTTCCAAGATTTCAAGTGACAGCTCACTGAAACACAGAACTCAGCAGTGTTCTAAAGCTCTGCATTCTGCTTCAGTTAAACCCAGTCAAGCAGCTCAGTCACAACTGAGGTTTAAAAATTTCCTTTCAGAAACTTTTCAGTTACCATGGTCAGAATTACTCCATTTCTGGAAGTTTTTTTTTCTTTTCTAATCCAAGAGGATGTGCCCCATAAAGTCCTCTCATCTACTCATAAGAGCTTGCAGTCAGTTTTAAAATTTCAATTCAAGTTCCCTAAATATATATAACATCTCCTGTTTTGAGACAGGAATTCACAGAGAATTTAATCTTTTATGAATTTTTCTCTTCTGAAATCAACTCTCAACCTGTCAGCAGGTTTTCTCTTAGAGCAGCGTTTTTCAACCACTGTGCCGCGGCACACTAGTGTGCCGTGAGATATTGTCTGGTGTGCCGTGGGAAAAATTCCAATTTCATCCGTAACATGTGGCCTCGGCTCACAAATTAGGGTTGCCAACCGGCTGGTTTTCAGCCGGCCTGGCCGGTTTTTCCATGGCCAGGCCGGCTGCCGGCACAGTTGTAAAACCGGCTATTGAAAAGCCGGTTTTTTGCTCTGGCCGCAAGATCGGGAGCAGCCAGAGCAAAAAACCGGCTTTTGTGCCGAAGTCCGCGGCGCGAACGCGATTCCCTATAGCAGTGCAGCCGCTGGTTCTGCTTTGTACAGAGCAGCGGCTGCACTACACTTACATTGAAAAGTAAAGAGAAACTGTGTCAGGAGCCCTCCGATCATGCAGAGCCCGAGGAAGTGATGTCATGGGGGCGGGCTCCTCACAGGCTGTCTTTCCTTTTCAAATTAACTTTAGCTGCAATAAAGTTAATTTGAAAAGGAAAGACAGCCTGTGAGGAGCCCGCCCCCATGACATCACTTCCTCAGGCTCTGCGATGACCGGAGGGCTCCTGACACAGTTTCTCTTTACTTTTCAATGTAAGTGTAGTGCAGCCGCTGCTCTGTACAAAGCAGAAGCAGCGGCTTGGGCAGAGGGTGTGTGTGTGTGTGTGAGTGAACCAGCAAGGGGGGGGGGAGTGTGAGTGAACCAGCAAGGGGGGGGGGCGATGGTGTGAGTGAACCAGCAGGGGAGGGGGGTGAGTGAGTGACCCAGTAGGAGGGGTGAGTAAGTGACAGGGGGGGTGGGTGAGTGAACCAGCAGTGGAGGGGGGGGGGTGGTGTGAGTGAACCAGCAGGGGAGGGGGGTTGGTGTGAACCAGCAGGGGAGGGGGGTTGGTGTGAGTGTTTGATTCCTATTCAAGAGAATTACTTTATATATAGTCAATATAGGCACAGAGGTAAATTTTTTTAACATTTTCTAATGGTGGTGTGCCTCGTGATTTTTTTCATGAAAAAAGTGTGCCTTTGCACAAAAAAGGTTGAAAAACACTGTCTTAGAGTACACATATTCCAAAGTACAAAACTGTCCCTAAATTCAGTTCTTGCCAAACTAAATCACCCTTTCTCATTCAGCTATCGCCAGTTAAACCTTGTTCTTTACACAGCTTTCCTTAAGATTGTTTCTTTCAGCACTCCCTCTCTTCCCAGGGTTTTCCCAACTGTCCGTTTCTAGTCACTAAAGCTCTATCCAACAGCTCAAACCTGGTCAATCTCGCACTTACCATTATTTCTGGCACCCTATTGGCTAGCTACCTTTACCTCATTCCTGGCTCTCCATTGGTTAACTTCTTCCTGTTTACATCAATCCTGGCTCCTCACTGGCTTGTCTCTTGCTGGTTCCTCATTGGCCAGTTTCTTCCTGTTTCCTCAGCAAGGTAATAATTTTATTTTTCTCTTTTAAAGATGTTGCAATGGAGTTGCAGAGCAGCCCCAAGGACCAAAATAATAAAAAACAAAATAATCGCAGCCATCAGCTACCTTCGGGATGGCCCGTGAAACCCTCCCCCAACCAGCAGGTAAATTTATTTAATTCTTTTTTTCTTCTGGTTGCATATGGAGCAGCAAGATGGAATGAACAAAGTCTGGAGTTGGCAATGGCAGAGAAGGGGACAGATAAAAGTGATCTGCCAGAGGAGCAGAGTACCCGAGGAGGGGTGTAGAGTGACATAAGAGAGGAAAGGTAGTGAGGAGTCATAGAATGAATACACTTATAAATGGATAGGGAGCCAGTGAAGTGACTTGAGAAGAGGGGTTATGTGAACAAAGCGACACTGTTGGAAGATTAGCCATGCAGCTGTGACGTTTGAACAGATTGAAAGGGAGAAAGATGATTAAGAGAGATTACAATAATCTAGACAGGAATAGCCCGCTATTCATTTGGGCAGGCTATGTGCCATGTCGGTGCATATCCCTGCCCACCAGCCCTTAGACCTGGATATTCAATGCTGCAGCGATGGCACTAAATATCCAAGTTTGGTGCCGAGGGCATTTAGCCGCAGAGCCTAACCGGGTAGCAGCAATATTGGACTACTGCTGGGTTAGCAATGCATGGCTAAAATTAGGTGAGCCAAAAGCTGGCCTAGTTTTAGCCGAGGAGCGCTAACCGGATAGCGGTCCAATATTGCCACTACCCGGCTAATGGAAGTCACTAGAGCAGCGCAGGGAGGACGGCCACACCTCTTAAAACAAAGAAACCTTTTATTTCATAAAACCTTCAAAGGTACAGACCCGACTTGGCCAAGTTTAAGATGCTATTGCATTCCAATAGCAGTCAGGGCATTGTAACAAGAGCCAGTAGTTGAAAGCTCAAAAAGCGCTTCTCAGGTATGCCTTTGGCATCTACTGAGAAAGTGAAAGTAAAAATCACTAACCCGGCTAACAACAGTTACCCCGGAATGCCCCCAGTAGGCCTCAATGCTAACTGAATTGCACTGGGGAACATAGGGGACTTAGACAGGGACATTCTACGGCACTAACCGTGTATGTGCCATTGAATATCCCCATCTAAGGCATTTACACGGTTTACTAGTCTGTAAACTGTGTAAATGCCCTTTGAATATTGGGCCCGAAGTGACTAGAGAATAGATGATTCTTAGGGATATGTTTACTAAACAGCAGTAAGGGAACCAGGGTGCCATTAATGCACATTATCAGCCACTTGCACCCTTAACGCATCTAAAACGCTGCTTTAACATGCACTAAAGGCTCCAGCAGCATAAAGCGCATTGTGGGCGGAGAGTACGCATTAACAGGGCGGGGAGAGGGTGTTAACAATGTGTGCACCCTTAATGTGTGCCTTGCGCAAATGTGTCCTAAAGCGCCTTAATGCTTGGAACCCTAACTCAAAGTAAAACCACGCAAAAGGGTATATTTTGAGGAAAGAGAGCCTATTTTAACTACTGCAATGTGATGCACAGACACGGGAGCCCAAGATAGTGATAGTAGTGCTCCATTAGCAGCAACAACATAGTGCCCAAGTATGAAAGGGCATGTATGTATGTGTGTGTGTGTGGTATGTGTGTGTCTATTGTTTTGTGGCTTTCTACACCTCACTGAGCCTCGCAGTGCCTAAGCTGTTTCCAGTATTAGTCTGCAAAGGTGCAAATGGGGCAAAGGAGGTTACACAAGGGTCATGCAGTGGGAGCTGCTGGTGCACATGGCAGACCAGGCAGCTGCCTAGGTGGCACATAAGAACATAAGATTAGAAAATATGCCAGACTGTGTCAGACCATGGTCTATCTTGTCCAGTATCCTGTGTCCAACATGGCCAGTCTAGGTCACAAGTACCTAGCAGTTTCCCCAAAAAACACACAGGATCCACAATGCGTGTAATGGGGCAAGCTGTGCACATCCCAGGTCCTCTTTAACAGTGGTTTATGGACCTTTCCCCAGGAACCTGTCCAAACATTTTTCAAACCCAGCTACACTAACAGCTTTTACTATATCTCCAGTAATGAATTGCAGGGTTTAATTACTCATTGACTAAAAATATATTTTTACTTAGTAGTCTTAAATGAGTTACACTGTAGCCGCATTGCATGTCCCCTAGTCTTTCTACATTCTGATGGCATAAACAATCAACCTACGTTTACCCATTTCATTCCAGTTAATAATTTATAGACCTCTATCATATCTCCCCTCAGCCAGGTTGAAAAGCCCCAACCTTTTTAGCCTCTCCTCATACCATCTGTGATGTCCGTCATGATCCCACAGTGTCAGCAGCAGCACACAGATATGCTACTGCTGTGGAAAGGAGATGTGCCAAATGGGGCGGTCCAGGGGTCCTAGCACCCCAGGCAGAGATCCCGGCTGCCCACCCCACTGCTGCCACTGAACTCAACTGTGGGAGAAGAGGCAGATAGTGCCAGCAGCTGTAGCCCTCCAGGTAGCTGCAACATGCAGGCTCCCAGGGGACTACCACAGCAGTTGCTGTCATTCTCCCCCTGAGACGTATCATTGGCAGGCAGTGATGGGGTCCCTGCAGAGTCAGATGGTTGGGGGGGTGGGCTGTGTGGCTATCCATGTATGCCTATGCCCCCCCACCAGACCTTGCACGGTAGGCACCTGCCAACTTGAATGTTGGATGGGCTGGGACTGTGCACCACCAACAAGGACAGCACATGGGCATGTCAGCATGGTGTGGGGGTGTTGGCGTAGAGGGCAGCGGCACCGACCAGTAGCAGACCAAAGCCATGCCCTGGTCCTGTGCACCGTGCACATTGCAACATGTGCCAAGGTCTGTCTGATGCAAAGCATGTCAGCCCCAAGGAGTATTATATCCATATGGAGGCACTGTGTTTCAATGCATACAGTTGGTGTGTATATGAGTGGAGAGTCACAGGTTTGGGCACTGGCTGTGGGTCATGCATTGCATGTCCCTGTGGCTAAACTTTAGCCCACAATGCAGGTAGAACACCAACATGTGCAACCCCCAATGAATCAGCCAGCAAGGGTACAAACACCCATTAGCTACACAGACAGGCTCCACTATCCACAGCTGGATGTAGTATCAGGCTGATAGCACCGGCACACTGAGTGGGAGTTAACATCAGAGCATGCTACTAGCTCTTGCACAATGAGCACACATTAACAATGCTCGAGCTGATATCAGGACCAAGGTGGCCGGTAGGAATGCCAACATCCCCATTTTTGGACAGCGCATTGATATGTGTATGTGCGTGGGTGTGGTGTGTGGGTGTGTCTATTGTTTTGTGGCTTTCTACACCTCACTTCCGGTGACACTGCCAAGAAAACCCAGGAGCTTCTGGGTCGCCAGGAGTCAGGACTGACTCAAAGGCCCACATTGCATTTACACCTCACTGAGCCTCGCAGTGCCTAAGCTGTTTCCAGTATTAGTCTGCAAATGTGCATGATGAGGAGCAAAGTATTGTGGGTATGGCCTGAAACAGGGAGGATTGGCCAGGATGTGTCTGCATCGATAGTAGGGTCAATGGCTGAGACATTGTAGTGCCTGTCTGCCACATGCATGGACTGGGTGACCACAGCATGTCATTCTGGGAGGGCACTCTTACTCTGAGCGAGCAGTGACCATGGCACTGCTATATATCCACATAGTGCTATACAATGTCTGATTCTTGTGACGTGGGTGCATGTCCTGTCTTTGGGGCCTGACAATTGAACCAAATGCTGGGTATCCATGCCATTTATCCCAAGCCTGGGTGCACATTTATTTTATTTATTTATTTGGTTTCATTTGTATACCGCTACTTCCAGCGATCAGAAGCGGTTTACTCTACACATCAAACATTGGTTACATATGGTAAGAATCAACAATTTACATTTTCATTGAGGTGTACTTGACTGTACATTTATACATATTTACATTTTATATTGTTTTGCTTGCTTTTTTACAGATTTGAATATTAAAATTTTGTTTTAATTTATACAGTGTAAGGCATCTATATAGTATTTAAACAGTATGGTTGCTCTGTATACATGCAATGTGTACTGAGCCGCGAACTGTTTGTAGTTAGTATGTGTATGGCTGGAAAGCCCAGTGGTGTGCAGCAGGTGCAGTCTGATTGTGCCTGCTGTGGGTGATTGTTAAACCCAGGTGGTTGGGACATGAGGTGCACCAGGCCTATCCCTTCTGATAATGGTAGGGGAAGAAGGACTCTAATAACAACCCCATGCAAGCCTTTGCGCCCCCCTGATAGTTGGCATTAGTAGCTTAATACTGGGTGTTGACATGCACTGTCATAGGAGGGTCTCTGCCCAACAAGGGTAGATCATAAGGCCAGATGTGGCTAGCACAGACAGCATGCTGCCTGAAACAAGGTGACTAACATATCAAACTGTAGACAATACCAGCCACACACTGGCGGCAATGGGGATCTACAGCACAGGTGGCAGATGCCATCTCTAGCACTGCAAGTTCTGGGGACCAGATGCTCAGTGCTCATCCTAACTTCAGGGTGACCACAGAAACTGCTCAGTAGCACGGTTTGTAGCTGCTCTGTGCTCGTATCACACACTGTCAGTGCATCTAACTGAGCTGAAGTGATGGATAAGTGCATTCTCCATTTGGTGATCAGCTGTAGATTGATGTTCTGCATGTGCACTGCATCATGGGTACTGGTGAGGCTACCCTATAGTGGCACACACGGCATACATTTTAGGCAGTGACCTGCAGTCTCTTTGTTTCCAGCCATTCCTGCACAGAACAGTGTGGCGGTGTAGCCCACTAGTTAGTCCAATGTCTCTATAAGCAGGGGATAGGAGTTTGATTCCTACTTATTCTTTTTGTGAATGTGTGCTACTCAGATCATTTTCATGCTTGTAACAGTCAGGGCTGTGCACATCGGTGCTGCCAGCTCATACCATCCTCTCCTCAGCCACCATCCTTCTTTTAGTCCATCTATCTGCCTTTGTCGGCTGTGTACAGTCATGTCTTCTTGTGCAAGTTGCTACATCATGATCCTCACTGGTACTCTTTTCCGCCTTTCGGCTCTTCGCGCTCACCTCTCCTGTGCCTGATCTACACGTCACCATTACTACTCTATCCTCCGGTCACTGCAAACGTCCTGCCGCTTCTGGCTCCACTGGGGGGACTCTTCTTCCCCATCCTATGCCACACACTGACATTGCAGCACTTTACATTGTCACCACCCTGTGCATCGGTACAGCTGCCTCCCACTGCTCGTCCGCTTTACTGGCTGCCACCGATATGGCAGGTCCATCAGCTCCCACCTGTCCTTCCTTCCATCACCTTTACATTGACTTTCCTTCATGCTCTATCCAGCGTTTGGGTAACAGCCGTTTTCGTGCCTTAAGGTGCATACTTGTCACTTTAATGTGCGATGTCCTGTTATTGTGTGTTAAATGGCCAAGGCGCCTGTTATCCTGCCTTAAATAGCCCATAGGGAACTTTAGGCTGGATCGCCCCCTACCTAGCCAATGCCTTTTAAGGATTAATGTCCTTTATCGCTGCCGTTAACACCTGTTACCTTAACGCACTTTAGTACACATACTCCTTAGCAGTGTGTTCAGAAAGGAAGGGACACATTTAGCTGATCTTATGATGTGGTGTTTATAAAAACAAGTAGGTGCCTTCTTGTCTTTAAAAAATAGGCTTAGCATAGGTACCTTAAAACATTTTAATTGAGTGTCCTTTATAAAATGTCCCTTTAAGAGTCCCTCTCCTCTATGCAAGCCTTTCCATAGACTACCATAGTACAGATGTCAGTGACGAGGTAGAAAATTTGGATAAAAATTGGATTTTAGATCATCACAGCTGTCAAAACCATTACTGGCAGATTTTAGTAAGCTTTCCTGCAGTTAACACGTTTTCTCCATTGTGGTATGGCACACTGTAATGGCTTTGATTCTATTTTATTTTGAGACTGGGAACATTCCTTTGCATAAGTTAGGCATTCATAAACCCAGAAGTAATTCTGGTTTAGTCCTTTACATTGTTTCTCTAATACCATAGTCCAAAATTAGTAAATAAGGAATTATAAATAGACAACTATACTGTCAAATGGAAATATTACGGGGTTATGTTCCTCAAATTAATTTTAGCCTGTAAAAGATTAAAAGGACCAAAAGCTTGAATAAAAGTTATGAAGATATTAAGAAAAATATCTGAAGAAAAGATATTTCTCAAACTCTAAAGCAGGTTTGTACAAATTCAGTCCTCAAGAGCTGCAAACAGCCCATATTTTCATATATTAATTATCTCTAATGAATATGCATGAGATAAATTTGCATGTCCACTACATCCATTGTATGCAAATCTCTCTCATGCATATTCATTAAGACAATCCTGAAAATCTGGCCTGTTTGCGGCTCTTGAGAACTGAATTTGGATAAGCCTAGTTTAAAGAATCTATCTATGGACCATCATTATGGAGTTCTCTCCAAAGTACCCTAAGAAATATCAAAGATATAAATGACGTCCAATCCCTCCTCTTCTCCATTAACCATCATAACCCAGTTAACATCCTTACCTTGGCCTCCCACAGCAACGTATCAAAATTTCCACCTAAACTGTTAATGTCTTCACTTGGTTTGCAGCTTGTCGTGCTGTGAGGGCTTGTGTGCATCAGTGATGCTGAGGGCTAAGCTATCGGTAGCTTAACTACTGGCAGGGTCTCCAAAGATGGACAGGTCTCAGATGAGGTGCCAGACCAAGACAAACCACACATCTGGGCAGCAGCAGTATGGGACAGTGTTGGCGGCAGAGGATCACATTTCTGTGACAATGGCAACAACACTAAAATTAAACTGCGTGGAAGAAAGGCCTGGCAATCTATTTCCATATCTTGACATGAAAACCCAATGGATAGTCACAGCAAAACAAGTTATGCTATAGTGCTGGACAATGAGATTCTCAGATCGGAAGGCACTCAACTGGCTACTGGGGAGGAGCTGAAGACATTTTAGAGTAAAGCCAGCATTTATGATGTGGTTGGATCAAAGCTCTCGGGACATCTCACTGCTGATGTAGCTGTGCATGAAATAAGAGTAAGAAGCTGTAAAGATGTCTTACATATTGGGACATGGAAGTTACAAAGCATGAACCAAGGAAAGTTCGAGATAGTTAAGAATGAAATGGAACACCTACAACTCGATCTGTTGGATGTCAGCGAACTGAAATGGACTGGCATTGGGAACTTTGCATCTGATGATCACATGGTCTATTATGCTGGAAATGACAAAGAAGAAATGGTATTGTATTTATAATTAAGAAGAAACTTGCAAGAACTGTAATGAAATACAATGCAATCAGTGAACGCTTAATTTCTATTCGTCTGCGAGGAATGCCCATTGACACAACTATAATTTAAGTATATGCCCCAACAACAACTGCAGAAGAGGATGAAGTTGATGAGTTCTATGAACAAGTACAAGCTGAAATTTACAGAACATGCAAACAGGATATCCTGATAGTCATGGGTGACTAGAACGCATATGTTGGCAACAAAGAAGAAGGCAAAGTGGTTGGAAAATATGGACTTGGTGACAGAAATGAAGCTGGAGAAAGACTGATAGAATTCTGCAAGACCAACTATCTATTCATCTCAAACATCTTCTTTCAGTAACACAAGTGGTGACTGTATACATGACTTCACCCATTGGATTGTACAAAAATCAAATTGGCTACATCTATGGAAGTCAAGGATGGAAAAGCTCTATAATAGGCATGTCCAACAGGTAGATCGCGATCTACCTGTATCGCGGAGGGGTCAGAGGTAGCTCGCCAGCCCCAATTGGCTCCATCTCTCCAGCTGCTCGCCCCGTTGCTAGGAGAGAGCTCATGCCAGCAGGTCATCTGCTGAGGGCTTGCCGCCGCTGCTGATCCTTTGCCTGTCTTTTTTCCCTGCCTGTGGGAATCTTGCCTGCGGGTGTATTGTTTTCGTGCCAATAGTTTGTGGGTACCCCAGGGGGCCGCCACCCGCGCCCCGTGACGAGATGCCACAGGCCCGGCATCATACCTGGTCTTCTGCCTCTCAGAATCACCCATTCCTGCCCCCGCCCCAACACCCCTTAGAAGTGTGTTATATACCGGGCGATATCCATTCGCCCAGACTTTACCTGAATACACTTACCGTATTAGTTGAGTCGTGTGCTGGTCATTGGTTGCTTTATAGTTCGCTTTCATTAAACGTTTTCGGGCAGACACAACAAAGTATCAAGAATTTGGTGATTTTGGCAGGTTTTTCCAATTTTGTTCTAACTTGCCTATGCCTTGCCTTCGAATTGGTTCAAAATCACTGTGACATTTGCTTGCCTCTGCAATTTTATTTTGCCTAGCCTTTGCGTTGATTCTACATCACAATTTTATTTTGCCTTGCCTTTGCGTTGATTCTACACTGTGTACAGAATTTAATAAATTGTGTGTGGTGGTATTTGAACTTGTTTGGCGGTATTTGATTTTATCTGGTTTACTGGACAGGTGTTTGAGTTTTTTTGATGATTGTTTGGTGGTATTTGATTATGATGAATTCTTATTTTTACTTTAAGAACTGCATGTGTGGTTTTGGCATCTCCAGTCCTTGTATTGTACATCATCCAGAGGTCTTCAGTTCCTGTTGATCTTTAATACTTTGGGACAGTGGCAGTTCCTTATCGGTTCTCCAGTTCAGTCCGCCACCTCTGGGTTGTGTACCACCTCCTGCAGCTTGGAGACTGGGCATGTCAAAATGTGACATCACTGGACGTAGTCTGCTAGTCTCTCCCATCAGCCCCAGTGTGTCCAGTCTCCATGCAGCAGGAGGACATAGTGAGCCTAGGTCTGGGCTCACTTGAGGACAGATAGGAGCTGTTAGGGTAGTTGGATTAGTTGGATTTGATTTGATTTTAATTGATTTCTGTTATATCTATTGGACCTTGAGTCCTGTTTCTTAAAAAAAAAGAAAGGCATTTCTGGTTGCACCAGTCCCTCTCTGCCTCCCTTTTATTCTATTTCTGTGAGGCGCTGAGTGTCAGATCTCTCCTCCTTGCTTGTTCGTAGGAGAGCTCGACAGTAGGCAGTCTCCCTTGGCGGTCTCTCTCTAAGGCGGGTAGGCCCGCTAGAGCGGAGGGCAGAGGGAACATAGCTCGCTGGTGGCGTCCCGCTCAGTTTTCAGTGGAGCGGAGTCGCGCAGGCTGGAGGCTCCTGATCTTCGCGGCAGAAGGCTGAGTGGCACTGCTTCGCTGGTAAAAGCAGGTAACACAGCATAGCGCTGTGTGAAGGGGGAGCGGACCAGCACCAGGTGCGATACCATGCGTCGGGAAGTGTCAGCGGGGTTTGGTGCCATTTCGTGAGCGCACTGAACGGCGACCATCTTGGGACCGCGTGTGCACGCCGTGGCTGGCGCTCGCGATTCAGGGCACGGGACGTCAGGTACCTTGGGTCCGGGGCCCGAAAAACCTATAACTTCTTTTTGGGAATGGTGTTTACTCTGTTGTTTGTTTTTATTTGTTTAAGGTGGTTTTTATCGCACGCAGTAATTTCCTGTTAAGCGCTGTTGATTGCATTGAGGAGAGCAGTTTAAGGATACGGTGTCATTTTCGGAGGGGGGGATTCATTCTTTCCTCGGGAAATTTTAGTTTATTTTCTTTTGTTTCATTTCATTAAAGGGCATACCCCCCCCCCCCCCAAGATCCACAAACCTCTTTGGGGGGTTATACGGATACGTGGGGAAACACTATGCTCTATCTATGCTCTATGGCTTCGCACCCACAATGTGTGGTCTGCAGCACTCGCAGAGGTACTGCCGCGGACTCCAGGATCTGCCGGGGTTGCGCGTTAGTGTCTACCAGCGTGGAACAACAGATGGAGGTCAAATTAGCGCAGGAGCCCCAGGATTCCTTGGCTGGGGCTGAGGTTGAAGCCTTGAGGGCCGCAGCGCCGGGGGCCAGCCAGGAGGTGGCTGCTGGCCCGTCCAGTGCGCTATCAGCCTTGGGGTCGGGGTCTCAGTTAGGGGATTTCTGCCAAGACTTTGTTTTAATTATGCATCAGGCTTTTTGCCTACGGCGTCAAGGGAAAATACCAGAGCCTGGGACGCTAACTAGCTAGGGGCAACTGCCCGGAGTAGGTAACACAGACAGAATTTCCCATAGAGCACCTAAGAGGACCAGGCCGAGTGAGATTTCGGTCGCAGATGGCGAGTGGCCAGAGGCAGATGAAGCCAATGTGGAGCACGATGCCGGCACGGATGAGTTGGAAGAAGGCGAAATACAAGAGCCGGAGGATCAGGTGAAAATTATCTGAGTATTCTGGAAGGACGAGCTGACGGCGTTTATCATGGAATCCCTTCAAACACTCAATCTCACTACAGCACAGCCAGGGGACGAAGAAGAAGACGTGGAAGATCCTATCATTCAGGCTGTGAGGCAGGCACAGGTAGTGTTCCCTGTTCACCGAGTGGTGGATCGGATGATCCAGGAGGAGTGGGATCAACCAGAGGCCGGTCTAAGAGGAATCAGGACTATGAACAGGCTCTATCCCTTGGCATATAAGGACAAGGAGAAATTCAGATCTCCACAAGTGGACGCAGCCGTAGCAGCGGTTACAAAAAAGACCACTATACCGGTGGAAGGTAGCACAGCTTTAAGGGATGCACAGGATAGAAAAGTAGATGGTTTATTGAAACACTCTTTTGAGGCGGACGCTCTGTCCTTACAGGCTTCCATTTGTGGAGCTTGGGTGGCAAGACCGTGTCTCAGATGGTCTCAGCGCTTACGATAGTCCACGCGCCTGGAGCAGGAAGAGGTACGAGAGATGGATCGGCTAGA
Organism: Ichthyophis bannanicus; assembly: GCA_033557465.1. NCBI lineage: Eukaryota > Metazoa > Chordata > Amphibia > Gymnophiona > Ichthyophiidae > Ichthyophis > Ichthyophis bannanicus. The sequence continues at coordinate 294,352,697 of CM066033.1, read as the reverse complement.
GTCTGGGACGACATATTTGGCAGATGTGCATTATGACTTAATTAGAACGCTAGCCAATAGTATGGCTTCCTTGGTGGCTGCCCGAAGGTCTCTGTGGTTGAGGAGTTGGGCGGCCGATGGTTCGTCCAAGTCGCGTCTCAGTAAGCTTCCGTTTAAATATATAATCTAATAGTATATAGTCATGTATAACTTGTACACCTTGGCAACTAATTCCGTACAAATTGTATATAACCATGTATAGCCTGTACACCTTGGCAACTAATTCTGTACAAATTGTATATATGGGGCCCCCCCCAATCTACTGAAATCAAATGTATACCTTGATCTGTGTGCTTTAATCAAATGTGTATCGTATCCAAATGCTTGTCCCGTGTTACGTAATCATTGACTAATCAAAATGTAAAACTGAAATCTCAATGTACCGTACAATACATTATGATTCTGTAAAGTAAACCGCTGCTGATCGTAGGAAGCAGCGGTATACAAGTGTTTACTAAATAAATAAATAAAATAAATAAAGGAAAGTTGTTGTTTGGAGAAGACTTGGACAAGTTGGTTAAAGATCTCGGGGAGTCCAAAGGTGGGAGACTCCCGGAAGATAAGCTGAAGCAAGGCAAGTCCTTCCAGGCCTTTTGCGGCCAGTTTTGGGATTTCCATAGATTCCATACTTCTTGGTTGGGCGGTTTCCAAAAAGGAAGATTTGCCGCTAGGGCCCAGGGATTTCGTGGCTTTCGCGGAGCGAATAGGGGCTTTGCAGCCACCTCCTCAGCAGCAGTTCGAAAGCCGCAATGAAAGGAGACAGGTCCCAGTGGGAAGGCAACCGATAGGTGGGCAACTTTGGGAATTTCTTCCTGCTTGGACCCAAATAACGACCGACCAATAGGTGCTGGAAATAATCCGCGATGGTTACACGCTGGAGTTGGCAAGGCTGGTGCGGGATTCATTTGTGATGTCTCACTGCAGAGGTCAGCAGAAAACCCTGACGGTTCACGATACCTTGGATCGACTTTTACTAATGGGAGTAGTCACTCCAGTGCCGTTAGCAGACTACGGCGTGGGTCGATACTCCATTTATTTTGTGGTGCCAAAGAAAGATGGGGCTCTGCGCCCAATATTAGACCTGAAAGGGGTGAATTGGTGTCTTTGGGTGCCCCATTTCAGGATGGAAATGTTGAGAAATGTCATTATAGTGGTATGGCAGGGGGAGTACTTGCCTTCCCTTGATCTTACGGAGATGAATCTACACATTCCAATCAGGGCGTCCCATCAAAAGTTCCTGTGGTTTGCGCTGCCCTGGGGACATTATCAATTCCAGGCATTACGTTTCAGTCTGGCGACAGCTCTGCGGACTTTCACCAAAATTATGGTGGTGGTAGCGGCGGCGTTGCAAAAAGAAGGTATTCTGGTCCATCCATATCTTGACGATCGGCTAATTCGGGCCAAGTCCAAGGCCGAGAGCATTCAGGTGACAGACAAAGTGGTGAAGTTATTGCAAAGTCTCAACTGGATGGTCAATCCAGCCAAAAGCCACTTAATACCTTCCCAGGATCTCGAGTATCTGGGGGTACGCTTCAACACGCAGGAAGGAGCGGTGTTTCTCTCAGACCGTCGAGTTCGAGCCCTTCGACAACTGGTACGCAAGTTGGAGTGGAGGAGTGGCCTAGTGGTTGGGGCAAGTTACCTCAGGCCGGAAGGTTGGGAGTTCAAATCCCACTAGAGGACAGCAACCTTGGGCCGGAAGGACTGGGGTTTCTAGTCCCACAGGTGCTCCTTGTGGTCTTGGGCAAGCCACTTAACCCTCCATTGCCCATGTTCCCTGTAAAATAGTTATCTCCAAATTATAATGCCCTGTTAAATGTAATTTCAGTTTGTTCAATGTAAACCACCTTGATATCATGAAAGGCGGTATATAAGAAATGTTAAATAAATAAGTTCAGATCTGCTCTGGCTCCCTCAGTGTGGAATTATCTTCGGGTGCTGGGGACCATGGCAGTGACCCTCGAGGCAGTACCTTGGGCCAGATTTCATATGCGACCGCCCCAGAGGGCACTGCTTTGTCGGTGGTCGCATCAGGCCAATTCGTTGAACAAGTGACTTCCCTGCCCATTCAAGGTCAGGCAGTCTATTTGATGATGGCTGCTTCCAGGGTCATTGTAGGCAGGAATGCCTCTGGAGTAGCCGGAGTGGCTCCCATTGTTGACGGACATGAATCTCGCGGGATGGGGAACGCATTGCGGAGCTCGGTTCACGCAGGGCACTTGGTCTGTTCAAGAGAGCATGTGGTCGATAAACCGGCTAGAGCTGAGAGCAGTCTTGTTAGCACTACAAAGGATTGAGGATGTGGTGGCAGGTCAAGCAGTCTGTGTGCTGTCGAACAACTCCGTGACAGTGGTGTATATCAATCAACAGGGCAGCACAGGAAGTGCAGCTATGGAAGAGGAAGCAGAGGCGCTGTTCTCTTGGGTAGAACGTCAACTGCCATCAATCTCGGCAGTGCACATTGCAGGGAAGGACAGTGTGATGGCAGATTTTCTCAGCAGGATCCGGGTGGATGCCGGTGAGTGGGAGTTGCATCTGGACATGTTTGCGCAAATAGTCCACAGATGGGGACCTCCAGTAATGGACCTAATGGCGACCTTTCAGTCGGCGAAAGCCAGTCATTTCTTCAGCAGGAGGCACAAAAGAATGCCGGAAGGGATCGACGCCCTGATGCAGCACTGGCTGTCAACGGGTCTTCTCTATGTCTTCCCACCGTGGGCGCTCATAGGCCGGGTGGTTCAGTGCATCGAAGCTCACCAGGGGAGAGTATTACTGGTGGCCCCGGACTGGCCGAGATGGCTGTGGTATGACGATCTCATTTGTCTTCTCGACGGGGAAGCCCTGAAAGTTACCGGTGTCAGAGGATCTGTTGCTACAAGGGCTGCTGCAAATGCCTCAGGTGGATCGGTTCTCGCTTACGGTTTGGCCATTGAAAGGGTGAGGCTAAAGAAAAAAGGTTATTCGGGGGCTCTTATTGCGACTTTGCTTAGGGCAAGGAAACAGTCCACATCTCTTGCATATGTCCGTATATGGCGTATTTTTGAAGACTGGTGCTCACGGCAGCAAGTTAGGGCGGCTACGGTTTCCATCCCCTTCATTTTGAGTTTTCTTCAAGATGGGTTTGAGAAGGGACTTACAGCCAGTTCCTTGAGAGTTCAGTTGGCAGCCCTTTCCTACTATAGGGGCAAAGTGTAAGGAGTTGCTCTAGGCGCTCATACTGATGTGTTGCGTTTCCTGAAGGCAGTGACCAGGCTGCGGCCTTCGCGTAGAATTATTGTTCTGCTGTGGGATCTCAACTTGGTCTTAGAGGTGTTAACCAAAGCACCTTTTGAGCCGTTGCACCAGACGTTGATTAAGGATTTGACATTGAAGACAGTCTTTCTAGTAGCCGTGTGTTCGGCGAGACGCATTTCAGAGTTACAAGTGTTGTCTTGTAGAGAGCTGTTCTTGTCCTTTTCCAGAGAGAAGGTGGTGTTGCGATCAGTTCCGTCCTTTTTGCCAAAGGTGGTGTCTCCTTTTCACCTGAATCAAGCGGTTTCTCTTCCAGTGCTAGGTGCGCTAGAGGGGAGCACTTCGGATCGCATGTTGTTTGGACATCAAATGGGTTCTGCAACAATATTTGAAGGTTTCGGAAACCTTTTGCAAGTCAGACCATCTATTCGTGTTGTTCAGAGGTATCCGCAAAGGTGAAGCGGTGGCGAAGGCTTCCATTTCTAGATGGATTAGAGAGGCGATTGCATCAGCTTATCTACTGCAAGGACTTTCGGTCCCAACGGGGCTACGAGCGCATTCTACCAGAGCACAGGTGACTTCCTGGGCGGAACACAGTTTGGTTCCGCCAGGGGAAATCTGTAGGGCGGCCACCTGGTCGTCCCTTCATACTTTCAGCAAGCACTACCTTCTGGATGTTTCGATGGCGAATGACGCCTGTTTCAGTTCGGCAGTATTACGAGCCAGCTGGAAAGGTCCCTCCCAATGATGACTACTCTGTTACATCCCAGAGGTGGTGGACTGAACTGGAGGACCGATAAGGAAATGGAAATTACACTTACCTGGTAATTGTGGTTCCTGGAGGGATTCCAGTTCAGTCCTCATTCCTGCCCGGGGTGGTGTCATTGGCAGTGGATAGTCAGGTGGGAGAAGAGTAGCACTACCAGTAGGTATGATTATTAAAGGTCTATAGGTGACTCTCATACTTTGCTTTCTGTTTCTTTTTCTCTGGTATTCTTTATACTTCTGAATAAGGCGAAAGGGTAAGGTGCAAGAAGCCCTTTTCAATTAAAAAAAAAAGAAGAAAATGTTATTTGTATATAGTGAATTGTAAGTTCAGGTTTCAGTGCAAAGTTGGAATTTATATGATAGCTACTTATTTGTTGCTCCTTTGAGTGTGCTTTGTCAATAGTTCACTGGGGCTGATGGGAGAGACCAGCAGACTACATCCAGTGATGTCACAATTTTGACATGCCCAGTCTCCAAGCTGCAGGAGGAGGTACACAACCCAGAGGTGGTGGACTGAACTGGAGTCCCTCCAGGGACCACAATTACCAGGTAAGTGTAATTTCTGTTTTTGGACCAGATTCAGCCAGTGTTTATCCTAACTTAGCAGATTTGGCCTTCTTACATCCAGCCACCCCAGTATAACGAAGATGAGTGTTCCAAAGAAGAGCAAAACCTACCACTTTCATGATGAATGGGAAATGGACTCCTTCTTCATCATGGTGAAAGACAAGTGTTGTTGTCTAATTTGTAACACCCCAGTATCCTTGCCCAAAAAGGGTAATCTGGAACGTCATTATAAGGCTCTGCATAGCAATAGGTTTGATGCTGATTTTCCACCCAAAAGTGAAATTCGTAAACTGAAGCTCAAAGAACTTAAATCGAAATAGGCTACTCAGCAACAGTTGATGGCGAAGCCAAGGTCACATTCGGTTAATGCAACCATAACATCCTTCAAGGTCAGCAACCTGATCGCAAAGAAATGCAAACCTTTCACTGAAGGGGAATTTGTAAAAGATTGTTTTCTTGAAGCAGCTGACAATCTTTTTGAAGGATTTAAAAATAAGAAAAAGATCATAGCTGCTATTCAAGATATACAATTGTCAAGAATCACTGTCGTGTGGCGAATAGAAAAGATGTGTGGAGACACAACTGAACAATTGTTGGAGGATGTTTCAAATTGTGTTGCTTTCTCACTCTAACTGTATGAATTTACAGACATGAGACATAGCCCAGTTACTAGTCTTTATCCGGATGTTTTTTGAAGACTTCAGTGTTAAAGAAGAACTACTTGGAATGATTTCTTTAAAAGGGAGAACTACCGGTCAGGAAATATTCAGTTCTTTACATTCTTTTGTGACAAAGTGTAATCTTCCATTGCATAGACTTGTTTCCATCACTACTGATGGAGCAAGAGCAATGACAGGTGAGGTTAACGGTTTCATAGCCCTCTGTAGATAGCTTGATGACTTCCCAGATTTCCTTTCTCACCACTGCATCATTCACCAGCAAGTTTTGGCAAGCAAGAGACTCAATACAAAGGCTGTCATGGATATCACTTTCAAAATTGTAAATTCAATTAGTGGAAAATCACTTCAAAGACAGCTTTTCAATCTTACTCTTGATGAAGGGGCAGCGGAAATAATTTTGCACACAGATGTAAGGTGGCTAAGTAGGCACAAATTTCTGCAGATTTTGTGATTTGCTGAATGAAATAAGAAGTTTTTGAAGGAAGGGAGATGATCAAGCAGAGTTGGAAGATGAGGAGTGGTTATGTGATCTGGCATTTCTCGCTGATTTTACAGGCGAACTAAGTGATATGAACCTTGAACTACAAGGTAAAAACAAATGCATTGGTGAGATGATGAGTACAGTTTCATCCTACAAGAGCAAATTTGAGCTAATGATGGCTCACCAGAAATTTGGAAGACAACATCATAGTCAACTGACTGGAAAAGATCTGTGTTTATACCAATACTAAAGAAAGGTGATCCAAATGACTGTGGAAATTATTGCACAATCGCTCTGATCTCATATGCCATCAAGATTCTATTCTAGATTATTCAGCAGAGACTACAACCATACCTGGAACGAGAACTAGCTAATGTGCAAGTAGGCTTCAGGAAAGGGAGAGGAACGAGAAACATCATCGCGGATGTGAGATAGATCCTTGAAAAGACTAAAGAATGCCAAAAGGATATCTATATGTGTTTTTTGACTACAGCAAGGCTTTTGACTGTGTAAACCATGAGAAACTCTGGGCCACATTAAGAAGCATGGGTATACCAGAACATCTGATTGTTCTCTTGCACAACCTTTACATTGATCAAGAAACAACAGTTTGAATGGAACATGGAGAAACAGAATAGTTTAAAATCAGCAATTATATGATAAGGCTGCATACCTTTCCCCTACCTGTTTAATTTATATGTAGAACAAATCAGCAGAGAAGCAGGACTGTATGAAGACAACAGGGGTGTGAAGATTGGTGGGAGACTGATTAACAACCTTTGCTATGCTGATGATACCATATTACTGGCTGAAAGTAAAGACAATCTGAAACATTTGCTTCTTAAGATCAAGGAACATAGTCTTAAAATGGGCTTGCACCTTAATGTAAGCAGACAAAGATTGTGACAACTGGCAAAATCAATAAGTTCATCGTTGATGGAGAAGAAATTGAAATAGTGGACAACTTTAACCTACTTGGATCAACTCAATAAAGAAACAACAAGCAGTCAAGAAATCTGACTATGCATTGCTTTTGGAAGAATGGCTATGAAGGACCTAGACAAGATTCTGAAGAGCAGAGATGCCTGTCTCCATACAAAAATTCAGCTCATTCATGCCATGGTATTTTCAATAACATCATATGGATGCAAAGGTTGGACAGTGAATTAGACAGACAGGAAGAAAATTGATGCCTTTGAATTATGGTGCTGGCAACGAATACTGTGTATATCATGGACTGCCTGAAGAACAAACCAGTCAGTAGTAGAGGAGATTAAACCTAAGCTTTCTATAGAAGCTCAGATGACAAGACTTCGACTTTCAGACTTTGGACACATCATGCGAAGAGAGGGATCATTAGAGAAAGACATCATGCTTGGTTGGCAAGGTAGAAGGTCAGTGCAAAAGAGGAAGGCCAGCAATGAAATAGATTGATACAATAACAGCAGCTATGGTACCAGTCTGTCAACAATGAGCCGCCTGACTGAAGACTGAACATAGTTTAGGACAACTATCCAGAGGGTTGCTATGAGTCAACACCGACTCGACGTACTTAACTACAACAAATGCTAATGCTTCTTGTAAATAAGTTTTATTATCCACCTTTTAAACAAGTTTAGTATCCACATGATTTCCAACCCCACTGTACTATGTAACCACTAAGTAACTGTGTCTATAGTTATTGTTCTATGTAACTTCTAAATTTTGTTCAATCTAAAACGCTTTGATAATTTGAAAAGTGGTATAAAAGAATTGTTAAAGAATGAAAGAAAAAAAGGATGAGAATCAAAGAGCACCATACCTGCTTTATTATCAACCCCCATTCTATAAGGTACCTAAGAACTTATGCCCCTAACAACTGGAACAAACTACCCCCCACCATAGGGCCCTCCAATCCCACACCCTCTTCAAGAAACACTTTGAGACTTTTCTTTTCGAGGAACATTTCAACGCATCCACTGCCACAAATTACCCCACAAGATTTTACCCTGATCCTTCTCAACACGTCTACCATTCACCCCCCTAATCCCCCTGCACTCCACTCCATTACCCCATCCCCTCCTACTCCCCTCACACAGCCTCTCCCCCAAGTAGGCAAACTCAACGCCTCACCACATAGGCTCCAGGCCACCTGTAAATAGTTACTTTTGCTTTTTTGTTCACTGTAACACTGTATTATCTATACCAGGGGTCTCAAACTCAAATTGCTTTGAGGGCCAAATGAGGACTTGTAAAGTAACCCGGGGGACGCATAAGACGCGGGGCCTCATTTGCATAAATATTTGCATAATGTTACCATACACTAACTTTTAGTAAACATGCCTCTTAATGAGTATGGATAAAAAAAGACTAAAAGATTTAGAAACAGGAAGACAATAATTAAACTGGGAACCCCAAAAGCCAAACTTGGAATGTACAACAACACTGTAGAAATAAAACTATAAATTAATTTCCTCTTGTACTAAACAAAGCGCAAACATTAATGATGCACATTTCCCAGAGCTGACATATTCCAGTTAATAAATTCAAAATAAAGAGATATTTTTCTACCTTTTGTGCATTTTTTTTCAGTTGCAATTGTTCCAGCCACTTTCTTCTGGTTTCTTCATGTCTTCTGCTAACTCTCCATCGTCTGCTGTCCATTTGTCCTTTCTTCTCTCTCCTAGTTTTTTTTCCATTCTCTCTCTACATCTGCTTTAACATACTAATCTTTCTCCTTTTGCTCTTTCCTCATTCCTATTTCATCCACTCAAATTTTACCCCTCCATCCTCAATCCCCACTTATTCTCCCAATACCTGGCCAACTGTAGATTTGTCTTCTCTCCCAGACAAAATATTTTCCCCCTCTCCATTTCACTTTCCCAGCTCCATCCCATTCTAATCCTCCCCCAACATCAGCTCCCTTCTAGTTCCAGCCCCACCCAGCATCTGCTCCTTTCTAGTCCCTGCATCAGTTCATTTCCAGTCCTATCCTAGCCTCACCATCAGCCCATTTCCAATCCTTGCCCCCCATCAGCCCATTTCCAATCCTAGCCCCCCATCAGCCCATTTCCAATCCTAGCTCCCCCCCACTCAGCCCATTTCCAGTGCTAGCTCCCTCCCCTCACAGCCCATTTCCATTCCAAGCCCCCCTCCCCATCAGCCATTTGCAGTTCAAGCCCCCCTTCCACTCAGCCCATTTCCAGTCATAGCAACCCCCCCAGCCCATTACCAGTCCTAGACCCCCCATAGCCCATTACCAGTCCTAACCTCCCCATAGCGCACTTCCAGTCTTACCCCCCATCACCCCATTTTCAGTCTTACCCCCCCATAGCCCATTACCAGTCCTAGTCCCCCCCATAGCCCACTTGCAGTCTTATCCCCCATCACCCCATTTTCAGTCTTACCTCCCCAATCAGCCCACCTCCAGTCCTAACCCCCCAATCAGCCCACCTCCAGTCCTAACCCCCATCTGCCCATTTCCAGTCCTAGCCCCCACCATAGCCCCTTACCAGTCATAACCCTCCCTGCCATTAGCCCACTTCCAGTCCTAACCCCCATTACCCCATGTCAGTCAGCCCCGCCAAAGGTCATTACCAGGCCTAACTCCCCCCATCAGCCCACCTCCAGTCCTTCCTAACCCCCATCAGCCCATTTCCAGTCCTACACCCCCCCTCCCTCCCTCCCATCAGCCCAGGTCAATAAAAAAAAAAAAACCTGGTTTCTGCTGCTGACAAGTGAAGTGCTACCGAGCCACATCATATAGAACCGGGGTCTCAAACACGCGGCCCGCGATGGAGGGAAACAAAAAAAACCAAAAAACCCTGGCTTCTGCCGCTGCCGCCGTGGCAGCGGCAGAATCAACTTTCAAATTAAAAAAAAACTGGCTTCTGCTGCTGCAGCAGTAAATCAGCTGTCCCGCGGCCCCTTCCCCTCTGCCCGGAGAGCCCTGAGTCTGCTTCATCAGCGGCGGGCTTTTTAAGCCGCGAAGAGAGTATTTCCCTCTCGCGCGGCTTAAGCCTATTCACTTTTCAAGCCGCGCGAGAGGGAAGTACTCTCTTCGCGGCTTGAAAAGCACGCCGCTGATGGAGCAGACTCAGGGATCTCCGGGCAGAGGGGAAGGGACCGCAGGACAGCTGATTTTGCTGCTTGAGCAGAAGCCAGTTTTTTTTTTTAAATTTGACAGTTGATTCTGCCGCTGCCACGGCGGCAACGGCAGCAGCAGAAGGCAGGGTTTTTTGGGTTTTTTGTTTCCCTCCGTCGCGGGCCGCACAAAGTTCTCTTGCGGGCCGCGTGTTTGAGACCCCGGATCTATACCAAAGTTATCTGTACATAGTTCTAACTGTTCCATGCAATCGTTCCTTCTTGTTCAATGTAAAACATTTTGCCTTGCAGAAAACGGCATATAAAACCGGTTAAATAAATAAATAAATAAGATCAGTCATATTAGTTCAGACCAAAGGTCTATCAAGCCCAGTATCCTGTTTCCATCAGTGGCAGTCCAGGTCAGAAGCACCTATTAGGTTCCCAAAAAGGTATACAGATTCCATGCTTCTTATCCCAGGGGTAAGCCATGGAGTTCTCTGGTCCTCTTTACTGTAATGTTTTATTTATTTATGTATTTAACATCTGTTTTGTTTACTGTCTACCATTCAAGACGGTTTACATATAACTCAGTGCATCAAACAATTAACTTTAAGAGATAGGATGTCAATTACAGGTAGCACGTAGTTTAACATGGTTTTAACATCTTATTACATATAATTGACATCAAGCAGTTTAATAAGTATTTACATTGTGTTATATATAGTAACAGAATAACATCGTATATGATGGCAGATAAAGACCAGTATGATCCATCTAGTCTACCCAGCAAGGCGGCAAAGGTAGGTGCACTTGCTGCTCCGTGCAGGTCACCCCTCCACATGCCTTTGTTTAGGGGTGTACCCACCACTCTGTGTAGGTCAATCTATTTGTTCAGATATATGAGATAGTTATGTTTATTTTGATTTTATCCTGTTGTTATGAAGTGATCCACTGTGTCTGTCCCATGCCATTTTGAATTCGGTCACTGTATTTGCCCCCACCACTTCCATCGGGAGGGCATTCCAATCATCCACCACCCTTTCAGTGAAAAAGTATTTCCTGACATTCCTTTCAGTTTACCCCCTTGCAGCTTCATGTTATGCCCTCTTGTTTTACAGCTTCCCCATCTTTGGAAGAGGTTTATTTGTCCATTAATACTCTTTAAGTATTTAAATGTCTGAATCATATCACCCCTGTCCCTCCTCTCCTCCAGATTGTACATATTTAGGTCTTCAAGTCTCTTCTCATAAGTCTTATGACCTAGGATCCAAATCATTTTGGTTGCCTTCCTCTGAACCACTTCCAGCCTTTTTATATCCTTTGCAAGATACGGTCTCCACGCTGATGATGCTCAGAGATTTATTTCCTGATCTGTGTCTGCTTCATAATGTTCTATGAACAGAAATATTATTAAGTGTTCATGGAAATTCCTGGTCAGTTGAGTGACTCTTATGTGAGGTGGTAGTGGGTTCCATAAGGAGGGGGCGTATAGGGAAAAAACTCTGCTACTGGCTCTTTGACTGCTTGAGGGTTTGTCCGTGGGGATGGCGATCATGTTGAGCATGGAGCTTCTTTTGATTAATGAACTTTTCCTACAGGTACTTGTCCAAACCTCTTTTAAACCCAGATGCACTGACAGCTTCTACTGCATCCTCTACCAATGAATTTCAGAGTTTGAGTACCTATCAAATGAAAAAATATTTTCTCTGATTAGTCCTGCAGTAAATGTACTACATTGTAGCTTCATTGCATGCCCCTAGTATTTCTACTTTTTGAAGGCATAAACAACAAATCTATGGTTACCTGTTCCATTCCACTCATTATTTTATAGACCTCTATCATATCTCCCCTCAGCTGTCTTTTTTCCAAGTTGAAGATCCCTAACCTTTTAAGCCTTTCCTTGTAGGAGTATCATTCCATCCTCTTTATCATTCTGTGTACATTTTCTAATTCTGCTATATGTTTTTTTAGATATAACGACTAGAACTGCACACAATATTCAAGGTGCAGTCACACCATAGAGCAATACAGAGGCATTAAAATATCCTTGGTTTTATTCTCTTTTACTTTCCTTATGATTTTTAGCATTATATTTGCTTTCATGGCCACTGAGCAGAGTTTCAGGGTATTATCCATGATAACACCTACATCTTTTTCATAGATGGTGATTCCTAATGTGGAATTCCTAATGTACTTTGGGTTGTTCTTCCCTAAGTGCATAACTTCGCACTGGTCCACATTAAGTTTCATCTACCATTTGGATGCCCAGTCTCCCTATTTCTCAAAGTCCTCCCTGCAACTTTTCACAATCCTTTGAATAATTTTGTGTCATCTGCAAATCTGATCACCTAACTCATTATTTTCTTTCCAGGTGATTTATAAATATGTTAAAAAGCAGCTGGCCCAGCACTCATCCCTGGTGCACTCCACTATTCACCTTTCTCTGCTGAGAAAATTGGCCATTTAGCCCTACTCCCTTTTTTTTATCTTTTTACCAATTCCCAGTCCACAATAGTACACTGCCTCCTAGCCCATGATTTTTTAATTTTCTGAAGAGTCTCTCATGGGGAATTTTGTTAAAAGCTTTCTGAAAATCCAGATACATTATATCAACAGACTCACCTTTATCTACCTGTTTAGTCCCACAAAAAAAAAATATTGCTGATTAGTAGGCAAGACTTTTCTTGGCTAAATCCATTTTGGCTTTGTCCCATTAAACCATAACTATCTATATGTTCAACAATTTTGTTCTTTATAATGCTTTTTACCATTTTGCCTGGTACTGATGTTCCCGGATTGCTCCTAAATCCTTTTTAGAAATTGGCATTACGTTGGCCTCTCTTCAGTCTTCAGGTACTATAGATAATTTTAATGTTCATTTGCAAATTACTAATAGTAGGTCTTCAATTTAATTTTTGAGGTCTTCAGCACCCCGGGATACATACCATCCGGCCCCGGTGATTTGCTGCTCTTTAGTTTAGCAAATAGCTGTAACACCTGTTCCAGGTTTATTGAGATTTATTTTGGTTCCTCCAATACATCACCTTTAAATACATTTCTGGCATGGGTAAGTTCTCTACATCTTCAGTAAAGACTGAAGCAAAAAATTCATTCAGTTTTTCTTCTATGGCTTTCTTCTCCCTTATCACCTCTTTTACTCCTCTATCATCTAATGGTCCAACTGACTCAAAGTTTTTTTTGCTATGAATGTACCTGAAAAAGTTTTCATTGTGAGTTTTTGCTTCCAAGGAAAGTTTCTTTTCAAATGTTCTCTTTACCTGCCTTATCAATGCCTTGCATCTAACTTGCCACCGCTTATGTTGTTTCATATTTATGCCATTTGGCTCAGTTTTCCATTTACTGGAAGAAGCTTTCTTGGCTATAACAGCCTATCTGATGTCACCTTTATACCATGCCAGCAGTCGTTTGGCCTTCCACCTTTCTTAAAGCATGAAATACTTTTTAAACAACGCCTAGGCCTTATGTAAACTATTAACCTTTACAGTTGCTCCTTTTAGTTTTTTCTTGGCCATTTTCCTCATTTTATCATAATCTCTCTTTTGAAAGTTAAATGCTAATGCAGTGGATTTCTTACTATTCTTCCTGTATTTATTAAATCAAATATGATTATGTTACAATCAATATTGCTAAGTGGCCCTCAACACAGTTACCTCTCGCACTAGATCCTACATTCCACTAAGGATTAGGTCTAATAGAGCATTCTTTTCAGGTCAGTTCCTGAACCAGCGCAAGAGCTAATCAAGCAGCATGCAATATCACTTCTGCTCGGTTACCTAATGCAGCTTTCAGCATGTGCGGTGATCCCTGGATATTCAATGCTGGGGCTGCATACGCTATGACCCTGGCACTGAATATCCAGAATTAAGGGTCGGTGGACAGGGCTATGCGCCATAGTGGTGCATAGTCTGCCCAGAGAAATATTGGGCCCTTTATCTCCCTAGCATGTCCTGATGTGACATTGACCCAATTGATAGGGAGGTAATTAATATCACCCATTATTACTGTATTGTAAACTTTGTTAGCTTCCCTAATTTCATTTAGCATTTCATTATCTGTCTGTTCATTTTACCCAGGCAGACGGTAGTACACACCCACTGCCATTCCCTGCCATTTTTTACATGGAATTTCTATCCATTGAGAATCTACAATATATTTTCTTTCCTGCAAAGCTATTATCCTTTTTGACTCAATGCTGTCTTTAACATCTAGAGCCACCCTCCATCTATTTGATCTATCCTATCATTGCAACATAATTTGTACCCTAGTATCACAGTGTTCTATTGGTTATCCTCCTTCCCCCAGATCTCTTAGATGCCATTTATATCTAGCCTTTCTTTCAGTGTTATATATTCTAGCTCTCCCATCTTATAAATTTTAGTATATCATTTGCATACAGGCATTTCAGTTTGTATTTTTCTCATATAAACAGTCTAGTTATCAGATGACAGAGGTATATTGAAATCTTTCAACTCTGTCCTTACTTAAAGGCACCTGGGTTACTTTTACCTTTATTGGAATCTCTCTGTTATGATACCCTAACTTCCCTGTTTTGCTAATATCCTTCAAAGATACATAATTCTGAGCCATACGCTCTTGGATGACTGTTGGCTTTTCCTCGTTATCTAGTTTAAAAGCTGCTGTATCTCCTTTTTAAATGTTAATGCCAGCAGTCTGGTTGAGGTCGAGCTGATCCTTTTTGAAAAGCCTACTCCCTCCCTTTCCCAGAATGTTGTACAGTTCATAAGAAATCTAAAACCCTCTTTTTTGCACCATTGTCTCATCCATGCATTGAGACTCCAGAGCTCTGCCTGTCTCTTGGGTCTTGCTCATGGAACAGGAAGCAATTCTGAGAATGCTATCCTGGAAACTCTGGGTTTTAACTTTCTACCCAAAAACCTAAATTTGGCTTCCAGAACTTCCCTCCCACATTTTCTTGTCTCATTGGTACCAACATGTACCAAGACAATGTGCTGCTCCCCATCACTATCTAGAACCTTATCTAAGTGGAATGGGAGGTCTGCCACCTTCACACCAGGCAGACAAGTAATCAGGTGATCCTCATGTCTACCAGTCACCCAGTTATCTACACCTCCTTCAGAATTTATCTTTATTAATCACCATGGGTGACGTTAAGTAGAATAGAATGCTAAGGACTTTCCTATGGAAAGGGATGTAATATCAATTAGTTTTGAGATCCTTAAGGAAAGAAGTAGGGGAAGGAGTATGGGAATGCCTGATTTGAAACTGTATAATATTTGTTGCCAGTTACACTTTGATCATGTTTGGCTGGGACGGGGGGACCTATGGTTGCAGGTGTATTAATGTACTTGAGTCACAATTGGTAAGGTCTTATTCTTTGGCTTATGTATTTCATAACGCAATCCCATGTGATTATGAAGGGGTGGGGGGAAGGGATCTCAAAGTTTATTGATTCAATCCCCTTGGTGGGCTTGAGTCTGGTTTTATAAAAAGTTGGAGTGGTCCCTTTGGGTGTCAAGGTCCCTTCCTTTGAGGGGGCATAAAGAATTTTATGCCAAGAATGACCCTTTCAGTTTTTCAGAAATAGGTGAGAATGGGGCTATGTTAGGCTGGGTAATTTGGAGACAGATGAGAGTCTGATTAAAGCAGATAGTGATTTACAAATAGAGTATGGACTAGAAGTTAAGGAGTTCTATGGTTACTTGCAGCCGCGCCACTATGTGGAACAATTAAGTACTGCTGTAGGACAAGATTTATGTAAAGGCTTTCTGGAGCAAATCTTGATGAAGCTGCTTTTTAAAATTGGCCTTATTTCTTCCTTATATAACCATTTAAATAGTGTGATTGGAGAGTCCATGACCCAGTGGCAGTGGGGAATTTGATGCAGATGACTTTAGTGCGAGTATTGCTAGGGCATGTGATTTGGTTGCAAATAAGCTATAGTAAGAAATGTAGTTTCACTTTCTGCATTGTTTGCTTTTACACCCAGGTTGGGCCCATAGAGCAGGAGTAGTAAACACTGGGGATTGCTTGAAAAGTGCCACTGAGGCTAGCATGAATATTCCTTCTGTGTGTTCCTCTGTGGCAGTTGCAAAGCTGTGCGAAGAAGTGTTCTGCTATTTATCTGATTTATTATGTGTGCACCTTCAGCCTAAGGCAGATATTTTTTTATTAGCCATTTTCTTTGTACGGAAAGCTTGTTTTGCAGTTAAATGTTACATACTGGTACAGTGGATTGGCAGTGGTAGATGCAAATGCACACCCTGCTACAGCCAGAGTGGTTAATGGCACAATTGATCTCTCCAAGAAAGAAGATGTAATTTGATGCAATTTGGCATGCCTTTATTAGGACGTTGACCCTTCAGTGTCAGAGTGCTATTCTCGATGTCATCTCTACGTAATGGGTAGTGGTATAAGGGGTAGAGGGGAAGGGGGGTTTGTGCTGTTTGTTAACGAGCTTATCATATCAGAAAAATTAATAAAAATGATTTCCACTAAAATGGCTTACTGTACATATAATTGCTGACACATTCCCATGGAGATTGTAAATCATCACTTCTACCTCGTATGTGTAAGTTCCAGCACTTAAGATGTGGAAGATGTTGATGCCACTCTTTTTGTGAGCATGTAGATATGTAAAACAGCTCCTCTTGCTGTACATGTCAACAAATACACATGCACCACTACATGTCCTTAAACGTATTTTACAAAAGGTTCCATATTCAGCAAAGCCTTTTGTAAAATGCCACCAGACTGAGCATATCACGACCTGGATGTCTCATTTCCAGTTTCTACATCCTATCTAAAGTGGGGCTTTCTATCTAAACACATTTTTAGAAACGTTGTCTCATTTTGTAACATTGTTCAATGTATTTGTGAGTGATATTGCTGAAGGACAGAATATTTATTTTATTTATTTATTTAACACTTCTTATATACCGCGCTATTTCTCATCAGTGCGGTTTGCATTGAACATTGAACACTTGGACATACATTGTCCTCCGTTTACATAAAACAGGGATATAACATGGAATCAACTGGGGAAACTATGTACATATTATATATATTTATTTATTTATTTATTTACATTCTCTTATATACCGCGCTATTCAGCATCAATATATAGTATACACAAAATGGATTATGACATGGAATGACTGAGAAACTATATACATATGAGGATTTATCTTAAGAATATCAGTTTGAATCAGAACAAGTATTATGATTAGGGTCAGGTAGCAGCATTTAATATTCTGCTGGTGAGGATAGTTAAAGTGCAGTATTATTATCCTGGATTACGGACTAATTGTAGTTCTTGTATGGCTTTGATCATAGGTGGTTTAGCTAGGTGGGTGTCGGGGGGGGGGTCATTTGCCTGTGTAAAGTGTAAGAGGAACAGGTGATGCTTAAGGGCCTTTCTAAATTGCATGAGGTCTTTGATTGCCCTTAAGTTGGAAGGGAGTTTGTTCCAATACCTGGGGGCATGGTATGCGAATGCTCTGTTGATGGTTGATTGGTTACATTTTATGGATTTGCTTGGTATTACTAGAGTGTTTTCTGCAAGAGCTCTTCTGGGTCTATTGTTGGGGGTGTGGATAAGCAGCTCGACAATTGAGGAGGGTGATATTTTATTGAATGCCTTGAAGGTAATGAGGAGGGTCTTATAAAGGATTCTGGATTTTATTGGGAGCCAGTGAAGTTCTTTTAATATAGGTGAAATGTGATCCTTCCTGGATGCTCCGCACAGGACACGTGCAGCTGCATTCATGGCCATCTGTAGTGGATTGAGTGTGTTTTTTTGGGAGGCCTTGTAGTATTACATTCGCATAATCAAAGTGAGGTGTCACTAGGGCTTGGAAAACCGTTCGGAAGTCGTTAGTTTCCATCATTGGTCTGAGGTGGCGGAGGGTTTTGATCTTAAAGTAAATAGATTTTACTGTGCGTTTGATGTGATCTTTAAAGTCCAAGTGTTGGTCTAATATCACCCCTAGATAGCGAATGTTGGATTTCACCGGAAGTTCTGCATCTCTGACTTTTAGGGGCATGTTTACTAAAAACCGCTAATTTGCGCGCCGCAAAATAGCGCACTAAAAGCGGTAGTTAAGAGCGCTTAAATGCCCCGCAAACGTGCGATGAAGCCCAGCACACTTGCGCGTCACAGTAACGGGCAGCGCACAAGTACGGGCCCGCAAATGTCCGATAGAGGCGTGGAAAGGCTAACGGAGGGCGGAGGAAGGCCCCGGAGGGGCGGAGAGAAGAGGATAATGGGTGGGGAAGGGGAGGGGAGAGGCGGGGCGCACATTATCGGGGCTGAATTTCCACAAAAAAAATAGCGCGAGTGAATCACTCGCGGTAGAAAGCATTTAAAGGGAAGAGAAACCATTTCCGTCAGCAATGTACAGCAAAACCGGGGAAACCAGAAAAACGTGAGCAGTGTGATACATGTGCACAGCACAAAAGTGCAAATAAAAATAGAAAATGACCACAACACAACTATTAAAAATAGTAAGTCAGCTGGGGAACAGTTATAGTAATGGGCAAATACAGAAAACACACCCAGCAAAGCTCCAGAAAAAAGAAATGAATTTTGGAAGGGTTTACGGAACGGAGACTCTTCCAAAAAACATTTCCTTTTGTGGTGCTTTCCTGGGAGTGTTTGCTATGGTTGCCCATTAATATCACTGTTGCCCAGCGTGGTGATATTTTGTCCCCCATTTCCCGTGGTCATTTCCGGGGTTTATGTGCACGTTTGTCACCAGACAGGGTGCATATGCCCACAGTAAAATTGCGTAGAGCAGGGTTTGTGACTCCATCCTGCCAGGCTCACTACCTCCAGGGGCTGCACTATCTCTGTGGCCATAGTGTGGTGCAGCGGACAGAGTCAGTACCTCTAGGACCAGAAGGTTAGAGGTTCAAAGCCCAGCTGGGGCACTTGCCAGCCCAGTCCCTATATTTTACCCACCACTAAACACAGATAGCGCAGACACCCCTGTATTGTAGGGGACATAAGCATGGGGAAAACACCCATATTTTACCCAACAACGCACACACACCACAACAATGGGCATTACCCACAGCCAAGTACCCCAAATGCAGTCCCGTACTGCCACATTCCAATCAGGTCACCTGCTTTTTATGGGAGAAGCTCATGCCAGCATGTTGGCGGACAAGTACATGTGGTGCAGGGGGCAGTGGCTGCTAGCGACAGAAGACAGAGGCCTAGCCATGTGCAGGCTGCCACTGTCCACTGCAACAGACTGCAGCAGACAGTCCCTGCCGGATCCACAGTCATGGACATTCCAGGGAATCCACCCAATCTGTGACTACACAGTGGTGCAGTGCACACAGACACTGTATGCAAGAGCAGAAGGTCACAGGTTCAAAGCCCAACTGGGGCAACTGCTAATCTTGCCCACATATTTTTCCCCCAATTAAACAGTGATAGTAAGGGCACACCTTTCCTGGCGAGGACATATGCAATGGCAATACGTCTATCGTTTACCCCACTGAGCACAGACACCATGAACAGGGCCAGTACCCAGAGCAGAATCACCCAAATGCAGTCCTGGTGGGGCACACACCAGTCAGGTTCCATGATGCCACTCATACAAATGCCTGTGCTGTATATCTATGCACCACACCCATGGTATGTAGATGTCGCTCATGCATATCCATGAGGGACAGCAGGAAAACCCGAACAGTGTGATGCAAACCTGGACTGGAGTTGGGAATCTGTGCCGTAAAGCAGCAGCCATCAAGGGCAGACATACCCACACCCACACCCACAGGCCTCATTGGCCAATGTCTCCTGGAGAGGCAGACCATTGGACCCTGCATGCATCTCCCAAAACTAGCACTTGCATAACTTAACAATGTCACCCTACACCTGAGGTATACGGTACACAGCTCTGAGACGTTTGCTAGGAGTACTGGCAGATAGATATCCATACGTTACGCACATACTGCTTGTTGACCCCATCCGAACAATCTGTTAGGTGTTTGCGGTGCGTGCTCCAGGCCTGGCCTCTGACGGTGTTTACCACCCTGGGGAGTGACCCCCAGCTGTACTGCGTACCATATCCATGCCTTGCCGTGCCCAGGACCGGTTTGGTGGGCAAGGCTAATTACCTCCTCAATAGTAGCACCATGATGGCATAGGTGTGAAAGTGTGTGTCTGTCTACCAAGTGTGTGTCTGTCTGCAAGCCCCTTCCACAGCCCACACTGCCAGCACTGTTGCCAGTATTGGCCTGCCAATGTGCATAATGAGGTGCAAGGTACCATGGGTATAGCCAGGACAGGGTGGCCTGGCCAGGATGCATCTGCACCGGCCATAGGGCACTGGCAGGGACATTGTAGTGTCTGGCCACCACCTACACAGACAGGGTGACCAAACCATGTTCTTCTGGGAGATCACGCTCACCCTGACTGTGCAGTGACCACAGCATGGCTAGGCACCCCCATAGTGCTATACAGTATTCCTCATGTGATAGATATGGGTTTCTATTTGGGGCCCAGTCACTGATTTATCTGCTTGTTGTGTATGCTGGCAGCCCATTTCTGGGTACATGTGTCTCCATTGGGAACATGTACTATGGACTAACCAGCAGACAGTTTGTAGCTGGTATGTGTCTTGCTGGACTGGCTTGCAGGGTGCAGTGGCTGTTGACTTGCTGCAGGGGAGTATCTGGTGGTGGGGTGCAGCTTACCTTATCCTGGTCTTATGGCTGTGTATGGAGCTGCCTGGGGGGGGGTGTTCCTCAGCAGGACTTGGGTTGCTGTTGCCCTCTACTGCCACCTTTGCAGGGAGGTAGAGTGTGGATCTCTTGATGGGGGACCATGTTTGCTGCCTGGGGGGGGGGGGGGGGGCTGTGCCTGAGTGGGATATCCATGGTGTTTGTGCAGAAACTAACTATCTTACACATTAACACTGCTTTGGAACTCCTGCTTGGCCTCCATCTGCCATGGAAGGTGTTGTGGACCTGGTCCTGGGCGCCTCATTGCACACTCAAGGTGAGCACAGAACCCGCACGATGTAATGGTGTGTAGCTACTCTGTGCCAGTAAAACACCCGGTCAGTGCCCCCTACCAGGCGGAGGTGCTGTGTGGGTGCACCCGGTCACTTCCCCCAACAGGGCCGAGCTGCTGTAGGGGTGCATTCCCCATCTTGTGTCCATCTGTGGACAGCTAATTTGCATGTGCAGTGCATCATGGGTACGTGTGGCCTAACCCTATCCTGTTTACACCGGCAGACTGTCTGTGAGGTGACGTGCAGGCTATCTGCAGCCAGCCAGGGGCTTGCTTACAGCTATGGAGCTGTAGCCCAATGGTTATGTCATTGCCTGTGCAGCCAGTGGTCATGGGTTCAAACCCACAGTAGGGTTCTGTGATAGGATTGTCCACAGCATCTTTTTACTTTACTGTACATATGTTGCTGCCAGCAATAACACCCTGAGCGTACTGTACCCATAAGGTGCCTCTGAGGGTGCTTTATGGGGCGCCGTATACGGCACTTTATGGTTGCCATCCATATAGGGTGCACTATACATTATCCTGTGTCGCAACATACATGCTGCCCTATAGGGGACATTCTAGGGTGCCTTGGCGGACGGTGCACTGTAACATGTGCCTTATGGGCTGCCTTATGTTAACATGCTGGGAGCGTGCGTTTGCTAGTTGTTATCACAAAATAAAATTAGAGGGCCTCCTACAGCACTCCACAACATAAAACATACTGCCTCTGCTAGTCTTTTTCAATGGGCATTGTGAGGGATTGAACCCCTGGTCCCTGCACCATTGGTCAGTGTCACAACCATTGTGCTGTGGCTCTGTTCCTGTGTTTGAGTAGCAGCGCGCAGCCTTGTAGCCATCGGCGCGCCGTCTTGTGGCGCACAAAATTAGCAGTGCGCCGCCTTCTGCCGTGTAACATTAACAGCGCGCCGCCTTATGCCGCCCAACATGGGCATGCCCCTTAAAATAATGCCTCAGTCAGCTGTCTTCAATGGGCACTGTGGGGAATTGAACCCATAATGCCTGCACGAGTGGTCAGTGTCTTCACCATTGTGCTATGGCTCCATTCCTGGTATTTGCACATCAGCGCGCCACTTATCCCTCCCACTATTGGACTGCCCCCTCACACATCAGCACGATGCCTTCTGCCCACCGGCTCGCCGCCTTCTGTTGCCCAATTTTATCAGCGCGCCGCCCTCTGCCGCCCAACCTTAACAGCGCGCCGCCATCTGCCACCCACAATGAACAGCGCGCCGCCTCATGCCGTATAAAAAAAGAGTGCGCCGCCTTCTGCCACCCATAATCAATATGCCTCCTACACCACTTTTGCCCATAAAAGTTGATGCTTCAGCTAGTCTTTTTTGAAGAGTGCAATGGGGGTTTGAACCCCTGGCCCCTGCACCATAGGTCAGTGTCTTCACTGTTGTACTGCGGCTCTGTTGTTTGGTTATGCAGCAGCGCCCCACTTAGCCTTCCCACGCGCTAATGTGGGCCCCGCACATTAGCGTGACGCACACACGTATGCTCCGGTTTTTTTCTTTTTTCTGCCTGAACCGCCCACTCCTTATATGGCACACGCACACTAACGGGGACCCGCACAGCAACGGAGTTTAGTAAACATACCCCTTAGTGTTGCTGGTGGAGAAATATCTTTGTTTCGTGTAATAATTAGCACTTCTGTTTTTTTAAAGTTTATTCGTAGGTTCTGGTTGAGAAGCCAATCCGTTATTGCGTCAAAGCATTTGATTAGTCTTGAGAAATCTGGACATGTGACTAATATAGGTGTAAATAACAACACATCATCAGCATACATGAGGCATGATACACCGAAGGCGCGTGTTATGTCGGAGATTGGCTGCATATAGATATTGAACAGTAGTGCAGATAATGAGGATCCTTGCGGTACTCCCTGTTTTTGCTGGAAGGGTTCTGATGTCTTGTTGCCAATCCGAACTTGCTGCCATCTTCCTTGGAGATAAGACTTACATCAATCCCAGGCACGGTCATGGATGCCCTTTGCGTGTAGTCTCATCAAGAGTTGTTCGTGATCTACGGAGTCGAACGCTGCGGCGATATCAAGAAAGATCAACGCAAAGGCATTTTTGATATTGTCTAACCCATTAGTGATTGTGTTTATTAATGAGGTTAGTAGGGTTTCTACTCCGTGTGCCTCTCTAAATCCGTGTTGACATGGGTCCAATGGGGAGGTTGTATCTATATGCTGTTGAATCTGTCTTTGGGTTGTCTTTTCAAGTATCTTCGCTAAGAAAGGGATACTTGAGATTGGTCGGTAGGAGTCCTCTTTCTTCTTCGGGTCGAGCTGGTGATTTTTTAGTAAAGGACGGATGGATGTTTTCTTGAGTGCATCTGGGAAGACTCCAGTTGTAAATGATTGTTTTGCGATGTCAGCAATGATTGGACTCAGTTCAGTGCACATTGTTCTGATCCAGTGCGCTGGGCATGGGTCGTTTGGAGCAGTCGTGGTGTTGATGGTGGCAATTATTTCCTCTACGGTTTTGGCTGAAGGGGGTGAGAGCTTAGTGAGTGAAGACTGAATGTGGAGGTTCTGTGAGGATCCTTGAGGTGTGGTGGTACTTACTTTTATTACCTTGGATTGGATGTAATCAGCATAATTCTGAGGTTGTATCCACTCCTGTTGTGGCTGAGGTGGTTGATTGGTCAGCGATTTTACTAATTCAAATAGGTTGCGAGGTTTAGTGAGCGGTTGAGGAGCTCAGCATGAAACTTTTTCCTTTCTGCCCATGTTGATTCCCTATGGTTTTTCAGGAGTTCTAAGTACATATTTTGGTTTGAAGTGCTGCGGGACCGTCGCCACTTTCTTTCAAGTTTTCTCAGGTGTAGTAAGGAGGACCGTAAATTGGGTGAGAACCATGGGGCGTTTCTCCTCTTGGGGGAGCAATTATTATTTGTAGGCTTTTTGTCAGTGTTCGGATGTTGGGCATAACGAGTGAGGGTGTTATTCCAATTAGTGAGCATTTCATTGAGGTTGGAAGATGGTTTAGACAGAATTGGTAGAACATGTTGAGTGAACAATTCAATGTCCAGTAGTTTGAAGCGGGATGGATATTCTGGTTCAGCTGTGTTTAGACTGCAGTCCATTGATTGTAATGTAGGTATCTGGAATGTTATTAGATTATGATCAGACCAGGGGACCGGGGTGACTGATAGATCAGTTTGGCTTGGTTTGCTCATATCTTTTGGTGGGACAAAGATTAAGTCGAGTAGGTTGCCTTGTTGATGGGTGGGATCCTTTACGATTTGTTCATAGCCTAGGCTGGACATTGCCTCTAGGAAAGTGTTAGATAGTTCACGCTGAGTGGAGGCAAGATTAAAGTCTCCCATCAGCCAGTTTGCTTTGGAGGGATCTTGCGGGTTACATGCTAGGTCGATCACATCAGAGAGCTCATCTGATGCAGTGCCAGGTGCTCTGTAAATGAGGTTTAACGTGTTAAGTTTGTTGGTGACTGTTAGCATATTTATGTGTTGCGTGTTCTTAGTGAAGATAGTGCGGTATTGTAAAGCAGTTTTTGCCAAGATGAGGACACCACCTCCTCTTCTGTTATCTCTGTTGCATGTGAAAATTGAGAAATTGGGTGGGGTAATTTGATTTAGTATGGCGTTGTCAGTTTCAGATAACCATGTTTCAGTGACCAATAGAATATCTAGGTTGAGGTTTGTTAGTAGATCTGTGATGGCTGGCCATTTGTTGCAGGCAGAACGCGCATTTATGAGGGCGCATTTGAGGGTTTGTTGATTCTGTTTTTCCTTGGAAAAATCTGTCTTTTTGCAGATGACACAAACATTTGCATCAGAATGGACTCCCCTGAGGGAGTGGAGAACATGAGGAAAGATCTACAAAAACTGGAAGAATGGGCTAATACTTGGCAGTTAAGATTTAATGTGAAGAAGTGCAGTGTCATGCACTTAGGAAGCAGAAATCCCAGGGAATTGTATGTGATAGGGTTGGAGAGGTTGGTGTGCACGGACCAGGAGAAGGACCTCAGAGTGATTGTTTCTGACCATCTCAAGGTAGCAAAACAGTGTGACAAGGTGGTAGCAAAAGCCAGAAGGATGCTGGGTTGCATACAGAGAGGAATTACCAGCAGAAAGGACGAGGTACTAATGCCAATGTACAAGTCACTGGTGAGGCCTCACTTGGAATATTGTGTTCAGTTTTGGAGACCATATCTCACAAAGGACATAAAAAGGCTGGAAACTGTTCAGAGGAAGGCAACCAAAATGATTTGTAGCCTGTGTCAGATTATTTATGAGAAGAGATTTGAAGATCTAAATATTACACTCTGGAGGAGAGGAGGGATAGGGGAGATATGATTCAGACCTTTAAATATTGAAAGAGTATTAACAAACAAACAAAGAAACAAACAAACCTCTTCCAAAGATGGGGAAACTAAAACTAGAGGGCATAACATGAAGCTACAAGGGGGTAAATTGAAAGGCAATGTCAGGAAATACTTTTTCACTGAAAGGGTGGTGGATGCTTGGAATGCCCTCCCGATGGATGTGGTGACACAATTCAAAATGGCATGGGATAGGCACAGTTGATTCCTTTATAGCAACAGGATAAAATCAAAATAAACATAACTATCTCATATCTCAACAAATAGGGGTGACCTACACGGAGCGGTGAGTACACCCCTAAACAAAAGCATGGGGAGGGGCGACCTGCACTTAGTGGCTAGTGTACCTACTCTTGCCGCCTTGCTGGGCAGACTAGATGGACCAGACTAGATGGACCAACCCTCCAGCACTCCTCCAGCACTAGATGGACCAACCCTCCAGCACTCCTGTCCAATCGGGACAGTGGGAGGCTCACCCGCACTCACCCGCACGGCATAAAAGCAGGCGTCCCTACCCCGAGGGAGCCGCTTTTGATCCACCAGCCCTCCAGCATCTTCAGCAACACTCCTACCCAGATCGGGGCAGTGGGAGGCAAACCTGCATGCACTCCGTCCCAATCGGGACCGTGGGAGACTAACCCTCCAGCACTCCTGTCCAATCGGGACAGTGGGAGGCTCACCCGCACTCACCCGCACGGCATAAAAGCAGGCGTCCCTACAGGGCGCGCCCGCGCCTGGCGGGCCCGCGCCTGAGGGCCTCGCCAGAGGGCCCTTTGGCGTCGGCCCTTAGGCGGTGGGCATTAGGCACAGAAGACAACGCACCAACCGACGGAGACAAAATCCAGGCTGTCCCAAGCAAACAAAACCCCACCAACGCACAGAGATCAGAGTGCAACGCACAAACCACCCGACGGTTTGAGCTCCCCGGGCTGGGTCTGAGCTCGCCGTACACGACCGACACACATCTCGCGACCCCAGTGGAGATTTGAGCCTGCTATCAAAATACCAGCCCCAATGACACCGCTCAGTAAATAGCCCAGCTAAAAGCTCGAGCTCCCTTTCACAGGTTGAGCTCGCTTTGAGACTCATCCCAACCGGCACCAGCAACCCCAAATGTAAGTACTTCTCCGCCTAAGAGTGAATACACCCAGCAAAGCTCTTAAAGACTATCTCACTACCTCTCTCTTGCTGAACTCAATCTCTCCAAAAGATCTTCTCTGCATAGTAATAGCGTTACCATACCGTATTACTGTACTTGTAACCCTGCATGCCTATAAACATATCGGTCCTTGTAACTTTGCATGCCTATAGATATCTTTGTACCTGTGACTCTGCCCACATATAGTTATAGCATTGTACCTGCAGCTGTACATGCCTATAACTACATATAGGCACATGTAAAATTCTAAGCTCTGTACTTTAAATCGTTGTCAGCTCCACATGCAATATAAGTTGTGCAGATAGAAACACAGTGCATTCCACCTGATCCCAAACCCACAGTTTAGAGAAGAAATTACATACTGTAGTAGTGAAGAAATAACATTCTATCACAGAAGATAGAGAGCGTTACACCTCTACAACGTAACAACCAACGGAATAGAAAAATGGAACTCATCAAATATATATTGTTCTTATCCTTGTACCTAATCATACCAGCACTGACCCTCAACCTCAACCAACAACATACTATATATCACATAATAAATCCGCTCTACTACATATACCACCCTCTATTAATAACAGTACTGCCACAACAGATTCAATACTCCTCACACCCCCCCCCCCCCCCACCAAGATCACACACTCCGTCCAAAACTACAACCCCCTCTCGGTAACCGGACAGCACCTCGAGACCCACAACACCCCAAACAGAAGAAAGCAAACCATATCAAATACCTAGCAAGAAAAAACAAAAACAAAAACATACCAACAGCCTGCCAGATGAAAGACTATTATACCATCATCCTTATCAACGCCAGATCAATAAGGAACAAAACGCACATCATACATGACATCATCACAGACGAACAGCCAGACATCCTATGCATCACTGAAACATGGATCACAGATACCGACGCCGCAATAACAAACCAAATAACCGCCCCCAGATACAAGATTTACAACCGCCCCCGCATATCTAGAAGAGGGGGAGGAGTCCTGATTGCAGCCAAGTCCACCTTATCACTTACCAGCACCGCACACAGCATCACCAAGGACATTGATATACTCAAAGTGGAAAACAACTCAATAGCAACCTGTCTAATATACAGACCTCCGTCCTCACCCCCAGAAACGCTGGCCACAGCTCTAGAATGCGTCTCAACCACAGCAATCAGAAAATATCAAATCTTCCTGGGAGACATA
This sequence comes from Ichthyophis bannanicus, assembly GCA_033557465.1. Lineage (NCBI taxonomy): Eukaryota > Metazoa > Chordata > Amphibia > Gymnophiona > Ichthyophiidae > Ichthyophis > Ichthyophis bannanicus. The sequence continues at coordinate 294,325,115 of CM066033.1, read as the reverse complement.
AACCTACCATCACTACCACAATGTCAAGCCAACACTTTCATGGAAGCCATGGAACAACTTGGTTACAAACAAATAATAAACGAAGCGACACACAACAAAGGTAACACCCTAGACATGGTATTCACACCCGCAGAACAACAACCAAACAAGGAAAAAAATCCTGTAATAAAAATAACCCAAGTACCATGGTCCGACCACCACCAAGTTGAAATCAGGATCTACACACCGCCCAGTAACCCAAAACCTGAACTACCAACACACACCCGCAGAAGCTTTAATAAATACAACAGCGAAACTCTCATAAATTCCATCACCTCGCACATAGACCTGAAAAGCACTGACCTCGATAGTCTAATAACCAGTTGGAACTCAGGAATTCAAGAGATGTCTGAACCAAAATGGAAAGCAACAAACAACAACCCCAAACCCAAAATGGAACCATGGTACACAGAAACTCCGTCCACCCTAAAGAGAGAACTACGAAGAACAGAGAGAAAATGGCGACAAAGCAAAACCAACGAACGTAAAACAGAATACCTAACCATACTCTCCAAATACAAGAACGAAACCAACTTAGCGAAACGTATACACCACACAAACTTACTAAGTAAAGCATTAAACAAACCCAGAGAACTATTCGCCCTGGTCAAATCCCTCACCAAAACAACACAAGAGGACCAACACAACGATAAAATCAAGGTCCAGGCTCTAGCTGATCACTATGCTAGCAAACTAAACCCACAGATCGGACCCAAATACGCACCTCCACTAGATGTGTCCCCCACCGTGTCTCAACCCACTATGACAGCCATACAAACACACGTCACCTGCTGGAACAAATTTTACAACATTGGGGACAAACATGTCATTAATATAATTTCAAACATCAACACCACAACCTCTCCCCTAGACCCCTGCCCAGCTTCATGGATTAAAGCAACAAAAGCAGAAATCACCCACCAAATCGCACACATAATAAACCAATCACTCCAACAGGGCACCATGCCAAACCAACTCAAGAGATCCGTCATAAGGCCAATACTAAAAACAAGACCCTCAACAGAGAAGACCCTGCATCTTATCGCCCAATATCCAGCATAGCCCTACTAGCGAAAATCATTGAAAAGGCCGTCCTACAACAACTACAAGACCACCTGGACATCAACAGAACACTGGACGAACACCAATATGGCTTCAGGCCACACCAAGGGGTCGAGACCCTACTTATTGCACTACTGGACAATCTACTCAAAGGGATTGAAAACAAAAAGAAAATGTTCATTCTCATATTCATTGACATCTCCGCAGCTTTCGATACTGTTCATCATCAAACACTACTAAACAGAATGAGAGCTATAGGAATAACAGGAACCCCACTAAAATGGTTCTCATCATATATCTCCAACAGAATGCAACAGGTACAGTTCAATAACGAAAAAGCAAAGGCTTTCCCACAAACACAGGGCATACCACAAGGCTCAGCCCTATCCGCGCTTCTCTTTAATGTGTACATGAGACCAATCTGCGAAATATTCAAAAAGCATAAAATCCAATATCACATATACGCTGATGATATTATGCTCTATACTCAACTTGATGCAAACAACCCAAACTACTCTCAGCTAGAAAAATGCATAAAAGACATGCAAACATGGCTCCAGCGGAACAACATGGCCATAAACCACAAAAAAACTGAAGTCATGTTCATCTCAAGAAAATCAGATTTCAATCCTCCAGCTTCAATTGCCCTAGGTGAAAACACTTATTACACAAAAACTGAAATAAAATACCTCGGAGTAACACTGGATAGCGAACTAAAGCTGGCAAAGCACCTCCGCCTAGTAAACAGAGCCATCTTCCACAAGCTCAGGGTTATACAACCTCTCAGGAACATCATAGAACCCACCGACTTTAGGACAGTAGCCCAAGCCCTCATCATACCACATTTCGACTACTGTAATGCAATCCTTCAGGGCCTTCCAAAAAAAACACTAAACATACTCCAGATGGCACAAAACGTCGCAGCCAGAATCATCACCAAAACAGGTGTGGCAGAACACATCACCCCGGTGCTGGTTGAATTACACTGGCTCCCCATCATAGCCCGTATAAAATACAAAATCCTAGTGACGACTTTTAAAACCATCCACAATTTGGCACCAACCTTCCTCACAAACCTAATCACCTTACAACCTGCTAACAGAAACAGGCGAACCGCCACCATAAACAACCTGCAAGTACCAATAAGTATAAGATCAGTTAATGTAGCCACAAGCAACAGAGCATACTCCTTTACTGCCCCATCACTTTGGAACCAACTCCCGCCTGAGCTGCGCTCAATCACTGACCTGATGGGTTTCAGAAAAGATCTGAAGACACACCTTTTTCAAGAGGCCTACAATGTATCATAAATCAACAATGAACGCACCAAGAGACCTACAGCATATCATAAATCAGCGTAAAATGTATATATGTAAAATATTAATGTTTATATACTGTTAGAAAAATATAATTGTAGTCCCCCCCCCCCCATAACTATACCCTGTTGTAAATTAGTGAAACCTGTTGCTAATCCTGTATACCTTAATGGAACCTGTTGTAATCTTATACACTCTAACGAAACTTGTTGTCATCTCGTAATCTTGAAATTCTGTTGTATACTTTAATGAAACTCGCTTGATTTGTTTTGAAAACCTATCACATAACCTTGTTAATCACATTGTAATGCTTTGTAATTTCTGTCAATGATCTGACATTTTCTGTTTACTTAATCAAACCGCTGCTGATCGCTGGAAGTAGCGGTATACAAATATGTGCTAAATAAATAAATAAAATAAAATACTGGTCTTTATCTGCCGTCATATTCTATTTTACTAAGTTACCACGACTAAGGGACTACATTGCAAAACCAATATTAAAGACTCAGGGCTAAGGTGTGTTACCAGTTTTGTGTGATTAACATAATTAACACACTATAGTCACTAGATTCCATTGCATTAAATGGGATGTGTCATAAAATAATGCACATTACTTGTTTAAATGCACACTCATTGGTAACACACCATAGTAGCTATGGCTATCAATTCTGCTTTTCCTACTAATGGTACTTGCCTTTAAAAATTATTTTGTCATACTCTAACACTACAAAAATCAGATCTATAATATTCAAAATATCTCTTTTCATAGGAGAAATATAGAGATTGTTATTCAAAATATTTGTTCAGATTTGAGGGTTAAGCAAATCTTCAAGGTTGAAATTTCCTCCCCTGCAGGGCTGGCCCCAGAGTTGGTTCAAGATGTTGGCATCCAAGGCAAACCCTAAGCTTTATGGCCCCCCTCCCCCCACCAACTGTCAGAGCTTTGAGCACCTGCCTAGTTTTCCTGATGGCTAGTCTGGCCCTGCTCCTCTCTTCCCCTAGATGAGCAAATCGATTTTGTCCAGGCAAATCATTGCCCACATATGAAAAGAGAAGGCTAGAGGCATTCCAGGATGTAGCAGAACTAACCATTCTGTACCGATATTCAGAACTGGCCAGATAAAGTTAGGCACACAAGTCAGTCCACAAGTTCATTGGCATTGGCTCTGTGAGTGCTGTGGGTGCCTGAGTACCTTCAATATTTTCTTCTCTACTTTTCTAAGAGCTTTATGCTGCAGGGTCTCAGGGGAAGGTAAGGGGAAGACGGAGCTGTAGCAGCCAGGAGGATACAAATAGCAGCAGATAGAGATTAAATAAAGGAAAAGGGACAGGGAAGCACTAGGAGAGAAATGGAAAGGCTAAGCTCTCTTAAGACCTGACTCCTTTCGTGCCGTATGCCAGGCCCTCACAATCCCTTCTCTTGATTATTGTAACTTGATATACCATGGCCTTCCCAAGCACTGCTTACAACCCCTCCAACTGGCCCAGAACACGATAGCCAGGCTTTTATCCAACAGCCCTAGACGGTCCCACATCACACCTGTCCTCTACAATCTCCACTGGCTCCCTATTCAATACAGAGTTAAATTCAAGGTGCTTACCATTACACATAAGATTATCTCCAATGAGTCTGCCCTATGCCTCTCCCCTCTCCTTTCCTCCACCAACAACACAAGAACACGTCGCTCCATTACCAAGAACCTACTTACCATCTCAATAAACAAAAGACATAGCAAACAATTTACTAGTAACAGGGCCTTCTCCCTCTATGCCCCATCCCTATGGAATACCCTTCCACATATCCTGCGAAACTGCTCCAGCCACTCCGAATTCCGGAAAAAGTTAAAAACTTACTTATTCCTGGAGCACTTCTCCCAACCACCTTAATTCTTAGCCCCCTGCTCCCCTCCTCTTACCCATACTATCTCAATGTTGATTATAAAAAAACATATAGTATCTCTTACTCTGTATATACCTTGTACATAGTTACTCTCTGTAAATAGTTCCATGTATTGTTTCTAATTTCTGACACACATATTTATCCTTGTTCATTGTTCCATGTAAACAGTTGAAACATACTGCTATATAATGTTCTATGTAAACCGTCCTGATTTGTAGAAGGACGGTATATAAAAAATGTTAAATAAATAAATAAATAAAATAAATAAGAGGCATGAAGGAAATTGAAAGAGGTTATTGCTGAGGAGAGAGTGCCGCTGAAAAGGGCTAGCAGGAAGAGAGAAAAGATGTAAGAGGGAGAAAGAGTCTGGGAGTGAAGCTGTGGGAAAGGAGTACTGTAGATAACAGGCTGTGAGATGAGAGTTGCTGAGAAGGGACATGGGCTGCGGTAAGTGAAGGGAGATGGGAGAAGGGGTCATGGGCTGAGAAAAGAAGAGGAGCAGGCCGACATAGGAGCTGAGAGAAGGGACACAAGCTGCAGAAAGGAGAGGAGCTGGAAGAGGTGAAGTTGGCTGGGAGAGGAGCTGTGTGGGATTGGGAAATGGGAGCCCAGGGAAAGGTTGTAAAAGGAAAGGGAGCTGTAGTGGAGAGAAGAAAAGCGAAGATGAGAAATGGGAGGGAAGGAAGAAGCAGGAGGGGGTGAATCTGGAAGAAAGTGAGAGGAGATAAATTGTGGCAAGACAGGCTATGAGGAGAGATATATGGAGGAAAGACAAATTACGAAGAAACGAGAGGAGGACAAAATAAAAAAATCTTCTTTCTTTTTGCAGGGTGCATGATGCCCTTCACATTCAAAGACAAAATTTTAAGGGGGTGCGTAAACAAAAAGATACTTAATATTGAATGCCAAACTCTCTGGGGTCCAAACTAGCTTACACCTTTGAATAACAGCCCATGCTACAAACTGAAACCAAAATTGTCTGCGACGCTTCACCCTACCCCTCCCTGAAAGGAGCAACAAAATTGGGTGAGACAGCGAAAGAGAAAAAATACAAGATGGCGACTGCAAGACCCTATAAACCTAATAAACATTTGGATATTGCCTACACAAAGCATTGTCAAAGGCTATACTTACATATAGTATTCTCATGTCAGACTGTTCTAGTATTAAGCTTTTACAACTTTTACCCATCCCAGCATGATATCCTCTAGTACATATATAAACCAAGACAGAATTGTCCCTTTACAGTAGATAAATCAGCGCGAGAAAGCAGAAGCCCTTTCTTGCACAGCATTCATCTCCTACAGGAGAGAACACTGAAAGATGAAATACCCTTGAGTTCAGAGGACTAGGACGCCCTTTCCACATGCATTCGCAGCGCTTCTTGATCCTCAAGAAACTGCAGCAACCCATTGGGATCCTCAAAAGTTTTCGTGTGATTGTCCAAAGTCACTTTAAATCTCGCTGGGTAGAATAAGCCATATTTCGCTTGTAGTTGCTGAAGATGAGGCCTCAAATCTAGAAATTTCTTCCTTTTATCCATCGTTGCTTTACTAAGGTCTGGAAAAAACGAGATCCTGTGACCTTCATACACCACTGATGCCAACACCCTTGCTGCAGCCATTATTTGCATGGCTTGCTGATGCCAAAGTAGACAAAATATTAAAGGCCTGGGCCTCGGGCTGTGTCCTCCAGTATGTGCAGGAATTCTGTGAGTCTGTTCCACCTCTAGTGGCTTATTGAAATTTATTTTAAGTAATTTAGGTATTAGCTTTTCCAGGAAACCGATCGCATCGGGACCTTCTGCTCCTTCAGGAACACCAACAATTCTGATGTTATTTCTGCGAGATCTGTTAATGAGATCCTCTAAATTCACCTCCAAATGATATACCTTTTTAAGGGCCTTGGAAAGTCTCTGTATGTGCTCTTCGTGCAAAGCAACTGTAGCGTCCATCTTTTCCAAACCATGCATTTGCTCCTTTATCTCCTGCATATCTTCTTGCATCTGGGCTAGAGTTTCTCCATTCGCTGAAATTAACGATCTCACTGACCGTATCTCCACCAGTAGTTCTCGCATCCCCTCGTCCAGTTCGCGCCCCACCGCCATCTTAAGGGGAGAGGGAGGATCTTGCTTGGCACGTTTGGAGCCCGTATTCCCACTTGAGGAAAACTATAATTTAGTTTGTTTACCAGTCACCATCCTTATACTCTTTTCTTAACTCGTATGCGACAGAATGGCTATCGCAAATGCCACCGATCTAGGCAATACTAACAGGAATCTGTTCGGGTCTGCAGGATCGAAACTCCTATGCGGCCATCTTGCTTCTCCACTGGCTCCGCCTTTCCGCTGTATCCCTACCAGAATTGCACACATGTTGGACATAGGGCTCAAGAGTTAAGTTAGAATCTATGATGACCCCCAAGGTACATACTTTTGATAATATTTTAACTTTCTGTCTCAAAAGCTGGATGAATTTAATATCATCTGGAATCATTGCCTTCCTCACCCATAAAACCTCAGTCTTCCCCAAGTTTAAACTTAACTTATTTTCCTGTAGCCAATCCCGCAAGACACAAAGCCCAGAACATAATTGATCCACCAAAGCCTGATAAGAACTCTTCATTGATATAAAGCATTGAACATCGTCTGCATAAATTTATGGAAAAAATCCCAAATTCATAATGTCTTGAGCTAAAGAACTGAAATAGATATTGAATAATAAAGAGATAAAGGAGACCCTTGGGTTACCCCTGTTGTAGAAGACAATACTTTGGACATGTTGCCATTAAATTCTACTCTAAATGATCTGTTAGTCAAAAAAGACACGCCATTTTAAGGCTGACCCCTGTATTCCCAATATACGGGCAACAAGCAAAGCATGTGAAATAGTGTTGAAGGCTGACAAAAGCTCTAATAAGACACATGCTTTTGCACCTGTTCCAAAACTGTGTACTTTAAACATGTACTTGCGTATTTTATGAAAATGCACATATACATTGTAACTCCATTTCTGCTCCTCACAAACTACACCTTGGGAATGTCATGCCTATGGGTAGGTCATATAAAAGTAGGAGCATAATTTCCGAGCACATACTTTTTACATGCATATGTGATCATGCACTTTTATAAATGCCCTTTTCTGCATATAAAAACAGATATTACATGGGGAAAACTCCCCCAAAATTGTTCAAAAAGTCTCAAGTTTGGAAGCATACGGCCCAATCCGGACACACAGAGTTTGCTGGGATTCTGATCCTGTGGGGCACGTCAAGCCCCCTGGGATCAGAATCGTGTCCAGGCCTGTACGTGAAGGCCGGGACCCCGATTCAGTTCAGCCTTTATATACAGGCCTTGCTCAGATAACTCAGTCAGGGCTTTTCAATGCAGCTGCGGCTCAATGGCGTCTGGTTGCTATGGCAACAAGACTCCATTCAAAAGCCACGATCCCTGGCTGCCGGCTCAAAAAGTGTTTTATCCACAGCCCGACCCCTGATCTGGCCTCCCAAGGACAGGGTCAGTTTGCGGGGAATGTCCTTTGCTCCCTCCTGCCCTTTCTGAGCCCCGGGCCTGCTGTCCCCCACTGACTAGGGGAACATATTCCACCTCCGAGGTGAAATAAGTTCCCCATTTAAGTCACCAGTCCCGGATGTACAGAGCCAACATTGGAATCGGCCTTGTACATCCGGGGCCGATGACTACCCCAGATCCCCCCTTTCCTGCCCCCAATCCACCCTGTTTCTGCCCCCGATCCGCCCCTTTTCTGCCCCCATCTAACTTCCCCCTATAAAGTGCAGGGAAGTTAGACGGGATTGGGAGAGGGCACGAATAGCGGGGATAGATGTCCCAACGGGACGTCCATCCCCACTATTCTTACCTTGGAATGATCCCTATAGAGAGGAGGCAGATACTGAGCAGCTAACTAAATATAGAGAGGAATAGGGCTGTAATTGGAGTAGAATGCATTGTAGAAATAGTCCATGGGAAATATTGAAGATAAAAGGTGCAATTTTGTACTAGACTTCCAAGAGAAGAAAAGTCAGAAAGATGCGATCATCTTTTTTACAATATGCAACCAGACTAATCATGACAAGACTACACTAAAACATGAATGAGAGCCTCCACACAGCTAAGCTTTCAGCTTTCTATCTTTTTTGCCTGTTTTGTTGCTAATATAGAATTTAACTGTTGGTTATACATTAATTTTTGGGAATATTCTGACTGCCTACATTCCTTGTGTAGCCCTTAAATCAGATATCTGAGTGTGCCCACAGTTCATGTAAGGCCTACTGGCCAGGGACACTAGTGATGTAAAGCTACTTGAAATAGAAATACTTAAATTTGCAGGGACCTGGTCTTTACCTGAGTCTCCCTCTTACTTTAGAAGTAAAGGGCTGCTTAATCAGCATGTCGTGTATTCAGTGCAATAACTGTGGTGCTTTCATTCTGAGATGAATCATTTGGAACCTAAGAGCTTGTCCTATGTGCCTCAAGTCAGCTGCCATGCATAAAGAATTGACTCTACTAAGGGAAGAACTAGCTGCAATGAAACACACCTCTTCTAGGATACAAACAGAACAAAGTCCATCACCGCTCCCACAAAGAATCAAACATCCCAGGAACCAATGGATCACGGTGTCCTCGGGTAGATTGCGACTTGTAATGCAGAGACACCTTATACATCAAGACATATCCCTGCATAATGCCTTCTCTGCTTTGGTTAATGAGGATGCCCAATCCATGGAAACTGAAGGGCCCTTAAATGAGACAGTCAATGCCCAATCTCCTGCTAAAGCACCAAATATGAAGAAAAACTCACCAAACAGAAAACTACTACTACTTGGAGATTCCATCATCAGAGGCACCAACTTGGGAACACAGTTCAAAGAAGAGAAGATAGTCAAATGCCTCCCAGGCTCTTCAATCAGCAGGAATACAAGCCAAATTGTTGATGTACTTAGCACAGAAAGTGAGCACTCCAAAACTGATGTTGTCATCCACCTGGGTACAAATGACCTGGCTAGAAACAGTGCCTCTGCAGTTCAAAGGGACTTCCAGACTCTGGGAGAGAAACTCAAACCCATTGTTAACACTGTAGCATTCTCAGAAGTTCTACCTGTTCATGGTAAGGGGGCAGAAAGGCTGCATCGCATAAACAGCTTTAATACATAGCTCCAGACCTGGTGCAAATGAGAAGGATTCAGATTTATTGGCAACTGGGGAAACGGACCAACAAGAGACTATACTGTGCTGATGGACTACATCTCTCTGTTGTAGGGAAACGAATCCTAAGTGAAAAATTCAGGAAGTATGTGGATATGCATTTAAACTAGAAAAAGGGGGTGACGGATGGGGAAGGACAAGTTCAGGACGTCACTCCCGGCAAAAGTAGAACATCATCAGAAACAGCCACACTTTTAAACCACACATCAACGACAAGTGGGAAGAAGTGGGCAGAACAAAATCAATGTAAAATACATGCAAGCCAGTTAAATGCTGGAAAACAGTGAGCACAAATGCTTGAAGCTTAGCCAACAAAGTTCCGGACTTGGAAGCCCTAATGGTAGAAATGGACTTGGACATTGTGGCCATAACAGAAACATGGTTTAATGAATCGCATGAATGGGATATAGCCATAGCTGGCTATAATCTATTCAGAAGAGACAGAGAAAGTGGAAAAGGAGGAGGAGTAGTCTTGTATGTAAAAAGCAATATTAAAGCTACAGCAATGCAGGGAGCATGGGGAAAAGAAGAAGCGCTCTGGATTGTGTTTGAAAGAGGAAATGTCACTGTCATCCATACTGCTGTAGTCTACAGACCTCCAACTCAAATTTAAGAAATAGATACTAAATTGATTATAGATATTGCCAAGATAGCCACAAAGGGGGAAGTGATCAAATTGGGAGACTTTAATCTACCCAGTGTGGATTGGAGTACTCCTTCTGCGAATCTGGCAAGAAGCAAAAAAATTATGGACGCTTTCCAAGATGTGTCACTTAGACAAATGGTGACGGCACCAACCAGGGAAAGCTCAACGCTGGATTTAGTGCTCACCAACGGTGATAGAGTGTCGAATATCTGGGTGGGTGTCCCTGTGAGCAGCAGCGATCATCACACGCTGTGGTTTGAGATAAAAGCCAAGGTGCAGTCCAATCATAGCAAGCTCAAAGTCTTAAACTTCAAAAACACTGACTTCAGTAAAATGGCCAAGTACCTGAAGGAGGAGTTGGCAGGGTGGCAGGGGATAAGGGGATAAGGGAAGTGGAATTGCAATGGGCTAAACTAAAGGTGGCAATAAAAGGGACAACAGATAAATATGTAACAAAAGTAAATAAAAACAAGAGGAGAAGGAAATCTATTTGGTTCTCCAAAGAAGTGGCTGTTCAAATAAAGGCAAAAAACACAGCTTTCACAAAATTCAAAAGCTTGCAGAGGAACACAGAAAGGAATACAGGATCAAACTAAAAGAGACAAAAAGAGAAATAAGGAAAGCAAAATCAAAGGCAGAGGAAAAGATGGCTAAAGATGTGAAGTGTGGTGACAAAACTTTCTTCAGGTATATTCAGGAGAGGAGGAATATCAGAGATGGAATTGCAGGACTCAGAAGTGCTGGGAACGGATTCGTGGAAAGTGACATTGAAAAAGCAAAATTGCTAAACAAATACTTCTGCTCTGTTTTTACTAAAGAAAATCCTGGAGAAGGACCATCTCTGACTCCCAAATAAAAAAATAGGAATGAAGTAGATCCCACACCATTCACTGACGTGTTAGAACAACTTGCAAAACTGAAAGTGGACAAGGACATGGACCGGATGGGATACATCCCAGGATACTGAAAGAGCTCAGAGAGGTTCTTGCAGGGCTGTTAAAGGATGTTTTCAACAGATCCTTGGAAACAGGAGATGTTTCCTCAGGACTGGAGAAAGGCAGATGTGGTGCCTCTTCACAAAAGTGGTGACAGGGAAGAAGTGACAAACTACAGACCCGTGAGCCTTACGCAGTGGTGGGAAATGTAATGGAGATGCTTCTGAAAGAGCGAATAGTGGACTTTCTCAAAACCAACAGGTTGCATGATCTGAGGCAACATGGTTTTACCAAAAGACAATCTTGCCAAACAAATCTGATTGAGTTCTTTGACTGGGTGACCAGAGAACTAGATCAGGGGCATGCGATGGATGTCATCTACCTGGATTTCAGCAAAGCCTTTGATACTGTTCCTTATAGGAGGCTTATCAATAAACTCAGTAATTTGGGGATGGGTCCCAAGGTGGTGAACTGGATCAGAAATTGGTTGACTGACAGACGACAGAAGGTGATGGTAAATGGAGCTCACTCAGATGAAAGGAGGGTGATTAGCAAGGTGCCCCAGGGTTCGGTCCTGGGCCCGGCACTGTTCAATGTATTTGTGAGTGATATTGCTGAAGGACTGCATGGAAATGTCTGTCTTTTTGCAGATGACACGAAAATTTGCAACAGAGTGGACTCCCCTGAGGGAGTGGATAACATGAGGAAAGATCTACAAAAGCTGGAAGAATGGTCTAGTGCTTGGCAGTTAAGATTTAATGGGAAGAAGTTCAGTGTCATGCACTTGGGAAGCAGAAATCCAGGGGAAATGTACGCGATAGGGGGCGAGAGGTTGGTGTGCACGGACCAGAGAAAGGACCTTGGTGTGATTATTTCTGAGGATCTCATGGTGGCAAAACAGTGCGACAAGGCAGTGGCAAAAGCCAGGAGGATGTTGGGATTATTTATTTATTTATAGTCTCTTCTATACCGCGCTATTCAGCATCAGCGCGGTTTACAATGAACAAAGATTACACATTTCCCGGGGTACTTTGTGTTTACAGTGAACAGGTGTTAAAACTTGGATAACTGGGGTAACTATTAACATTTACAACATGTTAGGATTCACTTCCTTGGTCTTAGTCATGGGTGTTTTGCATGGTTTGTGAGGTTGGTGTCATAGCTGCGTTGTTTACAGGGTAATACTGGAAGAAGAGGTGGTGTTTCAAGGCCTTTCTAAACTGGAGTAGGTCTGGTATTGTTCGGATGTCGTGAGGGAGGCTATTCCAGCATCTAGGCGCACAGAATTTGAAAGCCCTGCCCGCTGTTGACTGGGTGCATTGTGTAATTGATCTTGGAACTACCAGGATATTGAGTGCTACAGACCGTCTGGCTCTGTTGGAGGGTATAGTCTGGATGAACTCTGTTAGTGATGAGGATGAGAGTCCGTTGATAGCCTTGAAGGTCAGAAGTAAGATTTTGTATGTGAGTCTACCTTGTATCGGGAGCCAGTGGAGGTGTTTTAGGATGGGTGAAACATGGTCTCTCCTGGACGCTCCATGTAGGAATCTTGCTGCAGCGTTCATTGCCAGTTGCAGTGGATGCAAGGTGGACTGAGGGAGACCATGCAAGACTGAGTTTACGTAATCAAAGTGTGGTATGACCAGTGCCTGATAGATTGTCCTGAAATCGTCTGGCTCCAGCAGGGATTGTAGGTGTCTGAGGGATCGGATCTTATGGTAAACCGCCCTCACCATGTTTCCTATGTGCACCTTCATATCCAAGTGTTGGTCTAAGGTGATGCCAAGGTATCTGATGGTGGGTTTGGTCTGAAGGTCTGCTCCCTCTACTTTTAGGAAGGGCGGTGTGGAGAAGTCTCGATTCCTTGTAATGAATAGCATCTCAGTTTTCTTGTGTTGTATCCTGAGGTTCTGGGTTTGCAGCCAAATGGATACTGCATTAATGCAGTTTATTAGTGGGGAGAGGTCAGGGTTCTCTGTTGAAAAAGGCGTGTAGAGCAGCACGTCATCTGCGTATATCAGGCAGTTGACACTGAAGGACCGGATGAGGTTGCAGATGGGTTGCATGTATATATTAAACATCAGAGCGGAAAGGGAAGATCCCTGCGGGACACCTTGCTTTTGGTGGAACGGATCTGATGATGTATCACTGGATCGTACCTGCTGCCATCTATCAGAAAGGTAGGACTTGCACCATTCAAGCGCTTTGTCGGTGATTCCCTTCTCCTTGAGGCGTACCAGGAGATGCTCGTGGCTCACGGAGTCGAATGCCGCTGCGATGTCCAGGAAGACCAGGACGAATCCTTGGCGAACGTTGTCAATGCCTGCTATTATGTTGTTGAAGAGTGTGGTAAGAAGTGTTTCAACTCCATGGGCTTCTCTAAAGCCGTGTTGGCATGGGTCCAGTGGTGCGGAGGTTTCTATATGATCTTGTATTTGCATTTGTACTTCCTTTTCCATTATTTTTGCCAGTAATGGTTGCATACAAAGAGGAATTACCAGCAGAAAGGAAGAGGTACTAATGCCACTGTATAAGTCACTGGTGAGGCCTCACTTGGAATACTGTGTTCAGTTTTGGAGACCATATCTTGCAAAGGATATAAAAAGACTGGAAACTGTTCAGAGGAATGCGACCAAAATGATTTGGAGCCTGCGTCAGAAGCCTTTTGAGAAGAGACTTGAAGACCTAAATATGTACACTCTGGAGGAGAGGAGGGACAGGGGAGATATGATTCAGACCTTTAAATACGTAAAGAGAAATAATGAACAAACAAACCTTTTCCAAAGACAGGGAAGCTGTAAAACTAGAGGGCATAACATGAAGCTGCAAGGTGGTAAATTGAAAGGCAATGTCAGGAAATACTTTTTCATTGAAAGGGTGGTGGATGCTTGGAATGCCCTGCCGATGGAAGTGGTGGGGGCAAATACAGTGACGGAATTCAAAATGGCATGGGACAGACACAGTGGATCCCTTTACATCAACAGGATAAAATCAAAATAAACTTAACTTTCTAATTTCTCAACAAACAGGGGTGTCCTACATGGAGTGGTAGGTTCACCCCCAAAACAAAGACATGGGGAGATGTGGCCTGCACAGAGCAGCAGATGCACCTACTCTTGCTATCTTACTGGGCAGACTAGATGGACCATACTGGTCTTTATCTATCGTCATTTACTATGTTACTATGAGCACTTGACCAGAGGAAGGGACAAGGATGTTTATGACCACAAGGAACCAAAGGTAAGTGATGGTTGGTAATTCTCTTCTGAGGGATTCTGAGGCATCCATCTACTGACCAGACTTGATGTCCAGAGAGGTGAGCTGTCTGCCAGGTTCCAAAATCCGAGATGTCACAGAGTGTTTGCAGAGACTCATCAAGCCTACTGACTATTAGCCAATGTTGCTCATCCTTGTTGACACAAATGATACTGCTAGGTATCCCTCTGAGTGTATCAAAAGTGGCTTCATGGCTCTGGGACAGAGGATGCAGCAGATTGGTGTACAGGTGATGTTCTCTTCAATCCTTCTTGTTGAGGGTAAAGGCTGAGGCAGAAAAGCATGCATCTTGGAAATGAATGCATGACTGCATGGATGGTGTCATCAAGAGTGTTTTGGTTTCCTCGACCATGGTATGAAGTTCCAAGGGCGGCAGAGCAGAGATGGCATCCATCTGTCCAAGAGGGATCTTAGTGTCTTCAGCAGCAGACTGGCTAACCTACTGAAGAGGGCTTTAAACTAGATTCACTGAGAATGGATGAAGAAAACCCACAGGTAAGTGAAAGCCCCCAGGTAAATGAAAGATTAAATACCTCTGTAGAAATGGGTAAAAGGGTAAAATCTGGAAAGCAGTATGTATAAATGCCCGTAGCATGGAAAATGAGATCCCAGATGTTTAATGGAAGAGTCTGACTTGGATTTAGTGGCAGTTATAGAGACATGATTCATGTACAATAATGACTGGGATGTAATTATACTGGGCTATACTTTATTCAGGAAGGATAGGGTAGAAAGTAGGGGAGGAGGAGTGGCACTATAGGTAAAAGATAATATTAAAGCTATAGAATTGCAGGGATTAAAGGGAGCAAGGAGGCACTGTGGGTTAATCTAGAAAGAAGGGAAGGGAAATCCATTTCCATTGGAGTGATATACAGATCTCTCTCACAGGGAGAAGAAGTGGATGGAGATTTAATAGAAGACATAATGAAGTGTTGTCATGAAAGGAGAAGTGCTACTGAAGGTGACTTCAATATGCCAGTTGTTGATTGGTGCATCCCCGCTGTAGTGCCATCTAGAAGTAAGGAGATCCTAGGTTCTCTACAGAGAGATCTATTTTAGTAATTGGGAACAGAACACACATGTGAAGGGGCCATACTGGACTTGGTGCTTACCAATGGGGCAAGTGTTTCTGATGTCATTGTGGAGGATCATCTCACATCCAATGATCACCAGATGGTGTGCTTCAGTATTAGGACTAGGGTTGATAAAATCCATGCAAAAGAGAGGAAAACTAACTTTGCCAAGATGGGACACTACCTCAAGAAGTCGTTAGCAGAATGGGAATAGCTAGGGGATGAAGAAAAGCAATGGGCAAAACTGAAAGGGGATATTTTAAGAGTAACACACCTTTTTGTTAGAAAGGTAAATAAATGTTCAAGGAAAAGGAGGCTGCTATGGTTCTCAATTGAACACAGAGAGAGGAAGACAGGCATCTATATTTGGAAAAACTTAGAGAAGCAAGCAAGGTAGTCAGGAAAGCAAAGATATAAAAAGAAGAAGAAATAGCCAATGCAATAAAATGGGGAGGGGGGGATAAGACATTTTTCAGATATGTTAGTGAGATGAGGAAGGACAAAAGTCATATTGTCAGACTCAAGGGTGAAGGGGAAGAAAATGTAAAAGCTAATGAGGATAAAGCAGAATTGCTTAACAAATATTTATGTTCTGTGTTTGCAGATGAAGGGCCAGGAGCAGGATCTCAGAAAACATGAACAAAAAGGAACAGAAGTGACAGGGATCTTGAACAATTTTTAGAAGACTGTGTTCGTGAGGAACTAGCTAATCTAAAAGTAGACAAAGCGATGGGATCAGATGGGATTCATCCAATAATACTGAAGGAACTTGGGGACATTCTAGTGGCTGCACTGACTGACCTTTTCAATGCTTCTTTGGAGTTGGAAGTGGTGCCAGAGGATGGGAGAAAGGCACATGTGGTCTCTTTACACAAAAATGGAAATAAGGATGAGGTTGAACACTACAGGTGGTTTTTCTAACCTCTGTGGTGAGTAAATTAGTGGAAATGCTACTAAAAGAATAGTGAGGTTTCCGGAGTCAAATGGATTGCAGGATCCGAGGCAACATGAGTTTACCAGAGGCAGGTCTTGTCAGACAAATCTAATTGATTTCTTTGGGTGACAAGGGAGTTGGACTGAGGGAGAGCCTAAATGTGGTGTACTTAGATTTCAGTAAAACATTTGACACCGTTCCACACAGGTGACTAATAAACTTAGAATCCTAGGGATGAACCCTAAAGTGACAGACTGGGATCTGTCCTTGGTCCAATTCTTTTTAATATCTTTGTTAGTGATATTGCAGTACTGTTTGCAGATGATATCAAAACTCTAAAGTGACAGACTGGGTTAGAAATTGGTTGAGTGAGAGACAACAAAGGGTACAGGTAAATGGATCTCACTCTGAGGAGAAGGAGGTTACCAGTGCTGTGCCCCTGGGATTTGTCCTCGGTCCAATTATTTTTAACATCTTTGTTAGTGATATAGTGGAATAACTGTCGGGTAAGGTTTGCCTCTTTGCGGATAATACCAAAATCTGCAATAGAGCAGACACCCAGGAATAAGTAGATAACATGAGGAGGATCTAGCTAAGCTTGAGGAATAGTCAAGAATTTGGCAGCTGAGATTTAATGCTAAAAAATGCAGAGTCATATACTTGGGCTGCAAAAATCAAATGGAGTGGTACAGTGTAAGGGGCAAAGTACTTCTGTCCACGATAGAAGAGTGGGACCTGGGCATGATTGTTTCTGATAATCTTAGTGACTAAACAGGTAGAAAAGGTGACAGTGAAAGCCAGAAAGATGCTTGGGTGCTTAGGGAGAAGAATGGCCAGCAGAAAAAAGGAGGTGATTGTGCCTCTGAATAGGTCTCTCATGCAACCTCATTTGGAGTATTGTGTGCAATTCTGGAGACCGAGCCTTCAAAAGGATATAAAATGGTTGGAGTCGGTGCAGAGGGTGGCTACTAAAATGGTTAGTGGTCTTCGTTATAAAGCATATGAGGACAGACTTAAAGATCTTAATATATATACTTTTGAGGAAAAGCGGGATAGAGGAATTATAATAGAGACATTTAAATACCTCCATGGTATAAATGCACAAGAGAAGAGCTTCTTTCAATTGAAAGCAAGCTCTGCTACAGTGGGACATAGGATGAGGGTGAAAGGGGATATTCTCAGGAGTAATATGTGGATATATTTCTTTAAGATAAGAGTGATACGTAGATGTGTGGAATAGTCTCCCAGTGGAAGTAGTAGAGACAAGGATAGTATCTGAATTCAAAAATGCATGGGACCAATTCAGAAGATATCTAAAGGAAAAAAGGGGACTATAGTAGTTGATATGGAAGGACAGACTAGATAGGTCATGTGTATTATTCTGCAGTCATGTTTCTATGTTTTTATGTTTATGTTATGTTTATTGTATTTGCTTAAACCCCCTTCACAAACACAGCATGGCAGTGTATAAAAATTAAAATCAAATTAAGAATAGAAAGATATAAAGGAACTCCATAGTGTAATTAGACAGTTTAAAAACAATCATACCAGGAAGTAGGGCAGGAGGGAAAGAGAGCGGAAAGGAGGGAGAGAATGGCATAGTCAGGAAAGTGTAGTGCACATAGGCAACCTTGCATTATTACTTTGGTCATTAATTGAGAAGTGGGTAGAAAAAGATAGTTCTGGATCAATAACTATGTTAAGAACAGAGCTGACAAACATGATAGTTTCAAAAAGTGATATTTCTTTTCTTGTGCTGGCAGAAGATCATAAGCAGTTAGAAATAAATGTTTTTTAATATCGACTCTGGGATCATACATGCTAAACTATGCTCTTTAGGGTCCCAAGTTCCTATCAGCAGGTTCAGATTGGCTGACGCATTAAGCAGATCACAACTGTGAAATTCGAATTGCCAAAAAAATGTACCGAGTGCAGTCCAATAAACATGGTTTCTTCTCACCACAAAGGTATTACAACATTCCTGATAGAGAATTTTAATCCAATCATAACTAAAAAAGAGATAACTGGCCAAAATCATACCAGATGTTTTGAGACTTTTCTGACTGAAAGACCTTAGTTTAAAATTTATTTTGTGTGCAGTTGGTAGATTTGTTTTGTACATTGCCTAGCTATTTTCACAAAATTTTGCAATGTGATCAAAACTTTTTAATTCAACTCTTTGTAAATGATCTTCCCTACAGAACTGAAAAGACAATCCGTAACAATCAGCTAAGTCACAATGGATAAGTTACATTCTTTTCTAAAAAGAGAAAGAAAGAAAGAAGCAACCTGTATTTTCTTCTATTTGTAAATAATAAAATGAGTGAAAAATAAAGCAGGTACTTGTAGTAATACAATTTGGGATATGACTAAAATAAAGTAGCCCCTAGGAAGAATGGAATCATTGAGCTAGATTTACTAAAAGGTGCTACCACATTACAGCATGTTAAAACCCATTAATGTGCCTTCTTTATCACAGGTCCGACTTTATTTAATTGGACCTTTTACTAATAACATGCATTGATGGCATTAGGAGCTGGTTTACTAAAGCACGCTTCCTGGGTAGCGCGTGTTTTTGGCACCATGCTGCGCTAAAATACCCATGCTATTCAGGCAGCGTGTATCTGAACAGCAACTGGGCAGGGAGGGAGTAGGGAGCAACTATCACTAGTACAGTGGGTGGCGGTAGTTGCACCCCTTGATGGTACTACTGCAATGAGTTGTGATAAATTCAGAGTGACGGCTGTCCTCACCCTCCTATATCTAGCACAGTGCCCTGTGTTAGTAATGTGCCCCAAATCTGTGATACTAGCATGGGGCTTAGTAAACTGGCCCCTTAGCATGTTAACGCAGCAGCACACTTCTGTAAATCTAGCCCAAATTGTTTATTATTTATTTATTTGCAAGCAGTTAACCCTATTCTGACAAATGTCAATCAATAAGCTGTACAAAGGAGTAGCCAAGAAAACAAACTAATGCAATATGTAGCAAACAATATACAAAATCAGGAGACCCCTCCCTACATTAAAAGGACATACTAGGAGGACTTCCGGTGTCATGGTGGGCTAAGCAGGACGTCTCCTACTTAGCTCCGGAGCCCATACCCTCTCCCCCGGTTAATTAACACCCCAACGAACGTTTATTTCTCACAGGCCGGGGGACCGCACACTTACCATCACAGGGGGTGTCTACCTGCTGCAGCCTTTACTAGCCAGAACCCGCATGGCAACAACAACCCCTCGTCGGGAGCGGACCCGAGGTGGTGCAGGCAAGATGGCGGAAGCCGCTCGCGATGGACTGCAATCGGCGGTCGCACCGTCGTTGGTAGCGGAGGTTTCGCGAGCCGTGGTGGAAGCTCTGGAGGGCCGCTTGGGGGGTCTGGCGTCCCAGATCACTGATGTGGCTCAGGCAGTTGGCGATTTTACCCACAGAGTGGAACAGGTGGAGCAACGTCTAGGAGCCCTGGAAGACACGTGCGGGCAAGACGGGGCTAGAATCGCCAAGCTAGAGGAGGCCCTGGCCCGACATGCCGAGAAACTCGAAGATTTGGAAAATCAAAGCCGCAGAAACAACTTACGTTTTATCGGCATAGCGGAGACGGTGCTTGAGAAGGATCTGAGTGGGTACCTGGAGCGGTGGCTGCCTGAAAATCTGCCCCTGGAGGCGACGATGGGGCCAATAGTGCTGTAGCGGGTGCATCGACTGGGGCCTTTCCGGGCCGGCGACAACAGGCCCCGTGCGGTGATTGCACGTTTCTTGAATGCAGCCCAGAAGGAGGGGGTCTTGCGTGCCTCCCGCCTGCAGCGGCGTTCTGGGGAAGAGCCCGGCAGAATCTTGATCTTTCAGGACTATTCGGCCGGCGTATCACAGCGGCGCCGGGCCTTCAAGGATGTCTGCAGCCGCTTGATTGCACGTGGTCTCCGCTTTGTGATGGTGTACCCAGCAACTCTCCGGGTCGACTGTGATGGCGGAAAGCGCACCTTCTCTACGCCGGAGGCAGCCCTCGAGTTCTGCAACAGCCTGCGCTGAGTGAGAGGTGGTCCCAGGAGAAGCATGCTACAGGGGACTTTCTTGTATCCTCCCTCCCGTTTAGAGGCCTGTGGACGCTAGATTCGGGACTTGGTGTGGTTGCTGGAGGGGTCCATTTCTAGCTGTTTTGATGTATCTTCCCTGCCTTAGGGCCTCTCCTCCCCAGACCTTATTCCAGGGTCCTATTCCATGTGGGGTGGTTGATGGGAAGCCATGATGCCCTGTCAATGCCATGTTGGCTGTTTGACCCGTGTGTCTGCACGGGTGGAAGGGTCCTTTCTGCAGCCTGGCTGAGTGGCTTGCGGGGGGTCTCGGGTCTGCTGGGGCCTCGCTGTTTTTCTCACTGTTCCTTGACCAGTGCCTCGTGTGAGGTGAGAGTTTTTTGTTTTTTTGTTTTTTGAGTTTTTTGTTTTTTGAGTTTTCTGTTTTTTCCTTTATTGTTAGCTATATTGGTATTTATTTTACTTGTTAATTGACCCTTGATGATAAACCCAAATTTTCCTTCCCATTCTCTCCCCATTATATGCTTTCAAGTTCCCCTTTACTTACTGCAATTCTAGGGCCTGGGGACTCCCGCTGGTGGGTGGGCAGTAGTGGAGGGAGGTGGGGGGGGAGGCGCTCACAGTGGCCAGTGGGGATGATGGTGGGTCTGCTGAGGCAGCTCCCCCATGGTAGAGCCCGAGGTGGCGCCTGTGGGTGAGCGCTGGTTGCTGCGGAGATTGGGCTAGGTAATGGCAGGAATGCCTTGACCCGGGGTCCCCGCGGGGGAGGTGGTGGAATTGGGAGCCCGCTGGTAGGCTTCCCACCCTTGGTTGGGCGATCCCTTGGAGGGGGGACGGGGAGAGTAGTTTATGTGCTCTGGAGTCACTGTCACTGTGTCCCTGCGGCCTGCTATGTCTGCATGGTGTTCTTTTGAGGCTAGTGATTATCCGGGCGGCTCCCCTGGCAGCCCCCCCGGGGGTCGGGTGGTCGGGGTGGGTGGTACTGATGGGAGGTAGTACGGGCTACGCTGGGGATTACTGAGGGGAACTGGGGGGCAGCCAGCCTGGGTCGGGGGGGGGTGGGGTTCTGCATGCGCCGGAGGTTAGGGTGGGGCCAGCGATTAAGCTGGGCTGGGAGGAGGATCTGACTGGGTTAAGGTGGAGAGGCGGGGGGGGCGGAGGGGTTGGGGGGGGCGGGGGGGGCGGAGGGGTTGGGGGGGGCGGAAGGGGGCGGAGGGGTTGGGGGGGTGGAAGGGGGGGGAGGGGGGGTGGGAGGTGGGGACGGCATGTATGGTTTGCAGCGGGTTTGGCAGAGGACGGTGGGCCGATTGGTGACTGGGGGTATGTGTGTGGATGGATGTGGTTGTTGTGTGTGTCTTGGCTATGTGTGATGGGTTGGACCCTAGGCTGGGGGGGTCTTTACTCTCTGGACTTATGGTTACCGACTTTTTGGTGGCCATGTAGGTCTACCAGAAATGAATGCGGGAGTTAGAATAGCCTCCTGGAATGTTTGCGGCCTCGGATCTCCGATTAAGCGCTACAAAGTGCTTCAGCTTTTGAAACGTAAACGGGCGGGGGTGATCCTGTTACAAGAAACCCACCAGTCCTTAGAGGAACAAGGGAAATTATGTAAAGGGCACATCGCTAAGGTGTATGGTTCCCCGGCAGTAGGGAAAAAGAGGGGGGTGGCCATTCTGTTCGCCCGTTCTGTGGCATGGGTGGAGGAACGAGTGGAGACGGACCCTGAGGGCCGGTATGTTTGTGTGTGGGGGACATTGTCTGGGCTGAAAGTGGCGCTTTGTTCGGTTTATGCCCCAAATGTTTATGACGCACGCTTTTTTCAGGCTCTCTCTCGGATCCTGACGGGTACAGTGGGATATCAGGTCATACTCGGGGGGGATTTCAATGAAGTGTTGGATGACACGCTGGATCGGTCTGGGCAGGTCCGTGGTCGGAGTCAGCGAACCCGGCGACGTTTGTGGGGATTGAGCGACGGCCATCAGCTTTTAGACATATGGCGGACCCTACACCCTGGAGAGCGGGAATATACTCATCAATCTCGGGCACATGGTTCGTGGTCCCGCATAGACTATTTCTTGGTCTCGGCATCGTTATTTAGTCGGGTTCAAGGGGCGGAGATTGGCCGCTCTGTTCTTTCTGATCATGCGATGGTGTTGCTAGAATTGAAGCAAGGCGAGTCGGGTTGTGGACGGCTATGGCGCTACCCCCTGGAACTCTGGGGGACCGGCATTTTGAACAGTTTCTTAGGGATCGGTGGAAGGAATATGTTACCCTCAATGACCAGCCTGGGATTTCTCCCGCTCTTTTATGGGAGGCGGGCAAGGCCGTCCTCCGCGGGGATATCATTAGCTATACTAGTAGGAGACGTAAGCAGCTGAACCAACAGATACTGAGGCTGGAGCGGGACCTGGGGCAGGCATGGCGTCTAGATGCGAGGTGTAGGACCGTCGATAGCCGACGACGGATGCGGGAGCTTCAGATGGAGTTGGAGCTGCTCCTTCATAGGAGAGCGCAAAAGTCTTTGCTGTATTATCGCTTCCGGCTGCACCAACACGGGAATAAAGCTGGACGACTGCTGTCCTCCCTTGTGCGGCCCCCAGGGGGTTCACGCGCGCCATCGGGGCTGTACGACACCCAGACGGGACACTTAGGCGGGACTGTGCAGATATTGAGGCGGTTTTTACGGATTTTTTTCGACAGCTTTATGCGGGGGAAGGGGCTCCGACGGCGGCGGGCCTGGATTTTCTCAAGGACTGTCGTTTGGCTCAGCTTAGTGAGGAGGGTAGGCAGGCTTTGAGTCAACCTCTAACGGGCCGGGAGGTTCAGGAGGGGATCAAGAACTTAAAGCTGGGCCGGGCTCCTGGGGTTGATGGCTTTCGTAGCGAGTTTTATAAGGTGTTGGGAGGCGATGTGGTGGGGCCCCTTGTGGGTTACTTTGAAGATTTAATATGTAGGGGGCGGTTTCCCTATGAAGCCAATAAAGCCTTGATCACTATTCTCCCCAAGCCTGGCCGTGATCCCCTCTCGCCTAGCTCATATCGCCCTATCTCGCTCCTTAATGTGGATATTAAGTTACTGGCCAAGATAATGGCGGATCGGCTAGCACAGTTTTTGCCGGATTTGATTCATAAGGACCAGGTCGGATTTGTGCGTGGCCGTCATGCTGCTTTTAGTGTACAGCGTATTCTGCTCTCCATGTGCGCGGAGCAAGTGGCGAATCAGGGATCTATGCTCATCAGTTTCGACGCCGAGAAAGCGTTCGATAGGGTCAACTGGGAGTTTATGTACCAAACGCTGGCTGCAATGGGCATCTCGGGGTTCTTTGTGGATGTGGTCCACCTCTTGTATGCGGAGCCACGAGGGGCGCTCCTGGTAAATGGATGCATGACAGCGGAGTTTGACATACAGAAAGGTACTCGTCAGGGCTGCCCGCTTTCTCCACTTCTCTTTGTTTTGACCCTGGAACCTCTGCTTTACCGAATTAGGGAGGCCGCGGAATTTCAGGGTGTCTCGGTGGGTGCTGCTGAGGTACGTGTTGCGGCATTTGCCGATGATTTATTAGTGCATCTGGGTCGGCCTCGGGAAGGGTTGCCCCATTTACTGCGGCTTATACAGGAATACGGGGTGCCGTCGGGGTTTCGCTTGAATCTCGACAAATCGGAGGCGATGCTGTTAGGCCGTGCAGCTCATCAGGGGTGGTCTGGGGCCTTTCCATTGCGGTGGGCTACTGGCCACTTCAAATATCTTGGCATATATCTGCCGGCGCGTCTCCAAGACTTATACTCTCTTAACATCACTAAACTGATTGCGGCTATCTCGGTGGCGGTGGATAAGTGGCATGATTTGCCCCTGTCCCTGGGCGGCCGGGTAGCATTGTACAAAATGTCCTTGTTTCCAAAGATCCTCTATATGCTTCAACTGCTTCCGGTGTTTCTCAAACGTCCAGATCTACTGAAGATACAACAGATGCTTAATCGTTTGCTGTGGCGGGGGAGACGGCCGAGGATCCGTTTAGCGGTGCTTCAGCAGCCGCGCTCACTGGGGGGGATGGGCCTTCCTGATATTCGTAAATATAACGTGGCGTGCCTACTGCGAATAGCGAGGGACTGGCTCTGGGACCTCGAGGAGTGCTCTCCTTTGGGGTTGTTTCGGGAGGCGGTGGGGCCTTTTCACCCAAGGTTCCTACTTCATGCCGGGAAGCTGCGGGGCTTTCCGCGGATTCTTCGGGAGGTGTTGGTGGATCCTGTTCGGAAGGCCTGGCGTTTTACCTGCGCTACCCGCGGCGTGTTGGTGCACTATTCTCCGTATCTCCCGCTTCGGGGGAATGCAGATTTCCTGCCTGGATGGGGGAGTTCCATGTTTGATCGGTGGGCTCGGCTGGGGATTGAGAACTTGGAACAGGTGGTCAATCTGGATGGGGAAATGGTAGACTTCTCTCAGCTATGCCGGCAGTTCCCACTGGAGCCGCGGGATGTGTTTCCCTACTTGCAGATTCGCAGTTATATTCGGGGGATCCCTCGGGAGGCTCTGAAGGGGGAGGTCAGTTCTTCTTTGGAGGTGGCCCTTCGGGGAGCGGACGTGGGTGTGAGGGTCTCCTACCTCCACCGAATGCTCTGGGAGAGCGCAGAGCCCGAGCCGGTGGATGGGCTCGCCCGGGCCTGGACCGAGGAATTGGGGGAAGAGGTCTCTGGAGAGGGGCTGTTGAGTGCATTGGCTGGCCTTCCACAGTTAAGTGTTAGGGTGCTTCATCGGGATGCCCAGTTTAAAATAATACGTCGCTTATACTTCGCTCCGCTTCGGGCTTGGCGGGCGGGGCTCACTAGCTCTTCTGGCTGCCCCCGGTGTGCTGAGCCCCGAGCTACGCTGGGACATATGTTCTGGACCTGCCCGCGGGTACGGCTGTTCTGGGGGCGGGTGGTCCGGTATCTGACTCAGTGCCTGCAATGTCCCCTATCTCTGTCTGCGGGCAATGTGGTCTTGGATGTGTGGACGGATGTTTGGGGGGCTGGCCTTCGTCCCGGGACGTGGCACTGGATGCGTTTGGTGCTGCTGCTTGCTCGTTTAACCATATTGCAGAAATGGATGGATGCTTCGGGGCCTGTGTACAGTATCTCCATTTTAAATCCCTGCTCTGGCTGAGAGCACCATCGTCACTGCTGCCTACTCTCATTGAGAGCTCTGGTCCAATCGGGACTGTGGGAGGAGGGGCAGCAGCAGCTGAAAAGCAACCCGCGATCGGCGGGAACTCCATTTTAAATCCCTGCTCTGGCTGAGAGCACCATCGTCGCTGCTGCCTACTCTCATTGAGAGCTCCGGTCCAATCGGGACTGTGGGAGGAGGGGCAGCAGCAGCTGAAAAGCAACCCGCCATCAGGCGGGCCCGCGCCTGTCGGGCCTGCGCCTGAGGGCCTCGCCAGAGGGCCCTTAGGCGTGGCCCTTTGGCGGGAGCCCACTCGACCTGAATAAAATACAAAAGCAGCTCAATCAACCATATTCAGCCGAATAATCAGCAGACTGCCCCTGACATTAACCCCACAACAGAGCTCACCGGAGGAATCCCTCTCTCCACTGCATCTCCCAGATCGCAGACCAGCGAATACCTTATTTTCATCATACGGTACTATTGCTAGTAGCTATCCAGATAGTATATTAAGTAACATTAACAAGCAACAAAACAATACTTTCTATTGTTACTGTGATACTATTGTTAGTAGCCACCATAGTTTATTACTATTGTAGCCCCACACAGTTTTTTACCATCGTCAATAGATTATTGTTACTGTGCTACTATTGTTAGTTGCCCCCACAGTTTATTACTATTGTCAAAAGATTATTACCACCATATAGTACTGTTGCCACTAGCTATCTAGCACAAAGTTTACTACTGCCAGTAGAATACTTTCAACCTGCACTGTTGCTAGTTGCCAGTAGCCATCCTTCAATAGGTATCATTTTATTACTGTTGTCAGTAGTATACCCATAACTATTACTGTTATAAGGATGTTAGTAACTAGCCTGTAATAGTTACTACCCATGGCATTATTGTAGTCAGCAATACTCTCATAAAGCTACACTTACAAATCATTGCACTGCTGTTACAAATAGCTGATACATTGTAACAATCTCATACAATTGTAACAATCTCATACAATTGTGACAAACAGCCAGCCAAAATTAACTTACTGTTCTAACTCTTCTAACTGATACTTTGCTGTTCTATCTTAATCACGTTCTATCTTAATCACGTACAACTCAACACAACCACACTCAAGCCCTCTTGCATAGCCCGCCAGAAACACTTCTCTCTTACAAAACAAAATACAAAACATAATGGCCTACCTAAAAATAAAGTCACTACCAACCACTCTCCTTCTAATAGCCCTCCTTCTGCAACTAATATACACATATAAATTCAACAACCCCCCTTGTAATAGCATCCCCATCATCCACAACCCCAACCGCAATCTAACACGCTCTCCGCTACACCATCACTCATACAACCCGCCACCAAATAGTTCCCACAGACATCCTCCTAGAGTAATCCAAATAAACTGTAAAAACCATGACTACAAAATATCATCTACTTGCACGGACACCAAACTAAAATTGATCCTAATAAACATTCGCTCTATTAGGAACAAAATACCAATAGTAAATGACATAATAAGAGACGAACAACCTGACATCATTTTCATCACTGAAACATGGCTAACACCTACAGACACAATATTATTAAACCAACTTCACACATCACAATATGATGTATTCAACTGCCACCGTGACACAAAAAGAGGAGGTGGTGCACTCATCCTCACTAAAAAAAACCTACAATACACCCTAACGAACTCAAACAATGTCGAAGGAATGGACATAATAAACATTGAAAACAGAACACTAGCATTCTCCTTAATCTATAGACCCCCATCAGCTGATCACAAAAAATCTCCCCCAGCCTTGAACTCGCATGCACAACATCTCAGAGAAAACCCCTCATAATCTTAGGTGACCTTAACCTCCCATCTCTGAACCAATCCCAAAAAGACAACTTCATTGACTCAATGTCCCACATAGGATTTAACCAGATAGTCCATACTCCCACACATAATAAAGGAAACTCACTTGATCTTGTTTTCCTCCCTTCCCCCTTTAACCTACATAAACTCCATTCTTCCCCGATAGCTAGGGAAGTACCATGGTCTGACCACCATTTGATAACATTCCACCTATTAGCACAAACAACATCACAGTCCACAAACACAATATCACATATCTCACGCTTTCCCCACTTTGATAATGACACATTCCTTGACAACATACTACCTAAACTCACCACAAGTCTAAATGACATAGAACAAACAATAGAGAACTGGAACCAAACTATCCAAAAAGCAGCAACCCCCACTCAAACAATGCAGAAGATAAAGAAGGAATCACAAAAATGGTTCACTAAAGAAATTGCCATGCTAAAAAAGCAACTACGGAAACAAGAAAAAATTTGGAGAAAAACAAAATCACACGATAACAAAACTAAATATATAAACATACTTAATAGATACAAGGAAGCAATCAATAAGTCAAAAAGGGAATACTACTCCAAACTAATAAATCATGCTATCAATCGGCTAAGAGAACTTTTCTCAATTGTGAATACACTAACAAAAACACAAAACCCCGAACTGAACCAAGACTCAATCAGTGTACAAACCTTAGCATTACATTTTGCTGAGAAACTAAAGGTAAAACCTTACTCTCCAACCACCACAATATCTAAACATGTCAGTAATTATGAATGGACAACCTTTCACAAGATTGAAAGAAAGCACATCCTTAATATTATAACAATGATTAACACCACAACCTCACCGCTTGACCCTTGCCCTGTATCATGGATCAAACATACTAAGGAATTTCTTGCAGAAAATATCCAACATATAGTAAACCAATCACTCTCTCAAGGAACCATGCCCAATGCCCTAAAGCTCTCCTCGATCCGTCCCATAATAAAAAACAATAAACTAGACCCAAAAGACCCCAACTCCTACAGGCCAATAGCTAGCATACCACTAATTGCCAAAATAATAGAAAAGACCATACAACTCCAATTACAAGACTACATTGATGAACAAAACTCCTTGATGAGCATCAATTTGGCTTCCGACCCTTCCATGGAGTTGAAACTCTCCTAATCGCCCTAACAGATCTACTCATCAGAGGCACCAATGACAACAACAAAGGCTTCCTTCTCCTCTTCATAGATCTGTCTGCTGCATTCGATAGCATCAATCATAATACCCTCATTAACAGACTAGAATACCTAAAAATAGGAGGGACAGTCCTTGAATGGTTCAAATCATACATCTCAAACAGGTTAATACGGATACAATTAGGTAACGACACATCCGAAACTTTCCCACAAGGTCAAGGCATCCCCCAAGGATCAGCCCTCTCAGCCCTCCTCTTCAATTTATACCTCCAGCCCATTACAAACATATTTAAGAAGCACAAAATTAACCATTTCATATACGCAGATGATATCATGCTTGCCACCCCCATAAACCCTAACAATCCCAAATATGATAGCCTACTCCAATGTATGAACGAGACTACTAAATGGCTTGAAGACAACCACCTAAGCATTAACCTCAAAAAAACAGAGGCAATGTTCATAACGAGGAAATCAGACACTGAATACATATACCCCAATACAATCACAATAAATAATACACCTATACCTGTTAAAAAGGAGGTAAAATACCTTGGAATAATCTTAGACCACTCACTCTCCATGATTCCACACATAAAACACACAGTAAAAACCATATTTTATAAACTCAAGACAATACAACATCTGAGACCCCTACTCAACACCGATGACTTTAGATCTGTAGTCAATACACTCATAACCCCCCACTTCGACTATTGTAAGAGTCTCCTAAATGGACTTCCATTAAAAAGCATATATCATCTCCAAAGAGCCCAAAACATATGCGCCAAGATGGTCACTAAAGCTAATCTAACAGACCATGTGACCCCAATTCTCCTAGACTTACACTGGCTCCCTATAAACAGCCGAATAAAATATAAAATCCTCCTAACTACATTCAAAATCGTCAACAACATCTCCCCATCACAACTATCCACCCTAATACACCCCCCATCAGATACTAGATCACGCAGACAGAACGCAACCCACTCCCTCAACATAAAAACAAATTTTAGAAAAACTAAAGCGACAACAAGTGACAGGGCATTCTCCTTCGCTGCCCCCACCCTCTGGAATGAAATACCATTAACACTCCGCATGATAAAAGACCTTCACCAATTCAAAAAAGAATTAAAAACCTACCTCTTTACAAAACACTTTGAAATCCCCTACCAACAAAGAACTTCACCAATACAATCACAGAAACACATACACTGTACCCAAGACAGAACAAATGACTAACACAGGAAAATTCACTAACCCCACACAACACGCTAATGAACCACTCAAACAGTTGACTATTTCACCACTGTAACTGTAACTAACTAAGATGCGCTCCATGTATATAACTTGTAAATAGTTTGAAAAGCTCTGTTATAGTTAATGTTCAAAATATGTTCAAAATGTTGTTCAAAATATGTTCAAAATATGTTCCCTGTAAGTACACCTGTACATAGTTAAAGCATAATGTTCCTTGTAAATGTATACAGAAGTATACAATTGTTCTGTTTAATGTTCAATGTAAACCGCCCCTGATCTCTGGAAGGGGCGGTATAGAAAAGACCGTTAAATAAATAAATAAATAAATAAAAAAAATCTGGAGAGTGAAGCTCCACGAACTTCTACTTCTGGAGCGTTTGTTTGCGGCCGGGCACCCGGGGCGTTGGCAGAGGTTCTTGAATGGCTGGAGGCTCCACCTTGCTCTTCTACCGGACCGAATGCGTCATAGGATCCTAGGTGGTGTATGATGGATGGGCCGCATTGGATGGCTGCAGTCACTGTCTATCTGTCTGGATGTAATGTGTAGAATGTTTGTTAGCTGTGCCCCCGGGGGTGGGGGTGAGGGTGGAGGGGGGGAAAAGGGGGGGGAAGGGGAGGGGGGGGATGTAGATGCGGGTGGGTTACTGGCTAGGCGTGGGCTTGTGTGCCCCACTGTTGTAGGAGCTGGGGGGCCTAGTGGCTGGGGGGGGGGGTACGGGCCGGCCTGGGAGAAGAGTACACCCTAGGCTTGTCCACCTCCCTCGGCTGGGATTATCGTACTGGCTTATAAGATGGTGGCGTAAAGCCAGCAGGGGTGTGAGGACAGGGGGGGGAGGGGTCCTTTCCTTTCCTTTCCTTCCTTTCTTCTTCTTCTTTTCCTCCTTAGCCTGTGTGGGGAGCTCGCCTCCCGGTTAGTTTGGTTGGGTGGGGTGGCTGTTTGTTTCTAAAGGTTCACTGCCCGGTCTGCTTGTATGGTCGCAGAGGGGTACCTAAGTACTACCTATGTATTACCCCTGTATGTATAATTGGCATTTCTGCCTAGGTGGCCTTGTTTCCTTTTCGTTTGTCTATCTAGCTGCCTGCCTGCTGTGTGTTGTTGGTGGAAAATTAATAAAACAAATTTGAACTAAAAAGGACATACTAGAAGATTGTTCCTTATGTAAATTAATGCAAATGTTTTGAGATTGTTTAGTGAAAATTACTATCTTTTATTTTGGTCTATTCCCATTTCTTAAAGATTTTTAAAATATAAAACTATTGAAAACTTTTCCGGTTAAATCAGACTGCTAAACAGGATCTCCTAAAGTTATCTAGTTAATGGTATGACGGTTGTATATTCTGTCTTATTTAACGACCCTAACCCACCCATTCTCCACCCCAATGCTGAAGTGGCGGCGCAGAAATCAGCACATGGCCCCACACTAACAGTTATTGCAGACCCAAACATGCGATTACTTTGTGCCAGAACACATACTAACTGCTCAGTGCACCGTACTAAAAGAGCCCCTAAAATAGCCAGATAGCCAGCGCTATCTTCCTAGTTTGTATCAAGCATGCATCAAAAGAGTCCATCTTCTAAGCAGTTAAGAGGGGGAGTTATTAAACTGCGGTGAAATATTACATTTTACCATGACGTAATTTCCCAATCAACCTTGCATGCTGTGTTATTCTCCCCAGCAGCATTTAGCTACTAATGTCCTGTCTGAATCTCCTAGGGACATTTTAAAGGAGCTGATGCTAAATGAACTGGGGTGCATGGGCCCTCATTCTTCCTCTCCCTCCCCACAGCTCTCCATCGCCAAGAAAACATCTCCATATCCTCCTTTACCCCCACCTTCATAAAGACCCCCTGAGTTCAACTAAGCTTTCTCTGATATCTAACAGCTGGGACAAGAGTGACCCCCAGGTACTCTCTCCCCCATCAGGTTCTGGGTTCAAAATGGTTCCATTTGACCCCTAGCTGTAATCTTGTATTACTGGTAGACAACTACAAAACACACTATCACACTGAGAGTTTAAATATCAATAAAACCGCACTACTCTCAGACCCTTAACTACCATACATAAACATATACTATCTTAATTGCTGATTAGGGCCAACTTAATAGGTCCAACATGTCATATAAGGAACCAATCGAAGGGCAACAACACATTCAAAAAATTAAATAATTAACTGGGGAGAAAAATACCTCGTCCCGCTATGCGGGGAAGTTATATGGTCTGTGGGGTGGAAAGGCATCAGCTGCTCTCTTGTTAAAAACATCACAGAATTTTGCATATTCACTTGGTAAATCCACTCCACCATATGGGGGAGAATTGGCAATGGGTTTACTTGTTTACTTGGGGTGCTGAAACAGTCTTTGGAGGCAGTGCTACCTTTTAAAGACCAATCATACAATGTTGCAGTACATACCACTGCTCCTGTTGTCCTGCCCTCTCATGGTGCCTTTGGCTGTTCATGCCACTCTATATGATGTTTTGCTCTTCTCTTGGCATCTTGGGGCCTTTGTGTTGTTATTGGTCCTGCCTGTTCCCTCTCATGATGGCTACAGTATCTTACTGCTGTTGGTGCTGATTGGTTCCTTACACAGTGCCTTGGGTGTTAATGCCACTTTTGCAGCTGCTTTTTTCCCTCTCAGATGCCTAATAACATAAGAACTGTCATACTGGATGAGGCAAAATGTCCATCAAGCTCAGTATCTTGTTTCCAACAGTGGTCAATGTAAGTCACAACAACCTGGCATATCCCAAAAATAGCCAGTTCCATGCTACTTATCCCCAGGGGTAAGCAGTGGTTTTCTCTTGGACTATCTTAACAGTTTATACACTTTCCCTCCAGGAATTTGTCCAAACCTTTTATAAACATATCTACACTACCTGTTTTAACCACATCCTCCGGCAATAAGTTCCAAAGTTTAATTATAAATCGAGAGAAAAAATATTTTCTTCTATTTGTTTTAAATATACTACTTCCTAACTTCATGGCTTGCCCCCTAGCCTTTGTATTTTTTGAGAGTAAACAATCGATTTACATTTACCTGTTCCACTCCACTCAGGATTTTATAAACCTCCATCATATCTCCCCTTAGCCATCTCTTCTCCAAGCTAAAGAGCCTTAACCTACATAAGAATATAACAAAAGAACATAAATGCCATTCTGGGTCATACCAAGGTCCATCAAGCCCAGTATCTTGTTTCCAACAATGGCCAATCCAAGTCACAAGTACCTGGCAGGTTCCCAAAAAGGTACATAGGTTCCACAATGCTTGTTTCGGGGTAAGCAGTGGATTTCCTGGGTCCTCTTTAATAATAGTTTATGGACCTTTCCTCCAGGAACTTGTTTCAAACCTTTTTTAAACCCATCTACACTAATAGCTTTTACTACATCCTCTGGTAATGAATTCCAGAGTTTGATTACGCGTTGAGTGAAAAAATATTTTTTATTATTGGTCTTAAATGGGTTACATTGTAGCTTCATTGTATGTGCCTTAGTCTTTCTACTTTTTGATGGAGGAAAAAACCTGTCTTTGTTTACACGTTCTACTCCATTCATTAATTTATAGACCTCTATCATATCTCCCCTCAGCTGTCTCTTTTCCAAGTCGAAGAGCCCTAACATTTTAAGCCTTTCCTCATAGTGGTATCCTTCATTCCTCTTTACTATTTTCATGGCTTTTCTCTGTAGCTTTTCTAATTCTGCTATATCCTTTTTAAGATATTGCGACTAGAATTGCACACAATATTCAAGGTGCCGTTGCACCATGGAATGATACAGAGGCATTATAATATCCTTTGGTTTTATTCACATAAGAACATAAGAAATGCCATACTTGGTCAGACCAAGATCCATCAAGCCCAGTATCCTGTTTCCAACAGTGACCAATCAAGGCCACTCATACCTGGAAGGTTCCCAAAGGCCACAGGTTCCACAATGCTCGTTCTGTGGTAAGCAGTGGATTTCCCGGGTTCTTTCCATTCCTTTCCTTATGATTCCTAGCATTCTATTTGTTTCCTTGGCCATAGCTGCACACTAGGCAGAGGGTTTCAACTTATTATCCACAATGACACCTAAATCCTTTTCCTGGGTGGTGGTTCCTAATGTGGAACCTTGCATCTCCAGGAACAAGCAGGAATGAGTCTTCACATATGGGTACGTCGGTACCGACGGAGTCTGCGTGGGAATGCTCCCCAGCATCCAATCAGAATGCTTTTGGAAGCATCCCAACATGCCTGCGTGCTGCCTTCCCGCCTTTCCCAACTGCCTCTCCTCAGTTTTCGTTTTTCCGCGGAGCCGACAGGATGTCCTTCTGTCACCGCAGAAAATTCTTCTTTTATTTTTTAGTTTTCTTGTGGTCGCGGCTGCCTTCCCCGACGCCACCGGTACCGCCGGTGTTTCTTTTCTTTTTTCTTCAACTTATTCCTGTTAGGGAATATTTTTCCCTCTTAGTGACTGACGGGGTTTTTTCCCAGCCTGCTAGGCCTACCCCTTTTTTCCTCATGGAACCGCCAGCCACTATTCTTAAGAAATGTTCAAACTGTGGCGGTACAAAATTTATTTTAGACACTCATAATTGGTGTCTACCCTGCTTGGGTCCTGACCATTTTCCTCTGGAGTGTCCCTCCTGTAACAGTGTAGTGGGAAGAAGTCTTCAGCATCGAGTTCCCCTTGATACGCGGTCCCCATTCAACTTCAGGGCACCGACCACCCCTTCTTCTTCACAGGATCAGGTAACCCAAAAACAGTCTGTTAAGACTAGCCAGTCCTCGAGTGTTAGATCTCATGCACAGCATAGAGATGCCTCTGGCCTTACCCTCGAGAACACACTGGCTTCAAAACCCTGGTGGGAGTCTTCGGCCTCCAAATCCTGTGTGGGGTTTCAGGTTGTTCCTGAGGTTCACCCCTCTCCGAACATACCTGAGCCATGCTCGGTGGTGGCATCCGCTTCGAGTGGTACTGATACCTCGGCATTGGCAATGGTGTTGGATGAAACATTCCTCACCAAGGATCGTAGTCTGGCATCCTCGGTACCTACGGGGCCGTTGGATACGCTGCAGACTGATCTTCCAGTATCGGTATCAATCCCGGTACCGGAACTGGTACCGACTTCGGTACCCTCCAGATGTGCATCAATAGACTCGCTTCCTTCGATGCCGAATCTGGAATCGATCTCCAGTCTGGAGGACTGGGTACCGACTCGCCTTGGTACCGACACCGGACGATACCGAAGGCACGGTTCCGATGATCCATGTTCGGCACTCTCGGTTCTTTCAATACCATTAGAGCCGTCACTGGCTGGCCTTCTTCCACCGGTATTGGATACGGTACCGGAGTCGGTACCGGTATCCATTTTACCATCGCTGTCGGTACCTTCCATGCTTCTTTCATCAGGCTCGCTTCCCTCGGTACCGAGTCTGGAATCGATCCCTGGCATGGACGATGTGCTACCGACTGTGGCTGGTCCCGACCTCCTACGGTACCGGCAACCATCCTCTAAGGATCCCATACTCCACCCTTTAGGATCTTCTGCTCCTCTAAAATTGGATAGATCCCTGGGTGCCAATGCTAGTTCTTCAACAGTTCTAGCCTGTCCTCCTCTTCCAAGAGGATTTCCCTCTGGGGATTTTTCTTTTCAAGCTTTTCTCCTGGATATGGCAAAATCTATTGCCATTTCTATACCTGGACAGGATCCTACACAAGGGAATACAGAATCCCTGTATATTCCTGGGAGTGCAAAGGAAAACATCATGCTTCCTTTGCATCAGTCCTTGCAGGATCTCCTCTTACGAATGTGGGAAGCTCCTTTAACGGTACCCCCACCTTCTAGGGCAACTGATCTTCTATATCAGGTGCCCCCCTCTCCAGGTTTTCAAAGGACTCAACTTCCTCATCATTCCATTGTTGTAGAATCAGCAATGAGGCGTATTAAGAGTACTAAAGAGCACTCTTCTTATCCGCCAGATCGTGAGTCTAAGGGGTATATTTACTAAAACCCCGTTAGGTGCGCACCGTGTTAGTGTGCGGGATGCCATAAAAGGAGTGGGCGTTTCAGTCTAAAAAAAGCAAACCGGGAATAATCATGCGCTAATGTGCGCTGTGCCCTAATGTGCGCCGCGCACATTAGCGCATGAGAAACGCGCGCGGGAAGCATAAGTGGCGCGCTGATGTGCAAGCACAGGAACAGAGCCACAGTACAATGGTTAAGGCGCTGACTGATGGTGCAGGGATCATGGGTTCAATCCCCCACTGTGTCCAATGAATAAGGCTGGCTGAGGCACTACCTGTTATGTGTAATTTTGCAGTCTGAGGCATATTAATTTTATTTTAATTACTGCTACTAGCAAACGCACTCTGAAAGCACTGTAACATAAGGCGCCCCATAAGGTACCCCAGAGGGCACATTTTAAAGTGCACTGTCTGCCACGGCACCCTACAATGTTGCATAAAGGGTGGCGTATAGGGCGCCATATAGGGTGCCCTATGAGGCACAGCAAGGTCATAGCACTGTTTTTGATGGCAGCACTGTGCATTTAAACACATGAAAATCATAAGTAGGTGCGCTGAAATACAAGGAGGAACAGCAGTGTAGCACAATGGTTAAGGCACTGACTGATGATACAGGGGTCATGAGTTCCATCCCCAGTGTGCCCAATACATAAGGCTGGCTGAGGCATCAGCTTTGACATGTAAGTATTGTTTCCTGAGGCATTTTATTTGTATTTTAATTATTGCTGCCAGCAAACACACCCTCACATGCCGTAACCTAAGGTGCCGCATAAGGCACCCTCTAAGGCACTCCATAGGGCACATTATAAAGTGCACTGTCCGCCACGGCACCCTATAATGTCCCCTATATGGCACCCTATAAGGCGCTCCATAGGACACCTTATAAGGCACCTTATACGGACTGGCACCCTATCAGTCGTTCCATAGCATACTGTATAGTGCACCTTATATGGACGGTAACCATAAGGTGCCCTATAGGGCGCCCTATAAAGCGCCCTCTGAGGCACCTTATGGGTACAGTACGCTGAGGGTGTTATTGCTGGCAGCACTAATGTACTTTAAAAATAGATAATGCTTTGGACAATCCTATCAAATAACCCCACTGTGGGTTTGAACCCATGACCTCTGGCTCCACTGGTAGTGAAGTAACCAGTGGGCTACAGCTCCATAGCTGCTAGCAAGCCCCTGGCTGGCTGCAGAAGGACTGCAAGTCACCACACAAACAGTCTGCTGTGGTCATCAGGATAGGGTTAACCCACCCATACCTATGATGCACTGCACATGCAAATCAGCAGTCTAAAGATGATCACAAGCTTGGGTATGCACCCCCACAGCACCTCGGCCTGGTAGGGGGAACTGACCGTGTGTGGTACTGGCACAGAGTAGCTACACACCGTCACATTGTGCAGGTACTGCACTCACGCTGAGGGTGAGGTGGGGCGCCCAGCACCAGGTCCACAGCAGAGATAGGCCATGCTGCAGGTCCCCAGCAGTACTAATGTGTGAGATAGGTAATTTCTGCTGACACACCTTTGATATATTTGTATGTCTCAGTCAGGTGTAGTCCCTATGGACCCCTAGGAGGATTATTTACCACCACCCTCCTTCTCCTCCAGGGCTAAGGGTGGTAAACAGGGTCTCCCACCAACAGATCCACATTCTACCTCCCTGCAATGGTGGCAGTAGAGGGGACCATCAACCCCAGTCCTGCTGGGGAACAGATACCCTACAGGGCAGTCAATGGAGCTCTGTACACATCCATAACGCAATAGCAGACAGACATTAGGCCTGGATATGCTAAGCTGCACCCCACCACTATCTGATATTCTCCTGCAGCAAACCTTCAGCCGCTGCACCCTGCAAGGCGCTCCATCAGGACACATACCAGCTGCAAACAGTCTGCTAGCTAGTCCATAGTACATGTTCCTGGTGGAAATGCATGCACCCAGAACTGAAATGTCAACATACACACCAAG
This sequence comes from Ichthyophis bannanicus, assembly GCA_033557465.1. Classification (NCBI taxonomy): domain Eukaryota; kingdom Metazoa; phylum Chordata; class Amphibia; order Gymnophiona; family Ichthyophiidae; genus Ichthyophis; species Ichthyophis bannanicus. The sequence continues at coordinate 294,287,240 of CM066033.1, read as the reverse complement.
CAGATAAGTCAGTGACTGGGCCCCAATAGGAAACCCATAAATATCACATGACAGAAATACTATGTAGCACTATGGGGGTGCCTAGCCATGCTGTGGTCACTGCACAGTCAGGGTGAGAGTGATCTCCCAGCAGGACATGCTGTGGCCACCCTGTCTGTGCAGGTGGTGGCCGGGCACTACAATGTCCCAGCCAGTGCCCTATGCCCTGTGCAGATGCATCCTGGCCAGGCCACCCTGTCTGGGCTATACCCATGGTACCTTGCTCCTCATTATGCACATTGGCAGGCCAATACTGGCAACAGTGCTGGCAGTGTGGGCTGTGGAGGGTGTTTGCAGCCACCACACACTGGACAGACAGACACACACTCCCACACCTATGCCAGCATTGTGCTACTCTAGAGGAGTTTAGCAGCCCTGGCCACCACACCAGTCCTGGGCACAGTGCAGACATGGATATGGTACGCAATACTGTTGGGGGTCACTCCCCAGGGTGGTAAACACTGTCAGAGACCAGACCTGAAGCACACTCCACAGATAGCAGAAAGGTTGCTATGATGGAGCTCAATCAGCAAACTGTGCTTAACGTAGGAATTGGTATCTGCCAGTAATCATAGCAAACGTTTGATAGCTGTGTACCGTATTCCCAGGTGTAGGGTGGCATTGCTAAGGTATGCAAGGGCTAGTATTGGGAGATGCACGCAGGGCCCAATGTCCTGCCTCTCCAGGAGGCATTGGCTAATGGAACCTGTGGGTGTGGGTGTGTCTGCCCCTGTTGGCTGCTGCTTTACGGCAGAGGTTCCCAACTCCAGTCCTGGTGTGCCAAACACTGTTCGGGTTTTCATGCTGTCCCTCATGAATATGCATGAGATACATCTGCATACCATGGGGGTGGTGCATAGATATGCAGCACAGGCATCTTTATTAGAGGCTGCATGGAACCTGAATGGTGTTTGGCCCTCCAGGACTGCATTTGCGAGACTCTGCTCTAGGTAATGCGCCTGTTTATGGTGTCTTTGCTCTGTAGGGTAAAATGTAGGTGTTTTGGGCATGTTTACATCATCTGCAATTAAGGTTCTGTCTGTATTAGCGCGTTGTAGTAGTGGGTAAAATATGGGGACTGGGTTGGCAGGCACCATAGCTGGGATTTGAACCTGTGACCTTCTGCTTCCAAACACACTGGTTGTGTGCACTGCACCACCGTGTTGCCACAGAGACAGTGCATTCCCTGGTGATACCATGACTGTTTGTCCGGCAGGGCCTGTCTGTTGCAGTGCATGGCACCCACCTACACAGGGCTAGGCCATGGTCGGCTCTGGGCAGCTGCCACTGCCCCCTCGACCAACAGTATCCCTCCACCACCCTGCTGACATGGCCTTATATTGGAGACAGCATAAAACCTGAATGATTTGTGGGCCTCCAGGACTGAATTTGGGGGACTCTGCTCCAGGTAATGCGCATGTTTCTGGTGTCTGTGCTCGGTGGGGTAAAATATAGGCGTTTGAACCATGCGTATGTTCTCTGCAATAAAGGTTTGTCCTTACTATCACGGTTTGGTAGCGGGTAAAATATGGGGACTGGATTGGCAGTAGCCCCAGCTGGGACTTGAACTTGTGACTTTCTGCTCATAAACACACTGGCTGTGCTCACCGCACCACGCTGTGCTCACAGAGACCTTGCAGTCCCTGGAGATTCCATGGTTGTTTGTCAGACACAGCCTGTCTGTTGCAGTGCATGGCACCCACCTACACAGGGCTAGGCCATGGTCAGCTCTGGACAGCTGCCACTGCCCCCCTCCACCACCAGTACCCCTCTGCCATCATGCTGACATGCCCTTCTGCTGGTGGTGCTGGTGGTGTGCAGTCTCACGCCATCCAGTGTGCAGGTAGGCGGCTGCCTATGGTGCGTGTTCTGGGTTAGGGGTGCCTGCATAGGCGTCCACGCTTCCCCCCAACACCGCCTGCCAATGTTCTGTGCCCTTGGGGTACCTGCTGGGTACTATCCCCTGTGACACTGTGATAAACACTCTTGTGCCCATGTTGGGCCCTCATCAGTTGCTGTCTGGCTGCTGTTCAGTTTCAGCATTCCTAAGTGCCATCTAGGCATCTGCCTAGTCCGCACTGTGCCCCAGCTGCACCACAGCATGTGCCGCCTGCAGCCCTCTGTATCCCCTTTCCCAGCATCTGTCCAGTTGCCCATTCCGACATGCCCGCCCTGCTGTTGTGGAACATGTGCATGCCATAGGAAACCTGTCCAATGGAGAGGGAAACCCTGATCAGTGCTATTTCACTGTGGGATCATTCACCTTGTATGGGGACGGAGCGTAGACCCTTCCAAAATTCATATTTATTTTTTGGGGCTTTCTTGGGAGTGTTTTTTGATGTTTCCCATTACTATCACTATTGCCCAGCTTGATTATACTTTTTTAAAATTTTGTTGGGGTCCTTTTCCATGTTTATTTGTACTTTTGTACCCTGCACATGTATCACACTTATCACATTTTGTAGGTTTCCCTGGTTTTGCTGTACATTGCTGACAGAAATGGTTTCTCTTCCCTTTAAATCGGCTCTACCGCGAGATTTTCACTCGCGGTATTTTTTGCCTCGGATTTCAGCCTTGCAAATGTGCGGGGAGCCTCTCCCCTCCCACTCTCCACCCATTGACCCTTTCTCTCCGCCCCTGGGGAGCCTTCCTCCGCCCTCCGGGAGCCTTTCCCTGCCTTCATCGCACATTAGCACGTCACGCACATGAGCGCCGTGCACATGAGCGTGCATATTTGTGCCCCATACGTGACATTAGCGTGCACTAAGGTACCTTAGCGCACTCTAAGATCGCGCACATTAGCGCATAGTAGCGCACATTAGCGCAGTTTAGTAAACATACCCCTAAGACTTTAGATGCCTTTGGACGCCAAACCTTCCAGGCATCCATGCTTTCAGCAAGAATTCTCTCATATATTTTCTATATGGGATTATCTCTTGAAGAGGTCACAAAGAAATTACTGTTTTTGACTCCTTTTCTTCAAGAGCCCAAAAGAGCAGACTATTCCTTACTGGTTAGTCATGCTCAAAATATCTCTAGGTTCCTTACTCGTGCTTCCCTAGACTCCTTTGAGTCTCTTAGCAGAACTTCTGCTATAGCTATAGGGGCACGACGTAAAGCCTGGCTCCAAGTTTCAGACTTGGACAAATGGGCACAAGAAAGATTGGGAAATACTCCTTGCACTGGAGAAAATCTCTTTAACAAGGAGTCTTTACTCCAAGTTGCTCAGTTAACCACTGACATTCCTGTTTCCAGAGGCTGTTCTACGCCTTCCTCTTTCCCAGTTGGAAGGAAATGTCCTACAAAACTTTCTTCCCCTAGGGGGAAAACGTTTTATCCATCTTCTGCCCATCATACAGATGTTCTCAAACAGGGGAAACATCGCCCTGGTCTAAAGAAACCACAACCTCGATAGGTTCAGCAAACCCAGCAATCGCAGGGTTTCAGATAGATCATCATTACCTCTCCTGGTTGGTGGTTAGAGTTGCAGTCTGCTTCTTTTCAATTGAAGCATCTGCACTAATTTCTTCCTAACTTTTCCTGGATCTCTCTTCACGAGACATCTTTTCTTTTACTCTAAGAGTCTTTATGATGATCATGCCCATAGTTAACAGGTTTCTCTTCCTCTTCTGGGAAAGCACAGTTACTTACCTGTAACAGGTGATCTCTGGGAACAGCAGGAATAAGTCTTCACATATGGGTACGTCGGTACCGACAGAGCCTGCGCGGGAACGCTCCCCAGCTTCCCAAAAAGGAAAGCTTTTGGGAGCATCCCACAGCACCTGCGCGCTGCCTTCCTGCCTTTCCTAACCATCTCTCCTCAGTTCGAGTTTAAAGCTGAGACAATAGAGAGAGAGAGGAAAGGAAAGATAGAAAAAGAGATATACTCCTAGGGGAGGTGGGAGGGTTGTGAAGACTTACTCCTGCTGTTCCCAGAGATCACCTGTTACAGGTAAGTAACTGTGCTATCTCCAGGAACAAGCAGGAATGAGTCTTCACATATGGGGACTCCCTAGCTAAGATGCCTGGGAGATCCCCAAGGACATGAGACCCTGGGAAGGGGTCTACTTCCTCCTATGGATCTCAGGCATCCATCCAGGGAAGGAGGGTAGGAGTTGTTTAAGAATGGAACAGGTGTTTGAGGACAGCCTGACCAAACAAGGCATCCCGGCGGGAGTCCTTATCCAAGCAGTAATGGGCTGTGAAGATATGAACCGAGGCCCAGGTGGCTGCTCGACAGATCTGGTTGATGGACACAGAATTTAGATGAGCCATAGAGGTGGCCATGGCCCTCACATTATGAGCTGTGACATGGCTCTCCAGAGAAAGGTTCTTACTCTGGTAGGCGAAAGAAATACACTGAGCAATCCAATTGGACAGTGTTCTCTTAGAGACTGGAAGTCCCAAATGAGAAGGATCAAAAGCAACAAAAAGCTGGGAAGACTTTCTATGTTGCTGTGTCCTTTGTACGTAAAAAGCAAGAGCTGTTTTACAATCCAGAGTATGAAGATTCTTCTCTGCACTGGATGCATGAGGAGCTGGAAAAAAGACAGGTAAATATACCTCTTGATTAAGATGAAAAGGTGAGACCACTTTAGGCATAAAGTGTGGATTTGTCCTAAGGACTACCTTATCATGATGGAACCTTGTATAAGGTGGATTAGCCACTAATGCCTGCAGTTCACTGATGCGGTGAGCTGAAGTGACTGCAATGAGGAAAATAACCTTCCAGGAAAGAAACTTCAAGGAGGTAGTGGCTAAGGGTTCAAAAGGTGGCTTCATAAGCTGACCAAGAACCAAATTTAAGTCCCATGCCACCGGAGGAGGCCTAATGGGAGGTTTAGTTAAAGTTAGGCCTCTCATGAATCTTGCAATGAGAAGATGAGAGGAAATAGGTTGTCCATTGATGGGCTTAAGGGATGCTGTAATAGCACTCAAATGGACTCTTACTGAATTCGTTTTAAGGCCTGCATTGGAAAGATGCAGGAGATAGTCTAACAGAGAATTTAAAGGTAGTGCTAGAGGGTCAAGACCCTTTTCAGCACACCAAATGGAAAACCTCTTCCATTTAAAAGCATAAGAACGCCTGGTGGAAGGTTTTCTGGAAGCATGGAGGATATCCTTCACTTGTTGAGAAAGATTCCAGTCTTGAAGGTCTAGGCCTTCAGTAACCAAGCTCTGAGGTGTAGGGACTTGGGATTTGGGTGCCACAGAGTCCCTTCCTCCTGGGACAGAAGGTCTGGAGCAGCTCCCAAGTCCAGGGAGGGGGCTTGGGAGAGATGTAGAAGTAGAGGGTACCACACTTGGCGTGGCCAGCTGGAGCTATGAGGATCATAGATCCTTGATCCCTCTGGAGTTTGAACAGAGTCTTGGGAATCAAGGGAATGGGTGGAAATGCATTCAGGAAGCCCTGACCCCAATGAAGGAGGAAGGCATCCTTGGCCTGAACTCCCTGACACGGAATTCTGGAACAGAACCGGGGAAATTTGGCATTCCACGGACTTGCAAAGAGGTCTATGTCTGGGGTTCCCCATTCTTGGAAGATTCTGAGTACCTGATCCATGTGCAGGGACCATTCGTGTGGAAGCAGAACTTGACTGAGTCTGTCTGCCCAAGAGTTTTGGACTCCTGGGAGGTATATACTGCCAGGAGATGGATTTGATGCTCTCTGGCGAAGGCCCACAATCTTAAAGCTTTGTTGCAAAGCGACAGAGAGCCAGTTCCTCCTTGTTTGTTTATGTAAAACATGGCTACTTGATTGTCCGTATGAATGAGGACTGTCTTGTAGCTGAGGAGGGTATGAAAGACTTTGAGAGCTAGAAAAACTGCTCGAAGCTCCAAGTGGTTGATATGAAGAGAGGTCTCCTGTGGAGACCAAGTGCCTTGAGTGGAGAGGTCCTGTAGATGGGCTCCCCAACCTGTTTGGGAGGCATCTGTTGTGAGGGTTGCTTGGAGCAGCAACTGTTGGAAGGGGGACCCGAGCAACAAATTTTGAGTGGATATCCACCATTGGAGAGACCAAAAGAGATGTTTGGTGGTCGCTATTTGGTCTGAGAGAGCTCCTGAAGCTTGAGTCCACTGGGTGGACAAAGTCCATTGAGCTGCTCTCATGTGTAGGCGAGCATAGGGTACCACATGTACTGTGGAAGCCATGTGGCCTAGCAGTTGTAGCATCTCCCGGGCAGTTAAGTGGCTCTTTGACTGAATCTGGGAGGCTAACTGCACTAGACGTTGGCAACGGGCCTGAGGAAGGTAGGCCCTTGCAGTAGTGGTATCCAACCAGGCCCCTATGAATTCTAGGGACTGAGTAGGGGTGAGCTGAGACTTTGGGAGGTTTACCACAAGTCCCAGATACTTCAGAATGCGCCTTGTGTGGTCCAGGGAAATCTGGGCCTCTGACTGGGATGCAGCTCGGATGAGCCAGTCGTCCAGGTATGGGAAGACAAATATTCCCAGAGTGCGTAGAAATGCAGCAACTATTGCCATGCATTTGGTGAACACTCTTGGAGCAGAGGCCAGACCGAAAGGAAGGACTCTGTATTGGTAATGTTTTCCTTGGAAAAGAAACCGTAGGAATCTTCTGTGAGAGGGATGGATGAGGGCATGTGTGTACGCATCCTTGAGATCTAGAGAACAAAGCCAATCCTGACTTTGAAGGTATGGAAGGAGAGTGCCCAGAGAAAGCATCTTGAACTTCTCCTTGCATAGAAATTTGTTCAATTCTCTGAGATCTAAGATGGGCCTGTATCCCCCTGTCTTCTTTGGAATGAGAAAATAGGGGGAGTAGAACCCTGACCCTTGATGAAGAAGAGGAACTTCTTCTATTGCCCCTTGGGCAAGAAGGGTAGCTACCTCTTGACCTAGAAGGTCGAGAAGAGATGTGGGAGAATTGAAGTGTCTCACCATGGTGTGGGGAGGAAGGTCTGAGAAATGAAGCTTGTAGCCCTCTCTTATGATGAAGAGGGTCCACTGCTCTGATGTTATTTGCTCCCATCTGGGAGCAAAATGAGCCAACCTTCCTGGAATGGCGAGAGGCTCTGGCTGCTTTAGAGCCAGAAAGGCTAAGTTCTCTAGCATCAAGTCAAAAACCCTGAGGAGATTGGGCCTGCTGAGTTGCAGCAGCCCCTGTAGGCTTAGGCCTGGCCTGTTTAGGTTGCTGACGCTTAGTGGTAAAGCGACCTGTAGAAGATTGTTGGCCAGAAGTAGAAGGAAATCTGCCCTTTTTAAAGAAAGACTTTTTAAAAGGCTTTTTCTTGGCAGGAATGGAGGTTGACTTTGAAAGTCTATTCAGAGCAGAGTTTTCTGCATCCATTTGAGTGGCTTTTATTTGCCATTCTTTGCCAAATAGGTTTTCACCTGTACAGGGAAGATTTCCTAAGCCATCTTGAACCCAGGGTTCTAAATCAGAAGCCTGGAGCCAAGCAATTCTGCGAGCAGCTATGGCAATGCCTGAAGCTCTGCTGGCACCTTCAAAGGAGTCAAAGGCTGCCCTGTTGGAAAACTTTGAAATGTCTTGGGTATGCTTAAGCCAAATGAGGAATTCCTCCCTTTTATCCTCTGGAAGAAAAGGGAGGAAAGTGTGCAGCTTTTCTGCAACTTCTTTTAGAAACATACCCATGTAAAGACTAGATGAGTTGATTCTGGCAATAAGCATACTGGCTTGGAAGATTTTCCTACCAAAAGCATCCAAGGTCTTGCATTCTCTTCCTGGAGGAGCAGAAGAGTGTCTCTTTGTACTCTTTATCCTTTTCATAGCTGACTGCACCACAATGGAATGGTGAGGAAGCTGAGTTTTATGAAATCCAGGACAGGGAGGAACACGATACATAGGGGTATGTTTACTAAAACCCCGGTAAAGTGCGGGCCGCGGTAGTGTGCGGGTGCCATATAAGGAGTGGGCGTTCCTACCTGAAAAAGAAAAATCAGAATTTAAAATGCGTAAAGGTGCGCGGCGCACCTGTATGCCTCGCACGTTAACGCATCAGATGGCTGCGCGGGAGGCATGTGTGTTACGCCTATGGGCAAGTAGAAGAGCAGAGCCACAGCACAATGGGTAAGACACTGACTGACCAACGGTGCAGAGATCATGGTTGTGATTCCCCACAGTGCGCACTGAAGACGGCTGGCTGAGTCGGTGGTTTTTGAGTAGCTGAAATACTTTGTGGAGCGCTGATGGTTCTGGCGACATATGAATACAGTGCGGCTTAAGTCAGGGCGTTGCTGTTAATTTTGGTGGCATAGGAATACTGTACGTCCTAAGGCAGAGCGGTCTATTTTTTGGCGGCATATGAATAGTGTGCGTGCCAAGGCGATGCGCTGATGCTTTATGCGGCAAAGTAATGCTGGGCGTCCTAAGATGGGGCGCAGATGTCCATGGAGGCAGTAGAATAAGGAGTTATAAGTGGCGTGTTGATACATTCAAAGAAGAGCCTAGCCACAGTACAATGGGGAAGACAATGACCAACAGTGTAGAGATCATGGGTTCAATTCCCAACAGTGCTCAATGAAGACAGCTGGCTGAGTCAGGTTGTTTTTTGGAGTAGCAGAAATACTGTGTGAAGCGCACATGGTTTTGGCGGCATATGAATACAGTGCGGCCTAAAGCGGGGCGCTGATGTCATTGTATCTGGCATCTGAATACTGTGCGTTCAAAGGCAGCGCATCATATTTAGTGGCGGCATATGAATAGTGTGCGTACCAAGGCGGTGCGCTGATGCTTTTTGCGGCATAGTAATGCTGGGCGTCCCAAGGTGGGGCGCAGATGTCCATGGAGGCAGTAGAATAAGGAGTTATAAGTGGCGTGTTGATATGGTCAAAGAAGAGCCTAGCCACAGTACAATGGTGAAGACAATGACCAACAGTGTGGAGATCATGGGTTTGATTCCTGACAGTGCTCAATGAAGACAGCTGGCAGAGTCAGGTTGTTTTTCGGAGTAGCAGAAATACTGTGTGAAGCGCACATGGTTTTGGCGGCATATGAATACAGTGCGGCCTAAAGCGGGGCGCTGATGTCATTGTATCCGGCATCTGAATACTGTGCGTTCAAAGGCAGCGCATCATATTTAGTGGCGGCATATGAATAGTGTGCGTACCAAGGCGGTGCGCTGATGCTTTTTGCGGCATAGTAATGCTGGGCATCCCAAGGTGGGGCGCAGATGTCCATGGAGGCAGTAGAATAAGGAGTTATAAGTGGCGTGTTGATATGTTCAAAGAAGAGCCTAGCCACAGTACAATGGTGAAGACAATGACCAACAGTGTAGAGATCATGGGTTCAATTCCCAACAGTGCTCAATGAAGACAGCTGGCTGAGTCAGGTTGTTTTTCGGAGTAGCAGAAATACTGTGTGAAGCGCACATGGTTTTGGCGGCATATGAATACAGTGCGGCCTAAAGCGGGGCGCTGATGTCATTGTATCCGGCATATGAATAGTGTGCGTTCAAAGGCAGCGCGGTATATTTATTGGAGGCATATGAATACTGTGCGTGCTAAGGCGTTGAGCTGATGCTTTTTGCGGCATAATAATGCTCGGCGTCCTAAGGTGGGGTGCAGATGTGCATGGAGGCAGTAGAATACTGAGAGATATAAGTGGCGTGTTGATATGTACGAGGAAGAGCCGAGCCACAGTACAATGCTCCAGACATTGAGCAATGGTGCAGGGATCAGGGTTTTAGTCTCCCGCTGTGGGCCATGAATAAGGGTGCCCGACTGATCACCTTTGTTCTGTCAAATCACTCTTGGAGGCCACTCGTCCCTCTAATCAAAGATAAGAGTTATAGTAAATGCACTCTCCAAGCACAGTAATAGAAGGTGTTCCATAAGGTCCCCCAGAGGCAACCTCTTTTAAGTGCACTGTACACCAAGGCATCACACAATGTCACTGGTAGGGTGCTGTACAGGGGGTTGTATGAGGCTGGGCAAGGTTGGAGCACTGTGTCTGCTGTTAGCAATGGCCATAGTAATGTATGGATCTGTAATGTAGTGGTGCAGACATGCACGAAGGGACAGCAGTATAGGACAATGGTGAAAACATTGACTGACGGTGCAGGGGTCATGGGTCCAAACCACCAGTGAATAAGGCAGGCATAGGTATGTCTGATTTATGCATGCAACTGTACACCAATCTGTGCTGGCATATAACATCAACCACACCCCCGTGTCCTAAATGGATGCACCTTTTAGGGTGCACAAGAACAGACATTCCAAACAACCATGTCATTCAAGGGGACGTATAAGGTTATCCAGAGGAAATATGTAAAGGTTGGCAACTTCCAGGGCCCCATAGTACTTAGTCCATAAGCATCCTGATTCGAAGGTGTGACATAAGATGGCTTAAGGATGTGCATATCTAAGCAAAACTGTTGTTTAAAAGCTCCAAAACTCTATAATCTAAAGGGTAATAGAGGTATGTGCCAAACATATATCTAATCCAAACAAAGCACAGAGTCTAAAGGAAACAAAATGCATAAGTAGAAGGATGTACATTACAGCTGCTGGATTACACAAATCAGGGCTATGGCCATGTGGCAGCTACAGAAATGTAGAAAAATGTTGGGGTCAGCTGTAGCTATGCTCACAGTGATGGCAATGTAACATGACACAATGTTAGTGTGTGACAGAGGATGTGAAGATGTGTGCAGCAGAGGATTCTGAAATGGCAGGATAGGTGACATGTCAGGATGACAGTGGAGTTGCAGTACTATGCAGAACACACTCAAGAGAGGTAACCATGGAGAGATGAAATGCTGGAATGTGTAGGACTGCAGGACGTGGTGTAGCAGCATGCACATCATGGTAGGATGGCACTTGAGCTGTCAGACCGTAGATGGACTGAAGTGTGGTCATAACTCACATTAGGCTATAATGTGCGTCCAGCTTTAATCTGCCCACATATGACTGTCATACAACTTGATACCACCTCTGCAGGACATGCATACACACCCAAGAGAACAGAGAGGAATCACACCTACGAGAACTTACACAAGTGCAAATGCACTAACCAGTAGGCCACACCACCAACGTGTGCCCATTAGCAAAGGCTTGATACCAAAAATAGGGCAGGCCATCACACAAGACGCATGCTGTTTGTAAGGACAGGCAAACCTACCACAGTCATCATGAAGAAATGCACATGCAGTTCTGCTGTGCACACATCGGATCCCAGCCTATATTTGGTACCATGGACACATGCATGCACACACACACGATGAAATGTTAGGCAGTGGATGCAGCATGCAAAAGAGGAAAGACAAGGAACCCAAATGGCAGCAGAGGATGCGTGGGGGAGTTGGTTACCAATATAGCAGAGGACAGGAGGGAAATTAACATTAAAACAGGTGTATCACACACCAACGGAGTCACAGCACCATCCAAACCCCAGGTGCACTGCCCTGTAAACAGCATGAAGAAACAGACCTATGTAACAGATAATATCTGATGCCTAGGCAACTCTGAGTGCACACCTTGCTCTACACTGAACAGAGGCAAGGGTGTGTGTAGAGGTGCTGAATCTGCTGCTAAGTAATGGTAAACTTTCCACAACACGAAAACATCTCAAACAACACATGTGGGGATCCAACCGTCAAACCTATGACGTAGAACACATGTCTACAACCACGTCCACAAACAGCACACTGACCACAACGCACAACTACTAGTCCAAAGGGTGTGTCTGCATGGGAATCTGTAATACCCAGTGATGTGCCAAATGTCTGACACATACACAGTTGCCATCATACATGGATGTGAGCACAGGTGGGCCATGGACATGAGCAGCAAATCATTACACACACGTGTATCTTACTTCAAAGAGTGGAGGAGTAAACTAGTGGACAGAAAACTGTTTTGGACAACAATCAACGGGGGACCAGTTCACACCAGGACTCAATGTGGCCTTGGTCAAGACACCCCAGTGACATTGACACACAATTCCAGGGGTGTCTGGTTTCCCTGGATTGCGGAATCATTTAAAGGCACACATAGCATGCCATGTATCAAAACATGCTGAAGCAGCAAATGACACAAATGTCTGTCAAAAATATATATTTATTGTGATTAAACCTCACAGATACTGTAGACAGTGCAACCCAAATTTCAAGGTGAGTGCATCCCTCGTGAAAGGAGGGAACACATATATCAGGGCAGAAACCAACATGCTACAGAAAGGTCACTGCCAACAGCACAAACAAAGGGCATGAGATATAATGTTCAGCAGGTGCATGTTGTGCACTGGCCAGTAGGTCCCGAACCTCCACCTGCTGCTGCATGTCTCAAATGTGTGACACATGTAGAACGGTGGCATTGAATCCTAAGGACCCAAACCACCTCACCTGTTCCCCCAAACATAGCCATCAGGCAACAAACGACGCACACACATTCAAATAAGATATGTTGTGACAATGTTGTAATGTGAACAATATTTTCAGGAACGACTGATACACCAAACAACCTAATCCAAATTTGTTAAATGGGGAATGCTACAATGTCTAAACTAAACATACAGCACAATCACAAGGAGAATATTCTGACAGGCAGGATAGACACATGAGCACAGACACACTAAAAAGGAAACAAGTTGCAGAGATTACACCATGCATGATGTCCCCTTGCAGTGGTTGTTGTTTTGACATTATTTCAACATATATAGCACGTTACATGGGATACAAAAGTGAAGGAGGACAATGGACACCCACAGTGACACATACCAAATATAAGGTGCCAATGAGAGTGTCCATAATGCAAGTGTTAAAACCGGACCATGCAGGACTGCAATGCAAGGTGTGCACATACATGCATGGTGTCATGTCTGTACATCCAACAAACACAATAGTCTCCATGTAAGTATGGAAATGATGGCCAAACATCTTACAGTGACCCACACAGACACCATAGATCTACATGCTGTGGCTCAGAAACATAGTAAGTCATAAGCACAAACAACACCCGCACAGCAAGATGATACCGGGAGACCGCAATTTCATGTAAACACCCTTGTCCATTGCAAACATCTTTCACGGATGGTGGCGGCCAGGAAAACGTTGTTGTTGCAAAATCCGTATCATGTGTAGGTGGAGGGCAGGTGTACATAGATAATAGGATCCCTCAAACCTTGCCCCTATGCCGCAAACATGCCTGTATGGTGTAGTTAAAACAAGCAGATGATCGTATCATGTGCGCCCTCAAACACACATGTCCAAAGGTGCACCACTACACATTTGGCAAGGAACGAAGAATATACATCGACAATGTGAGTCTCTGATGCACACAGCGTCCAAAGAGCAGGGTGTATGTAGAAACCAAAAGGCAACATCAAAGGCCACCATGAAACCCTGGCTATGCACAGGCAAGTGCCATACGCCAATATGCCACAGTCCGTGAAACCAAATCGGTGTCCCTGCAATTAGCATGACGTCCAGCCAAAGCATGGCATAAACAGTGTGTTGTACAGGTCTGTCATGGGCAAAGCAGAGGTTCCAGAGCAATACTGTCCACCACAGGCATGTGTATCAGTCTCACAAATCAAACATCCAATGGCACAATTCCCCATAAACAATTCCATGGATTTCGGTCCCGCCACAGGTGTGTGATGGTGCAGGCAAATGTTCCTCCAAAAATGTGACGGCTATGCTTTCTACCCTGTATTAGGAAAAAATAGGTATGTTGTTGTTAGACACCTTTGTTGAACAAATATGCATAGAGTCACACATCACAGAACAGTGCATAAATGGATGCAAGGGCAAACAGTACATGATGGGATCAAGAAATAAACCACAGATTGCAAATATCAGTTAAATTCCCGGAAACACGGGTGTCACATGGATTTGTTGAGGTCCATTTCCATGTCACACACACATCTCACTGATACACACTATATGCATCTGTTGGTCTGAACAGATAAGCAACATGAAATGTACATGAGTCAAACTGTAAGATATCAATAGGTACAGGCGGATGGAATCACAAAATAACACAGGTCCAACATACCCTGTGTGTGTAACATGTGTACGTCAGCAATTGTTAGACACAATCCACAGCCACATCAAGTCACAGTGAGGGGAGCCAATGTCAGCCAAACATGTTGAAGCACCATGTGAAGTCACTGTTGATGCTTGTCCACATTATCTCCACATCTGAGAACAGAACATGTTGCTCAGTAATGTTTTTAAAAAATATAATACACAAATCTGCCCCCAACTCACAAACCATTTTGTCTATGTTGACAAGGTAAGTGGCACAACGTTAGAGGAGCATACTCTACACCGGCCACCAGGTACTCAGAGCCCTCACAGCACATGATAATGCCCTATGCCTCAACACTGCATCACCAAACAGTCAACGCAGAAACATACACCCATACTGTGTTTGTTGGTCAGCGGCACAGCTGTAATACATGGCCTGTATGTGCAATAGTGACAATATCGTGACATAAAGGGGCCAGTCACATGCAGTTATACCGTGTTGATGGCTGCAATTGAATTAATGGCCGATACAGCAAGTGCAGATGTACAATCCAAAAAAAAAGTACACACACATGTAGCTAGGGGGTAAATAGGCCATAAACAGTGCTGGAGAGTACAGACTGGACACAAGCACATGGGGATATGTGTGAGGACAGGGAAATATGGGTAGGAGTAGCTCATGGCAAACAGGTGAAACACAACTTCTCACCAATAGCATACATCACATACAACATGTTGATCCCTTGATTGCAGGCACACATAATGTACTCGTAAATTCACCTACCCCTGACCACAACATCTGGGCTGATGTACAGGCACGTGTCCTTGCTCCACACCAAAAGCATCCTCACAATGTATGCCCTGTGCATTCAAAAAAGAGAAAAGGAAACGTACATATGTCACATATACGTTGTGAAACACACTATGCACCTCTCTGTCCCCAGCTGTCTGACCCACAAGATAACCTACGGACTGACTGTTCACTCACACACTGTACCTATCTCTCACATGGGAGAGTTAGCACGGAGGTGTCATCTGCGAAATTAAGTTCCCTATTATTTCCCTGTTCTCTCCCTTTCCCCTCTGTAGTTTTCCACACTGGTCAATAGAGGTGTATGTTGGCACCATGTTTGTTCACCATACCAACGTCACACTATTATTCTTTGTCCCCCATGTTGCAAACAATACCTCCTTGCCATGTGTAGTGCTCTCCCAATGTAGTCTCCTCCCCAACAGTACCCTACAGTACATTTCGGCAAAACATTTAATTGAACATGTATGTCCTCCTGTTTACACTGACCCCAAACATTTTACACAGGGCACATCTCATACCACAAATACCATTGACAAATGTGTGCTGATGATGTGCTACAATCCGTGGCAATTTCAGTGGCACGTCTGAAAAACCAAACACCCATGTCTGTGCCTGAAATTAGCATGATCGCTGCATGTCATCCCACTGTGTGACAGTGAGATTGTTACACCATGTATAATGTATATGTGCACCTGACGCACAAAGATCACATCAAAAACTGCTTGTGCATGTGGACCAAACATCCTTGGCTCGGGTCTTCAAACTATCAGTTGTGGTTTACTGTGCTTCGCTGCCCACAGACATACACATCAGGTACCGTAGCCATGTGGCCAATGTTGAAATGGCATCACCCACATATGCCAGGTCTCTCATGTTAATCTGGAAAAACATCCAAAGCAAACAGCGCATGCATTGTATATTTGTTCTAATGTAATGCACACTTTGCTGATCCGACACGTGTCACCTCTGTAGGTGTCTACATATGTAACACAGCTCCAAATGGCTTTTATCGTTGTAAACATAGAGATAATGATAGGTTTCACAGGCCACACAATGCACAGGTCCCCATTCCCCACCACAGTCATGTCAGGGCTACGTGATGAGGTATACATTAGGCCAGACTGTGAGGTGAAATATACACACAGCACACATCATCAATACCATAATGAGAAAGCAGTCATGCACATGTGTAGTGTGATATGTATGACATGTGTCGCCACACCTCAGAAACGTTAACACATACGCAGATTACAGGCGCAGAATCTACATACAAGCAGCTACAAATTGCCCTATATAAACATATAACACGCAGGAGAGTTATCCACAAGCATGGACCTTCCGTTCTTTGCAAATAACGCAACATATGTCTGCCATCTTGCGTGGCACACACCATCAAAACAACTACCTGTGTTGTAGCTGCAAATGCTATGACAACCGCACACCAACTGGGAATGCGCGTCAGCCAACCACCCAAGGGTGTATGATCACCCACCCTCATAACCCTACAACAGCGGTTGTACTGGCCTGTCCACATGGTTACGCACACATCCATTGCTACATCTTTAACATAGGCTTTTCAGTCTCATGCCATTGCAGTGTGTCCTTTGTATGCTATCAGATATTGAACGTATACTTGTAGAAACATCACACACACAGGACAACACATATATGTGGAGAGATATGCAATACGTACCACAGAATATCTCGTCGATCAACCTCCGCCTGACTGCTGTGCCCTCTTGTGTGTCACCACTGGCACGTACAGGGGGGCATGGTGGCTCGTCCTCAAGCTCCTCATTAATCTCTGCAGGAATACCGTGCCTGAGAGCAATGTTGTGCAGGATGCAACAGGCAATGATTATTTCTGCAACAGTCATTGGTGTATATTGTAAGGCCCCGCCTGTCCTATCCAGACACCTGAAGCGACTTTTCAATACGCCAAAGGTGCGTTCTATGACAGAGCGGCTGGTGGCGTGGGCCTCATTGTACCTCCGCTCTGCACGTGTCCGTGGCTGACGCACAGGGGTCAGCAGCCAGGGGCGACACCCATACCCTGCATCACCTGCATGAAAAAATTGTGAACGTGAATGTTTGAACGCATATCACCCTAAAGCCACAACTGTCTAAACGTCAGAAACACAGCTATAACACCTGCTGATCCAACTAAATGACATCACAAATATGTGTGTGCAAGAAAAGCCATATGGGGGAATGAACAAAACAAATCGCCCACGGAGTCTGTACATACATGGCAAAGAACACACCAGTCCCATTTCTACCTGTACACACCCTCTGTGTGTGAAACATGCGTTGTCTTTTGCACATAGTGTTACGTTAATCACCTGCAAAGTTAAACTGTACAACTAATCCACTGATCACATCTGCCCAATATATGTGAGGAAAATACACAACACTAACATGTGCTGTGATGTGATGGTGGCTCATATTAACCACATGTGTGCCATGCAGGTATCACAAGGTACAGACAATATCACCTATATGTCCCATGTTCCCCATGGTGTACAACTCAACCTGTAAGGGGATGGATGCCTATGCTGCATTATGCTGACCACCAATCAGTCCATTAGGCATCCTGTGCACTATTTCCATCAGGTTGCAAGCATTTTGCAGGTGTGGGCCACATATCTGCACACTGTAGGCCACTTAAGTTGGCCACAAGCACAAATACCGAGGAACATGACCTCCCTGTGTATGGGATACCAGTTCCCCACATTATGTTTCCAAATAGGCCCCTTGCCCTTGCTGTGACCTCTGCACAATGCTTCAGCACATGTGTGTGGCAAACTACAATGACGCCTATGACCCCCACATCTACAGTGATGAAAGGTAATGCAAAGCCATGATGTAGTTTATGCAATGTCCTAGGGTAGCTGAAATGCATGATCAGACATATAGTAACATGTGGTGGCATTTGTTAGTTTCACAAACATGCAGCATACATATGTACACAGTCCCTCATGGAATCCAGTACGTCGACTCCGTAAACATCAGTACCGAATGAGTGTGTCAACCTTACACACACCTAACAAGGTATCACTGTATGGCGTTCAAATACAACACTGTAACATGACTTAACGCACCAAACACAAATCAAACACCCATCACAGGTGAGTCTGCCGGCCCCAAACCCACAACACCCCCATGTGTGCACATCAAACACACACACATGCACACACGCACACACACACACACACACACACACTCTATTACTCTTCCAAAACCTAGACACACATTTTCACATATTTGAAAGCTTCTGGTGTGTCACCCAGCGTTCAGACTCTGTTACCAATGGAAACTGTAAAAGGTCACCATCTTTGTTGCAAGGTAAGGAAAGGTTATAGGGGCCACAGAGTAAATAGTGCACTATATAAGAGATGTTACGTAAACACAGAAATAAATGCTGTCTTAAATAAGTATTCATAAAATACTCACCCAGCAAAACACAGTTCCCATACTGGCCCTCCTCAAATTCTCTGAATAGTGCTGAGCGATGCAGGATATAGGAGTCGTGGGTGGACCCTGCAAACCTAGGGACCACATTCAGAATATTCTGATTAGCATCACCTACAACCTGAACATTCAGGGAATGGTAGTGTTTGCGGTTGCGGAACACCACCTCCCTGTCTCTAGGCGGGACCAGAGCAACATGTGTGCAATCAATAGCTCCCATCACGTGTGGTATCCCGGCTATCGCCTCAAAGGCCTGGTGCAGGGTCCCCCATTGTTGCCTATTGTGAGGAAGACATATGTAATTCCCCACCCGGCTGACCATGGCACGCAGTACCTGGTGGAGACATCGTGAGAAGGTGGGGCGGCTCATGCCACCCACTGCTGCCACAGATGACTGGAAACAGCCAGAGGCAAAGAAATGTAAGGCAGCAAGGAGCTTGACTAAACCCGGTATGGCATGGGCCCGAGCAGTCAGGGGCTCGAGGTCAGGTCTCAGATCCTCATACAGCTCCCTAATAGCCCTTGTGCTCAGTCGGTACAGGGAGATGACCTGGTCCTCACGCATGCCCTCGAGCTGGGTCCTGGGCCTGTAGAGGCGAGGCTGCCGAGCCTGCACCTCAGCACGCCTTCGGCGTCCTCCACGTACACCACGTTGCCGGACTGCCCCCACAGCTGCAGGTCTGAGTTGCTGCGGGACTACACCCATGCCCTGTCCCTCAGCCCGTTGGACACCATCTCCCCTGTCCTGCAACCGCAGCATCCGCCCACGTCTTAGGGCACATGCAGCTACATAAATCCCCGCCATATACACCTCTACAGTGCCTCAACACAAACACACACACAACCACACACAACCACACACAGACACACACACCCACACACCCCTCCCTGGCCAGTGTACACCTTACGATTAACACAACAAAATACACACACAATACAATGCTACACAATACAAACAACAACCGCAATCTGCTCCACAACACCTTCCTTGCTCTCTCACCAGCTCTCAAAACAACCCCTCCTTGCCTACTCAAACACCATCAATGTGTTGTAAATCTCCAGGCAGGTTTATAGTGGTGTTTGGATTAGCGTGAATTGCGCATGCGCAGTGCAACGGCAGAACCTGAGTGAGAGGCGCACCTTCCACAGTTTGCGCATGAGCGTCTTTGTGAGTGTGGGGCGCATGTGTAAAGTGTTACGCATGGGCGTGTGTGCGTGCGGGACGCGCATGTAAATCCGTCAGTGCATGTGCAAATGTTTTTGCGTGCGTGCGTCGCGCATGTGTATATTGTAGCGCATGGGTGTATGCGCGACATGTGCGTCTACCTGTAGAGATTCCAACGCACCGAGGCGAATACGTGCACATGCTCAACCCATTCACACAACGGCACCTTGACGAACGCACGGACGTCCATGCGCGATGCAATTAACGCGCCGCGCACAATCCACGCAGTCACACGAACTGCTCATGTGCAACGTCAGAGACGTAACCTATACAACACTCGGCACACCTGGTCCACGTTGAGGGTTTGTTGAGGAGTCAGTTAGGTGAGAGTGGTGGTTGATAAAGGCGTGTTGCAGCAGGTGTGTATTTTGTGTAGGGTCTCTGCAGGTGCCTATGTATTGTGTTGGTCTGTACTGTATTGTCTTGTGCTCTATTGTGTCATTACAGTGCTGTTCAGTGTGCCATATATTTGATATTGTTGTTAGTAGTGTGTTTGTATTTGTCCTGTGTGTCTGTTGTGTTGTCTGTAGGTGAGCGAGAAAGGGCAAGGTTGGGTGTGTGGAAAAGAGAGGGGAGGACAGTATGATGGGGAGGGAGAGGGAGAGGGACAGTGATGGCGAGAGAGAGAGAGAGAGGGCGACAGAGAGGGAGAGTGAGGGGGAGGGGGAGGTGGGTGCACCTGCCCCTGTGGAGGCAGGGCCTGCCAGACCCCTGGAGGCTGAGGTAGCACCAGGGCCATCAACGCAGGGTTCTGCTGGTGTGATCAGGCAAACTGCCAAAAGGAAAAGGGTCCCTGTGGCAGAGACACAGAGGAGGAGGGCCATCCGCTTGTCTGATGATGAGAACCACAGCCTCCTTGCGATGGTTCTTGACAACTATGAGGTCCTTTTTGGGAGGCTGAGCAGCCGCACAACTCCGTCTGCACGTAACACGGTGTGGGAACAGGTACGCACTGCAGTTGTTGAGGCAGGGGGCAGACCCAGAGATATAGAAAGCCTCAAGAAGCGCTTCTCAGACATCAAAAGAGGTGTGCGCCATCACATGACTATGGAACAGGAGCATGCGAGGGGCACAGGTGGCGGGGGCCCCCTAACCCCAATGCTCACACCGCTTGAACAGCAGCTGGCAAATAGACTGGGCACAATCTACACATATGGTCTTCCTGCGGCCCTGGACACAGCCGATCCACATGCAGGTAAATATGTGACTTATTTCTCTAATCTCTCCAGAACGTCCTCCAATAGACATTGTTGAGACATGAAACATCTGAAAATGTATAGCCATCCGTTGCCCACAAACAACAGCATGTGGCTATACAGGTGTCAGAGGTGTGTGTGATGTACCTTTCACCTCCCTGTTCTGGTCATCTGCAACTAACCAACCAAACCCAACCTTCACATCAACTCAATAATAACACATGCAGATCTAAAACACAGCAGTATTGTGTGCTTTTGAACACATATTGGACCAAACATATGCTGAATAAACGTGTGAGACAAAACTATAACACCTGCTGACAGAGGTATATGACATTACAAATATGCTTGCTGGGGAAATGCCATATGGGGAGATAGATAAAACAGATGGCCGATGGAGCCTGTACATACATGACAGAGAACACACCAGTCCCATTTCTAACCTCTCCAAACCTTTCTGTAATTGTGACTGTGTAGACATTAAACACCAGTAAATGTACAGCCATATCTTGCTCAAAGGAAGGTATCGAGAGTTATGAGATAGGACTGGTGTGTTCACTGCTGTGTATGTACAGACCCCATCGGCCATGTGTTTTGTTTATCTCCCGATATGACATTTCGTCAACAGGCATATTTGTGATGTCATACACCTCTGTCAGCAGGTGTCCTACTTTCTTTTCACATGTTTACACAGCATGTGTTTGGTCCAAAATGTTATCAAAAGCACACATTACTGCTGTCTTGTGGTTCTGCATGTGTTGTTAGTGACGTGATGTAAACGTGTGGTGTGTTATGTGAGTTTCAGATGACCAGACCAGGGTTATGAAAGGTACATCACACACACCTCTGACACCTGTATAGGCACATGATGTCGTTTGTGAGCATGGGATGGCTCCACATCTATGTTTAATGATCACGGTCTATATTAGACATAACACATGCTGTGTCTTGCAGGTGGACTCATGGCCAAGAGTTGGACCGAAAACCCTCTCCACACCCCTAAACATACATGTCACACCACACCTTCAAACCTCTGTTAACCATCTCTGTGAAAGGGAGGGCGGCCATACTCTATGCAGCAAATGTCAAACTGCATTGATGCCAGGTGATGATGTAATGGACATGTGAGCACTCATCTCATCTCTTCATACCCTGTCCTCAACCATCACAGAACAGTTATAGCTGAGGGAACGTCCATTACATGTGTCAAGATCCAAACGTTTATTAACGTTTAGGGATGACACATTGACACACAGCACGGTTGTCATAATTGTGAGTGCAGCTACGTCTGCCATATCACCAGTCTCCTGTTGCAGCATAGTGGATGTTAGCCGTCCCAGGAACACACGTATCTCATCGACATTTCACGGTGTACTGTGACATGCATGTTGCTGCCAATATCAAAACACCTGGGGTACACATAATGCACATGTGTAGGTCATCCGAACATGTCCAAGGCCACAATAGTGACATAGCTAACTTGCTAAACATATTTGTTGTCCCTCTGAGGTCAACACGTACTGGTATTGCCATAACTCACCCTTATGTCTGACATGTTAGTGTGACTAATCTGCATGTGGTTTGCCAAGCAACAGTGTAGCCACCATTTTCCAACATGTCCACCTGCAGCTGTCCACAGACTACACCCACAGCAGTGTTTGCCATTCCGTCTTATTGAACTTGCTTGTGAGAAGGTCATGTGTATGGGATATACTATCCTCACAGTGCTGCATGTGCATGTTTATGCCACCCAGGTGATGAACATATGCAGCTTGTTGCATACTCTGACCTTGGCAAACACATGCGGCACTGTGAGGATAGTATCACTCCAGGACATATGGCATGCTCAATGCCATGCACCCCCCATCGGTCGATTGCCGAATCACGTGTAAGGCTATTGAACATTCAGCCATCTATGGACATATATGGATCACATGTGATGTGACCTGGAATGGCGGATACATGGGCAGGATTAGAAAGGAACATTTTGTGTTACAATAAGGTGGGTCAGGCTAATAGGCACACAGATTCCCCTGGTACAGGTACATGGTGGCCACATACAGTTATGGGAGCATGTAGGGTATCCTGGCAGGAGCATAAATGCAGGGTGTACCCACCATCATGTATGTGCTGTAATCACCACACACATGTTGAAAGTGTACGTGCATAAACATATGTTTGCTATGTGATTGCCCACAATGCAGGTGACTACAGTACGATGATCACCCATGCGGAGCACGGAGAGGAGGAGGAGCAGGAGGAGGAGCAGGAGGAGGAGGAGGAGGAGGAGGAGGTGGAGGAGGGTGCTGAAGTGGCCGCATCACACATAATGGATGAGCCAGAGCTTGCCCTGTCTGGGGCCATCATATCATCTGACGAGGGGCCCGTGGACGCACCCATCAGGCCACATAGGTCATGTGTTCGCAAACAACTGCCACAGTACATCAAGCAAGGCAGGTTGAGGTTGGTGAGGATGTGCTCATGGGCGAGCTGAGAGACCATGCAACATCTGCACATCAGGATGCAGAAGGTGGGTGTTAACTATTATTAAACTCAATGTGGGGTATGCTGGATATGCATAAGATAGCAGCTGTGCATTGTATGGGAGTATATAATATTTGATACACACCACACAATGTGAGGGCAACGTATATAACCAAACAGGAGAATACACGTCAGGTGTCATTATGTGCATCACAGTTAAGGTGCAAAAACATATCTTGACACCTGTGGGATGCTTAAATACACAATGACATGTATCGTTAAACAGGTATGTGTTTTTGTTCATGTGATTCACACACATATGATATGTGCACTCCGTCTTCAAGTTGATATGAATGCAGGTCAAGGTGCGTGCGCACACACATGTGAACAACTCTAAGACAACAGTTGTGAGCAAGGTCGGCCACAAGGACAACACAACAACCAATAGTCCCTGTTTGGGGTGTGTGAGGTAGATGTCAAACGATCCCCCAAAGAGCTGTGACATCTCTGCTCAACGTAGACAGAAGACATATTAGGCCCACAAAGGGTGTAACGTATGTTAGCTGATGGCACTGTGACGCACAAAAGCACAGACTACGGTGCATTCATACCTACGGATGCACACATAAGAGAAATGGAGTTTACGGTGCAGCATGTTTTGAGTAGAAACCAAGTTCATCAATTGCACTACCAACCGTCATCCTCAACACTGAGGCACAGGTGTGTGGCAGGGAAAGAACAGGCCAACATCCAATAGTCCATGGATAATGTGACCTACCATACGCAAACCTATCCAGTGTCTGAAATGGTACATAACATAGTCAACATACCCTACAGTCCACGTCTCAGGTGCAAATCATCGTAAGATATGACAGTACCGTTAAGAACGCTAATATACACCCATATTGCGCAATGTGCGGAATGCACAGGTTGAATGGTTATGTAGGTGAGGTTTGCGAGACATACAGGTCCTTGGAAACTCAATGTATGTAGATAACAAACGTAGGCTCCCTGACATACAGACAGGGCTATCAACATGTGGCAGTCCTGTGTATATTTGACAATAGCTGTCACAATTACAAGGGTTGTGAGGCAGCCAAATGATCACACACGTTAGCTTTCTGCCACTTTATTTCTGAAAATAATATACAACACAAAGGTGGCAGCCCTGCTGTCTACCTGAGTCACACATTCCCACCCCCCCTTGCTCTGTCACTGCTCACACATCCCTAGGGGCTATCATGTGCTGTTGTTTGCCCATCATAACCATGTTGTTGCAAGCGTGTGGTCTGTCACCCTCTGCTGCAGCATCTGTTGTTACTCATGCCATATGAAAATCCCACACATGTGTATGGTGTTCTACGTGCAGTGTTATGAGATCCGTGCTGTGTTGGCAGTAGGTGTAAGTGAACCTCTGTGTCCTGCGACACCTGACGCAGCAGTCGACAGGGCCACGTAAGGCTGATAATGCTGCTGCGTTCACCACATCTCACAAAGTCAATCCGTAATACCTTCCAGTCTGTCCATGCTGCACATATGAATCCAACTGTGGTGGAACCTGCCACAGGTGTCCCAAAACAATCTCTGCTTCATCAATGCAACTCTCCAGGTGTGGATGCTGTCCTGCACACATGCTTCACCCCACCAAACCCTGCACATGTGCTGCATATCTGTCCCTGTGGCTATTTTAACAGCTGCATGATGTGAGTGTGTATGCACATCCAATGCATGCGGATGTTCTCTAAACCACATAACATAGGTGAGCCAGGTGCTGTGTGTGGCTGTGACATTAACATGTCAGACAAAGGTGTAGTGCAAATTGTGCCATGTTGTCAATCACGTGTGTCGGTTACCAAATACAAAGATGTGCCATATCTGTGACAATGTTGCGTGTGATGTTTGCTTATTTGAGCTGTGTCTCATGGCCACCCTTTGTTGCACCCACAGGCATACGTCAGTCATGTGAAGGTATATAGAATGCTGTGGAACGATTAGGACATGACATCAGGGGATTGCGTCAGGAGGTGAGGGACATGCCATTACATAGAATTGCTGTGGCCATGGAGGGCATTTTTGGCGTGATGCACCGATGGGTACCGCCACCTCCACCACCACCAGCAGCATCACCACCTCCACCACCGCCACAAGCACAGCAGGAGCGTGGACCACCAGGGGAGGGGGGAGTTCGACGTGGGAGACGTGGGAGGCCACGGCGACAAATATGAGCGCTTGAATAAAGTATATGTTACGATAGATGCAACGTGTGCATACAATCTTTGTCCCTGTGCTCCCCCATGTACTTAGTACATGCATGTGTTAGGTCAGAGATTGTGAGGTTCAAGCAAGCACGCTTTAGTAGCAGTGTTTGCACTGGCAGCTACAAGTACAACAATGGACACACATGTCATGTGTCACCTGCACAGAGCGTATTTATTGTCCTTCGGCATTCGCATGCCCCGTTACACACAGGGCAATGCTTGGACTGGTGTTTAATGGTATCGTTCATATGGTGCCTGCTCACAAACACCAGTATTTGCTTACCCTCACACACCAGACATTGATAGCATATGTGTGAACAGTGCCACAAGCAACAAATCAGATGGCATGCCTGCACAACCAAACCCATGGCATGCATGTGGCACTGCCAGACATGTGTGACAGTCATACGTATGAGGCAGATGCCCAGTTATCAAACTGTTCAACTCACGACAACCCATGTAACATAGTTGTTCACGGGAATCCTCTCAGAAAAAACATCTCCTAGACCTAACGAGGTGTCACACTCGCACACACATGGATATGACCCCATGAATGCATGTTATTGCACCCCACATATGACATCCATGTCTGCCTTCACAACGTATCCTTCTCACGACACATATCCCATGCTTGCATCCATAGTGAGCGTGCAGGGAGACACATGAACACTTTTTCTCAAACACAACAAGTTAACATTTATTTTAACAATATGCACATAATGGCAACATGCCATAATACACTACAGCAACACCCTGTATGGGAAACACAGCACAGCACAGGCATAATGTGGGCGTCACAGGTGCCATCAATGACGTCTGTGACGCCCTTTAGCAGATGAACGCTGACATTGCAGCTGTGCAACATCGGCGTTCACCTGCTGAACAGCCCCCGTCAGACACTGCAGTGCATGAAACACGAGACGGACGTCGCGTCTCACGTCATCCACTGCCACCAGCACATCATGCATGCACCTGCCAGCACAAAGACAAACGGTCTCGGTGGTCTGTGTGCTGGCATGTGCATGTGATATGTTGGTGGCCGTGGATGGCGTGGTGACACTTCGGCGGCCGTCCTGTGCTTCCTCATGCAATGTTTGACGGGGGCCCACAGACACCTGTGCTGTGCTGTGTTCCCCCAAACCCTCGGCCCTACCTGGTTCCCACCCCAAACTCCCTGCCAACACCCTTTCCGCCCATGCAATTACCCCAACACGCACCTGTCCAACCTGACCCCCCAAACCCGACCCCCCCGACCCCCATTGCATACCATCCCCCTCCCCTATGTCCTGGTGGGCCACATCCTCCTCCTCAGCTCTTTCCTCCTCCACCTCAGAGTCCTGCTCCCCAACCACCAGCACGTCGTCATCGACCTCCTCCTCTTCCCTATCCTCGGACACCTCCACATCCTCTGTCTCTGGCTCCTCCACCTGGCATTCCCCCTCCTCCTCATCATCCTCCTCCGTCACCTCCACCACACCCGACTGTCGGTCACGGCGGGTGGTGGGCCGTTGAAGGCTGTGTTCAGCATCAGCCTCTTGGCCATCGTTGTCGTCTCCATCTGTGATAAACATACATACATGACGTCATGACCATGTGTGTCATAGAAGACCTGTACAGATGCAGGCAAAACACAGGCTGTTTGTTTAACGTGACAATTCCTAATGTGTGTTATTTGTGGGGACACTCACCATCTGTCTGTTCTCCCGGCCCCCTGCAGAACCGCTGCAGGTACTCAGGATGAAACTTCCTCAGTTCCCGAGCCTTCTTTCTTCCTCAGGTCCTCCACCTGTGGATATGCAAACATAGGTTAGGGACCACACATTCTGGGAAACACACGTTTTTAAACGACATACCATAAGCACATTGTGCACAACATCTGTCATTTGCCTATCCCCTGCTGTGTGTCGTGCACAGAGAGCAACGTTACACACCAGCAGCAGTTGCTGTATGGGAAATATATGATATGGCCATCACATGTGTGATGAGGTGGAAGCAATGGGGCATATTTTCAATTGTGAGGGACCACCATACACAGGACCTGCACACAACATTGTAGTGCATCAAAACCTTCCACACACCATATTGGTGTAATGGTGGGATAGCCAGAGACAGAGGGGGGAAGCGAGAGGGGGAGTGTGTGATAGTGTGAGTGACAGGGTGGGTGAGAGAGGGTAACCCATTTCCGGGAGGAACTGTTGTGTGTCATGATAATAATGGTAGGTATCGCAGACCTACTTGGGTACTGTTAAATGCACTATACTGGTCATGGTGTACATGCATCTTTCACATTTGTAACAACAGATGTTGTAATGTTGATCTTACATAGAACCTCTTTCATTCTGGGTGGTGCGGGTGGGAACCTTACGGGCCATGTTCGTGTACATCGACAATGACCTATTGCCACCTCTGCAAATGTTTTGCAGTCCATCAGTGGTGTACAACATGGACAGATGCATGTATTATTTCCACAAAATAGGTGGGATTTATCTGCTATCAGGTGGGAGCAGTCTTGGGGCTGGCAACAGGTTTGACGTGATGCAACATGCATTGCTGGGGACATGGCTCTGTTACAGACATTACAAAACTAGTTGTTGTATGTGAGGTGTTTGTGTTGTTGTTTGGACACATCCACATCTGCAGCTATGTGATCTTCAACGTACATCTATAGTGTGTGTGTGTGGAGCTCATAACCCTATGGATTGTGAATCATTTGTAACCTAGACAACATAGCTTTGGAACATATATGACAGACATACCCTCCATTACAGTCAGCTCTTTGGGCCCATGGGTGTTCTGTGTCCTACAGCACTTTTCCCAGCGAGATACATCATATAAATATAGTGTTTGGAGGGTAACCATACACAGGTATCGGGACTCCTGCAGATGGGGAGAATGGATTCAACAGCATAGGCACACAGCACCATATCCACAGGGTGTGTGAGGGCCCACTCTGATGGGCTCCCTGTACTCCTGGGGATAGGGGGATATTTATGAAACAACATTAGCAAACAGACCCATAGCACCAGGGTGATTGAGGGCCCACTCTGATGGGCTCTGTGTTGTCCTGGGGATAGGGGTGATATGTTAAACAACATTAGTAGACATTCCCAGATCTGCAGGCTGACAGAGGGCCCACTTTGAAGGGCTCTGTGTTGTCCTGGGGATAGGGGTGATGTGTTAAACAACATTAGTAGACATTCCCAGATCTGCAGGCTGACAGAGGGCCCACTTTGAAGGGCTCTGTGTTGTCCTGGGGATAGGGGTGATATGTTAAACAACATTAGTAGACATTCCCAGATCTGCAGGCTGACAGAGGGCCCACTTTGAAGGGCTCTGTGTTGTCCTGGGGATAGGGGTGATATGTTAAACAACATTAGTAGACATTCCCAGATCTGCAGGCTGACAGAGGGCCCACTTTGAAGGGCTCTCTGTTGTCCTGGGGATAGGGGTGATGTGTTAAACAACATTAGTAGACATTCCCAGATCTGCAGGCTGACAGAGGGCCCACTTTGAAGGGCTCTGTGTTGTCCTGGGGATAGGGGTGATATGTTAAACAACATTAGTAGACATTCCCAGATCTGCAGGCTGACAGAGGGCCCACTTTGAAGGGCTCTCTGTTGTCCTGGGGATAGGGGGATGTGTTCAAACACATTAGTAGACATTCCCAGATCTGCAGGCTGACAGAGGGCCCACTTTGAAGGGCTCTCTGTTGTCCTGGGGATAGGGGGATGTGTTCAAATACATTAGTAGACATTCCCAGATCTTCAGGCTGACAGAGGGCCCACTTTGAAGGGCTCTCTGTTGTCCTGGGGATAGGGGGATGTGTTCAAACACATTAGTAGACATTCCCAGATCTGCAGACTGACAGAGGGCCCACTTTGAAGGGCTCTCTGTTGTCCTGGGGATAGGGGGATGTGTTCAAACACATTAGTAGACATTCCCAGATCTGCAGGCTGACAGAGGGCCCACTTTGAAGGGCTCTCTGTTGTCCTGGGGATAGGGGGATGTGTTCAAACACATTAGTAGACATTCCCAGATCTGCAGGCTGACAGAGAGCCCACTTTGAAGGGCTCTCTGTTGTCCTGGGGATAGGGGTGATATGTTAAACAACATTAGTAGACATTCCCAGATCTGCAGGCTGACAGAGGGCCCACTTTGAAGGGCTATCTGTAGTCCTAGGGATAGAGGGGATGTGTTACAACACATAAGGTGACATTACCTGATCTGCAGGGTGATTGTGCCTCGAGTTTGATGGAATGTGTGCACTGCTGTTATGGGGGATCTGTCACACCACATGCTCTGGAGAACCCCATCTCTGCAGGGTGATTGAGGGCCCACTCAGGGCTCCTGGGAATAGGGGAGTAACCTCTAACCCGATTGGCACATATACCCATAGTTCCATGGTGTCTGACAGACCATGTGATGGTGTTTTCTCAGGTCCTAATGATTGGGCATATGTGTCACCCTGCAGATGCAGACCCCAGCATCATCACATGAGGTTTGCAGAGCCTCCTTAGCAAGATCTATATCATGGCTGGTTTACAGTATGTTTTTGCACATCAACAGAAGCAGATCCCAGGACTACAGGATGGCATCATGCCCTATGTGACCACGTCCGCCAACACCTGCGTACATGGAAAACTACTCAGCTGTGATACATAAGGATATGCACATGTGGCTTTAGCTGCTGAACTTGAATGATGTATGCCACCTACGCACAGCAGCATGGACAGCTGCAATTAGGGTTGACAACTGGCTCCAGATACGCACGACATACTTGTTCCAGTCGTGTGTTTACCCCATTGCATGCAGGGATTTGTAGTCTTGCTTTTCTTATGGAGTGGAATGGACGAAGAGCTACATGTCCCTGTATGCAATGGGGTCAACACAGGACTGGATCAAGCCTGTTGGACGCATCTGGAGGCAGTTGGCAACCATAGCTGCAATCAGCCATGTGTTTGTATATGGCTATTTAGACATGCTGCCATACACTTACCTCACGTTTGTTTTCAGCCACACGGTTGAAGCGTCTGGTGATGCGTTCCCACGCCCTAAGCACCTTTCTGGTGTCCCTTCCCCTGGAGGCCCCTGGGAACAGCTTTTGTTGCTTTGGCCCAATCAATATTGCCAGGTGGCGCAACTCTCTCCGGCTAAATGCAGGCTTCCTGGTGCGGGTCGCCATTTTCTTGTCTGCACGTGGAAGGGCCGTGACGCACACAACTCAACTTCCGCATTTGCGCACATCCTGTGACACACCTGCGCGGCGCATGGCTACGCGCACGCGATAGGCGCACAACAGCCTTCCGCATGGCTGCGTGCCAGGGATATGGACATTGTGAATGCACAGCTTGCCGACACACTGTGTACTGTGTGCACAACGGTATGTGTACTGACCTCTGCAGCCACACATACCACCGATGTATCTCTCATATTCAAAAATACAATTTGATTATTCAGGTTTATTGTTGTTTACACAGTGTGGCCTTGAACCTATGGACACATCTTCACTGATTGCTAGTGCATTGTCGGATGAGGTGTGCTATGTGTGTCACATAGCAGTTATTGGCATGACACCTCTGAAAAGGGGTGATGACAAACCATCAGCGTTGTCAAACAGACCCCAGGGAATTTTGGTGTTGTGTGTGCCTCTGTAGTATGTTCAGTCGTGTATATCGATGTTTCCCTTACAGGGATGTGGTGTTGGCCATGGTGGGATGGGGTAGGCTCCATATTTGAGCATTGCACATGCACAATATTTTGCGTGCAGACCATTAGGAGGTGATGTAGGTGGTCATGATACCGTATTGCACGTTATTGTTTACTACGTGTGCTGTCATACAGTGCTGGTGGCAGATATGTAGCACATAGGTTAATGGTTATTAGATGGACTGTTAAACCTGGGCGCATGTGTTCCATAATCCAGAGGGACTGTTGATTAGGTGTGTCCGTCAGCGCACATTATTCTTCAGCAATGGAAATCTCTACACAGTGTTTTCAATGTACATTGCTACAGCGTGCTGCATATATCTTCTTACGGTGCAACTGTGTTACTTGCATCAGTTTCCTTTCCACATGACATATGTACTGGCAGGAGCAACACCCATACGTCATGTGGAGTGAAGCATTATTCCTACTGTATCAATGTACCCGTGATTACCGGAGCACACAGTCTGCATGTTTTCTACCTTACCCAGCCAGACATCTGTGGACAGCTATAGAGCTGTCTCCCACATCACACAGCCTATGGAGTCAGTGGATGTGTGTTCCTGTCCACAGCACAGTAATGTGGGGTTGCACACAAAGAAAGATGTGTTAATGGACATTGGTGGTGGCAGCTCTAAACTCCTCACAGTGCTGTAAGCCTCAGGTGCCCCATAAGGCACCTTATAGAGCTGAATATGGTTAGAGCATTGTGATGGTTCGGCTGTTGGACGTAATACATGACATTACAGACATACTAGGCCAGGCATCTCCCATGTAACGTGTATAATAGTTATCTGCATGTAAATATGACCTGATCTATGTCTGGGCAGTGTGGCCCAGGTAAACAGCACTGATGTGGACTAACACAGTATATACAGCAATGTGTCAAACTAAAAATGTTTGCTGGTTAACTACACTAGGGATTTGAACCAACAATCTTTGGCTTCACAGGCATTGCATTCACCACTGGGCTACAGCTCTATATGTGCAAAATTAGGTATGCCTATCTACCATATGAGGTATGCATGATGTGTGTTGCGCTTAACAGGATAGAGGTACTCCACTCATACCCATAATGCACTGCCCATGCAAAGCAGCAGTCTACACCATTTCAAAAGGTGGGGTGTGCACCCCCACAACACCTGGGCCTAGTGCTGTGTACAGACCTTCTGCGTTGCTGCTACAGAGTGGCTACAGATCATCTCAGTGTGGGTGGCCTGTGCTCACCGTGAGGGTGAGGTGTTGTGCACATCACCTCTACTTGCTGAAAGGACTATACTTCATGTTGCATGTGTGCCAATGTTTGATGGGTTTTTCCATCACACACACTCCTATGGTAAACCTCTGTCCATCTGTGTAATCCAGCCACATCTGGACCCGGTGGACTTGGGTGGCCATGGAATAGTGCATATCCTGTGTGTGTGTGACATTGCCACATGATATATGTGTGAGTGATGGTGCTTTATGGACACCTAGGCAGAGTGTGACAGGCCACTGAACCTACCCTCTGCACCTAATGATCCACCTGAAAACCAATCCACATTCTCTATCCATGCAATGGTGGGAGGGAAACACAGGCCCATCACCCTCTGTCCACCTGCTGTTGGAGTGAGCAACAGAGCACCTTCTATGGTTCTGTACACATACACACTTTAAACACAGACACCCACTAGGCCTTGAATATCCCGCCACTGCAACACCATCTCACATTTCCCACCAACGCACACAGTGGGTCACCAGCTGCATAACCCTGCCAGGTGTCCCAGACATACACACACTAACTGCAGACAGTCTGCTAGCCAGTCCACTGTGCATGCTACGGCAGGACATGTGTGCACCCATGACTAGGATGGGAGCACACCCACCGGACAGTTAACTCAGTGATTGGGCCCCAGACCGACAGAGGGCATATACATCACATGAGCAAACCAATGTATGCTGCAATGGCGGAACCTAGCCATGCCATGGTCACTGCTGGGTCAGGGAGAGATTGACCTCAGAGCAAGACATGCTGTGGACATCATGTCTGTGCAGGTGGTGGACACGCAGTACAATGTCCCAGACATTTCCCTGTGCCCAGTGCAGTTGCATCCTGCTCATGGCACCCTATATGACTTTGACCCACAGTGCCTTGCTCCTCATTATGCACATTGGCAGAACAATAATAGCACCGTACTATCAGCTTGTCCTGCAGATAGTTTGGACAAGCACCATACACTGCATAGACAAACACACACACACACACACACCCCCCACACCTATGGCAGCAAAGAGAATCTGAGGAGGTGTTTGGCAGCCCTGGCAAACACGCAATTACTGGGCACAGTGCAGGCATGCCTATGTTCATCCAAAACATTGCTGTCGTGCTTCAGGGTGCTGAACTCTGTCTGACACATGACCTTACGCACATTCCACAGACATCAGAGAGATTTGGCTGATACAACTCATTGAGCCAATTGTGGTTAACATTACCATTTCTATGTGCCAGGAATCATTACAGCCTTGCCATATCTGTGTAAGGTATACACGTGATTAATGTGGCAATGCTAATGTATGCAGATGCTAATATTGGGATATACACACAGGGCCCAAAGTCAAGCCTCTGAATTTGACGTTGGATGAGTGAGCCTGCAGGGGAAGGAGTTTCCACCCCTGTTGGCTGCTGCTTTAGGCCCGAGGTTACCAAATACAGTCCTGGTGGGCCTAGCACTGTTCAGGTTTTCAGGACGTCCCTGATGAATATGCCTCTGCTACCTCTGCATACCATGGGGCCATGACCTGCAATTGCAGAACACACATCTTTCTTCGAGACTGCATCCAACCTGAGGGATTATTTGACCTCCAGAAATGCATTTGGGGGACTCAGCTGTAGGAAATACATATGTTTATGTGGGGCTTGTAATGTCAGGAAAGATATGAGTGTGTCACCCACACTTATGTCCTCCACATTAAGGGAGTCAGTCATTAGTATCATGTGTTATTCAAAGTGTAAAATGTGGGTACTGGTATGGCAGGTGCCCCAGCTGGGCTTTGAACCGGTGACTTTCTGCTCCATAGGGCACTGGCTGCATCCGCTGCAACAACATCTTAGCAACTCAACAGTGTGTTCCGTGGGGTATCCATGGCTGTTTGTCAGACAGGGACTGGCTTTTGGGTTGCAATGACCCACTTGATGGGGATGGACCATCACCTGTTGTGAGCAGCACACAAAGGCCCCTCCACCACCAGACACCCTATGGCAACATGCTATTCGGAAACATTGCTGTTTACATTGCACTGGTATCTTTATTGGGGCAGCATGGAACGTGACTGGTGTTAGGCCCTCCAGGGCTGCCTTTGGGAGACTGTGCTCTAAGTACCACACTTTTATGTTGTTTGTGTTCATTGTTATTGGATATATAAAATTGCGGCATGTCCCTGTTCCCAGGAATACCAGGCAGTCTTCACTGCCATGTTTTCTTCAGGTGTAAAATAAGGGAATTGTGTTGGATGATGGCACAACTGGGATTTGAACCTGTGACCCTCTGGTCCTACAGGGAATGCCTGTGTCCACTGCACCACAATGTGCCCACTGAAACAGTGCCATCCCTGGAGATAGGAAACAATGCAGGACTAGTCACAGACCCTGCTCTGCATTACTGTAATCTGCCCTCATTTAACTTGTATGGGGCAAAAAGGGAAGATTACTCTCAGATATGATCTTGGCAAAATGCCATAAACCCATAACCATACTGACCAACAATGACATCAATGGACACCATTACAAATCATTCTCAGGAAAGCTCCAATAAGAGGGAATGCTTTCTGAAAGGGTCAACAGAGCGTAGACCCTTCAAAGATACATTTATTTTTTGGGGGTCATTTCTGGAAGTGCTTTTTATTGTTGACCATTGATATCACTGTTGCACAGCTGTATTATGATTTTTAATCATTTTCTTGTGCTCATTTTCACGTCTTATTTGATATTTTGTTCCGTGCACATGTATCACACTGCTCACGTTTTGCGGGTTTCCCCAGTTTTCCTGTACATTGCTGACGGAAATGGTTTCTCTTCCCTTTAGATGCCCTCTACCGCGAGTGCTTCACTCGCGCTATTTTTCACCAGGAAATTCGGGCCCGCTACTGTGCGTGGAGCCTCTCCCCTCCCACTCTCCACCCATTGACCCCGTCCCTCCGCCCCTCCGGGGCCTTCCTCCGCCCTCCTTTAGCCGTACCACGCCTCTATCGGACATTTGCGGGCCCGCACTTGTACGGGGCCCGTTAGTGTGCCGCGCACCTTTGCGGGGGTGACACGCACATGTGCGGGGCGTTTAAATGCGTTTATTAGCGTTTCAGTGCCGCGTTTCCGTGCGCTATTTTGCGGCACGCACATTTGCGGTTTTTAGTAAACATGCCCCATAGTGTCCAATCTGCGAGAATGAGGAGAGAGAGTGAGAGGAGTCTCCCATAGATCACTCATGTGTTCATAAAGAATCTCATGAATTGGTAAGGTGACTGCCTCTTTAGGAGCCTTAGAATAGCCTAAAATATCCAATTTTTTTGCTCCAGGCTCTGATTCAGAGGTTACTGAAATAGAAAGTCCTTTAGCTACTTCTCTTATGAAGTCTTGAAAGGACAAGTCCTCTGGAGGAGACATTCTTCTTTTTGGAGAAGAAAGCTCTTCAGGAAGGGCTATGGATACTTCAGGAGACTCGTCTGATGTATCAGAATCATCAGAGGAATCAAAGTATCGCCTGTCAGGGTGCTCTTCCAACGCTCGATACGCGTATCGAGCAGTATCAACATCGGGCGTCCCCGGTACCGGATCAGTACCGATAAGCAGCCTAGGACAAGGAACCGCAGCAGCCGGTATCCTGGTCGATGTCGATGTAGTCGGTACCGGTATTGGCGCTGGTGCCGGTACCAGAGCCGATACCGATAACGGAGTTTGTTTCGGTACCAGCGGCGTCGCAGCTAGAATGAAGGCCAGAATAGCCCGCTGCATGGACAGAACATTCTGATCCATCGACGCCATGAATGCCTGGAATTCGGTACCGGGAGATTGTGCCGGTACCCCAGAGCATTCTAACAGGTGATCGGTCGAGGCTGTGCCATCAATGTCAACCTGTAACCCCATAGGAGGAGCTTTGGAAGCCGGAGCTTCCCGCCGGGGTTGTTTTGCTGGTGCAGGATCCTCGAGGGCAAGCCCGGAGGCATCGAGATGCTTAGAGGGAGATCTACCCTTCGAGGACCTGCTAGATTTATGTTTGGTTACCTGAGATCCATCAGGAGAAGAAGACCTGGAAGATGTCGATACTACCGACGCTGCATCAGCGGGAAACAGCACATGGAGCTTAGCTGCTCGGTTCTGTAAACCCCGTTTAGACATTAGAGAGCAGGAGGGACAATCCGGAATGGAGTGTTCAGGACCCAAACATTTAAGACACCATTCATGGGTATCTGTAACAGAAATAGTACCGCTACACTTAGTGCATTTCTTGAACCCGGAGGCTGGTTTTTCCATGAGGAAAATTTTCTTGTAGGCCCTGAGGCCCAAGAGGAAAAATACACTAAGGGGCATGTTTACTAAAGTCCGCAAATCTGCGCGGCGCAAAATAGCGCACGGCAACGTGGCATTGAAACGCGCAGAAACACGTTTAAACGCCCTGCACACGTGCTTGTCACCCCCGCACAGGTACGCGGTTCAGTAACGGGCCCCGTACAAGTGCGGGCCCGCAAATGTCCGATAGAGGCGTGGAACGGCTAAAGGAGGGCGGAGGAAGGCTCCGGAGGGGCGGAGGGACGGGGTCAATGGGTGGAGAGTGGGAGGGGAGAGGCTCCCCGCACAGTATCGGGCCCGAATTTACATGTAAAAAATAGCGCGAGTGAAACACTCGCGGTAGAGGGCATATAAAGGGAAGAGAAACCATTTACGTCAGCAATGTACAGCAAAACCGGGGAAACATGCAAAACGTCAGCAGTGTGATACATGTGCACAGCACAAAACTGCAATGAAAAAGAGGAAATTACCACAACAAAAGCATTAAAATAGTAAATCAGCTGGGGAACAGGTATAGTAATGCGCAAAAGTTAAAAACACACCCAGCAGAGCTCCAAAAAAATAAAATAACAGTTGTTTGGAAAGGGGCACGGAGCGGAGACACCTCCAAAAACGTCTCCGTGTATTGGACCCCTCCTGGGAGTGTTACCTATGGTTGTCCATCAATAGCACTGTTGCCCAGCATGGGAATATGCTATCCCCCTCTGTTCGGACGTCATACCCGTGTTATATTTGCACGTTTGTCACCAGACAGGGTGAAGGAGCTCACAGTAATAATGTGCAGAGCAGGTTTTGGAACCCCACCCTGCCAGGTCTACTATCTCCAGGGACTGCACTGTCTCTGTGGCCACAGTGTGGTGCAGTGGACAGAGCCAGTACCTCTAGGACCAGAGGGTCACACGTTCAAATCCCAGCTGTGGCACATGCCAGCACAATCCCAATATTTAACCCACCACTAAACACAGATAGCAGAGACACCCCTTTATTGCACAGAACAAAAGCATGTTGCAAACACCCATATTTTACCCTACACCACACACACACCAGCACAATGTGCATCACCAACAGCCGCGTCCCCCAAATGCAGTCCTGTAGTGCCACAACTGTAGGGGCTAAGGACACATAGGTAGAGGTTAAGTAGGTAGAGGTTATGTACGACTGATGTGCCTGTACATGCCTTCACCCCACGTGCCAAGGGCCAATTGTGTCCCTGGTCATGATCACGTAATGGGTGGCCCACATTCCACAAAAACCTTGCTAAAGAACAACAGCTAGACCGCTATACCATGTGAGCCAAATACAGTCCTGGGGTTCCACTACGCAATCAGGTCATATCCCTTTGCAAGGATAAGGACATGCCAGCATGTTGGCGGAAGGGTTCAGATGGTGGAGGGGGCAGTGGCTGCTAGCCACAGAGGACAGTGGCCAGGCCATGTGCAGGCTGGCACCGTCCACTGCAACAGACAGGCCCTGTCGGATGTACAGTCATGGACCACCCAGGGATTGCAGCCAATCAGTGGCTACACGGTGGTGCAGTGCACACAGACAGTGTGTGCAAGAACAGAGGGTCACAAGTTCAGAGCCCAGCTGCAGCTACCGCCAACCCTGTCCACATATTCACCCCACAGCTACACCATGGTAGTAAGGACAAACCTTTATTGCTGAGAACATAGGCATGGTCAATACGCCTATCTTTTACCACACCAAACACAGACACCATAAACAGGCACATTATCTCCAGCAGAGTCTCCCAAATGCAGTCCTGGAGGGCCAAACACCATTCAGGTTCCATGCTTCCCCTAAGACAGATGCCTGTGCTGCAGATGTCTGCACCACCCCCATGCTATGCAACTGTAGCCCATGCATATTCATAGGGGACAGCATGAAGGCCCGAACAGTGTCTGGAACACCAGGACTGGAGTAGGGACACTCTGCCGTAAAGCAAGAGGCAACAGGTCCAGACGCACCCACACCCACAGGCCACATTGGAAAAGCCCCCTGGGGGGGCATCTCCCAGATCTAGCTCCTGCGTACCCTAGCAATGCCACCCTATACCTGGGTACACGGTACACAGACCACAAACGTTTGATGTGGGTACTGGCAGGTAGACAGTCCTACGCTCAGCACTGTTTGCTCCTTGTGCTGCAGCAGAACAAGCTGTCGGCTGTCTGTGGTGCGTGCCCCAGGTCTGGCCCCTGACAGTATTTACCACCCTGGGGAGTGACACGCAGCAGTACTGTGTACCATATCCATGCCTGTACCCTTCCCAGGACTGGTGTGGTGGGCACGTCAACTGACTCCCCCAATAGTAACACAATGCTGGCATAGGTGAGGGGGGGGGTGTCTGTCTATACAGTGTGTGTTGGCTACAAACACCCTCCACAGGCCACACTGCCAGCACTGTTGCCAGTATTGGCCTGACAATGTGCATAATGAGCAGCAAGGTACCATGGGTATAGCTCAGACAGGGTGTGCTGGCCAGGATGCATCTGCACAGGGCATGGGGCACTGGCTGGGACATTGTAATGCCCAGCCACCACCTACACAGACAGGGTGACCTCTGTATGTGCTGCTGGTGGATCACTCTCACCCTGAGCGTGCAGTGATGACAGCATGGCTAGGCACCCCCATAGTGCTGTATAGCATTTTTCTCCTGTGATATATATGGGTGTCCTGTTGGGGCCTCTTCATGGACTGATCTGCCTGTGTGTGCTGCCACCCCAGTTTGGGGTGCATGCAATCCCATCAGGACTATCCAGCAGACTCTGCACAGCTGGTATGTGTCCTGATGGAGCTCCTTGCAGGGTGCAGCAGCTGATGGCCTGCTGCAGGAGAATATCAGATAGTGCTGGGGTGCACCCCTGAATATCCAGGCCTACTGTCTGTCTGATAGTGTGTTTTGGATGTGTGTGGAGCTGCTTGGACTGCCCTGTAGGGTGTCTGTCCCCCAGCAGGACAGGGGTTGAATGGCCCACTCTACTGCCATTAGTGCAAGGGGGGGGGGGGGGGGAAGGATGGGGATCTGTTGATGGGAGACCCTTTTTGTCATGGGGGGGGGGTGTGGGTACATTGCCCACCTATGGGTCGAGGAGGGGGGGGGGGGAAACCACCAACTAAAACAGAAGGGGTATCCATGATGAGTTTGCAACACCTTCTTATCACACAGGTTAATACTGATTTTGAGCTCTGGCATGGCCTCATTCAGCCATGGCCGTTGATGTGGACCTGGTCCTGGGCGCCACCACCCACCCTCAGGGTGAGCACATTACCTGCACAATGTGACGGTGTGTAGCTACCCCTCGCCGGCAGTCCTCACGCTCAGGCCCCCCACCAGGCCGAGGTTCTGTGTGGGTGGACACGGACAGTTCCCCCTACCATGCCGTGTAGCTTTTGGGGTGCAGTCCCCATCTTGTGTGCATCTGTGGGCAGCTGATTTGCATGTGCATTGCATCATGGGTACGGGTGGCCTACCCCGTCCTGTCTACAGCAGCAGACTGTCTGTGGGGTGACGTGCAGGCTCTCTGCAGCCACACAGGCGCTTACTCAGAGCTATAGTGCCGTAGCCCAATGGTTCCGTCACTGCCTTTATAGCAGGAGGTCATGGGTTCAAGTCCACAGAGGGGTTCTGTGATAGGGTTGTCCAGAGCATTGTACTTTTTTACTGGACATATGTTTATGGCATCAAACACACCCTTGCCATACTGTACCCATAAGGGTGCCTCTGAGGGTGCATTATAGGGCGCCCTATAGGCCACCTTATGGTTGCCATCCATATTGCGTGCACTATACATTATCCTGTGGCGCAGCATACATGGTGCCCTATAGGGGACTTGCTAGGGTGCCTTTGCGGACTGTGCACTGTAACATGTGCCTTACGGGCCTCCATATATTAACACGCTGTTAGAGCGGGTATACTGGTAGTGGGTAATAAAAAAAAACTATAAGGCCTCCTACAGCACACCTCACCATAATACTTACTGCCACAGCCAACCTTGCTCACTGGGCACTGTGAGGGGTTGAACCCCTGACCTCTGCACCATTGGTCAGTATCCCAACCATTGTGCTAAGGCTCTGTTACTGTTTGCTGTGCACATCAGTGCGCCACCTATGCCGCCCACTATCGGACTGCCCCCTCATACATCAGCGCGCTGCCCTCTGCCCCCCAAACCTAACAGTGCGCCGCCCCCTGCCGCCCCCAATGAACGGTGCGCCGACTCATGCCGTTAAAAATAAACCGTGCGCCGCCTTCTGCCGCCCAAAATTACTATACCTCCCACAACACTTTTTCCCACTACATTTGATGCCACAGCTGGCCTCTTCCATTGAGCACAATGGGGTGTTGAACCCATGGCCCCTGCACCATGGGTCAGTGTCTTCACCATTGTACTACGGCTCAGTTGTTTTCTATACCCGGCAGCGCGCCACTTTGCCTTTTGGCGCGCTAATGTCGACCCCGCACATTACCGTGACGCGCACACGTCCGGTTGCTTACTCCCGGTTTTTTTCTTTTGGCAGCCTGATCCGCCCACTC
The DNA here is from genome assembly GCA_033557465.1 of Ichthyophis bannanicus. Lineage (NCBI taxonomy): Eukaryota > Metazoa > Chordata > Amphibia > Gymnophiona > Ichthyophiidae > Ichthyophis > Ichthyophis bannanicus. The sequence goes on along the minus strand of CM066033.1, from coordinate 294,246,025 downwards.
CTTATATGGCACAGGTACACTACCGCGGCCCCGCACGATAAGAATGTTTAGTAAACATGCCCCTAAGTGAAGAAAATATAGATTTTTTTTTTTTTTTTGAAAGAAAGAAAGAGAAAAAAGACCGGCGGTACCGGTCCGGAGTCGGGGAGGCAGACACGCGACCAAAGAAATAAAATAAAATAAAGAACTTCTTCAGCGGTGACAGGGCTCGACCTGCTGGCTCCGCGGCAAAGAAGAACTGAGGAGAGATGGTTAGGAAAGGCGGGAAGGCAGCGCGCAGACGCTGTGGGATGCTCCCAAAAGCTTTCCTTTTTGGGAAGCTGGGGAGCGTTCCCGCGCAGGCTCCGTCAGTACCGACGTACCCATATGTGAAGACTCATTCCTGCTTGTTCCTGGAGATAAGAGAAATAACAACTATCAATAAGACAGTTTTTCCCTGTACTAGCATGTATCATCTTACCTTTCAGAGACTTACTGCATAGTCAGTCTCCTTCAACTCTGTCTTACCTCCCTCTTACTACAGCATTCGGTTTGTAAGAGTGGCTCTATTACACTGGTAAGCCCCTATGGTCCTCTACCTATTCCACAGGGGGATTCTCCCTTCCAGAGTTGTCTCTCCCTGGTATTACCTTAGGGCAGCTCATCAGACAATGGGAAGTCTTACCACTCCTATTATGTCTGTTGTTTCTTTTTCCTAATCTAAAAAAAAAAAAAAAAAGAAAAGAAAATTTTTTCCGCTGCCCTGGTAGTTGCTGCAGATGCAGCAATTCCTAGTGGTTAAGCCACTGGTTCTGTTCACCACACAACCAGGGTTTCTCCTCCACTAGCAATCCTTCTAGCCTCAGTGCTAAACCCCAAACAGGTTATCAACCTTGTTTGGAAACCCTATTATCACAGACTGGTTGGTTAACTTCTATTCTTCGCCCCCTTGTCCTTGGCAGAATAGTTTAAGTTACCCATTGGCTTTAAACAGCCAGTTTTTTCTTCTAACCAACCTGCAGCATGCTCTCTGCAACTCTACAGAGTAGCTTTGCACTATGGGCCCTTGCTAGAGAGCATTAATATCTTGCCTAGCAGATAACCCCAGATGGTTAGGAGGGGTTCCCCCAGTCATGTTCTCAGGACTGGTAGGTGTTCCCTACCCTTACCATCTCATCTAAAATCTCTTTTGAGACATAAGACACAGGCCTTTCATCACGTGAAAACCTAAAGAATGGCCAATTCCCTGGCTTGGCCCATATCTCCTTTGGACTTCTCGCCAGAGATAGTTTTCTTTCAGTGGCAGCTCAAGGACGCCTGATACCCATCTTGCCCTTATAGGCGGGTCACTATGGTATCTTATTCCACTGGCGCCATCTATCCATTCACCATACTGCAGTTCTGGAGCGATCTGGACTTGCTGCCTGCAGACTGAAGTTATCCTCTGCATTTTTCACGTAGGCCATCCTGGTTATTCAAGAGCTCGAATTCTCAAAGGAATCTAGACTCCTTCTTGTCAGGGAGACCATTCCTCTGACTCTGTCAGTCATAACCAGGAAAAGAAGATTCTCTATCCATCTATTCAAGCAGGTATCACCCTTCTTGCTATTAGATGAATCTTTCTCTCTCCCCATATTCTCTCTCCTGCCCAATCGGGGCAGTGGGAGACAAAAGCCAGGCAGCCCGACCACCTCAAAAGCGGCGTCCCTGCTCCGAGGGAGCCGCTTTCTGCCTGCCCACCCCCAGCTGAACTCCTGCCCAATCGAGGCAGTGGGAGACAGAAGCCAGGCAGCCCGACCACCTCAAAAGCGGCATCCCTGCTCCGAGGGAGCCGCTTTCTGCCTGCCCGCCCCCAGCTGAACTCCTGCCCAATCGGGGCAGTGGGAGACAGAAGCCAGGCAGCCCGAACACCTTAAAAGCGGCGTCCCTGCTCCGAGGGAGCCGCTTTCTGCCTGCCCGCCCCCAGCTGAACTCCTGCCCAATCGGGGCAGTGGGAGACAGAAGTCAGGCAGCCCGACCACCTCAAAAGCGGCGTCCCTGCTCCAAGGGAGCCGCTTTCTGCCTGCCCGCCCCCAGCTGAACTCCTGCCCAATCTGGGCAGTGGGAGACAGAAGCCAGGCAGCCCGAACACCTTAAAAGCGGCGTCCCTGCTCCGAGGGAGCCGCTTTCTGCCTGCCCGCCCCCAGCTGAACTCCTGCCCAATCGGGGCAGTGGGGGACAGAAGCCAAGCAGCCCGAACACCTTAAAAGTGGCGTCCCTGCTCCGAGGGAGCCGCTTTCTGCCTGCCTGCCCCCAGCTGAACTCCTGCCCAATCGGGGCAGTGGGAGACAGAAGCCAGGCAGCCCGACAGCAATGGATCTGGTACAGATCATACAAGAACCCACCCATGAAAAAGGCAATACACTAGACCTCATATTCCTCAACTCCACAACCACCGCCTCAGGAAAGATCCCACAGATCTCGCCCGTACCTTGGTCTGACCACCACCTCGTCACCATATCCTACACCTACCAACATAAGAACAACAATGATAATGGACCCCACGTAAGACGCTTTAAACCATTTAACAAAGAAGACTTCCTGGAACAAACTCTACCCAAATTACAAATGAACTCCAGTGACATCAATGACCTCATACACAACTGGAATACTACGATCTCCACAGCATCTGAAGCATCAACAAACAAAGCCATCACCAGACCCCCTTCCTCAAAGGCCAGATGGTATACTCCCGGTCTCCGAAAGCTAAAAACAAAACTCAGAAGAACTGAAAGAAAATGGAGAAAAGGCAATGACGAAAATGACAAAATGAAATACCTACATGAACTCAACGCATATCACTATGAGACTGACAAAGCTAAGAAAATCTACCACATGAAAATCATCAATACCTCCATAAACAAACCTCGTGAACTCTTTCAAATAATCAAAAAACTGACAAAAGTGCCTCATAACTCTGACCAATTACCGCAGATTCCACCAGAGCTACTTGCCCGTCAATACAAACAACTACAACGACCACAAAACCCACAGCCAAATCCACAGACAACTGCAGAGAACCTCCACCCCAACTTGCACAGTGACTGGACCACCTTCAAAGAAACATCAACAGACGAAATCTCCACCACCATCTCCTGCCTCCACACCACCACCTCCCCGCTGGACCCATGCCCCACTGACTGGATAAAGAAATCAAAAGACGAACTGAGCACGCCATTAGCCCATATCGTCAATGAATCTTTCTCCAGAGGACACATGCCAGACGCCCTCAAAACTACGATCATCTGACCTTCCTTGAAAAAGCAAAACCTGGATCCTCTAGACCCAGCATCCTACAGACCCATAGCTAGCCTACCTTTCACTGCCAAAATAATAGAGAAGATCGTCCAGCAGCAGCTTCAGGAACACCTGGATATTAACAACATACTGGACCCACAACAACACGGCTTCTGCCCTCTACATGGAGTTGAGACCCTCATGACCACACTGATGAACACCCTCCTCACAGGAATTCAAGAAAAACACTCTGGATATGCCATGATCTTCCTTGATATATCTGCAGCCTTTGACACCATCTCCCACAACATCCTCATACACAGACTACAGACTATTGGGATCAAGGACACTGTACTGAAGTGGTTTCAATCCTACCTAACCAACAGACAGCAACTAATCCGCACCAGCACCTCAACCTCCCCCCATTCCAACAACACCAGGGAGTACCTCAAGGATCCACACTGTCAGCCATGCTCTTCAATATCTACCTCCAGCCACTCTGCACAGTCATACGCACTCACAACATCAGCTTCCACATATATGCTGATGATATCATGCTCTACGCCCCCATTACGACCACAAGCCCAGCAAACTCCAACCTCTCAGCGTGCTTCACAGCCGTGTCTGACTGGTTACAAGCAAACAACCTATCCATCAATATAAAGAAAACTGAAGCTCTCATAGTAACAAAGGACCCAGACTTCACACCACCTACACACCTCAACATAGGAACAACAAGCATCAAAATACAACCGCAGATAAGATACCTGGGCATTATTATTGACCAAGCCCTCACCTTAAAGCAACAGATCACAAAAACCTCCAGAACTATATTCCACAAGGCAAGAACAGTGCAGCATCTCAGACCTCTTTTAGAACATAAAGATTTCCGAACCGTGATGCAAGCCATGACACTCCCACATCTGGACTACTGCAACATAATCTACCATGGCCTCCCAGCCACACAGACCAACCCCCTCCGAACAGCATTGAAAACCACTGCGAGAATCATTCAGAGGGCAAAGAAAACCGACCACATCACCCCAATTCTGAAAGAACTACACATTCTTCCCCTTGAAGCAAGGACTAAATACAAAGCCATCCTGCTCACCCACAAAGCCATCCATCAAACACAGAACACCCAGCTTCGCGCCCTACTGGCCCGCCCAGCTCACGGCAGAACTACTAGACAAGCCTCCAGCGTTTCCCTTACCGTCCCTCACAAAAGAACCAAATGCTCGCAACGGACCTGCAATCGAGCCTTTGAACTTTACGCTCCATCCTTATGGAACTCACTACCGAGCTGTCTCAGAAACAATACCAACCTACCATCTTTCAGAAAACAGCTAAAAACCATTCTTTTCCAGGAATGCTTCAACACGAATCCCACCGAAAAACCCACAAACCCCTGATCCCGCCCACAACGAACCTCTGACTCAAAGCTATACTAACCTGTCTATGTCTAAAGTCTGTCCTATCCCAAAATCATTAATGTTGCCTCCTCGGTGTTGGCCCTACCCTCGTACTTAATCTCCCCACCCCTATATGTAACACCACTTTGACCCGGTGAAAAGCGGTATATAAATGCAGCTAAATAAATAAATAAAATAAATATTCCTAGGGGGATCTAGTTATATAGGCATCTCTCCATCCACATACCTGGAGACATGTGTCTATATGCCTACATATTTATATATATATATATATATATATATATATATATATATATATATATATATATATATATATATATCTGTGTATCTTCTGCCCATGTATATCTCTCTCTCTATATATGCATATATACCCTATATGTGTATATATTTAGGAATATATATATATAGCTACATACATATATATATATATATATATATATATCTGTTGAGATATATCTTTTAGGTAGATATGTATAATTAGCAAACTTTTTTCTTACCATAACCTTTCAGGGTTAGGTACCTCTGAGGCTCTTCATGTACCTTTTTTCTTTCCTAATTGACCCCATTTAGGAAAGACATTGCGGAACTTCAGTTAATCTAAAGCTTAACGCTTCCTAAGTCTGTCCTTACTTTCTTATCAGATACAGGGGTCTCCATACCCTTTCTCTCCTACATGGACTAATTCCAGTGCCAGTCCAGATGGGTCAGACTCATTTTCCTTTTGGTCCTAGGATTGTACTGTTCTTGGGCCAAAAGAGCTTAAGCTTTGTCTAATAGTACCTTCTGCGTTTTCCGCTGAAGCCCTACACCTTTATACTACCCCAGTTTTCCCTGGGGCTATTTCTCACCCTGAAGGATTATGGCCTCCACTTGTTCTTTCTACAGTTATTACCTCTACTTCTCAGTGAGGTACTCCTTGAGGATCTTCTACTGACTCTTCTAACAGATCCATATGAACCTCAATAGACTTTTTACAATGCCACCAAGGGAGGCCCATATTAGAATATTGCACTCAATATTTTACTACTAAATACTACTAAATTTTACTGGAGTGGAGAAGTGGCCTAGTGGTTGGGGCAAGGTACTTCAGGCCGGAAGGTCAGGGGTTCTAATCCCACTAGAGGACAGCAACCTTGGGCTGGAAGGACTAGGGTTTCTAGTCCCACAGGTGCTCCTTGTGGTCTTGGGCAAGCCACTTAACCCTCCATGGCCCATGTTCCCTATAAAATAGTTATCTCCAAGTTATAATGCCCTGTTCAATGTAATTTCAGTTTGTTCAATGTAAACTGCACTGATGCAGAATAGCATGGTATATAAGAGAATGTAAATAAATAAGACCCAAGTTTAAACTCCTGTTACAATGTAAGCACAGAACAGGCTCCTGACTCTGCACCCTTGTTGTATGTAAACCGCACTGATAACAAATAGCGCGGTATATAAAAGTTGTTAAATAAATAAATAAATGCCCTCTATACAGAATCTTTCTCTATAGAAGTCCTGTTCTAGTCCAGCTGTTCCACAGCACCTTTTCTGTAATTCAACTCCTACCCTCCATCCCCAGGATGCCTGAGGTTCTGAGGAGTAGAATGTCTCTTTCTAGATTCGCAACATGCTAGGACTCCCTCTGGGCATCTCAGCTTGGGAGTCCCCATATGTGAAGACTCATTCCTGCTTGTTCCTTGAGATAGCACAGTTACTTACCTGTAACAGGTGATCTCTGGGAACAGCAGGAATAAGTCTTCACAACCCACCCACCTCCCCTAGGAGTTGCATTTTTCTCTATCTCTATCTTTCCCTTCCTTGCTCTCTCTCTCTCTTTGCCTCAGCTTTAAAACTTAACTGAGGAGAGGCAGTTGGGAAAGGCGGGAAGGCAGCACGCAGGCGTGTTGGGATGCTTCCAAAAGCGTTTTGATTGGACGCTGGGGAGCGTTCCCGCGCAGACTCCGTCGGTACCGACGTACCCATATGTGAAGACTTATTCCTGCTGTTCCCAGAGATCACCTGTTACAGGTAATTAACTGTGCTATCGTGTAACCATCGTTTAGGTTGTTATTGCCTAGGTGCATAGCTTTGCACTTGTCCACATTAAATTTCATCTGCCATTTGGACGTCCAGTCTTCCAGTTTATCAAGGTCCTCTTACAATTTTTCACAATCCTCTTCTGTTTTAATTATTTTGAATAATTTTGTTTCATCTGCAAATTTAATTACTTCACTTGTTATTCCCATTGCCAGATCATTTATAAATATGTTAAAAAGCAACGGATCCAGCCCAGATCCCTGGGGTATTCCACTATTCACCTTTTTCCATTGAGAAAACTGGCCAAAACTTTAATCCTGTGTGACTCAATGCCCTCTATAACAAAGAGCACAACCACCTCCACCAATTTGATCTATCCTATATGCCCTCTCATAGGAGAGTCATTCCATCTCCTTTATCACTTGTGTTGACCTTCTCTGTACCTTTTCTAAAGCCGCTATATCTTTTTCGAGATGTAGAGACCAGAATTACATACAATACTCAAGGTGCGCTTGCACATGGAGTGATACAGATGCATTATGATATTCTTTGTTTTATTCTCTTTCCTAATGATTCCTAACATTCTGTTTACTTTTTTGGTCACCGCCACACACTGCTCAGAAGATTTCAGCATATTGTCCATAATGATGCCTCAGACTTTTTCCTGGATGAAAATTCCTAATGTGCAACCTTGTATGTATATCTATAGTTTCAGTCTTTCTTCCCTCATGTATCACTTTGCACTAGCTTATATTAAATTTCATATACAACTGTTTTACAGAAGTAAAACAATGGCTACAGCTTCACAACCTTCTTAGAAATCAGGATATCTTCAACTAGGACCCATCTTCCTCTCCTTCTAAGTCACTGCGAATTGCAGACTTCATCATCCAAGTGAAATCAGAAATTAAGTACCTCAGCATAGTGCTCAACTAGAAACTGAATTTCCAAGCACAGATAAAAAGAACAACTACTTCAATCTACTACAAATTAAGGATGCGCAGAACCTTCAACCTGTACTAAGCCCTGATCTGTTCCAAACAATTTGCCAGGCCATAATTACACTTATTCTTGACTACTGCAATCCAATTTACCATAGCCTCCCAAAACAAACTCTACACCCTCTCCAAATGGCCCAAAATACCGCAGCATGAATCATCCACAGAGCTCCAAGCACTGCGCACATCACCCCTGTCCTACATCAGCTCCATTGGCTTCCTATACTTGCAAGAATAAGATACAAAGCACGCATCACAACATTCAAACTCCTACATAATGAATCTGCACCTTGCCTCCAGCCACTACTATCTACACCTAGGATGAACAGATTCCACAGACATTGCACTCATAATCTTCTATCCATCCCAACCCACAAAATCACAAGTACACAATCGTCATGTAAGCAGACATTCTCCCTCTTTGCCCCTACCATATGGAATGCTTTACCAGCATGCTTGAGAGGACACTTTGACCAGACTGACTTTAGGAAGAAATTAAAGACCTTCCTCTTCCAGAAACACTTTAACATTGAGCCTACTAAGGGGTATGTTTACTAAAACCCCGGTAATGTGCGGGCCGCGCTAGTGTGCGAGTGCCATATAAGGAGTGGGCATTTCAGGCAGAAAAAAGCAAAACCGGGATTAATCATGCGCTAATATGCGCCGCGCTCATGTGCGCCCCGCACATTAGTGCATGAGAAAGCTGCGCGAGAAGCATAAGTGGCATGCTGATGCACAAGCACAGGGACAGTGCCACAGTACAATGGTTAAGACACTGACCAATGGTGCAAGGATCAAGGGTTCAATCCCCCACTGTGTCCAATGAAGAAGGCTGGCAGAGGCATTTTAATATTGGGCGGCATAAGGCGGCGCGCTGATGTGCATAAGGCGGCGCGCTATTGCTTTAGGAGGCATTCTAGTTTTATTTTAATTATCTGTACTAGCAAACGCACTCTCAAAGCGTGGTAACATAAGGCGCCCCATAAGGCACATTTTAAAGTGCACTGTCTGCCAAGGCACCCTAGAATGTTGCTTATAGGGCGCTTTATAGGGTGCCGTATGAGGTACCGCAAGGTCAGAGTACTGTTTTTGATGGCAGCACTGTGCAGTTTAAGGAATGAAAAGCATAAGTAGGTGCGCTGACATGCAAGGAGGAGCAGCAGTGGAGCACAATGGTTAAGACACTGACCAATGATGCAGGAGTCATGGGTGCAATCGCCCAGTGAAGAAGGCTGGCTGAGGCATTACCTATTATAGGTAATATTGCTGTAGGGGGCATTTTATTTTTATTAGTGCTGCCAGCAAACACATCCTCAAAGTATTGTAACATAAGGTGCTGCATAAGGCGCCTCATAGGGTACCCCAGAGGGCACATTTTAAAGTGCACTGTCCGCCACGGCACCCTAAAATGTCCCCTATAGGGCACCCTATAAGTTGCGTCACAGGATAATGTATAGTGCACCTTATATGGACGGTAACCATAAAGCGCCCTCAGAGGCACCTTATGGGTACAGTACGCTGAGTGTGTTTTTGCTGGCAGCAATAATGTACATTAAAAAGAGATAATGCTTTGGGCAGCCCTATCAAACAACCCCACTGTGGGTATGAACCCAAGACCTCTGGCTCCACAGGCAGTGAAATAACCATTGGGCTACAGCTCTATAGCTGCCAGCAAGCCCCTGGCTGGCTGCAGAGGGAGTGCACGTCTCCACAAAGACAGTCTGCTGTGGTCACCAGGATAGGGTTAGCACACCCGTACCCATGATGCACTGCACATGCAAATCAGCTGTCCACAGATGAACACAAGATGGGGTATGCACCCCCACAACACCTCGGCCTGGTAGGGGGAACTGACCATGTGCACCCCCACAGCACCTCGGCCTGGTAGGGGGTACTGACCGTGTGTTTTTCTGGCACAGAGTAGCTACACACCGTCACATTGTGCGGGTACTGTGCTCACCCTGATGGTGCGGTGAGGCGCCCAGCACCAGGTCCACAACACCTTCCATAGCAGAAATAGGCCATGCTGCAGGTCCCAAGCAGTGTTAATGTGTGAGATAGGTGGTTTCTGCAGAAACACCGTGGATATATCTGTCTGTCTAAGTCAGGTGTAGCCCCTATGGACCCTTAGGAGGATTATGTACCACCACCCTCCTCCTCCAGGGCTGAGGGTGGTAAGCAGGGTCTCCCATCAACAGATCCACAGTCTACCTCCCTGCATGGTGGCAGTAGAGAGGGACATCAACCCCGGTCCTGCTGGCAACCAGACACCCTACATGGCAGTCAACACAGCTCTGTACACATCCATAACACAATAGCAGACAGACATTAGGCCCAAATATGCTAAGCTGCACCCCACCACAATCTGATAGTCTCCTGCAGCAAGCCTTCAGCCTGCAAGGCACTCCATCAAGACACATACCAGCTGCAAATAGTCTGCTAGCTAGTCCATAGTGCATGTTCTTGGTGGAAATGCATGCACCCAGAACTGGGATGTCAGCATACACACCATGCAGATAAGTGAGTGACTGGGCCCCAAAAGGAAACCCATAAATATCACATGACAAAAATACTAGATAGCACTATGGGGGTGCCTAGCCATGTTGTCGTCACTGCACAGTCAGGGTGAGAGTGATTTCCCAGCAGGACATACAGAGGTCACCCTGTCTGTGTAAGTGGTGGCCATGCACAAAAATGTCCCAGCCAGTGCCCTATGCCCTGTGCAGATGCATCCTGGCCAGGCCACCCTGTCTGGGCTATACCCAGGGTACCTTGCTCCTCATTATGCACATTGGCAGGCCAATACTGGCAACAGTGCTGGCAGTGTGGGCTGTGGAGGGTGTTTGCAGCCACCACACACTGGATAGACAGACAGACACCCCCACACCTATGCCAGCATTGTGCTACTATAGAGGGGTTTAGCAGGCCTGCCCACCACATCAGTACTGGGCACAGTACAGGCATGGAGATGGTACGCAATACTGTGCTAGTGCTAGTATTGGGAGATGCACGCAGGGCCCAATGTCCTGCCTCGCCAGGAGGCATTAGCCAATGGGGCCTGTGGGTGTGGGTGTGTCTGCTCCTGTTGGCTGCTGCTTTACGGCAGAGGTTCCCAACTCCAGTCCTGGTGTGCCAAACACTGTTTGGGTCTTCATGCTGTCCCTCATGAATATGTATGAGCTACATCTGCATACCATGGGGGTGGTGCATAGATATGCAGCACAGGCATCTTTATTAGAGGAAGCATGGAATCTGAATGGTGTGGGGCCCTCCAGGACTGCATTTGGGAGACTCTGCTCTAGGTAATGTGCCTGTTTATGGTGTCTGTGCTCGGTGGGGTAAAATATAGGCGTATTCACCATGCGTATGTTCTCAGCAATAAAGGTTTGTCCTTACTAGACCGGTTTAGTTGTGGGAAAAATATGTGGACTGGATTGGCAGGAGCCCCAGCTGGGCTTTGAACCTGTAACCTTCTGTTCCTGCACACACTGTCTGTGTGCACTGCACCACCGTGTTGCCACAGATATTCTGCATTCCCTTGGGAGTCCATGACTGTACATCCAACAGGGCCTGTCTGTTGCAGTGCATTGCACCCACCTACACAGGGCTAGGCCATGGTCTGCTCTATGCAGCTGCTACTGCCCCCTCCACCTCCAGTACCCCTGTGCCACCATGGTGACATGCCCTTCTGCTGGTGGTGCTGGTGGTATGCAGTCTCAGGCCATCATGTGTGCGTGTAGGCGGTTGCCTATGGTGCAGGTTCTGGGGTAGGGGTGCCTGCATATCTGTCCGCACGTCCCCCAATCACGGCCTGCCAATGTTCCGTGCCCTTGGGGGTACCTGCTGGGTACTATCCCCTGTGACACTGTGCTAAACACTCTCGTGCCCATGTTGGGCCCTCATCAGTTGCTGTCTGGCTGCTGTTCAGTTTCAGCATTCCTAGGTGCCATCTAGGCATCTGCCTAGTCCGCACTGTGCCCCAGCTGCACTACAACATGTGCCGCCTGCAGCCCTCTGTATCCCCTTTCCCATCATCTGTCCAATTGCCCATTCCGACCTGCCCGCCCTGCTGTTGTGGGAATGTGCATGCCATAGGTAACCTGTCCAATGGAGAGGGAAACCCTGATCAGTGCTATTTCACTGTGGGATCATTCACCTTGTATGGGGACGGAGCGTAGACCCTTCTAAAATTCATATTTATTTTTTGGGGCTTTTTTGGGAGTGTTTTTTGATGCTCCCCATTACTATCACTATTTCCCAGCTTAATTATAATTTTTTTATATTTTGTTAGGGTCTTTTTTAATGTTTCTTTGCCCTTTTGTTCCGTGCACATGTATCACACTGCTCACTTTTTGTAGGTTTCCCTGGTTTTGCTGTACATTGCTGACAGAAATGGTTTCTCTTCCCTTTAAATTGGCTCTACCGCGAGGTTTTCACTCGCGGTATTTTTTTAGTTGAATTTCAGCCCCGCTCCTGTGCGGGGAGCCTCTCCCCTCCCACTCTCCACCCATTGACCCCTTCCCTCCACCCCTGGGGAGCCTTCCTCCACCCTCTCGGAGCCTTTCCACGCCTCTCTCGCACAGTAGCGGGCCGCGCACCTGAGCAGGCCCGTTAGTGCGGCGTGCACGTGTGCGGGGCACAAAAAGACATCATTAGCGTGCGCTAAGGTACCTTAGCGCACGCTCTTGTGCGCCACGCACTTGAGCGCGGTTTAGTAAACATACCCCTAAGAGTTCACAAAGCAGTGTGACATAACACATTCCCACCCTAGCTCCCTGGCCCACAAGACCTGGAAATGTACAGTACTCATTACTGAATAACATCTAGAAGTATACATAGTTATATAGTTCTCACTACCTCTTACTCTGTAATCTGGTAAACTCATGATTGTAAAGCATTTATAAATGCAAATAGTTATAATACCATCCCCCTTTACAATTGCTACATTCTTGTTCTTGTTCTATGTGCAACAAATTGTTCTGGTTCTATGTAAAACAGTGCATCGCTTAGCTCTGTTATTGTTCTGTTATATGTAAACCACTTTGAATTGTAGAAAGGCAGTGTAAAAATAAACTTTAAATAAATTAAATAAAATAAATAATAAATCCTCCATTTGGATGCTCAGTCTCTCAGTTTCACAAGATCCTTCTGCAATTTCTCACTGTCCGCATGTGATTTACCAAATTATGCAAAGATGTCATCTGCAAATTAAGGAGTATGTTTACTAAGCTGCGGTAATCGTGAATAACGCGCGTAACGTACACTTAACGATCGTTCGCACGTCATAACGTGCGTTCTGACGTGCGAACGATCGTTAAGTGTACGTTACGCGCGTTAACCGCAGTTAACGATCGTAAATCCCCGCGGCGCGTTAAAACACCGCAGAAGGTGGAGAGTGGGCGGAGAGAAGGGGTCAATGGGCGGAGAGTGGGCGGGGAGAGGCTCCCCTCACACCAACGCGCTGAATTTCAGAGCTCAATTCCAACGCGAATGAAAACCTGTCGTTAAAGGCATATTAAAGGGAAGAGAAACCATTTCCGTCAGCAATATACAGCAAAACCGGGGAAACATACAAAACGTGAGCAGTGTGATACATGTGCACAGAACAAAATGTCAAATAAAACTTTAAAATGACCACAAGAAACAGTGTAAAAATTATAATTCAGCTGGGCAACAGTGATAGCAATGGGCAACAATAAAAAACACTCCCAGGAAAGCTCCAAAAAAAAAGAAATGATGTTTGGAAGGGTCTACGCTCCGTAGACCCTTTCAAAAATCATTTCATTTTATTGGAGCTTTCCTGGGAGTGTTTTTTAATGTTGCCCAATGATATCATTGTTGCCCAGCTTGGTTATGGGTGTTTGTCCCTTTTTTCGAGGTCTTTTTTGAGGTTTATGTGCACTTTTGTCTCCATACAAGGTAAATGAGCCCACAGTGCAATTGTGCAGAGCAGGGTTTCTGACTCGTCAGGCCAGTTGTCCTATCTCCAGGGACTGCACCATCTCTGTGGCCACAGTGTGGTGCAACGGACACAGCCAGTACCTGTAAGACCAGAAGGTCACAGGTTCAAATCCCAGCTGAGGCTCCTGCCAACCCAGTCCCCATAGTTTTACCCACCACTAAACAGTGATAGTAAAGACACTCCTTTATTGCAGAGAACATACGCATGGTTAATACGCCTATATTTTACCACACCAAACACAGACACCATAAACAGGCGCATTACCTAGAGCAGAGTCCCGCAAATGCAGTCCTGGAGGGCCCCACACCATTCAGGTTCCATGCTGCCTCTAATAAAGATGCCTGTGCTGCATATCTATGCACCACCCCCATGGTATGCAGATGTAGCTCATGCATATTTATGAGGGACAGCATGAAAACATGAACAGTGTTTGGAACACCAGGACTGGAGTTCTGAAACTCTGCCGTAAAGCAGCTGCCAAAAGGGGCAGACACACCCACACACACACCCACAGGCCCCATTGGCCAATGCCTCCTGGAGAGGCAGGACATTGGGCCCTGCCTGTATCTCCCAATACTAGCAGTTGCATACCTTAGCAATGCCACCCTACACCTAGGTATATGGTACACAGCTATCAAACGTTTCCTATGATAACTGGCAGATATCAATTCCTACGTTAAGCACATTTTGCTCATTGAGCCCCACCATAACAATCATTCTGATGTCTGCGGTGTGTGCTGCAGGTCTGGTCTCTGATAGTGTTTACCACCCTGGGGAGTGACCCCCAACAGTATTGCGTACCATATCCATGCCTGTACTGTGCCCAGGACTGGTGTGGTGGGTATGGCTGCTGAACACCTCTATAGTAGCACAATGCTGGCATAGGTGTGGGGGTGGCTGTCTGTCTATCCAGTGTGTGGTGGCTGCAAACACCTTCCACAGCCCACACTGCCAGCAATGTTGCCAGTATTGGGCTGCCAATGTGCATAATGAGGAGCAAGGTACCATGGGTATAGGCTGGACAGCATGGCCTGGCCAGGGTGCATCTGCACAGGGCATAGGGCACTGACTGGGACATTTTAGTGCCCGGCCACCACCTACACAGACAGGGTGACCTCAGTATGTCCTGCTGAGAGATCACTCTCACCCTGACTGTGCAGTGACCACAGCATGGCTAGGCACCCCCACATTGCTGTATAGTATTTCTCTCATGTGATGGATATGGGTTTCTTTTTGGGGCCCACTCACTGATTTATCTGCTTGATGTGTATGCTGACATCCCAGTTCTGGGTGCATGCATCTCCACTGGGCACATGCACTATGGACTAACTAGCAGGCTGTTTGCAGCTGGTATGTGTCTTGATGGAGTGGCTGATGGCTTGCAGCAGGAGCATATCAGATAGTGGTGGGGTGCAGCTTACCATATCCAGGCCTAATGTCTGTCTGCTATTGTGTTATGGATGTGTACAGAGCTGCATTGACTGCCCTGTGGGGTGTCTGTTCCTCAGCAAGGCCGGGGTTGATGCAACCCCTCTACTGCCACCTTTGCAGGGAGATAGAATGTGGATCTATTGTTAGGAGACCCTGTTTGCCCCCCTCAGCCTGTGGGTGGTGGTACATGGACCACCTAGGGATCCATGGGGGCTACACCTGACTAAAACAGACAGAAATATCGAAGGTGTTTCTGCAGAGACTATCTATCTTACACATTAACACTGCTTTGGACCTGTACCATGGCCTCTTTCAGCAATGGACGGTGCTGTGGACCTGGTGCTGGGCGCCTCACTGCACCCTCAGCGTGAGCACAGTACCCGCACAATGTGACGGTGTGTAGCTACTCTGTGCCAGTACAACACACGGTCAGTACCCCCTACAAGGCCGAGGTGCTGTGGGGGTGCACATGGTCACTTCCCCCTACCAGGCCGAGGTGCTGTGGGGGTGCATTCCCCATGGTGTGCATCTGTGAACAGCTGATTTGCATGTGCAGTGCATCATGGGTGTGACTGGCACAATCCAACCCTGGGAAAATCCAGCACCTGCTCACAGGCTCTGATAAACCATAGGCCATCACACGTACATCTGTTAGCATAATGCATAGGTGCAAGACACCCTAAAGAGTCTGTAATATAAGGTGCCCACGCTGGTAAAAACACACGTACCCACGCACGATTGTACGCACGCACCAACGCACGCAGCTACGCCCGTACCAACGCACGCAGCCTCGCACGCACCAACGTACGTGGCTAGGCACACTCCGAGGGTGTGTTTCTGACACCACTACTCCACGTAAAGAAAAACATGCCTCTTTATTCCCTACGTAATGTACAGGGTGATGCCTGGGCCAGCCTTCTGCATTAGGCACACTGGGGACTCAAACCCATGCTGCCTGTAACAGTGGTCAGTACAGTAACCATTGTGCTATAGCTCTGTTTCCGTGCTTTGTGTCTGTACGCCTTCTTATGATTAACGCGCAGTAACGCGCCACGGCGCCCTGTAACGCTCGTTAGTTTTTGGAATGCGCGTTAGTGGTAACGATGTACCGCCCATGTCCTTATTTGGGGTTTCTGTCACTACCGCGGCTCCTAACGCGAATTGCACTAACGCAGTTTAGTAAACATACCCCTTAATCATCTTGTTGGTTGTTCTCAATTCCAGATCATTTATAAATATATTAAAAAGCACCAGTCCCAGTACAGATCCATGGGGTACTCCACTATTCACATCCCTCCACTGTCCTGCTCATGTTACTGTTGGTGCAATATTCACTTTTTCTCAGTGCCTTGAGGTGTAACTGGCACTGGTGATCCTGATTTGCTCCTTTCATAGTGCTTTGGAGTATCCTCATCAGTCTTAAGAATCTTTACTCTTTTCTCTGTGCCACGGGGCATCCTTGCCTATATTTGGTCACTTCCTTCCTCCCTCATGTGCCAATGTTTGACTACTTTGCCCATCTCACTGTGCCTTGGGGTATCTCTTTGCTTATGCCTGCTTGCATTTTCTTAAAATCTGGATGGAAAATGCAAATGTTAGAATCAAAAATAGGAAGAGTCGCTGCCCCTGTGGACTATACTGGAAAATGAAAGAAACGACAGAATGAAACCAATGAAATAACTTGGAAAATGATAAAAAAGAGCAAATGAAATTTTCTATGCATATCCCTACTTCGAAGGCATATTCTTTTACCTATAGGAAAACATTAAGCAAAACTTTCTGTATATTAATCAAGATGAACATTTTTCAAAAACAAGAAGAGAGGAAATTGCAGCCTTTTACACATTGGTCCAAAGGAGATATTGGGCAAATATGACGGGTTTTAAAAGGAAATTGGAAGAGACACTCAAGGAGACATATCTTTGTCTGATTGGCAAAACATATGTGAATCCTCCATTCTGGCATATGGAAGTGCAAAGCATAAAATTATTCAATTTGAAAGAACTCAAAGAACTTATGACATCTAAGAAACCCCAAAAATGTGATACCCAATCATCTGGTAACTGTTATAAATACCATATGCGGAAACAAGCCTTCTTTCCTTGTTTTTGGGTGTGCCGTATCATAGGAATATTTTGGAAAGAAGTGGTTATAGCTTTCAGAAATTGGCAAGTTAAGAAATTCCTTTTAACATTCAAACAAGTGTGACAGGAGATTTGGGAGTTTTTCAAGAAAGAGATAAACCTAAAAATAATTCTTAGCAAAAACATTATTGCTGGCCCTAAAAAACATTGTCAATGTGCATGGATACCTTGGCTAGCTTTTTCAATTATAGTCCAATCAGAGAACTGCAGATTTACCATGCCTATAGCCAAAGTGTATTATGGAATAATGAACAAAAGGTTTGATGTAAATGGAAGGAAATGTTTACTGAAAATTTTGATAAATGCATGAATGCGTAAATACTGTATATAGCATGATGACATAGATTACCAACAAAATTACAACCAAATAACAGAAGTAGTTCTATTAACTTTCATATTGAAAAAGAGCTAAGCACATGGGAGAGGGTAAGGGAACCAAGTTTTAGAATGAGTAAGATGGAAGTGAACAATAATTTCTTAGGGCTCGGTTCACCAAGGATTTTCTCCTATTCTGTGTCTGCAACAAAAAAACATTTTCCATCATCCCTTACTATAGGGCACGTTTACTAATGTGCAGTAACCATTAGCATGGGCTAAGCATGCCATGCTAACAGCATGGGGTCCTCCACAAAAACTCCCCTGCTAACTGGTTGGTTTGTGATTGGGTAGAGACTGGGTGGATTAGGGGCGTAACACGGGCACTGACAGCATGATGTGGTTAGCATGGGTGTTTTGGGCATGTGCTAACAGCATTTGTTGCCAATAGTGTGGGTGCACAACGCTGCCTTAGTGGGTGGTGTTAAGTGTACCCGCATGCCGGTTAGTATGGTGTCGCACATTAGTAATACACTGATGGTAGGGGACAGATGCACATGCCCTCAAAAATTAATACGGACCTCCGCACTTATTCCATGTCACAAATGCACATGGGGGTGGAATAAGTCCATCTTTGCCCCGCCGGACGTACAGGACCATGACTGAAATAGGCCCGGTATGTCCGTGCTGTGTGCCCCACTCCTGTTCCGCCCATTCTCTGCCTGTCGCTGCCCCCTCCCGCCACTACATCCAGAGCTCCCCAGACAAAGTGTGGGGAGCTTTGGAGACAGAATAGGCTAACAGCGAATAGCGGGGGTTGTACGTACAAATCAAATGTACATCCTCACTATTCGCTGTTCAGAATGACTCCCAAAACTGATTGCAATGTGACTGAGAAACACAGGCCCTATTTGCAACCGATCTACCAATTCCATAATGTTAAAAAAATGAGAGTAGCCACTAGAAATGCTGGAAAATACATACAAACAAAGCAACTAAAAATCTGAAAATAAGAACAGACACAGAAAGAGGAAGATGCTAGTTAAAAATAATAGGACACAAAAAGTAGCTACACAGAAACTAAAGTAGCTTAATGAGCAAAAGCAAGAAATAAAATGTTCTTTAGATACCTGAGTGAACACAAAAAAACAAAGAAGAAATAATAAAACTTAAAGGGGAGTCTGGCTTTTGATGAGGAGAATCAGAATAAAAAATATCATGGACAAATTATTTTAGTCCATACTGAATACTGTTTACATGAAAAGAAGGAGGTAATAGGCCAAACTGCAAAAAGAAAGGACTGAAGAGACTGTGGAATGACACGCTACTATTTGCTAAGAGAGGAAGTGTTTAAGCTAATGGGACCTGATAGTGCTCATCCTAACAGAGAAGAAGCTCAAGGATGAGCTACCAGTCATATGACCACATTAGTTTAGGCTAAAAATAATCAATACTCCACCACTTTTACCTTTTAAATCAGGATGTAATTTCAACTTTATCGCCCCTTGCCCTCCCTAGATCCCCCCTGTCAACCATTGATACTTTTATCAGGGTACTAGGTACCCATATAATAGATAACATGTCCCTGTTTTAATGTTACGCGTTGTTAATGTTATAATATTATCAGGGGCGGCCCAAGGGGGGTGCGGGGCCATGTGCGGAGACTTGGTGCGGGGCCTCATATGCATAAGGGGCCTCATTTGCAGAAATATTTGCATAATGTTACCATATACTAACTTTTAGTAAACGTGCCTCTTAATGAGTGTATGGATAAAGAAAGACTAAAAGATTTCTACATTACTATAATCCAGTGCCAACTGCCAGACACATTAGGAACTACTACAAACACTGCCCATTTAGAACCCATAGTAAACCCGCCGTATCCTAACAGCACTACCAGGACTCACAAAGCACCATACTCTACCAATCAAAAGGCAACACTGCAAATATTAAACCAATACATTTAACAAGAATACATGACCTACTGGGGAAAGAGGACAAGTGGCAATGTCAAATAGGATTTATATAAACAGAACACCTCAGCTCAGTTACACATGCAGAACATAGACCATCACCAAACAAGTAATCACAATTTAGAAACAGGAAGACAATAATTAAACTGGGAATCCCAAAAGCCAAACTTGGAATGTACAACACTGTAGAAATAAAACTATACATTAATTTGTTCTTGTACTAAACAAAGCGCAGACGTTAATGATGCACATTTACCAGAGCTGACATATTCCAATTAATAAATTCAAAATAAAGAGATATTTTTCTGCCTTTTGTGCATTTTTTTTCAGCTGCAATTGCTCCAGCCACTTTCTTCTGGTTTCTTCGTGTCTTCTGCTAACTCTCCATCGTCTGCTGTCCATTTGTCCTTTCTTCTCTCTTCTAGTTTTTTTCCATTCTCTCTCTACATCTGCTTTAACATACTAATCTTTCTCCTTTTGCTCTTTCCTCATTCCTATTTCATCCACTCAAATTTTACCCCTCCATCCTCAATCCCCACTTACTCTCCCAATACCCGGCCAATTGTAGATTTTTTATCCCTCCCACACAAAATATTTTTCCCTTCTCCATTTTACTCTTCCAGCCCAATCCCATTCTAATCCTCCCCCAACATCAGCTCCCTTCTAGTTCCAGCCTCACCCAGCATCCATTCCCTTCTAGTCCCTGCATCAGCCCATTTCCAGTCCTAGTCACCCATCAGCCCATTTCCAGTCCTAGCAACCCCCCAACCCAATACCAGTCCTAGCCCCCCCATCAACCCACTTCCAGTCCTAACCCCCTATCACCCCATTTTCAGTTTAAGCCCCCCCTATAACCCATTACCAGTCCTAACCCCCCATCAGCCCACTTCCAGTCCTAACCCCATCAACCCATTTCCAGTCAGCTGCCCATAGCCCATTACCAGTCCTAACCCCATCAGCCCACCTCAAGTCCTAACCCCTCCCCATCAGCCCATTTCTTGTCCTAGCCCCCCCATAGACCATTATCAATCCTAACCCCCCATAGCCCATTACCAGACAGCCCCCATCAGCCCACAGCCCATTACCAGTCTTAACCCCCCCATAGCCCATTACCAGTTCTAACCCCCCCAACAGCCCACAGCCCATTACCAGTCCTACCCCATCAGCCCACCTCAAGTCCTAACCCCTCCCCATCAGCCCATTTCCTGTCCTAGCCCCCCCATAGCCCATTATCAGTCCTACCCCCCCCATAGCCCATTACCAGTCCTAACCCCCCATCAGCCCACAGCCCATTACCAGTCCTAACCCCATCAGCCCACCTCCAGTCTTAAGCCCCCCCAGCCCATTTCCAGTCCTAGCCCCCCCATAGACCATTACCAGACAGCCCCCATCAGCCCACAGCCCATTACCAGTCTTAACCTCCCCATAGCCCATTACCAGTTCTACCCCCCCCCCAACAGCCCACAGCCCATTACCAGTCCTAACCCCATCAGCCCACCTCCAGTCCTAACCCCTCCCCATCAGCCCATTTCCTGTCCTAGCCCCCCCATAGCCCATTACCAGTCCTAACCCCCCCATAGCCCATTACCAGTCCTAACCCCCCATCAGCCCACAGCCCATTACCAGTCCTAACCCCATCAGCCCACCTCCAGTCTTATGCCCCCCAGCCCATTTAGTGTCCTTGCCCAACCTTAGCCCTTTACAAGTCTGCCCCCATCAGCCCACAGCCCATTACCAGTCATAACCCCACCATATCCCATTACCAGTTCTAACCCCCCCAACAGCCCACAGCCCATTACCAGTCCTAACCCCATCAGCCCACCTCCAGTCTTAACCCCCCCAGCCCATTTCCAGTCCTAGCCCCCCCATAGCCCATTACCAGTCCTAACCCCCCCCCCCCATCGGCTCAAGTAAAATTAAATTTAAAAAAAAAACGCTGGCTGCTACCGCTGCCGCTGCGGCAGAGTGGACTGTCCCGCGGGGCCCCCTCTGCCCGGCTGAATCCCTCCCTCCCTCCACGATGGCTGAGCCCCTCCCTGCCGGCTTTGAGAGTCGCGAAGGGAGAGTGTCTCCCTCGCGTCTCTGTTAAGCCCGCAGGGGCTGATGGGAAATTTCCCATCTGCCCCTGCAGGCTTAACAGAGACGCGAGGGAGACACTCTTCCTTCGCGACTCTCAAAGCCGGCATGGAGGGGCTCAGATTCAGCCGGGCAGAGGGGGCCCCGTGGGACAGTCCATTCTGCCGCTGCTGCGGTGGCAGCAGCAGCGGCAGCGGTAGTAGCCAGCATTTTTTTTTTTAATTTAATTTTGATAAAAGCAGAATGTTCTTTGCGCGGGGCCCCCTGAAACGCGGGGCCCTGTGCAAAAAACATTCTTGCTCAATGGATGGGCCGGCCCTGAATATTATATGTAAAGCCCCATGTTATCATGTTACATGTAAAGCCCTGTTGGCCATGTTGTTCTCTTGTAAACTGCTTAGACTGGTATATTTAGCAGTTTAAAAAATAGTTAAGTAATAAAGAAACAAATACCTTGAGAGCTTATAGGACCCTAATATCTTTACAGATAATTTGACAAGGTGACAAATAGGTCAGAGAGGGACATTGAAGGATGGTGAGCAAATTTGGAAGTTAAATAGAAGAAAACATTAGCAAATGAGTAATACGTTGGTGATGCCACAGGATTCAAAGATTAATGTGGCTCATTGTGGCGAAAGGAAGGTGACTAACAATGTGCTACAAAGATCAGTGCTAGAGTGGTTCTCTTCAATGTTGTTCTAACTTAAAATATGCAACACAGATTTAAAAATTGGAACAACAGTCGAAGGTTTGGCAACTGTATTTTAATCCAATTTTTTTCTAAAATTAAATACCATTTGTAAGGAGAAGGATTAGTAATCACTAAACATGGAGAAGGTCTGAGGTAGTCATCTTTGATTAATCACTGTGATAAACACGTAGGAAGTTTGTATAGGGTAAGAGTTACAATCTATTTTCCCTTGATACAGATCATTATGAGCGAAATGGAGAGTGTGCTTGGTGCTGCTGTATAGGTATTTCAGGCCAGAAGGTCAGGGGTTCAAATCCCACTAGAGGACAGCAACCTTGGGCCGGAAGGACTGGGGTTTCTAGTCCTACAGGTGCTCCTTGTGGTCTTGGGCAAGCCACTTAACCCTCCATAGCCCATGTTCCCTGTAAAATAGTTATCTCCAAGTTATAATGCCCTGTTCAATGTAAACCACACTGATGCAGAATAGCATGGTAGATAAGAGAATGCAAATAAAATAAATTTGAATTTGTTAATGGAAATGTATTGAACATAAGCATTTGATATGTTCTGTTTTTGTTTGCAAAGCTTTATCTTTGTTTATTTTTTAGTAGTAGGAACTTTATTTTTTTTTATAAACTGTTACACTTAAGTAGCAGTTAGGTTCCTAATCTGGCCCCTTTGAAAAGTGGTTTATGCTGGGCGCCTAAATTTAGGTTCCTCGTTTCAGAGAACCTAAAATTTAGGAGTCGAAAAACTGCGCAGATTTAGAGTGGGAGAAAAAGCTAGGGCATAGAATTAATTTTCAGCAATAGGCACCTTATTAAGGATCCTAAATTTAAGGAAATTAAGTTTTAGGATAGCTAATGTGATACTAATTCTATGAAAATCTGGTGTAAATAGTTACCCCAAGTTATCCTAGTTTTATATCCTGTTTTTGTAAGCACAGTTCATTATATGCAACGTGTATGTTTTATGTTTCATGTAAACCGCACTGATGTTGAATAGCGCGGTATAAAAGAAAATCTAAAATAAATAAATAAATAGGATCCAAAATTTAAGAGACTTTTCATGTAAAAACATAGCAGGCAATATTTTAAAACACCCATGCAGCTGGCAGGAGGTGCCAAATTAAAAAAAAAATGCTGGGAACGAAAATTTTGGCCATGTAGGTTACTAAGGGGTATGTTTACTAAAACCCCGGTAAGGTGCGGGCCCCGGTAGTGTGCGGGTGCCATATAAGGAGTGGGCGTTCCGTCCTGAAAAAGAAAAGCCGGAATTTAAATATGCGCTAAGGTGCGCGGCGCCCTTGTACGCCCAGCACCTTAGCGCATCAGATGGCTGCGCGGGAGGCATATGTGGTACGCTGATGGGCAAGGAGAAGAGCAGAGCCACAGCACAATGGTTAAACCACTGACCAACAGTGCAGGGATCAGGGGTTCAATTCCCCACAGTGCCCAATGAAGACAGCTGGCTGAGGCAGTAATTTATGAGTCACAGAAATACTGTGCAGCATGCTGATGTTTTTGGCGGCATATTAATACTGGGTGGCCTAAGGCGGCGAGCTGATGTTTTTGGCAGCATATTAATACTGGGCGGCCTAAGGCGGCGCGCTGATGTTTTTGGCGGCATATTAATACTGGGCGGCCTAAGGCGGCGTGCTGATGTTTATGGCGGCATATTAATACTGGGCGGCCTAAGGCGGCGCGCTGATGTCTATGGAGGCAGTATAATACTGGGCAGTATAAGTGGCACGCTGATGTACAAGAAGAAGAGCAGAGCCACAGCACAATGGTTAAGACACTGACCAATGGTGCAGGGATCAGGGGTTCAATCCCCCAAAGTGCCCAATGAACAAGGCTGACTGAGGCATAACATATTATGGGGCAGATTGCTTTAGGAGGCATTTTAGTCATATTGTAATTGACACTACTAGCAAATGCACTCCCAAAGCGTGTTAACAGCAGGTGCCCTATAAGGCACATTTTAAAGTGCACTGTCAGCCAAGGCACCCTAGAATGTTCCTTATAGGGCGCTTTAGAGGGTGCTGCATGAGGTACCGCGAGGTCAGTGTACTGTTTTTTATGGCAGCACTGTGCAGTTTAAGGAATGAAAAGCATACGTAGGTGCGCTGACAGGCAAGGAGGAGCAGCAGTGGAGCACAATGGTTAAGGCACTGACTGCTGATACAGGGGTCATGGGTCATGGGTTTGCTCCCCAGTGTGCCTAATACGTAAGGCTGGCTGTGGCATCAGCATTGCATTGTACATATTTTGGTCTGCAGCACTTTATAGTTATGTTATTAATTGCTGCCAGCAAACACGCCCTCACGTGCCGTAATTGAAGGTGCCGTATAAGGCACCCTATAAGGCACTCCATAGGGCACATTAGAAATTGCACTGTCCGCCACAGCACCCTAAAATGTCCCCTATAGGGCACCCTACAGGTTGCGTCACAGGAGAATGTATAGTGCACCTTATATGGACGGGAACCATAAGGTGCCCTATAGGGTGCCCTATAAAGCACCCTCAGAGGCACCTTATGGGTACAGTACGCTGAGGGTGTTTTTGCTGGCATCAAAATATGTACATTAAAAAAAGATAATGCATTGGACAACACTATCAAATAACCCCACTGTGGGTTTGAACCATGACCTCTGACTTCAGAGGCAGTGCAGTAACCATTGGGCTACAGCTCTACAGCTGCTAGCAAGCCCCTGGCTGGCTGCAGAGAGCATGCACGTCACCACACAGACAGTCTGCTGTGGTGGTCACCAGGATAGGGTTAGCCTACCCATACCCATGATGCACTGCACATGCAAATCATCTGTCCACAGATGAACACAAGATGGGCAATGCACCCCCACAGCACCTCTGCCGGGTAGAGGGAAGTGACCAGGTGCACCCACACACCACCTCGGCCTGGTAGGGGGTACTGACAGTGTGTTTTACTGGCACAGAATAGCTACACACCGTCACATTGTGCGGGTACTGTGCTCACCCTGAGGGTGCAATGAGGCGCCCAGGACCAGGTCCACAACACCTTTCATGGCTGAAAGAGGCCATGCCAGAGGTCCAAAGCAGTGTTAATATGTGAGATAATTAGTTTCTGCACAAACACCTTGGATATTTCTGCCTGTTTTAGCCAGGTGTAGCCTCTATGGACCCCTAGGTGGGCTATGTACCACCATCACCCCTCCTCCAGGGCTGAGGGTGGCAAACAGGGTCTCCCATCAATAGATCCACATTCCACCTCCCTGCAAAGGTGGCAGTAGAGGGGACCATCAACCCCAGTCCTGCTGGGGAACAGACACCCTACAGGGCAGTCAATGCAGCTCTGTACACATCCCTAAAACAGTAGCAGACAGACATTAGGCCTGGATATGTTAAGCTGCACCCCACCACTATCTGATATTCTCCTGCAGCAAGTCATCAGC
This sequence comes from Ichthyophis bannanicus, assembly GCA_033557465.1. Taxonomy (NCBI): domain Eukaryota; kingdom Metazoa; phylum Chordata; class Amphibia; order Gymnophiona; family Ichthyophiidae; genus Ichthyophis; species Ichthyophis bannanicus. Next base: position 294,220,295 of record CM066033.1, on the reverse strand, counting down.
CACTGCACACCACAAGTTGCTCCATCACAACACATAGCAGCTGCAAACAGTGTGCTAGTTAGTCCACAGCACATGAGAGTGGAGATGCTTACACCCAGAACTGGGATGTCAGCATACACAACAAGCAGTTATATCAGTGACTGGGCCCCAAAAGGAAACCCATATCTAACACATGAGAGAAATACTATATAGCACTATGGGGGTGCCTAGCCATGCTGTGGTCACTGCACAGTCAGGGTGAGAGTGATTTCTCAGCAGGACATACTGAGGTCACCCTGTCTGTGTAGGTGGTGGCCGGGCACTAATATGTCCCAGTCAGTGCCCTATGCCCTGTGCAGATGCACCCTGGCCAGGCCGCCCTGTCCGGCCTATACCCATGGTACCTTGCTCCTCATTATGCACATTGGCAGCCCAATACTGGCAACATTGCTGGCAGTGTGGGCTGTGGAAGTTGTTTGCAGCCACCACACACTGGATAGGCAGAAAGCCACCCCCAAACCTATGCCAGCATTGTGCTGCTATAGAGAAGTCCAGCAGCCATGCCCACCACACCAGTCCTGGGCACAGTACAGGCATGGATATGGTACGCACTACTGTTGGGGGTCACTCCCCAGGGTGGTAAACACTGTCAGAGACCAGACCTGCAGCGCACACCACAGACATCACAATGATTGTTATGGTGGAGATCAATGAGCAACATGTGCTTAACGTAGGAATTGATATCTGCCAGTTACCATGGGCAACGTTTGGTAGCTGTGTACCATATACCCAGGTGTAGGGTGGCAGTGCTAAGGTATGCAACTGCTAGTATTGGGGGATACAGGCAGGGCCCAATGTCCTGCCTCTCTAGGAGGCATTGGCCAATGGGGCTGGGGGGGGAGGGGGGCTGGGGGGGGGAGGGTGTCTGGCCCTGTTGGCTGCTGCTTTACGGCAGAGTGTCCCAACTCCAATCCTGGTGTTCCAACCACTGTTCGGGTTTTCATGCTGTCCCTCATACATATGCATGAGCTACATCAGCATACCATAGGGGTGGTGCATAGATATGCATCACAGGCATCTTTAGTAGAGGCAGCATGGATCCTGAATGGTGTGGGGCCCTCCAGGACTGCATTTGGGAGACTCTGCTTTGGGTAATGCGGCTGTTTATGGTGTCTGTGTTTGTTGTGGTAAAATATAGGCGTGTGCACCATGCGTATGTTCTCAGCAATAAAGGTTTCTCCTTACTATCACAGTTTAGTTGTAGAAGACATATGTGGACTGGATTGGCAGTAGCCCCAGCTGGGCTTTGAACCTGTAACCTTCTGTTCCTGCACATGCTGTCTGTGTGCACTGCACCACTGTGTTGCCACAGATATGCTGTGTTCCCTGGGGAGTCCATGACTCTACATCCGACAGAGCCTGTCTGTTACGGTGGACGGTGCCAGCCTGCACAGGCCTAGGCCACTGTCTGCTGTGGTTTGCAGCCACTGCCCCCTCCACCACCTGTTCCCTTCCGCCAACATGCAGACATGTCCCTATCTGGAAAAAGGCATATGACCTGATTGAGTTGTGGCCCTCCAGGACTGAATTTGGGGGACTCGGCAGTCGGTAATGCCCATTGTTATGGTTTGTGTGCGGTGTAGGGTAAAATATAGGTGTTGGAACCATGCTTATGTTCTCTGCCATAAAGGAGTGTCTGTACTATCACTGTTTAGTGGTGGGTAAAACTATGGGGACTGGGTTGGCAGGAGCCCCAGCTGGGGTTTGAACCTGTGACTTTCTGGTCCTACAGGCACTGGCTGTGTCTGCTGCACCACACTGTGGCCACAGAGACAGTGCAGTCTCTGGAGATAGGAAACCTGGCCGCACGAGTCAAGACACCCTGCTCTGCTCAATTTTACTGTGGGCTCATTTACCTTGTATGGGGACAGGGGTGCAATTAAACCTCAAATATGACCTCCAAAGAAAGAGGAAAAAACCAAAACCAAGCTGGGCAACAGTGATATCAATGGCCAACATGAAAAACACTCCCAGGAAAGCTCCATTAACATGCAGTGCTTTTTGAACGGGTCTACGGAGCGTAGACCCTTCCAAAAATAATTTCTTTTTTTTTGGAGCTTTCCTGGGTGTGTTTTTTATGGTTGCCCATTAATATCACTGTTGCCCAGCTGGATTATAATTTATTTGAAATTTTTTGTGGTAATTTTCAATTTATATTTGCTATTTTGTTCTGTGCACATGTATCACACTGCTCACGTTTTGCAGGTTTCCCCGGTTTTGCTGTACATTGCCGACGGAAAATGTTTCTCTTCCCTTTAAATGGGCTCTAACGCGAGGGTTTCACTCGCGGTATTTTTAATGCCCAGATTCAGCCCCGCTCCTGTGCGGGGAGCCTCTCCCCTCCCACTCTCCACCCATTGACCCCGTCCCCCCGCCCCTCGGGAGCCTTCCTCCGCCCTCCGTAAGCGTTTCCCCGCCTCTATTGCACATGAGCACCCCGCACACGTGCGGCGGCCCGTTAATGTGATGCGCACGCGTGCGCGGCGCTTAAGAGCTCTTAAATGCATCATTAGCGGCCGCTCTTGTGCGCCGCCCACGTGTGCGCGGTTTAGTAAACATACCCCTAAGAGGGCTAATTACAAATGATATTTGCTTCTAACGTATATTGAACAGATAAATCATGTGTTATACTAATATAATGCATGCTAGTTTACGTCAATGTGTGTAACATAGTAAGGAACATGAGAACATAAGAAATGGCATATTTGGTTAGACCAAGGTCCATCAAGCCCACTACCCTGTTTCCAACAATAGCTAATCAGGTCACAAGTACCTGGCAGTTTTCAAAAAAGACACACATGTTCCACCATGCTTATATTAGGGCAAACAGTGGATTTTCCGGGTCCTCTTTAATAATGGTTTATGGACCTTTCCTCCAGGAACTTGCCCAAACTTTTTTTAAACCCAGCTATGCTAACAGCTTTTACTACATCCTGCGGTAACAAATTCTAGGGTTTGATTATGTGTTGAGTGAAAAAATATTTTCTCTTATTAGTTTTAAATGTGTTACACTGTAGCTTCATTGCATGTCCCCTAATCTTTCTACTTTTTGATAGCGTAAACAATCGATCTACGTTTACCCTCTCCACACCATTAATTAATTTATAGACCTCTATCATATCTCCCCTCAGCTGTCTCTTTTCCAGATTGAAGATCCCTAACGTTTTAAGCCTCTCCTCATAGGGGTATCCTTCCATCCACTTTACCATTTTGGTGGCTGTTCTCTGTACCTTTTCTAATTCCACTATATACTTTTTAAGATACGGTGACCAGAATTGCACACAATATTCAAGGTGTGATCACACCATAGAACGATACACAGGCATTATAATATCCTTTGTTTTATTCTCCATTCCTTTCCTTATGCTTCCTAGCATTCTATTTGCCTTCTTGGCCACCGCTGCACACTGGGCAGAGGGTTTCAACGTGTTACCCATCCCGACGCCTAAATCTTTTTCCTGAGTTGTGCTCCCTAATGTGGAATCTTGCATCGTGTATCCATAGTTTGGGTTGTTCTTTCCTAGGTGCATAACTTTACATTTGTCCACATTATATTTCATCTGCCATTTGAACGTCCAGTCCTCCAATGTATCAAGGTCCTCTTGCAATTTTTCATAATGCTCTTGGGTTTTAACATCTTTGAATAATTTTGTGTCATCTGCAAATTTGATTACCTTACTCACTATTCCCATTTCCAGATCATTTACAAATATGTCAAAAAGTAGCGGACCCAGCAGAGATCCCTGGGCATTCCACTATTCACACATACAGATAACCTCATTATTATGCAAGGCAGATAATGCAGCTTGCTTGAACTTCTCAAGTTATGCTATTTTTGTAAAAATAATGCCAGCTTTGAGCTGTCATTATTTTTCCTGTCTGGGAGCATTGGCGCCCTTCTCTCCCCCCAAGCAGATTCTCCCCTCCCAAAGACACTCTTCACCCACACAGAACAGACCTACTATACCCCCCAAAACACTTCCTGGGCCCTCGGTCCAAGCACCCACCCCAAGAGCCCCCTCAGTCGCCATCCTCTAAAGTCCCCTCTCTGGGCCTACTCCTGGTATCTAGCAGTACAAGGCAGGGATTATCCCCAATTACTCCTACCCCTGGCTCTTGATTCAATATGGCACCTGTCAACTTCCAGCAGTATTCTTGGGGTATTATCACTAGGGGGGTCAAGCAATAAAAATTTGCTACCATTCACATGGAAGGGCAGACTAGATAGGCCATGTGGTCTTTTTCTACAATCATGTTTCTATGTTTCTATTTTAGTTTAGGTCACAGGATATTGCTAAAAATAATCAATATCCCACCACTTTTATTTTTTAATTAGGATGAAGAAAATAGAGTAGCCAGTATGATATTCATATGTCAAAAGCATAGTATCATTTACATATAGCCAACATTTAGGGAATCTTTTCAAAAAAGTGCTTGCTGTCAGTGTACACTGAAGGAGTGCTTGCTGGGACACATGTTGACAGCTAATATGGGGCCATGACAGTGCAGGCTAATTTCCATGCTGTGAATCATGTGTTGGGGTGGCAGGGGTGTGGGCACTATGCTCACAGCCAGGAGAGGAGATTGATGTTCCACAGGAGGAGGCAGAGGAGACAGCCCTAGGCCCAGCGGCAGCAATAGCCACAGCCAGGAGCTCAACACAGAAGGCACAGCTACTGTGACCAGCCGGTCTATAGGCCCAGGGTCAGTTTTCTATAATCAGAGAAAAAGTGTTCCAGAGATACCATCTGAATGAGGCTACCATTGCAGACCTCTGTGAGCTGTTGAGAACTGACCTTGAAATCCTGGCCAAAATAAACCACGCTCTGCCAACGTATGTCAAGTTCACCAAAGCCTTGTCATTCCTTGTGAATGGAAGCTTCCAGCTCTTGTAGGGGTCAGCACAGGCATCACCCAATCTGCCACCTCTTATTGTATTGAGGCCCTCATGAGAGCCCTACTGAGAAGGATGCATGACTTCATGAGCTTCCTACAGAGTCAGAACCACAGGGAGCAAACCATGAGGGACTTCCATGCTGTTGCAGACTTGCCTCTGCGTTGGTCACCATAGACTGCCTGGCTAGGATGAAAGAGTATACAAGAACTGGCGGAACTACCACTCTATGACAATGCAGGTTGTCTGTAATGCCCACCTTGTCATCACTAATGTGTTCGCAAAATATCCAGGATCCTGCCATGGCATATATATGTGCTTTCGCAGTCTAGGTTTCGACATGCTGGTGCCATGGGACAGCTAGCTTCTAGGAAAGGCAAATTATTTCATAATAGTATCTTATAATGGCTTAAGTGTTACTACCCAATAGAGAGCTGCCCCACATAAGTAATATCTTGTGATGATGTGGCATATAGTGGGAAGGGGTTTTCTTTAAAACACAGGCCAGACAGCAGTTCATAGAAAACAAAAGCAGTTTTTATTTTGTTTCAGCTTGTTAAACCTCCACAAAGCAAAACCCAGAACAGACAGCAGTTCAGGGAAAACAAAAACAGCTTTACTTTTGTCCCAGCTTGTTAAACCTCCGCAAGTTGGTTCTCCTAGCCCTTTCTCTAGCTCCAGCCCCAGTTAAAGTTCCTACTTCTAAATTCCTTTGCACAGCTTGCCTTGGAAGAACTTCTGGCTCCATGGGCATCTCTCTCTCCTGCAGCCTGCTGGGATTTTAACCTCTCCCTATGAGCCTCGCCCTCCCCCTGAACTCTGGGCTGCAGACTCTTTCAAAGGGGACTGTTGATATTCCCATTGGAGAGGGACAGGTAACATTCTATAGACCCCATCACATACCCCTATGATTGTCAGTCCATGTTCAACTGCAAGAGTAACCTCCCATCCCCTTCCCACTGCTGTGTGTCATGGAACTTCATAGGTGCAAGCTCCAGCATACCATATGAAGAAGAACATGAAGACAGGTGTCTGTATGTCATGTCCATGGTCCACAGTACAGTCTATCTACCTTAGCCAATGCCATATTAATCTACATACTGTGGCGCGCGCGCCCCTACTAGGCGGTTGCCTAGTGAGGACGGGCGTCCATCTTGTATCCCTTTATCTCAAAGGTGTAGTTGTGTATTGAAAGTAGACCAAGTGGATGTTAAAGCACACAGGAATTTTATTGGGTTCCTCTAGGTCAGTTTGGTAACAGTCTTTGAAGAAGCTTTCATACTCAGCAAAAGAAACAAGGATAATTTTCTCCAAAATAAAGTAAATGCAAACAGTGTGTTTCAGTGGAGTTATTTACAACAAACTTCTTTCCCTTTTCCTTTAAGAGATTTCTTACTTCAGAATTAACAATGGTACTTGTAGCTAAAGCATACAACCGAGATCAGTAATGCTGCCAGCTCCCTTTTAGCTGCTTGCAATTAAAACAGTCCTCAGCTGAGTAGCACAGAACTTGATTGCACTATCTTCTTTCCTTTAGCAGGCAACCCATGTAATTCAACATAAGATTCCTTTTCTCTCTTTCACTCTTCCAGCTGTAACAAACTGGTAACTGCTTTCTGAACTCTTCTCAATAGTTTGCTTCTTTTACTCAGCAGCAACACATACAGCACATTCCATTTCAGAGCAGGGGGAGCCCTGGTCATTTATTATTTATTTTATTTATTTTATTTACATTCTCTTATATACCGCGCTATTCTGCTTCAGTGCGGTTTACATTGAACAAACTGAAATTACATTGAACAGGGCATTATAACTTGGAGATAACTATTTTACAGGGAATATGGGCTATGGAGGGTTAAGTGGCTTGCCCAAGACCACAAGGAGCACCTGTGGGACTAGAATCCCCAGTCCTTCCGGCCCAAGGTTGCTGTCCTCTAGTCATCCTCCCTACAATCCACCTCCATGCTTTCTTCTGAGCTGCCTGCTGGAGAAACTTGGAAACGTTCAGGTACTTTTAGGTTTATGTCCTTTAAAAGCTTAAACAGCCTATCCCATTGCACTGCCCTCCCTTCCTTTGGAAGAACACTGGCATGCTTTTCTTGTTCAGCTTTCTTTATAAAACCCTTCTTTCTGTTCTGGGTTTTGCCAGGTATAATCCTCTCCTCAGAATCTGAGCAAGAGTCATAAGCATTAGCTTTCTCTGTTTTCTTTCTCCTACCTTGGAGCTTTACTGTGGGAGTTTCACAGCTGGGGCTTCTGTTGGCTGTAGCTATCTCTGCCTCAGAGCTACTCAGAGAATCACTGCAGGATTTCCTCTCAGCTTTCCTGGGTTTCCTCTGCCTGAAGACACGCCTTTCTTCAGAGGAGTCTGAGCCTTCCTGTCTTAGCCTCTCCACCGCCAGCCTTCTGTCTCTTTCCCTCTTGCCACTGTGTTTGGTCCTCTCCCTGGAGCGTAGTTTGCTGCTCTCTTGGCTGCAGCTCTGGCTGCCCTTGTTCTTGCCCTTGCTGCCACTCTTCTCCTCACCCTTCTCTGTTTGCTCAAACTTAAACGTTGGGCAGGCTACCTCCCCTTCTGACTTCACCCCCATGTATCTCCTATCCTTACCTAGGGTTGCCATGGAGTCTGGGTGGGGCTTTAGCCTAGCTCTACAACCGTGGTTTCTTTCACTGCCTTTACTTTGGTATGTGTGTACAGGTGCACCCATCCCCCGCAAAGGGGAAAAAGTCCCTTTTTCCTTTGTTTCCCCCGGCTGGGCTACCCTCTCCTTACCACAATACTGTACAGTATTTACTGTTGTGTGTCGCTCACCTATGTCAGTAAGCAACACCCACTTGTCTACTCTGTTCCCCAAAGATGATCAAGGCTATCACCTCAGGATCTGACCCTTAGTAAGGAGGTTAAAAATGCCCCAGTAAGAGAGGTACAACAGGCCATATCAGAGAACCAGGTCAGTGATAAAGCAAACCTTTGGAGTCCTCAAGAGCTGATTCAGGTGCTTGGATAGGAGTAGAGGAGAACTGCTTTACACTTACAGCCCAAAATAAGTATGTGACATATTCACAATCTGTTGCATACTGTACAATATTGCCATCCATAAAGGCATGGGCATCTACCAGAGGAGGATTTCATGAGGACACAGACTGATGTTTTGACTCAGCACCCAAGAAACCAACCCACCAAGCCAGAAACATCAATCCAATGCAGCAGCTTTAGCAGTAGAAACACACTCATACAACAGAACCTTTGGTGACAAAGGTGAATATATTTACAAGTATCAATGTGACAGTGTTCCACATAATGTGAACAAATCACAGTGCCCAATTACCTCCACTACCACTCCCCTCACCCAAGTGCTTCTGCTTCCCCAACCCTACACTCCTGTATAAAGGTCCAAAGTCTGAAGTGGTGCTCCCTTCATCACCTCCTTCCCCATCAGAGTGTGCAAGGATGGCCCCAGGGGCAGGGGCAGCCAATAGGTCAGGGCAAGGCAGCACTAGTCACAGATACACCCACCAGCACAATGTCTCGGAGGCAGGCAGCAATTCTGACCCAATGTATGACAGCCTTCCACTGCAGTCACATCTGCTTCTTGTGATGCTCTCTCAGCTTCTGGAGTTGCTCTTTCAGCAGCTAAAGTACAGCCTCTTGGATGTGGGTATGCTGAATCAGTTGTTCCCATAGCACCCCCAGCGAGAAAAATACCCCACTAGTTTGCAACCCATCGGGAAAGCTTGTAAAAGCACACAGGTAACAGAATAAGCAGAAGTAGCAACATATAGTACAGTTTGAATGGCAGTGAGTAATCTGGAAAAGACAAACAGGGAGCATTCAACAAGGCTGATCTTATTGCCAAGAAAACTTCCCAATGGGGTAATGTAGGAACAATGAGGACTACAGGCCCATCCCTGCCAAAGAGAGCATAGAGTGGAGCAGTGAAGTCTGAAAAGTTTGCTAACCATTGTTTGTTGTTCTTGTTATTAAGTGCCGTCGAATCAGTGTTGACTCATGGCGACCCTCTGGATAGCTGTCCTAAACTGTGTTCGATCTTCAGTCAGGCGGCTCATTGTTGACAGACTGGCACCTATAGCTGCTATTATTATATAGATCCATCTCATTGCTGGCCTTCCTCTTTTGCGTTGACCTTCTACCTTGCCAAGCATGATGTCTTTCTCTAATGATCCCTCTCTTTGAATGATATGTCCAAAGTATGAAAGTCAAAGTCTTGTCATCTGAGCTTCTAAAGAAAGCTTAGGTTTGATCTCCTCTAGTACTGACTGGTTTGTTCTTCGGGCAGTCCATGGTATACACAGTATTCGTCGCCAGCACCATAATTCAAAGGCATAAATTTTCTCCCTCTCTATCTTTTTCGCTGTCCAACCTTCACATCCATATGATGTTATTGAAAATGCATTGGCTTGAACAAGTCAAATCTTTGTATGGAGAGAGACATTTCTGCTCTTGATAATCTTGTCTAGGTCCTTCATAGCCATTCTGCCAAGAGCAATGCATCTTCAGATTTCTTGACTGCTTGTTGCTTCTTTATTGATAGTTGATCCAAGTAGGTTAAAGTTGTCAACTATTTCAATTTCTTCTCCGTCAACAATCAACTTATTCATCTTGCCAGTTGTCAGGATCTTTGTCTTCTTAATATTAAGGTGCAGACCCACTTTAAGGTTATATTCCTTGATCTTGAGAAGCAAATGTTTCAAATTGTCTTCTCTTTCAGCCGGTAATGTGGTATCATGAGCATAGCGAAGGTTGTTGATGAGTCTTCCACCAATCTTTACACCTCTGTTGTCTTCATACAATCCTGCTTCTCTGATGATTTGTTCTGCATATAAATGAAAGAGGTAGGGAGAAAGTATGTAGTCTTGTCGTACACCTTTGCTGATTTTAAACCATTCTGTTTCTCCTAGTTCCGTTCGAACTGTTGCTTCTTGCTCAGTATAAAGGTTGTGCAAGAGAACGATCAGGTGTTCAGGTATACCAATGCTTCTTAATGTGGTCCAGAGTTTTTCATGGTTTACACAGTCAAAAGTCTTGCTGTAGTCAATAAAACACATATACTGTAGATATACGTTTGGTATTCTTTTGTCTTTTCAAGGATCCATCTCACATCCATGATAATGTCTCTCATTCCTCTCCCTTTCCTGAACCCTGCTTGCACTTCGGGCAGTTCTTATTCCAGGTATGGTTGTAGACTCTGCTGAATGATCTTGAGTAGAATCTTGCTGGCATGTGGGATCAGAGCGATTGTGCGATAATTTCCACAGTCAATCGGATCACCTTTCTTCAGTATTGGTATAAACCCAGATCTTTTCCAGTCAGTTGGCCATGAATTCGTCTTCCAAATTTCCTGGCAGAGCCTTGTAAGTATGATAACAGCTTCATCTGATTGCTGTAATAACTCAGTGGGAATGCTATCAATGCCCGATGCTTTGTTCTTTGATAAGACTTTCAATGCTGCTTCGACTTCTTCTTTCATCACCAATGGTTCCTGATAATAAGGTATAGGTTGAAACGATTGTTGGTCCACTTCATCTTTATGATATAATGACTCTGTATATTCTTTTTACCTTTTCTTGATCTTCTCAGCATCATTCAACATGGATCATTGAGCACTTTGTAATATTCCAATTTGAGACTGGAATTTTTTCTTTAACTCATAGCTTTAGAAAAGCCAATCTTGTTCTTCCTATAATAGCTTCTGCTTCTATTTCCTTGCATGTGTCATTGTAGTACTTCTCCTTGTCTTGTCTTGCTGAACGTTGGAAATCTCTGTTGAGTTCTGCGATTGTCCCTCTTTTTTCTCTGGCTTTAGCTTCTCTATGTTTCTGGACAATTTTCAGAGTTTCTTCAGTCATCCATTTTGGCTGTTTTTGCTTTTTCACCTTATGTAGAGACTTATCACTTTCTTCCAATACAACCTTCTTGATGTCATCCCATAACTCTTCTGGAACTCTGTCATTTGTATCTAAAGGAACAAATCGATTTCTCTTTCTCAGGCAGTCTTTAAATTCCAGTGGTATAGTCTTAAGGTCATATTTTGCTACATTCATGAATGGCTTGCTCTTTTTCAACTTTAGCTTGAGTTTGTATACTGGTAGTTGATGATCTGTACCACAGTCAGTTCCAGCTTTTGTCTTTGTTAATGTTATAGAGCTTTTCCATCGTTGACTTCCACAGATGTAGTCAATTTGATTTTTGTACAATCCATTGGGCGAAGTCCATGTGTACAGTCGCCGCTTGTGTTGCTGGAAGAAGGTGTTTGAGATGAATAGATCATTGGTCTTGCAGAATTCTATCAGTCTTTCTCCAGCTTCGTTTCTGTTGCCAAGTCCATATTTCCAACCACATTGCCTTCTTTACTGTTGCCAACTTTTGCGATCCAGTCACCCATGACTATCAGGATATCCTGTTTGCATGTTCTGTCAATTTCAGCTTGTACTTGCTCATAGAACTTATCAGCATCTTCCTCTTCTGAAGCTGTTGTTGGGGCATATACCTGAATTATAGATGTGTTGACGGGCTTTCCTCATAGACAAATAGAATTTAAGTGTTCACTGACTGCATTGTATTTCATTACAGTTCTTGCAAGTTTCTTCTTAACTATAAATTCAACACCATTTCTTCTTTGTCTTTCATTTCCAGCATAGTAAACCATATGATCATCAGATGCAAAGTGCCCAAAGTCAGTCCATTTCAGTTCACTGACACCCAAAAGATTGATTTGTACACGTTCCATTTCATTCTTGACCACCTCCAACTTTCCTTGGTTCATGCTTCGTATGCTCCATGTCCCAATGTATAAGATATCTTTGCAACCTCTGACTCTCTTTTTCTGCACAGCTACATCAGCCGATCCAACCACATCATAAATGCTGGCTTTACTCTGAGAAGTCTTCAGTTCATCCCCAGTAGCCATTTGAGTGCCTTCCAACCTGGGGGTCTCATCTTCCAGCACTACAGTGCAATTTGTTTTGTGATTATCCATTGTTTACAAAAGATTAAGAGATCCAATAAACGGTGCAATCAAGCAGGAATTGCAGGGAAAGGCAAGGACAGAATAGCCTTTAGTCTAGCCGAAGTAACAAATCGGCCAGAGGGAGTTAAGGTATCACCAAGAAAAGCAACACATTCAGATACAAACAATAAATGTGACAAATTGACTTTCAATCCTAAACCAGCAATATGTGATAACAGTAACAGAGAATCTGACAAGCAAGCTTCATAACTGAGTGAACACAAAAGCAAGTCATCTACATTCTCAGAAGTTCTACTTGTTCTTGGTAAGTGGGCAGAAAGGCTACATCGCATAAACAGCTTTAACACATGGCTCCAGACCTGGTGCAAAGAAGAAGGATTCATATTATCCCATCCGGTCCCATGGCTTTGTCCACTTTCAGTTTAGCAATTTGTTCTAACACCTCGTCATCTGTGAATGGTGGGTATCTACTTCATTCCCATTTTTATATATGTGACTCCCAAATATAAAAATGGGAATGAACTTGCTAAACTGAAAGTGGACAAAGCCATGGGACCGGATGGGATACATCCCAGGATACTGAAAGAGCTCAGAGAGGTTCTTGCAGGACCATTAAAGGATGTCTTCAACAGATACTTGGAAACAGGAGAGGTTCCTCAGGACTGGAGAATGGCTGATGTCATACCTCTACACAAAAGTGGTGACAGGGAAGAAGTGTCAAACTACAGGCCCGTGAGCCTTACCTCGGTGGCGGGAAAAGTAATGGAGGCGCTCCTGAAAAGAGCGAATAGTGAACTTTCTCAAAACCAACAGGATGCAAGATCCGAGGCAACATGTTTTTACTGAAGGGCGGTCTTGCCAAACAAATCTGATTGGGTTCTTTGACTGGGTGACCAAGGAACTAGATCAGGGGCATACGATGGATGTCATCTACCTGGATTTCAGCAAAGCCTTTGATACCATTCCTCATAGGAGGCTTGTCAACAAACTCAGTAGCTTGGGGATGGGTCCCAAGATGGTAAACTGGATTAGAAATTGGTTGACTGACAGACGACAAAAGGTGATTATACATGGAGCTCACACGGATGAGAGGAAGATGATTAGCGGGGTGCCCCAGGGTTCAGTCCTGGGCCAACACTGTTCAATGTATTTGTGAGTGATATTGCTGAAGGATTGAATGGAAAAGTCTGTCTTTTTGCAGACGACACAAAAATTTGCAACAGAGTGGACTCCCCCGAGGGAGTGGTTAACATGAGGAAAGATCTACAAAAGCTGGAAGACTGGTCTAATGCTTGGCAGCTACGATTTAATGCGAAAAAGTGCAGTGTCATGCACTTGGGTAGCAGAAGTCCAAGGGAAATGTACGCGATAGGGGGCGAGAGGTTGGTATGCACGGTTCAGGAGAAAGACCTTGGTGTGATTATCTCTGATGATCTCAAGGTGTGCCACGCACCCGCTCCCTGTACCTTGAGGCTTTCAGGAGGGGGTGGCCTTTGATGCCCTTCAGGGTTGAGAATTGTAGTTGTGTGTGCTCAAGTAGTAAGGCAGGCAAAGAAAATTTCTTTGATGAGGTTTATTTCCGCATTGCAGTTCAAGTGCAAACAGACGCAAATAAAGTATAATAGCACAAAACAAGAGTGAGAAACCAAAACAAGGTATTGCACAGCCAAGCTAAATGTCCATTATCTTCTGTGATCACATTCAGTTGTCATGTGACCCTTTTTCACTAACGGAAGAAACAAACTTTGGCAAACAGCAATGCTTCTGGGATGCAGACAATTATGCTTTGACTTATTCCCTTCTGATAAGTTTCTCAGCATAGGAATCAATACAGCAACTTCTCTTATATTGCTTCATATACGTTTGTACAGCATTTCAATTAAATGTCCTTCTCAATGACACAAGCTGAACAGTCCATTGGCATGTCTGGCTCTGTGAACGGTAGAGAAGAAACTAAAGGCATTTCCTCTTCACAGCTGTTTGTGGGCTGTGCTATATTAGAGGAAGAAACTGCCCTGCTTTCAAGGAACTCTCTGAAATCTTTAAGAAGCAATTCAGCCTGCGTTCTTCCTGGGCTAAGCTGATAATGTCTTCCTCCTTCAGGTAACTGTTTGTTTAAACTGCTTATCTCTTGATAATTAGCAATGCTGCTTTTACTAGGACAACAGTTCTGCGTGTTTGAATTATCCTTCCCCCACTTATCACTAAACGTAAGTGCTGGGTTAAAAACTTCAGCTGTGAGTGGAGAGTTTCTGAACAGTGTGTTAAAAGTAGAACGGTCAGGCTTCTCTTGGCACACATCCCTGTAATAAGACTCAGCTGTTCCCTTACTATAGGTTTCTGCTGGCTTGTGAGAATAGCCTAGGCTGCTTACATGCTTTTCAGACTGCAACCAATTGCTACCATGTTGTCTGACTTTGTCTTGGCTTTTAACGTTAGCCTTTACTCTTTCTGGCTTCCCAATGTTAAACTTGCTAGCTGCTTCAAACCCACTGTGTACCTTGTGCTGTGGCTTTCTCCAGGGTAATTCACTGTCCCTCTGCCTTCGGTTCCAAGGTTCTGCTTGGTCCTCTAGAAGCCTGTGCTGTAGCCTTGGGTCTCTCAGTGCTCCTGAATCCTACTGGTCACAGAAGATTCTCCCTGCCCCTGAGTCTCCCAGGTACTTGCTTCCTGTCTTCTCCTTAGTGGATCACAGCTGCCTAATTGCTCTCTCTCCAACTCTTCCTGGTCATGTCCGTCCAAATCCAAATCTTTCTCCTCCTCGTCTAACTCTCTCTGTTTCTGAGTGCTTAACAAGCTGCCTGTGTACTGCACTGCCCGCCTCCTGCTTGGGCGTGCCCAATCAGGGACTTGGCTTCTCTCCTTCCTTGAGGTGAGGTGTGGTTCCTGATTAGCTCTGTGTTTTTTTCTCTCTGAAGAGAAAATCCTGCATTCTTTTGCAGTACCGGTTCTCTCCACCGGATCACTATCTGTTTCCATAGCATCTTGAGAGGCTTCTACGTCACAGATCCCCCCCCCCCTTAAGATATCACGGGCTGGGTTAGTCTTGATGACCCAGCACGTGATACAATCTATGGGCTCTGTGCTGGTGAGCTTCTGTTGAGGCTGTTGTCTCGGAGAGGCTATTGTGGCTATTTGGGCTAAAGCTACTCTGTCATGCCATGGTTTTAACACGTTGATATGGTAAACTTGCCTGCGACCTTTCCTATTCTCAACTAAGTAAGATACAGGTCCTACAGGTTGTATTACCTGACAGGGGCCTTTTCAATGGCTCTCAAATTTCGGTTCTGTCCCAGCCACCATTACAATAACTTTCTCTCCTATCGTTAGTTGACGCTGCTTTGTATTCCTATCATAATAGGATTTTTGTTTGACCTGACTACGCTTCAGATTGTCCACTGCTACTTGTGAGGTCCGGCGTAGCCGCTTCTTTAAATCTTTTAGGAACTCGGGCACCTCTATTTCCCTGGGATCTGGTTCTACCCATTGTTCTCTTAAAATATCGAGAATGCCACAGGGAGACCTGCCGTACAGGAGTTCATACGGTGCCGTTCCTAATGAGGCCTGTTTTCTCTCTCTGCACGCATAAAGAACAAAGGGAAGCATTGTATCCCAGTTGTCCATTTCCCCCTCCAAACTCCTACGTAACATTCTTTTAAGAGTCTGGTTTTGTCTCTCGACTAAACCGTTCGTTTGGGGATGATATGCTGCCGTCTTAATGTGGTGAATGCCAAAGGCATCCCACACTTGTCTTAAGTATTTTGACCTGAAGTTGCTCCCCCTGTCGGTGAGAACTTCCTTGGGGAAACCCACTTCACAGAATAGCTTAATGAGTTTGTTTGCTATTACTCTGGCAGATATGGTGCGTAGTGGCATGGCCCACAGGAACCTTGTGGCGTGGTCTACCACCACTAAGATATAGCGGAAACCTCGAGGGGTTTTAATCAGAGGTCCGACAATGTCTACACCTATCCTCTGGATTGGATCCTTAATCACAGGTGATGGTATCATGGGGACATCCCTGGGATGGGCAGCTGAAACTCTTTGGCACGTGGGGCAAGCCTCACAAAACTTGGCCGTCTCTTTAAAGATACCCGGCCAATAGAATCGGGATAAGATTTGATCAAGGGTTCCCTGAATGCCCTTATGCCCCCCAACGGGATGGTCGTGTGCCAACCGTAACACTATATTTTTAAAGGTGGTTGGCACCACCAACTGTTTTCTGCTATCCCCGGTGAAAGGATCTTTACTTTCCCCATAAAGTATTTCTACAGTCAGGAGAAACCTGGGTAAGGTATCCCTAGTAGTCTGAGCCCATTTGAATGCCTGTGTGAGAGCGGGGTCCGCTTGCTGCTCGTTTGGGAACGTGGGAAACTTGTTCATTAGCTCCTCTGGTACCCATGGCAGCTCTTGCCCTGCCTGTACTTCAGACTTGTTCTTAGAGCGAGACTGTTTCTCCTTACGCTTCTCAGCTTTTGCCTTTCTGACTTTAGTGTCTGGAGTGTTTATCAACGCTTCATCAGAGGGGAGAACTTCTCCGAGATCCTCTGGGGTGTCTTCTTTACTTTCTAAAGCTGAGGATTGGGCTCTTGTGGAGAGCATTGCGCCTTTCACCTGCAACTCTCGTTCCATCTCTCTAAAGAACTGCGGCCAATCCCTGCCTAGAATTACTGCATGGGGAAGTCCTGGGACAACTGCTAAGGGGATAGTCCTTCGGGCACCTAACCCTGCTATGTGTAACTTATATACTGGATAGGTGGAAGTTCCTCCATGAACACATCTTATTTTAACTGAACTCACAGGCTGAATTACTTCGTTGCCCTGCATGGCTTCTATTCTCTGCCACAACTCTTCAGAGAGCATGCTCAACTCAGCTCCTGAATCTAGCAGAGCTTGAGTGGTAATTCCCTGTACTTCAACAGAAAGAAGAAAACCTTGTCTATCTTCCATAGAACCATCCGCTATCAAGGCAGTTTTAACAAAACAGTGTTTTTGCAAATGTCCCTCTTGCCCACATTTGTAACACCTTGGCTTACTCTTAGAATTTTTCCACAATGGCATGCACATTTTTATAGGATCCTCCTGCACCCTCCGGTTCCTTTCTGATCCGCGACTGCCTGTCTCCTGGGAAGTAGTGCCCGCTCTCTGGGCAGTTATCTCTGCCTCTATGTATCTTTCGGAGAGTGCAACAGCTTCTTGGGGAGTTTTTCAGTTTTGCAAGATCAGGAAGGTGCGGATTCCCTGGGGTAGAGCGTTCATGTATTGCTCTAGTACCAAGTCATCAAGTATTGACTCCACAGACCTCCCTTCTGGAGTTAACTACTTGTCAATCAAGCTACGAATCCTGTGACACAAGGACTTAGGAGTCTCACTCGGCCTCAGTTTTACATTTCTCAAGCGAGTGTGGTAAACCAGAGGAGTGAGCCCTAATCTCTCTCTTATCGCTTTCTTTAATTCGTCATAGCTTCCGGCCAGTGCAGCAGGCATGGCGCGGTAAGCGGCCATCGCTTCCCCAGTAAGGGATGCTGCTAATCTTAGTGCCCAGTGTTCCCTAGGCCAGGCGCTAAGGCAAGCTACTCTCTCGAAGCTCTCGAGAAAGTCATCTACATCATCCTGATTAGTAAATTGACCAAAATTAAACAAAGTTCCTGTGTGTAGACTAACAGGGTATACAGTCTGTTAGAGTGGAACCTGTTGTAGATGCTGGTGGTACAGTCGCCTGCTTCCTCTCCTTTAGCCATTCCTCCATCATGGTAAGTAGAGGTTGCTGCTGTTCACGGAGACTCACGTTGGCTCTTTCCTGTGCCTCTAACGAAAGATCTCTCTGGCGCTCTAGGTGTGTCGCCATCCATTGGAAGATGTCCTTGGCCTCCATCGCCATCTTGGAATTCCTGGAATAAAGCAAAAATACAGACCCAAGTGCGATATCACAGTACACTTGTCTATCTGTGCTTTTATTTCTCCTTTTTTTTTTTTTTTTCTAGTCACCACTAGGCTGCACCCTTGCCCTGGTATCCTGGTAACCTGGGGTGGATACCCTTTACCTGGCTCAGGTGGTTTGCATGCACGTCAGCAACAGCAGATCCTGTAGCCTCCTGCAGTCCCCTTCCTCGTCTGGGCTCGTCAGCTCTTCAGCTGGGCTCTTCTGGAAAGTTGGCTTCTGCAGCTCCCGATGTGGCTACTTCTTGCGCCTGCGCAGTATCCTCAATACTACGCCACTTTGCCACGCACCCGCTCCCTGGACCTTGAGGGTTTCAGGAGGGGGTGGCCTTTGATGCCCTTCAGAGTTGAGAATTGTAGTTGTGTGTGCTCAAGTAGTAAGGCACCCCAAACCAAAAAAATGTGTGTATGTGTATATTCAAATTTTTGTCGGAACTATTGCCATGAGGGTACACACCCTCCCGTAGCAATAATGTTCCTTTTTTTCTTTATGTAAAAAGAGGGAGCACGACCCTCACCCACCCTAAAAAGATATCAAAATCATGATAGGGTACAAACTCGGCTTCAAGTCCATCTCCCCAAAAGGATGAAAACAGCCTCCATTCACTTGGTACACTTATCTTTAAATGGATGACTCACGAAGTATCCAACGGTCACCCGACAGTGCAACCCATCAAGGTATATTGGAGGACCACTGACATCAATCGTTCTTCGTAGAAATTGCAACCAGTTGGCAAACTGCTTATAATGACCCAACGTTGTGTTTCGGGCTCCTGAACCTCACAGCCCTTCTTCAAATTCACTTGCAATGTGAAGAAACTCCCAACCCGACTGATATTTAATGGGCGCCAAATAATGACATCATCAAAAGGTAGGCCAATCTTGATCACGAGCTCCTTATAGGGGAGAACCCACAGATTTAAAGCAACAACCACCAATCAATAGACGAGTTTAGTCCATGTGGTGTAATCGAATTAAGATGATAAATCCAAAATTGTTCCCTGTAAATGAGGCGAGCTCCTCGATCACCACCCCGAAGTTTAGCCGGGACGTGATCCAAGATCCGCCAATGTAAGTCCTGAAAACTATGTTGAAATTCATGGCAATGCTGTACCACGGGTGCTGTCAAAACCAATCTGTTAATCCTTGAACGATGTTCCTGCAGTCGCTGTTTTATACTGCGAATAGTCTTCCCAATATAAAACTTGGGGCATGGACAGATCAAAATATAGACAACATAAGTAGTACTACAAGTAGTATTAAACCTACTGTAGATCTTCCTGTGTGTTAAAGGATTTTCCCAGTAGGCCCCTCCCAATGTCATTGAACAGAAGTCACAATCCTGACATGGGGAATGTCCAACAGTTAAAGCTGATGGTGGTTCACTGACATTATGAACCACCCAATCAGCTACTGTGCGACCCCTTTTATATGCCAACATAAGTGGTATGTCAAACCTCTGATGTAAAGACAAAATATGCCAATGCTTCTTTAAGATCGCTGCTACCTCAGTGGCATGAGGCATGAACGGTATCACTCCAACAAAACGATCTGATTCTTGGGATCGGGGTTCATTAATCTGTGTAGGCGGTATCGAATCCCACCAGTCAGGATGGGTATACATAGCCCTCAAGTAAGCTCTCTTAATCACCGTAGCCGGATAACCCCGGGCAAAAAGACGTTTCTTTAAATCCATCGCTTGACAGCGAAACTCTCCAATGGTGGAACAGAGACGACATAGCCGAATGAACTGGCCCACTGGTAAACCCCGACGAAGTGCTGCCGGGTGATGACTACTGTAGTGAAGGAGCGTATTACGCTGAACCGGTTTTCTGAACAGCGTGGTGGTAATCCCACCTCCACTTTTAATAAGTTTCAAATCCAAGAATTCTATAGATGTTCGATCGTATTTAGGAGTAAATTGTAAGTCTGCAGACAGAGTATTGATCCAAATAAAAAACTGTTGCAAGTGATCCTCAGACCCCGTCCATAAAAAGAAGATATCATCGAGAAAACGTGTCCACATCCGTATATTGGGGAACCATTCTGAGGGATACACAAAGCGGGTTTCAAATTGATGCATGTAAAATGTAGCTATGGAAGGGGCTACAGTTGCACCCATAGCTATCCCATATACTTGTAAGTAGAAAGTGTCCCCAAAACGAAAATAATTCTCAGTCAATACTAAGGACAACAGTTCCAGAATGAACTCTTTTGGTAAACGATCTGGTAAAACCAAAGGGATCAATTCAGCCATCTGCAATGCTTCACTTTGATTAATGTTTGTGTACAATGCTTGTACATCCATGGTTACTAAATACCAATGAGACAAATCCTGATGTTGTTGATGATTTAATAGGGACAAAAAATGAAAAGAATCACGAATATAAGAAGGAATTGTAGATAACAAAGGTCGAAAAAAAAGTGTCCACAAACTGAGATAAAGGCTCAAGGACTGAGTCGCGACATGAAACGATCGGGCGACCTGGCGGGTTTTGCAAATTTTTGTGAACCTTAGGTACCATGTATAAGATCGGTACAGTGGGGTGCAATTTATTCAAAAATTTATGTTCCTGTCGTGTTATCCAACCAGATTGAAATGCTTGCATGGTGCGCTCAGCAATCCTCCTTTGAAGATCTGAAGTAGGATCCCTCAGTAATACTTGATAATATTTTACATCGGAGACATGCGCCCGAACCATGTCCTGGTAAAGGGCAAGATCCTGTACAACCGTAGCTCCCCCCTTATCTGCCCTCCGAATGGAGAGAGTGGTGCAATCCTTAAGGGATTTCAAAGCAACCATTTGTTGTTTAGTAAGGTTTGGATAATAATGAACAGGATTACTCTCCAGCAAAGTTAAATCACGTAACACCAGTTGCTGATAAGTGGCAATAGAGGGTTCCACCTGCCCTGGAGGCATCCATTTAGAGGGAGTCTTACAAACGGAAATCGACGCCGAATCCCGAGTTGGAAATCCACAAAAATAATGGGTAACCTGTAATTTTCGGAAAAACCGATGCAAGGCCACACGCATTCGAAAAGGATCGTACTGGGGGGTGGGAACAAATGATAATCCCAATTCCAATACCTGCTGTTGTTCTGATTAACAGATTGGTTTTGACAGCACCCGTGGTACAGCATTGCCATGAATTTCAACATAGTTTTCAGGACTTACATTGGCGGATCTTGGATCACGTCCCGGCTAAACTTCGGGGTGGTGATCGAGGAGCTCGCCTCATTTACAGGGAACAATTTTGGATTTATCATCTTAATTCGATTACACCACATGGACTAAACTCGTCTATTGATTGGTGGTTGTTGCTTTAAATCTGTGGGTTCTCCCCTATAAGGAGCTCGTGATCAAGATTGGCCTACCTTTTGATGATGTCATTATTTGGCGCCCATTAAATATCAGTCGGGTTGGGAGTTTCTTCACATTGCAAAGTGAATTTGAAGAAGGGCTGTGAGGTTCAGGAGCCCGAAACACAACGTTGGGTCATTATAAGCAGTTTGCCAACTGGTTGCAATTTCTACGAAGAACGATTGATGTCAGTGGTCCTCCAATATACCTTGATGGGTTGCACTGTCGGGTGACCGTTGGATACTTCGTGAGTCATCCGTTTAAAGATAAGTGTACCAAGTGAATGGAGGCTGTTTTCATCCTTTTGGGGAGATGGACTTGAGGCCGAGTTTGTACCCTATCATGATTTTGATATCTTTTTAGGGTGGGTGAGGGTCGTGCTCCCTCTTTTTACATAAAGAAAAAAAGGAACATTATTGCTACGGGAGGGTGTGTACCCTCATGGCAATAGTTCCGACAAAAATTTGAATATACACATACACACATTTTTTTGGTTTGGGGTTATAGATAATTGAATGTGTGCGATTGGGTTTTGAGTATTATAGCAAGTAGTAAGGCAGGCAAAGAAAATTTCTTTGAAGAGGTTTATTTCCGCATTGCAGTTCAAGTGCAAACAGACGCAAATAAAGTATAATAGCACAAAACAAGAGTGAGAAACCAAAACAAGGTATTGCACAGCCAAGCTAAATGTCCATTATCTTCTGTGATCACATTCAGTTGTCATGTGACCCTTTTTCACTAATGGAAGAAACAAACTTTGGCAAACAGCAATGCTTCTGGGATGCAGACAATTATGCTTTGACTTATTCCCTTCTGATAAGTTTCTCAGCATAGGAATCAATACAGCAACTTCTCTTATATTGCTTCATATTAGTTTGTACAGCATTTCAATTAAATATCTAACTTCTGAACCATATAACATCTCAACAAATAGGGGTGTCCTACATGGAGTGGTGGGGTTTACCCCTAAACAAAGACATGGGGAGGGGTGGCCTGCACAGAGCGACAGGTGCACCTACTCTTGCCATCTTGCTGGGCAGACTAGATGGACCATGCTGGTCTTTATCTGCCGTCATTTACTGTGTTACTATGCTACTATGTTATTTATAGGCGACTGGGGAAACAGATGGACCAACAAGAGACTATACCGTGATAATGGACTGCATCTCTCTGTCACATGGAAAAGAATCCTAAGTGAAAATTTCAGGCAGTATGTGGATATGCATTTAAACTAGAAAAAGGGTGTGACGGATGGGGAAGGTCAAGTTCAGGATGTCACTCCCTGCAAAAGCACAATAACATCAGAAACAGCCACACGTTTAAACCACACATCACAAGCAAGTGGGAAGAAGTGGGCAGAACAAAATCAATGCAAAATACGCGCAAGCTAGTTAAATGCTGGAAAGCAATGAGCACAAATGCTCAAAGCTTAGCCAACAAAGTTCCAGATCTGGAAGCCCTAATGGTGGAAATTGGCTTGGACATTGTGGTCATTACAGAAACATGGTTTAATGAATCGCATGATTGGGATATAGCCATAGCTGGCTATAATCTATTCAGAAGAGACAGAGAAAATGGAAAAGGAGGAGGAGTAGCCTTGTACGTCAAAAGCAATATTAAAGCTACTGAAATGCAGGGGGCATGGGGAAAAGGAGAAGCGCTCTGGATTGTGTTTGAAAGAGGAAATGGTACTGTCATCCATACTGCTGTAGTCTACAGACCTCCAACTCAAATCGAAGAGATAGATAATGAATTGATTATAGATATTGCCAAGATAGCTACAAAGGGGGAAGCGATCATATTGGGTGACTTTAATCTACCCAATGTGGATTGGATTACTCCTTCCGCAAATCTGGAAAGAAGCAAAAAAATTGTGGATGCTTTCCAAGATGCATTACTTAGACAAATGGTGATGGAACCAACCAGGGAAAGCTCAACACTGGATTTAGTGCTCACCAACGGTGATAGCATGTCGAATGTTTGGGTGGGTGCCCCTGTGAGCAGCAGCGATCATCACACGGTGTGGTTTGAGATAAAAGCCAAGGTGCAGTCCAATCATAACAAGTTCAAAGTCCTAAACTTCAAAAACACTGACTTCAGTAAAATGGCCAAGTACCTAAAGGAGGAGTTGGCAGGGTGGAAGGGGATAAGGGAAGTGGAATTGCAATGGGCTAAACTAAAGGTGGATACAAGGGGCAATAGATAAATATGCAAGAAAAGTAAATAAAAACAAGAGGAGAAGGAAACCTATTTGGTTTTCCAAAGACATGGCTGCTCAAATAAAGGCAAAAAACACAGCTTTCACAAAATTCAAAAGCTTGCAAATAGAGGAACACAGAAAGAAATACAGGATCAAACTCAAAGAGACAAAAAGAGAAATAAGGAAAGCAAAATCAAAGGCAGAGGAAAAGATGGCTAAAGGTTTGAAGTGTGGCGACAAAAATTTCTTCAGGTATATTCGGGAAAGGAAGAAGATCAGAGGTGGAATTGCAGGACTCAGAAGTGCTGGGAATGGACTCGTGCAAAGTGACATTGAAAAAGCGAAATTGCTAAACAAATACTTCTGCTCTGTTTTTACTAAAGAAAATCCTGGAGAAGGACCACCTGTGACTCCCAAATATAAAAATGGGAAATGAGAATGAAGTAGATGCCACACCATTCACAGAAGATGATGTGTTAGAACAACTTGCAAAACTGAAAGTGGACAAGGCTATGGGACCAGATGGGATACATCCCAGGATACTGAAAGAGCTCAGAGAGGTTCTTGCAGGGCCGTTAAAGGATGTTTTCAACAGATCCTTGGAAACAGGAGAAGTTCCTCAGGACTGGAGAATGGCTGATGTGGTACCTCTACACAAAAGTGGTGACAGGGAAGAATTGACAAACTACAGACCCGTGAGCCTTACCTCGGTGGCGGGAAAAGTAATGGAGGTGCTCCTGAAAGAGCGAATAGTGGACTTTCTCAAAACCAACAGGTTGCAAGACCCGAGGCAACATGATTTTACTGAAGGACGATCTTGCCAAACAAATCTGATTGAGTTCTTTGACTGGGTGACCAGAGAACTAGATCAGGGGCATGTGATGGATGTCATCTACATGGATTTTAGCAAAGCCTTTGATACTGTTCCTCATAGGAGGCTTATCAATAAACTCAGTACTTTGGGGATGGTTCCCAAGGTGGTAAACTGGATTAGAAATTGGTTGACTGACAGACGATAGAAGGTGATGGTAAATGGAGCTCACTCGGATGAAAGGAAGGTGATTAGAGGGGTGCCCCAGGGTTTGGTCCTGGGCCCAGCACTGTTCAATGTATTTGTGAGTGATATTGCTGAAAGACTGAATGGAAAAGTCTGTCTTTTTGCAGATGACATGAAATTTGCAACAAAGTGGACTCCCCTGAGGGAGTGGTTAACATGAGGAAAGATCTACAAAAGCTGGAAGAATGGTCTAATGCTTGGCAATTAAAATTTAATGCAAAGAAGAGCAGTGTCATGAACTTGGGTAGCAGAAATCCAAGGGAAATATACGCGATAGGGGGCGAGAGGTTGGTGTGCACGGATCAGGAGAAAGACCTTGGTGTGATTATTTCTGTAGATCTCAAGGTGGCAAAACAGTGCAACAAGGCGGTGGCAAACGCCAGGAGGATGTTGGGCTGCATACAAAGAGGAATTACCAGCAGAAAGGAAGAGGTACTAATGCCACTGTATAAGTCACTGGTGAGGCCTCACTTGGAATACTGTGTTCAGTTTTGGAGACCATATCTTGCAAAGGATGTAAAAAGACTGGAAACTGTTCAGAGGAAGGCGACTAAAATGATTTGGAGCCTGCGTCAGAAGCCTTATGAGAAGAGACTTGAAGACCTAAATATGTACACTTTGGGGGAGAGGAGGGATAGGGGATATATGATTCAGATCTTTAAATACTTAAAGAGAAATAATGAATAAACAAACCTCTTCCAAAGACGGGGAAGTTGTAAAACTAGAGGGCATAACATGAAGCTGCAAGGTGGTAAATTGAAAGGCAATGTCAGGAAATACTTTTTCACTGAAAGGGTGGTGGATGCTTGGAATGCCCCCCCCCCCAATGGAATTGGTGGGGGCAAACACAGTGATGGAATTCAAGATGGCATGGGACAGACACAGTGGATCCCTTTACAGCAACAGGATAAAATCTAAATAAACTGAACCATCTAATTTCTCAACAAATAGGGGTGTCCTACATGGAGCGGTGGGTTCACCCCTAAACAAAGACATGGGGAGGGATGGCCTGCACAGAGTGGCAGGTGCACTTACTCCTCCCATCTTACTGGGCAGACTATATGGACCATACTAGTCTTTATCTGCTGTCATTTACTATGTTACTATGTTACATACTGAAACAGAGAGGAATGATTAAGTCTGACATCTTGCAGATCATGTTTCAAGGCCTGTGAAAAATAAGCAGGACTATTAGTATATCCCTGGGACAGAGCAGCCCATGTCTACTGGGTATTCTCAATATGGAAAGCAAATAAATACTGATTTTCCTTACTTATCCGGACCAAAAAAAAGACAGAGCTTAAATCCACAACTGTGGACCAAAAGGCCCCTGGGGGTATTTGTGTCCAGATGTCATGTGGATTAGGTACCAAGGGAAAAATAGGCAAAATAACTTTATTTACTGCTTGCAGGTGTTGCACAAATCTGTAGGTCTTTCCATCTGCTTTCAGCATAGGAAGAATCAGAGTATTAAACGGAAAAGTTGTAGGAGAAAGATGAATAATGGAGTACCCCAAGGGTCCGATACTTTTTAACATATTCATAAATGCTGGGTCCGATACTTTTTAACACATTCATAAATGACCTGGAAATAGGAATAATGAGCGAGATGATCAAATTTACAGATGACACTAAATTATTCAAAGTTGTTAAAACACAAGAAGATTATGAAAAATTGCAAGAGGACCTTGATAAATCGGAAAACTGGATGTCCAAATGGCAGATGAAATATAATGTGGACAAGTGCAAAGTTATGCACCTAGGAAAGAACAACCCAAATTATGGTTACACGATACAAGGTTCCACTTTAGGAACCACCACCCAGGAAATAGATTTAGGCGTCATTGTGGATAATACGTTTAAAACCTTTGCCCAGTGTGCAGCGGCGACCAAGAAAGCAAATAGAATGATAGGAATCATAAGGACAGGAATGGAGAATAAAACCATGGATATTATAATGCCTCTGTATTGTTCCATGGTGTGACTGTACCTTGAATGTTGCGTGCAATTTTGATCGCCGTATCTTTATCTTTTATATTTATCTTTATTGTCATGCTGAATATACCGTGCCTTCAGACATCAGAGCCATTTACAATATATAAAATAAAGGCCAGGAGAAAGAAAGGAACTACAACAAATTGATAGGACAGAGAAGAACATTCATGCCAAAAGAAAATGGGAGGTAGAAAAAAAAAATGGAGAAGGAGAGGAAGTAGAATAATTTCAAGAGGCGGTGGGGGTGGGGGGGGGGGTGGGGGAGAGATCAAAGGCAGTTTGAAAAATATGGGTTTTGAGAAGGGACTTTAATTTCTAGAGGGAAGGTTCAAGGTGCAGAAAAGGAGGGAGGGAGTTCCTCTTATGGAAGGGCCAAGAAAGAAAAAGGCAGAGTGGTGGGTAGATTTGAGGCATGCTCGAGAGGCAGGGGGACGGTGCAATCAATTTACATGAATGGAGATGTATGGAAGTGGAGGGATTCTGAGAGGTATAGTGGGATGTGTGTGTAACTGGATCTGTGGACCAAAAATAATGGATGCTGTATTCAGCAGGAAGTCATTGGAGGTTGATGTGATTGAGCAGTGTGGTAATGTGATCAGAGCAGGTATCACATGAAATGATCCTAGCTGTAGTATTTTAAAGTAACTGGAGATGGTAGAGCTGGAACTGGGGAAGACCTACAAGAGCAATATTACAGTAGTTGGTACGGAATATAACAAGAGACAATAGGAGAGTGGTCAGTGATGGCACAGTCAGAAAGGGGTGGAGTGTGTGGATTTGCCTAAGGGAAAATAAAGAATGGCGAATAAGAAGAGAGAGGTGATCGTGAAAGGAAAGGACAGAGTCAAGTGTGACACCCAGATAGCGAAGAGAAGATCTAAAGACACAGCAAGGGAGATGTCACAATGCTCATGTGAGATGTGGAGCTTATTAAGAAAGAAGGACAGTTTCGGTGCTATGACCAGATATGAAGCTGGATTGGCGGGAATGAAGAAAATGAATACAATCAAGATGTGCAGATAGCTGTGCAAATAAGAACTTCTCAAGGATCTTAAAGACGAATGTTATATTGGGAATGGGACGAGAGTGTGAGGGGACCATGGGATCGAGGGAGGGCTTCTTGAGGAGGTGACGGGCTAAGGCATGCTGCCAGGTGACAGGAAAGGAACCAGAGGAGAGGCTAGTGTTCAACATAGTGAGAATAGGAGGAAGAAGAAACATAGATACATGATGACAGAAAAAGACCACATGGCCTCTCTAGTTTGTCCTTCCATATCAATTGCTACAATAGTCCCCTCTTTTCCTTTAGAGATCCTCTGTGATTGTCTCATGCTTTTCTGAATTCAGATATTGTCATCTCTACCACCTCCACTGGGAGACTATTCCACGCATCTATCACTCTTTCCGTAAAGAAATATTTCCGCATAGTACTCCTTTCACCCTCATCTTATGTCCCCTTGTAGTAGAGTTTGATTTCAATTGAAAGAGGTTCTCCTCCTGTACATTTATGCCACTGAGATATTTAAATGTCTCTATCATATCTCCTCTATCCTGCCTTTTCTCTAAAGTTTACATATTAAGATCCTTAAGTCTGTCCTCTATATGCTTTATTACAAAGACCACTAACCATTTTAGTAGCCACCCTCTGCACCTATTCCAACCTGTTTATATACTTTTGAAGGTATGTTCTCCAGAATTGCACATAATACTGAAAATGAGGTTGCACCACAGACTTATACAGAGACAGTATCACCTCCTTTTTTTTGCTGACCATTCCTCTCCTTATGCATCCAAGTATCCTTCTAGCTTTTGCCATCGCCATTTCTATCTGTTTAGCTACTTTAAGATCGTCACACACAGTCATGCTCAGGTCTCACTCTTCTTTTGTGGATAGAAGTACTTCACCCCCTACACTGTACCGCTCTCTTGGATTTTTGCAGGCCAAATTCATGACCCTGCATTTTTTAACATTAACTCTCAGCTTCCAAATTCTAGACCATTCTTCAAGCTTAGCTAGATCCCTCCTCATGTTATCTACTCCTTCCTGGGTCTCTACTCTATTGCAGATTTTGGTATCATCTGCAAAGATGCAACTCTTACCCGACAACCTTTCCACAATACCACTAACAAAGATGTTAAAAAGAATCAGAAGGTTCTTGAAGGCAGGTGGAGGAAATGGGATCAGAGAAGTAAGTGGTTTTATGTGAGGTGGAGAGGAACTTTAATAGTTCAGCAGAGGTGAGAGGACAAAAGGTGGACCAGGTATGTGACAGGGAGGGTGGGGCAAGGGGAGACAAGAGAGGGGGAGACAACAGAGTGGAGGGCAAGATACAAAGGAGGAACAGAGTGTCCAAATTTTACCAGAGAAAAAGGTGGTAAGTTGGGTCGGGCGGGGAGGGGAAGAGGTAGAGGCAGAAGAGGAGGGTTGATGGACAGATGAAAGGGATCGCACAACCAAGTAGTGTTGATGGGAAGAATTAGAAGATGAGATGATGAGATCTGAGTAGCATGATTCTTTAGCACTATGAACAAGAAAGCGATAATGATGGTGGCAGGATTGGAAATGATGGAGGGCAATGGGGGTACATTGTTTCCGCCAGAGACATTCAGAGCAATGAAGATATGTGCAATGTAGGCAAAGACCAGGATGGTACCAAGAGTGGTGGGAGGAAGTGCAAAAGGAGTAAGGACGGAGGGGGGCCAAGTGATCAAGGGTAGCCAATAGACAAGAAATCCAGGTGGAGACTTAAGCATCAGAGGAAAGAGTTGCAAAATCAGACGGCAGGAGTTGATCAGATGGGGGAAAGCGCTCAAGTGTGGATGAAGTGATTTGATGGGAGAACTGAGTGGGAGCTGATCTAGATGAGGGGGCCATAGTGGCATGAGAGGGGGGAGGGATCTGCAAGGAAAAATCTATGCACAGATAATCAGACCATGGTAGGGGAGTATTGGAGAGAGAGGTCAGAGACAGAGGAGAATTAGAGGGGGTAAGAACCAGGTCAAGCATATGTCCTGCCATGTGGGTGAGAGAGGAGATGTTTTGGGAGAAACTGAGGTAATGAAGGTGGGCAATGAAGATGTGATCCCACGAGGAGATAGGAGAATGGTAATGGATATTAAAGTCTCCCAGAATCACTATGTCAAGGAATTGCAGGGAGACCTCAGAAATAGTGAGAAAAAGGGTGTCCCAAAGAGGAGGGTGACTAGATTGTGGGGGGGTAGATAAGGAGAAAATAGGTGGGATGAGAGATGGATAAGCAGAGAAGGAGAGACTCAGGATAGTGGAGAACAGATGTATGGATCTGTGTTAGCAGCAAGGAGGAACAAAAAAAGACAGCAACCCCAACCCTTGGGGTGACCCAGGTGAGGGGTGGTGAGTTGTCCAGAGGAAGACAGCAGCCTAGGAGAGGATCTTTGCCTTCCTTTAGTCATGTCTCTGTGACAAAAAAAGCTTTGAGGAAGTGTTGGACAATGAGGTCCTGGACAAGCAGTGTCTTGGATCTCAGGGAGCGGCAGTTTTCTAGGGCCAAGTAAACCAACTGGGAGGATATAGCAGAATTAGAAAAGGAACAGAGAAGAGCCATCAAAATGGTAAAGGGGATGGAAGGATGCTCCTATGAGGAAGGTTTAAAATGTTAGAGCTCTTCAACTTGGAAAACAGATAGCTGAGGGGAGATATGATAGAGGTCTATAAATTCATGAATGGAGTAGTATGGGTAAACAAAGATTGATTGTTTACGCCATCAGAAAGTAGAAAGACTAGGGGACATGCAATAAAGCTACAATGCAACAATTTTACTGTAAGACTAATGAGAGAAAATATTTTTTCACTCAATGCATAGTCAAACTCTGGAATTCGTTACCGGAAGATGTAGTAAAAGCTGTTAGTGTAGCTGGGTTTAAAAAAGGTTTTGACAAGTTCCTGGAGGAAAGGTCCATAAATCGTTATTAAAGAGGACACGGGAAATCCACTGCTTGCCCCAGGATGAACATTGTGGAACCCGTGTGCCTTTTTGGGAATATACTAGGTACTTGTGACCTGGATTGGCCTGTTGGAGACAGGATATTGGGTTTGATGATTTTTGGTCTGACCCAGTATGGCATATCTTACGTTCTTATGTTTTTATTATAGATGACTCCTTGTTTCAGAAGATCTTCAGTAACAGGACGAATTCCATCAATGACAGCTGCTGGTAGAGGATATTGTTTGAGTCAAGGAAGCTGGGCTCCGGGTTTCAAGGTGATCTTCACAGGTGGGATAGAAAGTGTTCTGACATTAGAACCTGGTGTTGCCCATAGGGATGAAGGAAGTTGAGAGAGAGCAGGATGAATGGTGCTGGCATCTGCCAGAGGAGGCACTTCAGAGAGGGATATAATTGAAAAAACAATTGTCCATTCAACCAGGAGAAAGTGGTTCGGTATTAGGCTAAAAGGTCCCGACCTAAAAGTCCCAACCTAAAGTCTCTCTCACAAGAAAGATAGTGGGATACACAGTTTGTCCAATCTGCAAAGGTAAAGATTCAAGTTTCCCTCAATGCCCTCACAAGGCACCACCAGTGCCTGCGTTGAGCTTGATAAATGGCAGGCAAATGTTGCAAATGGAGCGCAGAAATAGTAGCCCCAGCATCAACTAAAAATATAAGATTAGATTCTCCTAGCATAGCCTCTACTTCTCCCTGAGGGGTTAGGCTTAGATTAAAATATAGTCATTTATCACATGTATCAACTGCAAAGTCCTCTGGGTTGGAGTAACACTGATATGCTGGAGTAAATCAGCCTTCTGAATAGCAAGGTCCTGATCCTGGGGACAGTTTTGCTGCAAGTGCCCAGTCTGTCCACAGGTATAACAAGTATGTGTCCCTCCTGTCTGTCCACATCCTCGCTGGGAATTCATATAAGCCCATTCCTCTACCTTTGGAAGGCCAAGATAAATGGTATTACAATAATCCAGCTGGCTCATGACCCCTGCCTGCATTACAATATACAAATTGTGTGAATTTAAAAATGGTTGCAAGTAATAAACTGATCGCAATCCAGCCCAAACTTTTCTTACAGCCTGTGATACCTGGGCCTCCATGAACAGTTGGGAATCTTAACAGAACCCCTAAACTTTTCACAACCTATTGTATCTTAACAAAAACAGTCTCTCCTACTTGAATTTTTAAATCAGCAGAATATCTGTCTTACCAGTCTTTATTTATTTTAAAACATTATGAAGGCCCAAATAAGCAACATGGTCAAAATTCGGACGCGTCGCCACCTGCAACAGCTGCTTGAGCCAGAAGACTTTCGGACAGTCTACCAAGCACTAGTAATTCCACATTTCGACTATGCGAACGCTATACTACATGGTCTCCCAAAAAACACGCTGAATCCTCTGCAACTGGCAATGAATGCAACTGCCAGAATCCTGCATGGAGCCTCCAGGAGTGAACATATAACCCCAATTATGAAGCACCTGTATTGTCTCCCGGTCCTTTAAGACTCTAATGATGACCTACAAAGCCATCAACAAGTGCTCTTCCATCTCCCTTACAGATCTCATACAGACCACCCCCCTCAACAGAGTAAGGTGATCAGCCGCTGTCAATACCCTGAAACTCCCGAGGGCGATCACAAAATGCTCACAGGCAACTAGAAACAGAGCTTTCACCCCTATATGCACCCACATGTTGGAACGCCCTGCCACCTGCCATCCGGGCTATCAATGACCTTGCCCAGTTTAGGAAGGCATTGAAGCACTATCTATTCCTCCAGCACTACACCGAACCTGAGGATAACCCGCAGTCAGTCACACTCTGGACCCAGGTTGACACCCCCGACGCAGCCACTCCACGAGTCTGGAGCCCAGCCCGCTAGACCCCAATCCCCTCGACGGGTAGAGGTATACTCCCCTGCCTTGTCACCATGTATATAGCTGAGCCAATGTGTAAATAGTGTCGAGCTGTCCTCATAAAATATGACAGCAAGTTACCTTGTACATAGTTACCCTGTTAACCCTGTATATAATTCCCTGTTTATTGTTAAGTCCAGTGTAGGCCTGCCTGCACTGCACAAATCTGTTACCTGTAAACCACACCAATTTTTAAAGAGCGCTGTATAGAAGAGA
This sequence comes from Ichthyophis bannanicus, assembly GCA_033557465.1. Taxonomy (NCBI): domain Eukaryota; kingdom Metazoa; phylum Chordata; class Amphibia; order Gymnophiona; family Ichthyophiidae; genus Ichthyophis; species Ichthyophis bannanicus. The sequence goes on along the minus strand of CM066033.1, from coordinate 294,187,713 downwards.
CATTAAATAAATAAATAAAATAAATACATTTCTATACCACCATATGCAAACACATTCAAGGTGGTGTCCAAACCATAAAAATGGCAATCGTCAATATCTATAAAAACAATAATCACAACAAACCACCATGTAGAAACAATGGGAATTCTGCCCAACCTCTACCTTTACCTGCAGGTGGCTGCATGGATGCAATTTGTAAATTAAGCAATTTAGTCTTGTTTTGGTCTATCCTGGTCTTCTCTTCCTACTGCTCCTCATAATATTTTAGCTCACTGTATCAGGCAGCTTCCAAAATTGCATCTGCTGCTTTAACTGGCCAATCTTTCACTGAGGTTTCCATAATATCTCTTATTCCTGGAAGCAGGCCATTAAGAAAAATATTGGTGAATCCTGAGGGTGTTGCTTCTTCCTCTCCAGAATGACCTCTAAAGGCTAACATACACCTAGTATGAAAATCTGTAACCTTTTCACCCTTGTCCTGCCTTAGGGATGTCAGTCTTATTTATTTATTTATTTAGCTGGATTTCTATACCACTTTATCCTAAAATCAAAGCAGTTTACAAAGAACTCAAGAGTTTACGAAGAACAAAGGGAAAGGGGCATGTTAACCTTATGTACAAAAACTATGTGCAAGACCATAATAGAAGGAGGGGGGATATGGGAAGGAGGCAGCAGGTATAAGGAAAGGGTTGGGTATTAGGTAATGTCACCAAAGTGTTCAGTATAGAGGGTTGTTTTCAGTTTTTCTTGAAATCCTTGGTGTCAGTGATGGCTCTAAGTTGGTCGGGGAGTGAATTCCGAAAGGAAGGTGCAGCTAACAAAATAGCTCTTCCAGATGTTGCTTGTTTGGATTTAGTATAGACTTTAGGGGTGGTGATGGTGTGCCTGGTGGATTGTCGACTGGGTCTGTTGCTTGATTCCGTGTTGATGAGGGTTTTCAAAATATACGCAGATGTGTCTTGCATGATATTGAAGATATTTAGAACAGCCTTATACTTGATGCGGGAGATGAAGGGGAGTCAGTGGAGTTGGTTTAGGAGGGGGGTGATGTGGTCCTGTTTAGACAAGCCAGTAACGATTCAAGCTACGGTGTTCTGCACCATTTGCAGAGGGCAGAGAGCTAGTTTGGGTAGTCCGAGGTAAATAGGGCTACAGTAGGTAAATAGGATTACAGAAGCTTGCTGCGGAAGCAAAAACGTGTAATAAAGACTTTTTCAAGTACATTCGTAGCAAAAAAACTGTGAGAGAGTCAGTTGGTCCATTAGATGATAGAGAGGTTAAAGGGGCACTAAGAGGCAACAAGGCAATAGTGGAGAGACTGAATGAATTCTTTGCTTTGGTCTTTACTGAGGAAGATGTAGTGATATTACCCATGACTGAAGTGGTATTTAAAGGTGTGGAAGAATTGAAGGAAATATCGATACATCGGGAAGATGTATTACAACTATTTAGATAAACTGAAGAGTAGCAAATCACCTGGGCCGGATGATATACATCCAAGGGTGTTGAAAGAACTGAAATATGAGATTGCAGACCTGCTATTAGTAATCTGTGAACTATCATTAAAATCATCTGTAATACCTGAAGATTGGAGGATGGCGAACATAACACCAATTTTTAAAAAGGGTTCCGGGGTGATCCGGGAAACTACAGACCAGTGAGCCTGACGTCAGTACCGGGAAAAATGGTAGAAACCATCATAAAGAACAAAATTGCTGAACATGTAGATAGTCATGACTTAATGGGAGACAGCCAACATGGCTTTAGACAAGGAAGATCTTGCCTTACTAATCTGTTATGTTTTTTTGAAGGTGTGAATAAACAGGTAGACAAAGGTGAGTCGGTTGATATAGTGTATTTGGACTTTCAGAAAGCCTTTGACAAGGTCCCTCATCAGAGACTTTTGGCAAAACTAAAGAGTCATGGGATAGGAGGCAGTGTACTATTGTGGATCAGGAACTGGTTAAAAGATAGAAAGCAGAGGGTAGGGCTAAATGGCCAGTTTTCCCAATGGAGAAAGGTGAATAGTGGTGTACACCATGGATCTGTGCTGGGTCCGCTGCTTTTTGACATATTCATAAATGACCTGGAAAAGGGAATAACGAGTGAGGTTATCAAAATTGCAGATGACACAAAACTGTTTAAAGTTGTTAAAACCCAAGAGGATTGTGGAAAATTGCAAGAGGATCTTGATAAATTGGAAGACTGGGCATCAAAATGGCAGATGAAATTTAATGTGGACAAGTGCAAAGTTATGCATCTAGGGAAGAACCACACAAACCATGGTTACACGATGCAAGGTATCACATTAGGAACCACCACCCAGGAAAACGATTTAGGTGTTATTGTGGATAACATGTTAAAACCCTCTGTCCAGTGTGCAGCGGCAGCCAAGAGAGCAAATAGAATGCTAGGTATCATAAGGAAAGGAATGGAAAACAAAACAAAGGATATTATAATGCCTCTATATCGTTCCATGGTGAGACCGCACCTTGAATATTGTGTGCACTTCTGGTCGCCGTATCTTAAAAAGGATATAACATTAGAAAAGGTTCAGAGAACAGCCACCAAAATGTTAAAGGGTATGGAAGGATACCCCTATGAAGAAAGGCTAAAAAGGTTAGGGCTCTTTAACCTGGAAAAGAGATGGCTGAGGGGAGATATGATAGAAGTCTATAAATTAATGAATGGAGTGGAACGGGTAAACGTAGATCGATTGTTTACATTATCAGAATATAGAAAGACTAGGGGACATGCAATGAAGCTACAGGGTAAACTATTTAAGACTAATAAAAGAAAATATTTTTTCACTCAACGTGTAATCAAACTCTGGAATTTGTTACCGGAGGATGTAGTAAAGGCAGTTATTGTAGCTGGGTTTAAAAAAGGTTTGGACAAGTTCCTGGAGGAAAGGTCCATAAACCATTATTAAGAAGGGACCCAGCATATCAATGCTTGACCCAATACAAGCATTGTGGAATCTGTGTCTTTTGGGGAAATTGCTAGGTACCTATGACCTAGATTGGCCACTGTTGGAAACAGGATACTGGGCTTGATGGACCTTGGTCTGACCCAGTATGGCATATCTTATGTTCTTATGTTCTTATGTTCAGTAGTCCAGAATGGGTCTGATTGTCATCTGAAAAACTGTGCGAAAATGTTCATAGTTGAGCAATGGTTTAAGCCTTCTGAGGACAAGTATTTTGTGGTAGGCTGAATTGGTTGTATTATGGATGTGGGAATGCAGGTTTAGATTATAGTCAAGAATGATTCCGAGGTATTTTACCTCGGGTTTGATAGGTATTGTGATATTGTTCGCCTGGATTGAATTTTTTTGGGGGGGGGAGAAGCTTGAGCTATGGGTGACAAAGAGGGCTTCAGTCTTGTTATAATTGATGTTTAGGTTGCTTTTAGTTAACCAAGTTGTTGTGTCTTCCATGCAGGTAATTATTGCTAAAGTAGTTTGGATTGTCGAGGTTTATAGTAGAGTATATCATAATGTCATCCACATATATATTGTAGTAGATTTTGTGTTTTTTGATGATATTACAGATGGGCTGGAGTTAAATATTGAATAGAAGTACAGACAGAGAAGATCCTTGCGGGACACCTTGGGTTGCTGGGAATGGTGACGAGATTTTATTTCCACATTTCACTATTAGTTGTCTATTACTGAGGTAGGATGGAACCATTTGATTGTATTTCCCTGAAGTCCAATGTCTTTTAGTCTGTTCAGTAGAATGTTGTGAAATACCATATTGAAAACTGAGGATATGTCTATGAAGATTAGGAGAAAACTGGTCTTTACATTGTTGATTCCTCGTTTAAGATTGTCAAACAAGTATAAGAGGAATGTTTTGACACTATGCTTAGGTCGTAAGCCATATTGCTGAAGGTCCAGTGGGGCATGTGAATCAAGGTGGTCCTGTAGTTGCTTTTGCACTACTTTTTGAATGACCTTTAGTAAGGAAGGGGAATGAAGATATGGGGCATTATGCAGATGGGTCATTTTGACTTAGGGTTGTCTTCTTTGGTATTAGACAAATGGTGGCAGTTTTGAGTGCATTGGGTATTGTCACGCCCTTGCCCCTGGCCTCTGGCTTAGAGGGGTGAGGTAACGGAGAACTTCTCTTGGTGAACTCAAATAAACTAGCTTTTCCTCAGGTGAATTCTGGGACATGCAGTTTGGCTCTTAGGAAGAAGTGTAGTCATGGTCCGATGTTAAGGCAAATGACAGAATTTATTTTAAAGTAAAGGTTCAAGTAAACTGTACACAGGAATTTTAGCCATTCAGGATTATTTGCAACAGAGCATTTAGATCAGTATAACTGCTTCACAGTCTTTTAAACACATGCAGCTGGTTAACAACGTTGCTCAGTCTTAGAGAAACAGCTCTGCTCAGCAAGGTAAAAATACTTCTTTTTAACCTTGTGTTTGTGAAGCACTTAATAGCAAAAGAATAACTCAGTTCCTCTGGAACAACCTCTTCTTTCCCTCCTTCCTTTCAGGATAGGTTTTAAACTCAAAAATAAGAAAACAATTAGCAAACATTCACAAGCTTTCTCTTCAGCGTGACTCAGCACTTTCCTGAGAAATGCAAACACATGGAGTTTTCTTCAAACCCAATTCCTGGCTCAATTCCAGTTACCTGCTTCTAGGAGACTTTCTCATTCAATGCTAGCCTTTAGCATAATGATTCCATGCTTGTAGCTTGACACAGGGTACAGTCCATGGGGATATCTAGATCTTGCAATTCCTCCCCTGCCAACTCAATCTGCATATCCTCTGGTGTTGTTAGGACAGTGTCCTGTTCTGAGCTCTGGACACAGTGCTCAGAATACAGCCTCCCTGGGGGTTCTAATGTCTCTCCTGAGCTCAACTCTCCCCGATAAAGACACTCAGTACCTGAAGTACTGGGCAGTTCTCCCTGGTTGTGCTCGCTACGGTTCCTTGTCTCCTTCCAGCATCTCTGAAACAGCTCTCTGTATTCCTCTCTGGGTTCTCTCCTGGAGATCTGCAGGTGCTCCTGGTTCCACTCCTGAATCCTCTGAGTTTCTCCTTTCCTCCGAGCTTCTCCTTTTCTCTGAGCTTCTCCTTTCCTCCGAGCTTCCCCTTTCCTCTGAGCTTCTCCTTTCCTCCGAGCTTCTCCTTTCGTCTGAGCTTCTCCTTTCCTCTGAGCTTCCCCTTTCCTCTGCTTTAGCAGGGGTTTATATTTCCCTCTCCAGGGCTCCAGCCCTTCCTCCAGTCCTCCCAGATGATTGTAATCACCTATCCAGCCTGCAGTTACGTCATAGGAGTTAGGGTGTGGCTGCCTGAACTTTCTCTCCCTCAGGTTTCTTTCTCTATAAGGGGCCTGAAATCCATGCCCTGCAGGGATTTCTCCTTTCTCTAAGTTAAAGTCATTGGCCTTTTCTATACTCATAGGCTCAAAACAGGCTTCCTTGTCACAGTATGTAGCCTTAATATAGGGATATGTGTACTAGATTGTGAATGAATGGGCAGAGATCTTCTTTTGTTGTTTTTATCCATGTTACTGGACAGGGGTTAGCTGAGGCGGTGCTTGTATTCAATACTGAGATGGTTTGTAATATCTGGTTGGTGGACGGGATACTGAATTGGTCCCAGATCTGATTGATTTGTGAGGGTTTAGTAATTGTTGAGAGTGCATATTGTGGCGCGCGCGCCCCTACTAGGCGGTTGCCTAGTGAGGACGGGCGTCCATCTTGTATCCCTTTTATCTCAAAGGTGTAGTTGTGTATATAAAGTAGACCAAGTGGATGTTAAAGCACACAGGAATTTTATTTGGTTTCTCTAGGTCAGCTTAGTAACAGTCCTTGAAGAAGCTTTCACACTCAACAAAAGAAACAAGGATATTTTCTCCAAAATAAAGTAAATGCAAACAGTGTGTTTCAGTGGGGTTATTTACAACAAGCTTCCTTTCCTTTTCCTTTTAGAGATTTCTTACTTCAGGATTAACCGTGGTACTTGCTGCTCAAGCATACAACTGAGCTCAGAGATTCTGCCAGCTCCCTTGTAGCTGCTTCCACTTAAACAGTCTTCAGCTGATTAGCACAGAGCCTGATTGCACTATCCACTTTCCTTTAGCAGAGAACCTTAGTAATTCAACATAAGATTCCTTCTCTCCTTTCTTTCAAGCTTCCAGCTATGACAAACTGGTAACAGCTTCCTGTATTCTTCCTACTACTTTGCTTCCTTCAATTAGCAGCAACGCATACAGCACACTCCATCTCAGAACAGGTGGAACCCTGGTCATCCTCCCTACAATCCACCTCCATGCTTTCTTCTGAGCTGCCTGCTGGGGAAACTTGGAAACGTTCAGGTACTTTAAGGTTTATGTCGTTTAAAAGCTTAAACAGCCTATCCCATTGCACTGCCTTCCCTTCCTTTGGAAAAACACTAGCAGGCTTTTCTTGTTTAGCTTTCCTTATAAAATCCTTCTTCCTGTTCTGGTTTCTACCAGGTATAATTCCCTCCTCATTATCTGAGCAAGAGTCATAAGCATCAGCTTTCTCTATTTTCTTTCTCCTACCTTGGAGCTTTATGGTGGGAGTTTCCCAGCTGTGGCTTCTGTTGGCTGCAGCTATCTCTGCCTCAGAGCTACTCAGGGAATCACTGCAGGATTTCCTCTCAGCTTCCCTGGGTTTCCTCTGCCTGAAGATTTGCTTTTCTTCAGAGGGATCTGAGCCTTCCTGTCTTGGCTTCTCCACAGCCAGCCTTCTGTCCTTCTCTATCCTGGAAGGAAAGTACTTAGTCTGTACTTGGGCCTTTCCCCGGCTGCTGCTTTCCAAGCTGTTCCCTTGGTGTCCACCTCCACCAAGGCTGCTAAGTCTGCATCCTCTCCTGCCACTGTGTTTGGTCCTCTACCGGGAACAGTGTCCGCTGCTCCCCTGGCTGCTGCTCTGGCTGCCCTTTTTCTTGCTCTTGCTGCTGTTCCTGCCTCTCTTGTTCTCTGTTTGCTCAAACTTAAATGTTGGGCAGTGTACCTCCCCCTCTGACTCCACCCCCAGGTATCTCCTATCCTTACCTAGGGTTGCCATGGAGTCTGGGCGGGGCTTTGGCCTAGCTCTACAAACGTGGTTTCTTTCACTGCCTTTACTTTGGTATGTGTTTTCAGGTGTGCCCATCCCCCGCAAAGAGGAAAAAGTCTCTTTTCCCTTTGTTTCCCCAGGCTGGGCTACACTCTCCTTACCACAATTTTTGAGGAGAAGATTTATTCTTGGACTGGAGGAAGTCTGCGAAGGTTTATGGGTGTAACTTTGCTTGTTCTTTGAGGTTGGGATCTTTGGTGAGAGAGCAGACTATTTGAAATAGTTCTCTGGGTTTATTGAGAGATTTAAGTATGCGGTTCATATGGTATTCCTGTTTGCGTTGGTGGATGAGGTTGTTGTACTCTTTTTGTTTATGATTGTAGAGATGTTTGGTGTCTTGGGATGTGGATTTCCTCCAGCGTCTTTCGAGTCTTCTTAACAATTTCTTTGTTTTTCTTATGCCTTCTGTATACCAGGGAGCTGATCCAATAATTCTGCATAAGGGTTTGGAGTTTTTGGTATCTATAGGTTTTGCTGCTGCTGAGATGGTTGTGTTCCAGTTTTCAATCAGGTGATCAAGCTCTTTAAGGTCCTGGTTTAGGTATGGGAGGGTTTCTTTGAGGAATTGTTCCTTGTTGAAGTTTTTGAATCTTCTTCCAGGATTGGGTTATTCGGAATGTGAGTTGGATGTGGAGCGATAATTGTATCACATGGTGATCAGACCAGGTACTGGGGTTATTGTTGGCGTTGAGATGTTGTTGCTTCCGAGGAGTTGATTGGGTGCAAAAAGTAGGTCTGGAGATGAGCCAAGTCTATGTGTGGGAGCGGTTATGAGTTGTGTGTATTGTAGCGAGGAAGGTCTAGGAAGGTCTTTGCCTTTTTGGAAGAGGTGGAACCAAGATTAAAATTGCCAAATAGTAGAAGGGGTTTGTGTGGGGGGGTGTTGTTTGCACAGACTGCTTCAAGAGTTGCGGAGAGCTCATTGATGGAGGCATTTGATGCTCTATAGACTAAGGAGATGGTGATATGCATGTTCTGTATAATAATTGAATTGCATTTTGGTGTATTCATTGTAGTTAAGATTTTGAATGTTAGAGTACTTCTTGCCAGGATTAGAACTCCTTCACCGCACTTGTGTGTGCATGGGCAGTTGAATGCAGTGTTTGTGTATGGAGTTAGTTGGTTGAGCAATACCTAATCGGTGGGGGACAACCAGGTTTCAGTGATACAGAAGATTCCGTTTTTTGAGATTGGAGGTGGTCTGGTAAGATGTTGATTTTATTCCTAATAGATCTGGCATTGATTACTTCAATGTTAATTAGAGGGCATGGTGTGGTATGTACGTAAAGCATGTGAGGTTGTTTCAAGGTGTTGGTTTGAATGTGAGTCAGGTGTTTCCCCGCTATAGAGTTTGTTTGAAGTCTGCCAGGGGGAGTTGTAGAGGTACATTATTGGGTGGTAGTGATTTGGTTGTAGGGAGTTGTTAGTGCAAGGGGGGGGATGGCTAAAATGTTTTCGAGGAGAGGAGTAGCAGGAGGATGGTCACAAGAGGTGGGTGTGAGGTAGCCATGTTGAGGATGAGTAGAGGGATGGTATTTCTATGGTAGGAAATTGAGTCTTGATCAGTCCTTCACAGGTTTACAAATTATTTTAATGGATTCTAATAATTTTCCTCTAGTCAAATTAAAGCTATCCCTTTGGCTAGCATTTTGAAAATCTGTCACAGGGTCTGTGAGTGGCCAATGCCAGTTATTTTCACGAACCGGGTGAGTGACACAATAGTAATCAGCTGGATTAAAGAGCACAACCTTCAGCAAATTATCCAGATCTGCCCAAGTATGATTATAATTATTATTTGAGACCATAATGAAACAAATCTGCCGGGTTATCACAGTAATTTGGAAAGGTTTTGGCCAGATCAAACACCTTCTTAGGGCTCCATTTAGCAGGGACAGTCATAGGACTTGTCGGGCCAGCTGGGTACAAACGGAAAGGATAAATGGGCACAACCTCAATTCCTCCAGTTGCTGCCTCAAACTTAACTGGGTTAGAACATAACCTACTCTGCTGTTCCATAGCTTTCTAGATAGATGTGAAAACATTGAACAGCCTGTCAGGCTCCTCTTCATAATTTAAGTAATGCTTCTCCAAATCTTCCTCAGCTCTGTCAATAAGTACAACATCAGCCTTTAATTCTTTTGCTACAGTAATGCTATTGGTTAGGGCCATTTGGAATGTCCCTATTACATCCAGAACACTCTTTACTTCCTGCTCCAGATATGCCTGTAAGTTTTTGAGCTGGGAAACAGTAAAGAGTCCCATATTCAGATTTTCCCCTCCTAGCTTCTGTTTCATTCTAATTATCTCCTTTCATATTTCTGCTGTGTGAGTTGTCCATGCTCGCTCACTCTGTTGTTCATTGGCTGTTTCTTGGAGCAACAGTGGAGTGGAAGGAGGAGAAGGATACAGACTGGCCAAAACTGCCAGCGCCACTATATCTACCTCGTATGCAGGAGGAGCAGAAGCTGGACAAGCATCCTCATTCTCCTAGTCCTCTGCATTTTTGCATGAATTATTTATTTATTTAGCTGTGCTTGTATACCACTTTTCACCGGGTCAAAGCGGTTTACAGATATATGCTAACAGGCACTATTTATTCCCTTGTCCCCGAAGGGCTCACAATCTAAGTGTACCTGAGGCAATGGAGGGTTAAGTGGTTTGCCCAAGGCCACAAGGAGTGGCCATGGGACTAGAGACCTCAGTCCCTCCGGCCTGAGGTTACTTGTCCCTACATGGGAATTGAAACCCTGGCCCTCCAGCCTGAGGTAACCTGTCCCAACAACTGAGCCACTCCTCCCCCTCATTGTGCATTTTTTCTTCTAATACAAATAACTTGTGCCTAAGATCCTGAACATCATTACTATTTCTCCTGAGCTTTTTCATGTGTCATTGTTTGCCACCAATATCCTATTTCCAACAGTGGCCAATCCAGGTCACAAGTACCTGTTAGATTCCCAAAAGGTAGACAGATTCCATGATGCTTATCCCAGGGGTAAGCAGTAGATTTTCCCACTGTACTTTAATAATGGTTTATGGACTTCCTCGGGAACTTGTCCAAACTTCTTTTAAACCAGCTACACTATCAGCTTTTACTACACCCTTTGACAATGAATTCCAGAGTTTCATTACGAGTTGAGTGAAAAAATATTTTCCCTGATTAATCTTAAATATTGTAGCTTCATTGTGTGTCTCCTAGTCTTTCTATTTTTGAAGGAGTAAACAACCAATCTACAATTACTTGTTCCACTCCACTCATTATTTTATAGACTTCTGTCATATCTCTCCTCACTAGTCCATGTTAAATTTCAGCTGTCATTTGGGCAACCAGTCTCCCAATTTTTCATAATCCTCTTGTGATTTAACAGCTTTGAATAATTTTGTGACATCTGCAAATTTGATCACCTAATTCATTGTTCTCATTTCTAGGTCATTTAGGCCCAGCACAGATTCCTGGGGTACTCCAATATTCATCTTTCTCCATTGAGAAGATTGGTCATTAAGCCCAACTCTGTTTTCTATCTTTTAACCCAGGCCTTGACAAATTTTGTGCGGATTTAGGAGCCAGGTCAAAATCTTAGGAGCCAATGTTTGTGACATCCTCATCTCTACCTCCCGCCCCACCCCACCCCCAGTTCTCTCACATTGGTCTCATGTTCTTGTGAGGCCAGCTCCAGAATTCTATGCCATGCATCATCTTTAGATAAGAATAATTATAGCTTCAGATTGCAAGTGTCTCTGTGGGTGTGTGATGCAACAGGGGTATGCCTGTCTGTGTCGGGATGTAGTGGTGGGTACAGGGCTGTGGTGCATATGTTTGTGGGCTGCAGATCTGGGGATCCTCTGTGTGGTGCAGAGGTGGATTGCCTGTGTGTGTGTATGTGATGTGTGGTGCAGAGGTGAGGTGTATACAGTACGTGTGTGCAAAGGTGTATGTATGTGTGGGTTTTGCCTCTGTATGTGTCTGTCATGCAAAGGTGGAGTGCTTGCATGTATATGTAGGGATGGGGTGCGTGTATGTGTAATGTGAGGATGAGGTACTTTCGTATATGTTCTGGGGGGATGCACCCTCTGGCATATACAGATTGTCATTTTTGTTCCCATGCATTCATCCCTTTAACCTCCACCTTGCACTCTTCTCTCCCCATTTCAAACTCTCCTCACTCTCTCTTCCCCTTCCAGACTCTCACCTCCCTTCTCCCTACCCCCAGCACCCACACCTCCTGCACTCCATTCACCCATCCTCTGTACTTTTTAAAACTTTTTTTTAAGGTACCGCGCCTTTAAAGTTTTTCTTCCTCTCTCCCGGTCTTTATTTTTAATGAAAGCTCTGATCCCTGTGGCTCTCTGCTACACTGGGCTTTCCCTCCTGTTCTTCTGACAGAGATCCAATCTCTCATGGGCAGAACAGGAGGGATCTTTGCTGCGATTGGGGGTTAGATGTTTATGTTTATTAAAATCTTAATATACCACCCATAACAGGAGCATCTGGGCGGTTTACAATCAAATTTAAAAGCTGCAGAGAAAGGAAAGGAACGCCATTAAAAATTTAAAGGTAGGACAGGGAAGATAAAACCAAGAAGAGGCAGACAGAATCTTGCATCAGCGTGGAGGAGGGGAGAGGGGTGAGGAGGGAGGGGGAAGGTCGAAAGCGGATCAAAAGAGATGGGTTTTAAGTTTGACCTTGAAAGTCTTAAATGAAGGTTCTAAGTGGAGGGTGGGGGGAGCGAGTTTCAGAGTCGTAGGCCAAGAAAATAGAAAGCAGATGAAGGGGTGGATTCCAGGTGGGCTTGGGATGGGGAGGGAAGATGCGGGAGACAGGAGATCCTCCTAGACTGTCTGCTGCATCTAACACGCTGATCACGGCAAAGTTTGGTTTCTGTTCCTATTAACAGTCTGATTCAGTTGACAGGAATCTTTCAACTCTGTCTGCTCTTTACTTTAAGACATCTGGGCTACTTTTACCTTTATTGGAATCTCTCTATCAGAATGACCTAACTTCCCTGTTTTGCTAGTATCTTTCAAAGATACTTCATTGCGAACTGTGTGCTCTTGGGCAACTGTCGGCTTTCTACCATTATCTAGTTCCAAAGCTGCTCTGTCTCCTTTTTAAAGGTTAATGCCAGCAGTTTAGTTTCACGCTGGTTAAGGTGGAGCTCATCCTTTCAGAAAAGCCCCTCTTCCCTAGAATGTTGCCCAGTTCCTAACAAATCCAAAACCTTCTTTCTTGCACCATCTTCTCATCCACGCATTGAGAGTCCAGAGCTCTCCCTGCCTCTTGGGTCCTACACTTGGAATGGGAAGCATTTCTGAAAATCTACCTTGGAAGTTCTGGATTTCAACTTTTTACTAAAATCCTAAATTTGGCTTCCAGAACCTCCCTCCCACTTTTTTTTATGTCATTGGTGCCAATATGTACTGATACAGCAGGCTCCTCTCTAGGAGATATTTTAAGGGAGACATTTTAGGAAAGTAAATAAAATCAAAAGAAAAGAAGGACACAATGGTTCTCAAAAGAAGTACCTGAAAGGACAGGGAGAAAGAGGTTAGTCTTCTTAAACTTCTTTAGAACTGGGAATGATCCTGGAGGACTGGAGAAAGGCAGATGTGGTTCCTTTCCGTGATAGCAGAAATAAAGAGGAGGTTGAAAACTAGAGGCTGGTTAGTCTCACCTCAGTGATGAATAAATTCATGAAAATGCTGCTAAAACAGTGCAGTTTCTAGAATCAAGTGGATTGCAGGATCCGAGGCAGCATAGTTTTACCAGAGGTAGGTCTTGTCAGACAAATCTGATTAATTTCTTTGATGAGATGACCAAAGAGTTGCATCGAGAGACAAGACTTGATGTGGTCACAAGCCACATCAGCAAAGCCTTTGCATGGGCCCTAAAGTGACTGACTGCATTAGAAACTGGTTAGTAGGAGATGATAAAGGGTACTGGTAAATAGTCATCGTAAGTCTAATGCTTTTCTTTTGCTTTTCTTTACTTTCCTAAATGTTTCCGATGTTTATTTGATATACCACGTATCTCATGAAAATCTAAGCAGCTCACAATAAAAAGGGGAGATTTAAATATCAAAACAAATTAATAAAACCAACAAACCAATAAAAAACAGACAGGACAGGATCAAAATGAAGTAGAAGTTACAATCAAAATCCAATAACAGAATACACTAAAGGAAAGGGGCAGATAGGACAAATTCCCGACTTTCCAGGACACCCATGTGCAGTGAGAGCAAGGGAGGATAGAAAATAATTCTGAGGATAAGCCTTTTAAAAATAATACATTTTTAGAGAAGCTTTGCCTTTCTTAAAGGAAGTTTCCGAAAGAATATACCGCAGTAAGTTATTCCATAGAGCTGGGACAAGTGCACTGAAACTAGAGTTTGAAGTACAATCCAGACAAACCTGGAGTTCACTGTGAGGATAAGGCAGTTACCACAATGCCACATGATTGGTCCTCGGTCTGGTTCTTTTTAACATTTTAATAAGTGATATTGCAGAAGGGTAGTCAGATAAGGTTTGCCTTAGTAATAGTTTGAAGGTATGGATAAAATTAAGAGGGATCTATTGAAGCTTTAAGAATGGTGTAGAATGCTACAGCTAAGATTAAATGCTAAAAAATACAGGGTCATGCATTTGGGCTGCAAAATCCCAAAGAAGCAATATAGTAAGTGGACTTGGGGGACAATTGTATCATGTCCTTAAGGTGACCAGACACGTAGAAAAGGCAATGGCAAAAGCCAGAATGATACTTGGGTATCTAGGGAGAGAAATGGCCAGCACGAAAAAGGAGGTGATAGTGAAAGCTCTGGTGGATCCTCCTACTGCTCTCCCACTATCAGTGTAACTCAGGGCTTTGTATTCGTACCTCTTCTCTCCTCTCTCTATACTCATTCCCTTGGAATTCTGATTACCTCCCATGACTTTCACTACTATTTTTATACTGATGATTCCCAGATATACTTCTCTGCACCACAAATTTCTCCAGGAATCCAGGCCCATATCTCAGCTTGCTTGTCTGACATTGCTGCCTGGATGTTCCACTCCCCTCTGAAAATGATTATCGCCAAGACCAAGCTTCTTATATTTCCCCCTAAACCCACCTTTCCCCTTCCCTCTTTCCTTGTTTCTGTGAATAAGTCTGTCATCTTTCGTGTTTCTTCAGCTCGTACCTTTGGAGTCATCTTTGACTTCTGTCTCTCGTTCCCTGCTCATATCCAACAGACAGGTAAAACCCGTCATTTCTTTCTTTATAACTTCAGAAACATTTCTCCTTTTCTTTCTGAACACACTACCAAAGCCCTTATCCATACTCTCATTATCTCCCGCTTAGACTACTGCAACTTACTCTTCACAGATGTACCACTGAATCATCTCTCTCACCATCAGTCTGTTCAAAACTCAGCTGCACGGCTAATCTTCTGCAGCGTTGCTACACTCACATAATACCTTTTCTCAAGTCATTTCATTAGCACCCTATCCTTTTCTGTATATAGTTAAAACTTTTCTTACTGACCTACAAATGCATTCATTCTGCAGCTCTTCATTACCTCTGCTCTCTTACCTCTCCCTACACTCCTCCTTGGAATTCTGCTCATCAGGTAAGTCATTCTTATCTGTACTCTCCCCCTCTGCTACCATCTCCACACTCTGTTCCTTCCACCTTGCTGTGCCATATGTCTGAAATAGACTTCCTAAGTCAGTATGTCATAGTCTATCTCCGGTCCTATTTAAATCCAGGCCACCGTTTCAATGCTGCTCTTAAATCTTAAAGCCTTTTTCTTCTATTTAATACCCATGTTGTTTTTAATAATTTCCCATAACAAATGAAACGCCCTAATCTTTTATTTGTCCTGTTGGTCTGTCTTGGATAGACTGTAAGCTCTAACAAGCGGGGACTGTCACTTACGTGTGTGGGTATAGTGCTGCGAGCATCTAGTAGCACTATAGAAATGATACGTAGTAGTAGCAGTGCCTGTCTATAAGTCTCTTGTTCACTTCTGCATTCCATGCCCAAGTGATAAACAAAGAGGTGCCTCACCTCTGTCATACTGTCTTTTAAATAATGCAAAACTGTTAAAATAACTGGAAGCCAGGAAGCTTGGTCCTGATTCCCAGTGTGAACAGGAAAAAAGTGCAGCTTGTGATCACTTACAGTAAGTGCCAAGTGTTGTGCAGACACGATCCAGCATCAGTCATCAGCAGTGGTTCTACTTGGTGCCTCCAGGATGGCCCCCAAAAAGTTAGGAACCCCGAATCTCCGTCCAACAATCGAAAGTGAATGTGACACTTCACCCAGAAGAAGAATAGCATGATGCTGATAGAGTGACAGAAAACTTTCAAATACCTTTTGCAGAAACTATTGTGGTTGCCATATGAGCCCAAATTCTGTGTTTTGTGAGGCATCTAACCAAGCTCTCATATTTTCTAGCCAATTACTGATCTACAGAACAAATAAAAGATTACTACAGAGAAATCAAGCAGGTACCATGGCAAAGGAGGCCATTCTGCATACACTCTAGTACAAGATGGGTGGCAGATGTTAATTGTTCATCTATCTGAGCTCAAATACAAGTGTCTTTATTTTCATCTTGTGGCCTGAAAGCCTTAAGGGACTGCTGGGAGATATGGACACATACCTGAGGAGAAAGCAGGAATCTTTTAGACAAGATTTTAGGGGAAAGCCGACAGTCGCCCAAGAGCACATGGTTCGGAAGGATATATCCTCGAAGGATACCAGCAAAAACGGGAAGTTAGGGCATCCCAACAGAGAGGTTCAAATAAAGATAAAAGTAACCCAGATGCCCTTCAGTACAGAGCTGAAAGATTCAAAATTACCCCTATGAACTGATAACCAGATTAACATGAATGAAATATAACCTCTAAAATGCCTGTATGCAAATGCTAGTAGTCTAAAAAATAAGATGGGAGAATATATAGCGCTAAATGAAAGGTTAGATATGATTGACATATCAGAGACCTGGTGGAAGGAAGACAACCAATGGGACACTGTGAAACCAGAGTACAAACTATGGGGTATGTTTACTAAACTGCGGTAATGTCATTCGCGTTAGGTTCCACGGTAGAGGAAGAGATGCCCATATAAAGGCGTGGGCATTGCATCGTTACAGCAAGCTGTAGCAACTAACGAGCGTTACAAGGTGCCTTAGACTAACGAGCATTACAAGGCACCTTGTAAGGCACCTTGCAAGGAACATTACAAGGCACCTTATAAAGTAAAATGCCTTATAAGGTGCCTAGTAAAGTGCCTTGTATGGTGCCTAGTAAGGTGTCTTGTAAGGTGCCCTATAAGGTGCCTAGTAAAGTGCCTTATAAGGTGCCTTGTAAGGCACCCCATAAGGTGCCCTATAGGGCCTCTTAGGCTAAGTGCCTTATTAGGCAACCCCTGGACAAGGCACCGCAGAAGGCACCCTGGGCTATGGAACCATAGGTTAAGGTGGCCTAACAAGGTTATGGTGCCCTAGGTTAGTGTGCCCTAGGGGCTGCAAGGTGCCTCAGGATGACATGCGTGACCTGTGTTGAACAGAGACAGATGTAACCCTAAAACTAGATAGAGCACTCACGATAGGCAATGAACAGGTGAGTGAAGGAGGGAGAGCTAGGAGCCGCTGGACCTGCCATATCTGCGGGCATCCCATGTGGCTGCCAGTACTGATGAAAAATATGGTGGGGGCAGCTGTACCAAAGCACAGGGTGTTGGCAATGTAAAGTACTGGAAAGACAGTTGGTGGCAGACGATGGGAACATATGTCCCCCAGTGGGGGCGGAGGAGGCAGGATAGTTACAGTGATGGGTGGACAGAGGAGTGGTGTTGCCATGCAGATCAGGCACAGGCGAGGCAAGCATGAAGAGGCGCAATGCAGGAAAGGGTAGCAGTGCAGGACATGGGGTGGCAGCCTGCATAGGCAGACATGACTCTACACAGCTGACAGACGCAGATAGACGGACAGAAGGATGGTTGGCAACTGTGATGAGGATAATATGTGCTGGCAGCACATATCAGCAGAGATATGACTGTTACAGGGATGACAGGTACTGGTGTAGGAAAGGCATAAACCAAGGAGAAAAAAGAGGGAGCGAACCCATGACCACCGGGCTGAAAAAGCACTGCACAAACCAATAGGCCACACCACCACTGTGAGGTCCACAGCAATGGCTGCATACAAGAACACTGCAGGGCACCACACAAAATGCCTGCTGTGTGCCAGGAGAGGCCAACTCAGACAGTCACCATGATGCAACGCACCTTAGACTAACGAGCAGAAGCTCATATCACAGTCTGTAAGTGGGACGGGAGCCACATAGAAACATAGAAACAGAAATATGATGACAGAAAAAGACCACATGGCCTATCTAGTCTGTCCTTCCAAGCACATGCACACACACCATGAGATGTAATGCAGTGTAAACAGCATGCAAAAGAGCATGGGAGCAATAGACGAAGGGTGTCAGGGGCCGGCTGAAGGGACAGCTAAGTGGATGGCCTGTGGACCAGTGCAATGTAATGAAAAAAAAGCATGTGAGAATCCAACCTGCACAGTGATGTGGCACAGACCAGCCAACAACAGCAGTACCAATCCACCAAGCAGACTTGTCACATGGACACTACAAAGAAATAGCCATATGTAACACACAATATGCGACAGATAGGCTGCAGAGAAGGCACACTGTAGCGCACATCGCAGAGATGGAGGGGTGTGTGGAGAGGTGACGAGGCTGCAGCCATCGCATGGGCAGGTTAGCAGAACACAGGAAAGGAAAAGGAAAAGAACATGTGGAAATCAAACCAGCAACCTTTGGACTGCCAACGGGTGTCTGTGCCCACAATCCAAAAGAACCCCCACAAGCACAATGCAAACAAGTTGCCACAAAAGGCACACACTGGAGCACAGCAGACATCGTGTCCCTCATCCTGATTCACCATCTGCCTCAGATAAACCCACGGGGTCTGTGTGCCAGGCCCCCCCGCAAACACACATCCAATCCATGCTGAGGGCCCACCTACCCGCTGCTGCCTGTGGACTCCACCCTGACCCCCCTCCACTGTTGCCTCCCCTACCCCTGCTCCCACATTCCTTCACTTATCACAACTTAGAACAATGTACTATAGCTCACACTGTACCATAGCTCACAATGTATATAGCTCAACCTAATCTAATACACTAACCCCTTACACGCAACGCATGACACTTTCTCACTGCATGATATACCCTTCCAAACCTTTTGATTGTTTTGCTGTGACACCGCCTTGATTGTAGGATAAGGCGGTATAGAAATACTGTTAAATAAATAAAATAAACTAGAATGTAAGCTGTGGTGAGTAGGGTGTCTGCTCGACATGTCTGTGCAGCGCTGTGTACAAGGGGCAGTGACAGACATAAGTACTGAGTTATCTCTGTAAGTAACCAGTTGTCTATACCGCCTACCCATCAAATGAAGAAGTGGCCAATGGAGGACCATGTGGCATGCCCAAGGCCACAAGGAATGGCAAAAAGACTAGAAACCCCAGTCCCAACGGTGCTGTCCCCAGGTGTGATGTGAACCCATGGCCCCCTGGTCTGAGGTACCGTGTCCTAACCAACAGGCCATGTCTCTCAGGTGCAGTAGGTGTGGTAGTAATGAAAGTAGTGAAATAAAACTTTGTGCTGTAACTACATCCATACACGGTACACAGTAACAATACCTGTACACCGACCCCCTCCCCCACAACCCCGCACCCGGATGGTGTACCCCAAGGATCTGGCGTGGATACCCCCTACCCCCTCCATACACAGTCCCCCAGTGTGGCCATCAGCACCCATGGCTGACTGTACCAGCTACATACTGATGGCTCACAGAGCCACCTATGCACACCTGAACCCTCCCCGGCTAACCAAACCCTGATCCACGCCTGTCATGATGACATCGCTGCCTGGATGTCTCACCATGGCCTTAAAGTGAACATGGCCCCGACTGTACCTCCCATCCATCATCGTAACACGTCCATGCCCCCCCCCCCCATTGTTGTCGGTGTCTGTGGATAACTCTGTACTTCACCCAGTGTCCCCAGGCCGCAATCTGGGCTCATCCCTGACTCTTCACCCCATCCACGACACACAGCCATCTGATAGCTAACACCTGCCCCCCTTCCTCCACAACAGCAGTGATACCCGCCCCATCCACCCTGAACACACCACCAATATGGCCATGCACTGCCCAATCGCATCCAGTAGTCTGTCCCCCTGCATCCAACCATGCACCAGGCCAGTCATGGCCACACCACCCCTTGTCCGGTCACGTCAAAGCCTCTCTAACCTTTACCATACCCATGTCAACCCCCCCCCCCCCCCTGCTGAGGCCAAGATGCAGAGACTCTGTGGCTACCCACACTCCCCGTCTCCCATCTTCCCATACAGAAACCCCTGAAAACATTTGGCCCAAGAAGACACCCACCACCTGTGCAGTACACCCCTACTGGCAGCCCCACACTCTGCCCCTTTCTCCATGATGCCACGTACGCTGTGAGCAAACCTCCGCTGTCCGTGCAGCAGGCACCATCTCCAACCCCCCACAGATCCAGGATGAAACCACACGTTCTCGCTGCAGCCATAGAAGCATGATCCCCCTGACACACCCCCACTGTCCCTAGCAGTATCCCTCCCACCCCATCTGTGTTCATGCTGACTAGATAGTAATCACTGATGCGCAGAACATGTCATCCACCTGTCGGCACTGCGCCACATTCGCCATGTAGCACTATGCAAATGCTCCATAGTGGTAGAAGTACATGTCTGCACCATCACGGCCACAGTACCAGAACACACAGCTGACAGGTGGCATCTATCATGCAGGCACACCAGGCTGGCAACACACACACAAGGCAAGAAGGTCTGAAGGGAAGATACAGAGATGTAATGTGATGCAGCCACACAGTGACGTGCATAGGCAGTGCACAGGCAAATGCACAAACATGACAATGATGTCATATCCCAATAGCCCAGCAACACCCATCAGATGTGTAGACCTGATGTGTGGGTGTCAGTGGGTCATACAGCAGTGTTGATGTCCCTAGAATAACATGTGATGTGCTGAGAAAGGCCAGACGTCAGGTAGTCGTGTAAAAAAATACCTTTAATGCACACATGGCATCAACAACAGTGACACAATGCAACATGAGGACACAGTATCAGGACGAGAGTCACATGTGGGCAAACAGCAAAGAAGATGGGCTTCCACTAGCATACAGAGGTAGCACTATGTGGAAGTCACACCACAATGGGTGCCGTGGAAACAGGAGCAGTCACAATATGGCAATGTACAGGGACTGCACAAATGGAGCCTGGAAATGGACACACCCGCCGCCACAGTGCAAAGGTACTGGCGCAATGTGAGTGGAGCAATGTCATGTCGGAAAGAGGACTGTGCACACATGCAAACATTAGCCAGCAAATCAATGTACATTGCCACATCTGTCCAGTAAACACACACAATAACATGTACATAGAGCTACAAAGAGACACCCACAATGGTGCACATACCCACACAAACCCTACCCCGTCACATGCACCCATATAAGAGATGAGTCCGGCACATGTGCATGCACCGTGTACGTTTAAACACCACAGAATGCTGCCCCATATTCACTGTAACATCCCCTGCGACGGTCAAACAGCAATCAGAGATGGTGGCATGCACCACAGTGTTCTGTAGGAAAATAGTGTGTCATATACAAGTGGATGTTAGCCACACAAATAAGCAAGACCTACAGAATGTACCTCCTGTGCCACATACGTGGATGCATGTACCTGTGTAGCCAAATATTGGTGCAATGCTTGCAATGCGAGCCTGACACATTGCCCACACACAGCTACACAATGTCAGATAGATGTACAACATAGAGCGCACATGTGAGTTCCTTCTGTAGATATACAGACAAGTGTCCACAGTTCAAATGCCACTTGTGATCCTACAAGTCCGCCTATGACCATGCCAGATTACATGGCCATGCAAAGTCACAAGTGACGTCTCAATGTTCCACAACAATGCAAAGGTGATGTTTCTCTGCTGAAATCCATGCAACACCCAGACAGAGCACAGCAGCGATGGTTTGTCATTCCCCCCGGTGATGTCCAAAGTAATAGGCCAACATGATGTCCAACAGAGGCATGTGTCCGACTCACATAGGTCCATCTCCCACTGACACCATCACCCAGGGACCGTTGCATGGAGGTGTCCTGTCCAACCACATCTGGGCGATGGGGACTCCAGATGCAGCGTAGTATATGTGCTGTGTGTGTTGGCTGCACCCTGTGTTTAAAGGAGTAGAGAAACATAAAGGTATGCCACACCCACCATCATGTCACAATGCAGACAGTGACAGCACATTATGTGCATAATGAATGCCCAGATATTAAAACATGACACGGCCACAACACATAGCACAGTGCATTTTGACCACAGCAGGAGATGGCACTGCAGACCAGGTTACCATCTCAACATGGTCATGTCAACGCCCATGTCACACAGGCATCCCAGAGGTCCACAGCATGTCCAGCAGTGGTGGTGCACAGAGATCCCACAGAAAGGCACGATGATACAAACAGCCCAAATGAAACATCTACACGTGGATCTTAATCACATAACATCTAAGGTGCAACCTACCTTAATTGTACAGCAAGTGTCTGATGGGGACTGTCAGAGCCAGGCAAAGGGCACAAGGGGCCACAGTAGAGGCTGCAGATGTCGCTGAAATGCGTCCATCATCACGTCGTCATTTTCAGCCGTCAGTGGCTCAGCTCCAAGGAATGGTGAGTTGTGTGTAACCCAAACTTTGATGTGTAGTGTCCTGTCAGCAAACATGAGACACGTCAGGGAACAATACATGACACATGTGCACAATGTACAGAAGGGCAAAATCAGAAGGTCACAAAGAGACGGGTGAACACCACGGCACAGGTGGCTAGACACATCCCTGCACCAGACAATGGCAGGGGGAAGCAGAAGGTACTGTCACCTAGACACGCCCCAAAGACACAGAGACATACACCGTGAGACAAGGTGAGCATGCTGCAAGTTGCATACGGTAGGTCCGTGCACAATCAGAGACCAGTGGAGACAAGCATCACAGTGCATGCAAGGATACACTGATGCTGTGTAATGCCACAATGGCAGGGAAGACTGTATGTGCTATCCACCTACCCCACACCCTGTGCCTGGAGACACACACAGCCCGGTAACACGTGCCCTAGGTACAGTGTGTAAACACCCAAAATGTGCACAGGCCAATGGCCATATGCGTGTCAATCGGAACATAGAAACATAGAAACATATAAATATGACGACAGAAAAAGACCACATGGCCTATCTAGTCTGTCCTTCCATAACAACTACAACAGT
Organism: Ichthyophis bannanicus; assembly: GCA_033557465.1. Taxonomy (NCBI): domain Eukaryota; kingdom Metazoa; phylum Chordata; class Amphibia; order Gymnophiona; family Ichthyophiidae; genus Ichthyophis; species Ichthyophis bannanicus. The sequence continues at coordinate 294,165,208 of CM066033.1, read as the reverse complement.
CCCCTTTTTACCTTTAGAGATCCTCTGTGTTTGTCCCATGCTTTTTTGAATTCAGTTACTGTCCTCATCTCTACCACCTCCACTGGGAGACTATTCCACGGATCCACTACTCTTTCCGTAAATAAATATTTCCGCATATCACTCCTGAATCTATCTCCCTTCACCCTCATCCCATGTCCCCTCCTAGCAGAACTTGCTTTCAATTGAAAGAGGCTCTCTCCCTGAACATTTATGCCACGGAGGTATTTAAACATCTCAATCATATCACCTCTATCCCGCCTTTCCTCTAAGGTGTACATATTAAGATCCTTCAGTCTGTCCTCATATGCTTTATAATGAAGACCACTAATCATTTTAGTAGCCACCCTCTGCACCGACTCCATCCTGTTCACATCCTTTTGAAGGTGCGGTCTCCAGAATTGCACACTGTACTCCAAATGAGATCGCACCAAAGACTTATACAGAGGCATTATCACCTCCTTTTTTCTGCTAGCCATTCCTCTCCATATGCACCCAAGCATCCTTCTAGCTTTTGCTGTCGCCTTTTTTATTTTATTTATTTATTTAACAATTCTTATATACCGCACTATTTGTTATCAGTGCGGTTTACATTTAACAAAGAATACTCAGATCAGAGAAGAATGATTGAGTTTACATTATAACAGGGAATAGAACTTGGAGAACATGGGTAACTATTTACATATTGACATATATCAGGATAGATGCGGAATACATGAAACTATATACATAAAGATATGGCATAATAGATGATACTTGATCTGAAAGTACGTAAGATGCTTCCGGGCTGGCGAGAGAATGCTTGGGGTTTGAGCATTATGTTGTGTAGGGGGCTCTAGTAGGGGAAGGGGAATGGTTTCTTGGAGTCGGGATGGCAGCTTGAGAGAAATGGAGCAGAAAGAGGTGGTGTTTTATTGCTTTCCAGTATTGTAGAAGGTCTCGGATCGCTCTGATTTCTGGAGGGAGGTCGTTCCAACATTTTGGTGCGTAGTGGGCAAAGGTTCTTCTCCTGGTTGTTTGTGAGCACTTTATGGAGTCCTTAGGGATAGTCAAAGTGTTGTCTGTTGCTGTCCTTCTGGCTCTAGTTTTTGGAGTAGGTGTGATAAGTTCCTTGAGAGAATTGGGGGCGATGTTGTTGATAATCTTGAATGTTATTAGCAGAATCTTATATGTTAGCCTGGAGTATATTGGTAACCAATGGAGATCCTTTAGTATTGGTGTGATATGGTCTGATCTGGCTAGACTGCAGAGGACACGGGCTGCGGCGTTCATAGCTTGTTGGAGAGGATTGAGAGTGTTCTTTGGTAGGCCATACAAGATTAAGTTTGCGTAATCTAAATGTGGTAGTATGAGGGCCTGGAAGATGGTTCGGAAGTCGTCAGCAGGTAGCATTGGTTTGAGATGTCTCAGTGTTCTAATTTTGTTGTAGATGGACCTGGTGATGTTTTTATGTGTTCCTTGAAATCGAGATGCTGGTCCAGAGTAATGCCGAGATAGCGTATGGCATTACGGCTTGGAAGCTCCGCATCTCTTACTCTTAGGATGGAGGGAGGAGAGAAGCTTTTGTTCCTTGATATGAAGAGTACCTCTGTTTTCTTGAAATTAATGTGGAGGTTTTGGGTAGTTAGCCAGTCTGTGATTGCGTTGAAGCAGTTGACAAGGTTGGTGAATTCCGGGTGTTTGACTTTGAACGGGGTAAATAGCAAAACATCATCGGCGTAGATTAGGGTAGAAATATTGAAGGATCAGATGATGTTGCATATCGGCTGCATATAGATATTGAACAGCAGAGCCGATAGGGAGGAACCTTGTGGGACACCTTGTTGTTGGTGGAATGGTGCCGAAGTTTTTGAACCAACCCGGACTTGTTGCCAGCGATCCGATAGGTAAGATTTACACCACTCCCAGGCAAGGCCGTGAATGCCCTTTTCCAGGAGGCGGGTAAGTAGCAGGTTGTGATTGACGGAATCGAAGGCAGCTGAGATATCCAGGAAGATGAGGGCAAAACCATTTTCTGCGTTGTCAATTCCTCTATTCAGGGTGTTGGTGAGGGTGGTGAGCAGTGTTTCTATTCCATGCGATTCTCTAAAACCGTGCTGGGAGGGGTCGAGGGGGGCTGCTATGTCTATATGTTGTTGGATTTGTCTGTAGACGACCTTCTCGATTATTTTAGCGAGTAGAGGAATGCTACTTTTCTACCTGTTTAGCTACTTTAAGATCATCAGACACAACCACGCCTAGGTCCCGCTCTTCTTTAGTGGACAAAAGTACTTCACCCCCTATACTATATTGCTCCCTTGGATTGCTGCAGCCCAAATGCATGACCTTACATTTTTTAACATTAAATCCCAGCTGCCAAATTCTAAACCATTCTTCAAGCTTAGCTAGATCCCTCCTCATGTTATCTACCCCTTCCTGGGTGTCTACTCTATTGCAGATTTTGGTATCATCCGCAAAGAGGCAAACCTTACCCGACAGCCCTTCCTCTATATCACTAACAAAGATGTTAAAAGCAATCGGACCAAGGACAGATCCCTGGGGCACACCACTGATAACATCCTTCTCCTCAGAGTGAGCTCCATTTACTTGTACTCTTTGTCGCCTCCCACCCAACCAATTTCTAACCCAAGCAGTAACTTTAGGGTCCATCCCTAGGGTGCTCAGTTTGTTTATAAGTCGCCTGTGAGGAACAGTGTCAAAGGCTTTACTGAAATCTAAATACACCACATCTAGGACTCTCCCTCGGTCCAACTCCCTGGTCACCCAGTCAAAGAAATCAATCAGATTTGTCTGACAAGACCTACCTCTGGTGAATCCATGCTGCCTCGGATCCTATATGGGGGATGGAGCCGCAGGCCAAACACGTGTACAACAACAGGCGTGCAATGGAGAGAGAAACACAGATATGTGTAATGCTGTACTGCCACCATAGAACACTTACCTGTATGTCCACCCACCCCAGTCACCTGCAGGTCATAATGATGTACACACAGTTCCCACATGCACCACAGCACCGGGCAGAATTGGCAGCCTATCCTGGGGAGTCAAAAGCACAAGTGACATATATATATATATATATGTCATAGTAGTGCCGTGAGACACACAGGTCACCACAAACATGGAGACACATACGCACATCCCCACATATGCAGAACTTATAGGAGAACAGCTCATCGATCAGGTGTTGCCTGGCTGCCATCCCCTCACGTGTGTCACCACGGCCACAAGCAGGAGGGCACACAGGATCCTCCTCAAGATTCTCATTAATTTTGACTGGGATATTGTGCCTGAGAGCAATGTTGTGTAGGATGCAACAGGCCAGAATGATATGTGCTACAGTCATGGGTCTGTACTGTAAGGCACCGCGGGTCCTATCCAGACACTCGAAGTGACTCTTCAAAACGCCAAAGGTGCGCTCAATGACAAAGCAGCTGGAGGCGTGGTCCTCATTGTACCTTATCTCTGCACCTGGCTGTGGGAGACACACAGGGGTCAGAAACCAGGCACGACATCCATATCCCGTATCACCTGCAGAAAGAAATGTGGTACAGTCAATCGGGAGATGAAGGGCACACAAAAGCACAGAAGTTGCAACTTTAAACTGGACAGCAGATAAACAGGGACACAAACATACGACATCATAGAATGGCACACGATGGTACTGCACCAGCATCTGAAGCTGGGAGACCCAGAACCCCGGGGAAGGCTAATTAGGGCAACACACATCACAGTGCCAAAACGGCAGCAGTGGCAGGTGTGAAGGCATCTAGCCAACAGTGGCAAAGCATACTGGAAGGGGCAGAGATGCACATGTGTGCAATTATGTGATGCCCATGATACAGTGCACACAAAGCAGAAGTCACCAGAACACATACCCAGGGTTCAGGTTGGAATGGCAGTAGAGACAAGATAACGTGGGCAGACATACAGCATACATGTGTGATACCAAGTGCGACCACATCTCTACCCACATGTTGTCGCACACATGGACAACAGAGAAAAGGCCCCATACACACCGTACAGCATGAGGATGGGTCTGTGCGCATAACTAAGCCCCCCTCCTGGACAGCACACACTCACACACATTGGATATGGGGTCCACGAGGGACACACCACAAAGGCATACACATGTACATCTGCGTGTGCTGTCTGTCTGAGGCCATGTGTGGGAGCCATGGTCCAACCAGAGGTGTCACACCCAGCCACAGAAGGGATACCCCATATGAGCTCAGAGTGTCCCTGTATATAAGACCTGTGCAACCAAACAGCAGTAGCAGATACCAGTCACAAACGCATGTGTGCCAAGACACCCAGATGAGCAATAAAAACACATGGTATACATAGAGACGTTTAGCAGCACACAGAGGTACGTGACCACATCCCTGGTGACAGGGTGTGATGATGTACAAAGGCCCATAACAAGGCAGCACCCCACAACCACAATGCAATGAAGAGCCCACAACCACAATGCAAGGAAAGGCATGCAGAGGACACAGGTGACAATGGGACCCCAGATATCATACACTGTACGCGCATGTTAGATATGATGAATACCCACCCAGCAGGACACAGTCCCCATATTGTCCAACCTCAAATTGGCCGAACAGTGCCAAGTGCTGCAGGATATAGGAGTCATGGGCTGACCCTGGGAACCGTGGAACCACATTCAGAATACGCATATTTGCATCACAAACAACCTGCACATTCAGGGAATGGAAGTGTTTGCGGTTGCGGAACACAACCTCTCTGTCGCATGGCGGGACTAGGGAAACATGTGTGCAATCAACAGCTCCCATCACGTGTGGTATCCCTGCAATCCACTGGAATGCCTGGCCTAGGGCCCCCCCAATGTTGCCTACTGTTAGGAATCATAATATAATCCCCAGCCCAGCTGACCATGGCCCGCGGTACCTGGTGGAGACAGCGTGAGAATGTCAGCCTGCTCATCCCGCCCACTACGACCACTAAGGATTGGAAACAGCCAGAGGCAAAGAAATGTAGGGCAGCCAGGAGCTTGGCCAATCCCAGTATGGCATTTGACCAGGCAGTCCGGGGCTCAAGGTCAGGTTATAGATCCTCATAGAGCTCCCTAATAGTCCCTGTGTGCATATGGTAGAGGGAGATGACCTGGTCCTCACGTATGTCCTGGAGCATGGGTTTGGGCCTGTAGAGGTGTGGCAGGTGGGGCTGTGCCTCAGCAAGCCTATGGCGCCGTGCTGTTCTCACCTCTGCCTGTGGATCCTCCACAGCTGCAGGTCTGAGTTGCAGCGGGACTGCACCCATGCCCAGTGCCACAGCCCCAGGGACACCATCTCCCTCCTCAGGCATCCGCATCTCTGCCAGCTCCACCAGCACCACCACCGCACAACCCGCATTCACTATCTGAGCCATGATAGACATGGGATGGAGCACAGGTAGATGTTAAATAGGGTGTAGGGTGCGGCAAATAATCAAAGCAAACCATACACAACTGATGAGGCTGGGACGTACACCATCAACAGCATGAGACAATGCCCTGCACGTACAGAAGCATAACACGTGCAGAAACGTGTGTTCCCTGACTCCCTGAATTACGTGCCCCACCCAGACACGTAGGTGAGAGAAGAACGCAAGGCAAGTTCCAACGCGCGGTGGCATCGCGGGCACACGTATGTCCAATGCAGAGTAGTGCGTGGGGACACGTAGCATGACCTACCTAGGCATGTCAGAACATGCACCGAAAGCAATGAGACCCAGCAGAGTGTGCGTGCAAGCAGCATGAACAACGCCGAAGGATAAATGGTGCCTGTATGGAGCAGTGCACACCAACAGCAGGACAAATCTGAGGATGTAGAGCGTAGGGATAGTGCATTGCACGCATAGCAACGTGCCTCACGTGCACAAGGCACGTGAGGATATGTCGTACATAAGGCGCATACGTGTGCGCGGAACAGGAGAGGTGCCCTTATGGATGGACAGCATGCGCAAAAGGTTACACGCGCTACTGCGCATGCGCATAACGCCCATGCGGAATGCGTGTAGGGCCACACCCAAGGTATATAACTGGAGACAGCATGCCCAGAACGGCAAGGGCTATGGTAAATGCAAATTACCACAGCATGGAGGACAAGGCAGAAGGCAGCCATGAGGCAGTAGGGGAACGCAGCCACAACCACCAGTGGCCACCACAGATGCAGACCCGGATAGTGAGAGGGCAGGCCCATCTGGAGCCATACACCAGCCCCCAGACCATCCTGGAGTTGTGCCAGGGCAGAAGCACTGCAGGACGCTGGTGGCCAAGGAAGCCAGGAGGAGGGCGGTCCGCTTCACCCAGGAGGAGAATGACTTCCTCCTGGCCAGCATCCTCGAGAGGTTTGAGGTGCTGTTTGGAAGGATGAGCGCAACCACTACCATTGCAACCCGCACAAGAGCATGGGCCGAGGTACAGGCTGAGGTGGCGGCAGCAGGGGGCCCGCATCATGACATTGAAAGTCTACGCAAACGGTATTGTGACATCAAACGCAACATACGTGCCCAACTCACTTGGGGGACGCAGAGTGCACAGGGCACTGGTGGGGGCCCAGCACAGGGAGCTACCCTGAGCAGCCTGGAGCAGCGCCTAGCAGACAGACTCGGGCCCATGTTTATACATGGCCTACCCCCTGCGCTGTATACAGCACACCCTCGTGCAGGTAAGATGGAGAGAGGTGTACTGGGGACAGACCATAAACAAGCGAGTGCAGAGATGGACGCAGGAGTGCGGGGTGCAGGGGGGGGCATGCCAGTGACATACAAAAACGCATGACACCAGCCAGTCACATGCAAAATATGGCGTGACCTATACAAGGGGCACCATCCCCACACTGCTCTTGGACCACAGTCCCCTGCCAGCCATGCACTGCGTAGGCTGACACACGCAGACCCCACACATACAGGGGCCAGAACCCGGCCCAATGGGGGTCACCATCCCACCCCCAGCCATATGCCCCACACCACACCATGTGGCCTGACACACCACCGGCCAACATACACTGCCACCCCCGGGCACCTACCAATCCCAGAAGGGCCCTGCAATGGCACATGTCCAGGTCCAGGGACCCCACACACCCATCCATGGGCTGGCAGCCCTCGGAATCGCCGAAAGGGGCGTGGACAGTGCGCCACCACCTGCCATGCGTTGCTCTGTGCCAGGAATAGACCTACGAGGTGCACAGACTGCCACTGCACACATGGGCATCCATAGTGCACCAAGGGACCATACTAACAGGGTGGGATGAGCAGGCCACGACCAGAGCCATGGGGCCAAACCCCCTGGGGATGGCATAGCAGTGGGGGTGCAGCAACAGGTACACACACAGGAATAGTATGGCATAGGGTGTGGGGCCACTGAGTACAGTACAGAGTCATACACCCAGCCGAGAACACGGACACAAGGATGTACCCAGTCAGTGGGGGGTGGGCGGAGGGGGTCCAACATTGGACAGAGCTGCCAATGGTGGAGGTGCTGGTACAGGGCCGAAAGGGGGGCTGGCCTGGCATGCGGGTAGGTAGGGGTGCCGGGCCCGACACCAGCACCCCGGCCAGAGGAATGGGGTGCGGGTGAACGCAGGGACCCGAGGACATAGCGCAGAACCATGTGCGGACCTGTCAAGGGGCTGGCGAGTGTCTGGCAGTGCATGCTGGGTCTGGCCAGCAGGGATGTGGGGATCATGTCTGGGAGCTGGGGCAGGAGGAGCAGGGCATGCACAACACATGGTACCAGAAAGCGCATGGGTCGCGGGGCAGGTGGGGCCATGGAAATGCCACAGGCGCATTGTGTGCTGATCCCCCCCAAGTAGCAACAGCGGCCAATGGGGGGGCATGTCCTGGGGGCAACAGCCCCTGCTGAGAGAGGGTTGGGGGTGTGGGGTGGCGGGGTGGCGGGGTGGCAGCCAGAGAGGGGTCCGAGCCGCGGAAACAGGGCACAGCTGCCATAGATCGAGGGGAGGGCACAGACACAGGGGCAGTGGGTGGGGTGGCACAGGTGCAGCTGTAGGTGCAGGGGCCAGTATGGGGGTGGACGTGGCAATGTGGAGAAGGGGGTCGGCACAGCGCAGTGGATGGGTGCAGGGGCGGAGGGGTCAGGCCCGTGGTAGCAGCGTTGGGCAACAATGTGTTGTGGGGACACAGTGCAGGGCTGGCGAGGACAGCAAGACCACACAGGTGACTACGCAGGGGAGACAGGCGCAACACACTTGTGTGTGCTATAGGCACTGGGTACAGGGGCACAGGTGGTGATGGGGTGGCACGGGGTGGGTGGCTGCATGCATGGGGGGTAAATGGCCCCCCTAACATCAGACACAGAACACAGGGGGCACCACTATACAAGGGGCGGAGCCAGTGGGGGTCATATGGGCCCTAACACAGACCCATGTGGCCCACACATGAGCCAGCTGCACAGCCACCCACAGACCGCCGCTGGTTGCACCGCCACAGGGCCACCCCACCCCAACCCATGCAACCATGCACACATATCCCCGCCACCACAGGGCACACCTGTCCCTGGCTGCACCGGCACAGCACCCCGGCCCCACCCCACCATCCATGCCTGGCCATGTGGGGTGCCCCCAGTGACACACATATGCGGTCATTGGTGGCCCGCCACAGTCACCTGGGATATGGACATGGGACAGTACCACACACATCCCTGCACAGGTGACATCCATGGGCACACGTATGCAGCCGGGGTACCCGCATACTGACAAGGGTGCCCTGTGCCTTACATGGCATGTAGATAAAGGGTGTGACAGGGGCAGGCAGGCAGCCACGCCCCACCTGAGCTGTGTAACCTGTTCCCCCACAGGTGACATATGTGCCATTGAGGGGGCGGAGGAGGGGGCGGAGCACATGGACCCCAGGCCGTGGCCACATGATGATGCTGGGCCAGAGGCGGTGCCACCTGGAGAGACAAATGCAGAAGATGTGGGGGTGGGGGGTCCAGCAACACCCCTTGAGGGCGACGTCAGGCTGAGCCAGGGGCCGGCCGAAGACAGCGTGCCATCTGCCACCACAGCGACCGGGGAGGCTGTGCCTGCTGCCCCTCAGCAGGCCATACAGATGCGCGGTCCACCCTGGTGGAGGTCATAGGGGAGATGCGGGTGCACTCCGAGATGGCACATGGTGATGCAGAGGGTGAGTGTCCAACAGTGATCGTATGATGTTGCCTGTGTGCAGGTGGCAGGTGTAACCATGTCTCATGGCGTACAACTTGTCTCCCCCATAGGTTTACAGCATGTGCTTCGTGCGGTCTTCCGTGAGCAGTGATGGCAGCAGTACGAGGCATGCCGCATGCGCCACGCTGTGGAGGGGATCCTCGGAGAGATGCGGGGCATGGCCGCATCAGCGTGGGCCATAGCTGCCAGCACTGAGCTATTGGCGGCTGGCCATGGGACCCCCTCAGGCCAACAATGCCCACCACCAGCAGCAGCAGTGCCAACTGTGGCAACTGCACCACGGAGTGGGGGGGCCACTCAAGGCGTGGCCGTGCATGTGGAAAATAAATGGCTGCACATGCGGCATTTGCAGAAGTCACGTGTTGTGTGTCTATTGTGGGAGCCCAATGTACACCCTGCCCCACCTGTGGCTGCCCCAGGGACCAACCCCATGCCACCACCGCAGCCAGCCTGTGTCGCCCCACCCCCTAGCTGGAGTTAACATGGGTCATGCCAGCTGTCATGCCACCCCCACCCACATACTGGCACACAGCAGCCCTGCCACCCCTGCCCCGCCAGGGTCTGTAGCCCCCTGTAGCCCCCCTCCCCCTGTCCCTCTGTCCCCTCCCTGCCACCTGTCCCCACCAGTACCTGTTTAGAGCATGTTGGTGTGGCGTCGGATACGTCTCAGTGCAGTGCTGTCCACATCTCACCTGTTGGACATTGTACCCTGTACATCCGTTGACATGTCCACACTGTCTGTCCCGCTCACACATCCATCTCTGGTAGCACACTGGTAGCACATTGCTGGTGTCCCATAGCCTGCCCTGTCCTGTTCAGTGTGATGTATGCCATGGAGGTGCTCCCCCCCTTGCGGGTGCATAGACAATACTGCTGTACATAGGCAGACGCATGCTGTGTGGCCTGGCCACATTGCCCCCGTCCCATAGGGCCTGCAATGGTTCACAGGCTTTCGATGGGTGCACTATGGATCCCCCATGGTTAATCACATGGCACGCCGCCCCTGCAACGCGACCCACCCCAGGGCCCAGGTACATCCCTGCACCCTCCTCGTATGCACGTGTCCAGCCACACTGTTGCAGGTTAGGCCCCACCCCTAATCCCCATGTGCGCCGCCCATCCCTCGTCACCCTGCATCCATTGTCCCGGTCTCTGGGGCCAAACCCGTCCAGGCACCCTGCTCGCCCCTGTGTCTGCCATCCCTATGTCTACATGCATTGTGACATCCGCCCTGTTTTGTACCCGTCGCCACTGCTGGCTGTACCCGTGCACATCCCACCACAACTGCTCCTTGCCGTCCCTGTTCTGTGTGTGCTTGTGTCTGTCAGTGGTGCTACCTCATGTGCTGCCCATGGTCACCCCCCGCCCTTGCCATGGGTACAGTACCATGTATGGGTCCATTGTCATGCGCACAGACACACATGTAGATGCTCACACCTGTCATTCGCACACCACTGACATGTAGCAATAAGGGACAGCTGACCTTCGTGGGTATGTCAAACATATTTGCATTGTTTATTTGGGGTGGGGACACAGCTGTGGGACCCTGTGTGGGAGGGGCCCTACCTTCCCAGGCCCCGGCGGTGGTTGCAGACCCATGGCATGGGCCGGCACAGGCCGGGTGTGACATGTGGAGTGCCCACACTTACACCCCGTGGGGTCCCCCATTGCCAGGTGTGCATGCTGTGCGTATGTCCTCCAGCCTGCTCAGCCGGTCAGCCACCACAACCATGGTCTCCAGCACCCACCCCAGGATGCGGGCGTGCTGCCGCTGGGCATGTGCCTGGGCATGCACAACCGCAGCCAGGCGTAGGCCGCACATGCAGCCGCACAGACACACATCCCCCCTTGTCTGTGTTCCTGCCAGACAGGGGACATCGCCGGCACTCTGGGGCAGGTAGCTGGGGCCCCCGGTGCCCTGTGGCGACCCGTGCACCTTAGAACTGGCCACACCCTCATCCCCTCCTCCCCTCCCCCTCCACCTCCTGTACCTTCCCCCCTCACCCCCGCCTCCCGCACCTCCCCCACACTGCCCCCTCCACCCCCGCACCTCTTCTCCCTGCATCTCCCGCACCACGCCCCCTGCCTCCACCCCTGCACCTCCCCTACCTTGCCCCCTCCTCCCCCTCTGCCCCACACCTCCCCCTCTCCCCCCTCCTCCTCCTCCCCCTCTCAGCATCCGGCGTCCCCCTCCTCCTCGGACCCTCCGCCATCGGCTGCCGCCATGGCCTCTGGAGCATCTTCGGCTGGCACTGCCTGCCCGGCTACTGCGTCCAGCCCTGCTGGGCCCTCGTCTGCATGTGCGTCCGCTGTGGGAGAGAGGTATGTAGATTACCGCCATGGTCACACATCAGGCACAGCATTCACACACGTCCTGTGGCCTCGCAGGCCATTGCCCCACAGGGCCGTGCCACATCACTCTCCATCATGGTGGGCCAGCTGTTCCCGCTGCACCCGCGCCACGATGCAGGGGTACCTGGCTCACAGCTCACGGGCCTTCTTGCGCAGATCCTCGACCTGTAGGGGAGGCAACGTGTGGGACATTAGCGTACAGACATCCATCGCCAGCCAGGGCTGCACCACATAGATACCTGTGTGCAGCAGGTGGCTGCCCCTATTGTGTGTTATGTGACAGCCCCTAGCTGTTGCCCTTGCCACTCACATGTGTGCATTGTGGCTGCGCATGTCCAAGTTGGCCCCTACGTGCCCTGTGTGTGGGCCCCCTGGCACCCATTGCCGCACGGGTGGCCTATCCGTGTTTGGGCCTACGACACCGACCATATGTGCCCTTGCCATACGGCATCCTGGGGATATAGCAGACCTTTATAATCTAAACAGGGGCAGGTACCATAACACCAGGATGAATAGTGGGCCACTGTGGTGAGGTCTGCAGCATCCTGGGGATATAGCAGACCTTTATAACCTAAACAGGAGCATATACCATAACACCAGGATGGATACTTTTTCTTTGTCTTTTCTCTCCTCCTCTTTCCTATCCATTTTATTGGCGTTCCTTTTCTTTTTCTCAGCCATTTTTAAAAACTTTTATTCATTTTAAGTTGTTTATTTGTATTGTAAACCGCTCAGGTACTACCAGTGTTGGGCGGTATAAAAAGTTTTAATAAACGTAAACGTAAACGTAAACTGTAGTGAGGCCTGCAGCATCCTGGGAATATAGCAGACTTTTATAACCTAAACAGGGGCAGGTAGCATAACACCACGATGGATAATAGACCTCTGTGGTGAGGTCTGCAGCATCCTGGGGATATAGCAGACCTTAAACAGGAGCATATACCATAACACCAGGATGGATAATAGACCTCTGTAGAGAGGCCTTCAGCATCCTGGGGATATAGCAGACCTGTGCAACGTAACCAGGAGCAGGTAGCATAACACCAGGATGGATAATAGACCTCTGTAGTGAGGCCTGCAGCATCCTGGGGATATAGCAGACCTTTATAACCTAAACAGGGGCAGGGAGCATAATACCAGGATGGATAATAGACCTCTGTAGTGAGGCCTGCAGCATCCTGGGGATATAGAAGACCTTTATAACCTAAACAGGGGCAGGTACCATAACACCAGGATGAATGGGGGCCTCTGTAGTAGGCCTGGGGCATCCTGGGGATAGGGCACATCAGTAACACTGCAACAGGGCCAAATACCATAGCATTGTGATGGATAAGACATCTCTGTAATGGATTCTGTGACCCCCTGGGGACAGAGCGGATCTGTTAGCATCGAGGGAGGGAAACATTAATCACATTTGGACACACTGTCACCTGCCTTTCCCTTGCTGTGCGTGTCTGATATGTGTTTTGGTTACCAGGTTTTCTTTTTTACGTCCTAGGTTTGGGTGCCTGTCCCCATGCACTTACCTCACGTGGGTAGTCTGAGCCTCTATTGTATCGCCTGGTGAGGCACACCCAGGCCCTCCTAACTCGGTTTAAGTCATGCCTACGGGAGGAGCCAGGAAAGAGGCGTTCCTGGCGGAGGCAGATTAATTCTGCCAGAAGATGCAGGTCTGCATTGGTGAATGCAGGCTTTCTCGACCTGGCAGCCATATTTTCTGCTGTATGTGGTCAGACCTCATATGATGCAGTAAACGTGCGCCTGCACAGTGCGTGCTTCTCACCGTGCATATGCACGCGCGTACTCACGCGCGCACCCTCCCTTTGCAGCATGCGTTGGTCTGTTTTGTCGGTCTATTTGTTTATGTTAAAAGTATCCTTTTCTATATCTGAGTACAACTAGTCTTTCTATTTCTGACATGCCCTATCCCCATCTCTTTCCCATTCTGGTATCCCCTTCCTGGTTTTGAACCCGCAAGACATTGTACTCTGATATATTTCCTAACCACTGCGCTACACATACCACGTTTTATTGTTCTGATGGGCCATCCTCTTGTGGGCATTGGGGCCTGACGTTACAGAGTTTCAGGCTTCCAGCTGTCTGGGCCTCAAGCGCGTGTTGGGTTAAGGTTGCTTATGGCGCCTTGGTGCGCGCCTTATGCAACGCTACACTAGGGGCGCGTCCTGGGGCTTCCGAGCCATAATAGCACATTGTACGTCGCCCAGTGCCATGCTTCAGAATATGGCACGTTAGTGGGTTTGTACTATGGTATATTGAATGAGCGCGCCTTGGTGGGCGCGTTACTGGGCACCATATTGTACGGTGCCGTATAGATTGCTCATCATGTGCCCTGTGCGGCACCCTCTGCGGCACCATCTCGGGGTCCCTTGGCAGCGCACCGTACTGGACACACCTGGACAGGTCATCCTCGTGGGCTCCCTGGGATATTTCGCCATAGTTCATAGTGGCATAACAATGTGCCCTAGGTTACTTTGTCCTGCGGCCTGCAAAGTACCTCAGGTTGGCATGCATTACGTATGTCCAGAGCTACTGATGTCAACCTAACACTGGAATGGCTACGGTTTAGTGCCACTGCACAGGTGTTTGCGGGTGAGGGCTTGAGGCTCCTGAACATGCCATATCTATGGCCAGACCATGTGCCTGCCAGTACTGGTGACATACATGTTGTGGGCAACTGTACCACAGCACTGGGTGTGGGCAATGTGATGTAGTGGGACAACAGTGGGTGACAGATGGTAGGCATACGTGACCCCCAGTGGTGTATGGGGTGCCATGATGGTTACGATGAGGGGTGGACAGAGGGGTGGTTGTACCATACAGCTGGGGTACAGGCGAGGCAGGCAACATGGAGGCACAAGGCATGACAGGTGCACAGTGCATGACCTGTGGTGGCAGTCTGCACAGGCAGTCCAGACTCTACTGAGCTGACAGACGCAAATAGCCACACCAGAGGACTGTCGCCCACTGTGGCGAGTCTTTTATGACCATAAGAACATAAGATATGCCATACTGGGTCAGACCAAGGTCTATCAAGCCCAGCATCCTGTTTCCAACAGTGGCCAATCTAGGTCATACGTACCTAGCAGTTTCCCCAAAAGACACAGGTTCCACAATGCTTGTATTGGTTCAAGCAGTGATATCCTGGGCTGGCAGCACATATCTGCAGAAAGATGAGTGTTAGAGGCATGCAGGGTATTTGAGTTGGGCATGCATGGGGGGGATCAATAGGGGATTGAACCCATGGACACATTTTCGAGGGTTATTGTATGAACCAGTGGGCTATACCTCTATGGCCTGCTGTACAGCTGTGCCTGGGTACAGAAGGACTGCAGGTCACCGCATGGACCATCTGCTCTGTGTGCCAGGTTAGGGTAACTGCACCAGCACCCATGATGCATTGTACATGAGGAACAGTGGTTTACATCAGATAACCAAATGGGGTCTGCACCTCTCTGTTACCACATCCTGGTAAGATGGACTGCTGTGCGAGATACTGGCACAGAGTAGCTATGGACCATGCCAGTTTGCAGGTTCTGTATTCACCCTGAGGGTAAGGATGGCTGCCCAGCACTAGGTCCATAGTACATGTGGTGTTATATATAGGTACTGCTGCACATCCCCATCACTGGCAGTGTGTGGCAGGTATCCCAGGCAGTGTGCCAAAGGTACCTCTGTACCCATCTGTGTTACACAGTCACAGGTGTCCCCCTGGGACCAGAGACCACCCAGATCCGTGTGTGCCCAGTGTTAAGGTCTGGCTTCCTTAGCTGCCTGTTAGCAGGTCAGAGGGGTGTCCAGTGTCTTATGAGGGTTGTGTACCACGTTCCCCCTACTGCTCGGGGTATTATACACTATGTGCCCCCAGGGGCCCCATAACACCAATCTTGTAGGTGGGGGCATGGAGGGACAGGTGCCTGAGACCACGGGACTGGCTGTGGACCAGCAAGCCCATTCCTGATGGCTAGAAATATCCCTCTAGGGCTAGTGCGCATCAGACATATCCTGTGACCGGAGCATCAGCAGAACAGCATTAATGCCATCTGAATCCACACTTGCCACATACCACAGTCTTCCATGCATCATCAGACAACACTTTCTGACTGCACCAGCATCCACAGTGTTCTCACCATGCACAGACTAACTGAGGACATGCCACAGGCCAGTCTGTGGTACATGGTCAGTGAGAAAACATGTGCATCCAGACATAGGCTGGCCAATGCACATACACCAAGCAGGTATGTCAGTGATTGGGACCCAGAACTGGGTGGGTCACGCAGATATCACTGGAGACAGATAGTATAGATGATTATGTGGGAACCTGGACATTCCATGGTCACTGTTACCTCAGGGCGAGACTGCCCTCCCAGCACGACATGATTTAGCCACCCTGTCCATGCAGGTGGGGTTCGAAAACTAACGTGTACCAGACATTGGAATACTTGCTGTGCAGATGCAACCTGCCCAATTCGCCCTATCTGGCCCATACCACACTACCTTGCTCCTCATTTATTTATTTATTTAACTGCATTTATATCCCGCTTTTCACCGGGTTAAAGCGGTTGGGGGATACATTTAACACGAGGGGATATGAGACACATAGACTAATACTTACAGGGAACATGGGCAATGGAGGGTTAAGTGGCTTTCCCAAGACCACAAGGAGCACCTGTGGGACTAGAAACCCCAGTCCTTCCGGCCCAAGGTTGCTGTCCTCTAGTGGGATTTGAACCACCGACCTTCCGGCCTGTAGTACCTTGCCCCAACCACTAGGCCACTTCTCCCTCCATTACGCACATTCGCAGGCTGATGCTGGTAACAGTTGGACAGTGTGGGCCGGGGGGGCAAGGTTGGCAGCCACAAAACTATGGATAGTCATACACACACACACTCCTAATGCAGCACTGTGCAATGGTAGGGGTGTTTGGCAACCCCAGCTGCCACACTGCCAACATTTCTGGATTGAGCAGGAGATAGCAGAGGTGCTGTGATATTACATGCAAACCCATTCTGGAGCCAGCAGCCTGCCTGTTCAGCATGATTTGCATGGTGGAGCCTGTGTGAGTGGGTGTTTCTACCCCTGTTGGCCGCTGCTATGGGGATTGCACGGTTTGATGTTGTATATGCTTCGTAGGGTAAAATGTTGGGATGTGTTCTTCAGGTTCCAGCAGCTGGGACCTGAACCTGTGACCCTCTGCTCTGAATTACACTGGCTGTGTGTACTGCACCACAGTGGGGCTACAGGTGCACAGCCCTCCCTGGGCCATACCTTTATGTCTCCTCAGCCAGACATTTCCTTTTTGTATCCTGCTTTTATGTTATATCTACGTAGCAGGGCAAAAGTTTGTGATGTGTTCTGCAGGGTCTGTAGCTGGGACCTGAACCTGTGACCCTCTGCTCTGAATCACACTGGCTGTGTGTACTGCACCACAGTGGGGCCACAGATGTACAGCCCTCCATAGGCCATACCTTTATGTCTCCTCAGCCAGCCATTTCCTTTTTGTATCCTGTTTTTCTGTGATATATCTACGTAGCAAGGCAAAAGTTTGTGATGTGTTCTGCAAGGTCTGTAGCTGGGACCTGAACCTGTGACCCTCTGCTCTGAATCACACTGGCTGTGTGTACTGCACCACAGTGGGGTTGCAGGTCCAACACCCTCTCTGGGCCATACCTTGACGTCTCCTTTGAAAGGCTTTTTCTGTTGCACTGCACACCACGTACTGGTACAGGGCATGGCCTGGGTCCACTGCAGACAGGTGCCACTGCCCCCTACGGCACGGACACCCCCCATGCTGTGCTAACATAACCATATGCTGTTGGTGCTTCTTGTGCACCGTTGTAGGCCATCCACTGTTCAGGTAGGCAGGTGCCTATGGTGCGGCATCTAGAGTGGGGAGGCATACATGGACATTCCCACCCCCACCCCCCATCAGCGCCTAACAACATTCTGTACCTTCAACATGGTGGTGGGATGGATGCGGGGACATCCTGTCTCTGCCCTGGCAATTATTGCCTAATGTGGACAAGTTATTTGTATCTTGTGTTTGGCCTTTGTCAGATGCTGTCTTTCACACTTCCAGTTTCTATGTTCCTATGTGCCACTTCGGCGCCCGCCTTGTCCACCCTGTGCCCCAGCTGCCCCCTCTACATGTCCCGCCTGCAGCCCCCTATGCCCCATTTGCGCCATCACCATAGTGGCCTTTCATACCTGGACACTATGCTGTTGCTGCAAATGGAGCACTACTATCACTTTTCTTGGGCTCCCTGCCTATGCTGTACATTGCTGACACTGAAATGGTTTCTCTCTCCTGCAAATGTGCAGCTAATGACAGGTTTTCATTCGCTAAATGATGAAAATGGAAAGCAACATAAGCTCTGACAAATTGGATGTAATGCATTGATAAGGCAGGCAAAGAGAAAATTTGAAAATAAAATTGTGTGGAAGCCTAAATGCATAATAAAATTTTTTCAAGTACATTCATATAAAAAAGCCTGTGTGACAGTCAGTTGGATCATTAGATGATAGAGGGGTAAAAGGGGTGCTAAGGGAGGACAAGGCTATAGTGGAGAGATTGAATGAATTCTTTGCTTTAGTCTTTACTGAAAAAGATGAAGGGAAGCTACCTATGCCTGAAATAGTATTTAAAGGTGACATATCAGAAGAATTGAAAGAAATATTGATAAGAAATATCAGGAAGATGTATTATAAGTTTTTGGTAAACTGAAGAACAGTAAATCACCTGGACCAGATGGTATACATCCAAGGGTGCTGAAAGTACTGAAAGATGAAATTTCAGACCTACTATTAGTAATCTGGGAACTATCATTAAAGTCATCTGTAGTACCTGGAGAATGACCAATGTAATGCCAATTTTTAAAAAGTGTTCCAGGGGGATCCTGGAAACTATAGAACAGTGAGACTGACATAAGTGCCAGGCAAAATGGTAGAAACCATTATAAAGAATACAATTACTGAACATGTAGATAGTCATGGTTTAATGGGAGAAAGCCAACATGAATTTGGCCAAGGAAAGTCTTCACCAGCCTTTTATATTTGTTTGAAGGTATGAATAAACAGGTAGACCAAGGTGAGCCGGTTGATATAGTGTACCTGGATTTTCAGAAAGCCTTTGACGAGGTTCCTCATGAGAGACTCTTGGCCAAATTAAAAAGTCATGAGATTGGAGGCAGTGTAGTATTGTGGATCAGGAACTGATTAACAGATAGAAAGCAGAGAATAGGACTGAATGGCCAATTTTCTCAATGGAGAAAGGTGAATAGTG
This sequence comes from Ichthyophis bannanicus, assembly GCA_033557465.1. Classification (NCBI taxonomy): domain Eukaryota; kingdom Metazoa; phylum Chordata; class Amphibia; order Gymnophiona; family Ichthyophiidae; genus Ichthyophis; species Ichthyophis bannanicus. The sequence continues at coordinate 294,146,346 of CM066033.1, read as the reverse complement.
GAGTACCCCAGGGATCTGTACTGGGCCTGCGGCTTTTTAACATCTTCATAAATGACTGGGAAGTGGGAATAACGAGCAAGGTGATCAAATTTGCAGATGACACTAAGGGGGATGTTTACTAAAAACCGGAAATGTGCGCGCCGCAAAATAGCGCACGGAAACGCGGCACTGAAACGCTAATAAACGCGTTTAAATGCCCCGCACACGTGCGTGTCACCCCCGCAAAGGTGCGCAACACACTAACGGGCCCCGTACAAGTGCGGGCCCGCAAATGTCCGATAGAGGCGTGGAACGGCTAAAGGAGGGCGGAGGAAGGCTCCGGAGGGGCGGAGGGACGGGGTCAATGGGTGGAGAGTGGAGAGTGGGAGGGGAGAGGCTCCCCGCACAGTATCGGGCCCGAATTTGCATGTAAAAACTCGCGGTAGAAAGCATTTAAAGGGAAGAGAAACCATTTCCGTCAGCAATGTACAGGAAAACCTGGGAAACCAGCAAAACGTGAGCAGTGTGATACACGTGCACAGCACAAAAGTGCAAATAAAAATAGAAAATGACCACAACAGAACTATTAAAAATAGTAATTCAGCTGGGGAACAGTTATAGTGATGGGCAAATACAGAAAACACACCCAGCAAAGCTCCAGAAAAAAGAAATGAATTTTGGAAGGGTTTACGGAGCGGAGACTCTTCCAAAAAACATTTCCTTTTGTGGAGCTTTCCTGGGAGTGTTTGCTATGGTTGCCCATTAATATCACTGTTGCCCAGCGTGGTGATATTTTGTCCCCCATTTCCCGTGGTCATTTCCGGGGTTTATGTGCACGTTTGTCACCAGACAGGGTGCATATGCCCACAGTAAATTTGCGTAGAGCAGGGTTTGTGACTCCATCCTGCCAGGCTTACTACCTCCAGGGGCTGCACTGTCTATGTGGCCATAGTGTGGTGCAGCAGACAGAGTCACTACCGCAAGGGGCAGAGGTTCAAAGCCCAGCTGGGGCACTTGCCAGCCCAGTCCCTATATTTTACCCACCACTAAACACAGATAGCGCAGACACCCCTGTATTGCAGGGGACATAAGCATGGGGAAAACACCCATATTTTACCCAACAACGCACACACACCACAACAATGGGCATTACCCACAGCCAAGTACCCCAAATGCAGTCCCGTACTGCCACATTCCAATCAGGTCATTTGCCTTTTATGGGAGAAGCTCATGCCAGCTTGCTGGTGGACGAGTACATGTGGTGCAGGGGGCAGTGGCTGCTAGCGACAGAAGACAGAGGCCTAGCCATGTGCAGGCTGGCACAGTCCACAGCAACAGACAGGCCCTGCCGGATCCACAGTCATGGACTATCCAGGGAATTCAGCCAAGCTGTGGCTACACAGTGGTGCAGTGCACACAGACAGTGCATGCAAGAACAGAAGGTCACAGGTTCAAAGACCAGCTGGGGCTACCAGCAATCCTGCCCACATATTTTCCCCACAAATAAACAGTGACAGTAAGGACACACCTTTCGTGACGAGGGCATATGCAATGGTAATACGTCTATCTTTTACCCCACTGAGCACAGACACCATGAACAGGGGCAGAACCTACAGCAGAATCCCCCAAATGCAGTCCTGGTGGGCCACACACCAGTCAGGTTCCATGCTGCCACTCATACAAATGCCTGTGCTGTATATCTATGCACGGCATGTAGATGTAGCTCATGCATATTCATGAGGGACAGCAGGAAGACCCGAACAGTGTGATGCAAAACTGGGCTGGAGTGGGGAAGCGCTGCCGTAAAGCAGCAGCCAACAGGGGCAGACACACCCACACCCACACCCACAGGCCCCATTGGCCAATGTCTCCTGTAGAGGCAGAACATTGGACCCTGCGTGCATCTCCCAATACCAGCACCTGCATACCTTAGCAATGTCACGCTACACCTGAGGTACACAGCTCTGAAACGTTTGCTAAGAGTACAGGCTGATAGATATCCCTACGTTACGCACATACTGCTAGTTGACCCCATCCAAACAATCTGTTTGGTGTCTGCGGTGCGTGCTCCAGGCCTGGCCTCTGATGGTGTTCACCACCCTGGGGAGTGACCCCCAGCAGTACTGCGTACCATATCCATGCCTGTGCCGTGCCCAGGACCGGTGTGGTGGCCAAGGCTAATCACCCCCTCAATAGTAGCACAATGCTGGCATAGGTGTGGGAGTGTGTGTCTGTCTATACCAGGGGTGGGCACCTCCGGTCCTGGAGGGCCGCAGACCAGTCAGGTTTTCGGGATATCCCTAATGAACATGCATGAGATATATATGCATTAGAGATATCCCGCCAACCTGACTGGTTTGTGGCCCTCCAGGGCTGGATTTGGAGACCCCTGCCTTACACCTCTGTCATTTAAGATCGTGAGTGGGCAAGGTACAGATGTCCTAGACATCGAAAGGGTATATAGAATGTGTCACATTCCTCCTCGATTCTCACCACCACCAAAAAGTTGTCTAATAGACAATTTTTTGGTGGTGGTGAGAAGTGAGGAGGACTGTGACAAATTCTATCTAACCTTTTTGATGTCTTGGACATCTGCACCTTGTCCACTCACAATCTTAAATGACAGAGGTGTAAGGCAGGGGTCTCCAGATCCAGCCCTGGAGGGCCACAAACCAGTCAGGTTGGCAGGATATCTCTAATGCATATATATCTCATGCATATTCATTAGAGATATCCCGAAAACCTGACTGGTCTGCGGCCCTCCAGGACCAGGTTTGCCCACCCCTGGTCTATACAGTGTGTGTTGGCTGCAAACACCTTCCCCAACCCACACTACCAGCACTACTGCCAGTATTGGCCTGCCAATGTGCATAATGAGCAGCAAGGTACCATGGGTATAGGTCAGACATGGTGGGCTTGCCAGGATGCATCTGCACAGGGCATAGGGCACTGGCTGTGACATTGTAGTGCCAGGCCACCACCTACACAGACAGGGTGACCTCTGTATGTGCTGCTGGGGGAGCACTCTCACCCTGAGTGTGCAGTGATGACAGCATGGCTAGGCACCCCCATAGTGCTGTATTGTGTTTCTCTCTTGTGATATGTATGGGTTTCCTGTTGGGGCCTCCTCACAGAACTCTCTGCTTGTGTGTGCTGCCACCCCAGTTTTGGGTGCATGCATTTCCATCAGGGCTAACCAGCAGACTGTTCACAGCTGGTATGTGTCTTGATGGAGTGCCTTGCAGGGTGCAGTGGCTGATGGCTTGCTTCAGGTGACTATCAGATAGTGCTGGGGTGCATCTTTGGATATCCAGGCCTAAAGTCTGTCTGATATTGTGTTATGGATGTGTGTGGAGCTGCTTGGACTGCCCTGTAGGGTGTCTGTTCCCCAGCAGGACTGGGGTTTGGTGGTCCACTCTACTGCTGTGGGATGGGGATCTGTTGGGGGGGGTCCCCATGGGTGTTTCCACTAACTGAGACAGACAGAGATATCCAACATGTTTCTGCAGCACCTTCCTATCTCACAGGTTAGTACTGTTTTGGAGCTCTGTCATGGCCTCATCTAGCCATGGCTGGTGTTGTGGACCTGGTCCTGGCCGCCACATCACACCCTCAGGGTGAGCACAGTACCCGCACAATGTGACGGTGTGTAGCTACTCTTTGCTGGTAGTCCACCCGCTCAGGACCCCCTACCAGGCCGAGGTGCTGTGTGGGTGCACATGGACAATTCCCCCTACCAGGCCGGGTAGCTGTTGGGGTGCATTCCCCATCTTGTGTGCATCTGTGGACAGCTGATTTGCATGTGCAGTGCATCATGGGTACGGGTGGCCTAACCCTATCCTGTCTACAACAGCAGACTGTCTGTGGGGTGACGTGCAGGCTCTCTGCAGCCAGCCAGGGGCTTGCTCTCAGCTATAGAGCTGTAGCCCAATGGTTACGTCACTCCCTGTACAGCCAGAGGTGATGGGTTCAAACCCACAGTGGGGCCCTTTGATAGGGCTGTCCACAGCTTTATTTTTATTTACTGTACATATGTCTATGCCGGCAAAACCACACACAGCTTACTATACCCATTAGGTGCCTCTGAGGGTGCTTTATAGGGCGCCCTATAGGCCACCTTATGGTTGCCATCCATATAGGGTGCACTATACATTATCCTGTGTCGCAACATACATGGTGCCCTATAGGGGACATTCTAGGGTGCCTTGGCGGACAGTGCACTGTAACATGTGCCTTACGGGCATCCGTATGTTAACACACTGTGAGAGCGGGTTTACTAGTGGTGGGAAATAAAATATAAATGGAAGGCCTCCTACAGCACTCCTCACCATGATACATACTGCCCCAGCCAGCCTTGTTCACTGGGCACTGTGAGGGGTTGAACCCCTGGCCCCTGCACCATTGGTCAGTGTCTTAACCATTGTGCTGTGGCTCTGTTCCTGTGTTTGTGCATACGCGCGCAGCCTTGTAGCCATCAGCGCGCCATCTTGTGGCACACTAAATTAACAGCGCCCCGCCTTATGCAGCACAACATGGAAATGCCCCTAAAATAATGCCTCAGCCAGCTGTCTTCAATGGGCACTGTGGGGAATTGAACCCATGATCCCTGCACGAGTGGTCAGTGTCTTAACCATTGTGCTATGGCTCCGTTCCTGTCATTTGCACATCAGCGCGCCACTTATCCCTCCCACTATTGGACTGCCCCCTCACACATCAGCGCGCCGCCTTCTGCCCACCGGCTCGCCGCCTTCTGTTGCCCACATTTATCAGCGCACCGCCTTCTGCCGCCCAAACTTAACAATGCGCCGCCATCTGCCGCCCACACTAAACAGTGCGCCGCCTCATGCCGTAATAAAAATAACAGTGCGCCGCCTTCTGCTGCCCAAAATTAATATGCCTCCTAACCACTTTTGTCCATAAATGTTGGTGCCTCAGCTGGTCTTTTTTGTTGAGCGCAATGGGGGTTTGAACCCCTGGCCCCTGCACCATTGGTCGGTGTCTTCACTGTTGTACTGCGGCTCTGTTGCTTGATTTTGCAGCAGCGCCCCACTTAGCCTTCCCACGCGCTAATGTGGGCCCCGCACATTAGCGCGATGCACACACGTACGGTCCAGTTTTTTGCTTTTTTCTGCCTGGCCCGCCCACTCCTTATATGGCACCAGCACACTAACGGGAACCCGCACAGCAACGGTGTTTAGTAAACATGCCCCTAAATTATTCAAAGTTGTTAAAATGCAAGGGGTCTGTGAAAAATTGCAAGAGGACCTTGATAAATTGGAAGACTGAACGTACAAATAACAGATGAAATTTAATGTGGACAAGTGGAAAGTTATGCACTTAGGAAAGAACAACCCAAATTATGGTTACACGATGCAAGGTTCCACATTAGGAACCACCACACAGGAAAAAGATTTAGGTGTCATCATGGATAATATGTTGAAGCCTTCCATACAGTGTGCAGCAGTGGCCAAGAAAGCAAATAGAATGCTAGGAATCACAAGGAAGGGAATGGAGAATAAAACCAAGGACATTATAATGCCTCTGTATCGTTCCATGGTGCGACTATACATTTAATATTGTGTGCATTTCTGTTTACCATATCTTAAAAAGGATATAGCAGAATTAGAAAAGGTACAGAGAAGAGCCACCAAAATGAAAATGGGTATGGAAGTATCCTCTTATGAGGAAAGGCTTAAAAGGTTAGGGCTTTTCAACTTGGAAAAGAGACGGCTGAGGGGAGATATGATAGCAGCCTATAAATTAATGAATGCAATGGAATGTGTAAACGTAGATTGATTTACCACCAAAAAGAAGAAAGACAAGGGGATACGCGATGAAGCTACAACATAATGCATTTAAGACTAATAAGAGAAAATATTTTTTCACTCAATGTGTAATCAAACTCTTGAATTCATTACTGGAGTATTTAGTATAAAAGCTGTTAGTGTAGCTGGATTTTAAAAAGGTTTGGACAAGTTCCTGGGGGAAAGATCCATAAACCAAAGAGGACCTATGGAAACCACTGCTTGCCCCATAACAATCATTGTGGAACCTGTGTTCCTTTTGGGAACCTGCCAGGTACTTGTGACCTGGATTGGCTACTGTTGGAAACAGAATACTGAGCTTGATGGACCTTGATCTGACCCAGTATGGCATTTCTTATATTCTTATGTTTTTTTTTATTATTACAATCCAATAGCAGCTTTGGAGGAGGTCTACCACCTACTCAGAGACTGAAACCTTTTCTGAATAGCCTGGATTTTGTGAAGTGGCATATTAATCCTGGGTCTTGCAAGGTTTAGGTTGAGATAATGGCTACTGGATCAGGATCTCTGGGACGCCTGCATTGCATGTTGTTGTGAGGGGTTGGGGCCAACCAATACACTCCATTAATGAAAAGACCAGTATAAAACATCTGTAGCAATGTTACTGATCTGTTCCATTCTCTTACCTGATCCTTCTTTTGCTTCCACAGGTGTCTAGTGCAAGCACCTTGACTGATACAGGGAAGGAGGATGAGACATTAGAGGTACACAATGAATGCCAAAAAAAAGCTTCTCAGGTATACAGAGGCAGGACATCAGTTAAAGAAAGGCTGGACAGCAATGCAACGACAGCAACCAGGGACTCTAGGCACCTTTTTCGATCTAATCTGGCCTTACCTTTCCACCAAGTTAGACAGATGCCCATACACATTTTATAAAAATCTACAAAAACCTGTGTGTCCTTTTGGGAAACTGTTAGGTAATATGACCTGAATTGGCCATGTTAGAAACAAGGATACTGGGCTTGATAGACCTTCTCTGACCCAGTATGACATTTCTTATGTTCTTATACTGGAACAGAAGAAAATGGATGACATGGTCTAGGAAGGGAAGAAGGATACCCAGAAGATCTGGTTCCTCTGCAGGAATGACAACTAGAGTAGTTGGTAAAATTACTGAAAAAGTCCATTAGGAGGGGACAGAACAGGGCCAGATTTAAGATTCTGGCACCCATAGGCAAGAACAGACAGCAGATCCTAGAGAATGGGAAGTGGGGGGATGGGTGGTATCCAAGATCCCAAAGATTTAGAACCAGAAGAGGAGGAGAGGAAGGCAATAATGTCACAATGATGGCCCTTTGAAGTAGCACATGCACATGGTACTAACACAAGTGTGATCTCATGCTCCTCTTTGGACTGGGTATTTGGTGCCTTCAAAACTTGGCACCTCAGGCAGTTGTGTATGTTGCCTATTGCTAAATCTGGGCCTGGGACAGAACATACATGCACATTAACCACTTGCTTGAACACCACCCTCACTGACCTAGGGCACATAATGCAAGATGAGGTAGCAGCCTATAGCCTGTCAGACGGCTGCCTAGGGTGAGAACTTACACAATCTTGACGATGCATATATTCATATGATTCTTGCAAGGTATTGTGGGTAATGTAGTTCTTTCACTCCCAAACACAGCTGAAGACAATAATTGAGTTGTGATACCAGTGGTAAGGCCAATAAAATACTTCTTTTATTGATGGGGTTTAATTCACCCAGCACAAGTATGCTTGTTAGCAATATAAATGAGGTTACTTGCTTGCAGTGTTTAAATGGATAGCAAATCAGAAAACAACCTTCAGCTTGTCAGGCAATTAGCTAATGTTTTCTTAGCAAATAATTACCAAATAAAAAAGGCACAAAGAAATAAATAAACTTTGCTGGTTAGGTTAACTTCTGCTTAATTTCCACACAGATCCTGCAGTGATTCTCTCTTGCTCACACACACAATCAGGTGCAGCTTTAATTACTATCAATTGACCAGCTGAAACCCTTTAGCTGGCTGGCTGCTACTGTGTGAACCCAAATCCTGCTTTAAGAGCTGTTTTGCAGTGGAAATAAGAACAAAGTTAGGTTTCTTTGTGATGGCTGATGTGTTTGCTCACAGAAAGCTAGCAATAGCACTTGGATAAAGAACAGTCCATGTAATCAATAGTTTCATCTGCTGTATCTCCCCCTTCATCAATCAGCATAGGGTCACTATCATACATTGGCACAGACGAGTCTTTCCATAAGGCACTATCATGAGAATGCTTATTCCCTTGCTGCCATTCACTATTATAGATAGGATCTGGATCAGTGTTCATACCTGAGCCTCTCCTGCTATCATAATTCCTCTCTGTATACCCTGGCCAGTATGTAATCCAGTTCTGATGTCCAGCCTTCCAATCTTGATCCCTGGACACTGGATCTTCCCTCACATACCTTCTGGCATAGGTCTGAAAGTCCTTTCCATGTGCAGTCTTCTCTCTTCCAGGTAGCCACTGGTGATTCCTATCTCTGCCATTCCATTCCTCTGGCTGACTCCAGTCCAATGGACTCTGCTGGCATTTGGAATACCTCCCAGTATAGGTACTGCCTTGGAATCTCCCAGACCTTCCAATGGCCTTTCTTCTCTTCCTTCCAGAGAGTTTCCTTCTCTCTCTATCCGCTTGGCTTGGCTTCTGCTTCTCGAGATGATGTTGGTGCTTGAGCTTGAAGCTGTTGCTGTATCTGTCTCTGAAGCTGTCTCTTTTCCTGAAGCTGTTATCTGTAGAATAAGCTCTATTCTTATTCTGTCCTAATGTGTGCTCCTCCCTAACACAGCGCAGCTGTGTTGAATCAGGCCCTGCCCTTTGAGATGAGTGCTTAGGGATTACCTCATAGCTCTCTTGATTGCACCCACGTTTTCTCACTTCAGCCCCTCTCATGGCTGCTGGAAACCTGGTGCATTCTGGGACTGGTAGTCTTTTATGTGAAAACTCTGTTTTCTTGCTTCTACCAGAACTGACAGGTTGCTTGTTCAGAGTCACATCATCTTTTCTATAGCTCCTACCTGAGCTATGATAAGCTTTCTTATCACAAGCCCTGAGGCATCTCAGTCCACTGTAGCCACATAAACTAGGGAAAGCAGCAGCAGGTCATGCACTAAATGGGCAATGCTGTTGAGATGCACGATAGGAAGAAAGCTCCAGGTAAAGATACTGAGTTGGTAAAGGGTAAAAAGAGGCCCTTATCCTCAATCCCCTGCATGCTCCTCTACTTCCTATCTTTCTGCCTCTGCCCCATAGAATACCTTCTCCCTTCCCTTCCCCTATCCAACATACCCCTTCTCCTGCAATATTCTTTACCCCTCTTCTTCAGTGTAATTAAACTTTTGCATTACTGGACAGGTTAACAACAATCATGTCAGTCTATGGTAACTATTACAATATTAATGAGATGTTTTGCATGCTGCACAGTTCATTACAATCTATGGGGCGTTAAATTTTTGAGTCAACATTAACCCACCATAGCACATTAATATAACCGCAGGAAGCACAAGTCAGGCAGATTGTTACAAAATTACCATCTAAACTTGAATTAATATAGTAACACTCCTTAGTAATTAGACCTCTTAGTTACATAAATATTATTGCAGCTGCAACCAATATACTTCACGCTTCCTAGTTGTTCAAGAATGATTATGTGGGAGGAATTCTTAAACTCCTCTTTGGTCATGTGTGTGTAGGGGTTCCTCCTCTCTCTCCCCTTCTGAAATGAGCTGGACCCTTAGTAGAGATTTTCTTTATATTTTTTTAATTTCATGTGAAGCCCGATTTTGCATAGGGCATTTAGATAGGAGTTAAGACATCCAGGTTGGAACATTCACAATTCTCCTGGGTATTTTACAGAAGTCTTTTGTAAAATGTATATAAGGCAATATTCATTGAATTTTGCAGCACATCCAGCAGCAACAGCCATTTTAGAAAGAAAGACAGGAAAAAAAGAGCGGCATCATGCAGGGCTTTACATACGTAAGTGATGGCACATGCTGGGTTCGTATTTAAAAAGCAGTTAGATGTTTGATGCCATGCCACGAATCCATATAAATTATATGTATGAGTGACAACATTTGGCCCCTATATGTACAACTTATATGTTTAGCTTGGATATGGAAAAAATAGGTATAAGTTGGGCCATCTGAGCCAAACATAGACGTTCTCCATATAGGCATTGATATTCGGCATCTGTATATGTATCTTGAATGCAGACATGCCAATATTAGGTACCTACATGTATAAAATATGTACATACTTCTGTACAGTATGGGAATTATTTTAGAAGTCATATTTACCATTTACACAGGCAATATACTGTAAGTCACATTGACGTGTAAATGGCCAATTTAGAAAGGGTTCATTTTATATGTGGCTATTTATACTACGATGGAAGTAGAGTGAGAAGTGTAGGGGGCATGATATGGGTAGGACAAAAATCTACACGTGTATTCCTCATTTCATAAAGGGAATGCACGTGTTTGATCAAAATTGTCCACGGCTGGACTTACACCTGCTCCCTGACATGAACTGATATTCAAAAAGTACTCCTTTTGGGCTTTTTCTCTCCAAATTGAAATGAGGCATAAATAGAGTCCACTGTAGTTAATTAGCTGCATCAAAACGTTTAGCCTTGCAAAATGGCTCAGGTACACATGAAGGTGTTGCCATTTACACATGCACATTTTGAAATGCCAGCATGTACATGCGTAATTTGCCGACTTTGCTCTGTTGATTTTTCCCATGTGTATATTTGTGCAGTGATGTCTCCCACTGCATGTTGATATTATTCCCTATGTATTTCTATACTCCTTCTGACCAAAGTCAAATTTAAACAATCATGTCCATTTTGAGGGGCTAAGAAATGTCGATTTTACATCATCCTCACATGTGCACAATTTCTCTTCTAAAGTTGACATAGATTTGCAGACATTTCCATTTTGACATCTCTTCCACCGCATAGAAAGCCTTGCTAAAATGTGCCTTCACACATATCCTCCCATTGAATATTGGCATAATTCGAAACATCTAAAGTAGATGCATGTAGAGGTTCATTTTCAGTGGAATGTTTCCTGGACATCCCATTGAAAATGGACCTCTACGTGTGTAAGTGCCAATCTTGCAACATCCACATGCTTTTGCAGTCACTTACACATACATGTAAGCAGGACTTAATTTGTAGACAAAAAAGAAGTGGAACTGTGGCCAGAAGTGACTTGTGGGGGTGGGACCAGGGCCGGAAGTGTTTGCATACTTTTGTTTACAGTATTGGTGAATAATCTATCTGCTTAGGCTAGGCCTGCTATTTGGCAGGCTTAAGCTAAACATATAACTTTCATGAATAGTGGCTGAATATTGTCACTATCTACATAATTTTCTGGCCTACCCTTGCTCCTCTCCTAACATAGCCCACGGGTGGAGCACAATTCTATAATGTACATGTCCAGTCCGCAGACACGTCTAAATGAAAAACGGACCACGTTTGACCCTAATTCAGCATGTACAGGTCTGGACATGCCCATGGATCCAAAATCGGGTATGTAGACATGTTCGACACAGCACACACAAACCCCAGGACATGGGTATATGTAGCAAGCGGCCTGGACATCCCTGCCCTTGGCAAATTCTGAAAAGATGTACAGTTCCACTGCTGCCTTTCTCCATGCAGCCATACCTACTCAGTTAAAATGTGCATCCCCGAAACTGCTCTTCACACTGGCATTGTGGTACCCATGCCAACTATCCATGAAAACATATGATACAGATGTACTGATGCAAAACAGACCATATAATCTAGTCCTTTGCAGGACCAGGACACTGCAAAGTGATCTCTGTGTACTCAGAGATGTTACAATAGCAAGTAGAAAGTGATATGACTGTCCTGACATACCTTGGAGAACAACATACATGGCAGTAGGTGAACATTTTAGTTGTGCTTGCATTGGTCATCTCTGACAACAGTCTGCACAATGCTATGTATGGACCTGAAGAAATCAAAAATGGTCCTCTACAGCCAAATGTCAGAGCATATCCCTGACTTTAAATAGGGACTCTCAGATTGAGTGCATGCACCAGCGCAAACAGCACTACTGGATGCCTAAGAGCACCAGTATCTGTCTATACAAATGTGCACATTTGTGAGACCGCTGATTGCACTGAGTGCCCTGTTGCATGCACTCATTCTGAAGGTCCCTTATCACTGACAGGGATATGCTTTGACATTAGCTGTAGAGACCCTGTTCTGCTGTATCCTGGCCAATCACATTAGCACCTAGTCATGCTGCGGTCAGCCCTACAGACCAGATACTGGCCAGGCACTGCTGTCCCCCCAAAATTGCAGTTGCGCACACCAGGTCCCCGCATGCATCCCCTCTAATCACACACACACTCTCACTTGCAGTCACACAAAACGTACATCTGCAGTACAGATGCCCTGCACCTCTAGAAAACAGCTGGTATAACATGATGGCATGGGGTCCCAAGACTACTAATCGGATCTGCATTTCTCACCCACACAATGCATCCATCCTATACTCACCTACATACAATCCCTACATCAACAGTCTCACTTCTCGGATGACAGAAATTGCCCTAGATTATCTCCTGTAGCTCACACAGCAATTGTCAGCATAACCGGAATAATCACCATTTCATCTCTGAATATTTCTGAAGGAGTGTTTGTAATGTGTATTTACCATACGACCTTCCCCCATCTCTGCATTCTGTTCTTTACAACTGCATCTTGTGGTCTTCCAGACTGCAGACACGCCGTTCAAAACATCTTTGTCACAAGCATTCATCTCTATGGGATGCATTGCAGAGCAGGGCAGAAAGGTTTCTAAGTCCTGGCCCATGTTATACCACATTTCTGTTGCTATAACATGGACGTTCGTGAGAAAGACGCACAACATACATGGGCCTTTCCTGAATATGCATTGCACGTCTCCACTGCTGACCATGCCCCCATTCTGCCTTCTTCCACCCACGTTCTGAGAACCCCCATTCTAGTGCCATGTATGTGCAGGGCCAAGAGTGTTTTGGAATATGGTCATAGACATTTTCACTAGAAAAACGTCTACACCACAAGTCCAAGGGCTTATTCCTGTTCTGGAATGACCCCTATAATATCTGGCCATTTAGCCTGATATGGTCGGTATATTTTTTGAACATACATAGGCTATGCATTTGCCAGCAAACATGCAATTTCCATTTGAATGGGGCATATTTATTCAGTTGTCTGCAAGGGTATAATTCTTCATTCATATGGAACACTCTCAGATTCACCAATAAAACTTTCTCAACAACAGATGCTTAGCAGAATTGGGGTTTTTCACTTTACAACTCAACATACAAAAAAAGATTTCATTTAAATGTTGGTCTCAAATCAGTGGCAATACTACCAACTCCCTCTTCTATCAAACACTGTGTATCATAACACAAAACACTGCAACACCAACACCAAATCTAAGAAACTACCTATGAAAAATCATCACTGCAAACATTCTAGAACACCAATAACGTCTTGTTGGAAAAAGTAAATAAGCCAAACTACTACAGAGTCAACATGTTAACAGAATCCCTCATCTCCGCTGCTGATGGAAAAAACAGACCATTACCTAGAAAATAATAAGAAACTACAAATTAGAAAAAAAAATACACAGACAAAATTTAAATGGAAAACCTCCAAAACAGACAAAAGAGAAACAGAAATAAGAACATAAGATATGCCATACTGGGTCAGACCAAGGTCCATCAAGCCCAGTATCCTGTTTCCAACAGTGGCCAATCTAGGCCATACGTACCTAGCAGTTAGGTGTTAGCAGCTTCTAAAGCTGAGGAGGTCACTGGAGTCAGCAACCTACTGTGCTCAATTAAGGTTCCCCTAAAACAGCAAAAATGAAGTAACCTTGCTTTTAAAAATATACACAAAACCCTTTTAAGAGCTCCCAGTCAGAGAGCTAGCAATGTAATAAAACCAAACCAAACAAAGAAACCCTCAAAACCTTACTTACTGTTTGATGTGTGGAGCCCTGGTTAGAAAAGCCTCAAAGGGGCAGGGCACAGGAGCCTATTTATGCAGGCTTCAACTGCACTCAGGAAACAGGCCCACTAACACCTGATTAGGTGTTAGCAGCTTCTAAAGCTGAGGAGGTCACTGGAGTCAGCAACCTACTGTGCTCAATTAAGGTTCCCCTAAAACAGCAAAAATGAAGTAACCTTGCTTTTAAAAATATACACAAAACCCTTTTAAGAGCTCCCAGTCAGAGAGCTAGCAATGTAATAAAAACAAACCAAACAAAGAAACCCTCAAAACCTTACTTACTGTTTGATGTGTGGAGCCCTGGTTAGAAAAGCTATAAAACAAGAGGATCCGGAATAAAAATGCTGAATAACATACTGGGACATATTGTGATTGGACGCCTAAATACCGGCATATACCCGCCCGTGCAGGTTAAAGGGACAATAACTCAAAAAAACAAATGAATGTATGAATACTTAACAAAAATACTATTTATATGAATGTGCATCATTAAACTATGAAGAACTATAAAATAAAAGAAATTATTATGTAAACAATAGAAAGCCATAAAATAAAATACAATTACAAAGGGGGCAAGGAAAGGAGGGAGGAGGGGGGAGGGAAGGGGGGGGAAGGGTAGGGGGGAGGGGGGGGGGAATAGGGGGGGAAGTAAGGGCAGGGGAGGAAGGGGGGGGAGGGAGGGAAGGGGGAGAGAAGGGGGAAGAGGGGGGGAGGGGGGGGGAAAGGGGGGGGAAGGGGGGGGAAAGGAGGGGGAGGATGGTATGGGGGGGTGTGTGAGTGAAGGAGGGAGGGAAGGGGGGAGGGGGAGGGGAGGGAGGAGGGGAAGGGAAGGGGAAGGGGAAGAGGGGGGGAAGGGGGAGGATGGGAGGGGAAGGGGAGGGGGGGAGGAAGGAGGGGGGGAGGGGATGGGGAGGGGGGGAGGGGGGGGAAGGGAAGGGGAAAGGGGGAAAAAAAGGGGGGGGAGAGAGGAGAAAGGGAAGGGGGAGGGGAAGGGAAAGAGGGAAGGGGGAGGGGGGAGGGGGAGGGGGAGGGGGAAGAGAGGGGAGGGGAGGAGGGGGGGAGGGGAGAGGGGGAGGGGGGAGAGGAAAGGAGAGGGGGGGGAAGGGGAGGGAAGGGGGAAAAAAAGGGAGGGGGAAGGGGGAAGAGGAGGGAGGGGGAGGGGAGGGGAAAGGTGGGAGGGGGGAGGGGGAGGGAGGAGGGGGGGAAGGGGAAGGAAGGGAAGGGGGGAGGGGGGAGGGGGAAAGGGAGGGAGGGGGGAGGGGGAGGGGAAAGGGGGGGAGGGGGAGGGGGGAGGGAGGGAGAGGGGAGGGGGAAGGAAGGGAAGGGGGAGGGGGGAGGAGGGGGGAAGAGAGAGGGGGGGGGAAAGGAGAGGGGGAGGGGAAGGGAAGGGGAGGAGGGGGGGAGGGGGAGGGGGAGGGGGGAGAGGGGAAGGGAGGGGGGAGGTGGAGGGAGGGAAGAGGGAGGGAAGAGGGGGGGAGAGGAGGGGGGGAGGGGGGAGGGAAGGGGGAGGGGGGAGGGGGAAGGGGGGGAGAGAGAGGAGGAGGGAGGGAAAGGGGAGGGGGGAAAAGGAAAAAAGGGGGGGAGGAGAGGGGGGGAGGGGGAGGGGGAAAAAAGGAGAAAGAGAGAGAAAAAAAAAGGGGAAAGAAAGAGGACCATCAATAAACCTTGTTTATTGCACCCCTATTGCGCCCCTTGTCTACTGACATATTTCATTCTCTAAAAAACTGGCATTCTTTTGTGCTTTTATTGTCTTGTCATTTTATTTTTCTAGTTGGTTGATTCTGATTTCTCTTTTCCACTTCCTCCTGTTGTTTTTCTTCTAAGTCCTTTTCCAGGATCTGATTTTCATTTTCTGTTTCTTCACATTCCCTGTCTTTGTCCTTTCCTTCCCTACATCTCTCTCCGACACTGATCCTTCTGTTTCATCTCTTTTACTCCATTTCTCTCATCTGACCTTTACCCTAACTATAGATTCATTTCATTCCTCCCTCTCACTCCTTCAATCTTCAGCCTTCCTCTTTTCGCCTTTCAGCTTCTTACCAACTTTCCATTTCCTAACTTTACTTCCCCAGTCCTTCCATTCCCCACCTGTCTCATTCCTTCACCAGCTCGTATGTCCCCATCTTTCATCCACTTTCTAGTCCCCCATTTCCACCCTCTATATGCATAACTTCCCCAGCCTCATCTACAACCTTCTGCCTCTCATCCCCTAATCAGCCCCAGCTCATTCCCTAGCATTTATCCTCTCTCCAGCTGCAGTCCCTTTCTTATGTTTTAACCCCTATCTAGCTTTCCATTTCCACTTTTACTTCCCCCATTACTACCTTCAAGGAAGACCTGTCCCTTCCTGTGGCTCCCACCCACTCTATAGCCCTCTTCAACCACCCCCAATCCTTCCGCATACCCTCCAAGGCCCTTAAAACCTTCGCCTCTCTCTATATTTATGCACTTCTTAGTAATTAGACCTCTTAGTTACATAAATATTATTGCATCTTCAAGCAATATACCTCACACTTTCTAGTTGTTCAACAGTGATTATATGGGAGCAACTCTTAAGGCCTCCCCCCCTCTTTGGTTATGTGTGTGGGTGGTTCCTCCTCCCTATCACCATCTGAAATGAGCTGGACCCTACTAATATCCCTCCAAAGATCTTGTCCCATTATTCTACTAATCTCTGGTTCAATTTTGTATCTCCACTATCCTCCCAGGCAACTCAAGTCCCTACTTTTTCACCCTACATAATCCCTCAGTCCTCAATCACAATCCCATCCAAGTCCTGAGTCCCCATTTACAGGCCAAATACCCAGTCTATGGGGTATGTTTACTAAACCGCACACACGTGCGCAGCGCACAATAGCGTACGCTAATGATGCACTTAAGTGCTCTTAAGTGCCGCGCACGCGTGCGCGTCACATTAACGGGCTGGCGCACGTGTGCAGGGTGCTGATGTGCGATAGAGGCGGGGAAAGGCTTACGGAGGGCGGAGGAAGGCCCCCGAGGGGCGGAGGGACAGGGTCAATGGGTGGAGAGTGGGAGGGGAGAGGCTCCCTGCACAGGAGCGGGCCTGAATTTCGGCCAAAAAAATACCGCGAGTGAAACCCTCGCGTTAGAGCCGATTTAAAGGGAAGAGAAACCATTTACGTCAGCAATGTACAGCAAAACCGGGGAAATATGCAAAACGTGAGCAGTGTGATATATGTGCACAGAACAAAATAGCAAATATAAATTAAAAATGACCACAACAAATTCCAAATAAATTATAATCCGGCTGGGCAACAGTGATATTAATGGGAAACCATAAAAAACACTCCCAGGAAAGCTAAAAAAAAAGAAATGATTTTTGGAAGGGTCTACGCTCCGTAGACACGTTCAAAAAGTACTGCATTTTAATGGAGCTTTCCTGGGAGTGTTTGTCATGTTGCCCATTGATATCACTGTTGCCCAGCTTGGTTTTGGGTTTTTTCCCCTTTTTCGGAGGTCATTTTTGAGGTTTTTTTTTTTTTTTTATTTATTTATCAAAATTAAACATTCGAATATCATTCCATAAACGACAGAGGAAATACAATGGAACTTTCAAGATAGAGGATAATAAAGAAAAATAAACGCCCTCAAATACAACTTATCTCCATCTAAATTAGACCCCAACATGAGGGGAGTACAAGGAAACATCCATAACATGCCAAAAATCTAGCATTAACACAAGAAAAATAGGGCAGAAGGGAGACTTACATGTCAGCTGTATGGGGAGAAATAGCAACCTCAATACTACTCCTTTCCCAAGACTCTAAGAAAGCTAGCAGCTGCTTGGGGTCAAAAAACAAATACATCTTTTGATTATAATTTACAAAACATTTAACAGGAAATTTAAGTTGGAAGGAGGCACCCAAGGCCACAACCCTAGATCGAAGGGCCAAGAACTCCCTCCTCCGCAACTGTGTAATTCGTGAAACATCAGGAAATACCCTAACCCTAGACCCCAGAAAAGCTTCATTAGCATTACGAAAAAACATTCTAAGGATAAAAACTTTATCCGTTTCCAAAGCAAAAGTAACAAGCAAGGTGGTTCTCTCCATTACAGTCTCCAAAGAAGTTTCAAGGAGACCCGTAAGGTCCTCTAGCCCAGACTGTAAAAGGGGGGGGGGGACAACTGTTCCACCCCTAGTCCCCAGGGATAAATACACAGCCCTGGTAATAGGAGGGAACTGTTCCGACGGGATTTTCAACACCTCACCAAAATACTTGCGAACCATTTCAGTTGCTGACAGCACTGGAGATCTAGGAAAACCCAGAAAACGGAGATTATTTCTCCGAACCTGATTCTCCAAGTATTCCAATTTTCTGCCAGAAAACATTATTATCCTTAACCTGGGTGTTCACCAAATCTCGAACCTCCCCCATCTCCCTTTCCAAGCTGGCTAATCTAGTGCATTGATTCTCATTAGCTTCAGTAAGGAGACCACAAGAATCTCTAACCAAATTAATGTCTTTTACTAAAGTCCCACAAACTCTATTCATGGAATCGTTCAAAGTCGCCAGTCCTTCCCATAGCGTCTGCAAAGAGGAATACCGCAGGTCTCACCAACACGGAGAAGAAGCCAGGAAAACTCGCCCCCTCTCCACTAAGGGTCCCAGACACAGAGCAATATCCGTTGTTCTCACCACTCCTCCCAATCGACTCTGGCCCGATTCCTCTGGAGGGGGGCCCAGCACAGCCAATGCACCTCCAACTCCCCTTGAAGTCGGGGTACTTGCCACGAATTCCAAGGGCAGGACATCAGCTGTGAACGAATTTCCTGGACGCGGTGGGGGTGTCCGCTCGATCGAAGACAGCGAGGCACCAGAAACGCTCTGGGGGGAAACTCCTTCCACCACCCCAGCCAAAGACACTGCTCCAGAACGCACACCGAATCCGCACTCCCCAAGCGTTCGCTGGCCATCCGAGCTTGATGGATTCGCACCCGGAGGTAGGGTGGCTAATTTTCGCTTTCTCCGTCCCATTCTGACGGCAGCGGCTCAGCAGCACAGGAGCGTTCAGAAAAGCAGCTCACTCGAAGGCGCTCACATCCGCCATCTTAGTTACTCCCCATTTTTGAGGTTTAATTGCACCTTTGTCCCCATACAAGGTAAACGAGCCTCAGTAAAATTGTGCAGAGCAGGGTGTCTGACTCGTGCGGCCAGGTTACCTATCTCCAGAGACTGCACTGTCTCTGTGGCCACAGTGTGGTGCAGCAGACACAGCCAGTGCCTGTAGGAGCAGAGGGTCACAGGTTCAAATCCCAGCTGGGGCTCCTGCCAACCCAGTCCCCATAGTTTTACCCACCACTAAACCGTAATAGTACAGACATTCCTTTATGGCAGAGAACATAAGCATGGTTCCAACACCTATATTTTACCCTACACCGCACACAAACCATAACAATGGGCATTACCTACAGCCAAGTCCCCCAAATTCAGTCCTGGAGTGCCACAACGCAATCAGGTCATATGCTTTTTCCCAGATAGGGACATGTCTGCATGTTGGCGGAAGGGTACAGGTGGTGGAGGGGGCAGTGGCTGCAAACCACAGCAGACAGTGGCCTAGGCCTGTGCAGACTGGCACCATCCACCGCAACAGACAGGCTCTGTCGGATGTACAGTCATGGACTCCCCAGGGAATACAGCATATCTGTGGCAACATGGTGGTGCAGTGCCCACAGACAGTGTGTGCAGGAACAGAAGGTCACAGGTTCAAAGCCCAGCTGGGGCTACTGCCAATCCCATCCACATATTTTTCCTACAACTAAACCATGATAGTACGGAGAAACCTTTATTGCTGAGAACATACGTATGGTTCATACGCCTATATTTTGCCACACCAAACACAGACACCATGAACAGCCGCATTACCTAGAGCAGAGTCTCCCAAATCAAGTCCTGGAGGGCCCCACACCATTCAGGATCCATGCTGCCTCTAATAAGGATGCCTGTGCTGCATATCTATGCACCACCCCCATGGTATGCTGATGTAGCTCATGCATATCTATGAGGGACAGCATGAAAACCCGAACAGTGGTTGGAACACCAGGACTGGAGTTGGGACACTCTGCCGTAAAGCAGCAGCCAACAGGGCCAGACACCCCCTCCCCCCCCCCACACACACACAGGCCCCATTGGCCAATGCCTCCTGGAGAGGCAGGACATTGGGCCCTGCCTGTATCCCCCAATACTAGCAGTTGCATACCTTAGCACTGCCACCCTACACCTGGGTATATGGTACACAGCTATCAAACGTTCCCCATGATAACTGGCAGATATCAATTCCTACGTTAAGCACATTTTGCTCATTGATCTCCACCATAACAATCATTGTGATGTCTGCGGTGTGCACTGCAGGTCTGGTCTCTGACAGTGTTTACCATCCTGGGGAGTGACCCCCAACAGTAGTGCGTACCATATCCATGCCTGTACTGTGCCCAGGACTGGTGTGGTGGGTATGGCTGCTGGACTCCTCTATAGTAGCACAATGCTGGAATAGGTGTGGGGGTGGCTGTCTGCCTATCCAGTGTGTGGTGGCTGCAAACACCTTCCACAGCCCACACTGCCAGCAATGTTGCCAGTATTGGGCTGCCAATGTGCATAATGAGGAGCAAGGTACCATGGGTATAGGCCGGACAGGGTGGCCTGGCCAGGGTGCATCTGCACAGGGCATAGGGCACTGACTGGGACATTTTAGTTCCCGGCCACCACCTACACAGACAGGGTGACCTCAGTATGTCCTGCTGAGAGATCACTCTCACCCTGACTGTGCAGTGACCACAGCATGGCTAGGCACCCCCATAGTGCTATCTAGTATTTCTCTCATGTGATAGATATAGGTTTCCTTTTGGGGCCCAGTCACTGATTTATCTGCTTGCTGTGTATGCTGACATCCCAATTCTGGGTGTGTGCATCTCCACTGGGAACATGCACTGTGGACTAACTAGCACACTGTTTGCAGCTGGTATGTGTTGTGAGGGAGCAGCTTGCAGGGAGCAGTGGCTGATGACTTGCTGCAGGAGGATAGTGGTGGGGTGCAGCTCACCATATCTAGGCCTAATATCTGTCTGCTATTGTGTTAGGGATGTGTATAGAGCTGCATTGACTGCCCTGTGGGGTGTCTGTTCCTCAGCAGGACCTGGGTTGATGGTCCCCTCTACTGCCACCTTTGCAGGGAAGTAGAATGTGGATCTATTGATGGGAGCCCCTGTTTGCCATCCTCTGCCCTGGGGGGGGGGGGTGGTGGTGCATGGGTGTTTGTGCAGAAACTACCTATCTCGCACATTAACACTGCTTTGGACCTCCGGCATGGCCTCATTCAGCCATGGAAGGTGTTGTGGACCTGGTCCTGGGCGCCTCACTGCACCCTCAGGGTGAGCACAGTACCCGCACAATGTGACGGTGTGTAGCTACTCTGTGCCAGTAAAAGACACTGTCAGTACCCCCTACCAGGCCAAGGTGGTATGTGGGTGCACATGGTCACTTCCCTCTACCAGGCCGAGGTGTTGTGGGGGTGCATTGCCCATCTTGTGTTCATCTGTGGACAGCTGATTTGCATGTGCAGTGCATCATGGGTATGGGTGGGCTACCCTATCCTGGTGACCACAGCAGACTGTCTGTGTGGTGACATGCATGCTCTCTGCAGCCAGCCAGGGACTTGCTAGTAGCTATAGAGCTGTAGCCCAATGGTTACTTCATTGCTTCTGAAACCAGAGGTCATGGGTTCAAACCCACAGTGGGGTTATGTGATAGGGTTGGCCAATGCATCATCTTTTTTTAATGTACATATTTTGATGCCAGCAAAAACACCCTCAGCGTACTGTACCCATAAGGTGCCTCTGAGGGTGCTTTATAGGGCGCCCTATAGGGCACCTTATGGTTCCCGTCCATATAAGGTGCACTATACATTCTCCTGTGACGCAACGTATAGGGTGCCCTATAGGGGACATTTTAGGGTGCTGTGGCGGACAGTGGAATTTATAATGTGCCCTATGGAGTGCCTTATAGGGTGCCTTATACGGCACCTTCAATTACGGCATGTGAGGGCGTGTTTGCTGGCAGCAATTAATAGCATAAAAATAAAGTGCTTTATATACTAGCATTCCACAACAAGCAGCTCATGCAGCAATTATGACGTCCCTACGTGAACAGGCAAACTTATCCTCCAACTTGTTAGAGTTTATTTCCGATCTAGCAGAACTCACAATTTTTTTCAACTATTTTGAGTTTGAAGTTACGTTTTATCAACAGTTGTCAGGTGTGGCTATGGGCGCTACTTGCTCTCCTTCAGTGGCCAATCTGTACATGCATAGGTTTGAATGTCAATGGCTGGTAGGATCCCCATTTCAATCACATCTGCTCCTCTGGAAGAGATTCATCGATGACGTTTTTCTTTTGTGGAATGGTTCTGGTGATGAATTTCGCCTGTTTGTGGACTGGTTGAATCAGGTAGACCCTAATATAAAATTCACTTCCACAAGCCACTCACATAAAATCGTTTTTTTGGATGTCACAATACAAAAAAGCCCTGGTGGATGGTTAACATCTATACATAAAAAACCCACTGACAGAAATACAATCTTGCATTATCATAGTAACCACCCCAGACAATTGCGTGATAGCCTACCTTTCTCCCAATTCATAAGATACAGAAGGAACTGCTCCAGCATTGGGGAGTACAAGTCACAGGCAAAACACCTTATGAAAGACCTCTATGAAAGAGGATATCCCCATTCGATTATCAGAACAGCTTACAAGCGAGCACTCTTTAACATTAGAGCTTTATTACTACAAACTAGACAGAGGAGTCCTATAATGGATGAGGGTAACATCAATTTTATCACCAAATTTTCCCCTCTTAGTGGGGATGTTAAACGTATCATAAAGCGACATCAGAATGTGCTTAGGACGGTGCCAGGGCTTGAAGATAAAACAATATGGTGTGTATGGACCCGACATTCAAATTTAAAAGACAATCTAAGTCCGGCGAGATTACGAACTTTACCAGAAGACAGCCCACTAGAGAAGAGGGGCCACAAATCGTGTGGGGCATGTAATATTTGTGTAGTGACAGAAGAACTCACACAATTTGAATATCGGGGGAGACGCTATCTGTTGAAACACTCCACCACTTGCACGTCAGATTATGTGGTCTATGCTTTGAGATGTCCCTGTGAACTTCTTTACGTAGGGAAGACTGAGAGACAATTAAAAATTAGGATCAATGAGCATCGGAGCAGGCTAAAATGTAAATCATTGGACGCTCCAATTGCTACACACTGTGTGGAACATCAACATGAGTTCAGTGACCTCCGATGTTTCGCAATTGAGAGAGTGACGGCTGGTAGAGGAGGAAAAACTCGAGCTCAAACTCTAGTGATCCAAGAACAGAAGTGGATTTTCTGTTTAGGTACTGTAGGAGTCACTGGCCTGAATAACTGGATCGAGTGGCGCGCATGTATCTAGCCCAAGTGCGGAGCCAGTGCGTGGCAGCCGGTTTCCAGGAGGAACGGTACAGCTATCTGATTGGCCGTCTAGATGACGTCAATGGCCTTTAAATTACGGTCTGAACAGCTACCCGCATGCGCGGCGTTTTTTTGCACTCCGAAGGTTGGGTTTCTCAAAAGCCCTGGTGAATGCGAGTGTATAGTTTATCCGCAAGCTAAAAGGTGGGTTGGCTGATTTTTTACTAGTGATACACTGTGTATGTCCATAATGGTGGTGCATTCGCTAGATTGAGACTTCCTGGGTTTTGTTTTGTAGATCGTGCTGTTAAAATTTAAATCCCCCCTGAAGAAGAAATACGAAACGCAAAAAGCGGTACCCACTTGTTGGCGTCGGGGACACGTATCAGCATTACCAAGATAAGCTGAATATAATTTTGAAAGCATAAAAACGTGTTGATTTAAGCATTGAAGCACAATCTTATATACAAGGCAATTCTTTGAATTACATTGTTTAAAAACTTCAGAAGAATCTGATGTGTGGAAAAGAAACAAATGTCTAAGGCACTGTAGAGATGAATTTTTATGAGAAGGAGAAAATCCAGTGATAATCTGAGGTCATTGATGCTATTAGGCATACTGCTATGGATAAAATCTGAGCGTTGCCGCTGTAAGTCTGAGACCTTTTATTCACTGGCAACTCCATGTGCATTAGTTTATACATGTGACCATAACTAGCACAGTACAAAAATCATCAGTATTTTTCTGAGTATTGGTAGAGGGCTTTATTTTTCATTGTTTGCTAAAAATAAAGTGCTGCAGGACAAAATATGTACAATGCAAAGCTGATGCCACAGCCAGCCTTACATATTAGGCACACTGGAGAGCAAACTCATGACCCCTGTATCAGCAGTCAGTGCCTTAACCATTGTGCTCCACTGCTGCTCCTCCTTGCCTGTCAGCGCACCTACTTATGCCTTTCATTCCTTAAACTGCACAGTGCTGCCATAAAAAACAGTACACTGTCCTTGCGGTACCTCATACGGCACCCTCTAAAGCGCCCTATAAGCAACATTCTAGGGTGCCTTGGCTGACAGTGCACTTTAAAATGTGCCTTATAGGGCGTCTTATGTTAACACGCTTTGGGAGTGCATTTTGCTAGTAGTGATAATTAAAATATGAATAAAATGCCTCCTAAAGCAATCTTACCCATAATATGTTATGCCTCAGCCAGCCTTGTTCATTGGGCACTTTGGGGGATTGAACCCCTGATCCCTGCACCATTGTGCTGTGGTTCTGTTCCTGTGATTGCACATCAGCGCGCCGCCTTATGCCGGTCAATATTAAAAAGCCTCCTAAAACCTTAGCACGCTGCCTTATGGCCATCAGCGCACTGCCTTCTGCTGCCCAATATTACACTGGCTCCTAAAGTAATGCCTCAGCTAGGCATCTTCATTGGGCACTGTGGGGGATTGAACCCCTGATCCCTGCACCCTTGGTCAGTGTCTTAACCATTGTGCTGTGGCACAGCTCTTCTTCCTGTACATCAGCGTGCCACTTATACCGCTCAGTATTATAATGCCTCCATAAACATCAGCATGCCGCCTTATGCCGCCAAAAACATTAGCACGCTGCCTTATGATGCCCAGTATTTCTGTGCCTCATAAATTAGTGCTTCAGCCAGCTGTCTTCATTGGGCACTGTGGAGGATCAAACCCCTCATCCCTGCACTGTTGGTCAGTGTCTTAACCATTGTGCTGTGGCTCTGCTCTTTTTCTTGCACTTCAGCGCACCACTTATGCCTCCCACGCAGCTATCTCATGCGCTAAGGTGCGGGGCGCACATGGGCGCCGCGCACCTTAGCGCATATGTAAATTCCGCCTTTCCTTTTTCAGGACGGAACGCCCACTCCTTATATGGCACCCGCACACTACCGGGGCCCACACTTTACCGGGGTTTTAGTAAACATACCCCTATGTTACTCTTTCTTCTGTTTTCTCACCAAGCCTTAGATTCTCAACCTAAGCCCAAGTCTGTGCTCTTACACATCCACATGTCCACAATGTCCACCCATCTACATCCTCCTCCAATACTTATTAACCCTTACTTTCCTCCTCCTTACCCCAGTATCTGTTCTTATACCTCATCTTCTCAACCTTCCCGATTATGACTTTGCTTCTTGCCCAGCCTCCACAATATCGGCCTCCTCTCCATTCTCACTCCCCCAGCATCTCCTTCTTTTTCACACCCTGACTCCAGCATTTCTTAACACTAGCCCCCTTTCAATACCAGGCCCCCAGTCTTAAAATTAATCTCCTTCCAGCACCATAGAAACATGACAGCAGAAAAAAACACATGACTATCTAGTCTGCCCTTCCATATCAACTACAATAGCCTCTATTTTCCTTAAGAAATCTTCTGTATTTGTCACAGACACTGTCGTCGTTTCTGCTACCTCCACTGGGAGACTATGCCATACATCCACCACTCTTTCCATAAAGAAACATTTACGCATATTACTCCTGAGTCTATCCCCTTTCAGCCTCATGCTATATGCCCTACTAGCAGAGTTTCCTTTCAATCGAAAGAGGCTCTCCTCTTGTACATTTATGCCATGGAGGCATTTTAACGTCTCTATCATATCTCCTCTATCCTGCCTTTCCTGTAACATATTAAGATCTTTAAGTCTATCCTCTATGCTTTATAATGAAGACCACTAACTATTTTAGGAACCACACCTCTGCACTGACTCCATCCTGTTTCTATCCTTTTGAAGGTGCGGTCTCCAGAATTTCACACTCTACTTCAAATGAGGTAGCACCAGAGACTTATACAGAGGCATTATCACATCTTTTTTTCTGCTGGCCATTCCTCTCCCTATGCACCCAAGTATCCTTCTGGCTTTCGCCGTTACCTTTTCTACCTGTTAAGCTGCCTTAAGATCATCAGAAACAATCACGTCTGGTCCTGCTTTTCTTTAATGGGCAGAAGTACTAGTGTAGTATACTACACTATACTACCCCCATGGACTTTTGCAGCCCGAGTGCATGACCTTGCATTTTTTAGTATGAAACCTCAGCTGCCAAATTCTAGACCATTCTTCAAGCTTAGCTAGATCCCTCCTCATATTATCTACTCCTTCCTGGGTGTCTACTCTTTTTGGTATCATCAAAGAGGCAAACCTTACCCGACAGCCCCTCTGCAATATCACTAACAAAGATGTTAAAAAAGAATCAGACCAAGGACAGATCCATGCAGCACACAACTGGTAACTTCCTTCTCCACAGAGTGAGCATCATTCACCTGTTGCCCCCCACTCTGAGACCACTCCCGACCTTAAAGAAGCATTGAAATGCTCAGTCAGTGGAGCCACTAGAATGTCCCCAAGTTCCTTCAGTATTCTTGGATGAATCCCATCTGGCCCCATTACTTTGTCTACTTTTATTTATTTATTTATTATTTATGCAAATTTACTAAATACAACTTAAAGTAAAGACTGTAAGACATTGCTGTTTAAAATCACAATTCAATTAAGAAACAATGATAAACCAAAATACCAAACAGCAGTAGCCCACATCAATGGAGAGAAACAGAGCAAATTATTTATCAAAAAAAACCCCGCAAAATAAATGTTAGGAGATCAATGGGGAGGACCCAGACTCCAAAGAAGCATTGAAAAGGTCAGTCAGTGGAGCTTCTAGAATGTCCCCAAGTTCCTTCAGTCTTCCTGGTTGAATCCCATCCGGTCCCATTGCTTTGTCTACTTTTAGTTTAGCTAGTTCCTCACAAAGACAGTCTTCTGAAAAACATTCAAGATCCCAGTCACTTCTGTTCCTATTTGTGGGTGTTTTCTCGGGTCCTGCTCTTGACCCTTCATCTGTGAAGACAGAACAGAAATATTTGTTAAGCAATTCTGCTTTATTCTCATCAGCTTCTACATATTCCTCGCCTTCACTCTTGAATTTGACAATACCAATTTTCCCCTTCCTTCTCTCACTAACATATCTTAAAAATGTCTTATCTCCCCCATTTTATTACATTGGCTATTTCTTCTTCTTTTTGTATCATTGCTTTCTGAGTACTTTCTGAGCTTCTCTAAGTTTTTCCAAATATTGATGCTTGTCTTCCTCTCTCTGTGATCTCTTGTATTTTATGAAGCGCTCCCTCTTTTTCTTCATCTTTTCAGCTACTTCTTTTGAGAACCATAATAACCTCCTTTTCCTTTTCTTTACCTTTCTAACAAAAAGGTTTGTTACCCTTAAAATATCCCCTTTCAGTTTTGCCCATTGCTTTTCTATATCCCCCAGATGTTCTGATCCCGCTAATGACTCTTTGAGGTATTGTCCCATCTTGGTAAAGTTAGTTTTCCTAAAGTCTAAGACCCTCACTTTTAAATGGATTTTATCAGCCCTATTCCTAATACTGAACCATACCATCTGGTGATCACTGGATGTGAGATGATCTTCCACAATGACATCAGAAACACTTTCCCCATTGATAAGCACCAAGTCCAGTATGGCCCCTTCATGTGTGGGTTCTGTTTACCAGTTGCTGGAATAGTTCTCCCTGTAGAGAATCCAGGATCTCCTTACTTATAGATGATACCGCAACAGGGATGTGCCAATTAACATCCGGCATAATGAAATCACCTACTGTATCAGTAGCACTTCTCCTTTCATGGTAATAATATGTATGTCTTCTATTAAATCTCTGTCCACGTTTTCTCCCTGTGAGAGGGATCTATATATCACTCCAGTACAAATGGATTTCCGTTTCCCTTTTTCTAGTTTAACCCACAGTGCCTCCTTGCTCCCTTTTAAGCCCTGTATTTCTATAGCTTTACTATTAATTTTAGATATAGTGCCACACCATTCTTCATACCCTGTCCTTCCTGAATAAACTATAGTCCGCTATAATTACTGTACATCCCAGTCACAGTTGTCCTTGAACTATGTCTCTCTAACCACCACTAAATCCAAGTCATCCTCTTCCATTAAAGCCTCAACATCTTGGATCTTTTTTCCCATGCTACGGGCATTTATACACACCTCTTTCGAGATCCTGCCCCTTTTATCCATTTCTGCAGAGGCGTTTAATCCTTTGCTTACCTGGGGGCTTTCACTTACCTGGGGGCTTTCTTCACCCATCCCCAATGAATCTAGTTTAACACTAGAAGCCCCAAAGTGTGTCAATTGATGCAAATGCATCTTCATAGTTGTATACCAGCGCCACTGCTAGAACCATGTCAGTCATGTTCCATGACTTTGTTAGCAAGGTCAAGATGTTCAAATATGTGCATCGAAAATTAATGACAGATGCACCACCTAGCGGGAAAATGAATTTATACCTAGAAGCCCCAAAGTAAGTCAATTGACGCACTCAACTGTCTTGGATGCATCAATTGACGTACTTTCGGGCTTCTAGGTATAAATTCATGTGCCCACTAGGTGGCGCATCTCAATCACTGTTTACAGTTTTACTCCGACATTACAAACAATAAACACACGATGACGTCATGTAATGATGTCACATACTGCACGTATTTAACAAATAAGTAACTTCACATTAATTCACATCTGCATTTCATGCTAAACGCAGTCGTCATGATAATGTGACAATTGACGCACTTTGGTGTTTCTAGGTAAAATTCCTTTTGGGGCTTCTAGTATTAAAGCCCTCTTCAGTAGGTTAGCCAATCTGCTGCAGAAGACACTTCAACCATTCTTGAACAGATGAATGCCATCTCTGCTCTGCAGCCCTTGTAACATCATCCCATGGTCCAGGAAACCAAAACACTCTGATGATACCATTCACACAGCCACACATTCATCTCCAGGATACTAGCTTCTCTGCCTCAGCCTTTAGCCTCAACAGGAAGAATTGAAGAAAGCACCACCTGTGCACCTCTTTGCTTCACCATCTGTCTCAGAATCATGAAGTGACTTTTGATATGCTCAGAGGGATACCTAGCAGTACCATTTATGCCAACATGGTTGAGCAACATCGGATAATAGTCAGTAGGCTTGAAGAGTCTTGGCAAACTCTCCATAACATCTCAGATTTTGGCATCTGTCAGACAGCATACTTCTCTTGACATCAAGTCAGGTCAACAGATGGACGCCTCAGTACCTCTCTGAAGAGAGTCACCCAACCACCACTATCCTTTGTTTCCTTCTGGCCACTGATTCTACGACTTTGGGGTGCTCGAGCTCTGGTTCTTCTATTTCCTGGGATGCTTTTACCTCCTCCACTTCCAGGGCTGTATTCTGGTTCTTCATTTCAAGGGCTGGAAGAGTTGGATTGTTGATTCTGCAGGCTCTGGTGACTCGTGCCCAACTCTCTTCATTCTGTAGCCTCCCATCATCCCCTCTGTTGGAGAGCTTGGATGTTTCAAGAAGCATCTCATCAATGTACTTCTCACTGTCTCGAATGCTTCTCAGCCTCGCCACCTCTTCTCTGAGCTCCTCCACTTGTTTCTTGAGAGCTGAAGCTTGCAGGCATCCTGCACATAGAAGCAGTCCTTCAAATGGCATATTATCTGTCTGGACAGAAGCAGAAGCTATAATGGGGGCAACAGCTTTGTCAATACGATTTGTCAATATGATTTTTCACAGCCATTATTCAGTTGGTGGAGCTTTGGTACTTGTTGAAGTAAAAGAGAGAGACCTACCAAAGTCTCTACCTTTTCCACAGTTGTCCTTTAAGAAAAAAAACAGTTAACCTTTTTTAAGTGTGTTAGAATCTTTGGAGAATAGTGCTAGGGCATTGAATCTTCGTTTGTTAGAAAAATATTTCTGTGAAGTTTTGTTGTTTTCTGATAAGATTGTTATTCAGTCTTCTTATTACCTCCCTAGAGGGAAGCGCCAGCTGGATAAAGCAATTGATGGGGTAGATGTATTATCTATAGATGTGGCTAAAGATTTAACTAATTTCCTAGAGGATTCAATGGATTTGATTGCTAAAAGGGCCACGTTGGTGGTTTCCTTCTTCTCTAATTTAGATAAAATACAGGTTCTGAAGGCTTATTTTAAAAATAAAGATAAGACTTTTTGTGGTTATAAAATATATGTGTTCCCAGATGTTTCCAAGCCTACTCAGGCCCGTAGGAAAGGCTTTTTGGCCTTAAAACCTAGGGTGCTAGATTTGGGCGCTTTTTTCTTAGATTTCCATGTAAATGCATTATTACCTTTCTAGGATGTACATATGTTTTTCTGATGTTACTCAATTGGAAACTTTTCTAATAGATAGGAAAAAGAAGTAGGTTTCTGTGTTTTTGCTCCTATTTTGATGTATCCTGCAGTGTTGTGGAGGTAATTTTTTTACTTCTCAATTTCCTTTTTTATTACTTGATATTGTAATATGTGGGTCTCTTACTCATCATAATGTAGACTATTACAGTTCTTTTTTTATATGCTAGTTTATTTATTTCATTTGTTACAATTTCTTGGTATTCCCTATTTTGATTATGATTGTATTCATTTAAATCTCTCAATAAACATATTGAATGATAAGTGTGTTCTAACAGTGCTGTTCTATGTCCCTGTATGTAGCTATATAAGAACATAAGAAATGTCATACTGGGTCAGACCTAGGTCCATTATGCTCAGTATCCTGTTTCCAACAGTGGCCAGTCCAGGTGACAAGTTCCTAGCAGGTTCCAAAAAAGTCACACAGGTTTCACAATGCTTGTCCCGGGACAAGCAGTGGATTTCCCAGGTCCTCTTTAATAATGGTGTATTGACCTTTCCTCCAGGAATTTGTCCAAACCATTTTTAAACCCAGCTACATTGACAGCTTTTCCTACATCCTCCAGCAACGAATTCCAGAGTTTGATTACGCATTGAGTGAAAAAATATCTTATTAGTCTTAAATGGGTTACATTGTAACTTCATTGCATGTCCCCTGGTCTACTTACCTTTTAATGGCATAAACAATTAATCTATGCTTACGCATTCTACTCCATTCATTAATTTATAGACCTCTATCTTATCTCCCCTCAGCCCTCCCTTTTCCAAGTTGAAGAGCCCTAAACGTTTAAGCCTTTTAAGCTCATTGGGGAGTTGTCATAAAGCAAGAATGCTCACATGGGGTGGGTGGGAGCTGGGGTGGGTAGGGAGGGAGCTAGCACCTGATGAGGTCAGTGACTTCAAAGAGCTTGCTCTGAATGGGAAGCTGGAACAAGAAACAATGAACTCTAACAGACAGAGCTTTGCCCAACACCACAAAACATCCCCCTTTTGTAATGTAGAAAAATAATTAGCTTTTAAAAATGTAAACCAAAACCCCTTTAAGAACTCTTGGGCAGAAAGATTGTATTTAAAATCCATGCAGTATTACCTTCCTTGCAATGGTGTCCCTGTTATGAATGCCAGAATAAGCCCATTTCCATGCCAAGCTCCAGTATCAGCCCATTTCTGGTCCCAGCCCCAATATCAGCCAGTTTTCATTCTCAATCATCCCTCAACCCCAGTATTAGCCCATTTCCAGTCTGTCATACCCCAGCCCCAGTATCCATCAATTTCCCAAACCTAGCTCTGCATTTCAAGCAAAGGTAAGGGTGTGTGGCTTTTAATTACTAGCTTTCTGCCTGAGAGCTCTTAAAAGGGTTTTTGGTACATTTTTAAAACAGTTATATTCTTTTTGGTGATTTAGTTCAAAAGGGGAAATATTTTCTTTTATTTGTGTAGGTTTAAAATTCTGCTTTTAGTATCTTTCTCAGCTCTTTGAAGCTACTGACAACTCATTAGGAATTAGTGGGCCTGATTAGCCTGTGAAAGAACTGAGAGCAGCTGAGGGCTGCATAAAAGACTTCAGAGCCTTGCACATTGAGGCATTCCTAACAGAGGCTCTGCATTTCAAGCAAAGGTAAGGGTGTGTGACTTTTAATTACTAGCTCTCTGCCTGAGAGCTTTTAAAAGGGTCTTTTTTAGACAAAGTTACATTCTTTTTGGTGCTTTGGTTCAAAGGGGAAATATTTTCTTTAGTGGTGTAGGTTTAAAACTCTGCTTTTAATATCTTTCTCAGCTCTTTGAAGCTACTGACATCTCATCAGGTGTTAATTCCCTCCCTACCCTCCCTACCCCCCCCCCAACTCCCACCCACCCATGTGAGCATTCTTGCTTTATAGGGCACCTCCCCAATTAGCTACACACAGGGACTTGGAATAGCACATTTAGAATACACTTAAAAGAGGTTAATTGTTTTTTCTCTGAAAAGACAGCTGGGAAACTGGCTGGTACTTTGGTAGGTCTCTCTCTCTTTTGCTTCAATAGGTATCTAAGCTCCACCAACTGAACAATGGCTGGAAAAAATCGTATCGCCAAAGTTGTTACCCCCATTACAGCTTCTGTCTCTGTCCAGACAGAGATCTCAATGGCAAGTGCAGGATGCCTGCATGCTGAAGCTCTCAGGAAACAAGTGGAGGAGCTCAGAGAAGAGGTGACAAGGTTGAGGAGCATTCAAGACAGTGAGAAGTACATTGATTAGATGCTTCTTGAAACATCCAAGCTCTCCAGCAGAAGAGATGATGGGAGCCTGAAGAATGATGAAGGTTGGACACAGGTCACCAGGACCTGCAGTATCACCAATCCAACTTCAGCTCTTGAATTGAAGAACCATTATGCAGCCCTGGAAGCAGAGGAGGTGAAAGTATCCCAGGAAATGGAAGAACCAGAGCTCGAGCACCCCAAAATTGCAGAATCAGTAACCGCAAGGAAGCGAATGGTATTGGTGGTTGGGGACTCACTTCTGAGGGGTACTGAGGTATCCATCTGCCGACCAGATGATGTCCAGAGAGGTATGCTGTCTGCCAGGTGCCAAAATCTGAGATGTTACGGAGAGTTTGCCAAGACTCATCAAACCCACTGACTATTACCCGATGTTGCTCATCTATGTCAGCACAAATAATACTGCCAGGTATCCCTCTGAGCATATCAAAAGTGACTTCATGGCTCTGGGACAGAAGGTGAAGCAGATTGGTGCTCAGGTGGTGTTCTCTTCAGTACTTCCTGTTGAGGCCAAGGCAGAGAAGCTCGCACCCTGGAGATAAATGCATGGCTTCATGGATTGTGTCATCGAGAGCATTTTGGTTTCCTGGACCATGGGATGCTGTTCCAAGGAATGCAGAAAAGAGATGGTGTCCATTTGTCCAAGAAAGGTCGACAAATCTTTAGTAGCAGACTGGCTAGCATACTGAAGAGGGCTTTAAACTACAGTAGATTCATTGAGATGGGTGAAGAAATCCCCCAGGTAAGCAAAACATTCAATATCTTTATGAAAATGGTAAAAGGGGCAGCATATGGAAAGTAGAGTGTATAAATGCCCGTAGCATGGGAAATAAGATCCCAGATGTTGAGGCTTTAATGGGAGAGGCGGACTTGGATTTAGTGGCAATAACAGAGACATGGTTCATGGACAGAAAGGACAGGGTAGGAAGAAGGGGAGGAGAAGTGGCACTATATGTAAAAAATAATATTAAAGCTATGGAAATACAGGGCTTAAAAGGGAAAGAGGAGGTACTGTGGGTTAAATTAGAAAAAGAGGGAAAGAGAAATCTATTTGCATTGGCATGATGTACAGACCTCTCTCACAGGGAGAAGAGGTGGACGGGGATATAATAGAAGACATACTCAGCATTCCGAGGAAAGGGGAACTGCTGCTGATAGGGAATTTCAATATGCCAGATGTTGATTGTCACATTCCTGCTGAGTATCGTCTAGAAGTAAGGAGATCCTGGATTCTCTACAGGGAGAACTATTCAGGCAACTGGTAACAGAACCCACACATGAAGGGGCCATACTGGCAGGGCCGGCCCGTCCATTGAGCAAGAATGTTTTTTGCACAGGGCCCCGCGTTTCAGGGGGCCCCGCGCAAAGAACATTCTGCTTTTTTAAAAATTAAATTTAAAAAAAAAAGCTGGCTTCTGCTGCTGCTGCCGCGGCAGCGGCAGAATGGAGTGTCCCGCGGGGCCCCCTCTGCCCGGCTGAGCGCTCCCTACCCAGCTGATCCCCTCTGTGCCGGCATTCAGATACGCGAAGGGAGAGTGTCTCCCTCGCATCTCTGTTAAGCCCGCAGGGGCTGATGGGAAGCAGGGGCTGATGGGAAATTTCCCATCTGCCCCTGCGGGCTTAACAGAGACGCGAGGGAGACACTCTCCCTTCACGTATCTGAAAGCCGGTGCAGAGGGGCTCAGCCGGGTAGGGAGAGCTCAGCCGGGCAGAGGGGGCCCCGCGGGACACTCCATTCTGCCGCTGCCGCGGCAGCAGCAGCAGAAGCCAGCTTTTTTTTTTTAATTTAATTTTTAAAAAAGCAGAATGTTCTTTGCGCGGGGCCCCCTGAAATGCGGGGCCCTGTGCAAAAAACATTCTTGCTCAATGGACGGGCCGGCCCTCCATTCTGCTGCTGCCGCAGCGACAGCGGCAGCAGCCAGCTTTTTTTTTTTTTTTAATTTTCCATGAGCCAATGGGGGGGGGTTAGGACTGGTAATGGGCTATGGAGGGGGTTAGGACTTGACTTGAGGTGGGCTGTGGGCTGTTGGGGGGGGTTAGGACTGGTAATGGGCTATGGGGGAGTTAAGACTGGTAATGGGCTGTGGGCTGATGGGGGCTGTCTGGAAATGGGGTGATGGGGGGTTAGGACTAGTAATGGGCTATGGTGGGGTTAGGACTGATAATGGGCTTTGGGGGGGCTAGGACAGGAAATGGGCTGATGGGGAGGGGTTAGGACCTGAGGTGGGCTGATGTGGTTAGGACTGGTAATGGGCTGTGGGCTGATGGGGGGGTTAGGACTG
Organism: Ichthyophis bannanicus; assembly: GCA_033557465.1. Classification (NCBI taxonomy): domain Eukaryota; kingdom Metazoa; phylum Chordata; class Amphibia; order Gymnophiona; family Ichthyophiidae; genus Ichthyophis; species Ichthyophis bannanicus. The sequence goes on along the minus strand of CM066033.1, from coordinate 294,111,244 downwards.
GCAATGGGCTATGGGGGGCTGACTGGAAATGGGCTGATGGGGTTAGGACTGGAAGTGGGCTGATGGGGGGTTAGGACTGGTAATGGGTTGGGGGGTTGCTAGGACTGGAAATGGGCTGAGTGGAAGGGGAGGCTTGAACTGCAAATAGCTGATGAGGAGGGTGGCTTGGAATGGAAATGGGCTGTGAGGGAAGGGAGCTAGGACTTAAAATGGGCTGATGGAGCAGCTAGGATAGGACTGGAAATGGGCTGTTGGGGGGAGCTAAGATTGGAAATGGGCTGTGGTGGGGCTTGGACTCATGGAGGGGCTAGAACTGGAAGTAGGCTCATGGGGGGCTTGGACTAGAATTGGGCTGAGTGGAGGGGAGCTAGGATTTGACATGGGCTGATGGTGGGGCTAGGAAATGACTAGAAATGGGCTGATGGGGGGCTAGGATTGGAAATGAGCTAATGAAGGGACTTGGACTGGAAATGGATGGGGGAGCTAGGACTGGAAATGGGCTGATGGGGGGCTAGGACTGGAAATGGGCTGATGTAGGGACTAGAAGGGAATGGATGCTGGGTGAGACTGGAACTAGAAGGGAGCTGATGTTGGGGGAGGATTAGAATGGGATGGGGCTGGGAGAGTAAAATGGAGAGGGGAAAAATGATTTGTGTGGGAGGGATGAAAAATCTACAATTGGCCGGGTATTGGGAGAGTAAGTGGGGATTGAGGATGGATGGGTAAAATTTGTGTGGATGAAATAGGAATGAGGAAAGAGCAAAAGGAGAAAGATTAGTATGTTAAAGCAGATGTAGAGAGAGAGAATGGAAAAAAAACTAGAAGAGAGAAGAAAGGACAAATGGACAGCAGACGATGGAGAGTTAGCAGAAAACATGAAGAAACCAGAAGAAAGTGGCTGGAGCAATTGCAACTGAAAAAAAAAATGCACAAAAGGTAGAAAGATATCTCTTTATTTTGAATTTATTAACTGGAATATGAAAGCTCTGGGAAATGTGCATCATTAACGTCTGCGCTTTGTTTGGTACAAGAGGAAATGAATCTATAGTTTTATTTCTACAGTGTTATTGTACATTCCAAGTTTGGCTTTTGGGGTTCCCAGTTTAATTATTGCCTTCCTGTTTCTAAATTGTGATTCCTTGTTTGGTGATGGTCTATGTTCTGCATGTGTAACTGAGCTGAGGTATTCTGTTTATGTAATTCCTATTTGACATTGCCACTTGTTCTCTTTCCCCAGTATTCTCTGAAATGTATTGGTTTAATATTTGCAGTGTTGCCTTTTGATAGGTAGGGTATGGTGCTTTGTGAGTCCTGGTAATGCTGTCAGGATACAGCGGGTTTGCTATGGGTTCTAAATGGGCAGCGTTTGTAGTAGTTCCTAATGTGCCTGGCGGTTGGCACTGGATTATAGTAATGTAGAAATCTTTTAGTCTTTCTTTATCCATACACTCATTAAGAGACATGTTTACTAAAAGTTAGTGTATGGTAACATTATGCAAATATTTATGCAAATAAGGCCACTTATGAAAATGAGGCCCCGCACCAAGTCTCCGCACATGGCCCCGCACCCCCCTTGGGCCGCCCCTGCATACTGGACTTGGTGCTTAACAATGGTGAATTTTTTTTTGATGTTATAGTGGGAGATCATGTTGCATCCAGTGGTCACCAGATGGTGTCATTCAGTATTAGGACTAGGACAGATAAAATCCATTCAAAAGTGACGGTCAGACTTTAGGAAAACTAACTTTGCCAAGATGGGCCAATACCTCTAGGAGTCATTAGTGGGATGGGAATAGCTGGGGGATGTTGAAAAACTGGGCAAAACTAAAAGGGGATATTTTAAGGTCAACCAACCTTTTTAATAAAATGGTAAATAAAGGTAAAAGGAAAAGGAGACCGCTATGGTTTTCGAAAGAAGTAGCTGAAAATGTGAAGAATAAGAGAGAGGCCTTCATGAAATACAAGAGATCACAGAGAGACTAAGACGGGCATCTATATTTGAAAAAACTTAGAGAGGCTAGCAAAGTAGTCAGGAAAGCGAAGATTCAAAAAGAGGAGGAAATAGTAATAAAATGGGGAGATATGACATTTTTCAGTTATGTTAGTGAGAAGAGGAAGGGCAAAAGTTATATTGGGGAGGAATACCACAAATGCTAAATGGGAGGGATATAAGGAAGCTGATGAGGATAAAGCAGTATTGCTTAACAAATATTTCTCTTCTGTGTTCACAGATGAAGAACAAGAAGCAGGACCTCAGAAAACACCCACAAACAAGAACAGAAGTGAGGGGCATCTTGAATGATTTTCAGAAGACTGTGTTCATGAGGAACTAGCTTTACTTAAAGTAGATAAAGCGATGTGACCAGATGGGATACACCCGAGAATACTGAGGGAACATGGGGACATTCTAGCAGTTCCCCTGACTGACCTTTTCAATGCCTCTTTGAAATTGGGAGTGGTGCCAGAGGACTGGAGAGATGCACATGTGGTCCCTTTTTCACAAAAGCGAAAGTAAGAATGTGGTTGAAAACTACAGGCCAGTTAGTCTAACCTCTGTGGTGAGTAAATTATTGGAAATGCCACTGAAAGAGATAATAGTGAGGTTTCTGGAGTCCAACAGATTACCTGATCCGGGGCAGCATAGATTCAACAGAGGCAGGTCTTGTCAGACAAATCTGATTGATATCTTTGAATGGGAGACCAGGGAGTTGGACAGAGGGAGATCCCTAGATGTGGTTTATTTAGAGTTCAGTAAAGCCTATGACACCATTCCACACAGGCGACTTATAAACAACTGAGCACCCTAGGGCTGGACCCTAAAGTTACTGCTTGGGTTAGAAATTGGTTGAGTGGGAGGCGACCAAGGGGACAGGTAAACAGAGCTTACTCTGAGGAGAAGGAAGTTACCAGTAGTGTGCCCCAGGGAAATTGTCATTGGTCTGATTCTTTTTAACATCTTTGTTAGTGATATTGCAGAAGGGCAGTCGGGTAAGATTTGCCTCTTTGAGGATGATACCAAAATCTGTAATAGAGTAGACATCCAGGAAGTGTAGATAACATGAGAAGGGATCTAGCTAAGCTTGAAGAATGATCTAGAATTTGGCAGCTGAGATTTAATGTTAAAAAATCCAAGGTTATGTATTTGGGCTGCAGCAATCCAAGGGAGCGATATGGTATTGGGGGGTGAAGTACTTCTGTCCACAAAAGAAGAGTGGGACCTAGGTGTGATTGTGTCTAATGACCTTAAAGAAGCTAAACAGGTAGAAATGTGGCATTGAAAGCTAGAAGGATGCTTGGTTGCATACAGAGAGGAATGGCCAGCAGAAGAAAGGAGGTGATAGTGCCTCTGTATAAGTCTTTGGTGCAACCTCATTTGGAGTATTGTGTGCAATTCTGGAGACTGCACCTTCAAAAGGATATAAACAGGTGGAGTCGGTGCAGAGGGTTGCTACTAAAATAGTTAGTGGTCTTCATTATAAAGCATATGAGGACAGACTTAAGGAGCTTAATATGTATACTTTAGAGGAAAGACCTGATAGAGGTGATATAACTGAGACATTTAAATACCTCCATGGCATAAATGCACAGGAAGAGAGCCTCTTTCGATTAAGAGCAAGTTCTGCTACGAGGGGATATAGGATGAAGGTGAAAGGGGATAGACTCAGGAGTAATATGCGGAAATATATCTTTACAGAAAGAGTGGTAGATGCATGGGAAAGTCTCCCAATGGAGGTGGTAGAGATGAGGACAATATCTGAATTCAAAGAAGCACGGGACAAACCCAGAGGATCTCTAAAGGAATAAAGGGGACTGTTGTAGTGATTGATATGGAAGGGTAAACTATATAGGCCAAGTGATATTCTTCTGCCATCATGCTTCTATGTTTCTAGTATCAGCCTATTTCCAGTCACAGTCCACCATTCCAGCACTGGCCTCTCCATCTCATCACTTGTAACCAGCTACCTTCTCCCTACCTCTTCCAGCCTGTTCTAAGTTAAGGAATTAGAGACAAAACCCTCGTGCAGAGTAAACTACCAAACAGACAAAAAAACCCTGACATAGTAAAGAAAGACCCCTTAATACTAATAACTATGTCAGGGTTTTTTTGTCTGTTCTAAATTAAGACAGTCACAGGAGCATTTTTGTTTGCTTCTGTGACTGTGCTGTACTAAAGCAGCCTGGCCCCGGCATTTACAGTAAAGCAAAATCAGTATCTCCTACTTTACTAAAACTGCCGTGGCTCGGCTGCTTCACTACAGCACAGATGCAGGAGCAAACAAAAGTGCTCCTGTGGCTGTGTTAATACAGCCATGGCTACAGTACCTCCCCTCTTTCCCTCCCTGCTCTTTGCCACTGAGGCCATATTAACACTTAACACCATCACGGGAGCACTTTTGATTGCATTAGCAGCACGTGCTGATTTTGCTTTACTGTAAATGCCACAGGCAGGCTGCTTTGGTACAGCACAGCTGAGGGAACAAACGAAAGTGCTCCTGTGGCTATGTTACATGTTAATATGGCTGTGGCAGCACAGAGCAGAGGGGATAATGGAATCTATACATCCACCTCCTCAAGAAGTGCTGGAACGCCATTCTGCCTCATTCCAGAACAAATTAAGCCCTGCATATAAGTACCAGATTTCATTTCTAAGAGGAGCCTATTAAAGAACTGAAGTGGTTTTAAACACCGCAGAAGTAAGCACCATTTTCATCCCAACCATTGGTGAAACCCCTTGTCTAAACGAGTAGTTAGCTGACATTTACGCTGATCTTGTGGAAATATTCTAAAATATACTTGTAATCCCACTGTGAAATGGGAATACACATATTTTATTGGACTGCCCAAACCACACCCATACCATGCCTCCTTCAGATCTATGCCCTCCACAGCTTCAGTACATGTCAATGGCTGCATTGCAAAATTGGCACTTAACAAGTGCGATGTATTTAGACAAGTAAACGCTGATCTCCAGGAACAAGCAGGAATGAGTCTTCACATATGGGTACGTCGGTACCGATGGAGTCTGCGCGGGAACGCTTCCCAGCGTCCAATCAAAGAGCTTTTGGAAGCATCCCACCACGCCTGCGTGCTGCCTTCCCGCCTTTCCCAACTGCCTCTCCTCAGTTTTCGTTTTTCCGCAGAGCCGGCAGGACGTCCTCCTGTCACCGCAGAAAATTCTTGTTTTATTTCTTTAGTTTTCTTGTGGTCGCGGCTGTCTCCCGACGCCACCCGTACCGCCGGTCTTTTCTTTTCTTTTCTTGTAAAATCTTCCTTTTTCAAGGAATATTTTTTCTTCATAGTGTCCCACGGTATCGTAGGCCTTTTAGGCCTCTTCTTTTTCCTTCATGGAACCGCCAGCCACTTTCTCCAAGAAATGTTCAAACTGTGGCGGTACAACTTTATTTTTAGACCCTCGAAGTCGGTGTCTAACCTGCTTGGGTCCTGACAACAGTTTAGTGAGAAGAGGTTTTCAATATCGAGGTTCCCTCGATACACGGTTTCCCTCCAGCTTCGGGGCACCGTCCCCTTCTTCTTCTACACAGGATCAGGTAACCCACAAACAGTCTGTTAAGACTAGCCAGCCCTCGAGTGGTAGGTCTCATGCACAGCATGTAGACGGCTCCGGCCTTGCCCTCGAGGGCCTACTGGCTTCAAAACCCCAGCGGGAGTCTTTGATCTCAAAAGCCTTTCAGGGGGTTTCAGGTTGTTCCTGGGGTTCACCCCTCACAGAACATACCTGAGCCGTGTCCGGTGGTGGCATCCGCTTCGAGCGGTACTGATACCCCGACATCGGCACTGGTGTTGGATGAAACACTCCTCACCAGGGATGGTCATCTGGCGTCCTCGGTGCCTTCGGGACCGGGGGATACACTCCAGACTGACTTTTCATTATCGGTACCAGCACCGATACTACCACCGACGTCGGTACCCTCCAGACGTACATTGATAGCCTCGCTTCCTTCGATGCCGAGTCTGGAATCGATCTCCAGTCTGGAGGATTGGGTACCGACTCGCCTTGGTACCGGCTCTCGGCGGTACCGAAGGCTCGGTTCCGATGATTCGGATCCGCAACTCTCGGTTCCCCTGAGGCCGATTGAGTTGCCACTAGCTGACCTTCATTCACCGGTATCAGACACGGTACCGAACTCGGTACCGATGTCCTCATTACCCTTACGGTCGATGCCTTCCATGCTTTGCTTATCGATGCCGAGTTTAGAATCGCTCTCTAGTCTGGAAGACTCGGTACCAATTCTCTTTGGTACCGACACCGATCGATACCGGTGGCTCGGTACCGAGGATAGCACCCAGAGGTTTTCGGTTACCTCGGTACTGATTGAACTGTCACCGATGACTGCTCCGATGTCTTTGTCGGGCTCGACTCCGACATCGGTACCGGTATTGGCATCGGTACCGGTATCCACAGTAGCATCGTGGCCAACTCCTACCATGCTTTTTTCAACAGGATCGCTCCCTTCTATGCCAAGCTTGGAGTCGATACCTGGCATGGACAATGTGGTAATGAATGTCGCTGCTCCTGACAGCCAGTACCAGCGAACATCCTTTAAGCATTCCACACTGCCCTGTGCAGGATCTTCTATTCCTATATATCTGGATAGCTCTGTCGGTGCTCAGGTTAGTTCTTCAGATCTAACCTGTCCAAGGGAAATTCCTGTTGGGGAACCCTCTTTTCAGAGTTTCCTCCTGGATATAGCAAGATCTCTTGCCATTGCTATCCCAGGACATGATCCTGCACAGAGCTCTCTTTCTACCAAAACAAAGGAGAACATAATGCTTCCTTTGCATCATTCCTTGCAGGATCTCCTTCTAGGAATGTGGGAAACACCTTTAAGGGTACCTCCACCTTCCAGAGCAACTGATCTCTTATATCAGGTGCCCCCCTCTCCAGGGTTTCAAAAGACTCAACTTCCTCATCATTCCATAGTTGTGGAATCAGCAATGAGGCGGGTAAAGAGCAAGAAAAAGCACTCTTCTTATCCGCCAGGTCGTGAGTCTAAGACACTTGATGCCTTTGGACGTCAAACCTTCCAGATATCTATGCTTTCTGCAAGAATTCTCTCATATATTTTCTATATGAGTCTATCTCTTGAGGAGGTCACAAAGCAATTACATCTTTTGACTCCTTCCCTTTCAGAGTCCAAGAGTGCAGACTATTCTTCACTGCTCAAGGATCTCCAGAATATCTCTTGGTTTCTTACTCGTGCTTCCCTAGACTCTTTTGAGTCTGTTAGCAGAACTTCTGCTATAACTATAGGGGCACGACGTAGAGCCTGGCTCCAAGCTTCAGACTTGGACAAATGGGCACAGCACAGACTGGGACATACTCCTTGCACTGGAGACAATCTTTTCAACAAGGAGTCTTTACGTCAGGTTACTCAGTTCTCCACTGACTTACCTGTTCCTAGGGGCTGTTCTGCACCTTCTTCTGTCCCAGTAGGTAGGAAATGTCCTGCCAAACTTTCTTCCCATAGGAGAAGAAGGTTGTATGCATCATCTGCCCATCATACAGATGTTCCTAAACAGGGGAAGCATCGTCCTGGTCTGCAGAGTTCAACCTCTCACCAGGCTCAGCAAACCCAGCAACCACAGGGTTTCTGATCAATCTATCAGATGCTTGTGACTCTTGGGATTAGAATCTGCAGTTGCTTCTTCTCAATAGAAGCAATCCACTGCTGTCATTCTAAATCCTAAACATGGATATCTTCCCGAAAGACATCCATTCTTTCTATGTTCTATGAGCTGTCAGGATGTTCATGCTTCTAGGTCACAGGGTTCTCCTCTTTTTCCTGCAAGGGAAAGAGGTCTATCCACTATCAAACGATAGTTTCCTGTGCCAGCATGTCTTTTTCCTTTCTATAAACTTACTACTTTGTAAGTTTTCTTCAGCTCCATTCTCTTTACCCTCTTACCAGGTTTTTCCTCTGTAAGAGCGGTATTGCTTCACTGGAGGGCTTTTTCTTCAGCCTCTCCAGTTTTCTTACTTTTCCAATGCGGAGTTCTCTTCTCTGAGTTGACTCCTCTTTTTCAATCTTACTTTGAAGCACTTCATCAGACACGTCCAGAGTTTTCTACTCTTGTTTTGTCTGTTCTTTCTGTTTTTAAACAGTACCATTCTTCTGCTGTCTGGCAAGCAGCTGCCAATGCAGGAACTTTCATGTTTGGACCACTGGTTCTTGTCCACCAGCAACCAGATTTGTCCTCCACTAACATTCTGTCTGGTCTTAGTAGTGGCTCCAAGTCAGTGCTGTCATCTGTCTTGGAAATTTTTTCACTACAAGCTTGTTGGATTGTCTTCTCTTTCTGCCATCTCCATTCCCCTGGGTTTGGTAGCATAGTTGACATAGGTACTGGCTCTCCTGCAGCCAGTTCTATCTCCTGTGAGACTATACCCTCCTTAGGCGCCCGCCTAGATATGGAGTATAGCTCTGTTTGTTAAAGGAATACTCTGTAGTCGTGTCCAAGTATAATTAAAGCTGGGCTTTATTCCCCTTCCCTTGAGGATTGCCTTCTGGATACATCAAATAATGGTAACACAAATAAACTGTTGCTTCACAGATAAATAAAAGCTTTCCAAATGATAATAATGCTTCTTCTTGCTTCTTAACAAAGAGATTCTATCTCATCAGAAATACATAGAGCACAATCCATGGGTTCTGGAATGACCTCTGGGTTTGAACTTTCCCACTGCATCACATCGGGACTTGGTCCTGTATACGGGCACCAAGTTTCTGCATTACTGTTTTCAGAACCTTGCACTGGGGAGACCTCAGTTTCTATGAGAGGAGACTGTTCTGTGCAGCCAGGGACATAAGGAGCTATGCTTGGGGTTTCTTTCCAACACCCATTCCAATAAGGGTTTTCTAACACTCTGTAAGCTTGGCTCTTTACAAAAGGACCCACTTCTTTCCCTCTGTAGAAAACAGGGTACTTATCTTTCTCTCTGGCAAAGATAGTTTCCAGCCCTTCCTCTGTTAGCCAAGGCTTCTTCTCTGAGGTGTAAACTGCCTTTCTCCGGGAGTTCCAAGCACAAGGCTTAGCTGAGCTGTAATCACTTCCTGGCTTCAGTGAACTTTCCTGGGTGTGCCGTTTGCTCTCTGCCTGCTTGGTTGCCTTCCCTGGCACGAGGACCCCTCTGGCTTGGAAGTCTCTTGCACTGCTTCTCCCAGCACTCTCTGGTTCAACAGCCTGCTTCCACTCAGCCCTCTTTCTCCAGGACAGCATGTCTCTCCTCCCCCTGATCTCCTTCTGTGGAATTTCCCACCTGGTTTTAACTCCCTGCTTGTTGTACGTAGTACGTGATTCTTTCCTCAGGTGAGCCTGATTAGGACTCTGACTTTCTACTGCGTCACTAATGCTTTGAGGAAAGTTTATTTCTCCATTCCTTGCTTCCCTGCAATCTGAATGTCTCAACTGCACATGTGGCTGTGAGGTAAGCTCTTCTTTTTCATTTCCCTTTATTATCCCAGGCTCAGTGCTGTCTACCTCATGACATATCTCCCCCCCTTAAGCTATTTTGGGCTGAGGGACACATGTCCTTACAGCACGGAATACGTGATACTGCATCTGCCTTGAACTGAAGCTGTACCTGTAACTGACCAATAGCTGCCGTCCGCTCCTGCCAGGATTTTAGGACATTTACATGGTATATCTGACGGCGCCCCTTGTCGGTCTCAACGACATAGGAGACTGGTCCTTTGCAAGCTATTGCAGTGTAGGTCCCTCTCCACTGAGCTTCAAATTTTGGCCCAGGGTCTGCTATCATTACGACTACTTTCTCGCCTATGGTGAGTTGATGGGGTTTCTTCCCCCGGACATAATATCTTTTCTGCTGCTGTTGACTATCTTGCAGATGTTGTTCAGCAGCTTGTGAGGCCCTCTGTAACCGCGATCGGAGTTCCTGGAGGAACTGCGGTACTCCTATTTCCTCCCGTTTTGGCTCTGCCCACTGCTCCCTTAAAATGTCAAGGACACCCCTTGGAGCACGGCCGAACATCAATTCGTATGGGGAAGCTCCTAACGAGGCCTGTGTGCGCTCCCTGCTGGCATATAAAGCGAATGGGAGCATAATGTCCCAGTCAGCCATCTTCCCATCTAGTCCCCACCTCAACATTTGTTTGAGGGTCTGATTAAAACGCTCTACCATTCCGTTGGACTGTGGATGGTAAGCTGCTGTTTTTAGGTGACATATCCCGAAGGCGTCCCAGACTTGTGTTAGATAGCGTGATAGGAAATTGCTTCCTCTGTCCGTTAACATCTCCTTCGGGAATCCCACTTCACAGAATATTTTGATTAGTTCCCCCGCTATTATTTTTTGCTGAAATATTCCTCAGCGGTATGGCCCAGGGGAACCGGGTGGCCTGATCCATTATGACCAAAATATATTGGAATCCCCTAGGGGTTTTTACTAAGGGTCCTACTATATCCATCGCCATCCGGCGTACTGGTTCAGATATAGTAGGTATTGGTATCATAGGAACCCCTCTTGGTTTTGCGGCAGAGACCCTCTGACACGAAGGGCATGCCTCGCAAAAACGCTTCGTCTCTTTGAACACCCCCGGCCAATAGAAACGGGCCAGTACCTGGTCCAAAGTACCTACAACTCCTTTATGCCCTCCCACCGGGTAGTCATGGGCTAATCTCATTACACTCGCCTTAAAAGCAGTGGGTACCACTAGCTGTTTTCTAACAGCGCCAGTCTGGGGATCGTTACTTTCCCGATATAGTAAGTCTTCTTCCAGAAAAAACCTGGGAAGAAAGTCTCTATCAGACTGGGCATACTCAAAAGCGCGCTTTAACGCGGGATCCGCTTTTTGTTCTTTAGCGAATGAGGGAAACCTCTGCACCAGCTCAGCCGGTACCCAGGGAAAACCTATCCCTTCCCCTGCTCCTGCCCTTAGTTGGGCCCTATTTTGGTGCTCTCGTCGTTTATCTCCTTTGCTTTTCCTACTAGCCTTTTTTGGAAGGTTGATTAAATCATCGTGTTTCGGTAGTTCTCCTAGCAGGTCCTCTAGGAGCCTATCTTCCTCTACCCGGGGTTCTGCCTCTTCCTCTGAAGGAGGGTCAATGTCCTCCGAGGGTTCAAGACTCACCCTCGAACTTTGGGCCTGTGACCTGGTGGATACCAGCCCCCTTTTCCCTTGCATGCCTTCCCCAATGCTCCTCCAGAGGGCGGCCAGTCTCGGCCTAAAACTATATCATAGGGCAACCGGGGAATTACCGCTACTAGGACCTTTCTTCGGGTGCCTAAAGCTTTTACTACTACCCCATACAGAGGATAGGAAGTGGATGACCCGTGTATACAGTGGATCTTAGTTCTGCCCTCTGGTTGATTCAGGGGAAATGCCCCACTATCCTGTAGGAGGCGCCAGAATTTCTTCGACACCATAGTTTGGTCCGCCCCTGAATCAAGTAGGGCCTTGGCCAACACGCCCTGTACCTCTACATCAAGGCGAAAGCCTTCCTGCCTATATTTTTCCTTTTCACTCATCAGTGCTGTGCGTGACATGCATTCATCCCTCTTGTGACCCCTCCTCCCACATTTAAAACATTTCATGCGAGAGTCATTCCCCATACCTTTATCCATACATTTCTTTGTACTTGGTATACATGACATAGGGTCTTTCATTACTCTGCTCAAATTTGCCACCCCATACGAGTCGCTAACTCCTCCATGCGGTTTATGGGCTATCCGAGCCTCCATGAACCTTTTGGTTAAGTGAGCAGCCTCGTCTGAAGTCTGGCAATTTTGGAGAGTGAGGAATGCCCTGACCTCGGCTGGCACAGCCTCAGAGAATTGCTCCAACACGAGCATATCAAGAATACTCTCAACTGTTCTCCCTTCTGGCGTAAGCCACTTCCACACCAGGCTACGTATCCGTTGGCCTAGTGCCTTAGGAGTTTCACCCGGCTGGATTTTTGTCGCCCTTAACATGCGGCGATACACCATAGGCGACAGGCCTAGCCTGTCTCGTATGGCTGCTTTTACTTCTTTGTACTCAGTTGCTTGGGTGGCGGGCATAGCTTTATAAGCCGCCAAGGCTTCTCCCATCAGGGAGGTGGCTAACCGGACCGCCCACTGCTTCTCGGGCCAACCTGCACCTCGAGCTACCCGCTCAAAGGCCTCGAAAATCGTCTATATTGTCATTGCCTGACCATTGTCCAAAAGATAAGACCCCCACAAGTTTGTGGGCCTACCCCACAGTAGTGTCCTTCAGGCATCTTGTCTGTCAGCCGCTCCTTCAGCAAAGCCTGCACCAAGTCTGTTAGTGGCTTCTGCTGCGCTTGCATGGCTGCTAACGCTTGCTCCTGACACTGCTGGACTAACTCTCTCTGTTTCTCAAATTGGAGCGCAATCCAACGCAGCGTCTCTTGTGGAGTCTCCATGTCGGCAGCCTGCAACAAACCAAGAAAAAAAACACACCAAGTGCGGCACCTTTTCCTCCTAAACGCAGTTAAGCTGGGGTTTTTCAGTCCCCCTTATTTCTCCTTACAGAATCCCACCCTGGCTGTACCCAGATACCTTTACCTGAGTCAGGTGGTGATTCTGGCTTTGAGAAAGTTCTTTTGCCTTTCCAGATCCTGGAGAATTCTGGGCGTGCTCCACTGCAGTCCCGGTCCTGTTCTCCGGCGCTGGTGACTCCACTGTGCTCCCACGGTATCCTTCTTTTCAGGAATCCAAAGAACTACGCCATTTGTGAGACTATACCCTCCTTAGGCGCCCACCTAGATATGGAGTATAGCTCTGTTTGTTAAAGGAATACTCTGTAGTCGTGTCCAAGTATAATTAAAGCTGGGCTTTATTCCCCTTCCCTTGAGGATTGCCTTCTGGATACATCAAATAATGGTAACACAAATTTCTCGTGGACCAAGCAGGAAGTCAGTCCTCACTTATGGGTGACGTCAGCGCCGACGGAGCCCTCGCGGAGCAATTTTCCCCAGCTTTCGCAGAAAGCCTTTGGGAATTGCAGCGCGCATGCGCGGTCCCCTTCCCGCCCAGGGATGCCATCTTGCTCAGTCTCCTTTTTTCCGCGGAGCCCTACAGACGTAGTTTGTTGTCGCCGCTGAAAAAGTTGATTTCTTTAGTTTATTCTGTTATTTTCTCGGTTCGTGTGTCCTCTTCCCACCGGGCCTCGCATAAGGGGCTCGTTCACAGTTTTTATTTTCTTTTTTTCTCTCCAACTGGCGTTCCTGCCTGTTTCTCCTTCTTCCCTGGCAGCGCGGTCTTTCGACCTTGCAGGGGCCCTTTTTCCCACGATGGCTGCCAGCGGGATTAAAAAGTGTGATCGTTGTGTCAAACTCATGTCTCTCACTGACACGCATGACTGCTGCCTCCGCTGCCTCGGGCCCGAACATAACCCTATGAGTTGCGGTCCGTGCAGCAAGATGTCCTCGAAGGCGCTAAGGAGTCGGCAGTTGCAAAGGGATAGAATCTTCTCTGACTCCGTGTCCGGTCGGGCCCGGACCTCGTCAGAGGCCTCGACGTCTCGTGGCTCCAGCTCCGAGCATCGTCGGAGTTCTTCTGAGCGAGGGTCCCCCGGCCGGGAGCACCGTCGGGAGAAGAGGCCCACGAGGGTGGTGTCGGAGGACGCGCCTGGTCCCTCGAGGGCCAGGTCGCTCAGCCCCGTCGGACGCCCCGGGTCCTCGGAGAGGCCGGTGAAGCTTCCTCATCTTGAGATGGAGTCGTCTGGACACGTGAGTGCTATAGTCCTCCTGGACTCTCCCCCGGGAGAACCGACGTCGGACCCGACGTCGTCGGGGCCCGAGTTGGCGGCTGCTGGGTCTTCTGAGCTTGGTCTCAGACTGACGACCTTGGAGCGCAGTATCGCTGCCTTCATGGACCAGCAGCGGGCATTGATCACCGGCCTCGCCAGTGCATCTGCCCCGACCACCGGGACATCGACGCCCAAGTCGACCCCGGAGGCCGAGTCGATCCTCGAGTCCAAACGAGCTCGAGTCGATCCTCGACCTAGGTCTCCCTCGGCTTCCCGTTCGGGACCGAGGTCCTCGACGCCAGCCTCGGCATCGGGGCGGAGGTCTCCGGCCCCCGCCCGCACGGAGCTCGATTCCTCCTCGGTGGAATCGGGCTGGGACACGGAGGAGGACGAGTCACCCGGTTCGTTTCAGACTCGGTGCGTCCCCTCCGACTCGCCCGAGTCGGAGCCTCGGAGGCGGTCCCCCCCAGAGGATACCCGGTTCTCAGATTTTGTGAGGGATATGGCCAGGGCTTTGGCCTTCCCTGCGGATCCGGAGGAGGAACCTCGAGCCGAAGAGCTCGAGGCCCTTCAATATGACTCCCCCCCGAAGGAGGCCTTTACTGTACCGGTTCCCCGATGCTGGAGCGACTTCTTTTCCGCATGTGGGAGAGCCCGGCCTCGACGCCGGTGTTGAGCAAGCGGGTCGATTCCATGTATCGAGTCCGCAAGAGCCCCGGGTTCCAGAAGGCGCAACTACCACACCATTCTATGGTGGTGGAATCGGCCATGCATCGGCTTAAGAGTCAAAAGATGCACTCCTCGGTGCCTCCGGGTAAGGAGGCCCGGAACCTGGATGCCCTCGGTAGAAAGTGCTTCCAAGGCTCTATGCTTGCTTGTCGAGTCCAGACATATCAGCTGTATATGGGCATGTATCTTCGAGACCTGGCGAAAGAAATTGCGGAGTTCTCGGCCGGTCTCTCCGAGGAACCTTTGCAGCGGTTCCAGGCCTTGTCCACAGGGATTCGAGAGTGTTCTAAGTTCATTTCTCGAGCGGCCTACGATGGCTTCGAAGCATCAGCTCGGGTGGCCGAAGCCAGCATCGGGGCTCGCCGCCAGGCGTGGCTTCAGTCGTCTGACCTCGAGCCGTGGGTGCAGGACAAGTTGGTCGATGTTCCTTGCAGAGGTGAAAACCTCTTCGGCAAACCCATGGCCGAAAAGGCGGCGGAGCTCGAGTCGGAGACCCTCACCAGGACTCGCCTTTCCAGAAAGACCTCTGCCCCTTCACAGAAGAAGAAGGGCTCGGGGAAAAAGCCTTTTTACCCGAGGAAGGTGTTTGCTTATAAGCAACACCACCCACAATATCAGGCCTCAGCAACCCCCCGTCAGGGGCAGCAGCCTAAGGGGCAGGGTAACGGATCCCGGAGGCAGAAAGCCCCCAAACCCGCTACGCAGGCCCTGGCCCAGCAGGGTGGGGGTTTTTGACTATGCCCGCATAGCCTCTCCCCCTCAAGGGCCTTCGCCCAGCACGGGGGGCCGGCTGACCCACTTTTCCCACAGGTGGTCAGCCATAACATCCGATTCCTGGGTGCTGCAGGTGGTTCGAAGGGGCTATCTCCTACATTTCCACCAGGTGCCTCCCCCCTACTTTCCAGTGGAGCCTCCCAGACCCCCTCTGCACAGGGACTTACTCCTTCAGGAGCTGCAAGGGCTGCTTCAAGAACGGGCTGTGGAGCCAGTGCCCCAACACCTGTGGGGTCACGGGTTTTACTCGAGATACTTCCTGATTCCAAATAGAATAGGAGGCCTCAGACCCATTCTGGACCTACGCAACCTCAACAAGTTCCTGCAGCGGGAAAAGTTCAAGATGCTTACCCTTGGAACCCTACTGCCCTACCTCCAGCAGGGAGATTGGCTATGCTCCTTGGATCTAAAGGATGCTTATACACACATCCTTATTCATCCGGACCACCGGCAATATCTAAGATTTGTGGTGGCAGGCAATCATTATCAGTACCGCGTACTGCCCTTTGGACTGTCCTACGCTCCCAGGGTGTTCACGAAGTGCCTGGCAGTGGTGGCAGCCTTCCTGAGGCTTAAAGGCCTCTTCGTCTTTCCATACCTGGACGACTGGCTCATCCGGGCGTCGTCGGCTCCAGAGGTTACTCGGGCCACTCAACGCACAGTGGCTCTGCTTCAGCACTTGGGCTTCGTCATAAACTTCGAAGAGTCCGCTTTGCTCCCCTCTCAGGATCTCGAGTTCATAGGGGCATGGCTGGACACCTTGCAGGCTCGTGCCTTCTTGCCTCTGGAACGGGCCAACAGGCTCATAGCCCTAGCTGGCAGGTTCAACAGCATGTCGCCGGTCCCTGCCAGACAGTTCCTGAAGCTGCTCGGGCACATGGCCTCCACGGTCCATGTCACCCCGAATGCCCGTCTACATATGAGACCTGCTCAGTGGAGCCTTCACACTCAATGGCATCAGGCCACAGGGAGGCTGTCGGACCTGATACAGATTTCCAACCGTCTGGTCTCCTCCCTGCAATGGTGGCTTCACCTGCCCAACTTGGTGCTCAGTATGACCTTTCAGCCTCCCCCACCGTCCCGGGTGCTCACGACAGATGCCTCTCTCCTGGGATGGGGGGCGCATTGTCAAGGGACATGCACTCAAGGCCTCTGGACACCTTGGGAGGCCACCCAGCAGATAAACTTCCTGGAGCTCCGGGCGATCCGCCTAGCTCTGCGGGCCTTCTCTCACCTCACGGTTTGTCAGTCCGTACTGGTGCAGACGGACAATCAGGTTGCAATGTTCTACGTGAACAAACAGGGAGGCACGGGCTCCCTCCTTCTATGCCAGGAGGCTCGGAGACTGTGCTCCTGGGCAGTCGGTCACGACATCCTCCTCAAGGCGGTTTACCTGCCAGGGCAGGACAATTGCCTGGCAGACAAACTGAGCCAAATTCTGCAGCCGCACGAATGGAGGTTGAACCCCGCAGTGGTCCAACAGCTCTTCCGCCTGTGGGGCTCTCCCACCGTGGATCTCTTTGCCAGTCCCCTGAACCGGCAGCTTCCCAGGTTCTGCTCCCGGCACCCGCATCCGCTCAGAGTAGCGCCGGATGCTTTCCTCATCTCGTGGTCCAGGGGTCTGCTGTATGCCTTCCCTCCCACACCACTTGTGTCCCGGACATTGTTCAAAGTTGTCCAGGACAGGGCCTCCGTGATCCTGGTAGCGCCCCGGTGGCCAAGACAACTGTGGTTCCCTCTGCTTCTACAGCTAGCAGTGGACACCCCTCTTCCTCTGGGGTTTCGGCCCGATCTCCTGACCCAGGATCAGGGTACTCTTCTGCACCCCAACCTCCGGGCCCTGCACTTGATGGCCTGGCTGCTGAAAGGGTAGTCCTAGCTCCGCTTCTGCTACCCCCGGAGGTGGAAGCCGTCGTCCTAGCATCTCGGCGTCCTTCCACCCGGAAGTCTTACGCCCTCAAATGGCGTCGCTTCTTGGTCTGGTGTGCTCAGCAATCTGAGGACCCCTTCGCCTGTCTAGTATCGGTGGTACTGCAGTATTTGCTTCACCTCTTCGATCTAGGCCTCAAATCCAACTCTGTCAGAGTCCACCTCAGTGCTCTCTCCGCGCACCATTCACCGGTGGAAGGCCAGCCTCTCTCCTCGCACCCCTTGGTGGCGCGTTTTCTTAGAGGCTTCCTTCTGCTCAAACCTCCGCTGCGCCCTCCAGCCCCTGACTGGGACCTCAATGTGGTTCTGCAAAGGCTTACCTGTCTGCCTTTTGAACCCATGGCTACCTGCCCTCTTCGTTTCCTCTCCTGGAAAACTCTCTTCTTGGTAGCCCTTACTTCCGCGAGGCGCGTAAGTGAGCTACAAGCCCTATTGTCGGAGCCCCCGTACACTAGGTTCTACAGGAATAGGGTAGTCCTGAGGACCCACCCTAAGTTTCTTCCAAAGGTGGTCTCCCACTTTCACATCAACCAGGAGGTGGTTCTTCCGACCTTCTTTCCCAGGCCGCATACCAGCCGAGCTGAGTCTGTTCTGCATACCCTGGACTGTCGAAGAGCCTTGTCCTTCTACCTTGATCGTACACGAGAGCATAGAAAAGCTGTCCAGCTTTTCATATCTTTTGACCCCAATCGGTTGGGGGTACCTGTCTCTAAACGTACCCTGTCCATCTGGGTGGCCGACTGTATCGCCTGGGCTTACGGGGCAGCCGGCCTCTCCTTGGAGAGTCGCGTCACGGCTCATCGTGTCCGGGCGAAGGCTGCATCCGTGGCTCATCTTCGCTCTGTTCCATTGGCAGACATCTGCCGGGCCGCTACTTGGTCTACAAGCCAGACCTTTGCGGCTCATTACTGCCTGGAGAGGGAGTCCCGCAGGGACAGTGCTTTCGGTCAGGCAGTCCTCCACAATCTCTTTGAGGTTTAGGCAATTCCTACCCTCCGGCCCTGGTGTTGGGCTACCGGCCGGATTCGTATTCAGAGAAGATTCCTCCCTCTGTACTGTTGAGCTTGGGGGAGCTCTTTAGGCTCGAGGTCTCCGGTAGCCTTAAGCTTGGGAGTCCCATAAGTGAGGACTGACTTCCTGCTTGGTCCTGGAGAAAGAGTAGTTACTCACCTGTAACAGGTGTTCTCCAGGAGCAGCAGGAATCAGTCCTCACTACCCTCCCTCCTCCCCTTGGAGTTGCAGTTATCTTTATTGCATAGCTTTGCTAACTTTTTTGCTGTCTTTCCGCTATGTCATCAGACTGAACAAGATGGCATCCCTGGGCGGGAAGGGGACCGCGCATGCGCGCTGCAATTCCCAAAGGCTTTCTGCGAAAGCTGGGGAAAATTGCTCCGCGAGGGCTCCGTCGGCGCCGACGTCACCCATAAGTGAGGACTGATTCCTGCTGCTCCTGGAGAACACCTGTTACAGGTGAGTAACTACTCTAAACTGTTGCTTCACAGATAAATAAAAGCTTTCCAAATGATAATAATGCTTCTTCTTGCTTCTTAACAAAGAGATTCTATCTCGTCAGAAATACATAGAGCACAATCTATGGGTTCTGGAATGACCTCTGGGTTTGAACTTTCCCACTGCATCACATCGGGACCTGGTCCTGTATACGGGCACCAAGTTTCTGCATTACTGTTTTCAGAACCTTGCACTGGGGAGACCTCAGTTTCTATGAGAGGAGACTGTTCTGTGCAGCCAGGGACATAAGGAGCTATGCTTGGGGTTTCTTTCCAAACACTCAGAAAAAGAAACCAATAGAAATTATTTTTTTGTCGGAATGGCCAGCACAGTAAAACAGGAAACAATACCTGCTACCACCGTGGCCCGTCCTTTTTAATCAATATTGAAAGTCCATTTAAAACAGCTATAATCAAGACTAGCTGGTACTTAGCTTTGTAGAACAACAACAGGCTGTGCGAACGGTGTGGAAATCCGTAGAGCAATTTTGTATCAGTAGGTCATTTCAACGATGTGTCACGTTTCGGGGGTATACACCTCTGCCCCCTGCTTCAGGTAAGACCTCTGTAAAAATAAACCGTCTTACCTGAAGCAGGGGGCAGAGGTGTATACCCCCGAAACGTGACACGTCGTTGAAATGACCTACTGATACAAAATTGCTCTACAGATTTCCACACCGTTCGCACAGCCTGTTGTTGTTCTACAAAGCTAAGTACCAGCTAGTCTTGACTATAGCTGTTTTAAATGGACTTTCAATATTGATTAAAAAGGACGGGCCACGGTGGTAGCAGGTATTGTTTCCTGTTTTACTGTGCTGGCCATTCCGACAAAAAAATAATTTCTATTGGTTTCTTTTTCTGAGTGTTTGGTTACTTTATTATCGGTGTAAGCTCAGTTTGGAAGGTTTGTGTTTTTCAATTGGGGTTTCTTTCCAACACCCATTCCAATAAGGGTTTTCTAACACTCTGTAAGCTTGGCTCTTTACAAAAGAACCCATTTCTTTCCCTCTGTAGAAAACAGGGTACTTATCTTTCTCTCTGGCAAAGATAGTTTCCAGCCCTTCCTCCGTTAGCCAAGGCTTCTTCTCTGAGGTGTAAACTGCCTTTCTCCGGGAGTTCCAAGCACAAGGCTTAGCTGAGCTGTAATCACTTCCTGGCTTCAGTGAGCTTTCCTGGGTGTGCCGTTTGCTCTCTGCCTGCTTGGTTGCCTTCCCTGGCACGAGGACCCCTCTGGCTTGGAAGTCTCTTGCACTGCTTCTCTCAGCACTCTCTGGTTCAACAGCCTGCTTCCACTCAGCCCTCTTTCTCCAGGACAGCGTGTCTCTCCTCCCCCTGATCTCCTTCTGTGGAATTTCCCACCTGGTTTTAACTCCCTGCTTGTTGTATGTAGTACGTGATTCTTTCCTCAGGTGAGCCTGATTAGGACTCTGAATTTCTACTGCGTCACTAATGCTCTGAGGAAAGTTTGTTTCTCCATTCCTTGCTTCCCTGCAATCTGAATGTCTCAACTGCACATGTGGCTGTGAGGTAAGCTCTTCTTTTTCATTTCCCTTTATTATCCCAGGCTCAGTGGTGTCTACCTCATGACACTCCTCATTCTCCTGCATCATGCTCTCTGCAATTCTACAGAGAAGCTCTCCACTATGGGCCTTTGCTAGAGAGCATGGGGGGCTTTTTCTCCAACAGCTATACAAGATGGTTGAAAAAAAAAAGGCTTTTTCTGTCATGTCTCCCATGACTAGAAAAGTTCTCCTTTTTAATATAAAGGACATAAGCCTCATCTTACATGAAAGCTTAAGGAGTTGCTAATTCCCTGCTTTGGTCCATAGTATTTCCAATAGGGAATATGTTTTCTCCTTCCAGCTCGTCCTCATGGTAAGAACGCATGATACCTTTTTGCCCTTAAGCAGGTCAGCATGGTATATCATTCCTATGCGTCTTCTGTTCACTTACCATGCTAGAGTTTTAGAATACTCGGGACTTGCTGGCTGCAGACTGATATCATCCTCGGCTTTTCACGTAACCAGCCTGATTATTCTACTACCTAGCATCCCTGTAGCCATAAGCAGTTGGAATTGATTCTCTATATATCTTCTCAAGTAGGTTCCACCTTCTTGTTATTAGATGAATCTTTCCTCTCCACATTTTCCTATGTGAATATCTTTTTGTAGGCATATCTCTGTCTGCTTCTTTGCAGACTTCCATATAGAGGCCTATATATTCATACCTATAGCACACATCTTACAGATGTCTATGTCTATCATTTGTGTGTATTTTATGCCCTTCATATCTCACTATAGATATATTCTCATATATCTATAGGTTATATATATATATATGTATATCTATATATATCTATATCTATATGTATCTGTCGAGATATTTTACTATCGGTAGATATGTATTCTGCTTTATCTACCTGACTATCGAGGCTCATATAGCTATATGATTCTGACAGATGGGCTTTACCCATACTTATGCTATCCAGCATGTTTTAGGGTCCTACACTCACAACCACTTTGGTGGTAGTTAACACCTACCATAACCTTAAGGTTAGGTACCCCTGAAGCTCTCCATGTTCCAATATCTCTCCCAGCTGACCTCAGTTAGGAGAGACATTGCGGATCTTCAGCTAATCACAGGCTCTAACGCCTCCGGCGTTGTCCTTTCTTTTGGGATACAAGGGGTTCCCATACCCTTTCTCCCCACAAGGACTGGGCCTGTTTGTCCAAATCGGTTAGCCTTTCTCTTTTTGTTCCTAAGAGTGAGCCACTCTGCTGACAAAAGAGTTCGGCTTTTATCATAAAGCCTTCCGTTGAAGGCCCACCTTTTTTGTACTACCCCAGTTTTTCCTACTGGGGTTACCTGTTACCTTTCAAGATTCTGACCTCCATTGCTTTTCCTACAGGTTTTCTACCTCCACTTACAGTGAGGTCCTTCTCGAGGTTCCTCTACTGGGTTCCCCAGTAGATTCCATGAACCTCCATACTTCTCTGAAGTCCTGTTAGAGGAGGTCCATATTGCAATATTTTTTCTTTGCAATATCATTGATGACAATTATCATCCACACATGGACTCCTTGTCTACAATCCTATGCTAGGTTAACTGTTCCACAGCACCTTTTTCTCTTCAACTCCTACCCTCCATCCTCAGGATGCCTGGTGTTGTGGGGGATAGCATGTTCCAACCTACGACATGCTGGGACTCCAGGCATCTCAGCTTGGGAGTCCCCATATGTGAAGACCCATTCCTGCTTGTTCCTGGAGATAGCACAGTTACTTACCTGTAACAGGTGATCTCTGGGAACAGCAGGAATAAGTCTTCACAACCCACCCACCTCCCCAGGAGTTGTATCTCTATCTATCTTTCCTTTCCTCTCTCTCTCTCTCTCTTTGTCTCAGCTTTAAAACTTAACTGAGGAGAGGCAGTTGGGAAAGGCGGGAAGGCAGCACGCAGGCGTGGTGGGATGCTTCCAAAAGCTCTTTGATTGGACGCTGGGAAGCGTTCCCGCGCAGACTCCGTCGGTACCGACGTACCCATATGTGAAGACTTATTCCTGCTGTTCCCAGAGATCACCTGTTACAGATAAGTAACTGTGCTTTATTTACATGTGTAGAAGCCATGCAAGTCTTATAAAATGATGTCTTTTGTCTGTCAGGCACACCTGATTCTTGACTACTTAAACTGCATGATCTTTGCAATTTTCCGGGTCATGCCACATCTTAATAAGTGGAACCAATATTTCAACTTATTAAGACGCTTCATGACCTGGAAAACTGCTAAGATTATGATATTAGCTGCAGAAACTTCAGAGAATAGCTAAACTGCAATTTTAGTGGTGCGTAAATTCTGGATTGTACCTTGTGCCAAAAGGTGCTACAGAAGCATTCCACAGTGGTTGTGGCCCTAGAAGATCAAGGAGTAGAAGTTACCTTTGGCGGCCTCTGTCCAAAGATTCTGGCTTCCATAGATGTATTTGTTCAAGAATCTATTTATTTGCATTCAGTACTTGGCCAAGGTATGGGTGCTTATGTCATATGTTATGTTAAAATGGGCAACTTTAATTAATGTTCAGTTTTTTGAAGATGGTAGGTTTTGCTCCTTGGATTTTTATCTTTTGACTGCCATATACAATGGGGGTCATTCTGACCCGCATTTAGCGGGGATTTACATCCAGGGCGGACATACATTCCCTGCTAAACACCCAGGTGCCATGCCAGCAAATGAGCTCCCCGTACATACAGCAGAAATGTGCAGGGAGCTCAGTACGAGGGTGGGAGAGGGCGGGATGGAGGTGTGACCCTGACCCCAGACGTACAGGGCTGATTCAGGTGCCAGCCCTTTATGTTCAGGGTCTGCCATTTACATGGGGAACTTACTTCACTTTGAAGGTGGAATAAGTTCCCCTGAGGTTTGTGGCGGACAGGGGAGGGCCCAGGAGAGAAGGTGAGCAGGGCAGGGGCTTCCCCACTGCCTGATCATGGCCTCTGAAGGCCCAATTGGGGGGCGGGCAGCGGGGAACAAGCCATTCAATGCAGCGCAGGTGATTGGGGCTTTGGGAAAGTGGTGAGATGTCCAGCCAGAATGAATCGGGGCATGTCCTGTCCATCCAGGCCGCTTGCACCCAATTTTGATCCTGCGGGCATGTATACTCTCCACGGGATCAGAATCTGGTGCAAATCTGGCCCATCCAGGTTTTGGACATCCGGATGGGCCGGACGTACCCCAACTGGAATTGGCCTCCACGTGTACACACATACACACACTCAAAATAAACAACAGTTGTATAGTTTTCCAAAAAGTAAAGCATACTTGAAAATGTACTTGAATAAAGATCTCTGTGCCTGTTGTTTTCCATCAGTGCTAAGGCTTTGATCCCACTTGCTTTACATTTTTCATTGTGAAAATAGCATAAGCTTCCTAGCAGATTTCAGTGTGCATTAATGAAGTGTTCTGGAAGGAAACCTAACATTAAATTTTAGGATTTCACATTATCAATGGTTCTTGGGATAGCAAGATGAAATGCCTTCAGTTAGAATGTTTGTTTTCTCAGAGGCTAACGATGAGTCAGAGTACATCGATCCCATACTCATACAGGTTCAGCTTCCTTAGACCTGTTGATTGCTGCTGACCTCTAATGGCAGACATACCTAAACTGCTGCAGCTATTTTCTTTTTGAAAGGACACTGCATCGGGAACTGGTTAGGCCTGCGGTTAGTTCTGCTTCTTTTATGAAGTACAGCATTTTTGTAAAAAGCAGCATTGATGGGGGTGGGGGTGGTCAGGATTAGAGGGTGCTTTGGAGAGTGGGATGGAGCAGACAAAGTAAATTATATTACCATGTCATATGTCACAATTGTTAAGATGAAATGAATGTTACTATATGGAAAATAACAGAACTAGCATTAAATATTGTTTTGTGCACTAGAATATATGTGATTTTTTTTTTTTTGCAAGCTGCTACATTGCTTTTCAGGTGTTCTTACCAGGAAGTATTCAAAAATACCTCATGTCTTTGTCAGTATTTGCTTTTTCTAACTTACTGCTGTTACTCCCTTTATCCGGGATATTCAACGACACTAACATGGCCATAACCAGGTAGCGGTGATATTAAGCTGCTGTTCAGTTATGGCTAATTTTTGCCAGGGAAGTTAACCAGGCAGTGGCTGAATATCGCCACTGCACAGTTAGCTTTCTGAACATCTGGCAAAGCCAGATATTCATTGCTGGGGGCCTGATATGACCCCAGTATTGAATATCTGGGTTTAAAGTTTGGTAGTGGCAGGTAGCTGCATTAGATCAGCTAGTCGCTGCTGCTGAATATCGGGCCTGTACATTTTAAATAATTTCCACTCTGTCTTTTGCACCTTCTTTAAGGTATACTCAAGTTTAGCTACCTGATCGTTTGGACCTGGGACTTCTACCAATGATTTGGAGGGCAATTGTGCTAACCTCTGTTCCTGAGCGGGTATCCAGTTTAGTCCTCCACATCCGGGTAGTGCACCTCCTCCTGCAGCTCGGAGACTGGACCAATCAGAATCTTCCCATGTCAGGATACCTGCTGTTGGAGCTCCCATCAGCCCCCAGTGTGTCCAGTCTCCTTGCAGCTGGAGGACGTGTGCGCCTGGGGTTAGGCACACTTTAGGACAGTTGGAGGCAACACTAGAGATAGTGGTTTTTGGAGATTTCCTTTGCACTGCTATTTTTTCTTTCATTTCTTTTGTTGGTAGCTGTAGCTTTAAAAAAAAAAAAGTCAGGGGACGCCGGCTGCAATCGAGGAGCCGGGTCTGCACTGTGCTGCTGACTTGCTCCTGAGGAGTCTTGTTGCAGTCCGAGGCTAGCTCCTTCCTCCTAGACTATACGGAGGAGAGCTCTGCCTTGCCAGCCCTCTGTCTGCGTCGGGAAAGCCTGAACGGCGTGCTGGTTTCCCTTTCGCGGTCCAGTCTTCACTTATTTGTTTTCAGTGACTGCCTGCTGTAGTAACGTGCTCCTCCTCATGACTTCGAGTAGCGTGCCGTCTACAGCGATTTTGCACAAGGGGTGAGTTTCGGATGCTTCCGTGCTGCGGGCATCCATTTGGTTTTCTTTAATTTCCTATCTTTACTTTCTCTTCCTTTTTTTTGCCGTTGCTTGCTTTCGCGCCCTTTTTTTCGCCTGCTGAAATGTGCCGGCGGCCATTTTTTTTGTTAGCTCCGTTTTTTTCCAACCCAGCTTCCAGAGTTCATTTCTGTTTCGCGCGTTTTTGACTTGGCGTTTTTGCTGGGAGAGGGGAGCCTCTGTGGTCCCAGTTGCTAGTTTGTTTTTAAAACATTAAAAAAAAAAAAACCCGAAGACTTTCTTTGCTTTCTTTGATTTCTTTAATTTCTTTTCGTTTTCGCATTATCTGTGGGGGCTGCTGCGACTGTATGGCTGCCAGGCCGCAGTGTGTTATCTGCGGAGCGCGCAGGGGGGCGGAGGACGAGTCTGGGGTTTGCAGGGGCTGCGCCTCAGCTTCCACCAGTTTAGAACAGCAAATTGAGCATAAGGAGCTCTCAGGTCCAGGGAGCCCGGTGGTACAGGCGGACGGGGATCCCTCTCCTAGCCCACTTGCGTCTGGTTCTACGGCCCCCCCTAAAGGGCAGGGGGGTGCGTGGCCGATAGCAGCGGCCGAGTCTTCCTTTACGGATTTTTCCCCCGACTTTGTCCTACTTATGCACCAGGCCTTTCGCTTGGGTCGCACGGGTAAATTGCCAGATGCCTGGCCGTCGCCCCTGTCATCTTTGCCGGGTGGAGAGTCCAGGCAGGAAGGCCAGCCTTCAACCAAGCGCCTTCGGTCCATGGACCTCGATCGCGATGACGGGGGCTGGCCGGATACTGATGCCGACGTAGATCCTGACGTGGATGTTGAGGAGTTGGAAGACGGTGAAATCCCGGAGCCCGAGGATCAAGCCCGGATCATTTGGGTGTTCCGTAAAGAAGAGCTGGTGCCTTTGATTATGGAATCTCTTCAAGCCCTCAATCTCACTGCGCCTCGTCCGGTGGAGGAGGACGGGTTGGAAGATCCTCTCATTCAAGCGGTGCGCAAATCTCAGGTGGTGTTTCCGGTGCACCGTGTGGTGGAACAGATGATTCAAACTGAGTGGGATCAGCCTAAGTCCGGCCTTAAGGGGATTCGGACTATGAACCGCCTGTATCCGTTAGCGTTTAAGGACAAGGAGAGGTTTAAGTCGCCAAGAGTGGACACCGCGGTGTCGGCGGTCACCAAGAAAACCACCATTCCGGTTGAAGGCAGTGCGGCCTTGAAGGACGCACACGACAAGAAGGTGGATGGCTTGTTGAAACAGGCCTTTGAGACCAATGCTCTCTCCTTGCAGGCATCCATATGTGGAGCTTGGGTGGCTAGGGCCTGCTTACGTTGGGCTCAGCATTTGAGGCAAGGTTCCGGCTTGGATCAGCAGGGCTTGCTGGAAGTGACTCGTCTGGAATCTGGCTCGGCGTATTTGGCGGACGTCCATTATGATTTGATTAGGACTTTGGCGAATAGCATGGCCTCCTTGGTGGCGGCGCGCAGATCTTTATGGTTGCGGAATTGGGCGGCCGATGGCTCTTCCAAGTCCCGGCTCAGTAAGCTTCCCTTTAAGGGTAAATTGTTGTTCGGTGAAGATCTGGATAAATTGGTGAAGGACCTCGGGGAGTCCAAAGGTGGTAGGCTGCCCGAAGATAAGCCTAAGCAGGGCAGGAACCTACCGCCGGCGCGGGGTCAGTTTCGAGACTTTCGCAGATTCCGTTCTTCCCGCCTATGGGGTTCCCAGCGCGGCTGGATTAGCTCCAGGTTCTAAGGCTTTCGCGGTTTTCGAGGAGCGGGCAGAGGCTTCTCAGCGGCGTCCTCTTCTGTGTCCTCTTCCTTTGGTCGAAAACCGCAATGAAGCGAGGCGGGCTCAGGGGGGAGGGTTGGTCATCGGGGGTCGCCTGCGGGACTTTCTTCCTTCCTGGGTCCAAATTACATCAGATCAGTGGGTGCTCGAGATCATCAGGGATGGTTATGCGCTGGAATTTGCTTCTCCGATTCCAGATGCTTTTGTCCTTTCCCCCTGCAAAGGAGAGCAGCGGGTGCGGGCCATTCGGACGACGTTACGTCGACTCCTCGATTTGGGGGCGGTAACTCCCGTCCCGCCCTCCGAGCACGGTGTAGGTCGCTACTCCATTTATTTCGTGGTGCCAAAGAAAGACGGTTCGCTTCGCCCGATTCTGGATCTCAAGGGGGTGAATCGTTTTCTCCGGGTGCCGCATTTCCGTATGGAGACCTTACGGTCCGTCATCGTGGCGGTTCGTCAGGGGGAGTTTTTGACCGCTCTCTATCTCTCGGAGGCCTATTTACACATTCCCATCTGAGCGGTGCATCAACAGTTCCTCAGGTTCACATTCCCGTGGGGTCACTTTCAATTTCGAGCCCTGCCTTTCGGTCTAGCCACAGTTCCACACACCTTCACAAAGGTCATGGTGGTGGTCGCGGCGGCCTTATGGAAGGAAGGTATCTTGGTCCATCCCTACCTCGACGATTGGTTGATTCGTGCGAAGTCCGAAGCAGAGAGCGTACAGGCGACGGACAGAGTAGTGGCTTTGCTGCGGTCTCTCGGCTGGGTGGTGAACGAGAAAAAGAGTCATCTTGTGCCCACTCAATCCCTCAAATACCTCGGGGTTCATTTCGACATGGCGAGAGGCTTGGTGTGCTTGCCGTAGCGCCGCGTCCAGGCGTTGCAGGGCCTCGTGCACTCCTTCTTGAGGATTCCCGCTCCGTCAGCCTGGTGGTACCTGCGGCTGTTAGGCACTATGGCAGCGACGTTGGAGGTGGTGCCGTGGGCCAGGTTTCACATGCGACCGCTTCAGAGACCCCTGTTACGATGGTGGTCAAACCAGGCGGATTCCTTGAACAAGCGCTTGCCTTGCCCGAAATCGGTTCGTCTGTCTCTCCGGTGGTGGCTGTGCTCGGAGCGCCTACGGATGGGGCTTCCCTTGGAGCAGCCCTCTTGGCTCCCGGTCATCACGGATGCGAGTCTGTTGAGCTGGGGGTCCACTGTGAGGGGCGGTACGCACAGGGGACATGGTCCCCTCTCGAGACTTCTTGGTCGATCAACCGCCTCGAACTGCGAGCGGTGCGGCTCGCGCTGCAAGCCCTGGAGACCTTTGTGGAGGGGCGGGCAGTGCAAGTCCTCTCGGACAACTCAGCGATGGTGGCCTACATCAACCGACAGGGGGGCACCGGCAGTGTGGCCATGGAGAGCGAGGCAGAAACCTTGTTCGCTTGGGTGGAGACCCGTCTGCCTGCTCTCTCGGCGGCGCATATCACGGGAAAGGACAATGTCATGGCGGATTTTCTCAGCAGGTCGACCCAGGGGAGTGGGAGCTGCACCCGCAGGTGTTTGCGCAGATAGTTCGCAGATGGGGGCCTCCGATTATGGACCTCATGGCGACCTTTCAGTCGGCAAAGACGGGGCGGTTCTTCAGCAGGCAGAGAGAGCGCATGTCCGAAGGCATCGACGCGCTTCTTCAGCCGTGGCTGGAGGACAGCCTTCTTTATGTCTTTCCCCCTTGGGCGTTGATCGGTCACGTCGTGCAGCGCATCGAGGCGCACTGGGAGCAGGTTTTACTAGTAGCCCCAGATTGGCCCAGAAGACCGTGGTATGCCGATTTGGTTCGGTTGCGCTATGGAGTGGCGTGGAGGCTGCCTCCGCTTTCGGATCTGCTGCGTCAGGGTCCGCTGCGGATGCCTCAGGTGGATCGATTCTCGCTTACGGTCTGGCCCTTGAAAGGGCTCGGTTAAGGAAGAAAGGTTATTCTTCTGAGGTTATTGCCACGCTCCTTCGGGCGCGAAGGCCTTCCACCTCGCTCGCGTATGTGCGGGTGTGGAGGTTCTTTGAGGATTGGTGTTCGCGGCGTGGGGTTTGCGCGACGGCGGCTTCGGTATCGGTGATTCTCAGTTTTTTGCAGGACGGATTTGACAAGGGTTTGGCTGCCAGTTCTCTGAAGGTGCAGTTAGCGGCGCTGGCGTGCTACAGGGGCAAGGTTCTGGGGATCCCCCTAGGGGCGCATTCGGACATCCAACGTTTTCTTAGAGCGGTCTTCAGGTTGAGGCCTTCCCGCAGGGTGTTGGTTCCATCGTGGGATTTAAATCTCGTCTTATGCGCTTTGGTTCGCAAACCCTTTGAGCCTTTACGGCAGGCTTCGGTGAAGGATCTCACCCTGAAGACGGTTTTTCTGGTAGCGATCTGTTCGGCGAGACGCATTTCCGAGTTGCAGGCTCTTTCGTGTAGAGAACCGTTCCTGTCTATCTCCAAGGATCGGGTGGTTCTTTGACCTGTGCCCTCTTTTCTGCCTAAGGTAGCTTCGCCGTTTCATTTGAATCAACCTGTTTTTCTTCCAGTCCTTCACTCGGACGCAGGGAGTTCCACGGACGGGGGCTTACATTGCCTAGATGTGCGGCGCGTCCTTCGTCGCTATTTAAAGGTGTCCGAGCCGTTCCGTAAGTCTGATCGATTGTTCGTACTGTTTGGCGGGGCCCGCAAAGGTGAAGCGGCGGCGAAGGGGTCCATCGCCCGGTGGATTAAAGAGGCCATTGCATCGGCTTACATTTTGCAGGATCGGCCAGTTCCGGTGGGTTTGCGGGCCCACTCTACCAGGGCTCAGGCGACGTCCTGGGCGGAACATAGTCTTGTCCCTCCGGTGGAAATTTGTAGGGCGGCTACTTGGTCGTCTCTTCATACTTTCAGTAAACACTACCGGTTGGATGTGCTCGCTGCTCAAGATTCTGGTTTTGGCTCGGCGGTGTTGCGCGCCGGTTGGCAAGGTCCCGCCCGGTGTTAACTGCTCTGTTACATCCCGGATGTGGAGGACTAAACTGGATACCCGCTCAGGAAATGGAAATTACACTTACCTGGTAATTGTAGTTCCTGGAGGATCCAGTTTAGTCCTCCTTCCCTCCCATGTGTCAGGTTTCTTTGGTGCGGCGCGCTTACTGTGCAAGTGCTCGAGTGTCTCAGCGTATCTCTTCGGGTTTTTTCGTATCCGGAGCTCACTTCTTCTACTTTTTTCTTGCCAGCTATTCGGTTTTGGTGGCTGGGATTCTGACTGCTTCTCCTTTCAAGTGGTGTCAGCGGCGCTGTGCAGAGTTTTGGCTTCCTCGTTTGGGGAGGGAGTCGCTTAACACTTTAAGGGGGCTAAATTCTGTTCTAATTGATATTTATACTTATCTCATGTGTTGCTTCTTTGAGTCTGCTTTGTTAATAGATCACTGGGGGCTGATGGGAGCTCCAACAGCAGGTATCCTGACATGGGAAGATTCTGATTGGTCCAGTCTCCGAGCTGCAGCAGGAGGTGCCCTACCCGAATGTGGAGGACTAAACTGGATCCTCCAGGAACTACAATTACCAGGTAAGTGTAATTTCCATTTATGTCTAACGCCATCTCAAGATTAATTAAAAAGATTTATTTCGCTCAGCTGCTTGACTGGTTCCTCTTGTTCATGTAGCTTTCTGAAATATAACACATACATTTGTAATCAGTGGCAAAAACATGTGTGTTGTGACATCAGCAGCTACATACAGTTGTTGTCAACATTAATGGCACTCTTAAGTATGTGGAGGCTAATTCTGATTTCTGAACGTCTGAGCCATTCAGACATACAGAATCTGTACGGCCACCAGATATACCCAATTCTGCAACTGCGGGAGCTATACGTTCCCGTGGTTGCAGAATCAAGGCACTTGGATGGGCTGATCTGCACAATATTCTGTACTGGCCGGCATCCAAGTGCCTGCTTGTCCTTCCTACACAGGGCACATGCATGTGTGCCGGTGCTGCGGCATCCCATCGTCATGGCACTGGGATGCACAGCAGGAGCTCACAAGTCCTGCCACAGCTACAACTCCTTTTCCCCACCACCTGACCCTCTGCGGGGCCTGCAAGGGCTGGGATTAGGTGTAGGGGACCTACCTGCCATGGCTCGTGTGCTGGAGGGGGGCTGCTGGGCCCAATCGCCATCCTAGGGAGGACATTCCACCTCCAAGGGGGAATACGTTCCCTGCTCATTTTGGCCTCGCCAGACATACAGGCCCATGACCTGAATTGGCCCTGTATGTTCGGGTGAATCGGCCTGCCCTTGGTCCACCTACCCTCTGCCTCCGTCCCTCTCCCTCCCGTCCCTGTCCAGCGCTCCCCACACAAGCCCTCTGTGCATGCGGGGATTCTGGGTAACATAATTCGCTCCCTGCTAATAGCAAGGGTTGGACATCCAAATCGGACGCCCATGCCCACTATTCACAGGTCAGAATAACCCCCATTGTGTGCAATGTCTTGAGAAATAATTGGAAATATTCCAACTGTATGTCATCATAATATTTTAATAATATGTTCAAAGGTATATAACAAAAAAAAGAACATAAGAACATAAGATATGCCATACTGGGTCAGACCAAGGTCCATCAAGCCCAGTATCCTGTTTCCAACAGTGGCCAATCTAGGTCATACATACCTAGCAGTTTCCCCAAAAGACACAGGTTCCGCAATGCTTGTATTGGGTCAAGCATTGATATCCTGGGTCCCTTCTTAATAATGGTTTATGGACTTTTCCTCCAAGAACTTGTCCAAACCTTTTTTAAACCCAGCTACACTAACAGCCTTTACTACATCCTCCGGTAACAAATTCCAGAGTTTGATTACACGTTGAGTGTAAAAATATTTTCTTCTATTAGTCTTAAATAGTTTACCCTGTAGCTTCATTGCATGTCCCCTAGTCTTTCTATATTCTGATAACGTAAACAATTGATCTATGTTTACCCGTTCCACTCTGTTCATTAATTTATAGACTTCTATCATATCTCCCCTCAGCCGTCTCTTTTCCAGGTTAATCCTTTCCAGGACGAGCCCAAAACTCTTGGGATCCAAAATTCTGACTAAATATTCCTATCAAATGGTATATAATACATGACCATAGCAGAAGGAAAATCAATATTAGAACATATTGAATAAGACAGGTACAATTTTCCTGAAATATGCAAAAATTAACCGGGCTGCAGAATGTGGATTACAATTTTAAAGTAGGCCTTCAAAGGGTTAAAGAGCCCTAACCTTTTTAGCCTTTCTTCATACGAGTATCCTTCCATCCCCTTTACCATTTTGGTGGCTCTTCTCTGAACCTTTTCTAATAACTCTATATCCTTTTTAAGATATGGCGACCAGAATTGCACACAATATTCAAGGTGCGGTCTCACCATGGAACGATATAGAGGCATTATAATATCTTTTGTTTTATTTTCCATTTCTTTCCTTATGATACCTAGCATTCTATTTGCTCTCTTGGCTGCTGCTGCACACTGGGCCAAGGGTTTTAACATGTTATCCACAATGACGCCTAAATCTTTTTCCTGGGTGGTGGTTCCTAATGTGGAACCTTGCATTGTGTAACCATAGTTTGGGTTGTTCTTCCCTAGGTGCATAACTTTGCACTTGTCCACATTAAATTTCATCTGCCATTTTGATGCCCAGTCTTCTAATTTATCAAGATCCTCTTGCAATTTTCCACAATCCTCTTGGGTTTTAACAACTTTAAATAGTTTTGTGTCATCTGCAAATTTGATACCCTCACTCGTTATTCCACTTTCCAGGTCATTTATGAATATGTCAAAAAGCAGCGGACCCAGCACAGATCCCTGGGGTACACCACTATTCACCTTTCTCCATTGGTAAAATTTGCCATTTAGCCCAACCCTCTGCTTTCTATTTTTTAACCAGTTCTTGATCCACAATAGTACACTGCCTCCTATCCCATGAATCTTTAGTTTTGCCAAAAGTCTCTGATGAGGGACCTTGTCAAAGGCTTTCTGAAAGTCCAGATACACTATATCAACTGACTCACCTTTGTCCACCTGTTTATTCACACTTTCAAAAAAACACAACAGATTAGTAAGACAAGATCTTCCTTGTCTAAAGCCATGTTGGGCTGTCTCCCATTAGGCCATGACTATCTACATGCTGAGTAATTTTATTCTTTATGATGGTTCCTACCATTTTTCCCAGTACTGACGTGAGGCTCACCAGTCTGTAGTTTCCCGGATCACCCCTGGAACCCTTTTTAAAAATTGGTGTTACATTGGCGATCCTCCAGTCTTCAGGTATTAGAGATGATTTTAATGATAGTTCACAGATTACTAATAGCAGGTCTGCAATCTCATATTTCAGTTCTTTCAACACCCTTGGATGTATACCATGTATAAAGATGTCTGTGCAACTTAGATGTAGCAATTTCTGAGAAAAAAAATAAATATTACCTGGCAGGATTAATGGCACTCTTCAGTAATATTTAGCTGCACAACCATGGGCAGTGATGACAGCCTCCAAACGTTTCTTGTAGCCATCTATAAGTTTCATACATCTGTCTGCTGGTAGTTTCTCCCACTCTTCAACTGCAATTTGTTCTAGCTCATGAATGTTTCCAGGATTCCTTTTACCAATGGCAGATCTCAACTCTTTCCAAAGGTTCTCGATTGGATTGAGATCAGGACTCATTGCTGGCCAGCTTAAAACAGTCCATTTGTCTTCTTTAACCATCCTTTAGTTTTGGATGTATGCTTTGGATCATTATCCTGCTGGAGGACCCATGACCTTTGATCCAGACCTAACTTTATGACACTAGGTAGCACATTTTGCTCAAAAATACCTTGGTAATCCTCTGACTTCATGATTTCTTTAATACGGTCCAGGCCTCCAGTTCCTGAGGCAGCAAAAAAGTCCCAGAACATTATGGAACCTCCATCATATCTAACTGTAGGAAGGGTGTTTTTTTCCTTATAAACTTCATTTCTTTGCCTGTAAATGTATCGCTGGTCTACATTGCCAAAGAACTCAAATTTGGTTTCATCTGTCCACAGAAGATTTTTCCAGAAGGATTGTGATTTTTCAAGGTGGGTATGCCTTTTTAGTGTGTCTTTGAGCAGAGGCGTCTTCCTCTGCCTTTTCTCATGAAGTCCTTCTTTGTTTAGTGCATGGCATATGGTGCAGGTTGAAACCAGATTGCACTAGGTCAGCCCTAAGCTCTTTTGATGTTGTACGTGGTGTTTTTCCAACAGTTCACACTAACCTTCAAATACTTCTTGGATTAATTTTCCCCTCCTATCATGTCCTGTGAGGTACTTGACAGTTTCATGAGCAGAAAACTTCTTAATAACATTGCAAACTCCAGATATAAGAATCCCAAGGTCTTTGGAGATGGCATTGTATCTCTTTGAAGTTTGAGGTTTAGTGATAATAATTTTCTTATGGTCTCAGGTGGCTCTCTTGTCTTCACTATTGTGAAAATGGAACAGGGAGTGAATGTGGCCATTTTAAACATTAGAGTCATCATTCATTGGTTGATTCAAGTCATGTGAGTACAGACAATTGATCACAGGTACAATTGATTGCAGATGCATCTAATTTTACTGCAGTGGGAATGTGGTTCTTTTCTTTTTTTTAAATTTGAAATTTCCAAGTTTTATATTAAAACAAAATCAGATAGTCGCATCATAAATCACAAAGTAAAGGCAACTCTCACAAATAGGATACAAGTATGATGATAAAGACTCAAGCCCACATCACGAGGGACCATTAGCAAAAGAAAAAAAAAAGGAGCATAACAAGGTAATCCCATACCCAAGCAGAGCAATCAGAACAATATATTAGACTTGCATTATCCTAAGCCATTTAAACAAACGAAAAAAGAACAAAAACAAAAATAAGTGGAGAAAGAATCTTAACAACCCTAATTTCCAATCAGGAAACTTTCCAACACAGAAGGGTTCAGGAAAGTATAATGAATTCCCTGATCAAGCAGTTGCATGGGAACTTTAAGAAGAATGTAGCTCCGAGAACCAATACCCTCATCCTAAGTTTTAAAAAGGCCTTACGGCAAAGTTATGTAGGGCTGGAGACATCTGGGAAGGCATTTATTGACTGACCACAAAGCAAAACACTTTTACATTGAAAATAATGCTTTAAAACATTAGACTTGTCTAGCAGGGAAACAAAAGTTACCAAAAATGTGGCATGAGAAGGTATTTCATCAATCGATGATTACCAAAAAGCAGAAAGGTCTAAGACTCAGCATGTGAAAGCTGGTCCAGACTTTCCAGCTCCTTCTCCCCACTCCATACAGCTTTAGGCAAATAATAAATCTTAGCGATAGAAATAGAAGCAGGATACGAAAATAACAGAATCTTTTTCAAATATTTATGAAATAATTGCATGGCCGTTAGAAATCTAGTGGAAGGGAAATTCAAAAAATGAAGTTTAACAGCTCTTAAAGAGTTTTCCTATGATTCCAGTTGCCTATGGATGAGCAGGGAATCACTAACAGAAGAGGCAGACACCACTTGCAAAATGGTGATCTATATCGCCTGCTTAACACAATTATCAACTAACTCCAAAATTTCTGAATTCTGCTCACCCAATTTGGCAATGGTGTCAGCGGAAAACTTAAAGATCTGTGTAAAAGCAGTAGATAGGATAAATCTATTCATGAAACAATTTGTCAGATGTCTTTCAGCAATATATGTATCAGCCTGCAGAGAAGCAGCAGCTGAAGGCAAGGCAAAAGAAATAGATACAGGAAGTGAAACCAATTGTTTCCCCGACTCATCATTAATAACCAGTTTGTCCAACTGGTCAGGAAGGAGTGGCCACCATAGACCTACCAGAATGTGGCGGCTTCTCAGAGGCCTCTAATAGAAATAAATGGCTGTGCGGAGTCACTAAACCCTTAGTGGCAGAAGGTGCTGAGAAAGACTCACCACTTTCAGAAAGCCAAATAGTATCAGAATCAACCAAAGGTATACAGAGCTTAACTTGTCGGTCCATAGCACCGAGAACCTTTACAGCTTTCTGGACTTTCGATGAACAGGGCCTCTTCTTACTCTTCAAACCCATAAAATAACAGGCCACTTCTCAAAGCATCAAAAATGCCAAAAGGGCACCCAAGAGACTTGTTCATCTCCTTAGGACACGTCCCCTTGGACAGCACCCCGAGGACACATCCTCTTCTGTGTCCCACAGAGAGGCCTTGTTCTTTATAAACCCCCTTTCCCGACATCACCAGGTGCCCCTTCTGATGCCGGGAGTCCACCTGCTGCAGTCTGGGTAGGTGAAAGGTGTTGGTCCCCACCAAGATTCTCAGAACCTCGTTCTTTACAGGCCCCCTGCCCTGTCACCAGGTGGCCCCTCTGATTCCAGGAGTCCATCCGCCACAATCTGGGTTAGAGAAAGGTGTTGGTACCATACCAAGATTCTCAGGACCTCGTTCTCCATAGGCCCCCTACCCTGATGTCACTGGGTGCTCCCACCGATGTCAGGAATCCACCCGCTACAGTTTGGGTAGGTGAAAGGTGTTGGTCCCCCAGGAATGTGGTTCTTCTGTTCAAACTGATTTGAATTGTTTATAATCATGTCCTGACAACAAAAGAAAAAAATCCTCACCAGGATAGTAATCAATCAACAATCAAAAAAATACTAACCAAAGACATAAAACAAGAGGAATGAGAGATGCAGTATTTCCTGGAGGGCAGCATTCGGTTCGAAAACTGACCCGTTGTCTTTAGTGTACTACGATTTGCTTTACACACAGTTTGCTTTTTTCACATTCGGAACTGAAGTTATAACTCGGTCATTTTAAGAAGATTAGTGACCGTGTTTTCTCTTGAGGCACAGCTTTTTTCATATATGGAGCTGAAGTTACAACACGGCCATTTTCAGAAGATAAGTGACCATGTTTGTCTTCCTTTCTTTGATTGTCTAATGTTGGATGTTGTGGCATTTGATGTGTGATGATGTCTTAAAGCTGTTATAATATAATAACTAAGCACACATAAACCAGTTCTGTATCATTTTATTACTGATGCCCAACACTGTTTTTTTGTTTTTGTTTTTCCTTTTGAAGTTTTGGGATTGGTTAGTTTTGGGTAGTATTTTTATGATTGTTAATAATCATGTCCAGTTTTTATTCTGTTTCCTACAATTTTCTTTTTTAATCAGTCTTGTGTTATTTGAATCTTTGATGTGTCAAATATGTGTGCATATATAGTCCAAAGTCATTTCACTGACCACTTTTCTTTAGGAGATATTGGACATTAAGGGGTCGAACTGCAAGGGTACCAATAATGTCGATCACAACTGTATGCAGGTGCTTACATACGTAAACCGTGAATGTTATCCCTCTTTTTCTGCACATGTAGGTCTCTAAAATGGATGCTCCGGCTGTACAAGCTGGCAAATACACATACACTGTTGTATGTCCTTATATAAATTTTACAGAAGGCTCAGTGTTTGACAAAGCCTTTTGTAAAATACTAGGGGAAATGTGAATGTTCTGACCTGCCTGTCCCATTTTTCAAGGAGGACTGGAATGGAAAATGGGGCTTCACATCTATCTATTTATATATCTTTATGTATATAATATAAACAAAATTGAAATGAGATTGCTACTAAGAAAAGAGAATTATAGCAGACTATAATTAGATTTTGGGCAGCAAGACAAAGATACTGATCTCGATAAGATGAATTGAACCAAACTAGGAATATAGAGTAAACTTATTCTAGCATAATCTGCAAGGCCAAAAAATATGACTATATTTCGCCATTACTAACAGACAAGAATTGGTTCCCTGTCCTTTAATGGATCTTTTACAAACGTCTGTTGTGTGTTAGCTATGAGTCCTGGGGTATCTACACCTGTAAGTAGTGGCATTCTCAAATCATCATTTATGTGTGCATCAAATCCTCACATCTAATCCCAGTATTTTAAGGAGTAGATGCCATGCAAAATGTATAAATTGATCTACATAGTATATTGTTTTGGAAAACTGTTTAGTGACATTTGGAATTGTCTATCCTAAATTTTTTTCTCATATGTGTAGGGGGGGGAGGGGTATTTTTATAGCAGGACACCATTAAAAATTTCCAAAAACATGCACATATTGGAGTTCATTTTATAACAGGACATCTACATTAAATGAACAGAAAGGCACCAATTAAAACATGTGAAGGCACATTTAACCAAGGATGTCGTTGTGTAAACTGGGATGTCCAAGACAGTATGTCTGAAAAAAATGCAGGTACATCCAATGTGGATGTGCCCAATATGGACATCTATGGGGTTGACTACATATCCTACTGGTTAGAGTAGTGGGCTAGGACCAGGAAAACCAGTGTTCAAATCCCACTGTATCTCCTTATCATCTTGGGCAAGTTGCTTAACACTCCATCTTATATACACTCTCTGGATGTTTTAAGGTTAAAAAAGCACTTTTCCAATTCCTATTCCTACCTGGAGCAGGTCTAAAGGAGATCCCTGGTATCTCAAAAAGGTTGAGCAGGGACGTTAAAATCTATTGCACAGATTTATTCTTGATACTATATGTAAAAATGGTATAAATATAAATTTTAAAAAATCTATTGTACCACCCCAGACACGCCTCCACCATGCCCCATTCCTGCTTGGACTGGAGATGTTTACCAAAAAGCAGAAAGGTCTAAGACTCAGCAACATCTCCGTGATTCAGACGTCTACATGCACATTTTCAGATGTCCAAATCATGACTAAGGCTTTTAAAGTGACCATCATAGGCACCTATGTGACTTTATAAAATACTAGCACAAATTCAGCAGCAATAATGTGACAGACACAAGGTGTGCCACAATGATCCACCATATCTCTACTGCTCTTCAACATCTACCTACAACCACTCTGACAAATCATCAGAACCCATAACATCAACTTCTATATCATAAGATATGCCATACTGGGTCAGACCAAGGTCCATCAAGCCCAGTATTCTGTTTCCAACAGAGGCCAATCTAGGTCATATGTACCTAGCAGTTTCCCCAAGGGACACAGGTTCCACAATGCTTGTATTGGTTCAAGCATTGATATCCTGGGTCCCTTCTTAATAATGGTTTATGGACCTTTCCTCCAGGAACTTGTCCATACCTTTTTTAAACCCAGCTACACTAACAGCCTTTACTACATCCTCCACTAGCAGCCTTTACTATATACTACTATCTCCAGGAACAAGCAGGAATGAGTCTTCACATATGGGTATCGTTGGTACCGACGGAGCCTGCGTGGGAACGCTCCCCAGCGTCCAGTAGGAAAGCTTTTGGGAGCATCCCACAGCGCCTGCGCGCTGCCTTCCCGCCTTTCCCAACCGCCTCTCTCCAGTTCTTCTTTTCCGCGGAGCCAGCAGGTCGTGTTTCCTGTCACCGCTGAAGAATTTCTTATTTTCTTTTATTTCTTTAGTCCGTTTCTGCCTTCTCGACTCCGGACCGGTACCGCCGGTTTTTTCTTTCTTTATTAAAAAAAAAAACCCTACTCTTTTCTTACTTCAGTGCATTTTTTTTTCTGTGGCCTTAGGCCTGCAGAAATATTTTTCCTCATGGAAAAGCCCGCCTCCGGGTTCAAAAAGTGCACGAAGTGCAGTGGCACTATTTCTGTCACCGACACCCATGACTGGTGTCTAAAATGTTTAGGTCCTGACCATTCCATTGCGGACTGTGAGTCCTGTTCCATGATGTCTAAAAGAGGTTTACAGAATCGAGCAGCCAAGCTCAGTACCCTGTTTCCCTCTGATGCAGCTTCTGTGGCATCGACGTCTTCCAGGGCTTCTTCTTCCTCCCATGGATCTCAGGTAACCAAACTTAAATCCAGCCGGTCCTCAAAGAGTACATCTCCCTCTAAGTATCGAAATGCCTCCGGGCTTGCTCTCGAGGAATCCACACTGGCAAAATTACCCCGGCGGGAGGCTCCGGCTTCCAAAGCTTTATCTATGGGGTCACAGGTTGACATCGATGGCTCGGCCTCGACCGATCACCTGTTACAATGTTCTGGGGTACCGGCGGTTCCCACCGGTACCGACATCCAGACAATGGTGGCGTCGATGGATCAGAATATTCTGACCATGCAGCGTGCCATCACGGCATTCATACAAGCTGCGACGCCTTCGGTACCGCAAGAAACTCCGTTGTCGGTACCGATTCCGGTACCGGATCCGATATCGGTTCCGCTGCCGGTACCGATTGCATCGACATCGACGTCGACGGCAGCAGTACGCTATCCTGCGATGCCCATTGGTATCGGATCGGTACCGATTACTCCCGATGTCGATACCCCCCGGTACGCGTATCGGGCTCTGCGAGAGCATCCAGACAGGCGATACTTTGATTCCTCTGAAGATTCTGATGAATCAGAGGCCTCTATCGAAGCATCGGGGATCCTTCCTCAGGAACCCTCTTCTCCAAAAAGGAGAATGTCTCCTCCTGAAGACTTGTCTTTTCAAGACTTTATCAGGGAGGTGGCCAGGGGCCTTTCCATCTCAGTGGCCTCTGAGACAGAGCCTAGAGCCAAAAAATTAGATATTTTACAATATCCTAAGGCTCCTAAAGAGGCAGCCACTTTACCAATACATGAGATTCTTTATGATCACATGTTGGGCATATGGGAGACTCCTCTTACCACCTCCCCTCATTCTCGTAGGTTGGACACCATGTATCGTGTTCCTCCTTGTCCTGGTTTTCATAAGACTCAGCTTCCTCACCACTCCATTGTGGTGGAGTCTGCTATGAAAAAAGATCAAGAGTGCAAAAAGGCACTCTTCTACTCCTCCAGGAAGAGAATGCAGAACCTTAGATGCCTTTGGCAGGAGAATTTTCCAGGCTAGTATGCTTGTAGCCAGAATCAACTCCTATAGTCTCTATATGGGGATGTTTCTAAAGGAAGTTACAGATCATCTGCAAACCTTATCTCCTTTTATGTCAGAAAATAAAAGGGAAGAGTTTCTCACCTGGCTTAAACATGCCCAGGATATTTCCAAGTTTTCCAACCGTACAGCCTTTGACTCTTTTGAGGGTGCCAGCAGAGCCTCGGCTATTGCCATAGGTGCACACAGAGTTGCTTGGTTACAAGCCTCTGATTTGTAACCCTGGGTTCAGGATGGACTAGGTAACCTTCCTTGTACAGGTGAAAACCTGTTTGGCAAAGATTGGCAAGCAAAGGCCAACCAGATGGATGCTGAAAATTCTGCTTTAAATAGACTTTCAAAGTCTACTTCTGCTCCTTTTAAAAAGAGGTTGTTCAAAAAAGGATTTTTCCCCAAAAAAGGGAAATACTCTTCTGCTTATGGTCAGGCCTCTTCTGCAGGTCGTTTTGCTACAAAGAGACAGCAACAACCAAAACAGGCCAAGCCTAAGGCTGCGAGGACTGCTACAGCCCAACAGCCTCAGCCTCCTCAGGGCCTTTGACTTACCACTAGAGAACTTAGCCTTTCTGGCTCTAGAACATCCAGAGCCTCTCACCATTCCAGGAAGGTTAGCTCATTTTGCTCCCAGATGGGAACAAATCACAGCAGAGCAATGGACCCTCTCCATCATAAGAGATGGGTACAAGATTCATTTCTTAAACCTTCCTCCTCACACCATTGTGAAACAGTTCAATTCTCCAACATTTCTCCTCAACCTTCTAGGTCAAGAGATTGCTACCCTTCTTGCCCAAGGGGCAATAGAAGAAGTACCCCTTCTTCAACAGGGCTCAGGGTTCTACTCCCCCTATTTTCTCATTCCAAAGAAAACAGGGGGGGACAGACCCATTTTAGATCTCAGAGAATTGAACAAGTTTCTATGCAAGGAGAAATTCAAGATGACTTTTCTCGGAACTCTCCTTCCATATCTCCAGAGCCAGGACTGGCTTTGTTCTCTAGATCTCAAGGATGCGTACACCCATGTCCTCATCCATCCAACACACAGAAGGTTCCTTCGGTTCCTTTACCAAGGAAAGCACTACCAATACAAAGTGCTTCCTTTCGGTCTGGCTTCTGCACCAAGAGTGTTCACAAAATGCATGGCAGTAATAGCTGCATTTCTATGCACTCTAGGGATATTCGTATTCCCATATCTGGACGACTGGCTCATCCGAGCTCCATCCCAGTCAGAGGCCCAGACTTCCCTGGCCTGCACAAGGCGTGTTCTTCAGTATCTGGGACTGGTAATAAACATTCCAAAATCCCAGCTCACCCCTACTCAATCTCTAGAGTTCATAGGGGCCTTATTGGATACCACAACTGCAAGGGCCTATCTCCCCCAGGCCCATTGCCTACGCTTGGTGCAGTTAGCCTCACAGATTCAGTTAAAATCCCATTTAACTGCTCGAGAGATGTTACAACTGTTAGGCCACATGGCATCCACTGTGCATGTGGTTCCCTATGCTCGCCTTCACATGAGAGCAGCTCAATGGACTCTGTCCACCCAATGGACCCAGGCATCAGGGTGCCTGTCAGACAAAATAGCGACCTCCAGTCGCCTCTTTTCCTCTCTCCATTGGTGGAAGTCCACTAAAAATCTGTTGTTGGGGTCCCCCTTTCAACAGGTATTACCCCAAGCAACCCTTACAACAGATGCCTCTCCAAAGGGTTGGGGAGCTCATCTACAAGATCTCTCCACCCAAGGCATCTGGTCTCCACAGGAGACATCTCTACATATCAACCTCTTAGAGCTCAGAGCAATCTTTCTGGCTCTCAGAGTCTTACACACCCTGCTCAGCTACAAGACAGTCCTCATCCACACGGACAACCAAGTAGCCATGTTCTACGTGAACAAGCAGGGGGGACTGGCTCTCTGTCGCTTTGCAACGAAGCTCTGAGATTGTGGGCCTTCGCCAGAGAGCATCAAATCCATCTCATGGCAGTATATCTTCCAGGGGTTCAAAACTCTTGGGCGGACAGACTCAGTCGAGTTCTGCTTCCACACGAATGGTCCCTCCATGGGGACCAGATAGCCAGGATCTTTCGAATTTGGGGTACCCCAGACATAGACCTGTTTGCAAGTCCGTGGAATGCCAAACTTCCCCGGTTCTGTTCCAGGATTCCGTGTCAGGGAGTTCAGGCCAAGGATGCCTTCCTCCTTCATTGGGGGCAAGACTTCCTCTATGCCTTTCCACCTATTCCCCTCATTCCTAAGACACTGTTCAAGCTTCAGAGAGACAGGGGGTCTATGATCCTCATAGCACCACGTTGGCCACGCCAAGTGCGGTACCCTCTACTTCTGCATCTCTCTCAAGCTCCCTCCCTGGACTTGGGGTCTGCTCCAGATCTCCTCTCCCAGGAGGAGGGAACGTTGTGGCACCCAAATCCCCAGTCTCTTCATCTCAGGGCCTGGTTGCTGAAGGCCTAGACCTTCAGGATTTACACCTTTCTCAGCAAGTGAAGGATATCCTTCATGCTTCCAGAAAGCCTTCCACCAGACGTTCCTATGCTTTTAAATGGAAGAGGTTTACCATTTGGTGTGCAGAGAAGGGTCTTAACCCTCTTGCAATACCTCTGAATTCTT
This sequence comes from Ichthyophis bannanicus, assembly GCA_033557465.1. Taxonomy (NCBI): domain Eukaryota; kingdom Metazoa; phylum Chordata; class Amphibia; order Gymnophiona; family Ichthyophiidae; genus Ichthyophis; species Ichthyophis bannanicus. Next base: position 294,067,701 of record CM066033.1, on the reverse strand, counting down.
TACTAGAGTATTTGCTGAATTTATCCCATGCAGGCCTTAAAACAAATTCAATCAGAGTCCATTTGAGTGCTATTGCAGCATCCCTTAAGCCTCTCAATGGACAACCTATTTCCTCTCATCTTCTTATAGTAAGATTCATGAGAGGCCTTCTTTTGACTAAACCTCCCCTTAGACTACCTCCAGTGGCATGGGACTTGAATCTGGTTCTTGGCCAGCTTATGAAGCCACCCTTTGAACCCTTAGCCACTACCTCCTTGAAATTCCTTTCCTGGAAGGTTATTTTTCTCATTGCAGTCACCTCCGCTCGCCGTATCAGTGAGTTGCAAGCCTTAGTGGCTAATCCTCCTTATACAAGGTTCCATCATGACAAGGTAGTCCTCAGAACTAATCCACACTTTATGCCTAAAGTGGTCTCACCTTTTCATCTGAACCAGGAGGTGTATTTACCTGTCTTTTTTCCAGGACCTCATGTATCAAGTGCAGAGAGGAATCTTCATACCCTGGATTGTAAAAGAGCACTTGCTTTCTACTTACAAAGGACACAGCAACATAGAAAGTCCTCTCAACTTTTTGTTGCTTTTGATCCCTCTCATTTAGGGCTTCCAGTCTCTAAGAGAACTCTGTCCAATTGGATTGCTCAGTGTATTTCCTTCGCCTACCAGAGTAAGAACCTTTCTCTGGAGGGCCATGTCACAGCTCACAATGTGAGGGCCATGGCAGCCTCTATGGCTCATCTAAACTCTGTGTCCATCGACCAAATCTGTCGAGCGGCCACCTGGTCATCGGTTCATACCTTCACAGCCCATTACTGCTTGGACAAGGACTCCCGCCGGGATGCCTTGTTTGGTCAGGCTGTTCTCAAACACCTGTTCCATACCTAATCAACTCCTACCCTCCATCCCTGACTGGATGCCTGAGATTCATGGGTGGAGGTAGAGCCCTTCCCAGGGACTCACAACCTGGGTGATCTCCCAGGCATCTCTAGCTGGGGAGTCCCCATATGTGAAGACTCATTCCTGCTTGTTCCTGGAGATAGCACAGTTACTTACATGTAACAGATGATCTCTGGGAACAGCATGAATAAGTCTTCACAACCCGCCCACCTCCCCTAGGAGTTGTATCTCTCTATCTATCTTTCCTTTCCTCTCTCTCTCTTTGTCTCAGCTTTAAAACTCGAACTGGAGAGAGGCGGTTGGGAAAGACGGGAAGGCAGCACGCAGGCGCTGTGGGATGCTCCCAAAAGCTTTCCTACTGGACGCTGGGGAGCGTTCCCGCGCAGGCTCCGTCGGTACCGACGATACCCGTATGTGAAGACTTATTCCTGCTGTTCCCAGAGATCACCTGTTACAGGTAAGTAACTGTGCTATATCCACGCAGGCTACAACATGTTCTACGCACCATTCAACCAGGAACAATCCACCAACACAAAACTCACACAATGCTTCGAGGACATCTCCCAAAGGTTAGAAGAAAATAATCTCACCATCAGTTAAAAAAGACTGAAGCACTTTTCATTATAAAAGACACCAACTTCACCCCTCTAGACTCCATCACCATAAACAATAACAAAGCACAGATACAACCCGAAATCAAATACCTTGGAATTGTACTGGACCAACACCTCTCCCTCAAATCATAAATACAATGCATAGTGAAAGCTGTCTACCATAAAATAAGAACCCTCCAATGACTATGCCCTCTGCTCGACCTGCCAGACTTCTGCTCAGCATTTTAAACACTAATCATGCCACACATGGACTATTGTAATTGCATTTACCAAGGCCTGCCTCACTCAACCCTGATCTCCCTCCATACAGTGCTGCACACTGCAGCACGCACTATAATGGGAACATCAAAATATTATCAAATAACACCCACCTTGAAACAACTGCATTGGCTCCCGCTTGCTAACCGTATCAAGTACAAAATGCTTCTAATGACACATAAGGCAACCAACAGCAATCCCCCATCTCACCTAATCACATTGCTCCAAACACCACATCATAACCATGCAAGAAGACAAGCTACCTCAAACATCTTAGTCATCCCCCATGCAAGAATAAAATCAACCCAACAAACATGTGCTCAAGCCTTTGAACTGTATGCACCATCAGCCTGGAATGCTCTCCCAGACACAATACACATCACTGCAGACCTACCCACATTCAGAAAACATATGAAAACCCTTCTGTTTGTCACACACTTTTCCTCCCACTCCCATGAAACTCATCAACAGCATTAAAATCAGCTCAGGAAACCAAAGTTTATTACTCTGTATTGTACATAGCTTGACCTCAGAAACAATGATAGATAACATGTATCATCTACCTAATTGTATATACAGTGGAACCTCAGGTTTTGTGATTAATCCGTTCAAAAAAGGTTTAAAACCGAATGTATGAAATCTGAAGCAATATTTCCCATAAGAAATAATGTAAATCCAATTAATCTGTTACAGACCCCAAAAATTTAATAAAAATACATTTTATAGATAATGACGATATCTTTACACACAGAAAACAATGGTTTACAATAAAAAAGGTATAAGAAAAGGCTGCATACTTTCCCTCTACCTGTTTAATTTATATGCAGAACAAATCATCAGAGAAGCAGGATTGTATGAATACAACAGAGGTGTGAAGATTGGTGGAAGACTCATCAACAACCTTCGCTATGCTGAAGATACCACTTTACTGGCTGAAAGTGAAGATGATCTGAAACATTTGCTTCTCACGATCAAAGGACATAGTCTCAAAATGGGCCTGCACCTTAATGTAAAGAAGACAAAGATCATGACAACTGGCAAAATCAACAAGTTCATCGTTGAAGGATAAGAAATTGAAATCGTGGACAACTTTAACCTACTTGGATCAACTATCAATAAAGAAGCAACAAGCAGTCAAGAAATTTGATGACGCATTGCTCTTGGCAGAATGGCTATGAAAGACCTAGACAAGATTCTCAAGAGCAGAGATGTCTCTCTCCATACAAAGATTCGACTTGTTCAAGCCATGGTATTTTCAATAACATCATATGGATTTGAAAGCTGGAGAGTGAAAAAGATAGGAAGAAAATTGATGCCTTTGAATTATGGTGCTGGCGGCGAATACTGCGTATACCATGGACTGCCCGAAGAACAAACCAATCAGCACTAGAGGAGATCAAACTTAAGCTTTCTTTAGAAGCTCAGATGGCAAGTCTTCGACTTTAATACTTTTGAGACATCATGCAAAGAGAGAGATCATTAGAGAAAGATATCATGCTGGCCAAGATAGAAGGTCAATGCAAAAGAGGAAGGCCAGCAATGAGATAGATCGATCCAATAACAGCAGCTACGGGTACCAGTCTGTCAACAATGAGCCGTTTGACAGAAGACCGAACACAATTTAGGACAACTATCCAGGGGGTTGCCATGAGTCGACACCAACTGAACGGGACTTAACAACAACTTTCCTGGATATTCAGCTCTGAAACTTATCCAGTATCCAGTACTGAATATCTAGGTTCACCAGACTACTATTGAGATGACCTAACATTAACCAATTTAGCTGTCTGATTAGAGCTGAATATATTTGCTGACTGGGTAGTGATTGGCACCATTCTCAGACTGCCCACAGACCAGGCATTTTTTACATGTTCTCTGGCAATATTCGGCATCACTAGACAGATAGTTCTGTTGAATATTGGGATTTTTAAATCATCTGCAATGAGCATCAGGGCATTCACTGGCGGCACCTGTGGATTTTCAGCAGCATGAGCTCTGTTAGTGCTGCTCAATATTCCAGTTGCCGCGATTAATGCAGTTAGCAGATCTGCTAACCACATTAATTGTTCTGAAGGTATAAAGGTATAATTGTTCTGAAGATACAAAGGTTTTCATTTATACATGGAAACTGCAAAATTGCCACTTCCATATCTAAGTGACAGCTCTTACCCGTGGAAGCTGCTGAATTGATGCCACTCTCTTTTCACACATGTAGGTTTGAGAAATGGCTGGTCCTGCTGTACCTGTCAGCAAATACATGTGCCATTATCCATATTTTACAAAAAACTCCACGTTCGGCAGAACCTTTTGTGAAATACTCTTGGAATTGAGAATATCCCTTCTTGGGCATTCAAAGTTCTTCCTTGAAGTGCTATGCAAAATCGGGCTTCACATCTGCTAGAAGACTGCATATACTACAGGTTCAGCCCTTTTCTGGCTCTCTTACTGAACAGTTTTTTCCTATGTGATAATTCAGACATATATGAAAAAAAAATTCTGCAACCAAGCAGAAATATTATTACCTAACCAAAGTACAGTTACTTGTATGATTCCTGAATCTGCAATTTTTTGTTCAGTTTAATTAGTGCGCCACAACCACCCATTGTTTTCTCCAACGGAGTCCTCAAAGCTAGTGTGGGGCAAAACAGGGAATGTACTGAAGCCTTGTTGTCAAATATTCCTGACTGAAGCTACATGTGAGCGTTCGATGTGGCCTATAACAGAGTGAAAACATTGCAAAATTAAAATGAAAAAAAAGAGAGGTCCAATATGTTTTAGGTAAGATTCAAGAGAAGTGATTTAGACTTGAAAGAGACAGCCAAAGCCTTTCATGGTAAGCGGAATGGTATTGTGTTTGGTAGAATGAGTAAGGAGTTGACAGAATCCTTCATATATTGTAGCCTGGGGTGCTGGGGCTTGAGAGATGTTGAGAGATAGAGTTTCAACTTGGCCAGGAAGAGACAGGGGCATGCACAAACATTCCTGCAGAAGGACCGAAAACATGGCAAATTCTAGCACTGTTAAAGCAGCAGTGTGTTTTAAGATGATTTTTAATACATTTGACAGTTACAGCAACTCAGAATATAATTTCCTTTCTGATATGTACTTCATTCTTAAGGAGGCAGTTTGCACATAGAGGACAGGGGGAAATATTACTACTTTCAGGATATAATGATGTACAAGGAAGATTATGAAAAATGAAGTCAAAGAATCATAGATTTGGGGCCAGATTGGAAGATAGTGCAAAACATTAATGTGTTGGAACATAAGAAATTTGATCTGCTTGTGCTATGAGAAATTTGAATCTGATCTACTTTTTTGTGGATCTGCGGGTACTTGTGACCTGAAATGGCCACTGTCAAAGACAAACCGCTGGGCTTGATGGGACTCAGTATAGATTTTCTTATGTTTTACATTGAATATACTTTTCTCAAGGCTTTATTTCTCTGCTATAAGCAAATATATAAAAATGCTATGAGATATTTCTCACCTGATTTTTTAGAATTAGTCCTTGGGGAAAGACAGTCCATAGTACTTTTTGGCACAACTTTTTACTTCCACATTTTTCCTATGAAATTTGTATTAACCAGAAGTCCTTATACCGTGCAGGGATAGTTTGTAAGTGTGAATTAGATTTTTTTTCAGTTATGAATTTAGGTATTATGTTTTTATTATATATTATAATTATTGGGGGGGATATTCAGCGGCAGCAGCAAGCACTTGCAAAATGCATTGAATATTCAGGTTGCCACAGAACCCGGAATCTGAGTAGTGGCAATATTGCCGAAAACAGGCATAGAGATGTCATCAGAGTCATTTTAGAAGCCAGGTCTGTGGATGTCCAAGTCTGAATGGGGACATGGCTGGGGTGTTCCTAGGAACCTGGATGTCCCTGCCTGATCTCCTGAAATGTCCTGGATGACTGGAGCCATGTCTGAGTTTAGACCTGCTCCCCTGGCATGAACAGGCATCTGAAAAAGTGTTTGCTTTTAACCCATTGCTAACCCCACCGCTACCCCTGCTTGCTGCTGTAACTCCTAAAAATTGTGCTGCACATGGTGTGGGATCTGCTAACATTCATCAATATTATCTGTTCTAGGTACTCCATAATGCCCCCGGGAAGTCAGCATATACAGCCATTCCTACATATATTGGGCTCAGAGAAGAACGCTAGATAGGCTGTAAGGCAGCAACTTAGGGCTGCTCAAGGCCGAAGTTTCAGTTCTATGGATAGGCCTAGGTTGCATGAGATGGGACTAGCTGGAGTCAAGATTGCTGCGAAAGAAGAAATCACATTCTCCTCTTTGGACCTTAATTATACACTTGGGAGGTAATGACTTAGCAACAATGCGCAGCCATGGAGTTAACTCAAAAAATTCATAAGGATTTATTGACCCTGGCAAGGATATTTGCCAACAGCCACCTGGTCTGATCCTGCATCATACCAAGTAAGGTATGGAAGGAGGAAAAAATTGTAGTGAACTTTAGAGAGGTTGAGAATAAAATAATTAGATGGATGTTAAGGTTTATGGTGTCTATTGGGGGATATTCCCTGGCACACGAGCTTATCACGGAGGGATGCCCAGAGCTGTACTGCACAGATGACATACATCTGTCAGAGATAGGTATGGATGTGTTTCTCTGCACAATGCAGGACCTCACTGAGATTTTGCTACTCAGGGATGACCGCAGCTGAGGCATGGAAGGGCCCATGACAAGCGAGGTTTCGCTGTTGTGGTCTCTGGCAGGGTTATTTTTGGTTTGGCCAGTGACTGAGCACATAGTCCTAGGCCTAAGAGAGGGGTGGCAATGACCCATAAGCAAAATTGCCCTCCACTGGCACAGCTATCATATTCATGGCGAGGATAGGGTTCCCTCCCTGCTTCAATGACAGGGGGGGGGGGATTTCATCATGTACTTAAGACAAAGCATGTGTACCTAACCTTCAATGGGCCAGGTTCGATACCAATGTTGGACATAAGAGTGCTGATAATTTTGGGTGAAAGGGGATGATGCTTCAATGGCAGCTCCCCTCTTGAATATGCTGTGAAGGACAAGTATTGGGGCTGGGGCTTCCACAGCCTGCTTCGATTGGGACATTGTTGCTGAAACTGTCGATGCAACCTTGGACGAGGGATTAACACTACAACCACAATTCAGCAACACCGTCAAATTGTGTAACGCAAAATAAGAATGGTCCACGCCCTTCGACTTCTGCTTGACACCCATGAATTCCGCAGAGTCTTCCAGGCCCTGATTCTACCATACTTAGATTACTGTAACATAATACTACAGTACCTTCTAGTATATGTAATCCATCCCTTGTAAATGTTACAGAAAACAGCTGCCTGGATTCTGCATGGAGCATCCATTCACGATCACATTCGTTCAATCCTCAAGGCCCTACACTGTCTTCCCATCACCTCCGGCTCTAAATTCAAGGCACTGCTCACTATATTCAAAGTATTCCATGGCCTTTCCTCAGATTATTTGTAATCTCTAAGGACTCTAGACGACAGACCAAGAAGAGCCAACATGCAGTTCACCCTAGCCATTCCTTCCTCAAACAGGAAGAGCAGACACTCGGCTTCAAACACAGCATTTTCACTTTCACCAGGAACAAGCAGGAAGTCAATCCTCACATATGGGTGACGTCGACGGAGCCCCCATGCGGAGCAAATCCCCAGCTTTCGAAGAAAGCCTTTGGCACTGCATCACGCATGGGCGGTCCCCTTCCTGCCCAAGAGTGCCATCTTGCTCAGTCTCCCTTTGTCCGCAGAGCCCAACAAATGTCCTAGTTTCCCCTGGAAAAAGTTGATAAAAGTTAGAAAATTCTATTTTCTGCTAGCTGGTTTGACGCCGGTTCCCCTTCCCGCCTATGGCTCAGTACACCGGTATCGAGTCCGGTCTATTTTTTCATTTTTGTCCTTAGTGACTAGCGTTCGCGCGCTTTTTTCTGTTTAGCTGGCAGCCCAGTCCTTCGACCTTGCAGGGGCCCTTTTTCCCCCGATGGCTGCCAGCGGGTTTAAAAAGTGTGATCGGTGCACGAAGCTAATGTCTCTCACCGACACACACGACTGCTGCCTCTGATGCCTCGGGCCCGACCATGACCCCGTGGTCTGTGGCCCATGCAAGAAGATGTCTTCCAAGTCATTGAGGAGCAGGCAGCAGCAACATGACAGGATTTTTCCTGAGTCTGCAACCGCCCGGGCCCAGACCTTGTCAGAGGCCTCAACCTCTCGGGAGCTATCTGATCCCGAGCAGCGTCGGGTGTCCTCTGAAAGGGGGTCTCTCTCACGTGAACACCGGAGAAAGAAAAAATCCATGAGGGCAGTGTCGTCTGAGAGCTCTGAATGGCCTGGTCCTTCGCGGGCTCAGTTGCAGAGCCCGGCTCACCGCCCTGGATCCTCGGAATCGGAGAGGCCTGCCAAACTCCCTCAAAAGGACCCGGAGACACCGAGGAATGTAAGCACTGCCCTCATTGTTGACTGTCCCCTGGGAGCTGGTGTCGGGCCCGACAGCATTGGGACCCAAGCCGGGGGCTGCGGAACGCAGCATGTCTGCCTTCATGGACCAGCAGCGGGCGCTGATGGCCGGTCTTACACGTCCGTCTGCCCCGACCACCGGGACTTCGACGTCCAAGTTGACCCCGGAGGCCGAGCCGATCCTCGAGTCAATAAGGTCTCGAGTCGATCCTCAACCGAGGTCGTCGACGCTGATTTCCTCAGCATCGGGGCAGTCGAGACCGAAGCCCTCGAGGCTGGAGACGATCGACTCCTCCTCAGAGTACGGTTGGGAGATGGAGGACGAGGAGTCCCCAGGCACCCACTGTACCAAGTACGTCCCATCAGGCTCCCCGGGATCTGAACCTCGGAGACGGTCACCCCCGGAGGACACCCGGTTCTTGGACATCGTCCGGGACATGGCAAAGACTTTGTCATTTCCAGCGGATGCCGAGGAGAAACCTCGAGCTGAGGAGTTCGAGGTCCTCCAGTATGACTTTCTTCCAAAGGAAGCTCTTACTGTACCAGTGCCCCCCATTCTGGAACAGCTGACGCTCCAAATGTGGGAGACACCAGTCTCGATGCTGGTCCTCAGCAGGCAAATCAATTCCATCTATCGAGTTCGCAAGAGCCCTGGGTTCCAAAAGGCACAGCTGCCGCACAACTCCATGGTTGTGGAATTGGCCATGCACAGGCTCAAGAGCCAGACGATGCACTCCTCGGTGCCTCCTGGCTATTAGGCCCACAACACGGATGCTCTTCACAGAAAGTGCTACCAGAGTTCGATGCTGTCATGCCGAATCCAGACGTACCAGCTGTAGATGGGCATGTACCTGCGAGACATGGCAAAGGAGATTGCCGGGTTCTCTGCTGGTCTCTCCGAGGGACCTTTTCAGCGCTTCCAGGTTTTGTCCACTGGGATCCGAGAGTGCTCAAAGTTCATGACTCGAGCAGCCTATGACAGCTTCGAGGCTTCAGCCCGGGTAGTACGGCCGGCATCAGTGCATGATGCCAGGCATGGCTACAGTCGTTAGACCTGGAGCGATGGGTTCAGGACAAGTTGGTCGATGTCCCTTGCCAAGATGAAAACCTCTTTGGCAAGCCTATGACTGAGAAGGCTGCTGAGATCGAGTCCGAGTACCTGACCTGGGCAAGACTCGAGAAGAAGACTTCTGCCCCTTCTAAGAAGAAGGGCTCGGGTAAGAAGCCCTTTTTCCCGAGGAAAGGATCAGCTTACTGAAACTACCCCACGTATCAGGCCTCCCCAACTCCCCAGCAGGGGCTGCAGGCCAAGGGATGGGGGCAGAGCCCGCGTAAGCAAAAGGCCCCCAAGCCCCAGGCACCGGCTCTGGCCCAGCCTGGAGGGGGCTTTTGACTCCCAATGCATAGTCTCTCTCCCGAAGGACGCAAGGCCCTGCCCAGGAGGAAGGCTGACCCTGTATGCCCACAGGTGGACAGATATTACAATAGACACCTGGGTTCTCCAGATGGTCCAAATGGGCTATCGGTTACATCTCACCCAGGTGCCTCCCTCTTACTTTACAGGGGAGCATCTCAGACCCCCTCTTCACAGGGACCTCCTCTTGCAGGAGTTAACAGGTCTTCTCGAGGATCAGGTGGTAGAACCGATGCCTCACCACCTACAGGGCACAGGCTTCTACTCCAGGTACTTTCTGATACCAATGAGAACTGGAGGGCTAAGACCTATCCTCGACCTGGGAGACCTGAACAAATTCCCGGTGAGGGAAAAGTTAAAGATGCTTTCCCTTGGAATATTGCTGCCTTACCTCCGCCAGGGAGACTGGCTATGCTCCTTAGATCTCAAAGATGCGTATACACACATCTTGATTCATCCAGACCACAGACAATATCTAAGATTTGTAGTGGGAGGAAACCATTTTCAGTACAAAGTGCTGCCCTTTGGCCTAGCCTCGGCACCCAGGGTATTCACAAAATGCCTTGTGGTGGTGGCGGCCTTTCTAAGGACTCAAGGGGTCTTCGTCTTCCCCTACTTAGATGACTGACTCATCAGAGCCCAGTCAGCTCTAGAAGCCCAACAGGCCACATCCCGCACTATCCAGTTGCTTCAGCACCTGGGCTTTGTGATCAGCTACACAAAGTCTACTCTGGTTCCCTCTCAGGGACTGGAGTTCATAGGGGCAAGGTTAGACACCCTTCAGGCAAGGACTTATCTACCAGGGGAAAGGGCTCAAAGGCTGGAAGCTCTAGTGCAGCAAGTGAGTCGCAGATCCTGCATCTCAGCAAGACACTTTCTGTGCCTTCTTGGTCACATGGCCTCCACAGTGCATGTGACACCCAATGCTCAACTCCACATGAGAACAGCTCAGTGGTGCCTCAGGGACCAGTGGACACAAGCCACAGGCAGACTCAGAGAGAACATCAAGGTGTCCCATCGCCTGATACAGTCTTTGAAATGGTGGCTTCAACCTCACAACCTTCTGGAGGGAGTGCCTTTTCAGCCTCCCATGCACTCAAGGGTGCTGACCACAGATGCATCCCTGCTGGGATGGGATGCTCATTGCCAGCAGGTCTGCACTCAAGGTGTGTGGTCTCCATTGGAAACAACAAATCAATCTCCTAGAGCTTCGAGTGATCCGCCTAGCTCTTCGGACCTTCTGCCAAACCCTGGCTTATCAATCTGTCTTGATTCAGACAGACAACCAAGTAGCGATGTTCTATGTGAACAAACAGGGGGGCACAGGCTCTCACATCCTGTGTCATAAAACCGTGGACCTATGCTCCTTCACAGTCAGCCAGGGTATATTCCTCAAGGCGGTTTACTTACCAAGTCAGGAGAACTTCCTAGCAGACAAGCTAAGCAGAATTCTCCAGCCGCATGAGTGGCAACTGGATCCCAACGTAGCCCAGCAACTTTTCGAGTGTTGGGGGCGACCATCCATAGATTTGTTTGTGAGCCCTCAAAATCACCAGTTGCCCCGCTTCTGTTCCAGACAGCCGCACCCACACAGGGTAACTGCAGATGCTTTCATAATCTCATGGTCTGTGGGTCTCCTATATGCGTTTCCTCCCACGCCACTGGTAGCTCGGACCTTATTCAAGATCCTTCAGGACAAGGCCTCGGTCATCCTGGTGGCCCCCAGGTAGCCGAGACAGCCTTGGTTTCCACTCCTCCTGCAGCTGGCGGAGGAGACTCCAATTCCTCTGGGATTTCCACCCAATCTCCTGTCGCAGGACGGGGGCTCACTTGTGCATCACAACCTCAGGTCCCTCAACCTGATGGCATGGCTGCTGAAAGGGTAGTCCTTGCATCAATTCTCATCCCAAAAAAGATAAAGGATGTGTTGCTAGCCTCCATCAACTAGGAAAACCTATGCATTTAAATGGCGTAGGTTTGAGGTATGGTGTACTCAGCAGAGTGAGAACCTATTCTCCTGCCAGGTGGCTGTAGTGCTGCAGTACCTGCTTCACCTTTCTGATTTAGGCCTCAAGTCAAACTCGGTCCGAGCTCACCTTAGTGCTTTGTCAGCACACCACTCTCCAGTGGAAGGGCAACCTCTCTCTGTACATCCCTTGGTGTCCAGGTTTCTGAGAGGTCTGCTTCTGCTGAAACCCCCGGTTTGCCCCCCAGCGACCGAGTGAGATCTGAATGTTGTCTTGCAGCAGCTTACTCACCCACCTTTTGAGCCGATGGCTACCTGCCATCTCCGCTTCCTCTCTTGGAAGACGCTTTTCTTGGTGGCATTCACATCAGCTAGATGAGTGAGTGAGCTGCAAGCTCTGGCGTCCGATAGATCGTTCACACGGTTCTATAGGAACAGGGTGGTACTTCGCACACACCCCAAGTTCCTGCCGAAAGTGGTCTCCTCTTTCTACCTCAACCAGGAGGTGGTGATTCCGACTTGCTTTCCCAGGCCCCATGCCAGTCGGGCAGAAGCAGTTCTGCATACCCTGGACTATAAGAGGGTGTTGGCCTTCTACTTGCAGCGTACGCGGGGACATCGAAGGGCTTTTCAGCTCTTCGTCTCTTATGACCCCAGTAAGCTGGGGATGCCTTCTCCAAGCGTACATTGTCCACCTGGGTAGCCGATTGCATCGCCTGGGCATACAGGGCGGCCGATCTCCCATTGCAGGGTCGAGTCACGGCCCACCGGGTAGGGTTTAAGGCCACATCAGTGGCTCACTTCCACTCTGTTCCGCTGGCAGACATCTGCCGGGCCGCAACCTGGTCTTCAAGCCAAACCTTTGCAGCCCATTACTGCCTGGATAGGGAGTCCCAACGGGACAGTGCTTTCAGCCAGGCTGTACTCCGTAATCTGTTCGAGGTTTAGGCAACTCCTACCCTCCGACCCTTTGGTGTCAGGCTACTGGAGTGTTACATTCTCAGTTGAACTCCTATCATGGCTGCTGCGGCTCTTCTAGAGGGAGCCTATTTTTCAGTTATGGGTTCTCGGTAGCCTATAGCTAGGGAGTCCCATATGTGAGGACTGACTTCCTGCTTGTTCCTGGAGAAAGCGTAGTTACTCACCTGTAACAGGTGTTCTCAAGGGACAGCAGGAATCAGTCCTCACGACCCTCCCTCCTCCCCTGGAGTTGCAGTCCTTGGTTAATTTTTATCTTTTTGCCATCTTTTTAGCTATGTCATTTGACTGACCAAGATGGCACCCTTGGGCGGGAAGGGGACCGTGCATGCGTGATGCAGTCCCAAAGGCTTTCTTTGAAAGCTTGGGATTTGCTCCACATGGGGGCTCCATCGACGTCAACGTCACCCATATGTGAGGACTGATTCCTGCTGTCCCTAGAGAATACCTGTTACAGGTGAGTAATTATGCTATCTGCTCTGAAGATTTGGAATGCACTCCCTGATAGCATCCTTTCATACGCAACCTCAATGAATTCCATTGAAGCTTAAAAACACACCTCTTCATTGAACATTTTGACGGACCTGTCACTTAGTTATAATCTTCATAACCCCTGAACCTACCCTCGCCCCTCCCTTTATATCTCCCCCTCCCTCTGGCCATATCATATATAAGCTAAGTATACTCTATGGGGTAGATTCTGACCAGCAAATAGCGAGGTTGTACATCCAGCCGAAGCACCTGGACGTACAGGGCCTATTCTGGTCAGAGCCCTATACGTCTGGCAGCCTCACTTTGGATGCCTGGTTTATTCCATCTCGAACATGGAAAAGTGCCAGGCCCCATTACGATTGGGGCTTTTGGCCCCCCACAGGACAATGGAACGGCCGTGGGAGAGCTCCTGCCGCCTGATCTCAGCCCTGCTGGCTGCCTCCTCCGAAGGGTCGGGCAGTGGAGAATAGAGCATTACCTTCTGTTGGGCATGGTTTGTACCTTCTGGGTGTCCCAGGGTCATGGCAATGGGACACCATGGCACCAGCACATCAGCAGGAGCATTGTGCAGTGGAGACAGGCAACATGCTGTATGTCTCCCCGCTCAACATACTGTGCGACCCATCCAGTAGACCTGATTCTGTAGCCACAGGAATATATAGCTCCCGCAGTTGCAGAATCAGGTACATATGTAATTGTCCTGCACATAAATATGTTTATTCATTCATCTTAATCCTTGTTCATGCACGTACTCATTGTTCCTGATGTTTTCACTCATTATTCCATGTACTAAACGTTGTTAACATTGTTAACTGTAAACCATCTTGACATTTTTAAAGGCGATATATAAACATAGTTAAATTAATAGAAACATGATGGCAGAAAAAGACCATGTGGCCTATCTAGTATGCCCTTCCATATCAAATACTATAGTCCCTTGTTTTCTTTTAGAGATCTTCTGTGTTGGTCCCATACTTTTTTCATTTCAGATATTATTCTCGTCTCTACTACCTCCACTGGGAGACTATTCCACGCATCTAACACTTTTTCCGTTAAGAAATATTTCTGCATATTACTCCTGAGTCTATCCCCCACCCCACCCCACCCCCATTTTTTTTCTAGTAAAAATAGCAGATTTTATTAGAGGGGGTGGAAAGAATTACAGTTATCCAAGCAAATTGTGTGTGTGTACTTACTCTTGAATAGATACATAGTTTACTACATCAATATTTACCTTATTTTAAAAATTTACAAAATTAGTAATTTAGAAAATCAGTAATATGCACAAAGAGAAAACAGTCTCCAATGATTTCTTTAAAAATCTGCTTGTAGTTTTAAGTTTAGCATTTCAGAAGTTGCATTTTCTTCACAGCTTAAAGAATATGACTCATGCTCTTCATCAAGCAGTCTCTTCCAGATTTTAATATAGTTTGGCTCATCCTCAAATGATGTTAGAGGAATTTCCGAAAAGCTATTGCTTCCTTCAAGGTTGGTCAATTGGTTCTTTTAGTTTTCATCTTCCGTCTGCTCATTCTTTAAGGCTGTGATCATGTCCTTGTAGGCCTGTCTACCTTTCACTGTAAGTTCAACCATTTTGTGAACATAATCCTGAGCACCATCGTAGCTGAAAATTTCCACCACATTGACAGGGACTGCTTTGTTCACACAGTGCCCCAGAGCTTTACGATTGAGAGCAAACACAAATGGGATATTTTGTTCACAAGCATAAGTGATAATAAATAAGTCAATAACATAAGGGGCTGTGTGTTAGTCAAGGGGCCACCACAAGATAGGAATTTGAAGTATGCTGTGTTTAGGTAAACATTGCATGTGTTATTCGCTATCTTCCAATTGTTTTAAATGTTATGCTACATCCACCATATTAAATTCCACTATCCTGCTGTTAAATTCCACTATTCTGTTGTTACATTCCACTACTCTGTTATTAAATCCACTACTCTGTTAGCGAAGATTTTGTTCAGTCATTTTTCAATAAGAGTAGGGCCGGCCCAAGTGTTTCTGCCACTCTAGGCAGAAGCCCCAGCCGTGCCACCCCCCCTCCCCGAGCTGTGCCATCCTTCTGTGCACTGAGACATGCCCCCCTATGCTGACCCACGCTATCACCGATTCTGGCGGTGGGGTTGAGGGCGGGCGCAGCTCGACTCATTGGCAGGTTATGTGCTGCGGCACACATGGCTTGTTGCTTCTGACCCCCCCCCCATCATAACTTCAGAGATTCAGAAGCAGCAGGCCATGTGTGCCTAGCACATGACCTGCCGCTGAGCCTAACCGCCCCCCCCCCCCCCCACCGCTGGAATCACAGGTGCATGGCATGGCTCAGCATGGGGGAGGGAAGGGCGCTGCGGCTCAGTGTGCAGGGGGAGCAAGCCATATGTGCCGAAGCACAGCACCTAATGAACAGGCTGGTGCTGGGTAAGAATTGTATGGAGAGAAGGTCTGGAGCGGAAGGGGAAGAAAAGAATGGGGAGGAGTCAATGAACTGAGGGGGAAAGGGGCAGAGGATTTGGGCAGGGGCACCATTCCACTTGTCTGAATTGAGCACTCCATCATCCTCGGTATAATTTCAATGATAGCAGCAGTGGCATTTGAACCCTGATGTCCATTTTCCTAGCCAACTACTCTAAAGATTAGGCTATTTCTAGATATCTAGGTTCTGTACTACTATTCTGGGGATGTCTATGTAGACGCCCCCACAGATATCCATATTTATATATTTAATAAACATTCTTATACCGTGCTTTCCAAAGATCAAGCGCGGTGTACAAGGAACAAGGTATGAAATGCATGGAAATGCAAGTTCATTTACATAAAAATTGTAGAACTATATACATATAAAATACACTTTTACAGGTATAACAAAATTCAAAACAAAACTATGTACAGTAGTGGTAGGTGGGGGTATGCTGGGGTGGCACACTGATTGTTACTATAGTGTGGACGTAATATCATTTGGCGTCAAAGAGAGAGTACTCTGTGGGATGTTGATTCTGTTTGTGTATGCGATGTGAGTTTAGGATCATAGTGGGTAGTAAATAGGTGTGTTTTTAAAAATTTACGGAATGTTCTTAGGTCTTTGATTTCTCTAAGGCCTTCAGGTAATGCATTCCAGAGTGTGGGGGTGATGTGGGAGAATATTGGGCACATCCAGGTTTGTGAAATCATGTCTGCACCTGGATGTGCCTGCTTTTCTTTTTATTCAGAAGTTCTGGCTTAGACATCCCAGATTGCGCTTGGATGTCTTTTCTAAAATCCCCTCTCCACATGGATAAGGAGTCTCCTCAGCTTGCAACCTGTTTCCTCAGCTCGCAACTTTGGGGTTGTCTTTGACTCCTCTCTTTCCTTCTTCACACACATCCAACTGATAGCTAAAACCTGCCGCTTTTTCTCTACAACATCAACAAAAATTCATCCATTCATTTCTGAACACACTGGGCCCGATTCCAACGTGGATATGTTGGCCCTCTGTGTGCCCGGTCAGAAATGGACGCACAGAGGGAGACGGAATTCTGATCCCACGGGGCACGTCTAGCCCCGTGGGATCAGATCGCAACCAGGCCTGTACGTGCAGGCCGGAACCCCAATTCATTCCAGACTGCATGTACAGGCCTCGCCAGATAGCTCAGTCATGGCTCAGTCATGGCGTCTGGTTCCTATGGCATCACGGCTCCAATGAAAAACTGCGATCCCCTGCCGCCAGCTCCAAAGATGCTTTCCCTGCAGCCCGACCCCCAATCTGGATTCCTAAGGCCAGGGTTGGGCTGCGGGGAATGTCCTCTGCCCCTCCTGCCCTTTACGCGCCCTGGGCCCATTGTTCCCCACTGACTAGAGGAACTTGTTACACCTCTGAAGTGGAATAAGTTCCCCGTTCAAGCTGCCAGCCCTGGATGTACAGGGCTGACATTGGAATCGGCCCTGTACGTCCAGGGCCGATGATCGCCTACTGCCTGCCCCAACGCCGCCCCCGATCTGCCCCTTTCCCGCCTCCATCTACCTTCCCTAAACATTTGTGCCTCGGAATGACCCCAGCTACTAAGACACTTATCCACTCCTTAGTCACTCCCATCTAGACTATTGTAAGCTGCTCCTTGCTGGTCTCCCTCTGAGTCATCTCTCTCCCCTTCAATCTATTCAACAGTCTGCTGCGTGGCTAATCTTCCACCAGCCTCGTCATGCTCATATTACCCCTCTTCTCAAGTCTCTTCATTGGCTTCCTATCCATTTCTGCATCCAATTCAAACTTCTCCTGCTGACCTATAAATGCATTCACTCTGCAGCTTCTCACTACCTTTCCTCTCTTATCTCTCCCTATACCCCTCCTTGGGAACTCTGCACTTGTGGCAAATCGCTTCTATCTAGGGTTGCCAACTTTTTCACCGAGAAAAACCCGACACCTGTGGCTTGCCATGCTCCACCCATTCTCCGCCCCTAGTCCCACCCCTGCCCCGCCCCCAGCCCCACCCACAAAACTTACCGAGGATACGTGTAGGCTAACTTCCTTGGTCAGATAATAATTAAACTGGAAACCCCAAAATCCAAACATGAAATGTACAACACTGGAGAAATAAAACTATAAAGTAATTTCCTCTTGCACTAAACAAAAACGCAAAGATGTTAGCAATACACACTTCCCAGACCAGACATATTCCAGTTAATAAATTCAAAATAAAAAGTATTTTTCTACCTTCTGTTTGGGCGTTTTATTTTTCAGTTGCAATTGCTCCAGTCACTTTCTTCTGGTTTCTTCGTGTCTTCTGCGAGCTATCCATTTGTCCTTTCTTCTCTTTTAGATGTTTTCCATTCTCTCTCTATTTCTGCTTTAACATACTGATTGTTTCCCTTTTGCTCTTTCCCCCAATTCTTTCCTTATTCCTTTATCATCCGTTTAAATTTCACCCTTCCATTCTCAAGCCCCTCTTACTCTCCCAATACCGGCCCATCATAGACTTTTCTTCCACACAAAATATTTTTTCCCCTCTCCATTCTCATTCCCCATCCATTCTAGTCCTCCCCCCAAATCAATTCCCTTATAGTTCTAGGCCCACCCAGCATCCACTCCCTTCTAGTCCCATTCTCCCATGCCCCACATCAGCCCATTTCCAGTCCTATTCCAGCTCTTCATCAGCCCATTTCCAGTGCTAGCCCTCACATCACAGGCCATTTCCAGTCCTAGCTCCCCCCCCCCCCAATCACAGCCCATTTCCAGTCCAAGTCCCCCATCACAGCCTATTTCCAGTCCTAGGCCCCCCCACCATCACAGCCCATTTGCAGTCCGAGTCCCCCCGCACCATCACAGCCCATTTGCAGTCCGAGTCCCCCCGCACCATCACAGCCCATTTGCAGTCCTAGCCCCCCTAATCACAGCCTATTTCCAGTCCAAGATCCCCCTTCCTCCACCATAGCCCATTTCCAGTCCAGGTCCCCTCCACCCCCATCACAACCCATTTCCAGTCCATGTCCCCCCCCCCATAACCCTTTTACAGTCCAGGTCCCCCCCCCCCCCCATCACAGCCTATTTCCAGTCCAAGTTTCCCCCCCCCCCATAGCCCTTTTCTGGTCCAGGTCCCCTCCACCCCCATCACAACCCATTTCACTTCCACGTCCCCCCCCCCCATAACCCTTTTACAGTCCAGGTCCCCCCCCCATCACAGCCTATTTCCAGTCCAAGTCCCCCCCCCTTAGCCCTTTTCCAGTCCAAGTCCCCCCCTTAGCCCTTTTCCAGTCCAAGTCCCCCCCCTTTAGCCCTTTTCCAGTCCAAGTCCACCCCCTTAGCCCTTTTCCAGTCCGTCCGTCCCCCTTAGCCCTTTTCCAGTCCAAGTCCCCCCCTTAGCCCTTTTCCAGTCCAAGTCCCCCCTTAGCCCTTTTCCAGTCCAAGTCCCCCCCTTAGCCCTTTTTCCAGTCCAAGTCCCCCTTTAGCCCTTTTCCAGTCCAAGTCCCCCCCCTTAGCCCTTTTCCAGTCCAAGTCCCCCCTTAGCCCTTTTCCAGTCCAAGTCCCACCCCCTTTAGCCCTTTTCCAGTCCTAGTCCCACCCCCTTAGCCCTTTTCCAGTCCAAGTCCCCCCCTTAGCCCTTTTCCAGTCCAAGTCCCCCCTTTAGCCCTTTTCCCGTCCAAGTCCCACCCCCATAGCCCTTTTCCAGTCCAAGTCCCCCCCTTAGCCCTTTTCCAGTCCAGGTCCCCCCCCCTTAGCCCTTATCCAGTCCAAGTCCCCCCCCCTTAGCCCTTTTCCAGTCCAGGTCCCCCCCATCACAGCCAATGCAGTCCTTGCCCCCCCACCCCGACCAGCATCGCGGCTGTCTGAGGCTTCAGAGGGAGCCGGGGAAGCCCGCGCGAGGCCCCGGCTCCCTCTGTACAGCCACCAGCGTGAAGAGCCTTTTCCTTCACGCTGGCGGCTGTTCCTGTGAAGCCGCGAATGCTGGGAAAGGTTAAAAGGCAACCTTTAACCTTTCCCAGCATTCGCGGCTTCACAGGAACAGCCGCCAGCGTGAAGGTAAAGGCTCTTCACGCTGGTGGCTGTTCAGAGGGAGCCGGGGCCTCGCGCGGGCTTCCCCGGCTCCCTCTGAAGCGGAGAAAAGCCGTTTTTTTTGCTCTGGCCGCTCCCGATCTTGCGGCCAGAGCAAAAAAACCGGCTTTTAAAGGGCCGGTTTTGCCTCTGCGCCGGCAGCCGGCCTGGCCGTGGAAAAACCGGCCAGGCCGGCTGAAAACCGGCCAGTTGGCAACCCTACTTCTATCTGTGCTCTTCTCTTCTACAGCCAACTCCAGACTTTGTTCCTTTCACCTTGTTGCTACTTATGCCTGGAACAAACTACCTGAGTCTGTACATCAGGCGCCTTCTCTGACCCTTTTCAAATCCAGGTTGAAAACTTACCTCTTCGCTGCCGCTTTCGGATCTTGACTCACCTGATGTCCTTTGTGTTTCCTTACCATTCCCCCTAGCTGTATCCCATGTCTACAGCTATTGTGTTATCTGGCTCTATTAGATTGTAAACTCCGATGTGCAGGGACTGTCTTTTACATGTGTCTGTGCAGTGCTGCATGTGCCTTGTAGCGCTATACAAATGTTCAGTAGTAGTAGTAGTAGCATAGAGAATGGCAAGGGGCAGGATCAGTACTTCTTCTGCATGTATCTTATTAAATGCATGTACAGGTGCTGATTCTTGCCGACAGATACATGTATAACATTACACCAGTCTTAGAGCAGATGTTACTTTGTGCAGCAGCTTTCAGAGCTGCTATTTTATAAAGGTACATAGTTGCATTTAATGCCTTTATAAAATAGCAGCAATAAATGCATCTATGCAGCTTCCTGAGCAGGCTGCACAAGTGGTACCATTTTATTTATTAATTTATTATTTGCAGTTTATAAGTCACCTAAGTCAACACAAAGCTCCAAGTACTAAGCCGAGCATTAGCACTAAATTTAAGAGACCTCTAACCTGGATATTCAGTGCCGCACAATGGCATTGAATATGTGGTGATTGCTGCAGAGACAGGAAACTGCCGGGCTAACCAGGCAGCAGAGATATTGGATGCTGCCCGGTTAGCTCCTGCGCTGTAAAGATAGGCAAGAGTTTTCCTCGCTTACCTTTAAGGTGCAGATCGCTAACCGGGCAGCGTACAATATCCCTGCTGCCTGGTTAGTGACAATCTCTGCCTCAGCTCCGTCCCGGAACGCCCCCAACACGCCCTGATGCTAACCGGATAGCATTGGGGTACGTAGGGAACTTAGAAGGGGATATTCAACGGCACTAACTATGTAAGTGCCATTAAATATCTCCATTCAAGGCATTTACATGGTTTAATGGGCTGTAAACTGTGTAAATGCCTTTCGAAAATCGGGTCCATGCTCCACATACCCTGGCTTAGAGGTGAGGTTCATGACTGTCATGGTATGCACAAAACTAGCCCATTTAGAGAAACTGCCCCATTCCAAGCAGTGCATAATAAAAAATAAAACCATAACAAAATATTAAAATACAGCAAAACAAAATAAATAATGTAGAGGAAATGAAATCTAAGCACCAAGATCTTACAGAGCAGGTCACTTTGATTTGTGAGAGTCTGAAAAGCACAAGACCTTTACACAAACCATCCTAACCACTCATGAGTAAAATAATCGTGCCTTTTCAAATTTCCTAAAAAAGAGGTTTTTCTCCAAAAACGTCAAGTCTGCGGCCAGATAGTACCATACATTTGGGGAAAAACATGAAAATGTTCTTTATCTCTAATAAGTCGAAAAACAAAAGGTCACAAGCACCTAATAAATACACAAAAATCAAGGTCAGACCAAATATAAGAGCTGTTTCTCCAGGAAATGTTGGACTGTTTGTCTTAAACAGGAAACACCTCTCAGAGTGCGAATATTACTTTTTATTCTTAAATGTGATCAAAAGACCAAAATCAACCTGTGCAATACACTGGGTGCCCGTTCGTTTGATCTCTCAGGGGCCCCTTTTCCCCCGATGGCTGCCAGCGCCGCGGGTTTAAAAAGTGTGATCGGTGTAAGAAGTTGATGTCTCTCACCAACCCAAACGACTGCTGCCTCCGATGCCTCAGCCCTGACCATGACCTGGTGGTCTGTGGGCCGTGTGGTAAGATGTCTTCTAAGTCTTTGAAGAGCAGGCAGCATCAACGTGACAGAAATTTTTCTGAGTCCGCATCCGCCCAGGCCCGGA
Source organism: Ichthyophis bannanicus (assembly GCA_033557465.1). Classification (NCBI taxonomy): domain Eukaryota; kingdom Metazoa; phylum Chordata; class Amphibia; order Gymnophiona; family Ichthyophiidae; genus Ichthyophis; species Ichthyophis bannanicus. Next base: position 294,045,911 of record CM066033.1, on the reverse strand, counting down.
CCTCATCAGAGGCCTCGACATCTCGGGACTCGAAGCCCGAGCATCGTGTGTCTTCTGAGCGAGGGTCTCCCTCCAGGGAACACCGGAGAAAGAAAAAACTCATGAGGGTGGCGTCACTAGACGCCTCTGATCGGCCTGGGCCCTCGGATTCCAGGCCGCGGAGCCCAGACCGCTGCCCCAGGTCCTCGAAGTCAGAGCGGCCGGCTTAACAACCTCACAAGGAGCCGGAGATGTCAGACAAGGTAACTTCTGTTGTCTTCGTAGACTCTCCTCCGGGAGAGCCGGCGTCGGGCCCGACGGCTTCGGGACCCGAGCTGGGAGCTGCGGAGCCTTCTGAGCTCGGTTTCAGGTTGGCAGCCCTGGAGAGCAGCATGGCTGCCTTCATGGAGCAGCAGCGGGCACTGATGGCCGGTCTCGCCGGTCCATCCACCCCGACCACCGGGACTTCAACATCGAAGTCAACACCAGAGGCCGAGCCGATCCTCGAGTCAATCAAGTCTCGAGTCGATCCTCGGCCAAGGTCCCCCTCGACCTCTCTTCGGGACCGATATCGTCGACGCCGATGCCCTCAGTGTCAGGGCGGTCGGGCTTGAAGTCCTCGGGGCCAGAGGACTCAGCGTGGGAGACAGAGGAGGAAGAGTCTCCAGACACCTACCGAACCCGGTGTATCCCTTCAGACTCTCCGGGTTCGGAGCCTCGGAATAGGTCCCCTCCAGAGGACACTCAGTTCTCAGACTTCATCAGGGACATGGCCAAGGCTTTGGTATTCCCTGTGGATGCCGAGGAGGAGCCTCGAGCTGAGGAGCTCGATGCCCTCCAGTATGACTCTCCTCCGAAGGAGGCCTTTACTGTTTCGGTGCCTCCGATGTTGGAATGGCTAATGCTCTGCATGTGGGAGTCCCCGGCCTCGATGCCGGTGCTCAGCAAGCGGGTTGATTCCATCTATCGAGTCCGGAAGAGTCCTGGGTTCCAGAAAGTGCAGCTGCTGCACAACTCCATGGTTGTGGAATCGGCCATGCAATGGCTGAAAAGCCAGAAGATGCACTCCTCAGTGCCTCTCTGCCGGGAGGCCTGGAACCTGGACGCCCTCGGCAGAAAGTGCTACCAGGGCTCGATGCTGTCATGCCATGTCCAAACCTACCAGCTGTACATGGGCATGTACCTACGGGACCTGGCAAAGGAGATTGCCGGTTTCTCAACTGGTCTTTCCGAGGAACCTTTGCAGCGCTTCAAAGCCTTGTCCACGGGGATCCGAGAGTGCTCAAAGTTCATGTCTCGAGCAGCTTACGACAGCTTCGAGGCTTCGGCCCGAGTAGCCGTGGCTGGCATCGGTGCACGCTGTCAGGCCTGGCTCATGTCATCGGACCTGGAGCCATGGGTGCAGGACAAGTTGGTTGATGTCCCGTGCTGAGGAGATGACCTCTGCGGCAAACCCATGACTGAAAAAGCTGCAGAAATCGAGTCCGAGTACTTGACCTGGACAAGGTTGTCAAAGAAGACATCTGCACCTTCTCACAAGAAGAAGGCCTCGGGGAAAAAGCCCTTTTTCCCGAGGAAGGGTATGGCTTACAGAAACTACCCCACTTACCAGGCCACCCCAGCTCCCCAAAAGGGGCAGCAGGCCAGGGTACAGGGGCATGGCCCATGTAAGCCGAAGACCCCCAAGCCTCCAGCTCCGGCTCCTACCCAATCGGGAGGGGTTTTTTGACTCCCAGTGCATAGCTCCTCTCCCACCAGTGGTTTGGCCCTGCACAGGATGAAGGCTGACCCTGTATGCTCACAGGTGGCCAGCCATTACTACCGATGCCTCGGTTCTGAAAATAGTCCAGCAGGGCTATTTGCGTCATTTCAACCAGGTGCCCACCTCATTTTTCCCAGGAGAGCCTCTCAGGCCCCCTCTTCACAGGAACCTCCTTCTGCAGGAGTTGGCAGGTCTGCTAAAGGATCAGGCGGTGGAACCGGTGCCCCACCTCCTGCAGGGGCAAGGCTTCTACTCCAGGTATTTCCTCATCTCAAAAAGAAAAGGAAGCCTTTGCCCCATCCTAGACTTGCGAAATCTGAACAAGTTCCAGGTGAGGGAAAAGTTCAAGATGCTTTCCCTTGGGATCCTATTGCCTTACCTCCACCAGGGAGACTGGCTATGCTCCTTACATAAGAACATAAGAACATAAGATATGCCATACTGGGTCAGACCAAGGTCCATCAAGCCCAGTATCCTGTTTCCAACAGTGGCCAATCTAGGTCATACGTACCTAGCATTTTCCCCAAAAGACACAGGTTCTGCAATGCTTGTACTAGGTCAAGCATTGATATCCTGGGTCCCTTCTTAATAATGGTTTATGGACCTTTCCTCCAGGAACTTGTCCAAACCTTTTTTAAACCCAGCTACACTAACAGCCTTTACTACATCCTCCGGTAACAAATTCCAGAGTTTGATTACACGTTGAGTGAAAAAAATATTTTCTTTTATTAGTCTTAAATAGTTTACCCTGTAGCTTCATTGCATGTCCCCTAGTCTTCCTATATTCTGATAACGTAAACAGTCGATCTAGGTTTACCCGTTCCACTCTGTTCATTAATTTATAGACTTCTATCATATCTCCCCTCAGCCGTCTCTTTTCCAGGTTAAAGAGCCCTAACCTTTTTAGCCTTTCTTCATAGGAGTATCCTTCCATCCCCTTTAGCATTTTGGTGGCTCTTCTCTGAACCTTTTCTAATAACGCTATATCCTTTTTAAGATACGGCGACCAGAATTGCACACAATATTCAAGGTGTGGTCTCACCATGGAACGGTATAGAGGCATTATAATATCTTTTGTTTTATTTTCCATTCCTTTCCTTATGATACCTAGCATTCTATTTGCTCTCTTGGCTGCCGCTGCACACTGGGCCGAGGGTTTTAACATGTTATCCACAATGACGCCTAAATCTTTTTCCTGGGTGGTGGTTCCTAATGTGGAACCTTGCTTCGTGTAACCATAGTTTGGGTTGTTCTTCCCTAGATGCATAACTTTGCACTTGTCCACATTAAATTTCATCTGCCATTTTGATGCCCAGTCTTCCAATTTATCAAGATCCTCTTGCAATTTTCCACAATCCTCTTGGATTTTAACAACTTTAAATAGTTTTATGTCATCTGCAAATTTGATAACCTCACTCGTTATTCCGCTTTCCAGGTCATTTATGAATATGTCAAAAAGCAGCAGACCCAGCACAGATCCCTGGGGTACACCACTATTCACCTTTCTCCATTGGGAAAATTGGCCATTTAGCCCAACCCTCTGCTTTCTATCTTTTATCCATTTCTTGATCTACAGTAGTACACTGCCTCCTATCCCATGACTCTTTAGTTTTGCCAAAAGTCTCTGATGAGGGTCCTTGTCAAAGGCTTTCTGAAAGTCCAGATACACTATATCAACCGACTCACCTTTGTCCACCTGTTTATTCACACCTTCAAAACATAACAGATTAGTAAGACAAGATCTTCCTTGTCTAAAGACATGTTGGCTGTCTCCCATTAGGCCATGACTATCTACATGCTGAGTAATTTTATTCTTTATGATGGTTTCTACCATTTTTCCCGGTACTGAAGTGAGGTTCACTGGTCTGTAGTTTCCCGGATCACCCCTCGAACCCTTTTTAAAAATTGGTGTTACATTGGCGATCCGCCAATCTTCAGGTATTAGAGATGATTTTAATGATAGTTCACAGATTACTAATAGCAGGTCTGCAATCTCATATTTCAGTTCTTTCAACACCCTTGGATGTATACCATCCGGCCCAGGTGATTTGCTACTCTTCGGTTTATCTAATAGTTGTAATACATCTTCCTGATGTATCGATATTTCCTTCAATTCTTCCGCACCTTTAAATACGACTTCAGTCATGGGTAACATCCCTACATCTTCCTCAGTAAAGACCGAAGCAAAGAATTCATTCAGTCTCTCCGCTATCGCCTTGTCGCCTCTTAGTGCCTCTTTAACTCCTCTATCATCTAATGGTCCAACTGACTCTCTCACAGGTTTTTTGCTACAAATGTACTTGAAAAGGTCTTTATTTCACGTTTTTGCTTCCGCAGCAAGCTTCTTCTCAAATTCTCTCTTTGCCTGCCTTATCAATGCCTTGCATTTGACTTGCCAGTGCTTGTGCTGTTTCCAGGTTTCGTTTGCCGAGACCTGAGCTGCATGGGATCTGGGGGGGGGGGGGGGGGAGGGGGATAAAAACAAAGTGAAACACAATAAGGGGGGAGGAAAAAGAAAAAACAAGAGAAAAAAAAGGATTGCAGCCACCTGTCCTAAAACTGACACAACAAGGAGATGACTGCAGGTAAAACACTTCAACTCAGGAGCAAACAAATAAGGAAAATACAGCTGGTAAAGGTTGAAATTAAAGTCATTGCATCAGCATAGCTTCTTTTTCTTCAATATAAGTATGCAGAGCTATGGGATCCTTGAAGGAGCAAGTTTGATTATGCAACATGATCCGCATCCGCGCTGGGTAATACATCCCAAAGCGAGCTTGTAACCACTGAAGTCGTGGTCGCAAGGTCAACAGCTGCTTCCTTTTATCCACCGTAGATTTTGAAAAGTCTGGGAAAAAACATAATCTTGTGCCCTTCATGCATTACTGGAGAGTGAGCTTTGGCCGCATTCATGATCGCTACAACTTGTTGGTAGCGCAAAACACGAAGTACAATAAGCCGCGGATATCTCCCCGGAGTTTTTAAGTGCGAGGGAATGCGATAAGCCTGATCAATCTCAAGAGGGAAGGCAAGCTCTAAATGCAGCAACTTGGGTAGAAACACCTCCAGGAATTGCACTGGATTGGTGCCCTCCACCCCTTCTGGCAGCCCTTGAATCCATATGTTGTTTCTTCTAGCTCTACTGTTCATTTCCTCAAGATTGCACTCCAGTTGTAGAATACGTTTGGCATTTTGATCTGTCTAATGAAGCCATTCCTCATGAGCCACTATAATATTATCAGCTTTATCAGAACGTACAGTAAGCTAGACTAACTGCTCTTTCATGCCTGAGAGGTCGTTTTGCATGGTACACAACGAGTTTCTGTTCTATTAGACCAGTTCTTTCACTGCTCGAATTTCAGCAAGCAACTCTGTCAGGCCTTCAGGCTGATCTCGAAGAAACACCATTTTTGTGGAGGCGGAGGCTCCTGTTTGGAACGTTTCACTCCTGCAGCAGGGTTGTTTTGGAAGTGCAAACGTGTTGGTTTAGACGCAGACATACTCCTAATCCAGTATAATAGGGAGAAGGGCTGGACAACTGATATTTCCTAGGCTGGGCAGCTGAGACTTTCAGGATTCCTCTGGAACTAGGAACCTAGGCGCCCATTTTGCTCCTCAGTTGGCTCCCCCCACCGGGATGCAAACTCTTGGTTGTTACCTTTTTTAGGATTCAGGCTAAATCCGTATGCCAAGAGTTGATGAGAGTACTCATTGGATTAAGCACCATAAAAAACAGAAGTGGCAATAGGGAATCTCCCTGAAATATTCCTCATTGGATCTTGATATTAGGAATGATATACTGACCATCTTCATACTTCAAAAATAGGATGGTTTGTCACATGGTCATGGTGAACTTAATGCATTCTATCAAACCAGGATTTATCTTATACATCTGAAGGCAAATTATTCTCTAAGAGTGTGGGACACTGTAAAAAGCCTTCTTATGATCAATCCATGGTATACTTTCTGCTTTTCTTAGCTCTGGTGATGATGGCTTTATAACATTAACTGGTCTTTGGTTCCATATGCTCCCCTCTTATTGCCCTTCTGCTCTATTGCCATGATGTTATTGGACTCGATATGATCATATATTCTGTCTGCATCTATTGCAGTGAACAGCTGTAGATTGTAGGTAGACAAGTTATTGGTCTGTAATTTTTAGGAATGTTGCTTGGGTCCCCCTTTGGAAGGAGAAATGTTCTTCCCGTTATAAGTCATTGTAGTGTTAAGTTCGGCTGTTTGATCAATTGATTTTTGCAGTTTGCCAGGTCTTGGTGGAGTGATGTTAACTGAGCCAAAGATTGGTCACTCCATCTGGGCCAGGGCTCTTTCAGTTTGGGGCTCATTTTAACCTGCTTTCCAGCTCTTTTATTATTATTACAGGCCAATTTATAAGTTTGATATTTGGTTTTTCTAAATGTTCCTATATGCAGGATAACCATTCTGCCTCTCAGTTGTGTTCTATGGAGTCCTTGTATAGGCTTTTCCAGAAGGTTTCTGTTTCAGCTTTGGTTGATGGTGTTTTTACCATATTAATGCCCTTTCTCAATTCCATGTAGAAGTGTTTTGGGTTCTCTCAAAATAGTTTATTTTGCTTTCTTTCTTTTCTGTTTTCTTCATATTTTTGCAGTTTTTGCACTTCTGCTGCTACTTTCAATTTATTGTTGGAACATATAAATTTCAGGGCTTCATCTGTTAATGCAGCATGCTTCAGCTTGAGGTCTTGGATCTTCCTCAATATCTTTGATGATTTTAATCCTTTTAGATACTCGTCTATCAGGGATACCTCTGCAGACATTGATTGTGTTTTTCCTTCAATGCACTTTTTCCAAGGAGGAACTGTTATTGTTCTCTTTTTCTTCTGGCCCTACACTTTAGTTGGTAGCATTCTTGATTAAAGGATAAAGCGGGATATAAATACTTTTAAATAAATAAATAAATAAAAATAATAATTTTAGCTGCATAATATTGTATTTGATTTATTTTGGTGATGTCAGTAAATTATCTCTTTGTATTGAATATGGCCATGTTCATCTCAATTATCATACTTTTAACTTTAGGTGTTAAATTTAACTTGAGCAATCTTTCCCTTGCCTGGACCCCAGCATTCATCTTTTTCCTTGTGGACTAGGAGTTCGATCTTGAATTCCTTCATCTCTGGATCTTTCTCCTCCCTTTCTTTCTCCTCTTCAGTTGATTTGTTGACCTGTCCTTTATTTATCTCACTCTCCTGTAGTTCCAGGTCTCTAAGTTCCATCTCCCCCTCAACTGCTCTTTTTTTTTCTGTGTTTTCTTTTCTTCTGGTACTCTCACCTAGGTCTCATCCTCCTTCTCCCTGTATTTCTTTTTCCATGGAAGCCCTTAGTTGATTCAAGATGTTATCATTCACATACTTCTTTACTTTGGTCTGTGAAATTAAAGATCTGAAAACTGCATTCATTGCTTTTTGCAGCTTTTCTTGTGGCAATTTTCCTCTTTCTTCAATTTTTTGTATACCCGGTTGATTTAAATATAGGGTTTGAAGCATAAAAGTAGCAGTACATTATCTCCTCTTTATCTGCAGCAGTCCACTTAACTGTAATTAATCCTCTAAACTTTTTCATTAATTTCTGTGGGTTATCTCCTAACACAGTGAGCCCTTGAACATGCTCACCATGGCCTTTATCCGTGGCAGGGATGTTACTTCCATCTGACGTGTCTACACTATCACAACCTCGGGTGGGCAATGTGCAGTCAGTATGCATTTTTCTTTTTCTTTCCTACCATACTTCAATTGTAGTGCTGCCTGGCTAGGATTTAGTATATATGTTGTACAACAGGATCACCACGTGAAGGTCCCCAGCAAGGCTTGGGGATGGAGCTATGTTCTCTCCCCCTAAGAGATGCACAGTAATTTACCAACCACAATTAGTGAATTTTATGCTGCACTTCTGTTTGTCTGTCTGTGTGAATCAGTGGCATGATGTACATATTTATTTCCACAAGGAGAGTAAAAATATTTATCTGTGAACATGCGAGGACTGGATATCATGAGTTGTACATGCAAATGTGTCAGGGCTGTGCATGCGATTGTGAGCTTGCGTGCATGTTGGGGCTGTGCGTGTGTGTGTGCATGTGTCAGGGGGCTGTGTGTAGGTGTCATCAGGGGATGTGCATATATGTATATTGGGGGGGGGGGCACATGCATGTCAGGGGCTATGAGTGTGTACCTGTCCATCAAGGGCCTCTGCATATGTATGTGTCTGTCAGGGACTGTGCACGTGTGTTTCAGAGGATGTGTATGTGTGTATGTCTGTTATAGGGGTTGTGTGTGTGTGTATGTGTATGTGTGTCAGGGGCTAAGTGTATGCTAGAAGTATATGTGTGTGTATGAGGGGCTGTGCTTGTCTTTGTGTTTGTGTGTGTATTAAGAATGGCTGTGTGTGTATGTGTATGATTTAGTGTTCAGCTGTGAGTGTGAGTGGGGATGTGTATGTTGGTACTTTGTCATGTGGATGCATGTGTGTGTGTGTGCTTATGTATGTCATAGAAACAGAAACATGACCGCAGAAAAAGACCACATGGCCTATCCAGTCTGCCCTTCCATACTAACTACTAGAGTCCCTTTGTTTCCTTTAGAGATCTTCTGTGCTTGTCCCATGCTTTCTTGAATTCAGACACTGTCCTTGTCAATACTGCCACCACTGGGAGACTGCTCCATGCATCTACCACTCTTTCCATAAAAAAATATTTCTGCATATTACTCCTGAGTCTATCCCCTTTGACCTTCATCCTAAGCCCCCTCATTCCAGAGTTTTCTTTCAAATGAAAGAGCTCTCCTCCTGTGCATTTATACAACTGTGGTATTTAAATATCTCTATCATATTGCCCCTCTCCCACCTTTTCTCCAAAGTATACATATTGAGGTCTTTAAGTCTGTCACCATATGCCTTACAATGAAGACCAATAGCCGTTTTGGTAGCCACCCTCTGTCCCAACTTTATCCTGTTTATATCCTTTTGAAGGTGTGGTCTCCAGCATTGCACTTAATACTCCAAATGAGGTCACATCAAAGATTTATACAGAGGCATTATTACCTCCTTTCTTTTTCTGGTGATTCCTCCCCCTATGCATGCAAACACGTTCTGGCTTTCATGATCGCCTTTTCTTCTTGTTTAGCCACTTTAAGATTATCAGAAACAATCACACTTAGGTCCTGCTCTTCTTGTGTGGGCAGAAGTACTTCACTCCCTGTATTGTACAGCTTCCTTGGACTTTTGCAGAACAAATGCATGGCCCTGCATTTTTTTAGCTTTAAATCTCAGCTGCTAAATTCTCAACCATTCTTCAAGCTTAACTCAATCCCTCCTCATGTTATTTACTCCTTCCTGGGTGCCTACTCTATTGCAGATTTTGGTATCATCTGCAAAGAGACAAACTTTACCCAACAGTCCATCCGAAATATCACTAACAAAAATACCATATGTCGGTAATATGGGGTGGGGGTGGGGACAATGGGCAAGTATCAATGATGTGGGAGCAGGTGTCAACAGTGTGTGGGAGGAAGGGGGTCAGTTGGTGGCTGTAGGCATGTAGATTTCTGTCTCCTTTGCACTTTCCATTTTCCTCCTGCACAAATTCTCTTCCCTTCCATGCTCTTGCACTATTCCTCCTTCTTTATCCTTTGCTAATCTCCCTCCTCCTCTGTATTTGTGCATACTATGGATCCTAACCTGCCACCACATTTCACTTCCTCCCTCTCTTCTGCGTCCCCTTCTTTCACACCCTCCCTACTTTCCCTATCCCACCTTTTAATCCCCCAATTCCTCTCCTCTCCCTCCACTCTTCTCTATCCCTGCACTCCTCCTCCTCTTTCCTTTCCTCCTGTCTAACCCTACCACCCCCTTATGGTCTACCTCCTTACTCCTCCTCCTCTCTCCTTTCTAACCCTACCCATTCTCATGCTTTTCCTTCCCACCCTTCCCCTATTTAGCACTTCCCCTTCCCTTATGCTCTGCCCCCTTGCTCCTCCCCTCTCTCCTAACCCCGCCCCCTCTACCACCTGCCTTCTCTGACCTCAACCAATCATCACTGGCAGGACTGGGAACTCCTGCTTGCTTTTCTATGGGTGAGGCTCTCATTTATTTGCACCCATGGAACCCAAAGACTCCCACTGGCTCTTCAGTGAGTGGTGATCTCTCTCTCTCTTCTTTCTGCCGGTGGGACTGGGGACTCCTGCTGGCTCTTCCATGATCAGTGCCTTTTTGGGGGGTTCTCCATTCTCTTCTCTTTCTTGGTAGGCAGGGTCTGGGATCCCCCACCTGTCACGATGCCCTGGGTCTCTTCTCTTCTTTACTGCTCCTGCCTGACTTCCTGCCTGCTATATTCTGTCTCCATAGGCATAACTTCCTTTGCACATGTACAAAGCTATGCATAGACAGACAGAAAAACAAGCAATCAGACTGACCCTCAACAATAGGTATTTTTGCCTAATGTGAAACGCACCTTAAAAGAAATAGATCTCTTTCTCACCATAAAGGATTTCATTTTTATTTGTTTTTATTTTCAGTATGCCAAATTAATATAGTCTCATATTTTACCTGAATGAGTTTGGAGGGATACTCAAAATATTGAAAGGTATAGATAAACTTAGAAGAGTTAATTGAGAAATACCCATATTTGTGGGGTTATAGGGAGGTTTCATCATTGTTAATTTTCTGGATTTGTATAGTCTTAATGAAGTCCATTTATCAAATATTGGACTGGGTATTTTTTCTGAGTTCATCAGAATATTTTGTAGTTAGAAACATAGAAATATGATGGCAGATAAAGACTATACAGCCTATCCAGTCTGTCCTTCCATATCAACCCCCACAGCCCCCTTTTTTCCTTTAGTGATCTTTGGTGTTTCTCCCATGCTTTCTTGAATTCAGATACTGTCCTGGTGTCTACTTCCTTCAATGGGAGATCGTTACACACATCTACCACTCTTTCAGTAAAGAAATATTTCTTCATATTACTCCTGGGTCTATATTCTTTCACCTTCATCCTATGCCCCCTCGTTGCAGAGCTCTATTTCAATTGAAAAATTCTCTCCCCCTGTGCATTTATGCTACATAGGTATTTAAATATCTATCTTATCACAACTTTCCTGCCTTTCCTCCAAAGTATACATATTGAGATCTTTAAATCTGTCCCCCTATGCCTTGCGATGAAGCCCACTGACCATTTTGGTAGCCACCCTCTGCACTGACGTCATCCAGTTTATATCTTTTTGAAGGTATGGTCTCCAGAATTGTACACAATATTACAAATGAGAAATGATAGGTTTGCAGCTTATGGGCATTGAGTGTAGACAAGCGACTTTCTGTCTTCCCTTTTATTAGGCGTAAGCCCCTCAGATAGCCTAAAGATAATTCCAAAATTACTGTGCATTGACTCTGTGCTCTATGAGTGGTACCGCAGTTCAGTCCTGTGACCTTTGAAGTTTTGCTTGGTAGATGGGATTTTGATACTTGACAACCTAGAATCACCTCTGGTTACAGGAAAGCTACAGAAACCATAGGGTAAAGCCACCTCCTCACAATCAGATTGTCCCTGACTGTGTGGCCACATTTAGCTGCAGCTCTCACCTTACCTGGTAGTTATTAAAGGATACAGGGTTTTGAAAGGGAGCAGTTATTGAGTTTAGAGTGGAGAAGTAAGTAGCCCAGTGGTTGAAGCAATTTTCTAGTACCTAAAGAATCAGGGTTCAATTCCTCCTGATATACCTTGTGACTTTCAACAAGTCACTTTACCCTCCATTACCTTGGAAGAAAAGGCCTGGCAATCTAATTCTGGTTATACCTTGTCAAGAAAACCCAGGGGCTGCTGGGTCACCAGGAGTCAGCCTTGACTTGATGGCACTTAAAACAAAAAACGTTATCATAAATGTCCTTGACTCAGGGCAATTTCTCCAAATGGATTAGCTGTGCACTTTTAAGCCATGTGGAGTATGATCTCAGTCTCTCAAATTTGCTTCTAATGCTCAGCATAATACTTGCTTCGTGCCAAAGAGAGCCTCCTTCTGGAGTTTGTAAGATGTAAGATGTATGTGTGTATCAAGGAGTGCCTGAAAATTCTTCATCCTTGGCTCATTTAGGGGACTGTCGTGTTGTTTTTTTATGATATTGTAGTTATTAAATAATTTGTGTTTTATTTATTCAAGTGGTTCAATAAAGATGCAGCCTCATTTGGTCATATATCTGACCTTTTTTATATTTTAGTTTGACTAAGCCCGTTGAAAGCATGTGAGTGCCTATGTTAATTTGGCAAATGCCATTTCTATTTTCTTTGAACCTTCTCAATTGCATTTCATTTTAGATTCTGCAAAGTCTACTGTGCCACATGCATTTGGAGACGTAGTGCTGAGCTGGAGTGGGGGGTTGCAGTTATTTGTCCCTAGGCTGGCTAGGAGCTCTTTTTTGGCAGTTTCCCCCCTTTCTAATTTGTTTATCTTTTTTCTAGCTCTCAGGTATTTCTTTGCTTTTGTCCATTTTCATTTCTCTTTTTTTTATTTTATGCTCTTTTCATGAAGCAATTCCTTATTTTATGTGTTGTGGTGTTGGATGGATTTTGTTATCAATATTTCAAATTGGATGACGTCTATTGTATTTATGCAAGCTAATGCTTCTTAAAAGCATGTACAAATGTCCAGCTTTGAGTGAACAAATAAAAGACATGAAACTTGAAATCTGTTGTCAAACAAAGTAAAAATGCTGTAATCTCTAAAGCCTGAACCCTCAAATTCTGCCTTTGGACTGAAATGTAGCAGAAAGCAGCTTCTAAAGCCAAAGCTCTCTGATTCAGTTTCATAGAGAAAAAGGCTGCTGAGAAAAGGAAGATTTTATTCTGGCATGTTTCCCTGAAAACTGTGAAGGTTAGAGCTTTTTTATTCTGTTATTTTTACCTCCACAGGGAAACCAGGGCTATATAATAGCACCATACACCCACAGCTGAGCATGTAAGTTCAAATAATATCACATGTAGTACAAAACGCTTTATTCCTAAAACGAGTAATCATGGTAAGGTTATGCCAACATAAACCAAGGCAGAATAAAATATGTATTTATATTTTTTATGCAGCTTACTTAACCAAATGATTTGCCATTACATCAGTATAATCTTGTCTTTCAGCGGGAGGATGGCAGTTATGCTGTTCTTGTACAACAGATAGAAATCGCATCACGTAAAACCACTGGTGAGTAGTAGGGGTTTTTTGTTGGTGACCACCCAGGCTCATAGAGAATTTTGACTACATTCCTTCTGATGACTTTTCCAAACTCCATGAGCGAGATGGCAGCTAAAGGATCTGCTTCCTGGTCTTAAACACTTCAGCTAGGGCAGTTTTTTTTTCCAGTCGGCGTGTTTATTCTTCTTCACCTTGATGCCTGAAAAAAGTCAGACATCTGATTCACAGGTCAAGCTGCAAGGAAATGGCAATCCCAGCTGAAGACAATACAGAGCCCTTTTCCATTAACACTCTTCTTCTATATTACAAATGCCTTCCTGGCTTCTTTAAGGGGATTAATGTTTTACCTGTTGAAAATGGTTAACATATTATTGCGTAGGAATATATCCTTAATAGGGGTAATTTTATAAGGCATGCCAATATTTTTGCATGTGTTTTGGCAAGTAAATCATGGGGGAGGGGGGCTTATTCAAAGGCATTTATGTGGTTTGCAGACCTGAATCGCTATCTTAGCTTTTCCCAGTTTTGCAACCTAAAAAGTACCACACATTAAAAGTGTGACCGCACTAAAAGTTCCATGCAACTCAAGCAGCACAGGTTGGGGAGGAGACTGGTTGGTTCTGGGGTGGAGCATGCATATTGTGGGTAACCCAGGTGTTTTTGTCATGCGCTCAGCACAGTTGCACTTCCTGCCACCTCAATGGGTGGCACTAAGTGCACCTCTCCTGGTCACACCAAACAGAAGGAGTGTGGATATGGCAGGAAACCCATGCTAGCGATATGAGGATATGCCGGGCATGCCTCCACTTTCTAGCATGGGTCAAGCACCACCCCTGCACTTGTTATCGGGACTGAACATAAGCTACTGGCACAAATCCTAGTAAACATGCCCCATAATGTAGTCAGCTGCTGTTCTAAAAGAGCATGCGACAGACCAATCATGCATGCTTTCACTGTGGGTGTGCACAGGAGCAGAGCATGGGCAGTGCACAAATTTACACATAGAAACTCTAAAATACTATAATGTATGTGCAGTCTTGCAAAATCTAGGCACAGGCATTTACATCAGCCTTTGAGCTGGCATAAGCAGAGGTGGAGGAGTAGCTCAATGGTTAGAGCACTGGCTTGAGCACCAAGAGACCAGCATTCAATTCCCACTTGCACTCCTTGGACAAGTCACTGAAGGATCCAAATTATCAATGCCCCTGTTTAATGTAGATTGCCAAGTTTGTTACAATGTAAATCACTGACTAAAGCAATATAAAAAACTGCTAAATAAGTGTCTGCTCTTTAAATGTATGCACAATTGACCAATTATCCTCCTATTTTCTAAAGTATGCATGTACCTTACTTTGTAAAATAGGCATGAAAACACACCTAAATAGAGCAGACTCTTATAAAATTACCCTCAAAAGGTAGTTAAACCAAAGACAGCTTCTACTTTCACATGATCTGCATACAGTTGCTCCCAGGGCAAAGTCTGGGTGGAGCTGGGATGGAGTTATGATAGACACACATTTTATAAAATATACATGTACACATCCAGGGCTTTATTTTATAAAGAATTTTCAGTGCATGAAGCCTGTTTTGCACATAGAAAAGGACTTTGATAAAATGTTGTGATTTCATGCAGGCATAAGAGGTACACATACAAAAAAAAGGGTAATATTATAACAGGTGTCTAGGTTAAGGCAGCCAAAATGAGCTGATTTTAAGCCTTTTTTATAAAGACATAGACGCACTTACTTATCTTTATAAAATACTAGCATAAGTAGCAGAAATGCCGCCTTCACTTCAGATGCAGACATCGACAGCTGCTGTATGGCAGGTGTAGATTAAGATATTTTATAATCAACACGCACACTTGCACACTTTGCCCATGTTTCATGCAAATTCCATCCCTGTGAATGCCCACCAGCGAAATACTCACCATCACATTCAAAGCACATATCTGTTCACTGGTTGCAATTTTATAAAAGGCCATTCAGGTGCATAAGCTGCCACCGAAACCTATTAATGACTTTATAAAGTTATATACAAAGTGTGCAGCTAGTCCCTGGGGCACAGTTTGGGTGGAGCCAAGGTAGAGCCATCATATCCACATGTATTTCATAGAAAACACAGGAGCACCTGTAGAGGGCACTCACATGTTTACACCAAGCAGAGCAATAGTAAAAGTGTGTGTGAGCATTTGTTCACTATGGGGCATGTTTACTAAAGTGTGCTATCAGGTAGCGTGGGGCGCTGTGGTAAAAACTACCACACATTAATAATGCGGCCATGTTGGAGGGTGTTCAGTTTCCTGTATATGCTTTGGTGACTTTTCATTGGATCTTCAGGATCCAGTTGCTTGCACGGAGACCGTCACATGACTTGTTCAGGGTTTAAATACTCTGCCCCACCATGGGATGCTGAGGGCATTCAGTTTTCTGTGTATGCTTTGGTGACTTTTCATTGGAGACCATCACATGACTTGTTCAGGGTTAGATAATCTGGCCCACCACAGGACGCGTATGCGGGTGCGTGCCCGTGGGTGCATGCTCCGAAGAGGTATGTCCAAAGGGGCAGGTCCTGCCCCTTTTGAGCCCCTTTGGAGCACAGAGGACAGTTGGTGAAGAATTGATGAGATCATATGGGGAAGCATAAGAAGAGAGGCATCATGGTGGCTACCATGAAGGCGACGAAAATTGTGGGTCTGATGGATGCACATTTGGTGGTATTGGACTCTTCTGTGAAAGTTAGTACACCGCTGGCAGCTGGACAGATGCTATCCTCTGTGAGTATGTTACCTTCTCTTCCATCTGGTTCTTTTACCTCTCCCAATCCCCAACATGTTTTTCCAGTGTGGGTCCCATCCCTGGGAGGGATGAGGAGTCATTCACTGGATCCTCTCCTCAGATCGATGTACCTCTGGATATGGTGGTGCCTGATTGTGTAACCTGTACTTTGCCTACACCATTTGAATTTACCGGTGGCTGGATTGGAATAAAGAAATTCAAGTATTTATTCACGTCTTTTTTGTTGCATTCCACGGTTCTTACTGGGTCTGGGAAAGAAGGCCAGACTGGACAGGGATAGAGTTGACCAGTCCGTCCTCTCAGACGACATTCGCGTGGAGGAAGCAGACCTTGATGGGGCCTGGATGAGGACCTGGAGGAAGGTGAGATTAGGGATCAAGAGGATCAGGCGAGAGTGGTCCGGGTTTTCCGTAGGGAGGAGTTACCGGCGCTCATTGCAGAGTCCTTTAAGTCTTTGACTATGCCAACGGGAGGACCTGCGGAGGATTCTACTCTGGAGGATCCATTGCTACAGGCTGTCCGCAAGACGCAGAGGGCCTTCCCGGTGCATAGGGTATTTAAGGAGATGATTCAGGAGGAATGGGATATGCCAGAAGCCATGCTCAAGGGTTCTAGAGTGATGTCAAGGCTTTACCCACTGATGGATCAGGATCAGGAGCTGTTTAAAGCGCCTAAGGTAGACGCGGCGGTGTTGGCTGTCACTAAGAAAACAACCATTCCGGTGGAAGGGTCAGCGGCGCTCAAGGATGCGCAGGACCGTAAGTTAGAGACGTTGCTTAAGCAGGTTTTTGAGACAAATGCGTTATCTTTGCAGGCATTTATTTCTGGTGCTTGGGTAGCAAGAGCCTGTCTGCGATGGGCGCAGCGACTTCAGGGTGCGACTTCGGTGGAAGAGAGCGAGGAGGCATCCAGGCTGGAGTCCGGCACGGCGTATCTCGACGATATTCATTATGATCTAATCCGTGGTTTAGCGAAGAGCATGGCTTTGGTAGTAGCGGGTAGGAGATGTCTTTGGCTGCGTAACTGGGCGGCCGATGGTTCTTCTAAGGCTAGATTAAGTAAGCTCCCTTTTCGTGGCAGGTTACTGTTTGGCGAGGATCTAGAGAAGTTAGTGAAGGATTTAGGAGAGTCCAAAGGAGGTAGATTGACGGAGGACAAGCAGAAGCAGAGTCGTCCAGGCTTCAGCCTCCGGAGTCCGCTGCGGTATTTTTGCCGCTTTCGTACCCCGAGGTTTGGACAGGGGCAGCGAGGTCGTTTCCCTACTCGAACCCAGGGGTTTCGGGGGTTTCGTGGAGCGAGCAGAGGCTTTGCGCCGGCGGCCTCCTCTTTCTCCTCCTCCTTCAGGAAATCACAATGAAGTCAGGGGGGCCCAGGTGGGGTTAGTTCCCGTGGGGGGTCGGTTGCGGGATTTTTACCCTGCCTGGGTCCAACTAACGTCCAATCAGTGGATCTTAGAGGTGATCAGGGAAGGTTATGCCTTGGAATTGCAGTGCCCGGTCACCGATTCATTCGTTTGGTCCCCGTGCAAGGCCAGAGCAAAGCGCAGGGCAGTGCAGGAAACGGTACAGCGGCTATTGGCGCTCAAGGCGGTTGTACCGGTTCCCGTTGACCAATTAGGAGGCGGTTGATACTCCATTTACTTTGTCGTACCAAAGAAGGAAGGGATGTGGCGTCCCATTCTGGATCTAAAGGGGGTGAATCGCTGTCTCCGGGTGTCGCATTTCCGTATGGAAACCCTCAGGTCAGTTATTGTGGCGGTACAAAAAGGGGCGTTTTTGACATCCTTGGACCTGTTGGAAGCGTACCTTCACATTCCAATACGGCAGGAGCATCAGAAATTCCTCAGATTTGCGGTTCCGATGGGACATTTTCAGTTTTGAGCGCTCCCCTTTGGCCTGGCGACTGCGCCACGGACCTTTACCAAGGTGATGGTGGTGGTCGCAGCGGCCTTGCGAAAGGCAGGGGTGTTGGTGCACCCGTATCTGGATGATTGGTTGATAAGGGCAAAATCTCAGGAGGAGAGTGTCGCGGCCACGGCCCAAGTACTAGCGTTGCTGCAGAGTCTCAGCTGGGTGGTCAACGTAGCAAAGAGTCAGTTGCAGCCATCTCAGAACCTAGAATATCTGGGTGCTCGCTTCGATATAGGGATCGGTCGAGTGTTTCTTCCTCGTCAGCGGATGTTAGCACTCAGACAGTTGATAGTTCGTTTCCTCGGTATGGGGAGTCCCACCGCCTGGGAGTACCTGCGAGTGTTGGGGACCATGGCGGCGACACTGGATGTGGTTCCATGGGCGCGGGCTCACATGCGGCCGTTACAGAGAGCGTTGTTGAGACGATGGTCCCATCAGAGAGATTCCTTGTCTCGGAGATTGGTTTGTCCTCCGCAGACGCGCCAGGCTCTGCAATGGTGGTTAGACCCAGGAAACTTGGAGAAGGGCATGTCGTTGGAACCGCCAGCTTGGTTAGCTCTTACCACCGATGCCAGTCTTCAGGGCTGGGGAGGACATTGTCAAGGTCGCATAGCGCAGGGAGTGTGGTCGGCTCAGGAGATGGCTTGGTTCATCAACAGGTTGGAGTTGAGAGCAGTGGCACTGGCGTTGCAGGAGTTTCGGCCATTTCTTCAAGGGCAGGCCGTTCGGATGTTCTCGGACAATGCGACGGCGGTGGCCTACATCAACCGGCAAGGCGGCACAAGCAGTGTGGCGCTCGAATCCGAGGTGGACGGTTTGTTCACATGGGCAGAGCGGCATCTGGTGGCCATCTCGGCAGCACACGTCGCGGGAGTGGACAATGTGCAGGCCGATTTCTTGAGTCGCGTGAAGGTGGACCCGGGGGAGTGGGTTCTCCATCCGGCGGTGTTCGGAGTGTTGGTTCATCGCTGGGGAGTGCCAGTGATGGACCTCATGGTAACTTTTCAGTCGGCTCAGGTCAGTCGGTTCTTCAGCAGGCGAAGAGAAAGAATGTCAGAGGCTCTAGACGCTCTTGTTCAGACTTGGCCGCGGGACCAGCTTCTCTATGTGTTTCCTCCATGGGTGTTGATCGGTTGAGTGCTTCAGCGCATCAAGCTCCACAGGGGGATGGTGATATTCATTGCTCCGGATTGGCCTCGCAGGCCGTGGTACGCAGACCTGGTACGCCTCGTGGTGGAGGGGCCATGGCGGCTTCCGAGTCGAAGGGATCTGTTAACTCAGGGTCCTCTTTGCATGCCCCAAGTGGATCGATTCTTGCTTACGGCCTGGCTATTGAAAGGGCTCGGTTGAGAGCGAAGGGTTATTCGGGGCCGGTGATAGCGACCCTTCTGAGAGCGAAACGACGGTCTACATCCCTGGCGTACATTAGAGTGTGGTGTATTTTTGAGGCTTGGTGTGCGGAGCGACAGTTTTGTCCTTTTAGGGCGTCGGTACCTCAGGTGCTCGCTTTCTTACAGGACGGGTTTCAGAAGGGCTTAGCGTCGTCGTCATTGAAAGTCCAGTTGGCAGCGTTGTCCTGTTACCGGGGTAAGGTTCTCGGTAGTTTGCTGAGTTCTCATGTGGATGTGAAGCGTTTTTTGCAAGCAGTGTCCTTGCTGAGACTTCCATGTCGGCGCTTAGTCCCATCCTGGGACCTTCCCTTGGTTTTGCAGGCGTTGGGGAAGGCGCCGTTTGAGCCCTTGGCGAGGGCAACGCTGAAGGATCTATCCCTTAAGGTGGTGTTTTTGGTAGCAATGGCGTCTACACGGCGGGTGTCGGAGTTGCAAGCTCTCTCCTGTAGAAAGCCCTTTCTGTCCTTCTCAGACTCCAAGGTAGTGTTGCGGACAGTGCCATCGTTCTTGCCCAAGGTTGTGTCGGGTTTTCATATGAATCAGGTGGTGTCTTTGCCAGTGTTTACGGCCGAGGCGAAGGATCAGGATGCGGGACAGCGCCATCGCTTGGATGTTAAGCGGGCTTTGCAGTTGTATTTGTCCAGAACAGCGGATTTTCGGAAATCGGACAGATTGTTTGTTCTGTTTGCAGGACCTAGGCGGGAAGAAGCCGCCTCTAAGGGTTCCATTGCTTGGTGGTTAAAGGAGGAGATATCGTTAGCGTATCTCTTGCACGGCCGTTTGGTTCCAGAAGGATTAAGAGCTCATTCCACTAGGGCGCAAGCCGCGTCCTGGGCGGAGTCTGGTCTGGTGCCATTAGAGGACATAAGTAGAGTGGCGACATGGTCTTTGGCGCATTCGTTTGTGAAGCATTATCGTCTTGATGTACAGGCGGAGATACCTGTTTTGGTGCGGCGGTGCTTCAGGCGGGGTTAGCTGGCCCCTCCCATTGATTGTTTTCACTGCTCTGTTACATCCCAAGGATTCCGGGGCTAGACTAGAGGGACGATCAGGAAGGTTAAATTAAGACTTACCTGCTAATTGTAGTTCCTGGAGGAACTCTAGTCTAGTCCCGGTTCCCGCCCTAGATAGTGATTCTAAAGGGCCTGAAGCAGGAGCATTCTTACAAGTAAGCCACGTTTGTGTGGGGGGAGTTCAGTGTTGCTTATAATACGTCAATTATATTCCCAGCGAGGGGTGTAGTCCTTCTAGTTGGGGGGAAGGAGGACCTCATGGCTTGGTCAATACGCGGGGGTTATTTTGTGTACATAGTTATTAGGCGCACTTGTCTTGATGTTTTTTGGTTTCCCTACTTACTTGTTGCTCCAGTGAGTCTGCTTTGTCATTAGGTTAACTGGTGAGAAGAGGTGGTGTCAGCGCTTATATGCCAGTGACATCACAGCAATAAAGTTTCTCAGTCTCCAAAGCTGCTGGTCGAGGTTGACAACCCAAAGGATTCCGGGACTAGACTAGAGTTCCTCCAGGAACTACAATTAGCAGGTAAGTGTAATTTAACCATACCTGAACTTTAAAGGCCAAGATGATCTTTAGTCAAAGGCAAGGCAGAAAAATGCTTTGTATTTCTTGCACCTAATTTTGTGAAAGTGACCAAATCAACAGGAAATGCCATGGGAACTGTATCTAAAAGACTTTCACTTTTCAACTTGACAATGAAAGTTTCATCTATAACAACGTCGGTAGCAATCCATCACCAAAATTGATTTGGTGCCAGCATTTTACCCTTCTTTTTTGCTTTCTTCTTCCTCATTTTCACATTTAAAGACAATAATAACTTCAGGGTATTTTGAGTAGAAAAATGTTTTAAGTAATCAAGTTATGAATAAAAAGCACCCCAGTTCATCATTGTCCACATTTGTTTTAAGATATCCAGCATATAAATTGATTTTTCAGAGAGAAAAAAAGATCTCCAGGTAATCTGACCTTTGAAGACGTGTTGTAATTTTAAATGTTTGGGAAAGGAAGATTCGACCCCTCCCCTGTCTTGCACACTCTAATTTGCCAGAATCTGTCTGTTCTTGTTTGCGGTAATTGTTCAATGGCCTGTAAGCCATGATGGCAATATTACGTTCACTGACTCTTTGGTCTCTTCAAAAAAATAGGCTAGTTATACCTTCCAATTTCAGGGTGTGGCTAGGTGCCACACATTAAGCAGCTTTTATTATGGAGGACTGCACTTTAGAATTCCTCACTATGGGAAATCAAATTGGAATCATCCTTCTCCAAATTTAGAGCAGCGTTGAAGGCTCATTATTTTGTACTGGCATACCAAGATTAAAGCTGTTAATTGTTCTGTCACAGAAAAGCAGTATAGCAAATTTTAAACGAACATAAACTGAGGGCTGGCCCCACCCTCACATCCCCTCCTTTCTCCGGAATGCCTACTCAAGGAGTACGGGGACGATGGGGAAGGAATGATTCCCACTTCTTCCTGCACCCAATTGCTCACTGTGACAAAATGGTAGATGTTGAACCCTAGCGGTAGTTTCATGAGACTACTACTAGGGGTCAGCCTGCCAAACAAAGGAACATTAGATTACTAGGGACTGAAGTATGCCATGAGGGCCATTTACATGTTGCCATGGCTGCCAAAAGAACTTTTGTTTCCGTTTTATGCACTTTGCAGTGGCTGGGAATGTGAAGGACTCCCAGCCATGGCAATGTGCAAAAACAAAATGCTTATGAAATGTAGTGATAGGATGCAAATAAGTCAGCTCATTTGCATTCCATAGCTAAATTCTGCTAAAAATGGGTACTAACCTACAAATATATTCAGCAGTCAACTTTGATGGATAAATCAGTTGAATAAACAAAGAAACGTATCTGTATTACTTACATTGATATCTTCATGTGATGACTGTCCAAATGAATAATGCTCTCGTGTGTTTTAGGGGATATATTAGAAGCTCTGTTTGTGATTTGGATGTCTGAAAATGGGAATTCAGACGTGCAAATCACAGAGACGTCTCTGGATCCATTTTAGAAACCGGGTATAGAGATGTCCCCAGTGCAAGAATGTCCATGTGGCACGGGACAGGGAGGAGTCGTGGCCTGAGCAGAGCAACAGAGATGCACGTCATGGTGCGATTTCAGAATGCCATAAGCATGACCAGCTCTGGTTGGTGAGGTGTTAAGGTTACCAGATTTTTTGCCTCCAAATCTGGGACACTCATCTAGAATATTTGGGGGGGTGGAGGGGATCTCCCTTAGTTCCAGGATTGCTCAACAGGGAGTGGAGGAGGAAAGAGGAGTAATTCTTTCCCCATCTATCCCATGAAGGTAACAATATCACTCCCAAGCAGACAAGTCGACGGAGAAATAGGAACAGTGATACAATTCCCCTGTACTATGCAAAATATAAAGATAACAAATGTAAATTCTAAAAACGGACACATTCAAATCGCTAAAATGAGAATATTTTTTTTTCTACCCCCTTTATCCCCATTGCTGGAATTGCAGACAGGAGGCTGCCAAACAGGTGGGAATCAGGGACACAGCTCTAAAATGTGGGACAATCCCCGAATATCGGGGACATCTGGTAACCTTGGAGGTATCCATGTCTACTGTATACTGTGGTGAAGAGCGCCCTCCTGAGGCTATGGAGACAGATGAAAATCCTGAAGGGCAACAGGATTTACGTCAGATTGTCAATGCTGGAAAGAAAGAGAGACTTCATTCTGCTGAGCTGAGCATGGATACCACCCCAGGGGAGGAGTCGTGCAGTCCTGATTGGGCACACCCAGTGCTTGGAAGGGGCGTGTCTAGAAGAGAACCTGGTTTTAAACCGGAGTATGGCTTTGCTAAGGGAGAGAAGTGGGGGAAGAGCTGGAAGGAGAAGGAGAAGTGGAAGGAGAAGGAGAAGAGAAGGAGCCCAGGGAATGGTCAGAGTACCGTGAGCAGTCAGAGGAGCAGCAGTCAGAGAGAGAAGGCTAGCAGCCAAGGACTGAGCCGAAGCAGTAGAAGAAGACCTGCAAGAATCTGTTCAGAGGCAATAAATGGAAGTCCTGAGGAAAGTGGACCTAGCCCTGGAATAGACACCTGGAGGAAGGCAGAGCCCTGGGAGAGGAAGCCTTCACGGCAGGCAAGAGAGAAAAAGAACTCATTCTGGGAATTACAGTTTGGCCCAGAGAGGCACGGGAACTCTCACAGCTGGAGGACGTCTGAGCCACCTAGGATAAGAGGGGCTTAGCAAAAAGTAAGCGATTTGCCAAACAGTTTCCAGAGTGAAGGTAAACCCAACTCTCCTATATTTGAAACCTTAACAAAAGAGCCTAAGAGTTACTCTGATTCACTTAACCTGAGAGAGGAAAACAGCCTTAATCAAGAGGGAAGTTTAACAACTGATAACAATTCCTTATCTAGCAGACAACAGGCTGAATTGCTTCTCCAGGATTTTAAAGAGTTTTTAAAGCTAACAGCAAACAGACAGCCAGTATTGCAGGAAGCTAATAATTCTATACAGTCTGAGGAATTAATGCAGGATAATTCTGACTTACCTGACTGTGAGAGCATGGACTGTACTATTTGTTGTGTGGAAATACCAAACTGAAGAAAACTGGTTATGCCGTGTATGAGTTGAATACTACGGAGCTGTTTTTCTGCCATGCTAGGAAAGCTTTAATTACCTGCACCTGAAGTGACCCAGCACTGTGAACGTAACAGTGTGTGAAAAGAGGCTGCATTTAAAGTGAATGACCTCTTGGGGCAGAGCTGAGTAAACTGCTTAGAAGTAAAGCTGAATTTCTGCTTTAAGTTGACTTTATACCTGAGTTCTTTCTGTTCGTGTTAAAGCACCTGTTTTGTTCATATTTCTGAATTTGTCATGCGATGGAAGAATAACCTTAACCATAATAAAAATACTTGCAAATAAGCCTTACCATCTCTGGCGCACAACTACACTTTATTTCGGAGTGAAAGGGGCAGAAAAACTACAGTACCCAGCATTCCAGGGGAATAGGTTTTAAACTCCTTCCTCACGAGGCAATAGGCCCCGCTCCTGTCTTTAGCCCTAAGGCGGGGCAGGAGCACCGCAATACCTGCTCCTGACCACACATATGGTGCAAAAAGGGCTTGTTTCATGGCTACAATATTTCCAGGGGGGAGAGCAAGATGCACTTTCATAGCCATAGTTAATATTTCCTGGCCAAAGAAACCTGCACACAAATACAAACTCCAAACATATTGCAGGCCTGCTGCTGCATGTCTGAGTATCCGAAATGGCCAGCCAGAACGTGCCAATTTCATAACATAATCACCCCCCCCCCCTTCTGAAATTCTCTTGTTGGCATGTCCATGTACCCAGTTCTGAAGCCATGCAATTCAGGGACGTCTACATTTGTGAAATGACCTACACCCGTGCATGTATCCGGCCTTGCAATCTACCTTGGTTATTGGGACATGCATTTTTCAGGATGGAGATGGAAAGATTATAGAAGGCATTTTCAAGTGCCTCTCTTCACCACTGCCACTCTCCTGGATATGTAGTATTCTGTTCTGGACATCCCAGATTCTTCCCGGATGCCCTTCTACAATCCCACTTCACGTGTTTTACAATTGGCATGAAACCAGAGAAATCCTTTTGAAAACAGAGCTCCAAGTATAGATGTGGACAGATAAAGTTTCTACTCACTTTCACTGGCTAATAGATAAATAATAAATGATAATATAATTCAAAGCAATGTGCTAGAGTATATCTGAAAGCATTACTTTAACAAAAGTAGAGAAAATTGGCCATTAACAAGAAAGTAAAACTCATGTTGGAATTTAATGATAGACTTATGATTAATATTGCATGCTTAGCTCTGAAGAAGACAACTTCCCAAAAAAATCCAAGGAAAATGAACATATTTGAATAAGGTAAACCTCTATAATGGGATACATTTGTAAAAAAGAACTGTGTGACTTTTAGAGTTCCTACAACCAAGGCAAAGGGAATGGGAAAGGGTAGGGCTAGCCCCACAGTATGCCTTCTCATTTGCCAAAATAGCTCCTTAATAAGAAATTGAACCCATCTTTTGCCATCTACCCATGGAGAATTCTTACTGAATTTGCACAGGGTAGTATAGGGTATATCGGCTGCCTTTTGCTGGTTCACAAATTAATAGAGGACCAGGCCAACCCAAGCAATTACATGAATGCAAAAATACATCATTTGGTTTTTAAAAATGTCCTGCTCTCTGTTTTAGCTACATTATTTGGCAATATCTGACAAAAAGCATAAAATTATTCAGTAGATATATGAGCCGTTTGGGTTACTCTGATTGATAACCCTGATGAAATGCTGAAATTCTCATTAGCATGTAACTGTACCATCTGGTGTGTCATTTCCACTGCAGATGGGGGGATCCCATTTTAGAGAGTCACAATTAAAAATCCAGATTTTATACCAAACTGTATCTGTTAGTAATCAAGGGCAAATGATTTTAAAACTAGATGTTTAGTAACTATTCAAAAGCAAGATTTTTGCAAATGCTGAGTTCTTTAATGTAGAACAGTGATTTATTTTTATTCTATCCAGACAATAACGTAAAACAATTAAGATTCTTGGAACTGGAGAGATAAATGGGCTCTATAGCTGTGTAAAATTCCACTACAGGGGCTCCTTAGAACAGTATTTTTGGAGTTAACTACATGTTCAGTCAAAGGCTAATGCACATCTGGCACACACCTGTGTAAATCTTCCCCCCCCCCCCTTATATCATATAAAATTTGCATAGGAATAGATATTAAGGTTTAGCTGATATCATTGCAGTTACCAGACTCTTACTTTAGGGATCTATGTACAAAGCTGCATTAAAGCCAGCAAATTTCAATGCACTGTTAAATGAAATGACGGAGCAGTATATACAAAGCAAATCAGATGCACAATGTGGCAATGTCAAAATGCATTATTGGCATGCACT
Organism: Ichthyophis bannanicus; assembly: GCA_033557465.1. Taxonomy (NCBI): domain Eukaryota; kingdom Metazoa; phylum Chordata; class Amphibia; order Gymnophiona; family Ichthyophiidae; genus Ichthyophis; species Ichthyophis bannanicus. Next base: position 294,019,903 of record CM066033.1, on the reverse strand, counting down.
AAAGTAGACTTAAATAGAGGTGCACTAGTAGATGCTTGTTCCGAATCACTGTCTGTTAATGAGTACATTAAGTGGGAAATTTTATAAGGAGCTTTGTAAAAGTATGTATCATGTGCACACATAAATCATAGCACTTTAGTGGTTTACATGCATAAATGGACTCTTATGGTGGTCGCTTTTTGTAAGTAAGTATGCCAGGCCAACCACATGTACTTGTGCTAGGGTTGTGTACAGGGGTGGAGTTTGGGCAGAGCATGAGAGGATTACAAATTTACACGTGTGTTATTGTTAAGTGCCATTGAGTCAGTGCCAACTCATGGCGATCCTCTGGATAGTTGTCCTAAACTGTGTTCACTCTTCAGTCAGTTGGCTAATTGTTGATAGAGTGGCATCCACAACTACTGTTATTGTATCAATCCATCTCATTACTGGCCTTGTACTTTTGCATTGACCTTCAGTCTTGCCAAGCATGATGTCTTTTTCAAATGATCTTTGTCTTCGCATGATGTGTCCAAAGTATGAAAGTCGAAGTCTTGTCATGTGAGCTTCTAAGGAAAGCTTAGGTTTGATCTTCTCTAGCACTGACTGGTTTGTTCTTCGGGCAGTCCATGATATACACAGTATCAGTCTCTAGCACCATAATTCAAAGACATCAATTTTCTTCCTGTTTATCTTTTTTCACTATCCAACTTTCACATCCACATGACATTACTGAAAATACCATTGCTTGGACAAGACGAATCTTTGTATATAGAGATACATCTCTGCACTTGAGAATCTCATCTAGGTCCTTCATAGCTGTTCTACCAAATGCAATGTGTAGTTGGATTTCTTCACTGCTGGTTGTTTCATTATTGATTATTTATCCAAGCAAGTTAAAGTTGTCTACTATTTCTATGTCTTCTCAATCAAGGAGACCCATTTCAGAGACATCAGAATGCCATTTTCCTTGGGGGAGGGGGGCTAAGCTTTGCCCTTCGGCCAGCCAAACTCCATGAGGCTGTAATCACTGGCCTTCTCCTCCTGTCTGCCTGTGGGGATCCAATCTCTTTGGGCAGACAGGAGAGATTTTTGCTGCAATCACAGCGGTCTTCTGCCCATGGGGGATGGGATCCCTGCAAACAGCCTGCTGCCTACCAGATCACAATTGCTGGCCTTCCCCTACTTCTGCCCAAAGGAGATCAAATCTTCAGGGGCTGAAGTAGGGGAAGGCCATGATCACAGCAGTGAAGTTTTGGTGGGGCCAGGGCCTGTGTAGCCTACCCCTTTCCGACACGTATGCCCCATTTTAAAACCATGTTCCTTGATCTTGATAAGCAAATATTTCAGATTGTATTCACTTTCAGCCAGTAAAGTGGTATTGTCAGCATAATATTCTCCATCTTTTTGCTCTAACCGAGACCTGGCTTCTCCCTGAAGACTCAGCTTCAATTGCTGCCCTCTGTCATGGTGGCTACAAGTTCTCCCATATGCCTCGTCCAATTGGCCGTGGTGGTGGTGTTGAGTTTCAACTCTCATTCCTGTCAATTTCAACCCCTCCTTCTACCTCAGTATCACTCCTTTCCCTCCACTGAAATCCACTCTATCTGTCTTTTTACTCTACTTCTTCTCCAGATAGCTGTAATTTATTGACCCCCTGGCATGCCCATCTCTACCTTTCTCAAAGAAACATAGAAACATGAGAGCAGAAAAATACCACATGACCTGTCTAGTGTGCCCTTCCATATCAACTACTACAATAGTCCCCTCTTTTCTCTTAGAGATCCTCTGTGTTTGTCCCATGCTTTTTTGAATTCAGATACTGTCCTCATCTCTACTACCTCCACTGGGAGACTATTCCATGCATCTACCACTCTTTCCATAAAGAAATATTTCTGCATATTACTCCTGAGTTGATCTCCTTTCAACCTCATTTTATGTCCCCTCGTAGCAGGGCTTGCTTTCGATTGAAAGAGACTCTCCTCCTCTGCATTTATACCATGGAGATATTCAAACATCTCTATCATATTTCCTCTATCCAGCCTTTCCTCTAAGCTATACATATTAAGATCCTTAAGTCTGTCCTCATATGCTTTATAGTGAAGACCACTAACCATTTTAGTAGCCACCCTCTGCACCGATTCCAACCTGTTTATATCCTTTTGAAGGTGTGGTCTCCAGAACTGCACAAAATCTCCAAATGAGGTCGCATCAAAGACCTATACAGAGGCACTATTATCTACTTTTTTTCTGCTGGCCATTCCTCTCCTTATGCACCCAAGCATCCTTCTAGCTTTCGTCAATGCCTTTTCTACCTATTTAGCTATTTTAAGATCATCAGACACAATCACGTCCAGGTCCTGCTCTAATTTTTGTGGACAGAAGTTCTCCCCCCCCCCCCCTACACTGTACCGTTCCTTTGGAATTTTGCAGCCCAAATGCATGACCCTGCATTTTTTAGCATTAAATCTCAGCTGCCAAATTCTAGACCATTCTTCAAGCTTAGCTAGATCCCTCCTGATGTTATTTACTCCTTCCTGGGTGTCTACTCAATTGCAGATTTTGGTATCATCCACAAAGAGACAAACCTTACCCGACAGCCCTTCCGCAATATCACTAACAAAGATGTTAAAAATAATCAGACCAAGGACAGATCCCTGAGGCACACCACTGGTAACCTCCCTCTCCTCAGAGTGAGCCCCATTTACCTGTACCCTTTGTCACCTCCCCCTCAACTAATTTCTAACCCAATCAGTAACTTTAGGGTCCATTCCTAGGGTGCTCAGTTTGTTGATAAGTTGCCTGTGCGGAATGGTGTCAAAGGCTTTACTGAAATCCAAGTACATCACATCTAGGGCTCTCCCTTGGTCCAACTCCCTGGTCCCCAGTCAAAGAAATCAGTCAGATATGTCTGACAAGGCCTGGCTCTGGTGAATCCATATCACTGACTACACATGGCTTTCCTTCTTTCAGGATGCATATTCCCCTCCCTTATTCTCGGGGATTTTAACATCATGTTGATAACCCCTCTGACTTTTATGCCTTACAGCTCTTTTTCCTTACCTCTTTATTCAACCTGTAGCTGTGCTCTACTGCCCCCACTTGCCGGCATGGGAAATGTTATTGATATTTTCTATTTTATTTCAAATGAATTTGCATCTGTAGTTCCTGGTCATTATTATTTAAAGATCAGCCAGCCAATTTTTAGCCCACTTCAGTCAGTGTTTGTTTTCAACGCCTGTTGCTCAGGGCAAAAGGAAACCAGATATTAGTGGAAGTGACTGGGTAGTGGTTTCTGCTAAATAGTCAGTTTCAGCAGTGATAGCGGCAGTATTCACTCAAAATCTAGATAGCTAAACAACATAAAGTTAGGGGTGAAAATTGCAGCTATTGATTATTGTAATATTCTGTTCCAAGGTCCTCCTGCTACTATGATAAGGCCTTTCAAACTGTTCAAAATACAGCAGCTAGATTCTCTCCAGGAGAGCACATTACACCCATGTTAATGGAATTAGACTGGCTTCCACTGGATGCAGGATTATTGGTCATTTTGATTAAAGGCCTTTAGATTTTACCATCTATTAGGTCAAATGGTCAGACTAAGGAACCATTCCCCAAATAGCTGCTTTGTACTCAAGCAGGAGACCTTCTGGAGAAGCCTATACAAGGACTCCACAGAGCACAATCAAGAAGCAGAATGGTTACCTGCATACAGCAACATTAAAAAAAAAAATAAAACCTCAAGCCTATGGAATGGCCTGTAGTAGAGGGAGGAGTGGCTCAGTGGTTGGGACAGGTTACCTCAGACCAGAGGGCCATGGGCTCAATTCCCACATGAGGACAAGCAACCTCAGGCCAGAGGGACTGGAATCTCAAGTCCCATGGCCACTCCAACATGGCTATCAATGTGTGCCTCTGCCTCCCCCCCCCCCCCAATCCGGACCTGGTGCCCTAGGCATCCGCCAAAGCTGCTTGGTGGATAGCGAGGACTGCGCACCACCCTCACTGACAGCATGTTGGCATGTCAGCATAGTGTGTAGGTGTTGGCGGTGGGTGCAGCAGCAGACAAAAACTCATGTCCTGGTCTTGTATACCGTTTGCATTGCAACATGTGCCAAGGTCTGTCTGATAGGGAACATGTCAGCCCCAGGGACTACTGCATCCATGTCATCAGAAAAGCTTTTTGCTACATGGAGTTGCTCTGCTAATTGTTGGTCACTGGAACTGTAGAGCTTCAGTTCATCTACAAATAGTAAATGGTATGTTACCTCTATTTTCTTACCTTCTTTAGGATTCAGGCCAAATCCATATCCCAAAGAGTTGATGAGAATATTCATTGGATTAAGCACTACACAAAAGAGAAGTGATGACAGGGAATCTTCCTGAAATATTTGTTGCTGGATCTTGATGTTAGGAATGATGTACCGACCATCTTCATACTTCAAAAATAGGGTGGTTTGTCACATTGTTATGGTGAACTTAATATACTCAATTTATTATCCAAGAGTGTGGGATGCTGTCAAAAGCTTTCTTATAATTAATCCATGCTATACTGAGATTTTTGGTTTTCTTAGCACTGGCTATGATGACCTTATTTATCATTAACTGGTCTTTGGTTCTGTATGCTCTCCTCTTATTGCCCTTTTGCTCTATTGCCATGGTATTATCGGATTTCATATGATCATATATTCTGTCTACATCTATTGCAGTGGTTATTGGTCTGTAATTTTTGGGAATGTTACTTGGGTCCCCTTTTAGAAGGACAAATGTTCTTCCTGTTATAAGACATTGCGGTGTTAAGTTTAGCTGCTTGATCAATTGGTTTTTGCAGTTTGCAGTTCTTCATGTGAATTGAAAGCAAGTTCTGCTATAAGGGGACATGGGATGAGGGTGAAGGGGGATAGATTTAGAGTGATATTCAGAAATATTTCTTTACGGAAAGAGTGGTGGATCCGTGGAATAATCTCACAGTGGAGGTGGTAGAGATGAGGACAGTATCTGAATTCAAAAAAGCCCCCAAACAACCACTGCTGCTGGGACTCCATCCCCACCTACTGCCGATATGTCTCGGGGGGGGGGGGGGGACAACCGCATCTGTGGTATTTCCCTGGGTGCCTGATTTTGCAGCTCCCTGTAGCGCTACAGCTGCTGGCACTATCGGCCTCTTCCTCTGGAGTTAGCTTCAGTGGCAACTGGCGGGGGGGGGGGGGGTGCTGACTGGGGACTCTGTCTAGGGTGCCAGGAACCCTTGGACTGCTCCATGTGGTGCATCACTTTCTGCAGCAGCGGCATGTCTGTGTGCTGCCACTGTCGATGTGAAATCATGATGGACATCACAGATGTGCTACCTGGGCAGCTGCCTGGTTGGCCTTGCACAGCAGCAATCCCCACTGCATGACCGACGTGCCACCTCCTTTGTCCCATTTGCATCATCAACATGGTGCCCTTTCATACTTGGGCTCTATGCTGTTGCTGCTAATGGAGCACTACTTTCACCATCTTGGGCTGCCCTTTCTGTGCATCACATTGCACACATTAAAAAAGGTTCTCTCCCCTCAAAATACACCTTTTCTGTGAAGTTTTACTTGCTGTTAGGGTTCTCAGTGTTAAAAGGCTCTAACACACACTTGTGCAACAGGCATTAAGACAGCACCCACTGTCAATGCCTACTCTCGGCCCCTTAACGCCCACTCTGCCTCCTATACCCTTAACGCTGTGGTAGCCTTTAACGCTTGTTCCGGCAGGTTTCTCAGAGCATGAAGGATGCAAGGGTGCCAATAAAAGGCGTTACGGGGACACTTACTCCCTTAACGCACTTTAGTAAACACCTCTTTGGTGATGTTTTCAATATAACATTGTAAAATACTAGCATAGGTTAAACTTGCATAACTGTTTGCTAAATTGCAGTAAAATCAGGTCTGGCCTTGCCACTAGGTGGATTAGGCACCTGCCTTAGGCAGGCAGCATTTGGGAGTTGCCAATGTGACTCCAATACAGTAGGGAAGCATCACTAAGGATGCTTCAGCACTGCAGTGGGTCTTTCAGTAAAGGCAAGTGCACAAGTCCTGCTGCATCCTGTACCTTCCAAAAGGAAGTGTGCATCAGAGGGGGCAGGATTCAGGAGCATTTGAGCATGGGCTTCTGCTGAAAGGCCCACCGCTGCTGAGTCTCATTACAGCTTCGTGCATGTGAGGGTGACAGTGGCACAGCAGAGGTAAGGAAAGAGGGGGAGATTCTGGACACAGGGGATAGGGAAGGATTGATAGGATGCTGGCCACCTAGGGAAGGGGGATAGGGAAAGAGATATGCTGGACTATTGGGAGTGGATAGAGCCTTGAGTTGCCCTGGGGAATGCACACAGCTTAAGGGCTAGCCTGGGTAAACATTTTCATTTGGCACTCATTAAATGCAAAAATGAGCATGCAGTAAATGCAAAGGATGTGCACTAACTGTTGGGGACATTCCCAGCATTTGCCCATTTAGTTATTGCACAGTACATACATTTAAAGCATGTTAATAGTATTGTTGATAATGCAGATTCATCCATTCTATCAGCAAAGCCTTTACCACAGCCAGTGCATTGAAATGCCTTTACATGTGCTCCTTTAACCTAGTAGTAGTACTGCAAGACTTCCACTAGGGGTCAGAGGCATTATTTTGAATTCGGATGCTTCTGTCATTCCCATTTCTCGGCAGGGAGACCCTCCAGTAAGTGCTCAGGAATGGGGAGTTGTTGGGGATGTCCCCATAGGCATTTGTGCATCAGGAGATAGTAAGTGCATCTGTGCTATCTGCAGCAGTAACAGTGCAAGGTAACTGTCCATCGCCATAACTTGCCCATTTGCCACCCATTCCCTACCCCTTTTCACTATGAGCATTAGGTATGTGAATTAGGTCACACTTTGTCACAGCCATGTAGTAGCCAATTGTTACTGTGGCCATGCACTAACAGTTGCCACACATTAATTTACACAGGAATGGCTTACAGCACTTTAATAAACAGACCCCTAAAGGGGTGAGTTTGATAATTAAACTCACAATCATGTATTTATTTATTTTATTTATTTAACATGTCATATATACCGCCTTTCATGATATCAAGGCGGTTTACATTGAACAAACTGAAATTACATTGAACAGAGCATTATTTTTTTATTTATTTATTACAGTTGCTTATATACCGCACTATTCGGCATCAGCGCGGTTTACAGTATAACAAATTGACCAAAACACACATTTTGTTTGGTTTTTACATCGAACAGGGGTATAAACTTGGATAACAGGGGTTGAACTATAAACATGAACTATTTACATGAAGTAGGCTATATACATGTGGTAAAATTCCTATAACAGGGAATAAATAAATAATGAATCCGTTTCGAATAATCAATAAATAATGAATCCGTTTCGAATACTTGAGACATTGTGAGTATGTGAGTATTATAACTTGGAGATAACTATTTACAGGGAACATGGGCAATGGAGGGTTAAGTGGCTTGCCCAAGACCACAAGGAGCACCTGTGGGACTAGAAACCCCAGTTCTTCCGGCCCAAGGTTTCTGTCCTCTAGTGGGATTTGAACCATCATCATCCTGACCCCACCCCCTCACAACAATCCTGTAAAAATGCATAATCTGACATTATACTTTAAAATATTACGCTTTGCTTTGTATGTACAGCATGTTTGTGCCTGCTCTCCCTGCAGGTAAACGAATGTGTGAAGGCGACAGGCATCTATTAGCTCATTTTATGAAGATAGATAAACATCTATATGACTTTATAAAATACTAGCACAAATCCAACAGCAATTACAGTTAGACTGAAACTATGGACATTTATGCCCGCTCGGGAGGCATCTAGATCATGATTTTATCCAAACTCCTCCCCTGAACATGCCTACTCTGGAGGAGGTGTATTTAGTTTTCAGTAAAGCCTTTGATACCGTTCCTCATAGGCAACTTATAAACAAACTGAGCACCCTAGGGATGAACCCTAAAGTTACTGATTGGGTTAGAAATTGGTTGGGTGTGAGGCGACAAAGAGTACAGGTAAATGGAGCTCACTCTGAGGAGAAGGAAGTTACCTGTAGTGTGCCCCAGGGATCTGTCCTTGGTCCGATTCTTTTTAACATTTTTGTTAGTGATATAGCAGAAGGGCTGTCGGGTAAGGTTTGCCTCTTTGCAGGTGAAACCAAAATCTGCAATAGGGTAGACACTCAGGAAGGTGTAGATAACATGAGGAGGGATCTAGCTAAGCTTGAAGAATGGTCTAGAATTTGGCAGCTGGGATTTAATGTTAAAAAATGTAAGGCCATGCATTTGGGCTGCAGCAATCCAAGAGAGCAATATACAGTAGTATAGGGGGTGAAGTATTTTTGTCCACTAAAGAAGAGCAGGACCTAGGCGTGATTGTGTCTGATGATCTTAAAGTGGCTAAACAGGTAGAAAAGGCGACAGCAAAAGCTAGAAGGATGCTTGGGTGCATACGGAGATGAATGGCTAGCAGAAAAAAGGAGGTGATAGTGCCTCTGTATAAGTCTTTAGTGTGACCTCATTTGGAATATAGTGTGCAATTCTGGAGACCGCACCTTCAAAAGGATATAAACAGGATGGAGTCAGTACAGAGGGTGGCTACTAAAATGGTTAGTGGTCTTCATTATAAAGCATATGAGGACAGACCTAAGGATCTTAATATGTACACCTTAGAGGAAAGGCGGGATAGAGGTGATATGATTGAGATGTTTAAATACCTCCATGGCATAAATGCACAGGGGGAGAGCCTCTTTCGATTGAAAGCAAGTTCTGCTATGAAGGGACATGGGATGAGGGTGAAAGGGGATAGATTCAGGAGTGATATGCGGAAATATTTCTTTACGGAAAGAGTGATGGAGTGGGGGTGGTAGAGATGAGGACAGTATCTGAATTCAAAACAGCATGAGACAAACACAGAGGATCTCTAAAGGAAAAAAGGGGTCTGTTGTAGTTGTTGATATGGAAGGACAGACTAGATAGGCCATGTGGTCTTTTTCTGTCATCATTTTTCTATGTTTCTAAGTCGCATACAAGGGATTGCCTAATTACTACTTACTAGTACTTATCATTTGTATAGCACTACAAGGCATGCACAATGCTTATTGACTATGGGGGTTATTCTGCCCTGGGAATAGCGGGATGATTCGCAGGGGTCTGATTCCATTGCCAAAGCTCTCCGCAAGTACAGAGGAGTTGTGCAAAGAGCTCTGGATAGGGGTGAGCCGGAGGAGGAGCGTGGGTGGGACCCTGACCCTGGATGTACAGGGCCGATTCCAGACACGACCCTGTACGTCTAGGGGGAGGGGGGCAAGGATGCACGGGGAACTTATTCGACCTCAGAGGTGGAATAATTCTCCCTGACATTACCGGCCGGACACAGAGGACACCCCCAGAACAGGTGAGCGGCAGCATGGGCTTCCCCACTGTCCGATCCCTGCCTCGGCAGGCCCCTCCAGGGGTTGGACAGCAGGAAAAAGCTCTTTTAAAGTAGTGCAGGGCAGTGGGGCTCCTGCATGGTGTCCCAGTGCCATTACGATGAGGTTCCTTGCAGGATCAGAGGGGGGTTGAATGGGAAGATGGCTGCATGTCCCAGCCTTCTGAATCGGGACGCATTGGGCCCATCCAGGCCCTTTGCCCTGATTCTGCTCCCATGGAACATCTAGCTCCCACAGGTGCAGAACTGGGTGCAAATCTGGCCCATCCAGATTTTGGAAGTCCTGACGGGCCGGACAGGCCACGTTCGGAATTGGCCTCCACGTGTGCTGTAATTGTAGCACACATAATTTTGCGGATGAGGTAATCTTATAAGATGTCTTTTTCATGAGGCTACTCTTACATATGTGTGAAAAGCCCTTTTCTAAAGTGTCTCCACACGCTCAGTCTCTAAGTGGGCCATGTTACCATTGAGAGGCTTTGGGTAACTTCAGGGGACATCCATCCCCCTGCAGTTAGGGTTTGAAAGCCATGCAGTAGTGTGGAGACCAGGTCACAGCTGCAAGTAACGCCACCCACTGAGGTGGTGTAAGTTGTCCCCACACTACCTGGGTCAAGCATGGTTATCATAGGCCACCAACACCCACACCAGTGGTGATGCACTGGGAATGGCCATGTCCTTCCCAGTTCCTACCCCAACGCATGCTGCTAAGGTAGCATGGGATTTTTAGCCCAGAGGCCCCGCATTACTTTATATTGCTATCTCCGTGCTACGCTGGTCATGCACTTTAGTAAACATGCCCCTAACTCTTTCTGCGAGAAACACACACACACACACTCTTGACTCCGAAAAATACAGTTATTTGCTTTCTCTCTGTCTCTCTCTAAGAAACACCCACCCACACTACTATACAGAATCACACACTATCTTTCTGAGAAACACACTCACTCTCTTTGACCCTCCATCAATAAAATTTCTGAGTCATCCATTCTGCCTACTTGTACTTTTCTGCTCATCTCTCACCTTTGTAACTAGATCAGTCAACACAATTTAATTTTCTAGCTGTATTAAAGTTATGAGTCTAAAATGTGCAGAAAGATAAGAATATGAATGTGTTCCTATGAAACTAGTATGTGTTCACCTTCTTCTTCATTGCACTTAACATTCACTTGAATCTTGTATTATTAGCGCCAGAATATACCAACAGCAAAATCCTTTTGCAACTGTTTTATACTATAACATCACTGAAAAGGGTATGATGCACATGTGGTTCGTCTATCATAAAACTCTCAAGGAATAAACTCATTTTCTGTCCTAAAAGGATACATTCTACTGCCATCTAGTGAAAGTATAGAAAAATGCATCTATTTATCAAGAAAAGGTGGAAGGAATATACAGAGTTTTTATATGATAAAGATCAAGTGGACCAACAGCCTTTTCAACCTGTATCTTATGATCGGGAACCATTGGTGATGAAAGAAGAAGATGAAGCAGCATTGAAAACCTTATCAAAGAACAAAGCACCAGGCATTGATAGCATTCCCATAGAAGTAATACAGCAATCTGATGCAGCTGTTACCATACTTACAAGGCTCTGCCAAGAAATATGGAAGACAACATCATGGCCAACTGACTGGAAAAGATCTGTGTTTATACCAATACTAAAGAAAGGTGATCCAACTGACTGTGGAAATTATCGCACAATCGCTCTGATCCCCACATGCTAGCAAGATTCTACTGAAGATTATTCAACAGAGACTACAACCATACCTGGAACAAAAACTACCTGAAGTGCAAGCAGGGTTCAGGAAAGGGCGAGGAATGAGAGAAATCATTGCGGATGTGAGATGGATCGTTGAAAAGACTAAAGAATACCAAAAGGATATCTATTTGTGCTTTATCGACTATAGCAAGGCTTTTGAGAAACTCTGGGCCACATTAAGAAGCATGGGCATACCAGAACACCTGATCGTACTCTTGCACAATCTGTACATTGATCAAGAAGCAACAGTTCGAATGAACAAGGAGAAACAGAATGGCTTGAAATAAGCAAAGGTGTAAGACAAGGCTGCATACTTTCCCCCTACCTGTTTAATTTATATGCAGAACAAATCATCAGAGAAGCAGGATTGTATGAAGACAACAGAGGTGTGAAGATTGGTGGAAGACTCATCAACAACCTTCGCTATACTGATGATACCACATTACTGGCTGAAAGTGAAGATGATCTGAAACATTTGCTTCTCACAATCAAAGAACATAGTCTCAAAATGGGCCTGCACCTTAATGTAAAGAAGACAAAGATCATGACAACTGGCATAATCAACAGGTTCATCACTGAAGGATAAGAAATTGAAATCGTGGACAACTTTAACTTACTTGGATGAACTATCAATAAAGAAGCAACAAGCAGTCAAGAAATCAGACAACGCATTGCTCTTGGCAGAATGGCTATGAAAGACCTAGATAAGATTCTGAAGAGCAGAGATGTCTCTCTCCATACAAAGATTCGACTTGTTCAAGCCATGGTATTTTCAATAACATCATATGGATGTGAAAGCTGGACTGTGAAAAAGATAGACAGGAAGAAAATTGATGCCTTTGAATTATGGTGCTGGCAGCAAATACTGTGTATAGCATGGACCAAACCAGTCGGTACTAGAGGAGATCAAACCTAAGCTTTCTTTAGAAGCTCAGATGACAAGACTTCGACTTTCATACTTTGGACACATCATGCGAAGAGAGAGATCATTAGAGAAAGACATCATGCTTGGCAAGATAGAATGTCAACGCAAAAGAGGAAGGCCAGCAATGAGATGGATCGATACAATAACAGCAGCTACGGGTACCAGTCTGTCAACAATGAGCCGCCTGACTGAAGACTGAGCACAAGTCAGGATAGCTATCCAGAGGGTCGCCATGAGTCGACTCCGACTCGGCGACACTTAACAACAACAACAACATTTATTTTATTGGACTGGAATGAGAAACTATATAAAGAGGAGGATCAAGAAAGAATCCATGTTTCTATTGATTCTGTCATGTTTATGGTTTTGATTGTTTTCTGTTTTTACCTGTACTTTGTGTATGTTTTATTGCAATCTGCCTAGTAAACAGTGTGGAATATAAGTTTGTTTAAAAAAATAAATCAGAACAAAAATATTCCTCTTGTTTCATAAGGTTATCTTTGCTAAATGTTGCTTGCTACATTTTTCTTACATACAGATTTTCACAGCATGAGAGTCATTTTCTAAAGCTTTATCCAATGTAAAGCCTGTTTTTAGATGCAGAAGGGTTTTATAAAATAGTGCAGTCGTGGACACACACACACACACACACTGCATGCATGGCAAGAAAGTGCCTGCTTTTGCACCATCTGAGTGTAGGTGTGCTGGGAAAAAGGTGGATGGAATGTAGGCAAAGTTGTGATGCACACATATGTTTTACAACATGTGTGAGTGCACGCCTAGAGTGCACATGCAAATTTACACCTGTGGCACAGATAATGCAAATTTATCCTAAGACATTTGCATGCTATGGGAGCTAGTTCTGGGAGCCTATTTTAGAAAGGCGAATAGATGCCTATGGTACCTTTATAAAACTGGCTTTTCACATAGGTGCCCTGTTCTAAAATTACCCCCCATAATCTCAGTCTAATTCACACTTTGGAAATCATAGGTTACTCCTCGATTTCCATATAGCAGAATGCATGTCATTTCTTCTTTGGCATCATTTCTTTTCATAGGTTGTGGTTATGATTATGCTTATGGTTTATTGTGCACACAGACAAAGCGATTTACATCAATAACTTGACAAGTGAAAGGAACTCCATAGTCCATGAAAGAAAAAGAAAGAGGGAAATTCAGGCCAGGTACAACCAATGTAGCTCAGAGTCCTATCCAGGAACCTCAAAAGCCGGCTCAAATAAATACGTTTTAAGGGAAGTTTTTGATTGTTTATAAACTGGCTTTAGATGAAGGTGATGAGGCAGACCATTCCAAAATATGAGGGCAATAAATAAAACCATAGATATCTGGTAGATTCATGTTTAACTTTAGAAGGAGAGGGGATGTCTAAGTGGTCTCTTTCAAACAGTGTCCAAATTTCAGTTATAAAGACTGTATGGTTATTTGGAAGCCGCATTGAAGAGAGCCATATGGATTTAAACCTATACCTCCCTGATGCAGCATATGGTGAAACGCTGACAGTGTCAGAGCGTTATAATTGGACCCATTTTAAAGGGAAGAATCCCAATATAGTGTTGTTCTAAGGGGAGGTGTATACTTTACAAAAAAATAAAGGAGAAAAGTAACAAGAGTAATATAAGAAATGTAGGGATTATAAGGATATGTTCCTGGTTCATAATCACTCAAGGGTCCTGATAGTGACTGCTCTAATAAAAATATACATCAACCAGTCTGTCATTACAGTGGGCAAAGGAAAGACAGGCCAGCATAAAGAACCACATAAGGAAATATCATATATTATAAGCCTTAGAAAAAGTATATGCTTGGATTGAAGGGTCCATGCAGAGACTTTTTTTGCAGAAGGCACATACACAGGAAACCATGCAAAGAATATGCTGAGCACATCAAGCCCTGAAGAAAAAGACAGTTGATGGTTGGAAGGTATGGCGTAAAGAGCAAACGAAAAGGAACTTGAGTGGGTATTAAAACAGGAACAAGGGGATAGAAAGGAAGTAACAGGAAACAGATGGCAAGAGGAGATGAGATACAAGGGGGAGAGATAGATTTGGGAGCTGTGCACGTATACGGAAATCAGAAAAATGTATACATTTAACACGACTATTGTACTCAGTGGGAGGAGGGATTCTGATGTCTGAGGACTGACAGAAATTCTCCTCTCCCTTGCCTGTATTTGTCCATCAGTTATCTAATAAACAGAGATTCTGATTGCACCTGTACTGACTTTTTGGATCTGGACTATACAGGAAATTAGTCTTTAATTAGTAATCGGTCTCTTGTAAGTAACAGGGCCTTACAATTGGTGCCGAACACCCGGATTGGGCTACGGGAGGATCTTTATGACCAAGATACAAATTTAAAGATTTGGATTCCCCTCAAGAAAGAGGGAAGTACGTTCCCGGTGCGTAGTATAGACCGGAGAAGAAGTGAGTGACGGATTCCCTAGGATGACGCGGCTGTAATGACGGCGGCGTGAGTATTTTTAACCAAGCTTGGTAAGTGTTGTTTAATTTTTGTCTTTGTTATATGCATTTTTGTTTTTGTTATATGAATAAAGTGTAAGAATAATTTGCTGTTATAAACTGGGACTGAATGATAAGTGATTGAGACAGTACGTGTCATCTGACACGAAGCGTGTGTGTGTTCTTGCTCACGGTTCCATACCTCCGCGAGGAGATTGGCTGGGATTGAACGAAGCGAATTCTTGTTTGAAAGGTGTCCTGGACATTTCGTGCACTTCCTTCCTCTGTAAATAAAGAGGGTGGGTATTGAGACCCTTAAATAAAAGGTTGCACGTAGGAATCATGTCTCTGTTTATTTATTTATTTATTTACATTTCTTATATACCGCACTATTTGCGATCAGCGCGGTTTGGCAATCAGGACATAATGGTAAACCAAATTTCCCCAGTGACTCCGGTCGAACGGATGATGAGAGATAATCCCTTATTAGGAAAGGAAATATTGAAAGTTTGCCTTAAATGGGCAAAATGGAGCGCTGCTCCTAGAACTCCTCTTGGCTGGCCACCAGAGGGGTCCTTTGATGGTTGTTGTTTAGTAAAAATTAGGGATTATGTTTTATTTCATAAAACTGGGGCTAGTCAGCTGAAACACTTAAGGTACATTTCCATGTGGATGAAACAGGTAGATCCAAAAACCCTCAGTAGTGATGATCCGCCCCCCTATTGGACGAAAGAGAGTCGTACAATGGCAGCGATAGGTTATGCAGACCCTTCCATAGATTTAGACCCCAAGGAGACAGAATTAGAGGACAGACCTAAAGATAAAATTAAAGACAAAAGACCAGTAGAAATACACAAGGAAAGAGTTAGATACTGGGATGAGAAAAAAACACCATCTCTTATTGAGACTCCCCCATGTAATCCAATATATCCCCATCGGGAATTGGAAGACATAATGCGAAATAGTAACTCCCAACCACGTAGAAGATCCCGGTCTGCATCTCCCCGCCGGGAACAGCATACGGGATGGGTTCAGGTAGCAGGTAAATTACATTTGACCCCTGATCCTATCCCTGAGCCCCCGGTATGTGACCAGTCATTGCTGGGGGCCACAGGGGGTGATCAAACCCAAGTACAGTCCACTCCCTTTGTCCTTGACTCCATTAATTGCGATAGGTCTCCAGTGATGTCAGCGGACAAATTCCCTGGTAGTCTTGATTTACCAGAAGGTCAATGGGAGCGTGATTATTTTTCTAAAAAACCATGTGAGAGTAGACAGGATATTAGGAACCGGACGACCAGAGCCCACGAATATCACTGCCTACCCGTGCAGAATTCTAAAGAAGCAGTTCAACCTAAGAAAACCCCTGTAGATTTTGTTTTTAATGAAGAAGGAGGTGAAGGTTTTTATGTATATCATTGGAGTTCAAACTTACATGGGTGGACTACAGCCTGTGCCCCTCAAATGAGAATTTGGCCAGAACAAGGGTCCCTGAATACTACAGATTTAAACCTAGCTCGTAGATGTATCCGTGGAGGGGAGGGAGATCCACAATGGGACTATAAGTATATGGAAGCAGGTTTAAGGGTATGGGAAAAGTATGAGGGACAAGATCCCAATAACCCCAAAACACCTAATCATTTGATATTTCCCGTGCGGCATACTCCCCATGGGCAAGAAATATATATCCCTTGGAGTTTTACCGATATGACTAATCTGGCCGAGCAACTCCCTCCCCTGAATCAGGGAGCGGGAGCGTGGATACAGAAATTTGAACGATTAACAGCAGGTTATACTTTAGCAATTGGAGATGTAAAAGCCCTACTAGCCCGAATTTTGGGTAATAATGCGGCTAACCAAGTTTTTCAAAATGCCCATATCAGAGGGGTTATGGTACATCATCCCCAGTATGATGGGGCACTTTTTAATCTTTATCGTAATATGGTATGGGACTCCTTGAGGGACATTTATCCCACCCAACGAAGTATGGGACCCCTTACTTCAATGCAATTTAAGGTTGGGGAAGATATTAGTGCTTATTTGGCTAAATTTCAAGATTTATGGGAGGCCCAGATGGGTGTACCCCACAATGACCCTAACATGGCTCTCATGTTTTTTCAGACTCTCTGCAATACCTTACCTTTGCCTATCCAGTTAAAGCTAAAAAACATAGTGGCATTAGAATCAGAACCATGGCAGAAACAACAGGCACATATTTTTCATTTTGTCAGACAAGCTGAGGAAGAATTGAATAAACCAGAGAGGGACAGAAAGGCTGCCCAAGCTCGTTTATTCAATTTACAATTGAAAGAAATAGAACAGGAGAAGAAAAAGGGAGAAAAGGTCAGCAGATCTGTGGCTGATACAAAATTGATAAAGGCTTTACGCCAACAAGTAAAAGAGCAGCAGAAACAACTTGATGAAATCAATGACGATTGTGAGAGTGACAGTAGTGTAGACAGTGATTCTGAAGACATGTATAGACAATTCATGCGAGTTTTGAATGTTCAAAAGCATGGTCAGCTCACGGGTCAGGAACCACGATCCTTCCCCAGACAAGAGCAGGACAGGGAGAGAGATTTCACTTGTTGGCGGTGTGGTGAGAGGGGTCACCTGCAACGGGTCTGCCGTGCCCCACTACCGGGAGGACGGCGACGATATGACCAAGGTCCCCCACCACTTGCAAGACCCCGCCAATACCCTACCTGGCAGCCCCCAAATAGGACAGGCTATGGCAATAGGGAAAATAGACAATGACTAGGTATATATAATATGCAGGTGACACTGGGAACAGAGGAGCCCCATATTGAATTAACTTTGAATGACCAAGTAATGAAATTCCTAATTGATACTGGAGCTACACTTTCTGTTCTGAACACCATGCCCATAAGTGGAACCATTGGCAGAGACAGTGTAATGACTACTGGGTTTGATGGTAAGCCAGTAAAAACCCCCCTGACTAATCCAATTTGGGTGAAAGGGCCACAATTTGCCATCTTCCATAGTTTTTTGTATGCCTCTCACTGTCCTATAAATTTGATGGGACGAGATTTAATTGTAAAAGCCCAAGTCACCTTAGTGGCAGAAGCATTTCAATCTGCAGGGATAAGTGAAACTGGCACTTACCTCCTTAGTCCATATGGGCGGGTACGAGGTACAACGGTTCACATACGATTAAAACAAGGGAAAGAGGGTCCAAAATTGCCCCAATACCCCTTGCAGCAGGCAGCTATAGAGGGTGCACGAGAGGAAATCAATCAGCTTAAACTGCACGGCATAATAGAACACAGTACGTCCTCATATAATACTCCTCTCTTTCCGGTCAGTAAACCCAATGGAAAGTGGAGGATTGTCCATGATTTATGAGCATTGAACCAAGTGGTGGAAACTCAGTTTCCTGCAGTTGCCAATCCGGCCACTACATTGAATACAGTACAACTGTACAAATATTTTACAGTATTAGATTTGAAAAATGCCTTTTTTAGTGTAGAAATTGATGTTGATTCTAGACCCTTACTGGCTTTTATTTTTGATCAAGTACATTACCAGTGGACACGATTACCCCAGGGGTATGTCGATAGTCCTAGTATATTTTCCCAGATTCTCTCACAAGATTTGCAGGATTTCAATTCACATCTCCCTGGAGAGATGTGTTTGCTGCAATATGTAGATGACATTTTACTGTCTGGGTCAGACTATGCACAAATGCAGAAGTACACACAGAAGTTAATACAGGAACTGCATGAGAAAGGGTACAAACTAAATGCAGAGAAAACACAACTCGTGCAGACAACAGTTACCTTTTTGGGGTTTCAGTTAAGCCAAGGATCTATTCAGGTGGGAGATAAGACAGTACAACATGGCTTACAGTTACCTGTCCCCAATACAGTGAGAGAACTTCGTTCCGTTTTGGGTACTCTAAATTTCTGTAGAAATTGGATCCCAGCTTTTAGTTCTCGGACTCTTTGTTTCCGCCCTTATTTGAAGGGTGGTGTAAAAAATTCAGACAAAATTACTTTAGACCCTTGTGCTGTAAGCGTGCTCCAGTCCATTTTGGAAGATTTAAAGTGTCTTCCAGCCTTACATTTGCCGAATCATCATAAACCCTTTCAATTGATGGTAGTGACAGGCTCTCAGGCTTGGGCAGCCATACTATTTCAGGACAGGGTTTCTACTTTGGCATTCTTGTCTGGTACTTTTGGGTGTACAGAACTCCCCCTTCCTGACCTTGAAAAAGTAGTCATTGCGGTCGCAGCAGCAATAGAGAAAGTTTTGTCTATTTTCACTCCCACTACCCTGATTCTCTATCAGTCCATTGAACTGAAGGCTATTCTAAACAAAGACACGTTACATTTATCCCCGACTAAATTACAGCAAGCCTGTGCATCTATCTTGAACAGTGGAGTGATTTTCCGTCCTCTCACTGCCTCCACGTGCCCACTAAGTTGGCTACAGACAGCGGTAGATGTTCATACCCCAGTATGTGACTCCCCCATGAGGAAATTTTATCCATTATGGTATCACCCTCTGACATGCCACCAGATAGTGAAATTTGGTTTACTGATGGATCAGAACAGAAGGGTGCTGTAGGATTTGCTGCTGTGCTGGTGACCCCTGATGGAGTGTCTGAGCATTGCTTACAGTATGCTCTGGACTCGGATCAGGGATATTCAGCACAGGCAGCTGAATTGTGTGCTATATTAGCTGTCCTAGAGGAACGTCCGGAAACGCCCCTGATTTTCTACACTGACTCACAGTATGTTAAAAAATTGTGTGGGGAGTACCTCCAGATTTGGTTACAGCGGGGATTTGTTACTTCATCTAGTAGTCAGCTTGTACACAAATCATTGATTCTATACTTGTATGACCTGTTACTGCAGCGCCAGCAGAAAGGTATTCTAACTTCTTGTAACTGGGTCCCTGGCCACTCCAGACATTATGGTTTCTTACATTTCGGAAATGCTCTGGCTGATGAAGCAGCTAGACAAGTTACAGATGCTGTCCCCATTTTAGTTACTACACGAGCAAAGACTTATCCCTTACCCTCACTCCGGGATTATCAGCAGAATTTTCTGCAAGATGAAGTGCAGAAGTGGAAATTGTTAGGATGTTCAGAGCACAAACATTTGTGGGTTCACCCATCTGGAAAGGCTTGCATTTCACTCTGGTCTTTACAACAATTGTGTCACTTGTTACACTCTGTAGCCCATGCCCCTGCCTCCAGCATTTGTGCACAAATTTCTGGGCTCTTCTGGTACCCCCGTCTTAGGGCCAGGGTGCAGGAGTTGTGCCAGCAGTGTCCCCAATGTTTAGAGAATTCTCCTGTGAAGGGCAAACAAATGCTACAAGGTCATCTCCCAGTTGTTCAGGGTCCGTTCATTTCCTGGTATGTAGATTTCACAGATATGCAGGTCCGTGTAGATGGATACAGATTCCTTCTCGTCTGTGTCTGT
Organism: Ichthyophis bannanicus; assembly: GCA_033557465.1. Classification (NCBI taxonomy): domain Eukaryota; kingdom Metazoa; phylum Chordata; class Amphibia; order Gymnophiona; family Ichthyophiidae; genus Ichthyophis; species Ichthyophis bannanicus. The sequence goes on along the minus strand of CM066033.1, from coordinate 293,999,839 downwards.
TCATTCTCCAAATGGGTGGAGGCTTTTCCTCTAAACAGGAAACTGCAGCTGAAGTTTTCAAATGCTTTTCACAACATTTGTTTCCCCGTTTTGGCATTCCCCAAACTGTTTATTCTGATAATGGTTCTCACTTCCGGAATCAATTAATGCATCTTTTCTCTACAGCAGTGAACCTGCACTGGAAGTATGTCTCAGTCTATCGCCCCACTTCCAATGGTCTCGTCGAACGGACCAATGGCCTGCTCAAGACTGCACTGCATTTGATTCAATCAGACAAAAGTTTTTCCTGGTTACAGGCCCTGCCTTTAGCTTTGTTTCAGCTCAGGAATCGCCCATTGAAGAATGTTGCTCTAACACCACATGAAATATGTACTGGCAGGCGATTGTTGCTATACAATCTGTCTGAAACGTCTGTTTCTTTACCAGACTCTATATCTCCTTACATTGCAGGTTTGCGTTTAGCCTTAGCAGAAATCTCCCGACGCTGTGCCATCCGTGATCAACATCCATCTCTTCCCAAGGAAAGTCTGATTCCAGTTGGGACCAAAGTTTATCGCAGAAATCCTCATCGAAGTTCCTGGCAAGATCCAACATATTCAGGACCCCATATTGTTTCTGCGTCCACTCCTTTTGCTGTTCTGTTGGACTCTGGCCAAACCTGGACTCATATTGCCCACCTTTGGGTTCCTTGAACTGTGCTTTGGACTTTGATTAATCTTCTATAACATGTCTGCCTCTCCTGCTCTTAAGTATGCCTTTTTATATTGTTTCATGTTATTTGCGATTCTCCTAGCATGGCTTTTATTTTTCATTTGTGTCCCTGCCACTAAGTCACCCCCCACCACTACCATCTCCTCCCTGAATCGTTCCCTTAGGTCCCTCCCTCTTCCCAATACCTGGAAATCAACTATCCTTGATGGTCAGTTAGCTATGTTTTTAAATAATCAAAGTCCTTCTGTCCTTTCCCGTCATCCTAGAGCTACAGCATCTGCCTCCAATTTATGGCAATCATCTGTTCTGGATATTTTACGCTTAACTAATGTTTCTGATTGTTTAATATGCACCCCCATCCCTAAAGCTGTAAAATATGCTCCCGTAGCGGTTTATCCTTTGTCCCTCTCAGAATTAATGGGAAAGGTCTCTTGTTGGGACAACAAAAACTTTACTGCTCCATGTTTTGAATCCATAGACTGTACTGACACATGGGAGTCTGTGAATGCCTCCAGTGAACCTTTCTTTGTTTATGTTCCTTTAGAGATGCGATTTACTTCTTGTCTTGTGACTAATGCATCTCTTTCATTTTCTCTCGTTGCAATATTACTTATAATGTCCAAAATGCTTCTTGGCATATAGCTGCTGGAACTTTTGTTCCTCGCCATGGTAATTCTACGTATTTGTCACAATTTACTGCTAACCCCTCCACCCTGTCCCCAGCAGATAATATCACCATAGTGCCTTTGCTAGTGGATTCCAATTATTGGCAGGATGCCCTACTTGTGGGTCCCTATTTACCTTCTGGTCATTATGATTACTGGCTTGGAGGTAAAGTCCCTTTTAGTTCCTGCTATACTCCCCAGTCTCAGCGCTCTACCTACAGTCATGGGAAGTTACAATCTAACCTTTATTTGGGTAATATTAATACATTTCCAAGAAAATGGCGTTCTTCTACACAGATTTCTGCTTTAACAGGTCACTATTTTCTTTGTGGGGAAGCCTTATTACAGAAAATTAATATTTCTCACTTGCCCTGTACCCTTGTCCGTGTATCTCTCTATTCTGCCCTTATTCCTTTAAATGTTTCACACAAAACTCATTCACTCCTCCAGCGAGTTAAACGCTCTCTAGTAGGATCAGGTCCATGGGATGCAAAAGTTTCTGAAGATGAGGCCATACAGGCATCTTTTGAATATATTAATTCTACTTACCCCTTGACCAAAACACGATTAGATGCTTTATCATGGACAGCATGGATTCCTTTTGCTACCCCTGCCCTCACTGCTGAATTAGGAATGGCTATACGCCGGTTACAATGTTTGCTTCATGTACAAATGAAAGCTGTTACTGATTCTATAACTAAGCTATCAGAGTCCCTAGAGCAAAATACCCAAATGACCCTACAAAATAGACAAGCGCTAGATTTGCTCCTTGCTTCTGAGGGAGGTCTTTGTTCTTTTATTAATGCCACTATTTGTTGTACGGTCATAGCGAATCATTCAGTGTTTGTGCTTAATGCTATGGATAAGATACGCCACCTGTCAGATTTACATATTGATGACTTTAAGGGAGGACTGAATGTAGGTAATTGGTTTTCATCCCTTACCTCCTGGTTTCACTCGCTAGGTACTGGTCTAAAAGGCCTTTTAATTTCTGCTGGCATCTTTTTTAATTTTTGCCTTGTCCTTTTGTTGTATTGTTTCTCTTGCCATTTCCTGTTGTAAGAAACAGTGTACCAAGGTGTCCACTTCCCTTATGCCTGTTCAAACATGCCATACACATGTGAATGGTTCCTATGCTGCAGTCCCCACTTCAGAATTCTCTGACTTGGTCTTATCTCCTCCACAATAAAAAAATAAAAAAAATAAAAAAAAAATGGGCGAATTGTAGGGATTATAAGGATATGTTCCTGGTTCATAATCACTCAAGGGTCCTGATAGTGACTGCTCTAATAAAAATATACATCAACCAGTCTGTCATTACAGTGGGCAAAGGAAAGACAGGCCAGCATAAAGAACCACATAAGGAAATATCATATATTATAAGCCTTAGAAAAAGTATATGCTTGGATTGAAGGGTCCATGCAGAGACTTTTTTTGCAGAAGGCACATACACAGGAAACCATGCAAAGAATATGCTGAGCACATCAAGCCCTGAAGAAAAAGACAGTTGATGGTTGGAAGGTATGGCGTAAAGAGCAAACAAAAAGGAACTTGAGTGGGTATTAAAACAGGAACAAGGGGATAGAAAGGAAGTAACAGGAAACAGATGGCAAGAGGAGATGAGATACAAGGGGGAGAGATAGATTTGGGAGCTGTGCACGTATACGGAAATCAGAAAAATGTATATATTTAACACGACTATTGTACTCAGTGGGAGGAGGGATTCTGATGTCTGAGGACTGACAGAAATTCTCCTCTCCCTTGCCTGTATTTGTCCATCAGTTATCTAATAAACAGAGATTCTGATTGCACCTGTACTGACTTTTTGGATCTGGACTATACAGGAAATTAGTCTTTAATTAGTAATCGGTCTCTTGTATGTAACAGGGCCTTACAGTAAGAAAAGGGAAATGGATGGGGGGTTTGACTGTGATGTTTGAGACATGAAAGGCCAAAACTGGCTTGACATTAGTCTCTGAGGTCATTTTTCCTTCCTCTTTTAAGATTAAGGAGTCATCGTCATTTTTTGGAAGACACAAACATTTGTCTGGAAGATACAGAATTGTCTATTTGGAGCGAACTTATCAAGACAGGAGTTTACCGGGAATAGGTCTGGAGAATGATGAGGTAAGGAGGATGTCATCTGCGTAGAGGTAAACAGAGATAACAATGGTTTAAATCATGGTTCCAGAACTGTGGGTCGGAACCTCAAATGGGGTCACATCATCAGTGGATGTAGTCACAGAAACAGAGCTACTCCCCCTCTCTCTGGGCTTCCACTGTGACCTATGCCCAGTAGCAACAGTCAGTATGGGCTGTAAACATTCATGTGTCTTGCTTCCACCTCTTGTGTGCACTTCCTGTTAAGACTGGAAACCCTTACAGAGTACTGGGACCTGAGCACACTCTGACCCACAGGATCCTGTGCTGACTGCTCCTTCTATTGTCTTCATGCTTTGGATAAGTGAGGGATGGAAGAAGTAGATGAAAGAGGGAAGAGGAGTGGAGGTCTACTATTTTGTTTATATCATCATTTGAGGTCACATGAACTTCTAAGAATTAAAATGGGGTCACACTGGTTAAAAGTTTGGCAAGTACTCGTTTAAATAAATGTTGCCACAGGGCTTAGAAAAATGTTGAATGAATGGGGGGAAAGAATTGATCCCTGCAGCACTCCACAAGACAGTGGACTGGTATTGAAGATGTAATTACAAATGGTGACTTGAACAGTCGTGGAAAAAGGATGCAAAACAAGAAAATACTACATATGTCTTGAAAGCCTATGCTATGAAGGCAGGAAAGTAAGATGCTATGATCGACAAGATCGAAAGCAGAGGACAGATCCAGAGAAATGGCTAATGCCACTTTTCCATGGTCAAGGGAACTGTGAACTTCACTAAAGACAGAAGTGACGATAGTTCAATGCTATTGTTGTAGCTGATAAGCATGCAATAAATAATACCCGGAGTCAGGCAAAGATTCAAGCCGGTTTAATGTGCACAGACTCAGATTGCAGTAGCATTCAAAATAGTCTGAGCCCAGAGCTCAGAAAAATGACAGTTTATATACTTTTCTTCTCCAGTCTAATACAGGCAAAACTCCTCATTGGCCACAGTGGCCCACTTACTCTCATCCAATAGACATCTCTGACCGGGCCCAGGACTCGCTCCCCCTGCTTGGGTCACACTAGCCACGGGTCAGCAATTAGACATAACATTAAACATAATACTTTCGCTAAAGTATACAGTATATTTCGCTATTCTTGCAAGGTCAGTTAGCCACAAAGATAGTGGAAAGCATATCAGAAGCATTCTTAACAAAAGCAAAACAAAGCGAGGCCAAACATAGCAAGGCTAAAATGTATCTCTAGCCTTGGCTCAAAACACTAAACAATCTTCATAATGCTAGACAAAATATTCTTACACTGTTCAGTTTCTCTGCTATATTTTCATCCTAATTAGGAGGTCAGTGCACAATCAGCAAAGATACAGTGGCGCAGCATTCTACTGAAAGAGACATCTGACTTCTAAACAATAAACAGTACCAAGGTTTAATTCTCTTATCTCCAAGAGAGCAGAACATGTTATCAAACCAGAATAGAACAGTATTTCTTTCTAACAGCTAACAGCATTCTGCAATTTTCCAAAATCAGCAATAACATTTTAAAATAGGAAAAAAGGGCTTCAGACCTAGCTCTGCTACATACTAGGCCATCGCCTATCACACTATGACCTGGGCAGAACCCAAGGGTATAGTGAGCAAAGTGTGCTCAATGTGATCAGAGAGTTGCAAGAGAACTAGATGCCCGGTAAGTTTAGAGATATAAATTTAAATAGGACAGTAATTGGCAGGATCAAATGGATCTAAGTTTGGTTTCTTCAAAATAGGACATATCTGTGCTTTTTTTCCAGGAGTCTGGAACCTGACTGGAAGAGAAGCTATTGTTGATAATGGTGCATGTAAGGGAGAGTAACCCTTAGGATTATTCCTGTAGCCAGGGAAATGGGATGGCATCCAGTAGACAAGCAGTTGTGCAAATACACTGAACTAGTCTGCTTATGGTAGAGTAAGTGACTGGGGTAAAAGTGGACCAAGTATGCATCAAGCCTATGAAAGATGGTACAGGGGATCCAGGCTGAACAGCAGGAAGGGAGAGAAGTAAGCCAAGCTGTATGTTTTGGATTTTATCATTGTAGAAATTTCCCAGTGTATCAGGGGAAGGCATGAGCCAAGGGGTAAACTGAGATGCAACATTAAGAGAGGAGAGCTGGGAGGCAGTGGAACAAAATAACTCGGGGCAATGGGAAGAATTCTTTTATCATTGTAGAATAATATTCCCTTTTTATTAAAAGTACTGGTAAATGATAGTAAGAGTAGCAATCTTTGACTGTGACAAGAGCTGAGGTGACTTGGACTTTCTCCAGTGCCTCTTGGCTGGCCTAGTTTACTGCTTCAGCAAATGAAGACCTGGATGAAACCAGGGGTGATTGAGTATGGTCTCTCAGAGGCCAGTGTATCCAGGGCCTGATGAAGATTACTATCCCAGAAATTGGCTCATTTATCGAGTGGAAGAGTATTGAAATCTGCAGGGAAGAGAGTATCTGCAGAGGAAATGATATAAGATATGTGAAAAGGTTGCTATTATTAGCAGATCAAGAAAATACCAAGCTGGACAATACCAAGCTGGAAATGCACCTTGTGCAATCTGCAAATCTGGCACAGTCCTTGGTATGGCCTTGTAGTAGATGAACAGTTGCACATGCGGGAAAGGAAAAGTTTGAAGTAGAGGAGAGAATGATCAATCCAAGGGAAGGAGGTTGTATGAAGTTTAGTAGGATACAGGAAGGCACCTGCTGGGTGAAGATAAGGTGAAGGGTGTGATCTGCATTCTGCAGAGTACGTGGGGAAGAAGAAGTGCTGGAGAAAGTCATGATCAGACAGGAAAGTGATAAAGAATTTGTCATGAGCTCTAGTCGGCATGTCGGAATGTATATTAAAGTCATCTAAGTCCAGCCATTGAGGATAGATGACCATGAAATCTAGACTGGTGTGCCTTGAGAAAGTACTTGTAGTGCCTTGATGGTGATAACCAGGGGCATGGCTTTATTTAGTCTCATGAGGTTCTTGCCCTATCTTTATTGGAAGAATACCAGAGAACAGTCCTCTTCTTCCCACTGCAACTCTTCCCTCCCAAGCAGCATGAAGGGAACAGGAAGGGAGGGAATGAGCTTGAAACACAGAATACAGAAGAGCCACTGTGCTCCCTAACCTGCCCCTCCCCTCCTGATGTTCAGGGATAGGAGAGGATTGGTGTGACTGGATTAGAACCTGCAAAGCAAAGAAGAGCACCTACACTAACAGCACCAGCCTTTCCTTATTGTCCCTCCAGTTCAGTCCCTCACCTCTGGGTTGTGCACCTCTTCTCGCAGCATGAAGACTGGGCATATGAGAACTGTGACACCAGTGTAGATATCCTGCTGGCACCTCCCACCAGCTCCCAGTGTGTCCAGTCTCCATGCAGCTGGAGGTAGTGAGCCTAGATGCTGGGCTCACTGGAGGAGCAGATAAGGAGCTTTAGGCAGCTTAGCTAGGGTTTTTAGTTTTTCTTTTCTCTCTATAAAGTTTTTTCTTTTGATCTGTAGCTTTAAAGTTCATTAAAGCTTATTAAAAAAAAAAAAAGCAAGGGCTGAGAGGGGATCAGAAGGGATTTAGAGGACTCTCTTTTCTCCCTCCCGTTTATTTCTGTCCCCTTTGCCTGCTCTCCCCTCCTTGTTGGCATGGAGAGGAGTTCTTTAGCAGGCCTTCATCTCCTTACCAGCTCAGTTTTCTGTGCTGTAGATTTCCAGTCAGAGACTGTCGCCGGGCCTTGTTTCTCTGCTGCCGGCTGACAGCCTTTCTCAGCTGTGCTGCTCACAGGAAGTCAGTTATTTTTATCGGGGTGCAGAGAGGATCCAAAGGTTTCAGAGGAAGAGGTGAGTGTTTAAATCTTTGCTGCTAGTGTCCTGTGAGTGTTTTTGAGGCCTGCTGCCGTGTGAGAAGCAGGTTCTGTGGGTTAGCAGAGCTCAGGATCTTGGTGGGCCTTTTTTATGCTGTTTTTTCCTCACAGTGCTCTTTTTCTTTGCTGGCAGCTTTCTTTAATTAATCCTTGTAGTTTTCTGCTTACTTGGAATTCATTTTGATTACTTTTAATTTTCGATATTTTGGAGCTCTTAAAGGGCCAGTACAGAAAAGTAAAAAAAAAAAAGAAAGAGCAGATTCTGCATGTTTTTGGTTTGCTTGCCCTTTTTTGGTGGTCTGCGGGAGCCATTTCCTTTACTATCCAGTCTCTCGGATCCCGTAGCACTAATGCCTATGCGGCCACAATGCCTAGTTTGTGTCGCCCGTAGGGGCTCGGTCTCTGATGCAGGGGTGTGTCGTGGCTGCACATCTGAGGCGCTTACTATGGAGCAAGAAACGCAGGATCAGTCTAAAGAAGACACTGCTCTGGGGGATCAGGATGCTGCCACTTCTGCGGACGGGGAGTTTCTGCGGGAGTCTCCGTCTGCTCTTCCTGCTTCAAATTTGTCTTTGCCCGGTAATTCCACCACTCCCATGGTGTTGGGGGAAGTTTTCGAGGGTTTCTCCCAAGATTTTGTGCTGCTGCTTCATCAGGCTTACTGCTTGTGGCAGCAGGGGGTAGTTGTAGATGCCTCGCTTCTTGGGGCGCAGGAGGCCATGCGGCCACTGAAAGGCTTGGTGGTAGTGGTGGTAGACCGGTTAAGAGGGCTCGGTCAGTGGAAGATCAATCTCTTGGTTCAGACTAGCCGGATGCAGAGGACCTTGAGCTGGAGCCGGAAGCAGGGATGGAGGATTTAGAGGAAGGTGAGATTCAGGAACCTGAAGATCAAGCAAGGATTATCCGGGTCTTTTGAAAGGAGGAGCTGATAGCACTAATTACGGAGTCCTTTCAGGCTCTCAACCTTTTGTCGGTGGTACCAGCGGAGGATGAGGGTTTGGAGGATCCTCTCATTCAGGCGGTATGAAAGTCCCAGGTGGTTTTTCTTGTTTGCCGTGTGGTTAAGCAGATGATTCAGGATGAATGGAATGTGTCAGAGGCAGGCTTGCGTGGTGTAAGGTCCATGAATCATTTCTATCCCTTGGCGGATCAAGAATGGGAAGTGTTTCATTCTCCGCGTATAGATGCAGCAGTTTCAGCGGTCACGAAGAAGACTACCATTCCAGTTGAAGGCAGTGCAGCTTTGAAGGACATACAGGATCGGAAGGTAGACACCTTATTGAAGTAAGCTTTTGAGGTTAATGCTCTGGCTCTGCAGGCCTCTATTTGTGGAGCTTGGATTGCGAGAGCATGCCTTCGCTGGTCGCAGCGTTTGCAGCAGTCAGTTCAGCAAACGCAGGAGCAGCTAGCTGATGTGACAAAACTAGAGTCAGGTTCCGCATATTTGGCCGATGTCCACTATGATCTTATTAGAGGTTTGGCGAATAGCATGGCTTCCCTGGTAGCCGCATGCCGCTATCTTTGGCTCAGGAACTGGGCAGCGGACAGTTCCTCCAAGTCGCGTCTTAGCAAGCTTCCTTTTAAGGGTAAGCTGTTGTTTGGAGAAGATCTTGATAAACTGGTCAAGGATTTGGGGGATTCTAAAGGAGGTCACTTGCCGGAGGATAAATCGAAGCAGAGCCGAGCCCCGTTACCTTCCCTTGGGCAACCTCGGGATTTCAGGCATTTTTGTACCTCCCGTTTGGGAGGTTTTCAAAGAGGACAGTTTTCCTCTTGAGGGCAACGCTTTAGAGGATTCCGGGGAGCGGGCAGAGGATTTGCTAGTCCCTCTTCCTCGGTTTTTCGGAAACCACAATGAAGTGAGGTGGGCCCAGGCAGGAATTCAGCCGGTAGTGTGTCGCCTTCGGGAGTTTCTTCCTGCCTGGGTCCAGATAACATCCGATCAGAGGGTGTTGGAGGTCATTCGCGAAGGTTATTCTCTCGAGTTTGCGTATCCAGTGGTCGACTCTTTTGTCATGTCTCCATGCAGGGGGTGAGAAAGGACGATTGCGGTATGGGAGACTCTGGCTCATCTTTTGCAACTGGGAGCAGTGGTTCTGGTTCTGTGAGAGCACTACGGTATCGGTCGATACCTAATTTATTTCATGGTCCCAAAGAAAGACGGGGCCTTCTGCCCGATTCTGGATCTCAAGGGGGTAAACCACTGTTTGCGGGTACCTCATTTCCGAATGGAGACCTTACATTCGGTTATAGTGGCAGATCGTCAAGGGGAATTCTTGACACCTCCCAATCTCACCGAAGCATATTTACACATTCCAATCAGGACAGAGCATCAGAGGTTTCTAAGATTTGTGCTACCGTGGGGGCATTTTCAGTTTCAGGCATTGCCCTTCGGTCTGGTGACGGCTCCGCACACCTTCACCAAGGTTATGGTGGTGGTGGCGACGGCTCTTCTGAAGGAGGGAGTATTAGTTCATCCTTATCTCGACGACTGGTTGATTTGGGCAAAGTCCAGGGCTGAGAGTGTGCGAGTGACAGACAAAGTGATAGAGCTCCTGCAGCGGCTCGGTTGGGTGGTCAATACGGCCAAGAGCCGATTGGTTCCGATGTAAGTTCTAGAGTATTTGGGAGTTCGCTTCGACACTCGTGTGTGATCGGTTTTCCTGCCGGATCTCCAAGCCCAGGGCCTGTGGCTTCTGGTGAGTGATTTTTTGAGGACTCCTGCACCATCGGCCTGGCACTATCTCTGCATGTTAGGGACAATGGTTGCGACTCTGGAAGTTGTGCAATGGGCCAGAGCTCACATGCGTCACTTACAGAAGTCGCTGCTCTGTCAATGGTCTCACCAGAACGACTCTCTGTCCAAACGCCTCCCCTCTCCATTGCGGGTCAGGAAGTCTCTTCAATGGTGGCTTCGTCCGCAGAATCGTGCGGCGGGCATGCCTCTCGAACAACCACAGTAGATGCCAGTGTTAACGGATGCCAGTCTCGCAGGATGGGGAGCTCATTGCAGAGAGCTCTTCACGCAAGGCAGCTGGACTGAACAGGAAGCCAAATGGTCCATCAATCGGCTGGAGTTGTGAGTGGTAGCTCTAGTGCTTCTGGCCTTCGAATCCACCTTACGGGTCAAGCAGTTCGAGTGCTCTCTGACAATGCTGCGATGGTTGCGTACCTCAATCTTCAAGGGGCATGGGAAGCACAGCTCTGGAAATGGAGGTGGAAAGTCTCTTCAATTGGGTAGAGCCTTGGCTTCAGGCTCTGTCGGCAGCGCACATTGCGGGAACGGACAATGTGACAGCGGACTATCTCAGCAGGGTTTGAATGGATCCTGGAGAATGGGAGCTTCATCCAGAGGTGTTTGCTCAGATTGTCCTCAAGTGGGGATCTCCAGTTATGGATGTCATGGCGACCTTTCGGTCTGCCAAAGCCAGTCGATTTTACAGCAGACGACGAGAACGAATGTCGGAAGGTCTAGATGCCTTACTTCAACAATGGCCCACTCATGGTCTCCATTACATGTTTCCCCCTTGGGCGCTCATAGGACGAGTGGTACAGCGCATCGAGGCTCATTGGGGAAGAGTGGTTCTAGTAGCTCTAGATTGGCCTCGTCGTCCATGGTATGCCATTCTGTTGCATCTGCTCGATGAGGAACCGTGGAGGATGCTGCTAAGGGAGGATCTGCTGCTTCAGGGTCCTCTACGAATGCCTCAGGTACATCGGTTCTCGCTTACGGCTTGGACATTGAAAGGGCTCAGTTAAGGAAGAAGGGTTATTCCAAAGTGGTGATATACACCTTGCTTCTGGCAAGAAAGAGGTCCACTTCCTTAGCATATGTGCATGTCTAGCATGTTTTTGAGGACTGGTGTGCTCAACGTCAGTTTCGTCCGGCCTCAGTATCCGTATTGACAGTGTTGAGTTTCTTGCAAGACGGGTTCGATAAGGGATTGGCTGCCAGTTCATTAATGGTGCAGTTGGCAACTATTTCTTTTTACCGAGGAAAGGTGCAAGGGGTTCCTTTGGGGGTCCATGCCAATGTTGTCCGTTTCTTGAGAGCGGTATCCCATCTACGTCCTTCGCGCTGGGTGTTTTCTCCTCTGTAGGATCTCAACCTGGTTTTAGGAGCCTTGACAAGGGAGCCTTTTGAGCCTTTGCATCAGGCTTCCCTAAAGGATTTGACTTTGAAGACAGTACTTTTGGTAGCCATTTGCTCTGCACGTCGAATCTCTGAGTTGCAGGCTTTGTCCTGTTGGGAACCGTTTATGACTTTCTCTAGGGAAAAAGTGGTGTTGCGTCCCGTACCGTCTTTCCTACCAAAGGTAGTTTCGCTATTTCATGTGAATCAGTCGGTCTCTTTGCCCATTTTGGGTGTTTCGGGGGAGATCGCATCGGACCGTAGTTTGCGTTTGTTAGACATTAAGAGGGTACTTCGGTGATACTTGAGGGTCTTGGAGTCCTTCCGCAAGTCTGACCATTTGTTTGTTCTCTTTGGTGGGCCGCATAAAGGTGAAACTTCAATTTCCAGCTGGGTTCGTGAAACAATAGCATCAGCTTATATCTTGCAAAGTCATCAGGTGCCCTTGGGGCTGCGGACTCATTCTACTAGAGCGCAAGCGGCTTTGTGGGCGCAGCATAGCTTAGTTCCGCCAGTTGAAATATGCAGAGCAGCCACTTGGTCTTCCTTGCATAATTTTAGTAAACATTACCACCTGGATGTTCAAGCGGCGGGAGATGCCTGTTTCGGGTCGGCAGTTTTGCGGTCCGGGTGGACAAGCCCCTCCCAATTGTTTACTGCTCTGTTATATCCCAGAGGTGAGGGACTGAACTGGAGGGACGATAAGGAAAGAGAAATTATACTTACCTGCTAATTGTTGTTCCTTGAAGAACTCCAGTTCAGTCCCTATTCCCACCCAGGGGTCTTTTGGTCTGTTTCCGCAAAGCATTCTGTGTGATGCGCGGTGTCTACAATCCAGTAGGAGAAGTTCAGCAAATGTGCTCTCTATTCAGGTAATGTATACCTTGTATTCTTTCTTCTCTCTCCTTTCTGTCCTATTTCCGCAAATGGGAGAGGGAGAGTTATCCTCTGATTTATGGGGATTTAGTTCAGTATTAGAGTTAAATTGTGTTTAATATTATAGCTACTTATTTGTTGCTCCTTTGAGTCTGTTTTGTCATTAGATCACTTGGAACTGGTGGGAGGTGCCAGCAGGATATATACAGTGGTGTCACAGTTCTGACATGCCCAGTCTCCATGCTGCGAGAAGAGTGCACAACCCAGAGGTGAGGGACTGAGCTGGAGTTCCTCAAGGAACAACAATTAGCAGGTAAGTCTAACTTCTCTTTTCCCCTTGTGCCCTAGAGAGAAAATGCAGCAGTTAGAGATTGCAGGCAGCAGACTGAAACTGATAGATTGGGGCACACAGAAAAAAATGCTGCTGTCCTACAGGTGGGAAGGAATGAGGTTGAGGATCACACAAAATTTGATTGATGTGCCATGACAACTGAATGAACTCAAAAATGTGCCACAAAAAATAGAAAAGGTTGGGAAGTATTGCCCTAGATGGAGGGTATCCCATGCAGCAGCATGCAATGAGGGGCAGCAGTGAAATAAGAATAGGTTAAAACAAGGGGAAGTGTTGATTTTGTTGAGAAGAGGTTCGGGACAAAACAGTGAGTCAGAGGCGAGGTCAATTATAGGTAGTGAGTTATCATAGATGATGGTCACTCCACCTCCTCAGCTCGAGATCTGAGGGGCAGAGTGCCAAATATCCAGGGGCAGACAGCAGGAAAGATAAGGACTGTCTTGTCAGGTAAGCAGGGCTTGAACGGGCAATGGCAATTGAAATCAGGACCAGTGCAGGAAGTGGTGTCTAGAAGTAGAAAAGTATTCCATCAGAACAGTATCCACAAACAGAGAGAGGCAGCAATAGTAATAACAGATTAATAGTACACGTTTACCAATGAATAACTACAAAAGAGAAAACAAGGTCTTATGCACCTGATATTCAGTCCCAGCAGCTAGTGCTGCTAATATGGCTAGTTGCACGCGCTGCATATTAAGCTCAGATATTCATTGCCAGGGTCATATCCAGCCCCAGTATTGAATATCTGGGGCCTGCCAGCGTGGTGGAGACAGAGCACGCGACACTATTGCAATAACCAAGCAAATGAGACCAAAAACACACAACTAACCAGTCCAGGGGAACCATCCTAGCAGGTCAAAACCCTCAGGAAAAAAAAGGAATTACTACCACTCTTTCATTGATTGGCCCAAAGGCTATCTATCCAAAAACAGAAGTTGAGAACCTGAGCAGGCAGGAAGACAAAGAAAAGCAGCTGCGAACTTCCCTGGGAGGGTCCTGGACTGGTCTAACAGTATTCCAGGAAAGGAAATTATCAAGTAATTAAGAACATAAGAAATGCCATACTGGGTCAGACTAAGGGGTCTGTTTACTAAACGGCGCACTTGTACGGGGCGCACATGAGCGCTCTAAAAGATGTATTTAAGTGCTCTTAAGCGCCCCGTACGAGTGCGCGGCACATTAACGGGTCCCGCAAGCGTGCGCCGACAACGCGCACATTTGCGGGGCGGTAATGTGCGAAAGAGGCGTGCAAAGGCGAAATGAGGGCGGAGGAAGGCCCCCTAGGGGCGGAGAGACGGGGTCAGTGGGCGGAATGTGGGAGGGGAGAGACTCGCCGCACAGGAGCGTGCCCGAATCTGCAAAGAAATATAACGCCAGTGAAACACTCGCGTTAGAGGTGCTGTGCCGGGAAAAGAAACCGTTTCCGTCAGCAATGTGCAGCACAATAGTGGAAGCCCAAAAACCGTGAGCAGTGTGAACCATGTGCACAGATCAAACTCCGTAATGTCACAGGGCACTAACCACACGGGCGCCGCGCACCTTAGCGCATCTGTCAATCACAGCTTCTGTTCTTCACGACGGAACGCCCACTCCTTATACGGCACACTCACTCTACCGCGACCCGCACTTTACCGGCCTGTTAGTAAACATGCCCCTAAGTATCCTGTTTCCAACAGTGGCCAATCCAGGTAACAAATACCTCTCAGGATCCCAAAAAGGTACACAGATTCTACAATGCTTATCCTAGGATATGCAGTGAATTTCTCTGGGCCTCTTTATAAATGGTTTAAGAACCTTTCCTTCGGGAACTTGTCCAAATCTTTATTAAACCCAGCTACACTAACAGCTTTTTCTATATCATCAGGTAATGAATTCCAGAGTTTGATAACTAGCTGAGTGAAAATATATTTTCTCTTATTAGTCCTAAATGGGCTACATAGTAGCTTCATTGAGTGTCCTCTAGTCTTTCTAATTGAAGGAGTAAACCACCGATGTACATTTACATGTTCCACTCCATTCATTAACCTCTGTCATATCTCCCCTCAGCTGTCTCTATTCCAAGTTGAAGAGCCCTAACCTTTTAATCCTTTCCTCATAGGGGTATCCTTCCATTCCCTTTACTATTTTGCTGGCTCTTTTCTGAACCTTTTCTGATTCTGCTATATCCTTTTAAAAAAATGAAGACCAGAATTACACACAGTATTTAAGATGCAGTCATACCATGGAACAATACAGAGGCATTATAATATCCTTGGTTTTGTTCTCCATTCCTATTATTCCTAGCATTCTATTTGTTTCTTGACTGTGGCTGCACACTGGGCTGAGGGTTTCAACGTATTATCCATGATGACCCCTAAATCCTTTTCGTGGATTGTTCTTGTACACTTGCCTACATTAAATTTCATCTGCCATTTGGATGTCCAGTCTTCCAATTTATCAACATCCTCTTGCAATTTTTCACAATCCTCTTGTGTTTTAATACCTTTGAATAATTTTGTGTCATCTGCAAATATGATTGTTTAATTTCTTATTCCCTTTTCCAGGTTATTTATGAAGATGTTAAAAAGCAGTGGACCAGCACAGAACCCTGAGGTACTCCACTATTCACCTTTCTCCATTGAGAAAATTGGCCATTTAGCCTTACTGTCTGCTTTCTATCTTTTAACCATTTCCTGGTCCACTACCTTCTATTTCATGACTTTTTAATTTTGCTAAGAGTATCTCATGAGGGACCTTGTCAAAGGCTTTCTGAAAATGCAAATACACTATGGAGGTAAGTCCAGAAAACGAATAAGGGGTTAGTACGTGAGGCAGGGATGTTTCTGGCGATAGCACAGGGATCTTATGACATTCCCAGAAGGGGTAGAACAGGGGCATGGTCATCCATGGGGATGTATAACGTGTATTCAGGAAAGGCCCAAGTATGTATTAAGTGTTTCCAGAAAACGTCCACGCTATTCCTGCTGAAACATGGAATATGGTCTGGACTTAGAAAAATTTCTGCTCTTCTCTGCAATGCATCCCATATTGAAGAATGATTGTGACAAGTATGTTCTGAACTGGTGTGACTGCAGTCTGGAGAAACACAAGATGCAGTTTGAAGGAACAGGGAGCAGAAGTGAGGGAATGTTGTAAGGTATAGAAACTTAATAAACACCCTTAAAGTAATATTAAGAAGAGCAATAGTATGTATTATGGCTATGCTGAAATGTGCTGTTTGTGCTAAAGGAGCCAGTCTAGAGGACGCTAACAATTCCTATGTTCTGAAAAATGGGACTGCTGATGTAGGGATACTATGGGCATGAGTTGGGAAAGAATTCCTGTTTAGGTGAGAAATGAGATCATATTTTTCATCCTGGTACCCCATGCTATTATGTTATGTCATA
Organism: Ichthyophis bannanicus; assembly: GCA_033557465.1. Lineage (NCBI taxonomy): Eukaryota > Metazoa > Chordata > Amphibia > Gymnophiona > Ichthyophiidae > Ichthyophis > Ichthyophis bannanicus. The sequence continues at coordinate 293,983,722 of CM066033.1, read as the reverse complement.
TCTGTTATGTATAGGTTCAGGGCATTATGTTGCAGTATTATGTTTTTATGACTAAAAGTGAGAGTGTGTGTGCATGAGGGGTGCACAGGAGGATCTGGTGTGTTCATCTGCAATTCAAGGGAGATCTGAAAACCTGGCCAGTACCTGGACCGTATGGATGACCACATTGTCACCAGATGCCAGTGTGATTGGGCAGACAAAATCAGGGAAGGTTCTCTATAGTTAAAAATCAAAACATATCCCTGTCAATAATAAGGGACCCTTAGAATAAGCATTCAGCAGTGAAAATAGCACTAAGACATGCCCAAAATGCACATTTCTAGAAGCCAATGATGGCAATATGTTGAGCATGTACTGTTCTCATCAGAACTTACAATCTAGTCAAGACAGACAACACAGCAGCTGTGGACAGGATACACAAGGGAGCTTAGGTGGATCAATTCCAAAAGCAGCAATGAAGAGGTGAGCACTCAGCCTGGATTTGAGAAGGGCCAGGGAAGCAGCCTGACGTATAGATCCAGGTAGTTTGTCCATATGGAGCAGTAAGGTGAAAAGAGTGAAGTCAGGATTTGGCAGTAGAAGAGAAGGGCACAGATAGAAGTGATCTGCCAGAAGAGCAGAGTTCCTGAGGAGGGGTGTAGGGAGAGATAAGGGAGGAAAGGTAGTGTGGAGCAGCAGAATTAGTGCATTTATAGGCCAATTGCATGAAAAGGGCATACATTTGTTGCTCAGCAATATTATGCATCCTTTGAGGAACTGCACTATTAGTTTCAGGTTTGGGGCACTTGGTAGGGGCCCATCATTAGCAGTTTAAAGCGTGTTTGTAGAGGTGACCAAGACAGGCATCACTGGGGTCATTTCCAAATGCCAGGTACCATTTGATGCAAGGTATGTCCTGACATACATGTTCAAATTTATATTCTCTTACACCATATTAAAGTGCACTGGGATTACCTAGCACTTTTCAGGGCATGAAGAGGACTGGTATATGGTCTAGGTTGCAGCAGTTGTCATTTCTCATTGGTATTTATATCTAGTTTGCATAAGCAAACTACTGTCTGTGATGAGCAGCTTAGAAGGGGCGGGATATCCGTTTGTACCTCGCGGGGACGGGCAGAATCCAAAATGTGTAACATTTCAGCATACAGTGGATGTGGGGGAGTCCTAAACATTTACCCGCATCCGATAATATTGGCAGGGAACATGCTTCTCCATTCTGTTGTAGCTAAATAGTGTTTTGCCCGTGCTGCACTGAACACCTCTCCGATTCCAGACCCGTGGGCAAGTCCAGACCCATTGATGCAGAATTGAGTCCAAATGGGGCCCATTTATATTATAGATGTGTCTTTGGCCCAGACGTGCATGTTATGGAATCGGGACACTCAATGCAAAGACTGGATAGTCCCCATCTCACTGCTGGACTGCTGTCTGCATCTTAGTTTTAAGGTTTTATTAAGATATTTAAGTTATTTACTTTCTTAAAGTTGCTAGGGATAGTTGTACAAACACAAGGTTTAAGGGATTTTGTTCATGTCAGGATTAGTTTTAGGGCCTTTATTAATTAAGCTATACCTGATGAGGATAACCAGCTACACCTGAAAGTGAATTTGACTACCTCTGTCCCTGTAAGAGCTGAAAGAGCCTATAAATCTAATATTATGCTAGATCACTCCAGACAAATGGGAAGAACCCAAGCTATATCCTAACCGGGGCAGGAAGAAAACATTGCTTTAAGGATCTCAGCGCCAATGGCCAAGACCCCTTAGCCTGAACATCCAGGTGACAGTACTTCACAAAGGAACTCAAGGAGGACCAAGTGGCCACCCTACAGATGTCCACCAGGGCCACCACCAGAGACACCACCCAAGAGGAAGCCTGAGCTCAGGTAGAAAGCCCAGAGACCCTTGAATTCCCTCAAAAGGTACATTGATACAATCACTTCCATAATCCACATCCTCAAAGTGGAAGCAGGCCAAGGTCACAACATGAACACTGAGTATGTTTAAGGCCAATCCCTTCTCAAGACCATCTTGCAGGAAGGTTAAAACTAAAGGGATGCTGACCTGCTATAGAGACATCCTGCATGGCATATCAGTGCTCAAACTTGCCACACCCTGAGTACACCAAGGAGTTGGAAGTCTCGCAGGACTTCAAATGAATTGAGATCACTGAAGGATGCCCCTTCCTATGCAGATGCCTTCTCAAGGGCCAAACTGCAAGTCATAAAGGAACCAGATCATCCAGAAGGACTAGCCCTTGCCAAAGAAGATGCCTACCCTGACAGAATCAAATTTGATGTACCTGGTTCACATACCAGGACCTCCAAAGCTACTAAGATGACCATCTCTGGATGGTCCTCTCCTCCCTAGCTGCTCAGAGGGAGAATTCTGAGGAGGATACACACATATAACAGGCTCAACCAGGGACAGACCTGAATCAGAGCAATGATGCTGCTGGAGATAGACTCCTTCCACCAACTGAAAAAGGCCTGCACCTTGTAATTCCTGTGTGTCATCATGAGAACCATCGCTGGATGCCCTGAACAATTCACAATCTGTTGGAAGATATCAGCTGTCAATTCCAATTCTCCAGGATCCAGAGTGTGACAACTCAGGAAGTCCTCTTCTACATTTTCCACTGCTGCAATATGAGTCGCAGAGATTGAGTAAAGATGTCATTCCACAATAGCTACATCTTCTACGCTACCAGAGAGCTATTGGTGCCTTCCTGCTTGTTGCCGACCTGAGCAACAAGAATCAGAAATGAAGCAGGGTCATTCTTATCACCCTCACCTCCATCCTGTTGATTGACCAGGCTGCCTTGTGAGGAGACCAGCAGCCCTGAGCCATATGACCCAGACAGTGGGCCCCTAGCTAGAGAAGGTTGCCACTGGGGAGGTTCCAAATCCACCCTCAACCCCACAAAAGATTCCAGAACACCAATGGAAGCAGAAGAAGATGAAGATTTAAGTCCTGAGACAGGGGAGATCACCAGGAGAGGAGGGAAGAGAATGCTGCAGAGACTGTAGGGGGCTCATGTGCAGGGTACTAAGTCCAGAGTAGCCACCATCAAACCCAAGAGCTAGAGATAATCCCACACTCATGGTGCTTTCTAAGCCCGAAAGCAATGGATATGCTCTAGAATCTTTAGAAACTGCTCCTTTGTGAGAAACTTGGCCCTGGAGAGAATTGAAGCAGGCATCTAGATACTCAAGAAACTGAGGGAACTAAGAAGCTCTTTTCATAATTTACCAACCCAGTCTCTCTAAATAGTGAACCCCCCAGGCAGAGACTGACTGTCCTCCGACTTGGCCCAAATGAGCCAGTCATCAAAGGTACAGATGGACTCTCATACTGTCCTGCCACTCCTGCCACCTTGAAGAGGCCCCGGAAGCCACAACAGGGCCAAAAAGGGAGTACCCAAAACTGAAAATGCCTCCCCAGGATAGCAAAGCACAAAAACTGCTGCAGATCCTCCCAGATAGGGATATGAAATTATGCCTCAGACAAGTTTAAAAAGGTGAGAAGTGCCTCTTTCCTGTCTGCTTGAACTACTAGCTACAAGATACCCTTCCAAAAATATGAGATCCTTCAAGCATCTGTTGACACTCTTGATATCTAGAATTGGGTGATAGGAGTCATCTTTTTTGGGGGATGATGCAGTAAATGGGGTATCTTCCCTTGCCAACCTCTTTGGAGGGAATCAGAGTGATCACCTGTAGATGAAGAAGTCTCTCCAGACAGGCTTCTGCCACTGCCCATTTTAACAGTGAAACACAGAGAGAGGCTATGAAGACATCCATGATTGGAACGGCACATTCCAACACATAGCCATACTGGACAATGTCCAGGAGTCAGCAATACAATATGACTTGATCCCACTTCAAGTAAAACAGCCAAAGTCAGTTGTTCACTGAGCAGACCCACCACACCTCATTGGTCAGCATGGGACGCACTGTCTCCAGAGGGATCACCTATTTCCTTGGACTAGCGTGCCTTCCAAAAGGGCTAAAACTAGGTCTGAAATTTCTGACTGGGAATAGGGCTACCTGGCATGTCAATAGTGCTGGGAATCATGTACACAAGAGCACGAGGAAAACCCTATAAAAGAAACCCAAAGAGGGGTGGAGGAGCTATCTGTACAGAAAGATGACTGTATAAGTCCTTAGCTCCTAAGGATCCTGTTCAGAATCTGTACCCCGCTCCACTCATTAAAACTATTTTAAATCTGTCTTGCGTCTCCCGTTGTGTATACTATGTCGGGCACAACACAAACCAAACAGGACTTTCCTGAAAGTCAGAATCAAGGGGTGAAGAAAGCTAAAGCTGATCCTCCATCACCACAAAAAATAGCGGCCATCAGAGAAGCGGTAGAAGGAGAGCAGGAGATTCTGGCAGAAATAAGAACTGTGAAAGACTTAGTGCAAACAGAGACTTAACTCACCTCAGTGTAATCTGATATTAATGACTTGAAACCTTAGCTGGCACCTCTCATGGTGCGACAAGATAACATTGACGCCATGCTGAAGGTCCAAGATGACAAGTTAAAGCAAGTGCCTAAAAACACAAAATGAATCTTACAGCTTGGAAGGAATTTGGAAGATTTAAACAATTGATCTAGGAAAAATAACATCCGCATCCTCGGTATCCCTCAGGATGCTGAAGGGACTGATGTAGTGCAGTTTTTAGAAGCGCTTGTGCCGAAACTACTGAAAATCACTTTTATTCAGCCTTTCAAAATTGAAAGGGCTCATTAAGTCCCTGCTCAACCCTCTCCAACTACTCGGCAGCCTCTTATACTTCAGATCCTGCACTTTCAACATGTTTCACAGTATATGACTACAACTAAAGTTCAGGCTCCATTTCTCTTTGAAGGACATAAAATCTCCTTCTTTACAGACTTTTAACAAAGCTACTATTGACAGGCGCAAGCAGCTACTAGCTTTCCGCTCAAGGCTTCAACATCTTCAGGCTCGTTGCAGTCTATTTTTCCTGACCCGACTTCGAGTGACTCTACATAATCAGACTAAGACATTTGAAGAATATGAGGCCCTGCAGATCTTCTTGGAAGAAAAAGAAGTGGCGGTCATGTGGTGAGGCTGCGGCTCTTCTTTTGGTGACTGTATTGACAGAGCGCCTTGCATTGGCTCACATTTTATGCCGCAATTTTGATCTCGGTCACAGGAATCCATAGTTGATATGGTGAGCCATCATTTGTATCTATCTTTATCCTATCTTTACTGTTGTCTATACATTTTATTCAACTGTAATCACCCTTGCTGTGGGCGAGGTTGATATTTTATTATGTTTGATGTGATTGGTGTATTTGTGATTGTGATGGATGTTGGTGAGTTTGCAGTTGTTTTACTTCTGGGCACCACAGGCTTCAAGGTAATATTGGAGCACAATTGTCTGTTTGCTGGCTCCAGAGGTTGGACCGCACCGTCTAGCAGCTTCTCAGCCTCGATGTTGTGCCTCGTGGTGCCTACAAGCATGCTTTAGTGACTTCTATTTACTTAAGAAACTGCTGCTGTAAAACTGCTGTAATTGGATTGGCCCAAACGGAATGATAACTCTGGGCATCCTGCAGGTGAATGAGTGTGCCTAGAGAGCTATATGCATGCAGAAATCTGGTTGTCTGTAATAGGGCCAGCATGGTCTTTGTCATCATGGTTCAGGCTATTCAAGGAATTTCTATCTCTCGGTCTTCTGTAGTGGGCCCATCTGTTTCTGTCACTGAGCACTTACCAATGTATTGTTATATCTAATATGTCCTAATAGTTTACCAAGGTGGTTTATGTATGTGCCTGTAAGACATTCTGGTAGATTTGGGGGGAGGGGGGATAATTATTTTCTTTTGTTGCTGGGGATCCTATGTGACGGACTTGCAGTAACGCTGGTTCCCTCATTTTTGCTTTTGTGTGTGTTTGGGTTAATTTGGCTCCCTGTTAAGTGTTGTTTTGGCATTGTGTTGATTTTACAGTCTTGGCTGCTAGGAAGTGGAATATCTAACTATTCAAGCTCATTGGTCTTAAGGGGCACTTGGTTTTTGACAAGTTTGTCATATGTAGGATTCACAAGTTTAGAACTAGACAAACCTTTTTAGTGAAGTATATATCTCTTTTGTCATGGGGTCCCTTAAAGTGCTCTCACTGAACGTTAAGGGTATCAACAACCCAATAAAACATAAGAAGAGACTTGAAGACCTAAACATGTACACTTTGGAGTAGAGGAGAGACAGGGGAGATATGATTCAGACCTTTAAATACTTAATGGGAAATAATGAACAAACAAACCTCTTCCAAAGACGGTGAAGTTGTAAAACTAGAGGGCATAACAGGAAGATACAAGGTGGTAAATTGAAAGGCAATGTCAGGAAATACTTTTTCACAGAAAGGGTGGTGGATTCTTGGAATGCCCTCCCGATGGAAGTGGTGGGGGCAAACACGGTGACAAAATTCAAAATGACATGGGTCAGACACAGCGGATCCCTTTACAGCAGAAGGATAAAATCAAAATAAACGGAACCATCTAATTTCTCAACAAATAGGGGTGTACTGCATGGAGTGGTGGGTTCACCCCTAAAGAGGGACATGGGGAGGGGTGGCCTACACAGAGCAGCAGGTGCACCTATTCTTGCCATCGTGCTGAGCAGACTAGATGGACCATGCTGATCTTTATCTGCTGTCATTTACTATGTTACTATGTATGTTACTATATCTACTACCAAAAAGAGCACACGGAAGTGGTATACCTCCAGGAAACTCACTTGTCAGCTTCTGAAACTAAAAAACTAAGTCAAGCCAATTTTTGTTAGTGGCGTACTCTGTTGCATTACATAAGAAGCATGGCATTGTCACTTATTCAGAAGTCCTTGTCTCGAATAGTGTTACAGTCTAGGTCTGACATAGAGGGTCATTGGACCAAAGCAGTTTTGCAGGTGGGAGGACAAACTCTGGTGTTAATGAACATTTACGCCCTCAACAATGATGATCCGAATTTCTTTCATATTGTGGTTGGGGAGATCATGGAGACTAGTGCCAACTCAGTTATTCTGGGGAGAGTTTTAATAAGGCGCTTGATCTGCTTCTGGACCATCAGTCTCATCATCATTCTCAGTCTACAAGAGCTCACTCAGTACTGACAATGTCAATGCAAGACCCTGGGCTGGTGGATGTCTGGCATCTTCAACATCCCTCAGAACGGGATTGTTGTTGTTGTTGTTAAGTGCGTCGAGTTGGTGTCGACTCATGGCGACCCTCTGGATAGTTGTCCTAAATTGTGTACAGTCTTCAGTCAGGCAGCTCATTATTGACAGAATGGTACCCATAGCTGCTGTTATTGTATCGATCCATCTCATTGCTGACCTTCCTCTTTAGCGTTGACCTTCTACCTTGCCAAGCAAGATGTCTTTCTCTAATGAGCTCTCTCTTTGCATGATGTGTCCAAAGTATGAAAGTCAAAGTCTTGTCATCTGAGCTTCTAAAGAAAGCTTAGGTTTGATCTCCTCTAGTACTGACTGGTTTGTTCTTTGGACAGTCCATGGTATACGCAGTATTCGCTGCCAGCACCATAATTCAAAGGCATGAATTTTCTTCCTGTCTATCTTTTTCACTGTCCAGCTTTTGCATCCATATGATGTTATTGAAAATACCATGACTTGAGCAAGTCAAATCTTTGTATGGAGAGAGACATCTCTGCTCTTGAGAAACTTGTCTACGTCTTTCATAGCCATTCTGCCAAGAGCAATGCATTGTCGGATTTCTTGACTGCTTGTTGCTTCTTTATCAATAGCTGATCCAAGTAGGTTAAAGTTGTCCACGATTTCAATTTCTTCTCCTTCAACAATGAACTTATTGATTTTGCCATTTGTCATGATCTTTGTCTTCTTTACATTTATTTATTTATTTATTTATTTAGTAAATACTTGTATACCGCTGTTTCCTACGATCAACAGCGGTTTACTTTACAGAAATCATAATGCATTGTATAATACATTGAAATTTTTAGTTTTACATTTTGATTAGACAATGATTTACGTAACGCGGGATAAACAGTTGGATACAATATACAGTTGAATTATTATAGCACACAGATCAGGGTATACATTTGATTTCAGTAGGTTGGGGGGCCAAATATACATTATATACAATGTTGACTTCCAAAGAGTACAGGCTAATACATGACTATATGCTATTAGATTTTATGCTGTCGTGGGCGGTAAAGTTCATCTGGTTGAGGTAGGGTATTACGGTTAGATCAGGTTGTAGTGGGTTTGAAACAGATATGTTTTAAGCTTTCATCTGAATTCAGTCAGGCTGTTTGTGAGTCTTAATTCATGCGGTAGTTGGTTCCATTGAATTGGCGCTGTGTATGTGAATGCCCGCTTGCTTGTTTCAGCTTTGACAGATCGAATGCTTGTCGGGATACACAGGGTGTTGAGATTCATAGTTCTCCTGCTCCTGTTGCATGGTTGGATAGTGATTAGGTTATTGAGGTAGGATGGTGCGATGCCATGGATGAGTTTAAACGTTGTGATGATCTGTTTGTAGATGATGCGGGCGGCCACTGGGAGCCAGTGCAGGTCAATTAGTACTGGGGTTATGTGGTCGGTGACTTTCTTTTCCATGATGACTCTTGCAGCCACGTTCTGGGCCATTTGCAGGATGCTGAGTGTGTTCTTTGGAAGCCCTAGTAGAATGGCATTGCTGTAGTCCAGGTGTGGAATGATTAGTGCTTGAGCAACAGATCTAAAGTCGGATTTGTCGAGGATACTGCGAAGTGGTTGTAGAATTTTGAGTTTGTAAAAGATGGCTCGGTTAACTGATCTGAGGTGTTTGTCCAACCTGAGATTACAGTCTAGTAGGACTCCTAGATACTTTATTACAGGCTTCGTGTGGTATATGTTTTTGTTAAGAGTGACTGTGGTGGGTGGGATGAAATTGGCTTTCTTGGAAATGAACATGACCTCTGTTTTTTTGTGGTTTATTGACATGTTGTTTTGCTGAAGCCATAATTGGAGCATGTCAAGGCATATTTCTAGTGGACCGAAGTTAGGCTGTGTTATGTCAAGCTGTGTGTATAGCATCACATCGTCGGCATATATGTGGTATTTGATGTTGTATTTCTGGAAGATATCGCAGACCGGCTTTATATACAAATTGAACAGAAGTGATGAGAGGGCAGACCCTTGGGGGATCCCTTGGGTTTGGGGGAAGGCATCAGCTTTATCGTTGTTGAATTGTACTTGTTGCATCCTATTGGATATATAAGAAGAGAACCATTTTAAGGGGGTCCCTGAGATACCCAGCGAGGCCAGGCGGTCCAATAGAGTGTTGTGATGCACTGTATCGAATGCCGCTGAGATGTCAATGAATATGAGTATGAACATGGAGTTTTTGTTCTCGAGGCCCCTAAGTAGGTTGTCAAAGAGTGCCAGCAGTAGTGTTTCTACTCCGTGATTCTGACGGAATCCATATTGATGCTCATCTAAGGCTTTTCTCTCATCCATGTGATCTTGTAGTTGGTGCTGCACCGCTTTTTCAATCGTTTTTGCTAGGAATGCTATGCTTGAAATTGGGCGGTATGATGCAGGATCACTTTTGTTGAGCGACTTGTTCTTTAATATGGGTCTTATAATTGATTTCTTGAGTTGAGTCGGCATGCTACCTTGTTGTAGTGATTGGTTGACAATGTGCGCGATGGGTTTTGCATTATCTTTCTTAGTTGCTTTCATCCAGGCGGCTGGGCATGGGTCAAGGGGTGAGGTAGTGGTGTTTAAGTTGGTTATGATGTTTAGGATTTGTTGCTCACCGAGATGCTGGAAGGTGTTCCATTCTGGTTCCAGGTCTGCTTGAGAGGCAGTGGTGATTTCTTGAGTGGTGATGGTTGATGGCATGTTTTGATTAATGGTTGTGGGGAGTTGCGGGTTTAGTTTTTTGGCGTAGTGGTCGGCAAGTGTCTGGGCCTTTATATCGTTTGAAGAGATGGGGTTTTGCGAAGTTTTGGTAAGAGATTTTACGAGCTCAAAAAGTTCCCTGGGTCTATTGAGAGCTTTATTGAGTAGATTGGTGTGGTGACTCTTCTTTGCGAGGTTGACCTCATTCTTGTATTTTGAGAGGAGTGTTAGGTAGTTGCTTGCCTTCTTCGGTTTGCTTCTTCCTCCATTTTCTTTCCAGTTTGCGTAGCTCTCTTTTCATTTTTGCTAGCGTGGGAGAGTACCATGTTTCGGTTCCTGTTTTTGTTGCCGCATTTGTGCCTTTCCATGTTGGTCTTGCAGCTGCCTCGATCCCTGAGTTCCATTGGGCTACCAGTTTGTCTAGGTCTGTGGTGGTGTAATCCAAGTGTGTAGATATAGAAGTTATCAATGCTTCACTGTTGAATTTTTGGAATTTCCTCTGTTGATGTGTTTTCGGGTTGGTTTGAGGCTTATCCTTTAGTGATGGTAGATGGATTTCAAATTCAATTAGGAAATGGTCGGACCATGGGACCGGGGTTATTCGAGGTTTGGTGTTTTGTTGTATGTTGTGTGATAAGAACACCATATCGAGGGTGTTACCTTTGTTATGTGTGGGTTCTTGGATGATTTGTGAGTATCCGAGCTGGTTCATGGCTTCTGAGAATGTGTCTGCCTGTACAGGGGGAATTGAAGGGAGATTCAAGTCACCCAGGATGATGCGCAGTTTTTTGGTTGCAGAGGTTGAGATAATTTCTAGTGCGGTTGCCAGGGGTTCATGGTGGGCTGAGGGGGGTCTGTAAATTAAACACAGTATTGTTGTTGTGTTTTCAATTTTGAGTATGTCAATGCCTTGGGATTCAGTTAAGGAGGGGCTTGTGAACATTAGGGAGGTTTTGGCAATGATAAGTACTCCTCCTCCTCTCCTGTTGGGCCGGGGGCAGTTAAATAGAGTGTAGTTGGGTATGGGGAGTTGGTTTAGTATTGCTGGGTCAGTGTCTGTGAGCCATGTTTCGGTGACACAGAGGATATCGGGTTTGTTGTCTGTGATGATGTCGTGTATGATGTGGGTTTTATTTCTAATGGATCTGGCGTTGATAAGACAGATTGAAGTGGGGGATTGGGATATTTGGTGTGGTTGTTGTTGCTTGTTTCTGGTCCTAGTGGCTGTAGGCTTCCTGTGTTTTTTGTGTTTTGGCTTGGGGTTACGTCTTTTCTGGGGTTTTCCAGTGACCTTGAGCGCAGCGGTTAGGTCTGGGTTGGGTATGATTTCATCATGAATTATGTAGGTTGGACCTATCAGTGGTAGTAAGGGTATCAGTATATTGCAGTTGTTGAGGATTGGGTGCCATACTATTGTCTGGTGCTGCGTTAAGTGTGGTATGTAGGCGTGTGCGGCTAGAGATAAGTAGAGGCAGAGAATTACCATATAGGTGATGGGAGCCATGGTTCGTGTGGTTGGGTCTGAAGCATTTTAAGACTATATTCCTTGATTGTGAGAAGCAAATGTTTTAGATCATCTTCATTTTCAGCTAGTAATGTGATATCATCAGCATAGCGAAGATTGTTGATGAGTCTTCCATCAATCTTCACACCTCTCCTGTCTTCATACAATCCTGCTTCTCTGATTATTTGTTCTGCATATAAATTAAACAGGTAGGGGGAATGTATGCAGCCTTGTCGTACACCTTTATTTATTTTAAGCCATTCTGTTTCTCCTTGTTCCGTTCGAACTGTTGTTTCTTGATCAATGTACAGATTGTGCAAGAGAACGATCAGGTGTTCTGGTATGCCCATGCTTCTTAATGTGGCCCAGAGTTTCTCATGGTTTACACAGTCAAAAGCCTTGCTGTAGTCTGTAAAGCACAAATAGATATCCTTTTGGTATTCTTTAGTCTTTTCAAGGATCCATCTCACATCCGCGATGATGTCTCTCGTTCCTCACCCTTTTCTGAATCCTGCTTGCACTTCAGATAGTTCTTGTTCCAGGTTTGGTTGTAGTCTGTGTTGAATAATCTTCAGTAGAATCTTGCTGAAATGTGGGATCAGAGCAATTGTGCGATAATTTCCACAGTCAGTTGGATCACCTTTCTTTAGTATTGATATAAACACAGATCTTTTTCCAGTCAGTAGGCTATGATGTTGTCTTCCAAATTTCTTGACAGAGCCTTGTAAGTATGGTAACAGCTGCATCAGATTGCTGTAATACCTCTATGGGAATGCCATCAATGCCTGGTGCTTTTTTCTTTGATAAGGCTTTTAATTCTGCTTTGACTGCTGGGTGGTGTGTCTTGGTTTGGCACCTCAGCTGAGACCTATCCATCTTGGGCAACCCTGCCAGTAGTTAATCTATTGATAGCTTAGCCCTCAGCATCACTGATGCACACAAGGCCTCACAGCACGACAAGCTGCAAACCAAGTTAGGGCAGAACGGGATTACAAGTTCTTTTCCTTACCATATAGCATACGGTCTTATATCAACTTTTTTTCTGATTTCTAAACAACTTCTTTCAGCTGTTGTAGCATCTGATATCATAGCACTCACATTTTGGATCATGCAGCAATTTCTATTATGCTTCACCTTGGCAGGAACTTTTCTTCTTCTGATTCCTGGTATTTTGACAGAGCACTATTGGGGGATGAATCTTTCTGGGAGTCTATTTGTACATCTATAAAGGAATATTTTCTAATCAACCGCCCAGAAGATACCTCTGACTGGGCATGGTGGGAGGCCTTTAAGGCCTCCATTTGAGTCACCATTACCAGTTATACCATCAAGTTATCCAGACAAAACGCAGCAGTGCTCTGTGCATTAGATGCTCAGATTAGAGCTGATGAGCACCTTCTTTGGCGACATTCTGATCCCAGTGTTCTGACGTGCCTCCAGTGCTTACGCTATCGATACAAACATCTGCTGAGTTCTGAGGCCTCAAAAGCAGGAAGGACATTATTATGTAGAGCACAATAAGGCTGGTCACTTGTTAGGTAACTCTCTTAAGGCAAGAAAGACAGCCACTAGAGTTGCTGCACTCAGGGATGAACAAAACCAACTTCTGGTGAGTGATGAGGATATTCTGGCTGCATTTCATTCCTTTTATTCTCAGCTCTATTCTTCCAAGACCTCTACAACCCAAGAAGCATTCAAACAACTAACACATAACCTTGACCACCCTACCGTTACTGATGAAATGGCTCAAAACCTTGGGAGGCCTCTGCATAAAGCAGTAACGCTTTCTGCATTAGCTTCTATGATCATGGGCAAGGCAGCAAGACCAGATGGTCTTCCCATTGAGTTTTATAAGACCTTTCAGGTGGAGCCTTCTCCTTATTTTCTTCAATATTTCACTCTTCTCTGGACACAGCTTCCACTTACTGGGTCCTTTGCCTCTGCCAACATTATTGTCTTTGAAAAGCCTGACAGAGATCCCCATAGGGTGGGCAACTACAGACCCATTTCTTTGCTAAACTCAGACTATAAACTTTATGCCTCCATTCTAGCTCTTTATGCCTCAGCCATTCCCATCCTTATACATCCCGATAATTGTGGTTTTGTGGCAGGACGGTCTACAGCAGACAATGCTCGTCTTTAGTGTCATGTTCTGGCAATATCTGAGTGCTTTGAATCACCCTTTGTGGGTCTATTCCTAGAAAATGAAAAAGCATTTGACCAGTTAGAATGGTCTTTCCTGTTCTCCACTCTCCACTGGTTTGGTATTAATGAGAACTTTATTGATACGGTCTGTGTTGTCTACACCAACTCTTCTGCTAGGATAGCTGCTAATGCTACACTATCGCAGGTATTCTCTCTCCATCATGTTACCCACCAGGGATGCCCCCTTTCCCCCCTTCTTTTCAAACTTGCTCTTGAGCCTTTAGTCCTTCTACATAGACAATCTCCTGAGGTCTAGGGTCTATCAATTGCGGACCTTCAAATAAAATTATCAGCATATGCTGATGACTTTTTGTGAAACCTTCCTCCATTCCCAAAATGCTTAGGTTAATAGAGTGCTACTCTTGCCTTTCAGGATATAAAATAAACTGGTCCAAGTCCGTGGCATTCCCCCTCAACAGCTTCACATTCAGGACTGATCTAGCATCTTTTCCTTTTGTATGGGAGTCCTCCATTATTAAATACCTTGGAGTCTGGTATGGTACCTTCATGGAGACGACATTACATTCTAACATTCAAGAGGTATCCACCATGATACAAACTTTAACTGCAAAATGGTTTCTCTTCCATCTGTCTTTGTGGGGGCAGCTGGAAACTAAAAAAAAAGGGTTTTGGATTTGTTAGGAATTGGGGAACATTCTGGGGAAAGGAGGGGCTCTTCCAAAGGGATAGGCTTCACCTTAACCGAGATGGAACCAGGCTGCTGGCATTAACCTTTAAAAAGGAGATAGAGCAGCTTTTAAACTAGATAATAGGGGAAAGCCGACAGTCGCACAAAAGCGGATGGTTCGGAAGAATGTATCCTTGAAGGATAATACCAAAAGCAGAGAGGTTCCAAAAAAGAGTAAAGTAGCCCAAATGCCCTCGAGTATGGAGCAGAAAGAGCTTAAAGATCCCAAATTACCCATGTCTACCAATAGCCAAATTAATATGAATAAAATACAGTCTCTAAAATGCTTGTATGCAAATGCTAGAAGTCTAAAAAATAAGATCGGAGAGTTAGAATATATAGCACTAAATGAGAGGTTAGATATGATTGGAATATCAGAGACATGGTGGAAGGAGGACAACCAGTGGGACACTGCGATACCTGGGTACAAACTATATCGTAATGATAGAGCTGATCAAATTGGTGGAGGGGTTGTGCTCTATGTTAGAGAGGGCATTGAGTCAGAAAGGATTAAAGTTTTGCAGGAAACAAAATTTGCTGTAGAATCTCTATGGATTGAAATTCCATGTAAAAAGGGGAAGGCAATGGCAGTGGGGGTGTACTATCGTCCGCCTGGCCAGAATGAACAAATGGATGATGAAATGCTCAAAAAAATCAAGGAAGCTAACAAATGTTACAGCGCAGTAATAATAATGGGTGATTTAAAGTACCCCGGTATCGACTGGGTCAGTGTCACGGCAGGACATGCGAAGGAGATAAAGTTCCTAGATGAAATAAATGACTGCTTCTTGGAGCAGCTGGTTCATGAACCAACCAGAGGGGAAGCCATATTAGTCCTAGTCCTTAGTGGAACACCAGATCTAGTGCAAGAGATAAGGTTGTTGGGGCCACTTGGCAATAGTGATCATAGCATGTTCACATTTGATTTAATTAGTGGAGGAGGGATAGTAAGTAAATCCACAGTACTACCTTTTAACTTTCAAAAGGGAGACTATGATAAAATGAGGAAAATAGTTAAGAAAAAAGATAAAAGGCGCAGTTGCAAAGGTTAAAGACTTACATCAAGCTTGGGTGTTGTTGAAAAATACTATCTTGGAAGCCCAGACCAGCTGTATTCCATGCTTTAAGAAAAGTGGAAGGAAGTCCAAAAAACTGCCAGCATGGTGTAAAGGTGAGGTCAGAGAGGTTGTTGTTGCCAAAAAAGCATCTTTCAGGAAATGGAAAAAAAGAGCCAAACGACGAAACCTGGAAACAGAACAAGCACTGGCAAGTCAAATGCAAGGCATTGATAAGGCAGGCAAAGGGAGAGTTTGAGAAGAAGCTTGCTGCGGAAGCAAAAATGTGAAATAAAGACTTTTTCAAGTACAATTGTAGCAAAAAAACTGTGAGAGAGTCAGTTGGTCCATTAGATGATAGAGGGGTTAAAGGGGCACTAAGAGGTGACAAGGTGATAGCGGAGAGACTGAATGAATTCTTTGCTTCGGTCTTTACTGAGGAAGATGTAGGGATGTTACCCATGACTGAAGTGGTATTTAAAGGTGCATAAGAATTGAAGGAAATATTCGTACATCGGGAAGATGTATTACAACTATTAGATAAACTGAAGAGTAGCAAATCACCTGGACCAGATGATATACATCCAAGGGTGTTGAAAGAACTGAAATATGAGATTGCAAACCTGCTATTAGTAATCTGTGAATTTTCATTAAAATCATCTGTAATACCAGAAGATTGGAGGATCGCCAATGTAACGCCAATTTTTAAAAAGGGTTCCAGGGGTGATCCGGGAAACTACAGACCAGTGAGCCTGACATCAGTACTGGGAAAAATGGTAGAAACTATCATAAACAACAAAATTAGTCAGCATTTAGATAGTCATGGCCTAATGGGAGACAGCCAACATGGCTTTAGACAAGGAAGATCTTGTCTTACTAATCTGTTATGTTTTTTTTGAAGGTGTGAATAAACAGATGGACAAAGGTGAGTCGGTTGATATAGTGTATCTGGACTTTCAGAAAGCCTTTGACAAGTTCCCTCATCAGAAGCTTTTGGCAAAACTAAAGAGTCATGGGATAGGAGGCCGTGTACTATTGTGGATCAGGAACTGGTTAAAAGATAGAAAACAGAGGGTATGGCTAAATGGCCAATTTTCCCAATGGAGAAAGGTGAATAGTGGTGTACCCCAGGGATCTGTGCTGGGTCCGCTGCTTTTTGACATATTCATAAATGACCTGGAAAGTGGAATAACGAGTGAGGTTATCAAATTTGCAGATGACACAAAACTATTTAAAGTTGTTAAAACCCAAGAGGATTGTGGAAAATTGCAAGAGGATCTTGATAAATTGGAAGATTGGGCATCAAAATGTCAGATGAAATTTAATGTGAACAAGTGCAAAGTTATGCACCTAGGGAAGAACAACCCAAACTATGGTTACACAATGCAAGGTTCCACATTAGGAACCACCACCCAGGAAAAAGATTTAGGCGTCATTGTGGATAACATGTTAAAACTCTCGGCCCAGTGTGCAGCGGCGGCCAAGAGAGCAAATAGAATGCTAGGTATCATAAGGAAAGGAATGGAAAATAAAACAAAAGATATTATAATGCCTCTATATCGTTCCCTGGTGAGACCGCACCTTGAATATTGTGTGCAATTCTGGCCGCCGTATCTTAAAAAGGATATAGCATTATTAGAAAAGGTTCAGAGAAGAGCCACCAAAATGGTAAATGGGATGGAAGGATACGCCTATGAAGAAAGACTAAAAAGGTTAGGGCTCTTTAACCTGGAAAAGAGATGGCTGAGGGGAGATATGATAGAAGTCTATAAATTAATGAACGGAGTGGAACGGGTAAACGTAGATTGGTTGTTTACATTATCAGAATATAGAAAAACTAGGGGACATGCAATGAAGCTACAGGGTAAAATATTTTTTCACTCAACGTGTAATCAAACTCTGGAATTTATTACCGGAGGATGTAGTAAAGGCTCTTAGTGTAGCTGGGTTTAAAAAAGGTTTGGACAAGTTCCTGGAGGAAAGGTCCATAAACCATTATTAAGAAGGGACCCAGGATATCAGTGCTTGACCCAATACAAGCATTGTGGAACCTGTGTCTTTTGGGGAAACTGCTAGGTAGGTATGACCTAGATTGGCTACTGTTGGAAACAGGGTACTGGGCTTGATGGACCTTGGTCTGACCCAGTATGGCATATCTTATGTTCTTATATTCTTATGGTACTTGCCCCAAAAATGAACTATATTTTGGAGATGATCCCTTTAACCTTTCCACTTTGTTTTTATAGAGATAGTGAAAGAATGCTTTTCTCCTTTTTTGTGGAGGGGGAACCCTCCACAGATTGTGACAAAAAAGCTGCAACATTGTAAGGCCTATGGCGGAGTCCACTCTCCTGATTTACGTTGGTACACTCAGCCTTTCTTCTACAAACACTCTTATCAGCCTATGTTCAACCCAGTTGTAGTCACAACTCAGACAGCCTTTCAGGCCCTAGCACAGGCCATTCTTGTAGATAATACCCCCCTCCCCCCTCACATTTGATGCCACTGTGGCATTACCCATTATTTAAGATTCAGTACAAACCCATTGGATGGCGGATCTGGTAGTCTCGTTGGGTATGGTTACTAGGCCTCCTCCTGGAAATCCTTTACAGCGTTACAAGCTCAATTTGGTGTTCCATACTCCTGCTACTTTCAGTGGGTACAATTAAGACACTGTATCACTAACTGTAGTGTAGACATTCGTAATCTAGCTGAAGGTTGGGGGGCTTAAGATGGTGATGTACTTAGCCGGTAATGAGAAAGGGGTGGCTTCAGCCTTTGCAAAATTTTTCGGGACTGGTATCAAACCCATTAGGCTTGGTAAAAATCTCGGAAGGCGAATTGGGGGGCTTCCTTTTGCCACAGTCTTGAACTATGTTTTGGGGTTCTTTGATTAGAGTTTCTCATTCTGCCACTCTCACACAGACATTGTTTTTCTTGGCCCGCCGTGTTTATATTATCCCGGTTCATTTAGCTAACTGGGATCAGACTCAAGGCAATAGATGTTGGTCTTGCCACAACATGCCAGGGACTTATTCTCACATGTTGTTTGATTGCCCTAATGTTCAGGTCTTTTGGAAATCAGTATGGGCTAGGATTCAACATATTGTTCATTTTCAGGCACCTTTAATTGGTGAATGGTGGCTTTGAGGTCCTTAGCTGATATACCATCTTTAACTCCTGAGAACTTCTTCCTTTTTGATTTTATGATCAGCATTGCCCTCCAACTTATTGTATCTAACTGGAAGACATCCTCGCTTCTAGACTGGAACCTCTGGTGGAATCAGTTATACCTTTATTGCAGATATGAACAGACCTATGAAGCCTCATCTCACCACCTAGGTCCTCATGCTGGCAAATGGAAGCCCTATGTAGAATTTGTTGCTACTGCTCGTTATGAACTCGGGCAACTGAGACTGTCCACTCAGATTGGTTCGCTATCATGATATACCCTATGTTTCTATGATTTTCATAGTTGGACTTATGTTCCCTTTCTCTTTAATGGTCTTCCCTGTTAAGAATTGGTTGTGGTGTCCCCAACAGGGAGCCGAGGGAGAGGGATGGGGGATGGCGGATAGTTCATGTCGATATTTTGGTTGTGATGTTCATTCTTTTGCGATTCTCTGTTAAAAAAATTAAATAAAGATTATTTTAAAAAAAGAACCCCAAAGCTTATTTTGAGGCAACAGCTGAGGCTTTCCAACTGAGATCCTTAACTAACTTCTCCGGGTCCTCCCCAAACAGAAGTCTACCCTAGAAGGGCAACTTACTAAAAGCATATTTATTTACTGATTTTACTGACTATTTTAATAGTCTACCGAAGTCATACTGAAAAACTATCAATGTGATGTTTTTTGTTTTATATGTGGAAAGCGTGTATGTTTTTTTGTAACCCACCTAGTATTTCTTTGATAGGTGGATAATAAATGCTAAGGAATGAATGAAATGATGAGCTTTGTAAGCTATGATGAGCAGGGACTGTGTCTTACCTCTATATGTACAGCACGGTGTATGGCTTGTAATGCTATACAAATGATTAGTAGTAGTAATATGAACTTAGTGATAAGCTTTGTAGGCCACATTTGTTGTCCAATTCTTCAACCAGAGTCACCACCAGGGTACATTTAGTCGGCCTGATTAGCCTGTGAAAGAACTGACAGCAGCTGAAGGCTGCATATAAGTCTTCAGAGCCTTGCACTTTTGAGGCATTCCTAACAGGGGCTCTGTATTTCAAGCAAAGTTGAGAGTGTGTGGCTTTTAATTACTAGCTCTCTGCCTGAGAGCTCTTAAAATGGTTTTGGTACATTTTTAAAAGAAAGTTACATTCTTTTTGATGCTTTAGTTCAAAAGGGGAAGTATTTTATTTAATGGTGTAGATTTAAAACTCTGTTGTTAGTATCCTTTCTCAGCTCTTTGAAGCTACTGACACCTCATCAGGTGTTAGTTCCCTCCCTACCCCCCAACTCCCACCTACCCCATGTGAGTAATCTTGCTTTATAGGGCTTCTCCTCAAGTAGCTACACACAAGGACTTGGAATAGCACATTTAGAATACACTTAAAAGAGGTTAACTCCTTTTTCTCTGAAAGGACAGCTGGGAAACTGGCTGGTACTTTGGTAGATCTGTCTCTTGCTTCAATAGGTACCTAAGCTCCACCAACAGAACAATGGCTAGGAAAAATCATATCGCCAAAGCTGTTGCCCCCATTAAAGCTTCTGCCTCTGTCCAGATAGAGATCCCAATGCCAGTTGAAGGACCAGTTCCATGTGCAGATGCCTGCATGCTTGAAGCTCTCAAGAAGCAAGTAGAGAAGATCAGAGAAGAGATAGCGAGGCTGAGGAACATTCAAGACAGTAAGAAGTACATTGATGAGACGCTTCTTGGAACATCCAATCTCTCCAGCAGAGGAGAAGATGGGAGCCTTCAGAATGGCAAAGGCTGGACATGAGTCACCAGGACTTGAAGAATCACCAATCCAACTCCTCCATCCCTTGAATTGAAGAACGTTTATGCAGCCCTGGAAGTAGAGGAGGTGAAAGGATCCCTGGAAAGGGAAGAACTAGAGTTCAAGCACCCCAAAGTTGCAGAATCAGTGACCACAAGGAAGCGAAGGGTAGTGGTTGGTGACTCTCTTCTGAGGGGGACTGAAGCGCCCATCTGCCAACCAGACTTGATGTCCAGAGAGGTATGCTGTTTGCCAGGTGCCAATATCCGAGATGTCATGGAGAGTTTTCCGAGACTCATCAAGCCCACAGACTATTACATGATGTTGCTCATCCAAGTCGGTACAAATGATACTGTCAGGAATCCCTTTGAGCATATCAAGTGACTTCATGGCTCTGGGACAGAGGATGAAGCAGATAGGGGTGCCGATGGTGTTCTCCTCAATCCTCCCTGTTCAGGGTAAAGACCAAGGCAGAGAAGATCACATCCTGGAGATAAATACATGGCTGCGCGGATGGTGTCATCAAGAGCGTTTTGTTTTCTGGACCATGGGTTGATGTTCCAAGGGTTGCAAAGCAGAGATGGCATCCATCTGTCCAAGAAGGGTTGATATGTCTTCAGTAGCAGACTGGCTAACCTACTGAAGAGGGCTTTAAACTAGATTCATTGGGGATGGGCGAAGAAAACCACCAGGTAAGTGAAAGCCCCCAGGTAAGTGAAACATTAAATACTTTTATGGAAATGGGTAAAAGGGGCAACATATGGAAATCAGTGTGTATAAATGCCCATAGCTTGGGAAATAAGATCCCAGATGTAGAGGCTTTAATGGAAGAGGCTGGCTTGGATTTAGTGGCAGTAACAGAGACATGGTTCACAGACAACCATGACTGGGATGTAACTATTCCAGACTATACTTTATTTAGAAAGGACAGGATAGGAAGATTGGGAGGAGTGGCACTATATGTAAAAAATAATATTAAAGCTATGGAAATACAGGGCTTAAAAGGGAGAGAGGAGGCACTGTGGGTTAAACTAGAAAGACGGAAAGAGAAAACTATTAGCATTGGCTTGATATACAGACCTCCCTCACAGGGAGAAGGGGTAGATGGAGAGTTAGTTGAAGACATATGCAGCATTGCCAGGAAAGGGGAAGTGCTACTGATAGGGGATTTCAATATGTCAGATGTTGATTGGCACATCTCTGCTGGAGTATCATCTAGAAGTAAGGAGATCCTGGATTCTCTACAGGGAGAACTACTCAGGCAACTGGTGACAGAACCCACACGTGAAGGTGCCATACTGGACTTGGTGTTTACCAATGGTGAAAGTGTTTCTGGTATTATAGTGGGTGATCATTTCACATCCAGTGATCACCAGATGGTGTGTTCAGTATTAGGACTAAGGCTGAAAAAATCCATTCAAAAGCGAGGGTCTTAGACTTTAGGAAAACTAACTTTGCCAAGATGTGCCAATACCTCAAGGAGTTGTTAGCAGGATGGGAACAGCTGAGGGATGTAGAAAAACACTGGGCAAAACTGAAAGGAGATATTTTAAGGGCAGCCAACCTTTTTGTTAAAATGGTAAATAAAGGTAAAAGGAATAGGGGACCACTATGGTTTTCAAAAGAAGTAGCTGAAAAGGTGAAGAAAAAGAGGGAGGCCATCATGAAATACAAGAGATCACAGAGAGAGGAAGACAGTCATCTATATTTGGAAAAACTTAGAGAAGATAGCAAAGTAGTCAGGAAAGCAAAGATTCAAAAAGAGGAGGAAATAGCCAATGCAATACAAGGGGGGGGGGATAAGACATTTTTCAGATATGTTAGTGAGAAGAGGAAAGGCAAAAGTGATTTTATCAGACTCAAGGGTGAAAGGAAGGAATATGTAGAAGCTGATGAGGATAAAGCAGAATTGCTTAACAAATATTTCTGTTCTGTGTTCACAGATGAAGAACTAGGAGCAGGACCTCAGAAAACACCCACAAACAGGAACAGAAGCAAGGGGCATCTTGAACAATTTTCCAAAGACTGTGTTCATGAGGAACTAGCTAAAATTAAAGTAGATAAAGCGATGGGACTGGATGGGATACACCCAAGAATACTGAGAGAAATTGGGGATGTTCTAGCACCTCCACTGACTGATCTTTTCAATGCCTCGTTGGAGTCTGGAGTGGTGCCAGAGGACTGGAGAGAGGCAAATGTGTCTGTTTACACAAAAATGGAAGTAAGGATGTGGTTGAAAACTACAAGCCGGTTAGTTTAACCTCAGTGGTGAGTAAATTATTGGAAGTGCTGCTGAAAGAGAAAATAGTGAGGTTTCTGGAGTCCAATGGATTACCGGCTCCGAGACAGCATGGATTTACACTGAGGCAGTCTTGTCAGACAAATCTGATTGATTTCTTTGACTGGGTGACCAGGGAGTTGGACTGAGGGAGAGCCCTAGATGCGGTGTATTTAGATTTCAGTAAAGCCTTTGACACCGTTCCACAAAGGCAACTTATAAACAAAATGTGCACCCTAGGGATGGACCCTAAAGTTATTGCTTGGGTTAGAAATTGGTTGAGTGGGAGGCAACAAAGGGTACAGGTAAATGGAGCTCATTCTGAGAAGGAGATTACCAGTGGTGTGGCTCAGGGATCTGTCCTTGGTCCGATTCTTTTTAACATCTTTGTTAGTGATATTGCAGAAGGGCTGACGGGTAAGGTTTGCCTCTTTGCGGATGATATCAAAATCTTCAAAGAGTAGATACCTAGGAAGGTATAGATAACATGAGGAGGGATCTAGCTAAGCTTGAAGAATGGTCTAGAATTTGGCAGCTGAGATTTCATGCTAAAAATTGCAAGGTCATGCATTTGGGCTGCAGCAATCCAAGAGAGCGATATAGTATAGGGAGTGAAGTATCTCTGTCCACAAAAGAAGAGCATTACCTAGGCGTGATTGTGTCTGATGAAATTAAAGTAGCTAAACAGGTAGAAAAGGCAATGGCCAAAGCTAGAAGGAGGCTTGGTTGCATAAGGAGAGGAATGTCACTGTGTAGGTCTTTGGTGTGACTTCATTTGCAGTTTTGTGTGCAATCCTGGAGACCACACCTTCAAAAGGATATAAACAGGTTGGTTTCGGTATTGAGGGTGGCTACTAAAATAGTTAGTAGTCTTCATTATAAACCATATG
Source organism: Ichthyophis bannanicus (assembly GCA_033557465.1). Classification (NCBI taxonomy): domain Eukaryota; kingdom Metazoa; phylum Chordata; class Amphibia; order Gymnophiona; family Ichthyophiidae; genus Ichthyophis; species Ichthyophis bannanicus. The sequence continues at coordinate 293,960,260 of CM066033.1, read as the reverse complement.
AGGACAGACTTAAAGATCTTAATATGTATACTTTAGAGGAAAGGCGGCATAGAGGTGATATGATTGAGATGTTTAAATACCTCCATGGCATAAATGCACAGGAGGAGAGCCTCTTTCAATTGAAAGCAAGCTCTGCTACGAGGGGACATAGGATGAGGGTGAAAGGGAATAGACTCAGAAGTAATATGTGGAAATATTTCTTTATGGAAAGAGTGGTAGATGTGTGGAATAGTCTCCCAATGGAGGTGGTAGATATGAGAACAGTATCTAAATTCAAAAAAACATGGGACAAACACAGAGGATCTCTAAAGGAAAAAAGGGGATGGTTGTAGTGGTTGATATGGAAGGGCAGACTAGATAGGTCATGCGGTCTTTTTCTGCCATCGTGTTTCTATGTTTCTACAGTAGCCAAAACCACTGTCCTGGCATAGGAATGGATACAATCATAAAAATGCATCTGCCAAGAAGGCAACAACCAACTCCAGCCTAGCAGACTATGAATCTTTTGGCAATGTTTGCACCCAGCAGAGCAGAGTCCTCATAACAAGGCTCCCACAGACCAAAGTCTGAATTCCCAGGGCTGAGGCCATGAAGGCTATTTTCAGCAATGTCTCTACCTTGTAATCCAGTTGATGCTGTAAAGCTGCTCCACCTTCTACTGGAAGTCATAATAAATGAGTCCACTTTAGGAAAATGAACCCTCAGCATCCTCCATTGGGAGGGCAAAGAATCTGCCCATCACTTTGCCTCCATGGAGTACACTATCTAGATAGTCCAACTCCATGAAAATCATTTTGTGCACTGCCTGAGGCAGAGGAAACTCTTTTGAAGGCCATCATATGCCATCCAAGATCAGGTCCCCCTCTGAAGAAGTTTCCACCCAGATCTCTGAAATCCAAAGGGAAGAAGTCACTTGGGCAATATGCGAAGGAAAGCCAGCTCCTCATGCTGAAATAAACATATCACAGAGGACTCCTCATTCTCCACTGAAGAAACTTCCCCATCCTTAGGCCCTGGGGTATCACTTAGACTGACTGCATTCAAGTCCTCCACTTCCACACCAAGGGATGCTGCCACCAAGAGAACCAGCTTCCTCCCAAAGGATGCTGGGGTGCTTAGGAATTGGAGCATCCTGACCGACACCCCTTAGGATAGAAGGCAGGGGACACTGAGAAACAGGGCCCAAACCACTTCCAAGACTGAAGCCCCTGGAACTGACCCCCAGCATAAAGGCCTGATGCAAAGCCACAAAAAATTCAGGCAGAATTGGAAATGGGTAAGATCAGGCCCCATGAATCAACTTAATTATGGTGCAGGCAAAGAATACTGTGTATACCATGGACTACCTGAAGAACATAACAGGATATCAAATGTAAGCTTTCCTTAGAAGCTCAAATGACACTTTGGGCACATCATATGAAGAGAAAGATCATTAGAAAAAGGCATCATGCTTGGCAAGGTCAAAGGTGAGTACAAAAAAGGAAGGCCGGTAATGTAATGGATTGATTCACCAGCAGCTATAGATGCTGTTCTATCAAAACTTAGCTACCTGACTGAAGACAAAACAGTTTAGAACAACTATCCACAGGTTGCCATGCGTCGACATAGACTTGACGACTCTTAACAACAACATCAAGGAGCAGGAGGTGGGAGAGATAGGGGGAGGAGGGAAGGACTGAGTGAGTTTGATTGGAGACAGCTACAAGGGGGAATGAGAAGGGCAAGAAAAAGACCAGGAAATAAAAAGGGAGCCAAATAAATACCGCCATGGACACAGGTGACAGGCCAATGAACTGTAATCAAATCTCCTCCAGCCTCCAGTACCCCATGCACCAGGTCCTAAAAGGCAAGTGAGGTCAGCATTTGTGCATGATTTATAGCGGCTACAGATACCATTGTTCAAATTTTACATCCTGCACATCCACAGGCTTTGTGAAATGTGTCCTGGATATGGATAATGCAGCACTGTCCATACATTGTCTCCAACACGCCTCCTTTCCAAACATGGAAATCTCTCTGTCACTGGCACTTCAATGTGTACACTAGCACTAATCCAAAATCACCATTTCCACAAGTAAATACTGGTGCACAAGACTTGCAAAATACCCTCATAGGACTCTTAAGTTAGGTGCCTAAATTTGTCCCTTATTTTCACTCAAACATAGGAGCCTAAGGGGGTGGATATACAGCGGTTGTGGTTAGTGCAGTTACAGAGGCTAGCATCGCTGCTGAAACTTGAACCTGGATATTCAATGCCAAGGTCATATCCATCCACCAGCATTGAATATCTGGGTTGGCCAGATTGCGTTTTTACAGTCCAGTCAGCGGCGATATTCAGCCACTGGCTGGATTGCAAAAGTGGCTAAAGTTAGGACAGCCATTTAGCTGTCCTAATTTAGGCTGCATTAGGATTACCAGCTAGTGGCTGAATATCATCACTAGCCGCTTATCCCAGGGTACCCCTCCGCTTTGCCCGCAGAACACCCTGATGCTAGCCAGCTAGCGTCAGGAAGTTTAGTGGTTGCACCCGGGGATATTCAGTGGCACTAACCATGCTAGTGCTGCTTAATATCCCACTGAGCAGCATCTAGGCAGTTTACAGGTCTGCAAACCCCCTAAATGCCTTTGAATATTCTGCTGAAAATTCACCTAATTTTAAGAGCTTAAGAGTTATGCTTCTTCATTTAGGACTGTCATTCATTTGCCTGCTGGAATTCTGCACACTATAATTCAACATTTGCACTTGTTTGTGATATTTTATTTCTGTATTGTATTTTAAATTAAATATCACTCAAAACAATATGCTTTGTTATTTTGACAAAGTATGCATAATTTTGTATAATTCAGGCCTTTTGACATAGAAGTTTGAATTTTGTTTGCAGAATTCTAGCAGGAGTAACTTAGGGCCTAATAAAGTATTCCAATTTTTTTAATCGACTTGCTGCATATATATCAAAGAACAAAATAATAAGCAAACCTATTTTCCAGTCGCATGCCCACCCTCATTGCTTTACTGGTGCTGTTGGGAAGAAGTGATAATGATGCATGTCATGGGGGAGGAGGAGGAGAAAAGTGGTATATTAGCTCATAGAGCTATATAGACATCTTATCAGTTCATCACAGCATTTCTTCATGATTGTTCCTATTTTATTACAGTGTAGTCCCGATTGGAGAAATTCTACTATACTCTTATCACTAGCGAAGCAGAGGAAGAAAAGTTATCTCTAGCAAGCAAAGAGAAATGCAGGACAAAGGAATAGGGGAGGGATAAGTATGTATCAGGGTATGACTTCACCAAGGGGGTGTATCCTTTTTCACACATTATCACTAAATTAACCCTTACCTGTCTGGATTCCACCTCATTATTCCCCCCTTTTTAAGGAAAAATTTGCCTTCGTAATGAAGGAGGCCAATTTTCTCATATGATCTGATCTGACTGTGAAAGGGATTTATATTTACATACTGCCATCACATGGGCAGCAGTAGTTAGTCTACCAAAAGTGCAAGGCCCACCCATAGCATTTGCGGGAACATAATTATAAGCATTTTTGACCACATAACAAGAACCATCCTAAAGGAAGATACATTTCTGAATAACCATAAGAAACCTTGGTAATAAACTTGCAAAATAATACAGTGTTAGATAAATCAAAAGCACCAATATTAGAATTTTCAAAAATAAAGCAATCTGTGGCCTTGAGCATGGAGGCAACCTTGGTCCTTTAGCAGTATCTGAAGATGACTCCTCAAGCTTCCGCTGTGCGTAGACTAGCCGGCTTCCGGTGTGCGGCTAGCGCAGGGCTCTGTCGTCTGCCGATTTCCTGGTTCTCCGCAATGTGAGGCGTAAGGGATCCTGAGACTGTTTGTGCACCGTCCACTTGTCATCCAGGTCAGGAGCAGCTTTCTTGAGACGGGTATGATGAATTCACGGGGTAACTTCTGCAACCTTGATTGTGGTTGGTGTGGCCAGGAGAACTGTGTAAGGACCTCTCCAGGTAGGGCACAGTGGTTCACGTTTCCATTCCTTAATCCACACACGATCTCCCGGCTGGTGGGGGTGGAGCGTCTCTGACAAAGAGATAGGCAGTCGCTCTTGTATTCACCAGTTCAAAGACTGAAAAACAGATCCCAATGCCAGTAGGTGTTGTCTCGCAAGTTCATTACCTATCTGCTCTAGATCTTCCTTAAGGCCCTGAACAATGGGTGGTGGTCGACCATACAGTACTTCATAAGGGGATATTCCCAGGGTCTGAGTCGGAGAGGACAGAAGGGCTATTGGTAAGGCCTGATCCCACTTAAGATGAGTTTCCTGACAGAGTTTAGATAACTGGAGCTTCAGGGTTCAGTTCATCCTTTCCACTTTCCCTGTACTCTGTGGGCGGTTAGCGGTATGAAGTTTCCAGGTGATCTGGAGGGCCTTAGAAAGGTCCTGAAGGCACTTAGCAACAAACTGAGGGCCATTATCTGACCCTATAGTAAGAGGTAGGCCAAATCTGGGAATGATCTCTTTCAACAGGGCCCTAGTAACCTCTCAGGCTGTCTCTGTTCTACAGGGGTAGGCCCAACCCATCCTGAAAATGTACATACTATCACCAGCAGATATCAATAACCCCTTGCTCGGGGTAACTCAGTGAAATCCACTACAATATTCTCCATAGGGGCAATCTCCTCCCTGTTGTTTAACATCTATATCCAGCCAGTATGTACAATATTCCAGAAGCATAGTATCAGCTACCACCTATATGCTGATGACATCATGCTGTACACACAACTCGATACAAACAACCCCAATCTCAACCAACTAGAAGAATGCCTACACGACCTGCAGAACTGGCTCCAATGCAGCAACATGTCTATAAATCACAAGAAAACTGAAGTGATGTTCATATCAGGAAAACAAGATTTCAAACCTCCTGCATCTATCACCCTGAACGGAAACACCTATCTCGCTAAAAATGAGATCAAATACTTAGGGGTTCTAATCGATGCAAACCTAAAAATGGACAAACATCTCCGGATAACTAACAGAGCCATTTTTCACAAACTGAGAGTTCTACAACCCATACGCTCCATCATTGACCACTCGGACTTTAGAACAGCTGCACAGGCTCTCGTCATTCCGCACCTTGATTACTGTAACGCAATTTTGCAAGGTCTACCGAAAAAAACATTAAGCATCATGCAAATGGCGCAAAATGTTTCAGCCAGAATTATCATGAATAAGAGATTGTCTGACCACATCACCCCAGTTCTCATAGAGCTCCACTGGCTCCCCATACCTGCAAGGATAATCTACAAAATGCTGATAACTACATTTAAAATTATCAACAATTTATCTCCCTCCTTTCTTGATAACCTCATCACCATTCAGCCAGCCAACAGATGCCGACGCACTGCTAACCTGAACACTCTCTGCGTGCCCAGCAGCATTAGGCTAGTCAAAGAATGGACCAGCAACCGGGCATTCTCCTACTCTGCACCCATGCTCTGGAACCAACTGCCACACGAGCTGCGTCTGATCAGGGACCTACAGGTCTTCAGAAAAGAGCTTAAAACACACCTATTCCAAATACACTACGGCATCACATAGCCAGCTCCAACTCTCCCCTCCCATGCTGCCCACCTACCTCAAAAGACTAAGCTTCATATGAACCTAATGCTCATTTGATGTCCACTTCCATAATGATCAAAATTATTGATATGTATATTTTTCATGACCCTATTTATTGCATCTCTGTTGTATATTATATAAGTATATATATATATTATATAAACTCACCGGGTGCTTCAAACGATAATTCTGTGATTTACACTGGTATTAAATCTGTAATGTACGTGCTAATAATATGTATATCTGTAATCATGCCGTTGTCAAACTCTCCCTTGTCTTGTCCCCTCTCCCAGGTCTTGTACAACAATTTGTAACTTATACTGGTGTTCAAACAGTAATTGTATAACTGTAATCTTTTCGTTGTTTATCCCTTCCTTATTCTGCCCCCCCTCCCCGGGCTTGTACAACGATGGACCGCTTTTGATCACTGGAAGGAGCGGTGTATAAATGTATGCCAAATAAATAAATAAATAAACCCCAACTGCCTGTATAGAAACGGGAGGTAGAGGCCCTTGGCAGGGGTCATTCTTGGCACATTGTAGACAGCGACGTGCTGCAGCTGCCGTCAAGGCAGTCAGATGTGGGACATAGAAGTAAGACTGTAGAATGGTTTGCATGGAGGTCTTACCTAAGTGGGTGGTCTCATGAAATCGGTGGACAAAAGCAGGCGCTAGACTCTCAGGGATAACATATCGGGGTGGATCTTCCAGTAACCGCAACCACCCAGCAGTGGTGAGAGTAGCCCCTTCCTGAGTGAAGAAATCCATCTCTTTCCTGGTATAACATGGGTCCCACTCTGACATAGGAATGGGAAACAGGGGGGCTTGAACACTTACTGGGACTGTTCCTCGCTGGGCTGCTAGCTTGGCCTCCCTATCAGCCCTGCGGTAACCCTGGATGACCTGAGTGTCTCCTCGCTGGTGTGCCTTGCAGTGAACAACCGCCACCGCTTCTGGTGCCCACACAGACTCTAGTAACTCCAAAATCTCCCTCCCATACTTTATAGATTTCCCGCTTGAATTTATGAGTCCCTTTTCTCTAGAGGGCCCCGTGGGCATGGAGTGTAGTGAATGCATACTTAGAATCAGTGAAAATGTTTGCCTTCAGACCTGCAGCTAACTGGAGGGCTCGAGTAAGGGCAATGAGTTCAGCTCTCTGGGCAGAAGTCCCCAGGGGTAAGGGCTCAGCTTCCACAACAACCCCAGGAGTGACCACTGCATATCCAGCCTTCTGCTGTCCATCTTCCACGAGACTGCTGCCATCAGTAAAGTACTGAACATCAGGAGAAGCCAGCGGTACATCCTTCAGATCTGGGCGGCTGGAATACACTTCATCCATAACCAGGATACAATCATGTTCAGGTAGCCCAGGTGCTACAGAGAGTAGAATAGCAGGATTGAGTGTTTTCACTAACTCCAAGTGAACCCGAGGATTCGCACACAGCATGCTCTGGTACTTTGTCATCCGCTCTTTGGTAAACCAATAATTGCCTTTGTACTCCATCAGGGTCAGTACTGCATGTGGCACTTTAACATACAGTTCTTGCCCAAGGGACAATTTATCAGCCTCTGTTGCTAGAAGAGCTGTTGCTGCTACTGCGTGAAGACAGGGAGGCCACCCCTTGCCACTAGATCCAGCTGTTTGGACAGATAAGTCACCAGTCGTTGCCAGGAGCCTAGGCTCTGAGTGAGGACACAAACTGCCATCCCCCTCTCTTCATGAACATACAGGTGGAATGGTTTTTCCACATTGGGCAGTCCTAGGCTGGGTGCTAATAGCAAAGCCTTCTTCATATCCTGAAAGGCCTTCTTTTGGTCCGGACCCCATTTGAATAGTTCTCGTTCTCTCCCTGTTATAGCTGCATACAGGGGCTTTGCCAACACTGCATAGTTGGGTATCCAAATTCGACAAAAACCGGCAGCACCTAAGAAGGCTCTCAACTGCCTACGATTTTGTGGCCCAGGAATAGAACAAACAGCCTCCCTCCGCTCAGAGCCCAATCTTCAAAGGCCTTGGGCAACATGGAATCCCAAGTATCTGACTTCAGTCTGGCACAATTGGGCCTTACTTCAGGACACCCAATAGACAGATATCCAAAGTAGGTGTAGAAGTTCTGAAGTAGCAGTTAAACATTCTTCCCGGGAAACAGCAGCAATGAGTAAATCGTCCACATATTGTAACAAAACGCGTTGAGAAAGGCAAGACTGGAACTGATGCAAATCTTGACTAAGTGCATCCACGAACAGCATGGGGGAATTCTTGAATCCTTGGGGTAACCGTGTCCATGTCAATTGTCCCTTACTGCCAGTAATAGGGTTTTCCTATTCAAATGCAAACAGTGGCTGGCTAGGAATGGCCAGTCTCAAGCAGAAAAAGGCATCCTTTAAGTCCAGAACAGTGAAGCAGGTTGCTTGTGCAGGAATCAAACTCAGTAAATTGTAAGGCTTTGGCACAACAGGATGGATGGTAACAACAGCTTCATTGACCTTCCGTAGGTCCTGTACAGGTCGGTAATCATTAGTACCTGGTTTTTGAACAGGCAGCAAAGGGGTATTCCAAGGTGACTGGCATGGTTTCAGGAGTCCAAACTTGAGTAATCGCTGGAGATGTTTATGAATGCTCTCAACATCTCTTCAGGGCAGGGAATATTGCCTGACACAATTGGGACATTCTTTTTTTTCTTTTTCAGTGACCCATTTCTCTGCAATAGGCACATTGATCTCGTTCCAATAGTCCTTGCTTCAATGATCCTCACCGGGTTCCTTTACCCCGGCCTCGGCTTCTCGGTTCCCACATTGACTTTCCTTGTCCTTTCTCGACTAGCGCCGCTGCTAACATATCAGCTTTCTTTTTTATCTTTCATTCACACTCACGCTTCATCTCCTGATCTCTGTTCACAAATACTTTTATAGCAACTTCCATCAGCTGGGTTATATTCATTCCAGCAAAGCTCTAAAGCTTCTGAAGTTTCCTTCGAATATAGAGTCTTTCATAAAACTGGCCAGGGCTCTCATCGAGGGTTTGCAGTACCTCAGATATTTTCGATACATTCATCACTTTCTGGCCCCCCTTTTAAAGCCTTCAAGGAGAGCCTGATGATAACAATTCAGATCAAGGCGGCCTGCTTCACTGTTTGCATCCCAATTAGGTTCTAGCTCAGGAAAGTCTCTCAGAGCTGATTGCTGGGGATCCTGTTCACCTGGAGGGTTCTCTTCCAACCATTTCATGGCTGACCTAGTCACCCGGTATCTCTCTTCAGTACTGAGTAAGGTTAAAAGGGGCTGACGACAGTCTTCCCAAGTTGGACGATGGGTTTGAATAATAGACGAAAACAAATCTATCATAGCTGAGTTTTCCAGTTCAATAAGTCTGTGGTAGAAAAGGGTACATATACAAAGGTTCGAGATCCTTCAAAGAGTTTTCCCTGGACATTAAAGGCAGCTGGTCCTTGAGCCTCTCGGAGGGGTAGGTGGAAACTAACTTCTGGAGACTGTTTGCTAGCACGTACTGTGTGGGGGTCTCTCCTGAGGTCGTGATGCTCCAGTACTGGGGGAGGAGGCGTATTAATCTGAGACTGACTTCCCTCAGATCTGGGACTCAGGGAACTTTCTGAAGTGCTGGGCAGGTCTGTATCTGAAAATGGCATTCTTGCCTCACTGGCAGTGTTCTTCTGACTATCAGAAAAAGTAGTAACCGACGAAAGGGGCGGGGGAGAAGTTGAATCCGTCCTAGCTAGAGTCTCTGCTGAGCCTGCTAACCTAGCCGGAGTCATCTGCCGGGGAACATAGGGGAGAGGAAATTCTTCTGTCTCTGGCTCCTGTACTAAAACTGGTAGTTTTATTTTTGCTTTAGGCTGCATTTTCCTGTGGACTACGAGACAGAAGTATGCGACCGTATTCCTCCTTGCATCTCCTTAGCCATTTAGGTTTCTGCCTACAGACATCCAGCCAGGAATCAATATAAGGGAATTGATCAGGATGTTTAGCTATCACAACTTGGTGCACTCTGCTAACCAAGTCATAATCAAAGGTTCCTTCTCGGGGCCAATCAGTATTAAAGCTTAGCCACTCATGCTCACAATATTTCTTTAATAAGGATGGAGTCATACGAACCCCATAATCTGCAGAAAATCCCTTCCTGAAATGCTTTACCATACACTCTAAGGGGCTGCAATACGTCTCTGATCCCCCCATTTCTTTCTTCCAGTCTCTGAAAACACAGATCAAAGAAATAAGGGATCCTGCTGCCCTAGACACAAAATGGGTGACTAACAAAATGACGCTTCCTCCTTTTCCGGACCTGGACACGGTCACCCGGAACAGCGCTACTCAGGAATGCACTCTCACTCCACAAGTCTCTGCTTGTTTCAAACACCTAAATCAATCACACACCAACACACAGACACTCTCCCAGTCCCCCAAAAAACAGTCTGACTATAAAGGAATGCGGTTTCACCCAAGCGCTGGGCTATTAAGGCGTTCCTGAGAGATGATCAAGCTCTCCTTCTCCCCGTAGGAAGGACAGATTTTTCTAACTGCAGATGCAGAGACAGACCCTTTTGTCACTTACCCCATTCAGATGTCTTCCGGAGACTAATGGGTTGGTTTCTGGACTCCAGGGTTCATAGGTGTCGATAAGAAAAAGCCAGCAGCTGTGGTGAATCAGGAAGCAATACTCTCCAGAACAATTGGTCTCGGGGCGCCTGGTATTTCCTCCCGCGTTCGCCACCCTCCGGCCCAAACCAATTGAACCCAGAGGCAAAAACCTTTTTTCGTTCCTGTCCTTCATGGCCAACGCACCAAATGTAACAGCTAACAAGGAAGGAAAGGAGACTCAGGAGTCACTTTTCAGGAAGCAAGCTGCATTTAATGTGCACACACAGGCTCAGAGAAAATAAGTTTCATAAATTCTGAGCCCTGCTCTGAGGGCTCATAGAGACTATATAGACATCTTATCAATTCAACACAGCATTTCTTCATGATTGTTCCTACTTTATTACAGTTTAGTCCCGATTGGAGAAATTCTACTATACTCTTATCTCTAGCAAAGCAGAGGAAGAGAAGTTATCTCTAGCAAGCAGAGAGAAATGCAGGACAAAGGAATAGGGGAGGGATAAGTATGTATCAGGGTATGACTTCACCAAGGGGGTGTATCCTTTTTCACACAGTATCACCAAATTAAACCTTACCTGTCTGGATTCCACCTCAACACCTAGTTCAGCCCCCCGAAGGCTTCAACCTTTTCCAATCACACAGTTCTCACTACAGAGGCTGTCTTGGATAGGTCTAGTTCCAGTCTTCCTACACAATCCTGTTCCTCCCAACAGGGAGAACAAAGCAGCCCTTTCCATTACTCCTCCAGGTAAAATGCAAAGTCTCAAAACAGGAAAAATAGTCACTATGGCTCAAACTGTGAGGCGAGAAAGGGTGGGGAGGTGCTCACACCTTTGTGACTTACTCTCTCATCAGACCCCGTCTTGCAACACCCTCAAACAATCCAGCAAAAAACAAGCCAAATAAATAAACACAAAACAAAAATAAAGTTCACAGCCTACTGGCCCATTCTACTTCCATTGCTTCCTCTGATGTAGGCAGGTCCAGGTTCTTCCATAGCTTCCCCCTCCATGTCATCCACTGACTCCTCAGAGGCCAGCTGGCTGCCCACAGGAAGCTCTCCAAGACATTTGAATCCTTTCTGGCTCAGCAGTGTCCTTAGGCCCCCCTCTCCCAGGAAAACTTCCCAACACTATCCACTGAATATTGAGGACTCAATCCTCATGAAATCACTACTGGGGATCATATGAATTGTTGGAGGCGGGGTACCTGTGTGCTAAAGGTCACACCAGAACCATACCAATCTAGAAAGAAGAAATTAGGCCTTACCTGCTAATTGTCTTTCCTTAAATTCTCTCCGGGCCAGTCCGGCACTTGAGGGTTGTCAACCTTCTCCAGCAGCTGAGGACTGAATGCAGAATCTTTTCTGTGAACTAGTATCTGGCTCCCCCTACTGGCTCACCTCAGTCTAAACGTGATAAGCAGTGGATAAAACCGAGAACTCTGAACACACGAAACGTCCAGAAACTCAAAAAACAAAAACAAACCCGCGCGGAAGCAAGCCTGCCTCAACCCGGTAGAACTTACCCGCGAACGAGACCCCAACGCCTCAGAAACTTGAAATGCCGAAGGCACCTCTGAATATATATGTTTTTGTTGTTGTTTTTTTTAAAGGAGAGTGGAAACCCCCTGAAACCAAGCGAGCAACCTATCCGAGCGGAAACACTTACATATTCTTGTCTAAGCCCACTCTCCGTGTTCCCCTGCAAACAGTGAACGCGAATTCGGCCAGAAGATCCACGAAAGCACCTGAGCCAAGACATTAGGACCATGTACCGGGTGGGTTCCGGACTGGCCCGGAGAGAATTTAAGGAAACACAATTAGCAGGTAAGGCCTAATTTCTTCTTCCTTGGCATCTCTCTGGGCCAGTCCGGCACTTGAGGGTAGTACCAAAGCAGTATCTAGCCCCGGGAGGGACCTGTTAGCCCCGCAATAACGGCCGATGTCCCCAAAATAGCATCTCTGCGAGCCTGGACATCTAATCTATAATGTCTGGCAAAAGTGTGCAGCGAAGACCACGTTGCCGCCCGACAAATCTCGACTGGGGGGATCAAAGCAAACTCCGCCCAGGACGTTGCCAAACCACGCGTGGAATGCGCCCGGAAGCTTGATATGCTGCTACTATGGCCTGTTTCACCCATCTAGCGATGGATGCTTTGGAGGCCGCTTCTCCCTTCCGAGGTCCTCCAAACAAAATGAACAGCCTGTCCGTCTTGCGAAACGCCGCTGTGCGGTGCAAATATCTCTTGAGCACTCTGCCTAAATCTAAGCTCCGGAGTACCGCCTCAATGGGCTTACCTTCCCGCACTGGAAAGGTCGGCAGCAATATAGATTGATTCACATGAAAATTGGAGACCACTTTGGGAAGAAAAGAGGGTACCGGTCTCAACGTCACCTTCTCCTGGGAAAACTGCAGGAAAGGTTCGCGACAAGCAGCGCTTGAAGATCCGACACGCGCCTTGCCGAACATAAGGCCACCAGGAAAACGGTCTTCCATGAAAGATCCCGGAGGGAGACTTCTTTAAAACGTTCAAACGGAGGCTTCGCCAAAGCCTCGAGCACCAAGTTGAGATCCCAGGCTGGCACTACCGAACGCACCGGAGGACGGATATTCCTTACCGCCCACAAGAAACGGACCACATCCGGATGAGAGGCGAGAAGCCCCCCTCTCACCTTGCCCCGAAAACATGCCAGAGCTGCCACCTGCACCTTGAGGGTAGCGAGCGCCAACCCCTTATCGAGACCTTCCTGCAGAAAAGACAGAATGTCTGGAATGAGAGCTTTGAGCGGAGGCAAACTCCGCTGCGCGCACCAGCGCTCAAAGATCCGCCAGACGTGAACATATGCCAGCGAAGTCAAATGTCTCCTTGCCCCTAACAGAGTGGAGACCACCGCCGGTGAATATCCCCGGCTCCTTAACCTGTCCCTCTCAAGAACCAAGCCGTAATGGAGAAGCGATCCACGTCCGGCATGAAAAGTGGCCCTTGCCTCAACAGGTCTGACCATGCCGGCAACCGCCAGGGCTTATCGATAAGGAGCCGGATCAGATCTGCGTACCAAGCCCTTCTGGGCCAATCCGGGGCTATCAGAATCAGCGTCCCGTCGTGTCTTTGCGCCCTCCGAATGACTTTGCCTATCAGAGGCCAGGGTGGGAAGACATACAGCAGCGCCCCCGTCGGCCACGGTTGCGCTAGACCGTCCAGGCCTTCTGACATGCAATCTCTGCGTCAGCTGTAAAACCGCCCCACCTTGGCATTGTCGAACGTGGCCATGAGGTCCATAACCGGCTGACCCCAACGGTGGGACAGCTCGCGAAACACCTCTACGTGCAATTCCCATTCTCCCGGATCTACTACATGCCGACTGAGGTAGTCAGCTTGCACATTGTCGCGACCCGCTACATGCACCGCTGACAAGGCTACCAAGTGCGACTCCGCCCAGTCCATCAACCGCAGGCTCTCTTCCAAGAGAGATGCACTGCCCGTCCCTCCTTGACGATTGATGTACGAAACTGTGACCGCATTGTCGGAAAACACCCGCACTGCCTTCTGCTCGACCAGAGGAGCAAAGGCCAACAGAGCCAGATGGACCATAGTGAGTTCTAACAGATTGATGGAAAACGTGGCCTCCAGCTGGGACCAAACTCCCTGCACGAACTGGGCTTGACAATGGGCCCCCCAACCTGCTAGGCTGGCATCTGTCGTGAGAAGCAGCCAGTCCGGCTGCCGCAAGGGAACGCCTGCCCGCAGATGAACCAGATTCAACCACCACTGAAGCCTGATGCGCGCCTCCGGCGTGTGGTCTAACTTCCGGTCCAACGAGTGCCGTTGCGGAGACCACCGTGTCAGCAGGGAATGTTGTAACGGTCGCATACGTGCCCGAGCCCAGGGAACAAGATCCAAGGTCGCTGCCATGGAACCGAGTAATTGCAAATAACGCCATGCTGACGGAGCCTTGAGCCGCAAGAAGACTCTGATCTGGCTCCAGATCTTTTGAATGCGGGTCTCCGGTAGAAATACTGCGCCTATGCCCGTGTCAAACAGCGCACCCAGATACAACAGCCGCTGCACCGGCACGAGCTGACTCTTGGCCCGGTTTACGACCCAGCCAAGGCTTTCCAGCAGCGAGACCACTTTCGCTGTAGCCACACGTGACTCGGCCACCGATGGCACACGAATTAGCCAGTCGTCCAGATAAGGATGCACCAGCAACCCGTCGCGCCTCAACGCCGCCGCCACTACCACCATCACTTTTGTGAATGTCCGAGGCGCCGTGGCCAGCCCGAGAGGCAAGGCCCGGAACTGGAAATGTCCCATGGGCACCGCGAAACGCAAAAATCGTTGATGCTCCGCCCGTACTGGAATATGGAGATAAGCCTCCGTGAGATCTATGGAGGTAAGGACTTCGGACGGCTGCACGGACGCGATCACGGAATGTAGAGTCTCCATGCGGAAGTGCGGAACGCGAAGGCAACGGTTCACGTGCTTGAGATCCAAGATCGGACGGAAGGACCCTTCCTTCTTGGGAACCACGAAATAAATCGAGTATCGACCTAAGTCGCACTGGTCGGATGGAACGGGAACTTCTGCCTGCAGACGCACCAAACGCTGAAGCGTCTCCGCCACCGCCAGCGCTTTGACCCGTGATCCACATGGAGACACCACGAACGCCTCCGTCAACGGTTGGGCAAACTCTAGCGCATAGCCGTCCCGGATGATTTCCAGGACCCATTGATCCATGGTTATGCTGGTCCAGACGGATAGAAATTGGTGTAACCGTCCTCCAACCGGAATCTCCGTCTGGACCAACGTCCCTTCATTGCGACTTTTTGCCCGGATTCGGCTGGGTGGGGAAGTAACCCCTGCCGAGCCCCCGAGCTCCACGAAAGGACTGACCACGTGCGGCTAACCGCCCTCGCGCATAAGGAGCAAATCTCGTACCTCTAAACCTACGCACATCCCGGGACAGGCCCCAGAAACCCCCACAGGGTCTCTGGGCCCTCGGGTGATCCTCCGGGAGGCGACCTCCCTTGGAATCCCCCAGGTCCTTGACGATCTTCTCCAAAGCAGCTCGAAACAGGAGGGTGCCCTTATAAGGAAGCTTGCTAAGCCGCGCTTTAGACGACGCGTTCGCCGCCCAATTGCAGAGCCATAAAAACTGGCGAGCCGCGATGACCGAAGCCATGGACTTCGCCGAAATCCGCACTAGATCATAAAAAGTGTCGGCCAAATACGCTGCGGCTGACTCCATCTTTGCGGCCTCCTCGGCCTCTGTAGGGGTACGGAGGGCACCCTGCATCCACCGAATGGACGCCCTGGAAACATAAGCCCCACAGATAGACGCTCGGAGCGTCAAGGCGCCCGTTTCAAAGGTCTGCTTGAGCAGAGTCTCCAACTGCCTATCTTGTAAATCTTTGAGCGCCGCTCCGCCTTCCACGGGAATAGTGGTCTTTTTAGTCACCGCCGAGACAAGGGCATCGACCTTAGGCATTTTCAGCAGTTCCTGCTCCTCCTGCGGCAAGGGGTACAATCGACCGATCGCCCTAGCCCCCCACAAGGTGGCCTCTGGGCATTCCCATTCGGACTCCAGCATTTGCTTCATTACTCGGTGTACTGGGAAACACTTCTGATCCGTCTTAAACTCCCGGAGTAGGGGATCCTCCAACGGCTGGTCTGGCACCGCTGCCAGCTCAATATTCAACGCTGCTAACGTCTGAGAGATAAGAGGTGCCAATTCCTCTTTCCTAAATACTCTAAAAAAACTCGGATCATCCGTATCCCTCAACTCACTATCTTCTGAATTCCCCAGCCAGTGATCCATATCGGATTCCACAACTTCTCCTTCCTCCATGGCTGAAGGCGCAGGGTAGGAAAACCCGAAACCATCGGAATCCCCCGGCGCTCCACGGACCGAATGGGAAGAGCCCTCCCCCGGGTCCCAGGCCGAAAGATCTGCTTCCCGGCCTGAGGCAGTAAGAGGGACAGGCTCTGCCCCCTGATACTGCCGCTGCTTCAGGCAGTAAGCACGATGCATCTCCAAAATGAAATCTGCCGAAAACACCGACTGAAAAGAGCGCTGAGCTGCTGCCACGTGCAGTGAAGGAGCTTCCCCCACACCAGTTGGCTTTTTTGATTTGCCCTTCCTTTTTGTCGGCTTTTCTGAAACTGCTTCCAACCCCGGCGTCTTAGCAGAAATGGCTGCCTTTCCCGCCATTTCAGCCACGCTCTGACTGGCCTTGAGAGAAACACTCGTTTCAGGCCTGCTATCCATTGCGGCGGAGGAAATGAGCTACAACCGGGCACAGCAATTAATTCCGAGACCCGCGGCGTCGAAACAAGAACGCACGAAAATGAACAGACTAACCTGCTCAGCACTGCCAACCGGGCCCAGGACCTGGCGAGGATGACGCGCACTCCCGCTGCTAGTGAGAGCGGTCTATCCTGTGCCGGAGAAGAACTTCTTCACTGTTAGCGTTTGTGCAGCTTCAGACCCGCGCTCCCGCTGCTAGCGGAGGGGGGGGGGTCTGTTTGAGTCGGAGAGACGCGGTCGGTGTCCGAGGGCTCCCCGCTCCGCCGCTAATCTATGCTCCGGTCTTTGCTCCCCAAATTGAGACAGGCTCTGCCTCCGCGGGAAGTGCACACGCGGCTGAGCTCAGGCCAAGCCAAGAGCCCCACTTATCCCACAAAAAACCCCAGCTAGGGTTTTTCACACTATACCAATCGGAGCCACAGAACCGTATAACCAAAACAAAAAGGAAAAAGACAGAAATTAAAGCCTTTATCAGCCAGTTCAACCGGGAGCCAGAAACCTAACGTCCCTTCCAGCTGCTGAGGACTGAAAGACTGAGGTGAGCCAGTAGGGCGAGCCAGATACTAGTTCACAGAAAAGATTCTGCATTCAGTCCTCAGCTGCTGGAGAAGGTTGACAACCCTCAAGTGCCGGACTGGCCCGGAGAGATGCCAAGGAATATGCCCTTTGCAACTCAGGAATCTGGCCCTCTCTAGCCACATGCAAGAACATGCTTTTTTTGTGCTTCCTGGAATCCCAGTGATGATATCAATGCATCTTCCAAGCTTGCATCCTGTGTGGCCATACTACTCACACAGCCCATGCTACAGCCCTGGGTCAAACTATGCTCACATCTAGTGGAAGAACTCTCCGTTGCCACAATCGTGTGGACCTGTGAGTGGCTGAACAGCCAGCTTCACAAGGACAGGACACACGCAGCTCAATTAAAGCATTTGTCAAGCATAGAGAGTACAGGTGCTGCAGGGAATGGTAGCAATGAGAATGCCGAGCCAGTGGGCACACCTGTCAGGAGCTCGGTACCAAGTATGCCTGTCATATTGTGTAACAGCCCACCGATGCCAGAGAGGGATCAACAGCTGTACGTGCAGAAAAACCCTGGGGGGGGGGGGCAGGGATATTCCAATGCATTCACACGGTTTGCAGACTTGCAAACCATGAAAAGGCTGCTGAGCTGGATATTAGTATTTGAAGCATTTACTTAAAGCATTTATATATCACCCATCTGTGAAACAACGCAATCTAGGCAGTTTACAATCAGCTACACACCCCGAAGCTAAACGTTTAGCATGAAAGCTTTCCAGGATGGCACCCATTGCTAAGCGGGCAACTGCAATACTGAGCCGCTGCCCAGTTAGTGACACATGGTTAAAGTAAGGCACAGCAAATGCTGCAGAAGCGGCTGAATATTGCCACTGCTTCATTAGCTTCTGGGTTCTTCGGACAAACCAGATATTCAATGCCGGTGGCCAGATATGGCCCTGGCAGTGAATATCTGGGGTTAAAGTTCAGCAATGGCAGTTAGCAGCTTTAGCAGCGTTAGTTGCCGGTGCGGAATATCAGGCCATGACCAGCACTCAAAGTCACCTCAGCAAATTGATCTGTAGGTCATTTACAGTAGAAAGTTGTGCATAAGCCTAAAGGAAAAAAAGGGAGATGTTACAGATGTTAACTTATACTGAAGCTATCTAGTGGCTCATTGTTATTCCTCACCATTTTCCTAGTTCCTTGTTGCTGTCACCTTTGACCTTCTGATGTAATACATCATGGTTACTGTTTTCAGTGTGTAGAGGAAGAAAATAAAAGGGCAAGTCAGGGATCTTAACTATCCTGTATTTTGGGCATTTGTCTGTTTTGGATCTGTATCCATAGCATGGTACTAGGCATGTTGATGTTTTGATTTCCTGTACAAATAATACAGTTTATATAATGCTTGTTTGCTATGCAGAAATGCATAAGGGGCATTATATCAGCGTTTGCAATAAAAATAAGCTTAGCTTTCCATGCACCTGCTTTCCACTGTTTAATAATGTTGAGCTCTTCTCACTGCTCTTCTGTTTACTCTTCTCTAAATTATTTTAGTTCTTAGTTGACAAAGATAAATGATGGGATTAATATATATTGGGAAGCGTCCCTGGGAACAGTCTGCTAGTACGGAGGAAGGATTGTGATTATTTCCCTTAGGTAACGTAACACAGATAAACCGGATTAACAGTAATTTGCTATGAAGCTTATATGTGATCACGATTCATTAGCGGATCGTCATTCATGAAAATTGCTTTTTTTTTCTAAAATCATAAGTGGTTTGTTGCCTAGCTTAAGAGCTAATGATGTAAAACTCTAATTTGCCAAAAGAGAGAAAATTGCAGATTGAAGTACTCTGATTAGCAGAGAACTGTGAATTCCTAGAAAGTACACTGTTTGATATCTGTTCACTCAGTTATAAAGTTCAGTGATATTTATCCAAATTAAATAGTAATACAGGCAAATGTATTATAATTAAATCTTAACCCATGAATCAACAGCATAAATAATTTGTTTTCATGCTGATAACTTCTTTGGATGTTGCAGAATATTGTCCATCTGTGAATGACTAACTTTTGTATATTAATCTAAGATAAAATGAATTACTTTCCACAGTTTTGTGTGTGCGGATGCTATATAAAAATTATATTCCTATTGAAAAAGTATAACCATTTCTCTTTATAGCATAGCCTAGTTTCTCTAGGTGGCCTTGAGAGCTACCAGGCTTGCATCTGTTTTGCGTTCAGTGATTCAAAATATCATAATTTCAGGCCCGGTCCCTCTCCCTGTGGAGAAACCAGTCACCATAACTCCTTTTGCACGCAGAAGGTTTAGGCAATGAAACTCAACGTTAATATTTTTTGCAGGCAATTTACTAAAAATGTATATGCATAGAAAAATGGCAGAGTCTCTCTAGGACTACTACCAACTTGGCCTCTTCTTCTAGGAAGTTTCAGAGTGGAGGACAGAGGAGATTCTTTGTCTCTCATAGACATAAGTGTCAACTTCCTACTGCATGCTCTTCCCATTCCAAGAAGGTCCTTCGCCCCCATCCCAGCAGCAGAGGTCTCAGAAGACTCAGCAGGCATCTCAGTCAAAACCAGGGATGGAGTTTTGACTTGCTCCTCAGAAACGAAGCCAATCAACCAGTACTGGAGTCAGGCAGCCTGTTCATTGGGGGGAGGCTTACCATCTTTGCAGATCATTGGTTTCTTGTCATCTCCAAATGCTGGGTACTGAAAATAGTCCACTTCGGGTACAGATTGCACCTATTCAAACACCCTCCAAATGACTTGTCTCCAAGCAAAAAAAGTTACTTCTACAAGAAATCTCCATCCTTCACAAGGCCAACACCACCCTTCACATGGTCAATACCATCAAGCTAGTGCCACTGGAGCAAGAAGAGAGGAGTTTTACTCCAGGTATTTCCTGTGGCTAAAAAACAGGGGATTCCATCTGATCTTAGATCTGAGCTATCTGAACACATATCTTGTACAGGAGAAGTTCAGAATGATTTCACTCAGCACCCTGCTTCCTGTTCTCCAAAAAGGAAATTGGCTATGTTCTCTGGACCTTAAGGATGCCTATACGTACATCCAGATTCATCCCAGTCACAGAACGTATCTCAGATTTGTCATTGGGAAAGACCATTTCTCCAGGACCAAGCAGGAAGTCAGTCCTCACATATGGGTGACGTCGGCGCCAACGGAGCCCTCGCGGAGCAATTTTCCCCAGCTTTCAAAGAAAGCCTTTGGGAATTGCAGCGCGCATGCGCGGTCCTCTTCCCGCCCAAGGGTGCCATCTTGCTCAGTCTTCTTTTTTTCCGCGGAGCCCTACAGACGTTGCCTGTGATTCCCCGCAGAAAAGTTGATTTTTCTCTATTTTTCTCTGTTTTTTCTTCGGTTCGACGCCGGTTCTTTTCCCGCCCGGACTCGCGACGCCGGTTGCGAGTCCGTCCTTTATTTTTCGTTTTTTTGTCCTTCGTGACAGATTTCGCGCTTTTTTCCTTTTTCCCTGGCTGCCCGGTCATTCGACCTCACAGGGGCCCTTTTTCCCCCGATGGCGGCCAGTGGTTTCAAAAAGTGTGACCTCTGTAAGAAACTTATGTCTCTTACAGACACTCATGACTTCTGCCTCCGCTGCCTCGGCCCAGATCATGACCCCATGATCTGCGGGCCATGCGGCAAAATGTCCTCAAAAGCATTGAGGAGTCGGCAGCACCAGCGGGAGCGTATCTTCTCTGACTCCGGCCGGGCTCGGACCTCGTCAGAGGCTTCGACGTCTCGGGACTCTGGTCCTGAGCATCGTCGGAGTTCCTCTGAAAGGGGGTCTCCTACCCGGGAGCATCATCGGAAGAAGAAACCCGCGCGAGGGCGGGATCGGTGGACGCTCCTGGTTCCTCGAGGGCCAGGTCGCATAGCCCCGATTCCCGTCCCGGGTCCTTGGAGTCGGAGAGGCCGTCGAAACATCCTCGACTCGAGGTGGACTTGCCCGCTCACGTAAGTACGGTTGTCCTCGTGGACTCGCCTCCGAAGGACCCGACCTCGGGCCCGACGCCGTCGGGGCCCGAGTCGGGGGCTGCTGGGTCTCCTGAGCTCGGACTCAGGTTGACGGCCTTGGAGTGCAGTTTGTCTGCCTTCTTGGACCAGCAGCGGGCATTGATCGCTGGCTTCGCTGGTGCTTCTGCCCTGACCGCCGGGACGTCGACCTCCAAATCGACCCCGGAGACCGAGCCGATCCTCGAGTCCATGAGGGCTCGAGTCGATCCTCGGTCGAGGTCTCGTTCGGCCTCCCGTTCGGGACCGAGGTCGTCGGGGCCGATGGCTTCAGTGTCCACCCGACCAGAGCCGATCGACTCCTCCTCCGAGGAGTCGGCCTGGGAATCTGAGGACGAAGAGTCACCTGGTTCCTTTCGGACTCGGTGTGTCCCCTCGGACTCCCCCGAGTCCAAACCTCGGAGACGGTCCCCCCCGGAGGATACCCGGTTCTCGGACTTTGTGAGGGATATGGCCAAAGCCTTGGCCTTCCCTGCGGATCCCGAGGAGGAGCCTCGAGTCGAAGAACTCGATGCCCTCCAATATGACTCTCCCCCGAAGGAGGCCTTTATTGTACCGGTTCCTCCCATGCTGGAACGGCTTCTCTTCCGCATGTGGGAGAGCCCGGCGGCGTCGCCGGTGTTAAGCAAGCGGGTCGATTCCATTTATCGAGTCCGCAAGAGCCCCGGGTTCCAAAAGGCACAACTACCGCACCATTCCATGGTGGTGGAATCGGCCATGCATAGACTGAAGAGTCAAAAAATGCACTCCTCGGTGCCCCCTGGTAGGGAAGCCCGAAGCCTGGATGCCCTCGATAGGAAGTGCTTCCAGGGCTCTATGCTTGCTTGTCGAGTCCAGACATACCAGCTCTACATGGGCATGTATCTCCGAGACCTGGCTAAGGAAATAGCCGGGTTCTCTGCTGGTCTCTCCAACGAACCTTTGCAGAGGTTCCAATCCTTGTCTACTGGTATTCGGGAGTGCTCCAAGTTTATCTCTCGAGCAGCCTATGATGGTTTTGAGGCTTCGGCTCGAGTAGCCGCGGCCGGCATCGGTGGACGCCGCCAGGCTTGGCTTCAGACGTCCGACCTCGAGCCCTGGGTACAGGACAAGTTGGTCGATGTCCCCTGCCGAGGTGATAACCTCTTTGGCAAGCCCATGGATGAGAAGGCTGCACAAATCGAGACGGAGACTCTCACCAGGACTCGTCTCTCAAGGAAGACCTCTGCCCCTTCTCAAAAGAAGAAGGCCTCGGGGAAAAAGCCCTTTTACCCGAGGAAAAGTGCTGCCTATAAATACTACCCTCAGTATCAGGCCTCACCAGCTCCCCCACAGGGAAAGCAGGCCAAGGGACGGGGTAATGGGTCCCGTAGGCAGCAAGCCCCCAAGCCTGCACCACCGGCCCCTGCTCAGCAGGGTGGGGGTTTTTGACTTTCTCAGCATAGCCTCTCCCCCTCAGCTGGTTTCTCTCAGCACAGGAGGCCGGCTGGTCCACTTTGCCCACAGGTGGTCCGCCATCACCACAGATACCTGGGTGCTTCAGATAGTTCAAAAGGGCTATCTTCTTCATTTTCACCAGGTACCTCCTTCCTACTTTCCAGGGGAGCCTTCCAGACTCCCTCTGCACAGGGACTTACTCCTTCAGGAGTTAGCAAGTCTTGTTCAGGAACAAGCCGTGGAACCGGTGCCCCACCACCTGAAGGGTCAAGGGTTTTATTCCAGATACTTCCTGATTCCGAAAAGAACAGGAGGCCTCAGACCCATCCTAGACTTGCGAAACCTCAACAAGTTCCTTGCAAAGGAAAAGTTCAAAATGCTTACCCTTGGAATCCTGCTGCCCTACCTCCAGCAGGGAGACTGGCTATGCTCCTTAGATCTAAAGGATGCGTATACTCATATCCTTATTCATCCAGACCACAGACAATACCTCAGGTTTGTTGTGGGCGGACACCATTACCAGTTCAGAGTACTGCCTTTCGGCCTATCCTCCGCCCCCAGAGTGTTCACCAAATGCCTAGCAGTGGTGGCGGCCTATCTGAGACTTCAAGGTCTCTTTGTGTTCCCATACCTGGACGACTGGCTCATCAGGGCCCAGTCTGCCCAAGAAGCCACTCAGGCTACTCATCGCACTGTGGCTCTGCTCCAGCACTTGGGTTTTGTCATAAACTTCGCAAAGTCCACTTTGCTCCCCTCTCAAGATCTAGAATTCATCGGCGCCAGGTTGGACACTCTTCAGGCGCGGGCCTTCCTGCCTCTGAACAGGGCCCAAAGGCTCATGGATCTCGCCAGCCGCTTTCACAGCAATTCCCTGGTCTCGGCCAGGCAATTTCTGAGACTGCTCGGCCATATGGCTTCCACGGTCCATGTAACCCCCAATGCCCACCTGAACATGCGACCTGCTCAATGGTGCCTTCGCCAACAATGGCATCAGGCCACTGGGAGCCTGGCGGACTCCGTACAGATCTCCGACCAGCTAGTCTCCTCTCTGCGATGGTGGCTTCATCTACCAAACCTAGTGCTGGGGGTGCCTTTTCAGCCCCCTACACATTCTCGGGTCCTGACGACCGATGCTTCTCTCCAGGGTTGGGGAGCACATTGCCAGGGGACTTGTACTCAGGGTCTCTGGACTCCTTGGGAGTCCGCTCAGCAGATCAACTTCCTGGAGCTAAGAGCCATCCGCCTAGCGCTCAAAGCCTTCTCTCACCTGATTTCTCACCAGTCGGTACTTGTCCAGACAGACAATCAGGTTGCCATGTTCTACGTGAACAAACAAGGCGGGACCGGCTCCTTCCTTCTCTGTCAGGAAGCACAGCAGCTCTGCTCTTGGGCCGTCCATCGCAACATCGTCCTCAAAGCTGTCTATCTCCCAGGTCAAGAAAACTACCTGGCAGACAAACTGAGCAGGATCCTCCAACCGCACGAGTGGAGATTGGATCCGCTCGTGGTTCAGCGGATCTTTCTCCGGTGGGGACTCCCCACCCTGGATCTGTTCGCCAGTCCTCTGAACTGGCAGCTTCCCAGATTCTGCTCTCGACAGCCGCATCCTCTCCGGGTAGCGGCGGATGCTTTTCTGATTCCATGGTCCACAGGCCTCTTGTATGCCTTTCCACCCATGCCTCTGGTGTCTCGGACGCTCTTCAAAGTTCTCAGAGACAAGGCGTCGGTGATCCTAGTGGCTCCCCGGTGGCCGAGACAACCTTGGTTCCCGCTTCTGATGCAGCTGGCGGTGGACACCCCTCTTCCTCTGGGATTTCAGCCCGACCTCCTCTCGCAGGATCAGGGGACGCTCCTGCACCCCAACCTTCGGTCCCTTCATCTGATGGCCTGGCTGCTGAAAGGGTAGTCCTTGCTCCTCTCCAGCTACCTCCAGATGTGGAAGAGGTCGTCTTGGCCTCCAGGAGGCCTTCCACCCGGAAGTCCTACGCTCTTAAGTAGCGTCGGTTCTCCGTCTGGTGTACTCAGCAGCGCAAGACCCCTTCTCCTGTTCAGCTTCAGTGGTCTTGCAGTACTTGCTTTCCCTTTCCAATCTTGGACTTAAGTCCAACTCGGTCAAGGTCCACCTCAGTGCTATTTCTGCACACCACCTACCGGTGGATGGTAGACCTCTTTCCAGCCACCCTCTGGTGGCTCGTTTTCTCCGAGGCCTCCTACTCCTTAAACCACCTTTGCGCCCGCCAGCCCCGAACTGGGATCTCAATGTGGTTTTACAGCGGCTTACCTGTCCGCCTTTTGAGCCTATGGCTACCTGTCCTCTTCATTTTCTTTCCTGGAAAACCTTGTTCTTGGTGGCCCTCACTTCTGCTAGACGCGTTAGTGAGTTGCAGGCCCTGGTATCTGATCCTCCTTACACTAGGTTCTACAAGAACCGGGTAGTCCTACGGACTCACCCTAAGTTTCTTCCTAAAGTGGTTTCCCCTTTTCACATCAACCAGGAGGTGGTACTTCCGACCTACTTTCCCAGGCCACACTCCAGCCAAGCTGAGATGGTCCTGCATACCCTGGACTGTAGAAGGGCGCTGAACTTCTACCTTGACCGTACGTGGGAGCACCGAAGGGCTGTTCAGCTCTTCGTATCTTATGACCCCAACAAGTTGGGGCTCCCTGTCTCCAAGCGTACTCTGTCCATCTGGATTGCGGACTGCATCGCTTGGGCTTACGAGGTGGCAGGCCTCGTGCTGGAAGGTAGAGTCACCGCTCATCGTGTTCGGGCGAAGGCTACGTCAGTGGCTTACCTCCGCTCTGTTCCATTGGCAGACATCTGCCGGGCCGCTACTTGGTCTTCAAGCCAGACTTTTGCAGCCCATTACTGCCTGGAGAGGGAGTCCCGCAGGGACAGTGCTTTCGGACAGGCAGTCCTCCGTAACCTCTTCGAGGTATAGGCAACTCCTACCCTCCATCCCGGATGTTGGGCTACCGGTTGGAGACGTATTCAGAGAAGATTCCTTCCTTCTGTGCTGCTGAGCTAGAGGGAGCTCATTTTTGTGCTTAGGGTCTCCGGTAGCCTTAAGCTTGGGAGTCCCATATGTGAGGACTGACTTCCTGCTTGGTCCTGGAGAAAGCGTAGTTACTCACCTGTAACAGGTGTTCTCCAGGAGCAGCAGGAATCAGTCCTCACAACCCTCCCTCCTCCCCTTGGAGTTGCAGTTTTATGCTTTCATTTTTGCTAATTTTTGCTGTCTTTTAGCTATGTCATCTGACTGAGCAAGATGGCACCCTTGGGCGGGAAGAAGACCGCGCATGCGCGCTGCAATTCCCAAAGGCTTTCTTTGAAAGCTGGGGAAAATTGCTCCGCGAGGGCTCCGTCGGCGCCGACGTCACCCATATGTGAGGACTGATTCCTGCTGCTCCTGGAGAACACCTGTTACAGGTGAGTAACTACGCTTTCCGGTATCTCATGCTGCACTTTGGTCTTGCATTCACACCTCAGGTTTTTACCAAATGTCTAGCTATAGTTGTAACATATTTATGTAGACTGGGGTGCACATATTTCCCTACTTGGATGATTGGCTCATCATGAGCACCACTCAGAATGGAGTTTAAGAATCTGTATGTATCACTATCCAGATGCTGGAGCTACTAGGATTTGTCATCAACTATCCCAAGTCCAATTTAACCCTGTTCTATCAATTGGAGCTCATTGTAGCCCTGCTAGACATGAATCAGGACAGTTCACTCTCTTGGTGCAGATAGTGGAGGAAGTACAAGACAGTTAGCAGTTATCAGCGAGAACCATGTAAAAATATTGGGCCGCATAGCTTCAACAATTTACATCATTCCCAGGGCACGTTTCCACTTGGGGCACAGTGGGCACAATCCACTCATAGGCTCAACAACACCATCTCTGTCATCTGACCCCTTTGGGAGTCTCTCTTCTGGTGGATGGCTCCTTTGAATCTGACCAAGGGCTCCCCTTTTCAGGAGCCACCTTACCAAAAACCGCTAACCACATGTACATCAAAACTGGGCTGGGAAGCCCATATCAATGAGTTCCACACTCAGGGCTGTGGCCCACCCAGGAGAGTCTCCTTAAAATAAATTTCCTGGAACTGACAGCAATATCAAATGCTCTAAAGACTTTCAGATCTGTGGGTGCCGCTGTTACATGTCCCGATGTTGCACGGTTAGTATCGGGGTGTGTTGTGGGCATTAGGGGGTGGAACAGAGGTGGCACCCATTGCTAACCAGGTAGTGGCGATACTGAGCCACTGCCCGGTTAGTCACCCATGGGTAAAGTCAGGTGTGGCAAACGCTGACCTAACTTTCCCTATGGAAGCTAACTGGGCAGCAGTTCAGTATTGCTGCTGCCTGGTTAGCTTATGAGATCTGCGGCAATCCGTTATTCAATGACGATGGCCAGATATGGCCTGAAATTGAATATCTGGGATTAGTCTTCTACAGTGACGGCTAGCTGCATTAGCAGCGCAAGCTGTTGCCGGTGAATATTGGGCCCAAGTTTTTTACTCAGCTGATAAAATCTGCCTTTAAGCAGCTAAACATCTGTGGATTGAAGTACCTGATCCAGTAGGTCCACATTTTATGGCCATTACATCCTCATGCAGAGTTAGTGCTCTTGTCTTTAATAGCAGACTTACCCTACACTTAAGTTTTCAACAAAAGGGTGGTGCTGCATACTTTTCTTAAGTTCCTTCTGAAAGTGGTGCTGGACTTTCATCTTAACCAGTCTATCATTCTACCAATATTTTCCCGACTCCATGCTCACAGAGGGGAAAGTGTGCTGTAAATGTTGGATTACAAGAGAGCCTTGGCCTTCTATTTGGAGCGGGCTAAAGCTCATAGAAAGTCCACCAAGCTTTTTATTTCTTTTGACCTCAATAGAGTGTGGGCTACCATGAACAAATGCACACTTTCAATTTGACTAGCGGACTGAATCTCTTTCATAGAAACATAGAAACATGATGTGAGAAAAAGACCATATAGTCTTTTCAGTCTGCCCTTCCATACCGACTACTGTAGTCCCTTTTTTTTCCTTTAGAGTTCTTCTATGTGGTCTCATGCTTTCTTGAATTCATATACTGCCCTGGTCTCTACTGTCTCCACTGGGAGACTGTTCCACGCATCTACCACTGTTTCCATAAAGAAATAATTTGACATAGTATTCCTGAGTCTATCCCCTTTCACCTTCATCTTATGCCCCCTCATTGCAGAGCTTTCTTTCAATTGAAAGAGGCTCTCCTCCTGTGCATTTATGCCACAGAGGTATTTAAGTGTCTCTATCATATCTCATCCCTCCTGCTTTTCCTCCAAAGTATACATATTGAAATCTTTAAATCTATCCCCATATGCCTTATGAAGAAGTCCACTGACAATTTTGGTCACCACCCTTTGTCTCACCAAAGACTTATACAGAGGCACTATCACCTCCTTCTTTCTGCTGGCCATTCCTCCCCCTATGCACCCAAGCATCTTTCTGGCTTTTGCCATCACCTTTTCTACCTGTTTAGTCACCTTAATATCATCAGAAACAATCACTTCCAGGTCCCGCCCTTCTTTTGTGAACAGAAATACTTCACCACCTATACTGTACTGCTCCCTTGGATTTTTGCAAACAAAATGCATGACCCTACATTTTTCAGTATTAAATCTCAGTTGCCAAATTTTTGACCATTTTTCAATCTTAGCTATTGCAGATTTTGGTATCATCTGCAAAGAGACAAACCTTACCCGACAACCTGTCTGCAATATCACTAACAAAAATGTTAAAAATAACTGGACCAAGGACAGATCCCTGTGGTACACCACTGGTTACATCCTTCTCCTCAGAGTAAGCTCCATTTACCTGTACGCTTTTTCGCTTCCCACTTAACCAATTTCTAATCCAGTCAGTCACTTTAGGGTCTATTCCTAGGATGCTCAATTTATTTATAAGTCATCTGTGTGGAACGGTGTCAACAACTTTACCAAATATACCACATCTAGGGCCCTTTTTCAGTCCAACTCTCTGGTCGCTTAGTCAAAGAAATTAATTAGATTTGTCTGACAAGTCCTATCCCTTTTAAAATCATGCTGACTCAGATCCTGCAATCCATTGGACTCCAGAAACCTCACTATCCTCTGTTTTAGCAGTGTTTCCATTCATTTACTCACCACAGAGGTCAGTCTAACTGGTCTGTAGCTCTCATCCTCATCCTTACTTCTGCTTTTGTGTAGGGGGACCACCATGTACCTTTCTCCAGTCCTCTGGGACTACTCTCAACTCTAAAGGAGCATTGAAAAGGTCAGACAATGGAGCCGCTAGAACTTCCCCAAATTCCTTCAATACTCTGTGATTTATCATGTCTGACCCAATTGTTTTGTCTACTTTTAGTTTAGCTGGTTCCTCACTAAGGCACTCTTCAGAAAATCATTCAAGATCCCCTTCACTAATGTTCCTATTTAGGGATGTTTTCTGAGGTCCTACTCCTGGCCCTTCATATGTGAACACAGAACAAAAATATTTGTTAAGCAATTCTGCTTTATCCTCATCAGCTTCCCTTCACCTTTGAGTCTGACAATCCACTTTTGCACTTCCTTCTCTTACTAATATATCTGAAAAATGTCTTGTCCCGCCATTTTACTGCATTGGCTAGTTTTTCTTCCATTTGTATCTTTGCTTTCCTGACTACTTTCCTAGCTTCTCTAAGTTATTGATGCTTATCTTCCTCTTTCTGTGATCTCTTGTGTTTTATAAAGGCCATCCTTCTCTTTTTCACCTTTTCAGCTACTTTTGAGAGCCATAGCAACCTCCTTTTCCTTTTGCATTTATTTAGTTTATTAACAAAAAGGTTTGTTGCCCTTAAAATATCCCCTTTCAGTTTTGCCCATTGCTTTTCTACATTCCCCATCACTCATGATCTGGCAAATCTGATATTTGAGGGTCATGTCACATCTCATAGAGAAACAACTGGAAACACTGGCAGATGGATCTGCTTCACTGTCTTGAGGAAGCAGGCGATATCAGGGTGAGCTGCCAAGGAATCCCTTGAACATGCTCATGGTATCATGCTAGGGCCACTCTCTGAACCTTGAAAATTCAGGGACATCCTCTGGTCCAGAACAGACAAAGAAGGACAAAATGGTTATTCTGTCCACCTTCTTGGCATCTAGGACCTGAGAAGAGCACTTCTCGAAGACCTTCCAGACTTTCACCTAGGCCAAGGAATAAGGGCCCTTCATGCCTTGAGAAGGGCACCCACTACTGCTTCAAAGTAGCCATCCTTGGATAGCCTACAACTCTCAAAGGCCAGGCCATGAAAAGGTAAACGGGATCCTCCATAGCTGGGGGCCCTTGCCAGAGAAGGCTCCTCTCTTGAGGTAGCAAGACAGGAGACCCTGCCAACAAGCTCAAGAGATCTATGTACCATGGTCTGCATGGCCAGTTCAGTGTAACTGGCATCACCAAGCCAGGTTGAGATGAAATTCTGCACAAAAGGTGGTTTACCAAAGGCCATAGGGGGAGGGTGGTGGGAGAAATAAGGACCCCTCCTGGGGCCACACCTGAAGCAGCATATCCAGGCCCACTCCCCACAGATCCTTCCTGCAACTGAAAAAGTTCTCCAACTTGGCATTCTCCTGAGTGGCCATAAAGTCAAACATTGGTAGACCTTACCTCTTCACTATAAGGATGAACACCCAGTGCTTAACGCCTACTAACTGAAATCCACTGTGTTTTAATTCAGAAAGTCAGCCTGCACATTACCGACACCTACTATGTGGGCCATTGACAAAGCCTCCAGCCAGTTGATCAACTGGTAGACTTCTTGTGGGGACCAGTGACCCTGAACAAACTGACACGGACAGTTTGCTCCCTGATCCCTCAGGCTGGCATCCATGGTATCCCGTCCATCAGATGATGTATGTAACCACCAGACTAATTTAAGAACATAAGAAATGCCATACTGGGTCAGACCAAGGTCCATCAAGCCCAGTATCCTATTTCCAACAGTGGCCAAGCCAGGTCACAAGTACCTAACAGTTTCCCAAAAAGACACACAGGTTCCATAATGCTTATATTGGGGCAAGCAGTGGATTACTTGGGTCTTCTTTAAAAATGGTTTATGGACCTTTCCTCCAGGACCTTGTCCAATCCTTTTTTAAACCCAGCTACACGAGCAGCTTTTACAGCATCCTCCGGTAAAGCATTCCAGAGTTTGATTTGACCAGAATTGCACATAATACTCAAGGTGAGGTCGCACCAAGGAACGATATGTAGGCATTACAATATCCTTTGTTTTATTCTCCATTCCTTTCCTTATGATTCCTAGCATTTTATTTGCCTTCTTGGTCGTTGCTGCACATTGGGTGGAGGGTTTTAACGTGTTATCCACGATGGCACCTAAATCTTTTTCCTGGGTGGTGGTTCCAAATGTGGAAACTTGCATTGTGTAACCATAGTTTGGGTTGTTCTTTCCTAGGTGCATAACTTTTCACTTGTCCACATTAAATTTCATCTGCCATTTGAACGTCCAGTCTTCCAATTTATCAAGGTCCTCTTGCAATTTTTCACAATCCACTTGGGTTTTATTAACTTTGAATAATTTTGTGTCATTTTCAAATTTGACTACCTCACTCATTATTCTCATTTCCAGGTCATTTACAAATATGTTAAAAAGCAGTGGACCCAGCACAGATCCCTGGGATACTCCACTATTCACCTTTCTCCATTGGGAAAATTGGCCATTTAACCCTACTCTCTGCTTTCTATCTTTTAACCAGTTCCTGATCCACATTAGTACACTGCCTCCTATCTCATGACTTGTTAACTTCACCAAGAGTCTCTCATGAGGGACCTTATCAAAGGCTTTCTGAAAATCCAGATACACTATATCAGCCAGCTCACTTTTGTCTCTTTAATCACACCTTCAAAAAAATATAACAGATTAGTAAGACAAGACCTTCCTTGGCTAATGCCATGTTGGCTTTCTCCCATTAAACCATGACTATCTACATGTTCAGGAATTTTGTTCTTTATAATGGTTTCTACCATTTTGCCCAGTACTGACATCAAGCTCACTGGTCTGTAGTTTCCTGGATCACCCCTAGAACCCTTTTTAAAAATTGGTCTTAATCTTGCTGGGAGAGGAAGGTGTGGACCCTAGGATCTGCAGGTATTCCCAAGTCCAGTGAGCTGCCTGAGCACAAAACTCCCTGAGCTGTAGCTGGAACTTACTCAGCCTCTGCAGAGTGAGAAACACTCAGTCTAAAATAATGTTGAATTGAGCTTCAAGATATTCCAAATCCTGGGAGGGAAAGAGGCTGCTCTTGGGATGGTTGATCACCAACCACAGTGGTTCCAGCCAGCTAATCACCAGGGTCATATTTGCTCTGGACATCTCTGAGGAATCAGACTGAATCAGCTAGTTGTCCAGATACAGGGGAACCCAGGTACTCTGTCTGCACAGAAATGCCGCCATCACCACCTTGACCTTCAAGAAGGTGTGAGGTATCATGGCCAGGCCAAACAGTAGAGCCCAAAATTGCAAATGGTTGTCCATGATACAGAAGCAGAGGAACAACTAATGTTGCTTTGGAAAGTTCTAAGGAGAGAACTAACACAATGATGGTGCCAATGCAAAAATGAGTACTCAGCTTGGTATTGACCGCCTTTCACATCCAGAATGGAAGGACCCTCCTTTTTTTGGTACCATGAAGCTGACTGAATAACACCCCTGATCCTACTCTGTGGGGGTGGGGGGTGCATGGATACAATTGCCTACAACTGCAGGAGGCATTGCAATTTATCCTTGATAGTCACCTGCCTGATCAGGGAGCTGGAGGAAGAGTCCAGAAAAGGCATCCTGACAAGGATTTACAAATTCCAGTGTGTATCCCTGACTTAGGACTCGAGGACCCATTGGTCTAATGTGATATGGCCCATTCCAAGTAAAACACTAGAGCCACCCCCTGACTGACTGTAACTCAGAAGGGGCCCACTGGACCTCAATATGGAGGCTTACTGACTTGAGTGAACTGTTGTTGAGACCGCTGGAGACCCATAAGAGGAATAGGCCACACCCAAACCCTTACCAGCCCGAGGCCATCCCCATGCTCTTCGTGGTGCTCTATGTGGGGCTATCTTCTGGGAGCCTCTGAGTGTGAGCTTCTCCAAGGTCTTTCAAGAACCTTTCCAGGTAGCATTTTCCCTTAGAGGAAATAATAGTGGTATCCAGATGCTGGTGCTGAATATCATGCTGGCTAACACTTATCTCGTTAACAGGTGCTGCTAATCAAATAAGTGCTTTTGAATATAGGCACATGGATAAATTTATTAACCTAAATTATTTATTTATTAACTGACAATGAATTTTTAAAAAAAATCATTTATGTGATCAACACTCGTTGCTAACTGCTTACGTTTTTTTTTTTAATTTAACATTTTTATTAAATTTATGTCACATATCATACAGGCTTTTCTTAATTCAACAAGGTATACAGATTTTATAACATCAATCTAACATTAGCTGAACCAATTTCCCCCTAGATCTAATGCAACATTGCGTTAGTATTTACTCTGCAACCTATTCTCCCTCCCCCCCATTCCCCTCTCCCAATTACCCCCCCTTATACATTCACATCTTGTGCTCCACCTCTTTTCGCTTGTACTTTTTATTAATATAGGTCTGTACGTATGTTTTTCTGCATGATTTATAACTGGTGACTTTATCTTTACAGCCTTCGTGTGAGCACTTGGGAATATATAAAAATATCATAATGTTAATGTGCCATTTTTCTTGCAGATTTTGAAACACCATGCCAAAAGAAACATGGGTATAATCTACTAAATGGCATGTTTATTTTCTCATAAAAATAGCAAAACTATGTAAATTTAGGCTCCCTTTGGAAAGTACAAGAAAATACTGGAGCTGCTGTCAGATTCTGAAATAGAAATACATCCTTTAAGAATAAGCTAAATTCAGCCTTCTAGTCTTAAAACTTTAGAAGAAAAATA
The DNA here is from genome assembly GCA_033557465.1 of Ichthyophis bannanicus. Classification (NCBI taxonomy): domain Eukaryota; kingdom Metazoa; phylum Chordata; class Amphibia; order Gymnophiona; family Ichthyophiidae; genus Ichthyophis; species Ichthyophis bannanicus. Next base: position 293,926,725 of record CM066033.1, on the reverse strand, counting down.
TCTTTCAGATGATGACACATCTACCCTAAATGGAATACATTTGTTAATCATTATTACTTTATAACTAATAAATATTTTTCCCCATTCAAAATTGTTACAAAGAGGGTCTACCAAGGACTGCAGTATTTTGAAGGTAGACTGCATCTCTGAAAGCAAGAAAACATGGACCTTGTGCTTTGCTATGTGATATATGATACAATCTTATTGGTTTTGTATGAAAAATGATCCCTTTCCATATCATAACTTAGAAAAACATAGATTAAGTCATTCAACTAAATACAATAACTAGTTAGTTAATGAGTCAAAAAGCACCAAGCATAATATGTAGATGTGAGACGTTTTAGCCATGTGTAGCTATTGTTTCAATGTGTGTGGGATTTCATGACTTAAGGGAGCTATCTGCTGTATTCAAAATCAACATGAATTCCAGGTGCAAAAGAATGCTGCATGTCCGTCAGAAAAGATGTTACCCAAAACTAATATTTAATTGTTTCAGAGATGAAAGTAGATCCATCGATGGCCAGCTTTTGCACTTGTCTAAATAAAGCACAAATCTATCACCTGCCAGCAGAAGTGTTGTGATATATTTGAATCAGATATCCTATATAATTTTAATGTGACTCAAAAGTAAAAAAAAAAATCTTAATTTGCAAGTTAGAAGGTACGGGCCCAAAACTCATAAATGGTGGCACATACTGGGCCATTGGCATTGGATATCCAAGTCAGCTGGATAGCAATTAAGCTAACTGGGCCACAGCAATATTCAGCCACTGCCCGGTTAGTTTCTGATGTGAAAGTTAAGCCAGCCTTTAAAGTTCCTAACTTTCATTACTTAGTGTTAATTGGGCAGTGGCTGAATATTACTATTGCCCAGTTACTGCTGTGTGCTGCCCCTCCTCCGCTCCTGGAATGCCCTGATGCTGGCTGGTTAGCATGGGGGCATGCAGCAGTGACACCCAGGGATATTCAGCATGATTAATGGGGTTAGCAAGTCTGCTAACCATGTTAATCATTTTGAATATCACCCCCCTCCATATGCATACAGCTCGATAGAGAGGTGGGTTCAGGGCCAACCCAACCACTAGGCAAACTAGGTGGTTGCCTAAGGCAGCAGCTTTTTGGGGGGCAGCAAAAAGCAACTACAGTCAAAGCAAAACTATGGTTCCTAACAGCACAAATTCAAAAAACTCATCAATGCTTATTTTTATCCAAAGAAAGAATTGACAATTTGCAGACAGTGGCTTTTGGCAATTTCCCTCATTATGTATATATTTAAAAGACAAAGTTTAATACCTAAAAGTATGAAGAGGAATTTTAGAAAAGACATCCAAGGCCAATCGAGGACATTCAGGGAAGAACGTGCAGAAAAATGTCTTTGGCAGATTTCAGGAACGTAGATGTCCCTGACGCGGACATGCATGCAGGCAGCCACATAGACGTCCCTGTGTTGGGGTATATAGGAACTTATCCATGCCTCTCCAAAGGGATTATCAGCAGTCCCCTTTAAAAGGGGCTAAAGTTCTGAACTCGGAGCTCGGAGAGCATGACTCAGACAGAGTGGTTAAAAAGCCAGCTGTGTGCACAAGGGAGAGGAGAGGCCTGTGGAGACAGAAAGCTCCTTCAAAGCAGGGCTGGGAGTAGAGTCTGACTATAAAGTATGCAATTCAGGAGTTGAGAATCATACTTACAGACATTGAAGCCAAAGTGACAGACTGGACTTTATGTTGAACTTACTTCTGTGTTTTAAATTGTTGGTCAGGGGAAGGGCATTGGTAGACTTGTGTAGGTAACAAGCTGGGAGTGATTGATGGATCACTGAAGGGAAATAAAAGTGTTTTTTGTTTGGTCCTTAACTATTATGTGCCTAATATTTTAAAAACTCCTTCCCACTGCAAGCCATGCTGTACCACATATGGTGGGATTTCCTCTAACCACATACAGAAGTAAAATACATGTACCTCCAGGGCTGTGCCTCTTTCCAGCAAGGCAGGATTGGTTTTTTGTTGCTTGTATGGGCTAAGAGGGTTAGCCTCACCCTAGTTAGGGAGCTTGAAAAAAAGTCTAGTCAGTGCCGAACAGGGAGAGTTTTGTTTTGGCCACTAGGACCGCTAAACGTTTGTTGGAGCTGGAAAGCTGCAGAGTTTGCTCAGTTGCAGAAGACTGAGATGTGTTTGTTTGTTTTACAAGAGAACAAGTGACAAGCCAGAAAGGAGCGGCAGCAACAGCAATAGCAGTATCAAGAGCAACAACAACAGCATCAGGAGCGACAACAGAACAATAGCAGTGGGGGGTGTACTACTGACCATCTGGCCAAAAAGAACAAATGGATGATGAAATGCTGAAAGAAATTAGGGAAGCTAGTAAAAGTTACAACACAGCAATAAAGGGTGATTTCAATTACCTGGGTATCGATTGGGTCAATGTCACAACAAGACATGCTAGGGAGATAAAGTGCTAGATGAAATAAATGACTGCTTCCTGGAACAGTTGGTTCATGAACCAACAAGAGGAGAAGCTATTTTGGACCTAGTCCTTAGTGGAACGCAGGATCTGATGCAAGATATAAGGGTGTGGGGGCCATTTGGCTTTAGTGATCATAGCATGATCACATTTGATTTATTGATTTGAAGAAGGATGGCAAGGAAATCCACAGTACTACATTTTAACTTTCAAAAGGAAGACTATGATAAAATGAGGAAAATAGTTAAGAAAAAAATAAAAGGAGCAGCTGCAAAGGTTAAAGATTTACATCAAGCATGGGTGTTGTTTAAAAGTACTATTTTGGAAGCCCAGAATAATTGTATTCCATGCTTTAAGAAAAATGGAAGGAAGGCCAAAAAATTGCCAGCATGGTTTAAAGGCGAGCTCAGAGAGGCTTGAATGGGATGTAACTATACCTGGCTATACTTTATTCAGAAAGGACAGGGTAGGAAGAAGGGGAGGAGGAGTGGCACTATATGTAAAAACTACTATTAAAGCTTTGGAATTACAGAGCTTAAAAGGGAGAGAGGAGGCATTGTGGGTTAAACTAGAAAGAGGGAAAGAGAAATCTATTTGCATTGGTGTGATAAACAGACTTCCCTCACAAGAAGAAGAGATGGACAGAGAGTTAATTGAAGACATACGCAGCATTGCTAGGAAAGGGAAAGTGCTACTGATAGGAGATTTCAATATGCCAGATGTTGACTGGCACATTCCTGCTACAGTATCATCTAGAAGTAAGGAGATCCTGGATTCTCTACAGGGAGAACTATTCAGGCAATTGGTAACAGACCCCACACATGAGGGGGCCATACTGGACTTGGTGCTTACCAATGGTGAAAGTATTTCTGATGTTGCAGTGGGAGATCAATTTGCATCCAGTGATCACCAGATGTTGTGGTTCAGTATTAGGACTAGGGCTGTTAGAATCCATTCAAAGGTGAGGATCTTAGACTTTAGGAAGGCTAAGGGGCTTGTTTACAAAGCTGCGGTAGCGGTTCGCGATCGTTATCGGAGCCGCGACCCCATTGATTTCAATGGGGCCGCAGCTCCGATAACGACCGCGAACTGCTACCGCGGCTTTGTAAACAAGCCCCTAACTTTGCCAAGATGAGCCAATACCTCAGGGAGTCGTTAGTGGGATGGAAACAGCTGGGGGATGTAGAAAAACAATGGGCAAAACTGAAAGGGGATATTTTATGGGCAACCAACCTATTTGTTGAAATGGTAAATAAAGGTAAAAGGAAAAGGAGACCGCTATGGCTTTCAAAAGAAGTAGCTGAAACAGTGAAGAAAAAGAGGGATGCCTTTATGAAATACAAGAGATCACAGAGAGAGGAAGACAGGCATCTGTATTTGGAAAAAGTTAGAGAAGCTAGCAAAGTAGTCAGGAAGGCAAAGATTCAAAAGGAGGAGGAAATAGCCAATGTAATAAAATGGGGGGATAAGACATTTTTCAGATATGTTAGTGAGAAGAGGAAGGGCAAAAGTGGTATTGTCAGACTCAAGGGTGCAGGGGAGGAATATGTAGAAGCTGATAAGGATAAAGCGGAATTGCTTAACAAATATTTCTGTTCTGTGTTAACAGATGAAGAACCAGGAGCAGGACCTCAGAAAACACCCACAAACAGGAACAGAAGTGAGGGACATCTTGAACAATTTTCAGAAGACTGTGTTCATGAGAAACTAGCTCAACTTAAAGTAGACAAAGTGATGGGACCGGATGGCATACACCCTAGAATACTAAGGGAACTTGGGGATGTTCTAGCAGCTCCACTGACAGACCTTTTCAATGCCTCGTTGGAGTCGAGAGTGGTACCAAAGGACTGGAGAGAGGCTCATGTGGTGCCTTTACACAAAAGCGGAAGTAAGGATGTGGTTGAAAACTACAGGCCGGTTAGTTTAACTTCGGTGGTAAGTAAATTATTGGAAACGCTTCTGAAAGAGAAAATATTGAGGTTTCTGGAGTCCAGCGGATTACAGGATCCGAGGCAGCATGGATTCACCAGAGGCAGGTCTTGTCAGACAAATCTGATTGATTTCTTTGACTGGGTGACCAGGGAGTTGGACCGAAGGAGAGCCCTAGATGTGGTGTATTTGGATTTCAGTAAAGCCTTGACACGGTTCCTCACAGGCAACTTATAAACAAACTGAGCACCCTAGGGATGGACCCTAAAGTTACTGATTGGGTTAGAAATTGGTTGAGTGTGAGGCGACAAAGAGTACAGGTTAATGGGGCTCATTCTGAGGAGAATGATGTTACCAGTGGTGTGCCCCAGGGATCTGTGCTTGGTCCGATTGCTTTTAACATCTTTGTTAGTGATATAGCGGAAGGGCTGTCGGGTAAGGTTTGCCTCTTTGCGGATGATACCAAAATCTGCAATAGAGTAGACACCCAGGAAGGTATAGATAACATGAGGAGGGATCTAGCTAAGCTTGAATGGTCTAGAATTTGGCAGCTGGGATTTAATGTTAAAAAATGCAAGGTCATGCATTTGGGCTGCAGCAATCCAAGGGAGCAATATAGTATAGGGGGTGAAGTACTTTTGTCCACTAAAGAAGAGCGGGACCTAGGCGTGGTTGTGTCTGATGAACTTAAAGTAGCTAAACAGGTAGGAAAGGCGACGGCAAAAGCTAGAAGGATGCTTGGGTGCATACGGAGAGGAATGGCTAGCAGAAAAGAGGAGGTCATAATGCCTCTGTATAAGTCTTTGGTGCGACCTCATTTGGAGTATAGTGTGCAATTCTGGAGACCACACCTTCAAAAGGATGTGAACAGAATGGAGTCGGTGCAGAGGGTGGCTACTAAAATGATTAGTGGTCTTCATTATATAGCATATGAGGACAGACGTAAGGATCTTAATATGTACACCTTAGAGGAAAGGCGGGATAGAGGTGATATGATTGAGATGTTCAAATACCTCCGTGGCATAAATGTTCAGGGAGAGAGCCTCTTTCAATTGAAAGCAAGTTCTGCTATGAGGGGACATGGGATGAGGGTGAAGGGAGATAGATTCAGGAGTGATATGCGGAAATATGTCTTTACGGAAAGAGTAGTGGATCCGTGGAATAGTCTCCCAGTGGAGGTGGTAGAGATGAGGACAGTAACTGAATTCAAAAAAGCATGGGACAAACACAGAGGATCTCTAAAGGTAAAAAGGGGACTATTGTAGTTGTTGATATAGAAGGACAGACTAGATAGGCCATGTGGTCTTTTTCTGTCGTCATATTTCTATGTTTCTATGTTTCTAGGCTGTTGCTGTCAAAAAAGCATCTTTCAGGAAATGCAAAAAGGAGTCAAATAACGAAAACGGGAAACAACATAAGCATTGACAGGTTAGATGCAAGGCATTGATAAGGCAGGCAAAGAGAGAATTTGAAAAAAAGCTTGCTGTCGAAGCAAAAATGCATAAAAAAACTTTTTCAAGTACATTCATAGCAGAAAACCTGTGAGAGAGTCAATTGGACCATTGGATGATAGGGGGCAAAAGGGGTGCTAAATTAGGACAAGGCCATAGCGGAGAGACTGAATGAATTCTTTGCTTCGGTGTTTACTGAAGAAGACCTAAGGAAGTTACCCATGCCTGAAATGGTATATAAAGGTCATGTAACAGAAGAATTGAAAGAAATATCGATAAACTGGGAAGATGTGTTATCACTATTTGATAAATTGAAGAGTAGCAAATCACCTGGACCAGATGATAGTCATCCGAGGGTGTTGAAAGAACTGAAACATGAGATTGCAGATCTACTATTAGTAATCTGTGAACTATCACTGAAATCATCTTTAGTACCTGAAGAATGGAGAATGGCCAGTGTAATGCCAATTTTTAAAAAAGGTTCCAGGGTTGATCCAGGAAACTACAGACCAGTGAGCCTGATGTCAGTACAAGGCAAAATTGTGAAAACCTTTATAAGGAATAAAATTACTGATCATATAGATCTAGTCATGGTTTAATAGTAGAAAGCCAATATGGATTTAGCCAAGAAAAGCCATCTCTTACTAATCTGTTATATTTTTTGAAGGTGTGAATAAACAGACAAAGGTGAGCCGGTTGATATAGTATATCTGGATTTTCAGAAAGCCTATGACAAGGTCCCTCATGAGAGACTCATTGTGAAATTAAAAAGTCATGGGACTGGAGGCAATGTAGTATTGTGAATTAGGAACTGGTTAAAAGATAAAAAGCAGAGGGTAGGGCTAAATGGCCAATTTTCTCAATGAAGGAAGGTAAATAGTGGAGTACTGCTTTTTAACATATTCATAAATGACCTGGAAATGGGCATAATGAGTGAGGTGATCAAATTTGTAGATGACACAAAATTATTCAAAGTTGTGAATACACAAGAGGATTGTGAAAAATTGCAAGAGGACCTTGATAAATTGGAAGACTGGGCATCCAAATGGCAGATGAAATTTAATGTGGACAAGTGCAAACCTATGCACCTAGGAAAGAACAACCTAAACTATGGTTACATAATGCAAGGTACCATCTTAGAAACCACCACCCAGGAAAAAGATTTAGACATCATCGTGGATAATACATTGAAACTCTCTGTCCAGTTTGCAGCGGCAGCCAAGAAAGCAAATAGAATGCTAGGAATCATAAGGAAAGGAATGGAAAATAAAACCAAGGATATTATAATGCCTCTGTATCATTCATGGTACAACCGCACCTTGAAGATTGTGTGCAATTCTGGTCCTTGTATCTTAAAAAGAAAATAGCAGAATTTGAAAAGGTACAGAGAATAACCACCAAAATGGTAAAGGGGATGGAAGGATATCCCTATGAGGAGAGGCTTAAAAGGTTAGGGCTCTTCAACTTGGAAAAGCGACGGCTGAGGGGGGATATGATAGAGGTCTATAAATTATTAATTTATTTAGCTATATTTATATACTGCCTTTCACTGGGTCAAGGCAGTTTACATGGAACAAATGCAAGATACATCATAACTGTGGCATCAAACTATATACAACATGCAATTATAAATGATTAGGGCTCTTAACTATATACATTTCTGATTATAAACAACAGTAATGGAAGGCATTGTGCTATGTTCCTCTGAGGGGGGAGGGGGATTATGCGCTTGGGCCAAAATGTTCTGTGAACAGGTGAGTCTTTAAATGCTTTCTGAATGTCTTTAGGTTAGGAATGTTCCTGAGTTGGTCCAGTAGCCTGTTCCATATGGCTGGTGTATCTAGTTGGACGGCTCTTTTACATGCTTGCTGGTTGGATTTGGTTCTGATGTTTGGGATGATGAGGGTGTTCATTGTAGAGGTCCATCTAGACCGACCACTCCTTGATCTAGATCTGTGTGGTTGGGAAGAAGTGTGTAGAGGTGTGTGTGGGGGAGGGGTCCAAGTGGATTGCTTTGTGAGTTAGCATGATGGTTTGTATGTTTATATGGCTCTTTAATGGGAGCCAGTGGAGCTGTTTGAGTATTGGGGTAATGTGATCTTTTCTTACTACTGCTTGTAGGTTTCTAGCTGTCGAGTGGAGAGCTATTTAGAGTGGTAGTAGTGTGGATTGTGGTAGTCCTTGGAGGATGGCATTGCAGTAGTCCAAGTGAGATATTATTGAGGCTTGTAGTACATTATGGAATCTTCTTGTTCAAGGAGTGGTCGGAGGTGCTGGAGTGTCTTTGTTTTAGGTATTGGTCGAGGGTGACCCCAGGGTATCTGACCTCAGCCTTGGTTTTAATTGTAGTGTAGTTCAGAGTTATTGTAGAAAGGGGGACAAGTGTGGTATCCTTCGTTATGTAAAAGGCCTTTGTCTTGTAGTTAATTTGCAGGTTGTTGTCACTTAACAAGTTTGTTACTTCAGTGAAGCATTCTTGGTGGGTGGATAGAGTAGGTTGGTTCGTGTTAATTGATCCATATTATTTATTTATTTATTTATTTATTTTATTTAACATTTCTTCTATACCGCGCTATTACAATCAGCGCGGTGTACATCGAACAAAACATACTACAATGCATACAAGCAACATTGAGTTTTACATAGAACAGGGAAAAAAACATAGGATAACCGGGGTAACTATTTACAGGGTAACTATTTACAGGTTAAATTAGTATTGTCACCAATATTCTAAGCCAATTTGGTATCATCTTCATTTCGTGAGGGAGGGACAGGCGTAAAAGTGGTGGGTGGGCAGTAGTATAGTCTAACCATTTTCTGGTTGTAATAAGGTGCTATGGTAGCTGAGACATGAGGGAAGTTTACCCGATGTGTGGGTGTCAGGGTAGTATATTGTGAATAGGTGGTGTTTCAGAGCTTTACGGAATAGGATTAAGCTTTTGATGCCACGGATTTCATGTGGAAGGGCATTCCAATTTAGGGGAGCGATATCATAATATCATCAGCATAGATGTGGATGTTTAAATTGTGTGATCTTATGATTGTGCAGAGTGGTCACAGGTAGAGGCTGAAGAGTATTACAGAGAGAGTAGATCCTTGGGTAACTCCTTGTGTTTGCTTGTATGGGGTGGAGGTGTTGTTTCTGATTTTTATCTTTTGGTGTCTATTGATGAGGTAGGATGTGAAATATTTCAGTACAGTACCTTGAATTCCATTGGTGTGGAGACATTGCAGTAGTATTTGGTGGTTTACGGTGTCAAAGGCCAACAAGATGTCCAAGAAGATTAATAGGAATCTTGATTTGCTCAATGCATTCCTTGAGTTAGTATATTTATCAAGGTGGTTAGTAATATTTACACTCTGTGATGCAGGCAAAATCCATGTTGCTGGGGGTCTAGTAGGTTGTGTCTGTCGATATAGTCTTCAAGTTGGTGTTGTACTGTTGTCTCAACAATCTTTGCTGCGAAAGATAGGCTTGCAGTGGGTCTGTATGATGCTGGGTTAGAAGGATCCAGGGTTGTTTTTTTTAGTATTGGGCAAATGGAAGAGGTTTTCAGGCATGAGGTCATAATGCCCTGTTGAAGTATCGACTGCGTAAATTTGGTGGTTACTCTGCTGAGTTCCTTTTTGGTTGCTTTAATCCATGATGCAGGGCAGGGATTTAGGGGGGAAGTTGTTGTGTTTAAAGAAGTTATGGTGTTTTTGATTTGGCTTTCAGTTATTTTGTTGAAAGAGATCCAGGTGTCTGGGTGGCTGTCTTCAATGGGGGGTGGGAGGTGGACCTCTGGTCGAGGATGAAGTTGTTTGTAGTGTTGAGCTAGTTGTTGGGGGATAAGCGTGATTTCTTTGTTTTTGGTGGAAAGTATTTTAGTCAGGTGTTTCACAATGTTGAAAAGCTCTCTCGGTTGTTTGATTGCATAATTTATCAGTTTGGTATGGTGTTCACGTCTGACTTCGTCTGTTGTGGTGTGGTAGTCTTTCAGCAATTTTAGATATTGTAGTTTGTCTTCATTGTGTTTGGTTTTGCATAATTTTCTTTTGTGTCTTTGGAGATGCCATTTCAGGTTGCAGAGGGTTGGAGCGTACCAGTCGGTCTTAGTTTGCTTCATGTGTGTGTGCAGTGGTATTGGAGGTGACGTCTGCCTCTCTGGTAATGTTTCTCCAGTTCTCAATGAGGATATCCAGATCGGTGGAGTCTTCAGGTAGTTGTGCAAAGGTGTCTTGAATGAAATTTTCCCCGTTGAAAGGTTTAAACCTTCTGGTTGATAAATGCTAGTTGTGATTTTTCCTAATGTTCTGTGGTAGGGAGAACTTGATGAGTTTATAGTCGGACCATGGGACAAGGTAGGACTGGATAGAGTGAGAGGGGCTCAACTGGGCATTATGGTCATTGAGGAAGATTAGGTCCAAGGTGTTTCCTTTTATGTGTGGGGGAGTGCTAATGAGTTGCCTTAGGTCCATTGCTGATATTTCTTTGATGAAGGAATGCATGTGGTTTTGGTGCAGCGAGGGGAGGTTAAAGTCTCCTAGAACTAGGAGGTCCTTTCCAGTTTTTGATGCTGCTTTTATTGTGTCCAGGATTATTGTTAGGTTGTTGGTGTTGGAGGTAAGTGTCCTATATATGAGGCAGAAGATGGGTCATTTTCTTGGTGATGGTGATGGTGTCGGTTTCATTGGCACTTTCATTTGCATGGCATTGAAAGTTGAGGTTTTTCTGGCTAGGATAATCACACTGCCACCTCTGTGTTGAGTTCTTGGGCATTGGTGTACGGTGTATCCATTTGGTGTGAGTTGGTTCAGTAGAATGTTGTCTGTTTCTGTGATCCATGTTTCGGTTATGCAAAGTATGTCTAAGTTATGGGATACTAGGAGGTCTCTGATGACCTGGATTTTGTTCCAGGAGTTTATTAGAGCATAGTGTGGTGGAAATTTGGGTGAGGTCGGGGTAGTTTGGGGGGAGGAGTTCTTATGTATGTTAAGCGACTGGGGGTTTGGTATGTGTTGCATGACAGTAGTATAAGCGTTTGATTGGGTGATTGGTTGGTGGGTCATAGCAGGGATGTTGAGATAATGTGAGGTTTATATGCAGTGGTGAGCAACAGGAGTGCTAGCATCATGTAGAGCAGTGAGTATATAGTGAGCATGTTGTGTGGTGGGTATTCCAGAGGTTTGGGGTTAGCTGTGTGGGTATGGTGGTTGAGGGTCCGTGCTGTTTGTGCCGGTGAGATTACCTTCTGGTGGCTGTTCTTGTTGAGGCTCTGAGTTCGGGAAGCATTTGACATGCGAGGGTATGTATGGTGCTGTGAAGTCCTGCTAGGTCGTGGTACTGTATCTTTCATCCAAGTGGTGTTAGTGGGGAGTCTGGAGATCAGTTTTTTCCAGCCCGATGAGGGTGTCCGGGTTGTGGTTTTCAGTTTGCTTGTGTCGCGGGGACTTTTAATCCCATATCCTTCCTCCTCTATGTTGGAGACTTGGATGATGCGAAATGTCAATGGATGCTTGGGAGTTTGAGTCTGGTTCTTCTTCTTTCCATGTCTATCGGTTGTGTTGAAGTGGGGGAATGATTTTCCTTGGTGTATCTCCTTGCCGGGACTTTCCAGATATTAGACCACCCCAGCCTCGGTCCCCACCTGAGAGCCCAATGATGCTTGGAATTTAAATTCTATCCTGCAGAGGCCCGATTGGCCTTGCACTAGAGTGTGGGGAGGGGTTTTGCTTCCCTCTTTCCAGCACTGGGGAGTGGAGTGAACGGGTAAATGTAGATCAGTTGTTTATGCCATCAAAAAGCAGAAAGACTACAGGACAATGAAGCTACAATGTAACCCATTTAAGACTAATAAGATAAAATCTTTTTTTACTCAACACGTAATCAAACTCTGAAATTTGTTACCAGAGGATGTCGTAAAAGCCGTTACTGTAACTGGGTTTAAAAAAGGTTTGGACAAGTTCCTGGAGGAAAGGTCCATAAACTAGTTTTTAAAAAGGAACTTGAGGAAATGCTTAACCTGGTAGTTATAGAAGAGTCTATGAGTGACTGGTCATCCCTCATTGTCTGGGTGTCAAAGCAAGTAATGTGGGCACAAGAGGAAATAGGGTAATATGGGTTGTATGTAGATGTGGTGAAGAGGTGGGAGTGGGGGCTGAAGGAATGAGGGATGAGTGTCTGTTTCTGTGATGGAGGAGTGGTTGGTGTGTGCACATTGGGGAAGAGTTGAAGAATACTTTCCATATTCCTTTCTCTTCTCCCATTCTACTCTTACCCTCTTCCTTTTGCTGTCTTTTTGTCTTCCCTTTACTTTCAGCTCCTTCCTACTTCCCCCTTACCTTCTCTCCTGTCCATCACCTTCCCCTTCCCACTTGCTGTCCCTCCTCTCCATCTTCTCCTTTCTCCTTCCTCCTTGCCCCTTACTAGAAATAGGAGGGCAGTGCATCCAAGCTACCATCCAAAAGCCACTCCAGACAGTGATACTCATATTTGACTCTCAACAGGTGAAAGTGGAGATTGGATGGAGGGATTGGGAGTGCCGGGAGGTCAGGATCTGGTAATTTTTTGTTTAAAAAATCTCCTTTCTTGTCAGTGCGCCTGACTGAAAGAGAGATTTTACTCCCATACTGAAAATGGCTGCAGAATACCACAGCAGTGTGTGCACTGCTTTTTTTTGAGAGCTCGCTTTAAGCACAACATTACTTTGCATGCCATTAGTTTATGCATCGGGAGTAAACATTACATTATAAAGCTGCATGCTGAAGCTTAGTACAGCATTCTAACATAGCGCCTACTGCATCAAAGCCTCAGAGCACAACAATCAAACTCCTTTCTGTGGATAGAAAAACATTTTACCTAGGAAATTCTGGACTTCGATTATTGCCTAATCTGTCCACAAGTGAAAGCATACACATTTCTCAACAACACACATACAGTACTTTTACTCATGGAATAACGAGGCAGTGCCAAAAGAAGAGCGAGGGAAGAGACTTGAAATAAAAAGGTTATGTGCATTAAGTGCTAGGATTTTTTTTAAGGATTTATGTACTCAGTGCCACCATGGACTGCATAAAACCTTTGAATATTGAGTCCTTAGTTATTACTGCCAGGTACAACAATCAATAAAAATAAAGAAAATGAAGCCCTCCGGGATTGCAGTTTGACAACCCTAACATAAGAGCTGCTTAGGTCTAAAAATAACCTGGTGGCTAATGCATACATTTTAGCAGTTTAAGTCCTTAAGCATTTTAAATTTGGGTTCGATTTAGGGAGGGCTAGTGATGGCATTCCTCAGTTCAATGGAAAAATTAGCCATTGGACTCCAAATTCACAGACAGCAGATATAACGGGGAGGGGAAGACCACGGGAACTGATATACTGTATGGTTTGCAGCACCAGCAGGATAAAAATGAACAGCAGCAGGACAGACAATGATAAAGGCCATGGTCTCTGCAGAAGGATGCAATAGACTTATCTTCTGGCAGTGGAATGAAAACACTAGAAGGGTGCAGGGGCAGGAGGCACCGGTGAAACCAGCACCATGGTGGGAGAAGAGCTGGAAGATGGATGCAATCACTTTAGCAGCTACCATGAAAGATGTGGCAGCCACAATCAACCAGTCATTGATGAGAGAAGCAGGAGCATAAGAGGAATAGAAGAGAGAACAAGGACTAGACAAAGTGCATAGGTGCCAACTTTTCCAAAAGGCTAGGGGTAGTAAACACAATGCAAATTACCCCTTCCTGGACGCAATGAAAGAAACTGCTCAGTATCGGGGATGTTCATGATGCACACAGCTGGTACCTATGAGGAAGTGTCCAGCAGCCAAAAGAGTAATGTGGAGAAAGAGTGAAAGGTTCCCCTCAACAGAACCCCAGCCAGAAGCAAGAAGATCATTTCCCCACAGATGATCTAGGGAGGAACTTTATGACTGTAGCATTTGAAGGGGTTAAAAAAGGAAATACAGAAGAAAACATCCTGTGAGTCCATGAGCCAGAAGAAGAAAACTGAAGGCACGTTAACAATTACGGACACAAACTGGTGGAGGCACAGTCAGATTGCTGGGATGGTGGGAGGTAAATCAGGAACTAAGCTAGGTAGAACCGAAGGGGAATAGGGTAGGGCTTGAGGTAGGTGTAACCACTAGGGTAGATAGCTCAGGTAGGATGGACTGGGAAGTGAGGTATTGAGAATGGCAGGTAAGGGAAGAGCATTAAATGGTGCAACTTAAGGATGGGTAGTTGGGGGTCTGGCGCCAGATTTTTCTAGCCTTGTGCCAGCTGTCCTGCCCGGCCCTCTCAGTGTTTCTCCCAATTTGATATCATGGCATGAACTCATATGTGGCAGGAAAGTGTGGGCAGGCCAGAGAGCCTAACAGAGGTATAAAATGTTAAACAGGATAATATGTTTAATTAATATTCAGATGAAGTGGTGATTAGTTCACATAATTGCAGTATTAGCAGTGAGACATTACTGTCCCTGGCTTTGATAGTTGGCAAGTAGATCTTTCAGTGGTAATGAAGGAGCATAAAGATAGTGGCCATGCTTCAATGGTGTGTGGCATAAAGCATTGAAGTTAAAGCAGAAGGGCATGTTATATCACTAGTTGGGGTGAGATTGCTTCGACGGCATCTCATCCCTTTTGCCATGGTTCTGCTACTTTGTATGAGGGCTTTAGTGGTGTACCCTGGCATGTGGGTACACTGAATTAGTATACTTGAACATAGTTGTGCATCTTGATTATTGGCCTGGCCTCCTGGTGTAATCTCCTGTATTATTTGTTTATGTTAATGTGCTGTTTGTATCAGTTCATGGATGCATCATTTATGCTGCGGCCATATTCATCCCTTCTAGCATTCTCCACGTGTTGCCTATCTGCTGAGGGAAAGGAGTTTTCCAGGATCCCTGGAGCAGTAACCAATTGCCGACTGCCCTAGTTTATGCAGCTAATGGAATCTATCCGAGAGAAAATAGACTAGCTGGCAAGTCTGAATGAGTACCCTTAGATGAAACACTGAGGAGCCATGCCTGCCAGTGGGACAGAAGGAAAGATTGGCCCTTAATTAGAGTGAATGCCCACTTCTCAAAAGACCCTTGAGCTCCATGAGTGAAGCCATGCCTGGGAACATGAACAATGCTGTGCCTATGCCTAGTGATTGCAAGGTACCTCTTTGTGTTAGACTAGTGCATTTCAAACTTTTATCCCGAATGACCCCATTTTAACAAATGAAAATTCACGTGACCACAGATGATGATGAAATCAAAATAGCAGGTCTCCAGCCTCCTTCTCCTCCCTCCATTCATTTAAAGCAGAAAGCAGCAACAACAGCAGCAACCAGCACAGGGTCCCTTGTGTCAGTGTGCAGTGTGTGTTTACAGATTCCTATACTCAGCATGGGTTTCCAGTTTAACAGGAAGTTTACCTAAGAGCGTTAGAAAATGAAACAAAGCCTTACAAGACACCGCGGTGAAATTATGCCAGCACTTATCACAGAACTCTACAGCTACCCAGATGAAAAAGACATTCAAATGTTTCATATTAATGCTTCCCTATGAAAGTAGGGCCCGCTATTCAAAGGCATTTACATGATTTACAGACTTGTAAACCTTGCAAATGCTGCTGTGAGGGATATTCAGCAGCACTTGATGTTAAGTGCCGTTGAGTAGATGTTGACTCATGGCAACCCTCTGGATAGTTGTCCTAAATTGTGTTCGGTCTTCAGTCAGGCGGCTCATTGTTGACAGACTGGTACCTGTAGCTGCTTTTATTGTATCAATCCATCTCACTGCTGACCTTCCTCTTTTGCGTTGACCTATTTTGCCAAGCATGATGTCTTTCTCTAAAGATTTCTCTCTTTGCATGTTGTGTCCAAAGTATGAAAGTTGAAATCTTGTCATCTGAGCTTCTAAAGAAAGCTTAGGTTTGATCTCCTCTAGTACTGACTGGTTTGTTCTTCAGGCAGTCCATGGAATACGCAGTATTCGTTGCCAGCACTATAATTTGAAGGCATCAATTTTCTTCCTGTCTATCTTTTTCACTGTCCAACTTTCTCATCCATATGATGTTATTGAAAATACTATGACTTGAACATGTCGAATCTTTGTATGGAGAGAGACATCTCTGCTCTTGAGAATCTTGTCTAGGTCTTTCATAGTCATTCTGCCAAGAGCAATGCGTCATCGGATTTCTTGACTGCTTGTTGCTTCTTTATTGATAGTTAATCCAAGTAGGTTAAAGTTGTCCACGATTTCAATTTCTTCTCCTTCAATGATGAACTTATTGATTTTGTCAGTTGTCATGATCTTTGTCTTCTTTACATTAAGGTACAGGCCCATTTTAAGACTATGTTCCTTGATCGTGAGAAGCAAATGTTTCAGATCATCTTCACTTTCATTCAGTAATATGGTATCATCAGCATAGTGAAGGTTGTTGATGAGTCTTCCACCAATCTTCACAAGTGTTGTCTTCATACAATCCTGCTTCTTTGATGATTTGTTCTGCATATAAATAAAACAGGTAGGGGGAAGTATGTGGCCTTGTTGTACTCCTTTGCATAGTTTAAACCATTCTGTTTCTCCTTGTTCTGTTCGAGCTGTTGGTTCTTGATCAATGTCCAGATTGTGCAAGAGAATGATCAGGTGTTCTGGTATACCCATGCTTCTTAATGTGGCCCAGAGTTTATCATGGTTTACACAATCAAATGCTTTGCTGTAGTCAATAAAGCACAAATAGATATCCTTTTGGCATTCTTTAGTCTTTTCAAGGATTCATCTCACATCCGTGATGATGTCTCTCATTCCTCACCCTTTCCTGAACCCTGCTTGCACTTCAGGTAGTTCTTGTTCCAAGTATGGTTGTAGTCTCTGTTGAATAATCTTCAGTAGAATCTTGCTGGCATGTGGGATCAGAGCAATTGTGTGATAATTTCTATAGTCCGTTGGATCACCTTTCTTTAGTATTGTTATAAACATAGATCTTTTCCAGTCAGTTGGCCATGATGCAGTCTTCCAAATTTCTTGGCAGAGTCTTGTAAGTATGGCAACAGCTGCATCAGATTGCTGTAATACTTCTATGGGAATGCCATCAATGCCCGGTGCTTTGTTCTTTGATAAGGCTTTCAATGCTGCTTCAAATTCTTCTTTCATCACCAATGGTTCCGGATCATAAGGTACAGGTTGAAACGGCTGTTGGTCCACTTGATCTTTGTCATATAAAAACTCTGCATATTCTTTCCAACTTTTCTTGATCTTCTCAGCATCATTCAATACAGAACCTTGAGCATCTTGTAACATTCCAATTCGAGGTTGGAATTTTTTCTTTAACTCTTGTAGCTTTAGGAAAGCCGATCTTGTTCTTCCTCTAACAATTTCTGCTTTTATTTCCTTTCATGTGTCATTGTAGTACTTTTCCTTGTTCTGTCTTTCTGCACATTGGAAATCTTTGAGTTCTGTGATTGTCTTCCTTTCTCCTCTGCCTTTAGCTTCTCTGCATTTCTAGGCAATTTTCAGAGTTTCTTCCGTTATCCATTTTGGCCGTTTTCGCTTTTCAGCTTTTGTAGAGACTTCTCACTTTCTTCCAACACAACCTTCTTGATGTCATTCCATAACTCTTCTGGAGCTCTGTCATTTGTATCTAAAGCAGCAAATCAATTTTGCAGGCAGTCTTTAAATTCCAGTGGTATATTCTCAAGGTCATATTTTGGTACATTCATGAATGGCTTGCTCTTTTTCAACTTTAGCTTGAGTTTGCATACTAGTAGTTGGTGATCTGTTCCACAGTCAGCTCCAGGTTTTGTCTTTGTTGATATTATAGAGCTTTTCCATCGTTGACTTCCACAGATGGAGTCAATTTGATTTTTGTACAATCCAATGTGTGAAGTCCATGTGTACAGTTGCCGCTTGTGTTGCTGGAAGAAGATGTTTGAGATGAATAGACCGTTGGTCTTGCAGAATTCTATCAGTCTTTCTTCAGCTTCATTTCTGTTGCCAAGTCCATATTTTCCAACTGCTTTGCCTTCTTCTTTGTTGCCAGCTTTTGCGTTCCAGTCACCCATGACTATCAGGAAATCCTGTTTGCATGTTCTGTCAATTTCAGCTTGTACTTGTTTATAGAACTCACCAATTTCATCCTCTTTTGCAGCTGTTGTTGGGACATAAACTTGAACTATAGTTGTGTTGATAGGCATTCCTCATAGACGAATAGAGATTAAGTGTTCACTGTGGACTTCATTGTATTTCATTACAGTTCTTGCATATTTCTTTTTTATTATAAATGCAACACCATTTCTTTTTCTCTTTCATTTCCAGCATAGTAGACCATGTGATCATCTGATGCAAAGTGCCCGATGCCAGTCCATTTCAGTTCGCTGACACGAACAGATCAAGCTGTACACGTTCCATTTCATTCTTGACCATCTCCAACTTCCCTTGGCTCATGCTTCGCATGTTCTATGTCCCAGTATGTAAGACATCTTACAACTTCTGACTCTCATTTCATGCGCAGCTACATCAGCAGTCAGACGTCCCGAGGGCTTTGATCCAACCACATCAGAAATGCTGGCTTTATTCTGAAAAGTCTTCAGCTCCTCCCCAATAGCTAGTTGAGTGCCTTGCGACCTGGGGGTCTCATCTTCCAGCACTATATTGCAATTTGTTTTGTTGTGACTATCCATTGGGCTTTCATGGTAAGATACAGAAGTTTAGTGTTCTTGCCATTGTCACAGAAATCAGCAGACAATCTGCTGCTGCCCAGATGGGTTTTCATGGCAAGATACAGAAGTTGCTTGCCGGGTCTTTCCTTCATGCAGTTTAAGTTTAGTATTGTTGCTGTTGTCAGAAAAATGTCATCCTCCGCCGCCAACACTGTTCCATTCTGCTGCTGCCCAAATTAATTAATTAATTAATTAATTTAACAGGTTTTCTATACCGCCTTTTCCTTCAATAAAAGCGGTTTACATTACACTACAAGGTCATACAAAGGCGGGGGGAGGGGGGAGACATGCAGGGATCTTTCATTACAATAACCAGTTTTATATACCACTTTATCATTACATCAAAGTGGTAGACAATGGGTTTACATAGAACAAGGAGTGGCAAGACATACATTAAGTTACATTTGATATATGGTTTACAGTCATGCATCAATACAGAATATATGAAAAGAACATCATCTATAGAATAAAAAAGAGATAGGGAATATAGTGAGAGAAAATCAAGAAGAAATAGCAGTAGTAGGGAGGTTCCATATGATAGCAGATAAGGCCCTGCACCGATTATATCCTGTTACAATGCAATAGAATCCAGTTTATCTTGGGCTTGCCTCTTCATATGATATGACTGAGAAGTTTAAATACCTCCGTGGCATAAATGTTCAGGGAGAGAGCCTCTTTCAATTGAAAGCAAGTTCTGCCATGAGGGGACATGGGATGAGGGTGAAGGGGACAGATTCAGGAGTGATATGCAGAAATATTTCTTTACGGAAAGAGTAGTGGATCCGTGGAATAGTCTCCCAGTGGAGGTGGTGGAGATGAGGACAGTAACTGAATTCAAAAAAGCATGGGACAAACACAGAGGATCTCTAAATGTAAAAAGGGGACTGTTGTAGTTGTTGATATGGAAGGACAGACTAGATAGGCCATGTGGTCTTTTTCTGTTGTCATATTTCTCTGTTTCTATGTTTCACAACCAGGGATATTCTGTACTTTCTTGGATTCCATTGCTGGTTTTGTTTTCACCACTGCCTCCTTCCCAGGAGGCCATCCCATGCAGCCACCACAGTTTGTTGCTCTTGAATCTTCTCCCTTGGAGACCTTTTGTTCTAATTTAGAGTATTTTTTGCATAAGATGAAACCGCTGGTGATAATGCTCATGCTTGGTGATGGTTTTCGCAAGTTTCTATTGGTTGCGAATGCTAAAGTAAAGTATAGCACTAAATTATCAGCTGAAGCTCGTCCATTCTTAGCCGTTCAAATGGGTGGTTTGTCTTGGTCTGGCACCTCAGCTGAGACCTGTCCATCTTGGGAGACCCTGCCAGTAGTTAAACTACCGATAGCTTAGCCCTCAGCATCATTGATGCACACAAGCCCTCACAGCACGACAAGCTGCAAACCAAGTGAGGGTCAGCAGCGCTAACATGGTTAATATCTCTGAATATCCCCAATTAACGCCGCTACATGCCCCGATGCTAACTGTGTAGCATCAGGGTGTGTCATGGGCATTCCAGGGGTGGCACCAGTTGTTAACCAGGTAGCAGCAAGATAGCACCACTGCCCGGTTAGCGACTCGTGGGTAAAAATAGGTGCAGCAAAAGCTGGCCTATCTTTACCCATAGGAGCTAACCGGGCAGTGACTCAATATTGCTGCTGCCCAGTTAGCTTCTACGGCAGTGGAGGCTGTGGGGTGACCCCAGATATTCAATGCCAGGGCTGGATATGTTCAGTGCCAGTGGTCTAGGCACTGCACTCGTGCCTAGCTGCCAGTGCTGAATATCGGGCCTGTAGCTGCAGTGTATATGATTCAATGGAATCCAATGTTACTCCATTTGAATTTTGGGTCCTTTAGGAATAGACAAGAAAGAAAAACATCTGAAATTAGAATGATCAAGTAATTTGAAACTGACACAAAGGTATTCAATAGCAATACTGGCTTTCACATCCATTATCAGATATAGGGCATTTGAACTGCAAAGTGCAAAATATTCAGTGCCAGTATCCGGATGGTGGCTGGCTTTAAATATCCAGATAGTGTGGAGAGCTCAGGGCAGGCATTAGGAGATGGCAAACAGGTAACTGCCCCAGTCCCCATGCCACAGGGGGCCTCAAGTCTGTGTCAAGCTGAAGGAGGAATAGCCTGCAGGTGGGCTTTGGTGCTCCCTAGCCATTTTCTGCCACGAGCCCCTACATGTCCAACACACTGACCCTGGGTGAACAGCAGGATTATCTAGCACTACCATCCCAACAATTCACCCTTCTGCCCCTGACTGCCCTGGCATTCTCAGATAGTGCCAAGGCTCTCTGTAAGATATTCAGCGGCACTGTCTTGCTAAGTGGTTTGAACACATGGTTTTGGAAATATGAGAACTCTTTTGAATGGGTCTTGTGTATATGTACTCCTCTAACCTCGCCTACTTTTTGAAACCACCACAATTTTACTGGCTGGGGCTTTACAAGCAGGTACAGCTCTTTTGCCAGTCCTGCCCTACCTGCCAACTTCACCATCCAGTTAGGGTTAGACCTGCCCTCCTTGTGCCCATTCCCATTGTCGAGACCCCATTTGAAAGGGTTGTGATGGATTTGGTGGGATCATTGGTGCCTACTCCCTGGGAAAATAGATTCATCCTGATGGTCATGGACTAAGCCACACAATACCCGGAAGTGACAGCCGTGCAAAATACAAGGACCACTACATTGGCCAATGCTCTTTGGGAGATATTTTCCCAACTGGAGATCTCAGCTGAAATCCTTACAGACCAAGGAACACCATTTTTCTCTCGTGCAATGAAACAATTATGCAACCTATTGAAGGTCAAAACCTTGCGGACCTCGGTATATCATCCCCAAATCGATGGTCTGGTCAAGTGATTCAATAAAACATTAAAACAGATGTTGAAGAAATTTGTGAATGAAGAGGGAAAAGATTGGTATCTGTTACTCCCTTACCTTCTGTTTGCTATCAGTAAAGTTTTTCAGAGCTCAACCAGGTTTTTCCCCTTTGAATTGCTGTACGGTCAACAGCCAGAGGGATCATGCAGATACTGTGAGAGACCTGGGAAGAGGAACCCAACCCTCTCTGGAATCTAGTGGATTATATCCTGCAAATGCAGGAACGTATAAAAAAAGTGGGAGTATTAGCCAGACAGCACCTGGAGAAAGCCCAGGAGAGTCAAGTCCAGGCCTATAATCAGGGGGCAGTGCAGCGGACCTTCCAGCCCGGGGGACTGGGTGCTGTTGTTACTTCCAGTCTCGGAGAGTAAACTGTTTTGTAAATGGCAGGGCCCATATGAAGTCATTGAATGGATGGGGCCCATCAATTACAAGGTTGTGCAACCGGATAAAAGGAAAGAAGTGGACTCCGGCCGTAACAACGATGGCCCATGAAGAGGAGTTGGGCCAGTCATACAGCGGTCCTCTGAACCAGGCCAAGTTAAATACAATAAAATACCTGGGAGTCACCTTGGACCAACGTCTGGATATGAAATCTCATATAGGCAATATAGTCGAAGCTGTATATTTCAAAATCCGTACGCTCAGGCATCTGCGCTCCCTATTGGACCCAGACGATTTCCGGACTATATACCAGGCGCTAATCCTACCCCATTTCGACTTTGCAAATGCCATCTTACAAGGTCTCCCTCAATCTACACTGAGCCCATTACAACTGGCTATGAATGCTGCAGCAAGGGTCCTCCACGGTGCCTCCAGAAGTGACCACGTGACTCCTATTCTCAAGCAGCTTCACTGGCTCCCTATCCACGGAGGGCTTATCTTTAAAACCTTAATCCTCTCATTCAAGGCCATCAACGGCTTTTCATCTTCCTCACTCACGGAACTCATTCACACAGTGCCCCCCAACAGATCCAAAAGAGCAACAGCTGTAAACCTGCTAATAACCCCGAAGGCATTGACAAAATGCAACATTACAACGGCAAACAGGGCCTTCAGTCTCTACGTCCCCAAATGCTGGAATGCTCTACCATCCGACATTCGGGCCATTGTAGACCTAACTCAGTTCAGGAAGGCACTCAGATATCACTTGTTCCTCCAATACTACCCAGTCAGCAACGAAATCTAGGTAACCCCACCTAAGGAAGTAACCATTGTTAGTTCTGAGACAGTGCCAGCACCCTGCCTGCAATCTATGCACATATCTTCATTATTTTATTGTTGCTTCAATCTTGTTCTTTGTAATTATTTCATGTACATAGTTCACCCCTGTTATCCAGGTTTGCACTCCTGTTCTATGTAAAACCAAACAGCTTGTTGTTATGGTCATTTTGTTATAATGTAAACCGCGCTGATATCGAATAGTGCGGTATATAAGAAATTGTAATAAATAAATAAATAAAGTTCCGTTTGGAGAACACCTGACAATTACCCAGAAAGAGGACTTAGAACAACTGGTCCAAAGGAATAAAGATGTGTTCTCCCAGGTTTCAGGATGTACCCCGTCACCTACCACAATATTTATTTGTATTTATTTATTTAGTTGTTTTTTTTATACCGCCTTATCATGAATCAAAGCGGTTTACAAAGAACCATAACTTATACAGAGAACAATGAACACAACTAAAATATCGAATCACATTTCATACAGGGTAATTTGTAGTAACTTATTTACAATTGTAAACATATTTACAGTGAGTATTTGGCTTACATATTTACAGAGAGATTATGAGACAGTTTACAACATTATATTTGAGTTAATTACATGGGTAGCAGCAGGTAGGTGTGCGTATTGGGTTAGTGTTGAACATTTTTTCATTTATGTTGGTAGAGCATCTTTTTCTGTTTGTATATTTCCATGCTCTGAAAAGAGTAGTGTTGCTCTTTTTCCAAAATGTGGATAGATCATTTTTGTTTCTTATTCCGGCTGGGAGGGTGTTCCCTAGTATGGGGGCATAGTAAGAAAAGGCTCTATTGCTTGTTGATAGATTTATCCATCTAAATTCAGTTGGGATGGCCAGGGAGTTTTGAGTAATTTGTCTGTTATTTGGGATCTTGTTAATTAGAGTTCCATGGTGTGATGGGGCTATGTCATGGATTAGTTTGAAAATGATGAACAAGTTTTTGTACTGGATTTGTCTGTATATGGGAGCCAGCATATTTGTCTCATAATGGGAGTGATATGTTCAGATCTGTGAGCCCTCTGGATTACATGAACTGCCGTGTGTTGTGCCATCTGCAGAGGCATCAGTGCGTGCTTAGGGAGTTCCTGTAATATACTATTGCAGAAGTCGATATGTGGGTAGATCATGGCTTGTAAGACCGAACGGAAGACAAATAGTTCTAGTAAAGGTCTCAGATGATGTAACATTCTTGTTTTTCTGTAGATGGCTTGGGTTGTGTTGCTATTGTGGGATGTTAGGTTTAGATTTTGGTCTAGTGTGATACCTAGATACTTTACTTAGTTTTTTACTTCAAGAGTGGCGTCTTTTACTTGAATTTTAGATGGGGTTTGAATTCTTTACTTTTGGTGATAAAGAGAACTTCAGTTTTATTGAAGTTTATTTTGAGGTTGTATGACTAGAGACATTGTGAGGCTTCATTAAAGCATATTATTATTGGGGGGGCGGAGTCTGCCGCGGTGGAAGATGGCCGCTTAGCTTGAGGCTCCCTTCGACATTGCAGAATCCGGAGCTTATTAAGGTGACGGGGGATCCTTACAACTGCTGCCTTTCTCTGTCGGGGCTCGCTGAGAGATGTCTGCCCTGAAACCGGCTAGATTAGACTTCCCGCAGACGTCAGGTCAAGCAAATAAGCGGGCTAAGCAGGATCTTCCTTCCCCTCAAAAAATGGCATCTGAAAAGGTACCAATTGAAGGGGTAAGGGAAATATTACAAGAACTACACACAGTTAAAGATATTATCACTACTATCTCTGGGACACTAGCGCAAGTGCAAGAGGACCTGTAAGAGGTCAAAGAACGCTTAGGGGACATGGCTAAACGCCTAGATGATGTTGAGGCCGAGGTGGACAGGCAATCTACTGTTATAGCACAGATAGGCCCGCTGGTGAAAAGGGTAACGGCTCTTGAAATGCAAATCAAAGATCAGTCTAATCGGGCCAGGAGAAGCAATGTGCACATTACGGGAATCCCAGAAGGCCGGGAAGGGTCGGACCCTATCAGTTACCTTGAGAAATTAATACCGGAGCTCTTGGAAACTACCTTTGAACGACCCCTGGAACTGGAAAGAGCCCACCGAGTCCCGTCGCATCTGTCTTCCCATACCCAGCAGCCACGTCCGTCCGTGGTAAAAGTACTCCGTTACCAGCACGTACTTCAGATTATGCAGGCGGCGAAGCGTCGGCAAAACTTACAAATCGAGGGACAGAGAATCGCCTTCTTCCCGGACCTCAGCAAACAAACGGCTCAGCGTCGGAAGGAACTTTTGGCCTGCAGGCCTATGCTGCAGCAATTGCAAGCACGTTTTGGACTCTTCTACCCCGCGATCATGCGGGTAACCCTTGATAATAGTACAAAGACCTTCTCGGATGGCCCTGCGCTCTGTGCATATCTGCAAGAGCGGGTTCAGATGGAGGTGGGGTCTTGAAAGATAAATAGACTTTGGGATTGCCGACTGCACAGTCATGTTCCCTACTCTCACGGTAGGATGTGGGCAAGGAGAGAGGGCAAGACTGTAAATGTCCTGCTCCCTCTCAGCACATAAACGTAGACTTGAGTGGATATCATTCTTTGACTTAACATAATATGCCACTGCTTAGCCTTAGTTGTTATGCATGTAAAGCGGGCTTCTTTTTCATGTGTTTGTTGGGGCCCTATTACCTTGGTAATGCTCACAGAATGTAGGTTTGATTTATGGGGAGGGGGATGGTTGGGCCAAGGTGGGCGGTTGGGGCTTCGCTATGCAAGTTATAGTAGTTAATGGCACAGTACAGTCGGGTTGTATATATTTAGATTTCAGAAGCTTTGTTTTTCTATTCCTGGGGCAGCTGACCGCGAATGCCATTCTCCTGTGTCTTTCTAGTGCAAAATATGGCTGATTGCCAACTGAGGGTACTGTCCCTAAATGTTCAAGGTATTTCCAATCCTGTCAAGAGGAAGAAAATCCTAACCTACTGTAAACATCAAAAAGCGGACGTCATATATTTGCAGGAGACCCACCTCTCCCTTGCCGAATCTTACAAAGTGGCGGATGGGATCTATCAGAATATTTTATCAGCACCCACCCTCAAAAAGAAGGGAGGGGTCATTGTACTGTTTAAGAAAACCCTCCCTGTTGAAGTTCAAGAGACCAAAATTGACCTTGCTGGCCGGTGGGCCAAAATAATAGCACGACTTAGAGGTGAAGTCCTTACTTTCATGACGATATACGGTCCCAATACTGACGATCCGCAATTCTTCATCCAGGTTACTCAGGAACTATTAGACGCCGGGTCCTCGCATATTATTCTAGGGGGAGATTTCAACCTCATACAAGACCCGCTACTTGACAGAACTCCCTATAAAACACAGCACAAGCCTCAATCTTCTAATAAATTGTTGAATATGATGGAATTGCTGGGACTGCTAGATCCCTGGAGACTCTTCTTTCCCAGTGGCAAAGAATTTTCCTTCTACTCCCTGCCTCATAATTCGCAAACCCGAATTGACTACTTTCTCACTTCTAAGACGTTGTTGCCTAAGATAGCGGGCACTAGTATTCTACCCAGAACAGTATCGGACCACTCAGCGGTTCTCCTGGACCTTATTGTGGGCTCTGCTAAGAAATCCCAGGTGCGCTGGTTTTTTGAGAAACACTGGTTGGCAGAGGAGGATTTTTGCAATTCCATAAAGAAATCTATCACAGAATACTTTGCTGTCAATCATTATGGGGATACCTCAACGTGGGTCTGGTGGGAGGCCTTTAAAGCTAATATCCGTGGGCACATGACTGCATACAAGATCTGCAGGCACAAGGCTGACGTTAAGAGAAGGACGGAGCTCGATGTGGAAATTCGGGCAGGCGAACGACTCCTGGCCAAGTGGGCTGACCCGACAGTCCTCCTTCGACTGCAGAAGCTAAGGTTCCAATATAACACTCTCTTGCATAATGAAGTCAGCGAGTCCCTTAAAGCTCAGCAGGGGCGATACTATCATGACAGCAACCGGGCGAGCTCTTTGCTTGCGAACACACTAAAATCTAGGCGTGCGGCGACCCGGATAGCAGGGCTGAAAGACGCCGCCGGTGCGCTAAAGGTGGCGGATGATGAGATCCTAGCGCTTTGTGAAGCATTCTACTCCAAGCTCTACCAATCTGAAGTTAAATGTGACGAGTCAGCTTTTCTAAACTTTGTCTCCTCCATAGACGGTCCCAAGCTCACGGGCCAGCAGCAACATTTCCTCGCAGCAACCATCACGGGCAAGGAGATTCGCACCGCTCTCAAACAACTGGCCAAAGGCAAAGCTAGCGGCCCTGATGGGCTGCCAGTGGAATTTTATGAGGCCTTTTCAGAGCAGCTGATGCCAGAGTTAATGCTCTGCTATAGCGGGGTAAAGGATGAATGCCCAGGAGTTGGGGCTCTGGCGGCTGCGACGATAGTCATACACCCTAAACCGGGGAGAGACCCTCAGAAGGTGGAGAACTACAGACCTATATCGCTGTTGAATGCCGACTATA
Source organism: Ichthyophis bannanicus (assembly GCA_033557465.1). Classification (NCBI taxonomy): domain Eukaryota; kingdom Metazoa; phylum Chordata; class Amphibia; order Gymnophiona; family Ichthyophiidae; genus Ichthyophis; species Ichthyophis bannanicus. Next base: position 293,899,565 of record CM066033.1, on the reverse strand, counting down.
AAATCTATGCTAAGATCCTGGCCAATCGGCTGTCCCATGTTATGGGGACACTAATCCATCCAGACCAATGTGGATTCATGCCCGGGAGATCCACTGTAGATAACGGGCGTCTGCTGGCCCATGTTCTTCGGAAAGCGCAGCAGGAGGATCGACCAATAGTGGGCCTTGCGCTAGATGCAGAAAAAGCATTTGATAGGGTCGAACTTTCCTACTTGTTTCAAGCTATGCGCTGGATGGGGGTGCCTGACAGCTTCCTGAAGAGTGTCCAGCTGTTGTATACCAAGCCGGTAGCCCGGGTGGCGGCGAATAGTGCTATTTCACAAGAGTTCCAACTTACAAGGGGAACCAGGCAGGGATGTCCCCTTTCCCCCCTGCTGTTTAACTTAGCCTTGGAGCCTTTGATTCTTAAAATTCGGCAGCTGCCAAATATATCTGGAATACAGTTGGAAGGGTACCACTGTAAGGTATCAGCTTACGCTGACGATCTGATGCTGTTCCTAGACATCAATTCAGTGGATGCTACCTTGAAGACTATAGAGGAGTACTCTAGCATCTCGGGCTATAAGCTGAATTTGGATAAGACTATAAGTATACCACTCACGTCCGCAGTCTTGGAAGATGACCTTCAGCGACACCCGTTCCAGGTTGAAAAAACATCCTTCAAATACTTGGGGGTCACCTATGGCGTCACCTTGCCTGACACAGTCTCCCTTAACGTAGACCGCTGCAATGAGGTACTTCAAGAATATGTGACAAATGGACACCATTGAACTTAACCTGGTGGGGTATATTAGAGACTATTAAAATGGTTATTGTCCCCAAGATAACTTATATCTTAAGTATGATCCCGGTGCTTTTTGACAGGAAATTCTACGTCGATTTAGAGAGAAAGCTGCTGACCTTCCTATGGGAGAAGAAAACACCACGTATTGCGGCATGGAAACTGAAGCTTCCTAAAAAGCAGGGTGGGGTGCACTTTCCAGATTTCTACTGGTACCACGTAGCGGCCCTGTCAAAGCAGGGCTCCTGGTGGGCGGAGGAGTCGAGGATCCACGGAGCCCCCAGTTGGCTGCTAGTTGAGGATGCAGCGAGTGAACCGCTCCCACTGCGGCAGCGCATAGGGGCCGCAGTGACACATGTCCAGATAGAAAATGAGATCCTAAAAGCCACCCAGCAAGCTTTTAATCTTGTTGCACCGCTACTGGAGGATGAGCAGACCTTAACAGATGCTACTCCAATCTGGCTCAATTCGCGCTTCAAAATAGGAGGGAACTGTATTGCATGGACCACTTGTATATGGCATGGTATTTTCCACTTGGGCCAGCTGATTTGTGGGCAGAGATATAAATCTTTCTCGGAACTGCAACAGGAGTTCCAACTTCCACACAGATGCTTCTTTCAGTGGGGTCAGCTGCGCCATTGTTTGAGTAAAGCTGGAGTGACACCCCTGCTTCTCGATAGTGAACAGCCACTCTACCTTCGGGTACAGGAACTCAGGCTGGGAACAAAGCTAATATCGAAGTTTGTGGATCTCCTCCGGAAAGCTGATGGCCGCAGTCTCAAAGGAGCTCAACTGGTGTGGGAAACTGAGGTAGGGCCCCTTACGACCTCGGAAATGTGGACTCTCTTTTGGGGGCCCCAGATACGGATATCGAGAGCTGCCTCTCTCACACAGATGTTGTATTTCCTTGCGCATCGTGCGTATTTGACCCCGGTGAAGATCGCCAAGTGGCAAGCGCAGGAGGATGATCAATGCTGGTCATGCGGTTACGACGTGGGGACATTGGCGCACATGCTGTACTACTGCCCACAGCTGACGATTTACTGGCAAGGGGTATGGCAGCGACTACTGCGGTTGTTTCGGATGAGCTCGCCATTAACATTCAAGATTGTCATTTATAAATCCCTGGTGGGCGTTCCAGACCTAGCAAAGCAGCACCATACTCTTTTCGATTTAATGCTGAGTCTGGCATTGAAGGCCATCTTGAGCCACTGGAAGTCTTTGAGTACTTTAAACGTGGAATACTGGTGGAACTTGGTTTGTTATCACCGTTCGTGTGAAATAGCATATGTGAAGCAGAACCCTGCCTTCGGTAACCTTCTGAAAAAGTGGGACTCCCTCAGAATGGAATAGGCTGTTTCAATGTAATGTATACAGTAGTACACATAATTTGTTAATATATTCCATGTAAAAAGTTAGAAAGTTTTCCATGTAAAAAGTTAGAAAGTTTCCTGTTCCATGTAAAGTATACAGTAGTATACATAATTTGTTCCATGTAAACCGCCCCTGATCACTGGAAGGGGCGGTATAGAAGAAATAAGTAAATAAATAAATAAAATAAATAAATAAATAAATAGGCTCTATTTTGCATAGTGGAACCTGATTTTAAGGAGATATGGCATTCGCGGACCTCCCCCCCCCTTTTTCCCTTAGATGCTTCGGGTAAAATGAGAATTGTTGTCAACCTGATTGTCTCAGCCAATTCTGTTTGTATGTACATTATCGATTGTTACGTTATGATTGTTATGTTTGGAAACTGCTAAATAAAGAATTTAAAAAAAAAAAAAAAAAAGCATATTATTATTTGTTGAAAGTCAGGGTTGTCTGTATTGATTGGGAGGTACAACATTACAGTATATCTTCCGCATAGATGTGTTAACAGACTTTGTGTTTGTAAAAAATGTTACATATTGGCACGGATCCCGGTGTGATGGTACTCCAACGATCTTACCGACTCCCGGAAGCATGGAGGCAAGCCGTGGCAAAGGAGGTAGAAGAAATGCTGAAGTTGAGTGTGATAGAGGAATCCTAAAGTGACTGGTCATCCCCCATTGTGCTAGTGCATAAGCTGGATGGAAGCATCCATTTTTGCATTGACTTCCAAAAAGTAAATGCGGTTTTGAGCGCCTCGGGGGAGCCTGATTTATTCTGACATTGAATTTGACAAAAGGCTATTGGCAGATTCCCCTAACACTTGCTGCCATGGAGAAGACTGCATTCTCGACACCCCAAGATCTGTTTCACTTCAGGGTCTTGCCTTTTGGGCTTCATGGAGCTCCTGCTACATTCCAGCGCCTGGTCGATTGCCTACTAAGACTCCAGGGGGATATGCAGCCGCCTACCTCGATGACATCGTAATCAACAGTCATGACTGGAGAATGCACGTGTCCCATCTACAGGCCATGCTGATAAGTCTGAGGAAGGCTGGTCTGATGACCAACCCACGCAAATGCTTCCTGGGAGGCAAAGAGACCCAATATCTAGGATATACAGTGGGGAATGGTCAAGAAGGTGGAGGTCATTTCCCAAATATCAGTGCCTGCGAATAAGAAACAAGTATAGGCCTTTCTGGGTATGGTCAGATATTATCGCCGGTTCATTCCACAGATGGTAGCAACTGCCGAGCCCTTGACCCGGCTCCTCCAAAAGAAGGCTCTGGACAAGGTCCTTTGGACTATCAAGTTGGAGGAGGCCTTTGGAAAGTTAAAGGCAGTTTTGTGCTCTAGATTGGTCCTGGTCAGCCCACACTTCACAAGGCCCTTCATCATCCAGACAGACACTTTGACGGTGGGTCTTGGGGCTGTTCTGGCTCAGGACATGGAGGGTGAAGAACACCCAGTAGCATTTATTAGCGGAAGTGACTGCCCCAGGAACAAAAGTGTGCTACGATTGAGAATGAGGCCCTGGCAATCAAATGGACCCTAGAGACATTCCAATATTATCTACTAAGTCACCCCTTCACATTGGTCACAGATCATCAGATACTCAAGTGGCTGGTGCAACATAAGGACACCAACGGTCAGATCCTGTGCTGGTTCTTTGCCCTCCAACCTTTTTTTATGAGGTCCAACATTGGGCTGGTAAGGCACATCTGAATGTGGACTTTCTGTCCCGCTTGGAAGCCCCGGTGCCACTGGTCGCTCACCCTTGTAGGGTTGTGCTGAGGGGGAGGGTATGTCATGGGGTGTATGTGAAGCTTCCCATCCTCCATATTGATATTTATTTATTTATTTAAACATATTTCTATACCACCTTATCCTGCAATCAAGGCGGTCTGAACAGCAAACAATCAATAAGATACAATGTATAGTGTGCACATGCAGTGAGTAGTGTATGCGTGTGAGTGTGTCTGGACGTTGATTATTGTGGTGCTATTTACAGCGTGTGCTATTTACAATGCTATGGGTATCAGCTCCTTGCTTAATTACAATTATAGTGACATGTGGGGGGAATTGAGGTGTCTGTTGCATGGTTTAAGTAATGTCACCGTAGTGTTCTATGAAGAGGGTTGTCTTCAGTAGTTTCCTGAACTCCTTAAGGTCTGTTGTTGAACGCAGTTCGTCGGGGAGGGCGTTCCAGATTGTTGGTGCCACCTTTGATAAGGCTCGTTTTTCGGTGTCCTTGCGTACCCTGTTGATACTCATATCTTTAGGTGTGCTGACATGGTTGGATGTGCCTCTTCTTCTCGGTCTTGTGCTGTTGTCTGGTTGTATGAGTGGGTGTATGCTGAAAGCTGATGATTGATGTTTGATTTTGAAAATGTTTATGATTGTCTTGTATCTAATGCGGGCACTGATAGGCAGTCAGTGGAGCTCTTTTAGGGTGGGTGTGATGTGTTCTTGTCTTGTGTTGCCAGCAATTATGCGTGCTGCAGTGTTTTGTGCCAGTTGCAATGGTCTTAGTGTCTGTTTCGTTAGACCTAGATAGATTGGGTTGCAGAAGTCTAGGATTGGGGTTATTAGTGCTTGACAAACTCTGCGGAAGTGTTCCTGAGTGAGGAGGGGCTTGAGGCGTCGTACTAGTCTCATCCTGTGGTATGCATTTTTGGTTGTTCTGCTGATATGGGACTGAAGGTTAAGTTCTTTGTCCATTGTCACTCCGAGGTATTTCACTTCTGATTGTATGGGTATGGTTGTGGTGCCTATCTTGATGTCGCGGGGGGGGGGGGGGGTGAAGTCAGAGTTTCATGTGATGATTAGCGCCTCGGTCTTGCTGTAGTTTATGGTCATGTTGTTGTCTTATTACCTCCAGCTAGACTAAGGACATGCCCCTTTCAGCACCAGAAGCCGGGCCCCTTTAAAAAAATGGACTTGAATAGGCATGGGAAGGGTGTGGCCAGGGACGACCCTTTTAACTGGGAGGGAAGAGAAAGAGAGAGGGAGAGAAGAGCCCGAAGTGTTCCAGAGTATAGAGTGACCACCTACCTCTAAGGAGACACTAGGGGAAGGTAGGAGCTAGGGTGCTTCCACTTTGGTCAGCAGGCTTGTGGTAGTAAGGCTGTCAAACCCAGAATTCAGGATCTGTGGGGGAAGGGAGAACTGTTGTGAATCCAGAGTGAAGAACTTTGGAAGAGGGGAGAACGGTTGAAACCCAGAGTGAAGGAGCTTTCGGGGGAAGGGAGAAATATTTCTCTGCTATTGCTGTGAACTCCCTGTAAATAAAGCATTTTCCTTTATCCCTACGCCTAGCTCCTTGGGGGTTTTGTGTCTTGTCCACTCGCAGCGTACTACAGGGCCTCAAGTGTGTAATAAGCCTTAGTTTGTTACAGATTATGCTTGCTGTTGTTTTAAGGTGGGTTGTTAGGTTTAAAGACCTATCAAGAGTGACACCAAGATATTTTACCTCATTCTTTATTGTTAGCGTTACATCCTCTACCTTGAGGTTTTGAGGCAGGGAGAAATATTGGTTTCTTATAATAATTAGGGCTTCAGTTTTCTTGTAATTAATTTTGAGGTTACAGTCATTTAGCCATTGTGAAACTTTGGTAAAGCATGAGGTAATGATGGTAAAATTGGGTTGTGCTATATCAAATGGGAGGAAGAGCATTACGTCATTAGCGTAGATGGAATAACCAACTGAATCCTTGTATAATGCTGCAGATAGTTTGCAAATATATATTAAATAACAGAGAAGAGAGGGTGGAGCCCTGTAGTCAGGACCGTACCGAGCCCTGTGCGAGCGGTGCGGCCGCACAGGGCACAGAGACTTAAGGGGCGCATTTTGGCTCTCTGCCATGGCTTGCCGCTGCCACTTTAGCGACAGCAGGCAGCAGCAGAGAGCCGAAATGCGCCCCTTAAGTCTTCTTGCCGGCACACTAAGCAGGTCTGGTCTTTCCGGGAGGGTCCAGACCTGTTTAGTGTGCCGGCGAGTTGCACATCGGGTGCGTGCCTCTTCTCTCCTGCCCCCATAAAGTGGCTAGATGGAGGTGCGGGAGCGGGGGCGCACACCCGATGTGCAACTTGCACAGTGCACTTTTCACCATCAGTACGGCCCTGCCTGTAGTATCCCTTGTTTCTGTGAGAATGACTTTGATGTTTGTTGCCCTATTTAACTTGCTGGGACCGGTCAGAGAGGTATGATTGGAACCATTTTAATGTAGTACCGTATAATCCAATTTTCTTTAGCCTTTCGATAAGGATTACATGACTATTTGAATCAAAGGCAGCAGCTATATGTTAGAATGACTGCTCATTTAGGGTTATCTATGGACCAGACCCTCACTGGACCAGACCCTCAGTATGGAATCTCACATCAAAAATATTGCAATAAAAATACATTATAAACTAAAACTACTTTATCAGATTGTCAAAAAAACCCAGTTAGCAGGATCTCGACACTATGATGTGGCCTGAAACCGTATTGGTGCATGTCTAGTAGAGCATGAGTATCAATATGGTCATGAAGTTTTGAGTAAACAGCTTTTTCTATAATTTTAGCTAAAAATAGAAGGCTGGATATTGGCCTATAGGATGTGGGGCAAAGTTTGTCAAGTGATTTGTTTTTTTTAATATTGGGTGAATTGAGGCTCGCTTCAGAAGTTTAGGCATTATTCCCAGTGTCGGTGATGTATTGACCATATCAAGGATGAATGGTGACAGTTCTGCGTGGACCACTTTCAGGGTAGGGGTCAACACTATAGGTTGTGGTGTTAATGTTGGAGAGCACTCTCTTGAGTCCTTTAAGATTTAATTTGTGAAAGGTAGAGCAAATTGGGTTGTATGCAGTTTCATTGAGGGGAGGTGATGTCAGAGACAGGTGAAGATGAGAGTTTAGTAATGTAGTGATTTGCAAGAGCGTGAGGTGTTATGAGGGTGTTAGTTAGGTAATTTTGTGTATCTGTTAGATTTTTAACAATCTCAAAAAGTTCCCTGGGGCGGCTGAGGAAATTCATAAGGATGTTCTTTTGATGGTTCATTTTGCTATTGTTTGTGGTATTGCTGTATAATTGAAGTTTATTCATATATTTATTTATTTAACAAACATTTTTATACCGCGATTTCCACATGATGAAGCACAGTTTACAAGCAACAGTGGTCTGAATAGTACACTAAAAAGGGTCTTATTCAGTTACATGGAACAATATATAACTATTTACATTGATGAGATCAAAACAGAACAGGGAACATGTAACCTTTAACTATGTACAATATTTGAGCATAACTGATGTTTTGGGTCGCTCTAACAGGACGTTGCTAATATATTTCTATCATATATTTGGCTCGCTATTTGGCCTGTTGTGAGAGTATGCTGCGTTGAAGTCAGCTTGTGTGTCAGAGTTTGATTGTGTGCCATAGTGAGAGGTAAAGAGAAATGTTTTAAGTCTTTTGCGGAATGTCTAGATGTCATTTTGTTCTCTGATGTCCTCGGGGAGATCATTCCAGAGGGTTGGAGCAGCATGTGAAAATGCTTTTATATTTGTTAATTTTTGGGCTTTTCTGAAGTCCTTTGGTATTTCGAGTTTGTGTTTATGTTTGCTTCTTTGGATTCTGTTTGAGGTTTCAATAGTGATTAAGGTGTTCAGGAAGGATGGGGCTATGTTGTGGATTATTTTGAAGGTGGTAACAAGTATTTTGTAGCTTATGTGGCTATAGATTGGTGGCCAGTGTAATTCCGATAGTATGGGTGTAATATGTTCTATGGAGCTAATGTTTAAGATTGATCTGGCTGCCACATTTTGGGCTAGCTGAAGCCTTCTGAGAGTTTGTTTTGATAGTCCCTGTAATATGGAATTAGCGAAGTCAAAGTGAGGAGTGATGATTGATTACACAGGTACACTACCAAAAAACTGCCTCCAGTTTTGCAACTGATTCCTATAGATTTTGGGGTGCTGAATCCAGGAAAAATAGCCAAAATGTTCCATCACGTCACGTTTTCTTGCAAAATTAGATTTCTTACCCATATAAGGAATGTTCACATAATTTCTTTTTAGCCAACTGCAGTTTATTTTCTTGGCCCAAAATAGAGGTTGTAATGGTTAACTAAGTAGAAACACTCCCTCATGATATTTTAGAGTGTTTTGTATTCATTTTATACATTAACAGGACAATTGGGAGGCGGGGGGCTAAATCCAGTACTCGCGCTGGCGCATGTTCTTTCCTGTTCGCCTCGCCTCGTTCGCTCGCTCAAACACGGTGGTTGCGACATGAACATTCCTGTCAAATTTCAGTTTCTTGCAAGTTCATTATTACCTTTTGTTTGCTCAGTCGTAATCCAGCTTTATTCCGAAGTGGTTCACTACAGTTGTAGTTTGCAGTGCTGTGTATTTGTGATGGCTCACAGAGCCAGAGGTTGCGTCAACTCTCCGGACAGTTTTTGTTTTATTTGTGGGGAATATACCGTGAAAAAGCAGCAGAGGAACATTTCTGCATTTATTAAAAAAGTATATTTCGCCTATTTCGGTTTGAAGTTAGGCGATCAAGACAAACCGTGGGCTCCTCACAAAGTGTGCAAGACATGTGAGGAAGATCTACGCTTATGGATGAAAGGTAAAAAACAAGCATTTCGTTTCGGAATACCTATGATGTGGTGTGAACAAAGAGACCACAGCAGTGACTGCTATTTTTGCTCTTGCATTGTGAAGGGATACAACTTAAAAAATAAGAACGTAATAAGTTACCCCAACCTTCCCTCAGCAATTAGACCTATGCCTCATAGCAACAAAGTACCTGTGCCTGAACCACCAAAATCTTTGGATTATATTTATGTGGACGGTTCTGATCATGATGAGACTCATCAGATGGCTTTTCCCGATGAGTCCAGTACTTCCGAGTTTGAAACTGAACCAGATCCGAAACCTGAACTTTTCTCTCAAGCTGAATTGAATGATTTAGTCCGGGATTTAGGACTCCCAAAAGATGCTGCCCAACTGCTAGGTTCTCGGCTTAAACAGAAAAATCTATTGTCACCAGGAACAACTTTTTATTGGTACCGCAACCGCGAGACACAATTTTTGAAGTATTTCAGCAAAGAGGAAGATTTGGTATTTTCCAACGATATACGGAGTGATGGAAAAGTTTAAACTCAAGTATGATCCTGCTGAATGGCGGCTGTTCATTGATTCGTCAAAAGACAGCATAAAAGGTGTTCTTCTTCATAATGGCAACACATTCGCTTCAGTTCCTATTGCTCACTCTGTTATTCTCCAAGAAAAATACGAGAATTTGGCCCTGATTCTTCAGAAGATTTGTTATGATAAGCATAAGTGGATGATTTGTGGAGACTTTAAAATTCTATCCATGCTATTAGGGCATCAATCCGGTTTCACCAAATATCCCTGCTTCCTTTGCTTGTGGGATAGCTGGGCCCGCGACCTACACTGGGGGAAAAAAGACTGGCCAATTCGGGAGTATTTGAGACCCGGTGAGAAAAATGTTCTTCATGAGAGCTTGGTACCTCGTGATAAAATTCTATTACCACCTCTCCACATTAAGTTGGGTCTCATTAAGCAATTCATCAAGTCCCTTCCAAAAGATGGTGAGTGCTTTCGGTACCTTTGCTCAAAGTTCCCCCGACTTTCTGAAGCAAAGCTAAAGGAAGGAGTGTTTGTGGGCCCTGATATAAGGAAACTCATTTCAGATGGAGCATTCGCTGAAACGATGTCTGAGAAGGAAAAAGAAGCCTGGGATTCCTTCAAGGATGTTGTTCTCAAATTCTTGGGGAACAGGCGGGATGAGAACTATAAGGATATTGTTGCCAGGATGCTCAATGCCTTCAAAGAACAAGGCTGTAACATGAGCCTGAAAGTCCATTTCTTGCACTCCCATGTGAACTACTTTCCCGAAAACTTGGGGGCGTACAGTGAAGAACAAGGTGAAAGGTTTCACCAGGATATCAAGGACGCAGAGAGAAGGTACCAAGGAAGATGGAACACCACTATGATGGCTGATTTCTGCTGGTTGCTGCTGCGGGAAACCCCAGATGAAAAATACGCCAAGCAGCACACCAAGAGAAGCATTCGGGGGAAGAAGAAACGGGCCCACCAGGAGATTGATTGACCCAAGAATGACTTTAAAATCTAAACTGTGTTGACAAATATTGTGTTTTTACTAAACTTTGAAATAAAACTTTGCTAGTTATTACCACAGTGTCGGATCTCATTTATTAGAATTTTATTTTCACACCATCGGGTGTTTGTCTTCATGTATTGCAATGGTGCGGTTTGCGTTTTCTATTCTTACATACATACCTGTACAACATTTTTTGCACATTTCTTTGCTTTGCTTTGTGTCTAACCTCGCTCTTATATGCTCAATGTTTGTGCACATGTATGTGGCTGTTTTAAGTGCAGACAATTTTGCTACCATCACAGTGTGTTTTGTTGACATTACTCTATTCTTATGTGCTGCCTTGTTACAATTTTCTTTATTCTTATTTGAATAACTACTAAACAATTAGTATAAAGAATTCATCCAAGAAACTTTTATCTCGATTGCACTCAATCTGAAACGTTCACCTCAAACTGCTAACCCAATGTAGCAAAAAATCTGTACGTGATGGAGCAAATTGGTTACCAGATTTGGATTCAGCGCACCAAAAAATGTAAAAATCAATCGAAACATTAGAGGCAGTTTAAAAAAAAATTTTTTTAGTGTACCTGTGTTATATAACAGATTTGAAGTCATGTAGATGGATCAGTGGACGGAACTGTTTTAGTAGTTTTAGTTTATAATGTATTTTTATTGCAATATTTTTGATGTGAGATTCCATACTGAGGGTCTGGTCCAGTGTGATGCTTAAGTATTTCACCTCCTTTATTACTGCAATTTTGGAGTTCTGTAGCCAGATTGACATTGGTGGTACAAAATTTTGATTTCTAGTGATGTAAATTACTTCCGTTTTGGAGAAATTAATGTACAGATTATGTTTTTTGAGCCACTGTGAAATCTCTTTAAAACAATCTGATAGTTATATAATTGCTTATCCTGATGAAAGTTAGATGATCTCCATTTTCTTTCTAGTTTTCTTAGTAGCCTTTTTATTTGTCTTATTTCTTGGGAATATCATAGTTACGATATTTGTCATTTAACATGAACTGAAGCCGTGATTGACTTTTACTATTTGTAGATTCCAAATTCATGCTAATTCTAGCACCTTCTTGTGCATTAGCATGGGCTTGGTATGCCCTATAGACTTTTCCTTGCAACTTGTTTCAGATAATAGGACTTTATGAAATAATGGAGTTGGGGTTTCACAATTGCATTATTTCTTTAAGTAAAAAGCTTAAATTATGTGCCTTACATTCTACAAAAATTGCTCTACTGGTGTCATACTCAATGTTTCCACGAGGTGGCTCTGCAGAACAATTTATGTGTTAAAGTAAATTGCGGGTTTTGATCAGATAGGTTTTGTTACTGCCACAAGCTTTCAGTTTTGACACTTAAACAAAAGAATCTGGTAATCAAATGTATTATGGGAAAGTTTAGTCAATGCTGGTTATAAACACTTTAGCTACTAGAGTACACAATAAACTAATTTGACTCCAGGAGGTAGTTCTACACTACTGTTTATTGTGGCGCTTTAATGAGTTTACCATAGCAATTTCAATGGTCTCAGTTTATAAATATCTTCCAGCTTTTTATTTAGGATTAACTCATGAAATTCATTCTGAATCAAAGTTGGGGAGCCACAGAAAGCACTGTTTTTACAGAAAAGATGGTGGATACATGGAATGCCTTCTCCCAATGAGTGGTGGATACAAAATGTCAAAGGATTTTAAGAGGATTTGGGAGAAGCTCAGATGATTACACAGGTATACTAAAAAAAAATTTTTTTAAACTGCCTCTAATGTTTTGATTGATTTTTACGTTTTTTGGTGCGCTGAATCCAAATCTGGTAACCAATTTGCTCCATCACGTACAGATTTTTTGCTACATTGGGTTAGCAGTTTGAGGTGAACGTTTCAGATTGAGTGCGATCGAGATAAAAGTTTCTTGGATGAATTCTTTATACTAATTGTTTAGTAGTTATTCAAATAAGAATAAAGAAAATTGTAACAAGGCAGCACATAAGAATAGAGTAATGTCAACAAAACACACTGTGATGGTAGCAAAATTGTCTGCACTTAAAACAGCCACATACATGTGCACAAACATTGAGCATATAAGAGCGAGGTTAGACACAAAGCAAAGCAAAGAAATGTGCAAAAAATGTTGTACAGGTATATATGTAAGAATAGAAAACACAAACCGCACCATTGCAATACATGAAGACAAACACCCGATGGTGTGAAAATAAAATTCTAATAAATGAGATCCGACACTGTGGTAATAACTAGCAAAGTTTTATTTCAAAGTTTAGTAAAAACACAATATTTGTCAACACAGTTTAGATTTTAAAGTCATTCTTGGGTCAATCAATCTCCTGGTGGGCCCGTTTCTTCTTCCCCCGAATGCTTCTCTTGGTGCGCTGCTTGGCGTATTTTTCATCTGGGGTTTCCCGCAGCAGCAACCAGCAGAAATCAGCCATCATAGTGGTGTTCCATCTTCCTTGGTACCTTCTCTCTGCGTCCTTGATATCCTGGTGAAACCTTTCACCTTGTTCTTCACTGTACGCCCCCAAGTTTTCGGGAAAGTAGTTCACATGGGAGTGCAAGAATGAGTTTCCTTATATCAGGGCCCACAAACACTCCTTCCTTTAGCTTTGCTTCAGAAAGTCGGGGGAACTTTGAGCAAAGGTACCGAAAGCACTCACCATCTTTTGGAAGGGACTTGATGAATTGCTTAATGAGACCCAACTTAATGTGGAGAGGTGGTAATAGAATTTTATCACGAGGTACCAAGCTCTCATGAAGAACATTTTTCTCACCGGGTCTCAAATACTCCCGAATTGGCCAGTCTTTTTTCCCCCAGTGTAGGTCGCGGGCCCGGCTATCCCACAAGCAAAGGAAGCAGGGATATTTGGTGAAACTGGATTGCTGCCCTAATAGCATGGATAGAATTTTAAAGTCTCCACAAATCATCCACTTATGCCCATCATAACGAATCTTCTGAAGAATCAGGGCCAAATTCTCATATTTTTCTTGGAGAATAACAGAGTGAGCAATAGAAACTGAAGCGAATGTGTTGCCATTATGAAGAAGAACACCTTTTATGCTGTCTTTTGACAAATCAATGAACAGCCGCCATTCAGCAGGATCATACTTGAGTTTAAACTTTTCCATCACTCTGTATATATCGTTGCAAAATACCAAATCTTCCTCTTTGCTGAAATACTTCAAAAGTTGTCTCTCGCGGTTGCGGTACCAATAAAAAGTTGTTCCTGGTGACAATAGATTTTTCTGTTTAAGCCGAGAACCTAGCAGTTGGGCAGCATCTTTTGGGAGTCCTAAATCCCGGACTAAATCATTCAATTCAGCTTGAGAGAAAAGTTCAGGTTTCGGATCTGGTTCAGTTTCAAACTCGGAAGTACTGGACTTATCGGGAAAAGCCATCTGATGAGTCTCATCATGATCAGAACCGTCCACACAAATATGATCCAAAGATTTTGGTGGTTCAGGCACAGGTACTTCGTTGCTATGAGGCATAGGCCTAATTGCTGAGGGAAGGTTGGGGTAACTTATTACGTTCTTATTTTTTAAGTTGTATCCCTTCACAATGCAAGAGCAAAAATAGCAGTCACTGCTGTGGTCTCTTTGTTCACGCCACATCATAGGTATTCCGAAACGAAATGCTTGTTTTTTACCTTTCATCCATAAGCGTAGATCTTCCTCACATGTCTTGCACACTTTGTGAGGAGCCCACGGTTTGTCTTGATCGCCTAACTTCAAACCGAAATAGGCGAAATATACTTTTTTAATAAATGCAGAAATGTTCCTCTGCCGCTTTTTCACGGTATATTCCCCACAAATAAAACAAAAACTGTCCGGAGAGTTGACGCAACCTCTGGCTCTGTGAGCCATCACAAATACACAGCACTGCAAATTACAACTGTAGTGAACCACTTCGGAATAAAGCTGGATTACGACTGAGCAAACAAAAGGTAATAATGAACTTGCAAGAAACTGAAATTTGACAGGAACGTTCATGTCGCAACCACCGTGTTTGAGCGAGCGAACGAGGCGAGGCGAACAGGAAAGAACATGCGCCAGCGCGAGTACTGGATTTAGCCTCCCGCCTCCCAATTGTCCTGTTAATGTATAAAATGAATACAAAACACTCTAAAATATCATGAGGGAGTGTTTCTAGTTAGTTAACCATTACAACCTCTATTTTGGGCCAAGAAAATAAACTGCAGTTGGCTAAAAAGAAATTATGTGAACATTCCTTATATGGGTAAGAAATCTAATTTTGCAAGAAAACGTGACGTGATGGAACATTTTGGCTATTTTTCCTGGATTCAGCACCCCAAAATCTATAGGAATCAGTTGCAAAACTGGAGGCAGTTTTTTGGTAGTGTACCTGTGTTATTTATTTATCTTTAACTGTGTACTTTATTGATATACCAAGATGACTTGTGTACATCTATCCATCAAACAACTACAACTATAACACATCGTCCTGTGATACCTCACACCCATCCCCTACTTACCCCACACCACATCCAACCCAACCATCAAAAAAATCCAATAAAAGTGAGAATCTGTATCAGTCCTGACTCTAGCTTTAAGATCCACTCTTCAGGGAAAAGACCACCCAAAAAACTGCAAACTGTGTGAAAGATAAGCTAAAGGAGCTATTCCACAATAGCAGGCCAGAAACTGTGAATGACCACAGCCGTGTGCACTAACGCTTTACCTACTCAGGGATCAATTAATTGCTGGGACAATCAACGGCTTCTAAGGGGAACTTAAGGAAGCAATAAATTGATAAGGGACTCTAGCCCCTCATGATACAGTGTTTTAGAAATGAAACATTCTAATTTGAACTTCAGGGCCAATGCAAACATTTAATAAACCATGCACTTGCACAGGGCAGCAGCTCCAGGGATGGCAGCACCCATTTGATCTGAGATTAAGCCTAGGAGGGAGGAAAGCCAACAAAAAGGATAAAAGAATGGAAACAAGGGACTGAGGGATGGAAGGGTCAGATCAGGGAAAAGAGGAGAGAATTACATAGGCATAAGGAGAAGGAAAGATAAAGGAATGGCAACAGAAGTAGAAGGAAAAGGGATTTAGTACTGGGTGGCAGTGGATAGAGAAGGCACAGGGGATGGTGGAAGAGACCGAGGAATGAAGGTAAAAGAGAGGATCCTGAATCTGGCATAAGAAGGAATCTAGGAAAAGACTAGGAGGAAGGAGATAAGGAATGGAAGAAAACATAGCAGAAGGATGTCAGAAAGGAGGAGCAATGTGAAAGGTCAACCAGCAGGAGGAGAAAGAATAGGAGCAGAGAAGAAGAAGAAGACAAGAAAGAATAAAACAGGTGGAAAAAGAGAGAAAGAGAAGGAAGAGACAAAATTAAAGTATCCACTCTAAAGGAAAGAGACATAAAAAGGAACAAAATTAAAATAGAAAAGGGCATTCGGGGGCTCCTTTATTAATATTTAACAAGCGTTAAAGAAATTAATGTGCATTAAGTGCCATTGTGTCCATAGAAATTAAAGGACTATGGGAACTTAACACACATTAACATTCATTAATGCACATTAAATCTTTTAGTAAAAGGGCTTCTAGAGACACAGAGAGAAAAAAGGGAACAGAGACAAGACCGGAGAACGAGAAGAGACCCACTGAACCAGAAAATGAAGCTAGAGATATCAAAGGTTGAAGATTTATTTCTAATAAAGAATGCTAATAATTCATTTGTGTAAAAGAGTAGTCACAGCCTTTTTAAAGTCACAGCACATCCAGTACTAGGTTCACTTTATCATCTCACATTATCAACTCCCCTCTCCTAATTGACGGGTATGTCGAATGATTTTCAGAAGACTGTGTTAGATGCAAGTTAGATGCAAGGCACTGATAAGGCAGACAAAGAGAGAATTTGAGAAGAAGCTTGCTGCAGAAGCAAAAACGCGTAATAAAGACTTTTTCAAGTACATTTGTAGCAAAAACCTGTGAAAGAGTCATTTGGACCATTGTGCGCTTGGGTAGGCTGTGTAGAATTAGGTTGCAATAATCAAAGTGTGGTGTAATTAGGGCCTGGCATACAGACCAGAAGTGGTTCTGATCAAGTAAAGGTCTGATGTTTTGTAGGTGCTTCATTTTGTAATAGACCTTGATCAGAACCACTTCCGGTCTGTCTGCCAGGCGCTAATTATACCACACTTTGATTATTGCAACCTAATTCTACACAGCCTACCCAAGTGCACAATCCAAACCTTACAACTAGCCCAAAACACAACAGCCCGACTAATCACAAGATCCAGCAAGCATGACCATATCACTCCCATACTTGAATCTCTACACTGGCTCCCCATCAGCTCTCCAATAAAATATAAAGCCATAATGATGGCATTCAAGATCCACCACAACCAATCTGCCAGCTGCTTAAAAAACATAATCAGAAGAACCCCTGACAACAGATCAAGGAGAACCCAGCACCAAAACTCACTTGCAAGCACCACTTCACACACAGACATCTCCCAGAATACCCTACACAGAGTATTTGAATTCTACATCCCTTCTCTGTGGAACTCTCTCCCACCCCTCCTGAGAGCCACCATAGACACCACAGACTTCAGGAAGCTATTAAAGACTCACTTATTCATCGAGCATTTCCATAACCCTCCAGTCATCTAAAATATTGTCTATAACCACAGACAGAGATGTAAATAGTTAATTGTTAAATGTAAAAAATGTTAACAGTTTTGTACATAGTTCTAATGAAACGTTTTATGTAAAAAAGTTCTGTTCCATGTAAACCGCCTTGAGAATCCGAAAGGTGGTATATAAAAAATGTTAAATAAATAAAAATATTTGATAAACTGATGAGTAGAAAATCACCTGGACTGGATGGTATATATTCAAGAGTGTTGAAAGTACTGAAATATGAGATTGCAGACCTACTATTAGAAATCTGTAAACTATCATTAAAATCATCTGTAATACCTGAAGATTGCAGGATGGCCATTGTAAGGCCACTTTTTAAAAAGGGTTCCAGGGTTGATATGGGAAACTACAGACCAGTGAGCCTGACGTCAGTACTGGGAAAAATGGTAGAAACCATTATAAAGAACAAAATTACTGAACATGTAGATAGTTATGGCTTAATGGGAGTCAGCGAGCAAGGCTTTAGCCAAGGACGGTCTTGTCTTACTAATCTGTTATGTTTTTTTGAAGGTGTGAATAAACAGACAGACAAAGGTGATATAATGTATCTAGATTTTCAGAAAGCCTTTCAGAAGGTCCCTCATGAGAGACTTTTGGCGAAATTAAAAAGTCATGGGATAGGAGGCAGTGTACTATTGTGGATCAGGAACTGGTTAAAAGATAGAAAGCAGAGGGTTGGGCTTAATGGTCAATTTTCCCAGTGGAGAAAGGTAAATATTTGTGCACCCCAGGGATCTGTGCTGGGTCCGCTGTTTTTTAACATATTCATAAATGACCTGGAAATGGGAATAATGAGTGAGATAATCAGATTTGCAGGTGACATAAAATTATTCAGTTGTTAAAATCTATGAGGATTGTGAAAAATTGCAAGAGGACCTTGATAAATTGGAAAACTGGGCATCCAAATGGCAGATGAAATTTAATATGGACAAGTGCTAAGTTTATGCACCTAGGAAAGAACAACCCAAACTATGGTTACACAATGCAAGGTTCCACATTAGGAACCACCACCCAGGAAAAAGATTTAGGCGTCATCGTGGAAAACACGTTGAAACCCTCCGCCCAGTGTGCAGCGGTGGCCAAGAGAGCAAATAGAAGGCTAGGTATCATAAGGAAAGGAATGCAGAATAAAGCAAAGGATATTATAATACCTCTGTATCGTTCCATGGTGCGACCAGACCTTGCATTTTGTGTGCAATTCTGGTCACCAAATCTTAAAAAGGATATAGCATTATTAGAAAAGGTACAGAGAAGAGCCAACAAAATGGTAAAGAGGATGGAAGGATACCCCTATGAAGAGAAGCTAAAAAAGTTAGGGATTTTCAACCTGGAAATGAGATGGCTGAGGGGAGATATGATACAGATCTAGAAATTAATGAATGGAGTGGAAGGGGTAAACGTGGATCAATTGTTTACGCCATCAAAATATAGAAAGACTAGGGGACATACAATGAAGCTACAGGGTAACCTATTTAAGACTAATAAGAGAAAATATTTTTTCACTCACATGTAATCAAACTCTGGAATTCATTACATAGAAACATAGAAATATGACGACAGAAAAAGACCACATGGCCTATCTAGTCTGTCCTTCCATAACAACTACAACAGTCCCCTTTTTACCTTTAGATATCCTCTGTGTTTGTCCCACGCTTTTTTTGAATTCAGTTACTGTCCTCATCTCTACCACCTCCACTGGGAGACTATTCCATGGATCCACTACTCTTTCCGTAAAGAAATATTTCCGCATATCACTCCTGAATCTATCTCCCTTCACCCTCATCCCATGTCCCCTCGTAGCAGAGCTTGCTTTCAATTGAAAGAGGCTCTCTCCCTGAACATTTATGCCACAGAGGTATTTAAACATCTCAATCATATCACCTCTATCCCGCCTTTCCTCTAAGGTGTACATATTAAGATCCTTAAGTCTGTCCTCATATGCTTTATAATGAAGACCACTAATCATTGTAGTAGCCACCCTCTGCACCGACTCCATCCTGTTCACATCCTTTTGAAGGTGCGGTCTCCAGAATTGCACACTATACCCCAAATGAGGTCGCACCAAAGACTTATACAGAGACATTATCACCTCCTTTTTTCTGCGAGCCATTCCTCTCCGTATGCACCCAAGCATCCTTCTAGCTTTTGCCGTCTCCTTAATCTCCTTAATTATATTCAAAATTACTGGAGGATGTAGTAAAAGCTGTTAGTGTAGCTGGGTTTATAAAAGGTTTGGACAAGTTCCTGGAGGAAAGGGCCATAAACCATTACTAAAGGGAACCTGGGATATCCACTGCTTGCCCCAATACAAGCACCGTGGAACCTGTATCTTTTGGGGAAACTTGACCTAGATTGGCCACTGTTGGAAACAGGATATTGGGCCTGATGGACCTTGGTTTGACCCAGTATGACATATCTTATGTTCTTATGTTTTTGTGTTCGTGAGGAATTATCTAAACTAAAAGTAGACAAAGGAATGGGATCAGATGAGATACATCCAAAAATACTGAAGGAACTTGGGGATATTCTAACAGCGCCACTGACTGACCTTTTCAATTCTGCTTTGGAGTTGGGAGTGGTCCCAGAGGACTGGAGAAAGGCATAGGTAATCCCTTTACACAAAAGCGGAAGTAAGGATTAGGTTGAGAACTACAGGCTGGTTAGTCTATCCTCTGTGGTGAGTTAATTATTGGAAATGGTGCTAAAAGAGAGAATAGTGAGGTTTCTGCAGTCCAATGGATTGCAGGATCCGAGGCAGCATGGGTTTACCAGAGGCAGGTCTTGTTAGATAAATCTGATTTCTTCGACTGGGTGACCAGGGAGTTGGAACGAGGAAGAGCCATAGTTGTGGTTTACTTAGATTTCAAAAAAGCCTTTGACACTGTTCCGCACAGATGACTTATAAACAAACTGAGTAGCCTAAAATGACTGACTGGGTTTGAAATTGGTTGAGTGGCAAGCGACAAAGGGTACAGGTAAATGGAGCTCATTCTGAGGAGAAGGAAGTTACCAGTGGTGTGCCACAGGCATCTTTCCTTGGTTTGATTCTTTTTAACATCTTTGTTAATGATATTGCAGAAGG